>CAJVQY020000002.1:0-1420181 GCA_911387925.2 Bombus hypnorum
AACTGGGGTCGAAGACAATTGCAATGTTGTTGCAGTACAGCACATTCAGGATTCAATACTTCATTGAATATATCTACACTGCTATTGGTGATATCACGACAATTCGATGCGCGTGATACTCCACATTCGCTGCCAAATACAGCGCACGTGCTCTTGTTTGCATTATGTCTTCTCGTGTCGAGGACAAACGCAATGTTGTTGCAGCACTGCTTATCCTGGATTCAATACTTCATTGAACATCTCTACACTGCGACTGAAGAAAATTCGTCAATTCTATGCGTCTTGTACTCCACATTTTCTGCTGAATACAGCACACCTGCTCCTGTTTACATTATGTCAACTCGGGTCGAGGACAAATGCAATGTTTTTGCAGAGCAGCATATCCAGCATTCAATATTTCATTGAATGTATCTACACTGCGATTGGTCATATCCCGACTATTCGATGCGCGTTATACCCTTCATTCGCTGCCAAGTACTACGCACATCAGAGAGTTTGAGCATTATCAACTCCGTGTCCTTTCAAATACATTGTAATTGCAGTTTATCATACTAGGCTCAACTATTTATTTAAACGTATCTCCGCTTCTATTCGTGGTATGTCGACAAATCTATGCGCGTTATACTACTCATTTGCCGCCAAATACAGCGCATCTGCTCTTGTTTACATTGTGTCAACTTTGGTCGAGGACAAATGCAGTGTTTTTGCAGTACAGCATATACTGGATTCAATACTTCATTGAACGTATATACACTGCTATTGGTGATATCCCGACAAATCGATGCGCGTGATACTCCACATTTCCAGCCAAATGCGGCGCATCTGCTCCTGTTTACATTATATTAACTGGTGTCGAAGACAAGTGCAATGTTCTTGTAGTACTGCATACTCAGGATTCAATACTTCATTGAACGTATCTACATTGCTACTGGAGATATTTCGTCAATTCCATGCGTCTTGTACTCCACAATTCCTGCCAAATACTGCGCACCTGCTCCTGTTTACATTATGTCAACTCGGATCGAGGACAAATGCAATGTTGTTGCAGTACAGCATATACAGAATTCAATATTTCATTGAACGTATATACACTGCTATTCCTGATATGCCGACAATTCGAAGCGCGTTATACTCCTCATTCGCTGCCAAATACAGCGCACCTGCTCCTGTTTACATTATGTCAATTCGTTTCGAGGACAAATGCAATGTTTTTGCCGCACTGCATATTTAAGATACGATATTCCATTGAACGTATCTCCGCTGCTATTGGCGATATCTTGTTAATTCGACCCGCGTTACACTCCACATTTGCTGCAAAATTCAGCACACATCTGCCAGGTTGCGCTTTGTCAACTATGTGTCCTGCCAAATGCTTTGTAATTGCAGTTTAGCATATTTAGGCTTAAGAATTCTATTGAACGTATCTCCATTTCCATTGGAGATATGTCGACAATTCGATGCGTGCACTGCTCTACATATGCTGCTAAATAGAGCGCACGTCATTCGGTTTGCGCCATGGCAACTCTGCGCCCTGTCAAGTACAGCGTTATTGCGGTTTTGCAGATACCGTGTTAAATATTCTATTCAGCGTATCTCAGTTTCTATTCCAAATATCTCGACCATTCTATGCGCGTTACACCGCACATTTGCTGCCAAATACAGCGCCCATCAACCGGCATGCGCTTGTCAACTCTGTGTTCTGTCAAATCCAGCGTAATCTACACTGCTATTTGTGATATCTCGACAAGTCCTTGCGCGTTATACTCCTCATTCGCTGCAAAATTCAGCGGACCTGTTCTTGTTTACATTTTATCCACTCGGATCGAGGGCAAATGCAATGTTGTTGCAGTACTGCATAATCAGGATTCAATATTACATTGAACGGATCTACACTGCTATTGGTGATATCTCGACAATTCGACGTGCCTTATACTCCACATTTGCTGCCAAATACAGGTGTACCTGCTGCTGTTTACATTATGTCAAGTCGGGGGTCGTGGACCAATCCAATGTTTTTGCAGTACTGCACATTTAGGCTTCAATATTCAATTGAAAGTATCTCCGTTTCCATTGAAGATATGTCGACAATTCGATGCGCGTTATACCCCACATTTGCTGCCAAATACAGTGCACATTAACCGGCTTGCGCAATGTCAAATCTGTGTCCTGTCAAATCCAGCGTAATTGCCGCTTTGGAGATTCTGTCTGAAATAGTTAATTTCACGTATCTGAGTTTCTATTCCAGATATCTCGACAATTCGAACCGCGTTCTACTTCACATTTGCTGCCAAGGACAGCGCGCATCAGCCGGTTTTTGCTATGTCATTCCTGGTCCCTGCTAAATCCATTGCAATAGCAGTTTAGCATAATTAGCCTTATGTATTCAATTAAACGTATCTCCGTTTCCACTCGATATATGTCGACAATTCGATGCACGTGAAACTCCTCATTAGCTGCCAAATACTTCGCAACATGTACTGGTATGCGCATTGTCAACTCCGTGTCCTGTAAAATCCATTGTAATTGCAGTTTATCATATTTAGGCTCAAGTATTTAATTAGACGTATCTCCGCTGCTGTTGGTGGTACGTCGACAATTCGATGCGCGTTATACTCCTCATTCGCTGTCTAACTACAGCGTACATTAATCGGCTTGCGCATTGTCAAATTTGTGTCCTGTTAAAACCATTGTAATTGTAGTTTAGCATATTTAGCCTTATGTATTCAATTAAACGTATCTCCGCTGCTATTGGTGTTATGTCTACAATTCGATTTGCGTAATGCTCCTCACTCGCTGCCAAATAATGCGCCCTTCGGCCGGTTTGCGCTACGTTATCTCAGGACCCTGTCAAATACAGGGTTATAGCAGTTTTGGAGATTCTGCCTGAAATATTCAATGGCACCTGTCACCGTTTCCATTGGAGATATGTCGACAATGCAATGCGCGTTATACCCTACATTTGCAGCCAAATACAGTGCACATTAAGCGGTTTGCGCAATGTCAACTCTGTATTCAGTCAAATCCATTGTTATTGCAGTTTAGGATATTTAGTCTTAAGTATTCAATTAAACGTATCTCCGCTGCTACTGGTGGTATGTACACAATTTGATGCGCGTTATACCCCACATTTGCTGCCAAATACAGAGCATACCAACCGGTTTGCGCAATGTCAACTCTGTATCCTGTCAAATCCATTATATTTGCAGTTTAGCCTCTTTGGGCCTAAGTACTCAATTAAACGTATTTTCGTTGTTATTGGTGACATCTCGACAATTCGATGCGCGTTATACCCGACATTACCTGCCAAATAGAGCGGACCTGCTCCTGTTTACATTATGACATCTCCTGTAGAGGTCAAATCCAATGGTTTTGCAGTACTGCATATTCAGGATTCAACATTCCATTGAACGGATCTACACTGCTATTGATGATATCACGACAATTGGATGCGCGTGGTACTCTACATTCCCTGCCAAATACAGCGCACCTGCTCCTGTTTACATTCTGTCAACTCGGGTCGAGGACGAATGGAATGTTTTCCAGAACAGCATATTCAGGATTCAATATTTCATTGAACGTATCTACACTACTATTGGTGATATTTCGCCAATTCCATGAGCGTTATACTCCACAGCTGCCGCAAAACAGCGGGCCAGCTCTTGTTTACATTGTGTCAACTGTTTTCGAGGTCAAATGCAATGTTGTTGCAGTACAGCATATACAGGATTCAATATTTCATTCAACGTATATACACTGCCATGGTGATATCCCGACAATTCGATGCGCATGATACTCCACATTCCCTGCCAAATACAGCGCACCTGCTCCTGTTTACATTCTGTCAACTCGGGTCGAGGACGAATGGAATGTTTTCCAGAACAGCATATTCAGGATTCAATATTTCATTGAACGTAAATACACTGCTATTGGTGATATCCCGACAATTCGATGCGCGTGATACCCCACATTCCCTGCCAAATACAGCGCACCTGATCCTGTTTACATTATGTCAGCTCGGGTCGAGGACAAATGCAATGTGTTTGCAGAACAGCATATCCAGAATTCAATACCTCATTGAACGGATCTACAGTGCTATTGGTGATGTCTCTTCAATTCGGTGCGTGCTATACCGCACAGTTGCTGCCAAATAGAGCGCAAATCAGCCACTTTGCGCTATGTCAACTCAGGTCCCTGCCTAATTCATTGTAATTGTAGTTTTGCATATTTAGGCTTATGTATTCAATTAAACGTATCTCCGGTGCTATTGGTGGTATGCCTACAATTCGATGCGCCTTATGCTCCACAGTTGCCGATAAACAGTGGACCTGCTCCCGTTTATGTTCTGACAACTGGCGTCGAAGACAAATGCAATGTTCATGTAGTATTGCATACTCAGGATTCAACACTTCATTGAATGTATCTTCACTGCTACGGTGATATCACGACAAATCGATGCGCGTGATACTCCACACTCCCTGCCAAATACAGCGCACATCAGCCGGTTTGCGCATTATCAACTCTGTGTCCTGTCAAATACTATTGTAATCGCAGTTTATCATATTAGGCTCAAGTATTTATTTAAACGTATCTCCGCTGCTATTCGTGGTATGTCGACAAATCTATGCGCGTTATACTACTCATTTGCCAACAAATACAGCGCACCTGCTCTTGTTTACATTGTGTCAACTTTGGTCGAGGGCAAATGCAGTGATTTTGCAGTACTGAATATACTGGATTCAATATTTCATTCAACGTGTATACACTGCCATGGTGATATCCCGACAATTCGATGCGCATGATACTCCACATTTCCTGCCAAATACAGCGCACCTGCTCCTGTTTACATTATGTCAACTCGGGTCGAGGACAAATGCAATGTTGTTGTAGTACTGCATATTCAGGATTCAATTCTTCATTGAATGTGTCTACACTGCTATTGGTGATATCACGACAATTCGATGCGCGTTGTACTCTTCATTCGCTGCCAAATACTACGCATATCAGCCGGTTTGCGCATTGTCAACTCTGTGTCATCTCAAATACATTGTAATTGCAGTTTATCATATTAGGCTCAAGTATTTATTTAAACGTATCTCCGCTGCTATTCGTGGTATCTCGACAAATCTATGCGCGTTATACTCCTCATTTGCCGCCAAATACAGCGGACCTGCTCCTGTTTACATTATGTCAACTCGGGTCGAGGACAAATGCAATGTTTTTGCAGTACAGCACATTCAGGATTCAATATTTCATTGAACGGATCTACACTGCTATTGGTGATATCTCGTAAATTCGATGCGCGGTGCACCACACAGTTGCTGCCAAATTGAGCGCAATTCAGCCACCTTGCGCTATGTCAACTCAGGTCCCTGCATAATTCATTGTAATTGTAGTTTTGCATATTTAGGCTTATGTATTCAATTAAACGTATCTCCGGTGCTATAGGTGGTATGCCTACAATTCGATGCGCGTTATGCTCCACAGTTGCCGCCAAACAGCGAACCTGCTCCTGTATACATTATGTCAACTTCGTCGAAGACAAATGCAATGTTTTTGCAGAACAGCATATTCAGGATTCAATATTTCATTGGACGTATGTACACTGCTATTCGTGATAACCCGACAATTCGAAGCGCGCTATACTCCTCATACGTTGCCGAATACTACGCACATCAGAGAGTTTGCGCATTGTCAACTGTGTGTCCTGTCAAATACAGTGTAATTGCAGATTATCATATTAGGCTCAAGTATTTATTTAAACGTATCTCCGCTGACATTCGTGGCATGTCGACAAATGTATGCGCGTTATACTCCTCATTTGCCGCCAAATACAGCGCACCTGCTCCTGTTTACATTATGTCAACTCGGGTCGAGGACAAATGCAATGTTTTTGCAGAACAGCATATCCAGGATTCAATACTTCATTGAACGTATCTACACTGCTACTGGAGATATTTCATCAATTCCATGCGCGTTGTACACCACGGTTCCTGCTAAATACAGCGCACCTTCTCCTGTTTACATTATGTCAGCTCGGATGGAGGACAAATGCAATGTTGTTGTAGTACTGCATATTCAGGATTCAATTCTTCTGTAGAGGAATGGTCCACAATGATTTTAGTCGGGTTAGCTCAAATTCTTTATTGTGTGTAACCACAATAATTTGTCACTGTATATAATACTCCGTAATGCGATGGCTTCGATAGCGAACGTTATACTCTTTCGCTCAGCACACGGTTTGTGAATATATACTGGTCGGGGGACAGTCGGCAAATTCGAATTCGACTGCGTTTGACGGTTGAGAGTAGCGGCAGCATTGTTTTGCTCGGAGCTCATGACTCCTTACCATACCTACGCCGTAACGGTCATGATACTCCGAACAAAACAACAACAGGATTTGAATTGGTCTGCTGGTTTGCCGCTACATTACCCCCCTTCCAGTGATAGCGTTTACAGTAAAATTTTGAAGTATTTACCAGAATTCCCTGTCGTCATTTTTTTCGTCACGCCGATCCGACATATTAAGGCGCCTAGTCAAGTCCTGCCTGGAACCGGTCAGGAAAGCGAACTCTGCGTCCGTACCTCGTAACATACCTATCCCGAGTATTTTCTTCTGCTCTGCCGTTGTTTACGCTATTTTCGTCGTGTGCTTTCGCATGCTTCACCGGAATATGTATGTCCCGAGGCTCGGCAGTCTTTTCTTCCAAATCGTCCGGAACCACGTAAGCCGGTTTTAAACGATCTATGGAAACCGTTACGTCTCGATCGTTTATCTTGATGACAAAATTTTTGTCATCCCTACTAACTACTTTATACGGTCCGTCGTACTGAGGCTGTAAAGGGCCTGCTATGGCGCCATGTTGCAAGAAAACATAAGGCGACGATTCCAAATACTTAAAAACAAAAATTTTTCCTTCGCCATGACGCGTAGCCGGATGCGACCTGACCTTTCCCATCTGATCTCTAAGCCGGTTCGCAAACTCCGTGTTGGCTCGCTGCTCGGTTGCACCGAAAAATTCCGCAGGCAATCGTATGTCGGTGCCGTAGATCATTTCGGCAGCCGTTGCGTTTAAATCCTCCTTTATCGCGGTTCGGATGCCTAACAACACAATAGGTAAAATTTCAACCCAGTTGCTCGTGCCGTGACATTTTATCGCCGCCTTTAACTGCCTGTGCAGCCGCTCTACCATCCCGTCAGCTGCGGGATGATAAGCGGTCGTGCGTAAGTGTTTGGCGCCGAGCAACTGGCACAATTCTTCGAACAACCGCGATTCAAATTGGCGTCCTCGGTCGGTCGTGATTCTCATAGGTACGCCAAAACGTGCTATCCAAGTGTTAAGGTGGGCCGACGCGACGGTTGCCGCTTCCATGTCAACAATGGGAATAGCTTCGGGCCAGCGCGTGAAACGATCTATACACGTTAGACAATATCGATACCCTTGCGAATACGGCATGACGATAATGTCTAAGTGTATGTGCTCAAACCGGCCCGGTACTGTTTTAAAAATTCCAACTTTCGAGGATACGTGCCTGGTGACTTTACAACGCTGACACGGAATACACTGTCGCGTCCAATTTCGACAATCTTTATTAATGGACGGCCAGACGAAACGTGTTGTCACCAGTTTCTGGGTGGCACGTATTCCGGGATGGGAAAGACCGTGCAACGATTGAAAAACAGCGCGACGCAACGGTTCCGGTACGTATGGTCGCGGGGTTTCGAGCGAAAGGTCACAGAATATACCGACATCCTGATCGGGAAATCGTATTTTTCTTAATATCAGCGCGCTAGAGCCTGACTTAATAATTTGTTTTAGCTCTGCATCTTCCGCTTGCGCTGCTGCTAACATTCGATGGTCGACCGATTTCCCGATCGCCTCTATTCGAGATAGGGTATCGGCCACGGTGTCATCCATACCCTTAATATGTCGGATGTCAGTCGTGAATTGTCCCACGAAATCTAATTGTCGGAACTGTCTCGGAGAGCACTTGTCCGGATTCTGCTCAAACGCATATATCAGGGGCTTATGATCCGTGAAGATCACGAAATCTTTTCCTTCGACGGCGTGTCTAAATCGCTTTACCGCCGTGTACATCGCGAAAAGTTCGCGGTCATACGCGCTGTATTTTCGTTGCGCGAGGGATAAGGATTTCGTCATAAAACCCAGAGGTTGCCATCTATCGTTAACGCGTTGTTGGAGTACCGCTCCTATCGCATAATCGGAAGCATCGACCGCGAGGCTAATGGGCGCGCCAGGAATAGGATGCGCTAACATTGTCGCGTTAGCTAAGGTGCGCTTCGACTCGCGGAAGCTCGTTTCGGATTCGTCGGACCACTCAACGGTCGCGTTGCACTTCGTAGTGCCTTTTAACAATTCGTTGAGTGGTTGCAAAATTTTCGCGGCCCCCGGTATGAAACGTCGATAAAAGTTAATCATACCGAGGTATCTTCGCAGTTCTTTGATTGTTGAAGGTCGCGGTACATTCGTTATCGCTTCAACGCGTTCAGACATGGGTTTTATGCCCTCCGCGGTAGCGGTATAGCCGAGGAATTGTATTTCGCGCGCGCCGAATTCGCATTTCGCGAGATTAATTACGACCCCGTATTCGTCGTGGCGTTTGAACAAAATCCGCAAGTGCTCGCGATGTTGTTCCTCTGTGTCGGACGCGATGAGGAAATCGTCGATATACGCGTAGACGAAATCGAGACCTCTCGTGATTTCGACCACGAATCTTTGGCACGTTTGGGCGGCATTTCGTAGCCCAAACATCATATTAGTCGCTTCGAAAAGACCGAAGGGTGTCGTTATCGCGGTCTTTTCTACGTCCTCCGGCGCGATCGGAATTTGATGGTAAGCGCGAACGAGATCGATTTTAGAAAAGATACGCTTACCATATAGATTCTGCGCAAAGTCTTCGATGTGCGGCTGTGTGTACCTACCCGGTATTGTGCGGGCATTCAGTGTCCGGTAGTCGCCGCACGGTCGTATGCCTCCGTCCTTCTTCGGTACTATGTGCAAGGGTGATGCCCACGGACTTCGCGATGGACGCATCACGCCTTGGTCTATCATAATTTCGAACTCCGCCTTGGCCTGCTTGAGTCGATCGGGGGCCAGGCGGCGTGGTTTGGCGTGGACGGGGGTTCCTGGTGTCGTGCAGATGTGGTGCTGCACTCCATGCTTCACTGCAGATCGCCGGAAGACGGTTGGTCGTGTTAGCTCCGGACATTCGGCCAACAATCGATGATACGGCGATTTATCATCGATGGTCCTAATGGATCCTTGATCGGTGTTGGCTACGAATCCCCTCGTGGACAGCTGGGTTGTCTTGTCCAAGAGCCCCTTGTTCTTCGGGTCGACGAGTAAGCCGTAGTGGCTCAAGAAATCGACGCCGATGATGGGCGTTTTCACGTCAGCGATTACAAAACGCCACTTAAAGTCGCGACGTAAATTCAGTTCGAGGGACAGCGTGATCGTCCCGTACGTCGCGATACGAGTTCCATTCGCCGCGAATAGTTCGTACGCGCTCTTACTCGCGTGGCCTCGCACCATACTTCGCGGATATACGCACGCGTCCGCACCGGTGTCAATTAAAAAAACGACATTCGTTCGTTGGTCACGAATGTAAATGCGGCGGGTCACCAAGCCGTCGTCGTTCGCCGCGTTCACGGACGGCTGGACGCGTTTCCCGACTTCCACCGACACGGAGATCTACATTTTCGCGCCCGCTCTCGATACAGATCGTGATAATAACACAAGCCGTTCCGTGAACTCGAACGGCGTCGACGTCTCTTGGGGGAACGCGAACGCGAACGCGAACGCGAACGCGCGTGTCGGCGGACGCTGATACTCAGCGCGTTGATTCTCTCGTGTAATTGTCGCATCTCTTCGCGCATTTCTCTACAGCACTGTGGTGCGGCATCGTCCGTGGCTTCTCTCCGTCCTATTCCTGCGACGGTTGACGCCCCTTGCTCACCTCCAGAGCATGCCTCCTCTACACGATCCGCGGCCTGGATAATTCTGTCAGGTTGCACATCGTCGATGTCCGCCAAAACTCGCCGAATGCGGTCCGGAAGACGGTTCTTCCAGAGATTCAGAATGAACTGATCCGACGCTAAGGGACCGGCCAGTCTCTTCAAGTCGTGGTAAAATTGTGATGGCTTACGATCGCCCATCACCTCCTTCTCGACTAGCCGTTTCAGCTTCTCGCTGTCTGATTTGGCTAAACTTCGAATCAGTTCTTCTATCAGACGGTCATACTGACAGCCGACCGCGGAATCCAAATCCACGTCCTCCAATCGTTCTAGATATTCCGCTTCGAGGTTCCCAAGCAGGATGAGGGCTTTATCATTATCGTTCTCTATTCCTGCTGCTCTAAGTTGTCTCTCCAGAAGTGAGAACCAGAAGGTTATTTTCTGCGGCTTCATCGGAGGCACGAGGATACCTTGCGGGGCTAATAATGTCGCGTTGGATTTCGACATCTTGATCACGTCGGGTGTCACCAATGTAGAGGAATGGTCCACAATGATTTTTAGTCGGTTTAGCTCAAATTCTCTTATGGTGTGTAATCACAATAATTTCGTCTCCGTGTATAATAATCCGTAATAAATATGCGTATCTCCGGGAACTCTTTAACATGCGATGGCTTCGATAGCGAACGTTATACTCTGTCGCTCAGCACACGGTTTGTATATATCTACTGGTCGGGGGACAGTCGGAAAATGCGAATTCGACTGCGTTTGACGGTTGAGAGTGGCGGCAGCGTAGTTTTGCTCGGAGCTCATAACTCCTTACCATACCAACGCCCTAACGATCATGATACTCCGAACAAAACAACAACAGGATTTGAATTGATCTGCTCGCGTGCCGCTACATTTCATTGAATTGATCTACATTGCTATTTGTGATATCTCGTCAATTCGATGTGCGGTATACCGCACAGTTGCTGCCAAATAGAGCGCAAATCAGCCACTTTGTGCTATGTCAACGCAGGTCCCCGCCTAGTTCATTGTAATTGTAGTTTTGCATATTTAGGCTTATGTATTCAATTAAACGTATCTCCGCTGCAATTCGTGGTATGTCGACAAATCTATGCGCGTTATACTCCTCATTTGCCGCCAAATACAGCGCACCTGCTCTTGTTTACATTGTGCCAACTTTGGTCGAGGACAAATGCAGTGTTTTTGCAGTACAGCATATACTGGATTCAATACTTCATTGAACGTATATACACTGCTATTGGTGATATCCCACCAATTCGATGCGCGTGATACTCCACATTCCCTGCCAAATACAGCGCACGTACTCTTGTTTACAATTTGTCAACTCGGGTCGAGGACAAATGCAATGCTTTTGCAGTACAGAATATTCGGAATTCAATAATTCATTGGACGTATATACACTGCTATTGGTGATATCCGGAAAATTCGATGCGCGTTATACTCGTCATTCGTTGCCAAATACTACGCAGATCGGCCGGATTGCGCATTGTCAACTCTGTGTCCTGTCAAATACATTGTAATTGCAGTTTATCATATTAGGCTCAAGTATTTATTTAAACGTATCTCCGCTGCTATTCGTGGTATGTCACCAAATCCATGCGCGTTATACTCCTCATTTGCCGCCAAATACAGCGGACCTGCTCCTGTTTACATTATGTCAACTCGGGTCGAGGACAAATGCAATGTTGTTGCAGTACAGCATATTCAGGATTCAATATTTCATTGAATGTATATACACTGCTATTGGTGATATCACGACAATTCGATGCGCGTGATACTCCACATACCCTGCCAAAGACAGCGCACCTGCTCCTGTTTACATTATGTCATTCGGGTCGAGGACAAATGCATTGTTTTCGCAGTACAGCATATACTGGATTCAATATTTCATTGAATGTATCTACACTGCTACTGGAGATATTTCGTCAATACGATGCGCGCTATACCGCACAGTTGCTGCCAAATAGAGCGCAAATCAGCCACTTTGCGCTATGTCAACTCAGGTACCTGCCTAATTCATTGTAATTGTAGTTTTGCATATTTAGGCTTATGTTTTCAATTAAACGCATCTCCGGTGCTATTGGTGGTATGCCTACAATTCGATGCGCGTTATGCTCCACAGTTGCCGCCAAACAGCGGGCCTGTTCCTGTTTACATTATGGCAACTGGGGTCGAAGACAAATGCAATGTTGTTGCATTACAGCATATAAAGGATTCAATATTTCATTGAATGTATCTACACTGCTATTGGTGATATCCCGACAATCCGATGCGCGTGATACTCCACATTACCTGCCCAATACGGCGCACCTGCTCCTGTTTACATTATAACAACTCGGGTCGAGGACAAATGCAATGTTGCTGTAGTGTTGCATATTCAGGATTCAATGCTTCATTGAATGTATATACACTGCTATTGGTGATATCCGGACAACTCGATGCGCGTTATACTCCTCATTCGCTGCCAAATACTACGCACATCAGCCGGTTTGCGCATTGTCAACTCGGAGTCCTGTCAAATACATTGCAATTGCAGTTTATCATATTAGGCTCAAGTATATATTTAAACGTATCTCCGCTGCTATTCATGGTATGTCGACAAATTTATGCGCGTTATACTTCACAGTTGCCGCCAAACAGCGCACCTGCTCCTGTTTACATTGTGTCAACTTTGGACCAGGACAAATTCAGTGCTTTTGCAGTACAGCATATACTGGATTCAATACTTCATTGAACGTATATACACTGCTATTGGTGATATCCCGACAAATCGATGCGTGTTATACTCCTCATTTGCCGCCAAATACATCGCACCTGCTCCTGTTTACATTGTATCAACTGTGGTCGAGGACAAATGCATTGTTTTTGCAGTACAGCATATTCAGGAATCAATATTTCATTGAACGGATCTACACTGCTGTTTGTGATATCTCGCCAATTCGATGCGCGGTATACCGCACAGTTGCTGCCAAATAGAGCGCAAATCAGCCACTTTGCGCTATGTCAACTCAGGTCCCTGCCTAATTCATTGTAATTGTAGTTTTGCATATTCTGGCTCAAGTATTCAATTAAACGTATCTCCGATGCTATTGGTGGTATGCCTACAATTCGATGCGCGTTATACTCCACAGTTGCCGCCGAATACAGCGCTCCTGTCCCTGTTTACATTATGTCAACTTGGGTCGAGGACAAAAGCAACGTTGTTGTAGTACTGCATTTTCAGGATTCAATACTTCATTGAATGTATCTACACTGCCATTGGTCATATCACGACAAAACCATGCGCGTGATACTCCACATTCCCTGCCGAATACAGCGCACCTGCTCTTGTTTACATAGTGTCAACTGTGGTCGTGGACAAATGCATTGTTTTTCAGTACAGCATATACCGGATTCAATACTTCATTGAACGTGTATACACTGTTATTGGTGATATCCCGACAATTCGATGCGCGTGATACTACACATTTCCTCCCAAATACGGCACACCTGCTCCTGTTTACATTATGTCAACTCGGATCGAGGACAAATCCAATGTTTTTGCAGTACAGGTTATTCAGGATTGAATATGTCATTGGACGTATATACACTGCTATTGGTGATATCCTGACAATTCGATGCGCCTTATACTCCTCATTCGCTGCCAAATACTACGCACATCAGCCGGTTTGCGCATTGTCAACTCTGTGTCCTGACAAATACATTGTAATTGCAGTTTATCATATTAGGCTCAAGTATTTATTTAAACGTATCTCCGCTGCTATTCGTGGTATGTCGACAAATCTATGCGCGTTATACTCCTCATTCGCTGCCAAATACAGCGCACCTGCTCCTGTTTACATTATGTCAACACGGGTCGAGGACAATTCCAATGTTGTTGTAGTACTGCATATTCAGGATTCAATACTTCATTGAATGAATCTACACTGCTATTTGTGATATCTCGTCAATTCCATGCGCCTTGTACTCCACATTTCCTGCCAAATACAGCACACCGGCTCCTGTTTACATTATGTCAACTGGGGTCCGCGGACAATTGCAATGTTGTTGCAGTACAGCACATTCAGGATTCAATATTTCGTTGAACGGATCTACACTGCTATTTGTGATATCTCGTCAATTCGATGTGCGGTATACCGCACAGTTGCTGCCAAATGGAGCGCAAATCAGCCGCTTTGCGCTATGTCAACTCGGGCCCCTGCCTAATTCATTGTAATTGTGGTTTTGCATATTTAGGCTTATGTATTCAATTAAACTTATCTCCGCTGCTATTCGTGGTATGTCGACAAATCCATGCGCGTTAGATTCCTCATTTGCCGCCAAATACACCGGACCTGCTCCTGTTTACATTATGTCAACTGAGGTCAAGGACAATTGCAATGTTGTTGCAGTACAGCATATTCAGGATTCAATATTTCATTGAACGTATATACACTGCTATTGGTGATATCCCGACAATTCGAAGCGCGTTGTACTCCACATTCCCTGGCAAATACAGCGCACGTGATCCTGTTTACATTATGTCAACTCGGGTCAAGGACAAATGCAATGTTTTTGCAGTACAGCACATTCAGGATTCAATATTTCATTGAATGTATATACACTGCTATTCGTGATATCCCGACAATTCGAAGCGCGTTGTACTCCACATTCCCTGGCAAATGCAGCGCAGCTGCTCCTGTTTACATTATGTCAACTCGGGTCAAGGACAAATGCAATGTTGCTGCAGTACAGCATATACAGGATTCAATATTTCATTGAACGTATATACACTGCTATTCGTGATATCCCGATAATTCGAAGCGCGTTGTACTCCACAATCCCTGGCAAATACAGCGCACCTGCTCCTGTTTACATATTGTCCACTCGGCTCAAGGACAAATGCAATGTTTTTGCAGTACGGCACATTCAGAATTCAATATTTCATTGAATGTATATACACTGCTATTCGTGATATCCCTACAATTCGAAGCGCGTTGCGCTCCACATTCCCTGGCAAATACAGCGCACCTGCTCCTGTTTACATTATGTCAACTAGGGGTCAAATACAAATGCAATGTTTTTGCAGTACAGCACATTCAGGATTCAATATTTCATTGAACGGATATACACTGCTATTGGTGATATCCCGACAATTCGATCCGCGTTATACTCCTCATTGGCGGCCAAATACTATGCAGATCAGCCGGTTTGCGCATTGTCAACTCTGTGTCCTGTCAAATACATTGTAATTGCAGATTATCATGTTAGGCTCAAGTATTTATTTAAACGTATCTCCGCTGCTATTAGTGGTATGTCGACAAATCTATGCTCGTTATACTCCTCATTTGCCGCCAAACAGCGCACCTGCTCCTGTTTACATTATGTCAACTCGGGTCGAGGACAAATGCAATGTTGCTGCAAGTACTGCATATTCAGGGTTCAATATTTCATTGAACGGATATACACTGCTATTGGTGATATCCCGACAATTCGATCCGCGTTATACTCCTCATTGGCGGCCAAATACTATGCAGATCAGCCAGTTTGCGCATTGTCAACTCTGTGTCCTGTCAAATACATTGTAATTGCAGATTATCATGTTAGGCTCAAGTATTTATTTAAACGTATCTCCGGTGCTATTGGTGGTATGCCTACAATTCGATGCGCGTGATACTCCACATTTCCAGCCATATACAGCGCACCTGCTCCTGTTTACATTATGTCAACTCGGGTCAAGTACAAATGCAATGTTTTTGCAGTACAGCACATTCAGGATTCAATATTTCATTGAACGGATCTACACAGCTATTGGTGATATCCCGACAATACGATGCGCTTGATACTCCACATTTCCTGCCAAATACGGCACACCTGCTCCTGTTTATATTATGTCAACTGGGGTCCGCGGACAATTGCAATGTTGTTGCAGTACAGCACATTCAGGATTCAATATTTCATTGAACGGATCTACACTGCCATTGGTGATATCTCCGTCATGTCGATGCGCGGTATACCGCACACGTGCTGCCAAATAGAGCGCAAATCAGCCACTGTGCGCTATGTCAACTCAGGTCCCTGCCTAATTCATTGTAATTGTAGTTTTGCATATTTAGGATTAATTATTTAATTAAACGTATCCCCGGTGCTATTGGCGGTATGCCTACAATTCGATGCGCGCTATACTCCACAGTTGCCGCCAAATACAGCGCACCTGCTCCTGTTTACATTATGTCAACTCGGGTCGAGGACAAATGCAATGTTGCTGCAGTACTGCATATCCAGGATTCAATACTTCATTGAATGTATCTACACTGCCATTGGTGTTATCACGACAATTCGATGCGCGTGATACTCCACTTGCCTTTCCAAATACAGAGCAACTGCTCCTGTTCCCATTATCTCAACTCGGGTCGAGGACAAAAGCAATGTTTGTGCAGTACAGCATATTCAGGATTCAATATTTCATTGAACGGATCTACACTGCTATTGGTGACATCTCCTCAATTCGATGCGCGGAATGCCGCATACTGGCTGCCAAATAGAGCGCAATTCAGCCACTGTGCGCTATGTCAACTCAGGTCCCTGCTTTATTCATTGTAATTATAGTTTTGCATATTTAGGCTTAAGTATTCAATTAAACGTATCTCCGGTGATACGGGTGGTATGCCTACTATTCGATGCGCGATATGCTCCACAGTTGCAACCAAACAGCGAACTTGATCCTGTTTATATTATGTCAACTGGGGTCGAAGACAAATGCAATGTTCTTGTAGTACTGCATACTCAGGATTCAATATTTCATTGAACGTAAATACACTGCTATTGGTGAAATCCCGACAATTCGATGCGCGTTATACTCCTTATTCGCTGCCAAATACTACGCACATCAGCCAGTTTTCGCATTGTCAACTCTGTGTTCTGCTAAATACATTGTAATTGCAGTTTATCATATTAGGCTCAAGTATTCATTTAAACGTATCTCCGCTGCTATTCGCGGTATGTCGACAAATCTATGCGCGTTATACTCCTCATTTGCCGCCAAATACAGCGGATCTGCTCCTGTTTACATTACGCCAGCTGGGGTCGAAGACAAATGCAATGTGTTTGCAGAACATCATATTCAGGATTCTGTATTTCATTGAACGTATATACACTGCTATTGGTGATATCCCGACAATTCGATGCGCGTGATACTCCACATTCGATTCCAAATACTACGCGCATCAGCCGGTTTGCGCATTATCAACTCTGTGTCCTATCAAATACATTGCAATCGCAGTTTATCATATTAGGCTCAAGTATTTATTTAAACGAATCTCCGCTGCTATTCGTGGTATGTCGACAAATTTATGCGCGTTATACTTCTCATTTGCCGCCAAATACAGCGGATCTGCTCCTGTTTACATTATGTCATCTCGGGTCGAGGACAAATGCAATGGTGTTGCAGTACAGCATATACAGGATTCAATATTTTATTGAACGTATATACACTGCTATTCGTGATATCCCGATAATTCGATGTGCGTGATACTGCACATTTCCAGCCAAATACAGCGCACCTGCTCCTGTTCATATTATGTCAACTGGGGTCGAAGACATATGCAATGTTCTTGTAGTACTGCATACTCAGGATTCAATATTTCATTGAACGTACATACACTGCTATTGGTGAAATCCCGACAATTCGATGCGCATTATACTCCTTATTCGCTGCCAAATACTACGCACATCAGCCGGTTTTCACATTGTCAACTCTGTGTTCTGCTAAATACATTGTAATTGCAGTTTATCATATTAGGCTCAAGTATTCATTTAAACGTATCTCCGCTGCTATTCGCGGTATGTCGACAAATCTATGCGCGTTATACTCCTCATTTGCCGCCAAATACAGCGCATCTGCTCCTGTATACATTATGTCAACTGAGGTAGAAGACAAATGCAATGTGTTTGCAGAACAGCATATTCAGGATTCAATTCTTCATTGAACGCATCTACACTGCTGTTGTTGATATACCGACAATTCCATGCGCCTTGTACACCACGTTTCCTGCCAAATACAGCGCACCTGCTCCTGTTCACATTATGTAAACGGGGGTCGAAGACAAATGCAATGTTGTTGTAGTACTGCATATTCAGGATTCACTATTTCCTTGAACGGATCTACACTGCTAATGGTGTTATCTCGTCAATTCCATGCGCGTTGTACACCACGTTTCCTGCCAAATACAGCGCACCTGCTCCTGTTTACATTATGTCAACTCGGGTCGCGGACAAATCCAATGATTTTGCAGTACAGGATATTCAGGATTCAATATTTCATTGATCGTGTATACACTGCTATTAGTGATATCCTGACAAATCTATGCGCGTTATAATCCTCATTTGCCGCCAAATAAAGCGGACCTGCTCCTGTTTACATTAAGTCAACTGGGGTCGAGGACAATGGCAATGTTGTTGCATTAAAGCATTTTCAGGAATCAATATTTCATTGAACAGACCTACACTGCTATTTGTGATATCTCGTCAATTCGATGCGCGATATGCCGCACAGTTGCTACCAAATAGAGCGCAAATCAGCCACTTTGCGCTATGTAAACTCAGGTCCCTGCCTAATTTATTGCAATCGTATTTTTGCATATTTAGGCTTATGTATTCAATTAAACGTATCTCCGGTGCTATAGGTGGTATGCCTACAATTCGATGCGCGTTATGCTCCACAGCTGCCGCCAAACAGCGCACCTGCTCCTGTTTACATTATGTCAACTCGGGTCGGGGACAAATCCAATGTTATTGCCGTTCAGGATATTCAGGATTCAATATTTCATTGAACGTAAATACACTGTGTCTCGACCACTCGCGGAGAGACGCGATCGCGACGAAGCACGCCAACGGGAGTCGTAAATTCCCGTTACGATTAGTTGTAATCGACGCCACGAAATGGTCGATCCCCCATTTCGATTAGGTAAATAGAGGTGGTTTGATTGAATATAACACTGATGTAATAAGTTATAAAGCACCGTTTATTCCAACAACTTTGTGAAGATGATAGTTACTCTGTTGCGTGTGTATAAGATAAGTAATTGACTGATCTTCGGGTGTAGACCCGGTCGAAGGATGTTGACTGTATGAAAGATGGAAAATCAGTGAAGTTCGGTGGTGATGCTGTAGCGGAGGAAAGCTAAGGATGGGTGTGTCTAGTGCACGGGACCATCGGATTTGTTGGTGACGATTTGGCAAAAAGGGTGAGGGAAATAGGCTTCGTTGTTAATTGGTTATTTGCTATGGTGGTGGGTGAAGAAGGATGCTAACCGCCCTCGAGATAGAGTCGCTAGTGGGAGACCTAATACGTGAGAAAAAGGCGACTTTCCCGTGTCAACCCGTGGTGGACAATAAACTTTAGGAAACAATTGAGCGAAAGAATATCTGTTCGGTCTGAAGGACTTTGACTAGGAAATTCCTGAGATTTATGGAGGGTACTTGAGGCTATTGAGGGTACGTAGGAAGGATCCGAAGACATCTGGCTGCCATCTTGCCCGCGGTGTGTGGCCTGGTGTAGGTAGAGTGTTGCGCGACGCAACACACTGTTATTGGTTATTTCCCGACAACCCGATGCGCGTGATACTCCACATTCCCTGCCAAATACAGCGCACCTGCTCCTGTTTACATTATGTCGACACGTATCGAGGGCAAATGCTATGTCGTTGCAGTACAGGATATTCAGGATTCAATATTTCATTGAACGGATCTACACTGCTATTGGTGATATCCCGACAATTCGATGCGCGTTATACCGCACAGTGGCTGCCAAATACAGCCCAAATCAGCCGGTTTGCGCATTATCAACTCTGTGTCCTGTCAAATACTAATGAAATCGCAGTTTATCATATTAGGCTGAAGTATTTATTTAAACGTATCTCCGCTGCTATTCGTGGTATGTCGACAAATTTATGCGCGTTATACTTCTCATTTGCGGCCAAATACAGCGGATCTGCTCCTGTTTACATTATGTCAATTGGGGTTGAGGACAATTGCAATGTTGTTGCAGTACTGCATATTCAGGATTCAATATTTCATTGATCGTAAATACACTGCTATTGGTGATATCCCGACCTTTCGATGCGGGTGATACTCCACATTCCCTGCCAAATACAGCGCACCTGCTCCTGTTCACATTATGTCTACTCGGCTCGAGGACAAATGCAATGTTTTTGCAGTACTGCATATTCAGGATTCAATATTTCATTGAACGGATCTACACTGCTAATGGTGATATCCCGACAATTCGATGCGCGTTATACTCATTCGCTGCAAAATACTACGCACATCAACCGGTTTGCGCATTGTCAACTCTGTGTCGTGTCAAATACAATGTAACTGCAGTTTATCATATTGGGCTCAAATATTTATTTAAACGTATCTCCGCTGCTATTCGTGGTATGTCGACAAATCTATGCGCGTTATACTCCACATTTGCCGCCAAATACAGCGGATCTGCTCCCGTTTACAATATGTCAACTCGGGTCGAGGACAAATGCAATGTTTTTGCAAAACAGCATATTCAGCATTCAATATTTCATTCAACGTAAATACACTGCTATTCGTGATATCCCGATAATTTGATGTGCGCGATACTCCACATTTCCAGCCAAGTACAGTGCACCTGCTCCTGTTTACATTATGTCAACTCGGGTCGAGGACAAATGCAATGAAGTTGAAGTACTGCATATTCAGGATTCAATACTTCATTGAATGTATCTACACTGCGACTGGAGATATTTCGTCAACTCCATGCG
Organism: Bombus hypnorum; assembly: GCA_911387925.2. Lineage (NCBI taxonomy): Eukaryota > Metazoa > Arthropoda > Insecta > Hymenoptera > Apidae > Bombus > Bombus hypnorum. The sequence goes on from CAJVQY020000002.1 coordinate 20,776, forward strand.
TCTTGTACTCCACATTTCCTGCCGAATACAGCACTCCTGCTCCTGTTTACATTATGTCAACTCGGGTCGAGGGCAAATGCAATGTTTTTGCAGAACAGCATATTCAGAATTCAATATTTCATTCAACGTAAATACACTGCTATTGGTGATATCCCGACAATTCGATGCGCATGATACTCCACATTCGATAACAAATACTACGCACATCAGCCGGTTTGCGCATTATCAACTCTGTGTCCTGTCAAATACATTGCAATCGCAGTTTATCATATTAGGCTCAAGTATTTATTTAAACGAATCTCCGCTGCTATTCGTGGTATGTCGACAAATATATGCACGTTATACTTCTCATATGCCGCCAAATACAGCGGATCTGCTCCTTCTTACATTATGTCATCTCGGGTCGAGGACAAATGCAATGGTGTTGCAGTACAGCATATACAGGATTCAATATTTTATTGAACGTATATACACTGCTATTCGTGATATCCCGATAATTCGATGTGCGTGATACTCCACATTTCCAGCCAAATACAGCGCACCTGCTCCTGTTTACATTATATCAACTCGGGTCGAGGACAAATGCAATGAAGTTGAAGTACTATATATTCAGGATTCAATACTTCATTGAATGTATCTACACTGCTATTGGTCCTATCACGACAATTCGATGGACGTGATGCTCCACATTCCCTGCCAAATACAGCGCACCTGCTCTTGTTTACAATGTGTCAATTGTGGTCGAGGACAAATGCATTGTTTTTGCAGTACAGCATATACCGTATTCAATACTTCATTGAACGTATGCACACTGCTATTGTTGATACCCCACAATTCGATGCCCGTGATACTCTACATTCCCTGCCAAATACGGCGCACCTGCTCCTGTTTACATTATGTCATCTCGGGTCGAGGACAAATGCAATGGTGTTGCAGTACAGCATATATAGGATTCAATATTTTATTGAACGTATATACACTGCTATTCGTGATATCCCGATAATTCGATGTGCGTGATACTCCACATTTCCAGCCAAATACAGCGCACCTGCTCCTGTTTACATTATATCAACTCGGGTCGAGGACAAATGCAATGAAGTTGAAGTACTATATATTCAGGATTCAATACTTCATTGAATGTATCTACACTGCTATTGGTCCTATCACGACAATTCGATGGACGTGATGCTCCACATTCCCTGCCAAATACAGCGCACCTGCTCTTGTTTACAGTGTGTCAATTGTGGTCGAGGACAAATGCATTGTTTTTGCAGTACAGCATATACCGTATTCAATACTTCATTGAACGTATACACACTGCTATTGTTGATATCCCGACAATTCGATGCCCGTGATACTCTACATTTCCTGCCAAATACGGCGCACCTGCTCCTGTTTACATTATGTCAACTCAGGTCGAGGACAAAGGCAATGTTTGTGCAGTACAGCATATTCAGGATTCAATATTTCATTGAACGGATCTACACTGCTATTGGTGATATCTCCTCAATTCGATGCGCGGAATGCCGCATACTGGCTGCCAAATAGAGCGCAATTCAGCCACTGTGCGCTATGTCAACTCAGGTCCCTGCTTAATTCATTGTAATTATAGTTTTGCATATTTAGGCTTAAGTATTCAATTAAACGTATCTCCGGTACTACGGGTGGTATGCCTACTATTCGATGCGCGATATGCTCCACAGTTGCAACCAAACAGCGAACTTGATCCTGTTTATATTATGTCAACTGGGGTCGAAGACAAATGCAATGTTCTTGTAGTACTGCATACTCAGCATTCAATTTTTCATTGAACGTACATACACTGCTATTGGTGAAATCCCGACAATTCGATGCGCGTTATACTCCTTATTCGCTGCCAAATACTACGCACATCAGCCGGTTTTCGCATTGTCAACTGTGTGTTCTGCTAAGTACATTGTAATTGCAGTTTATCATATTAGGCTCAAGTATTCATTTAAACGTATCTCCGCTGCTATTTGCGGTATGTCGACAAATCTATGCGCGTTATACTCCTCATTTGCCGCCAAATACAGCGGATCTGCTCCTTTTTACATTACGCCAATTGGGGTCGAAGACAAATGCAATGTGTTTGCAGAACATCATATTCAGGATTCAGCATTTCATTGAACGTATATACATTGCTATTGGTGATATCCTGACAACTCGATGCGCGCTATACTCCTCATTCGCAGCTAAATACTACACACATCAGCCGGTTTGCGCATTGTCAACTCTATGTCCTGTCAAACACATTGTAATTGCAGTTTATCATATCAGGCTCAAGTATTCATTTAAACGTATCTCCGCTGCTATTCGGGGTATGTCGACAAATCTATGCGCGTAATACTCCTCATTTGCCGCCAAATACAGCGCACCTGCTCCTGTATACATTATGTCAACTGAGGTAGAAGACAAATGTAATGTGTTTGCAGAACAGCATATTCAGGATTCAATTCTTCATTGAACGTATCTACACTGCTGTTGTTGATATACCGACAATTCCATGCGCCTTGTACACCACGTTTCCTGCCTAATACAGCGCACCTGCTCCTGTTCACATGATGTCAACTGGGGTCGAAGACAAATGCAATGTTGTTGTAGTACTGCATATTCAGGATTCACTATTCCATTGAACGGATCTACACTGCTACTGGTGATATCACGACAATTCGATACGCGTGATACTCCACATTCCCTGCCAAATACAGCGCACGTGCTCCTGTCTACATTATGTCAACTCGGGTCGAGGACAATTGCAATGTTGTTGCAGTACACCATATTCAGGATTCAATATTTCATTGAACGTACATATCCTGCTATTGGTGATATCCCGACAATTCGATGCGCGTTATACTCCTCATTCGCTGCAGAATACTACGTACATCAGCCGGTTGGCGCACTGTCAACTCTGCGTCCTGTCAAATACATTGCATTTGCAGTTCATTGTATTAGGCTCAAATATTTATTTAAACGTATCTCCGCTGCTATTCGTGGTATGTCGACAAATCTATGCGCGTTATACTTCTCATTTGCCGCCAAATACAGGGGACCTGCTCCTGTTCACATTATGTCAACTGGGGTCGAAGACGATTGCAATGTTGTTGCAGTACACCATATTCAGGATTCAATATTTCATTGAACGTATATACACTGCTATTAGTGATATCCTGACAAATCTATGCGCGTTATACTCCTCATTTGTCGCCAAAGAAAGCGGACCTGCTGCTGTTTACATTAAGTCATCTGGGGTAGAGGACAATTGCAATGTTGTTGCAGTAAAGCATATTCAGGAATCAATATTTCATTGAACAGACCTACACTGCTATTTGTGATATCTCGTCAATTCGATGCGCGGTATGCCGCACAGCTGCTACCAAATAGAGCGCAAATCAGCCACTTTGCGCTATGTAAACTCAGGTCCCTGCCTAATTCATTGCAATTGTATTTTTGCATATTTAGGCTTGTGTATTCAATTAAACGTATCTCCGCTGCTATAGGTGGTATGCCTACAATTCGATGCGCGTTATGCTCCACAGCTGCCGCCAAACAGCGCACCTGCTCCTGTTTACATTATGTCAACTCCTGTCGAGGTCAAATCCAATGTTTTTGCAGTACTGCATATTCAGGCTTCAATATTCATTTGAACGTATCGCCGTTTCCCTTGGAGATATGTCGACAATTTGATGCGCTTTCTACTCCACATTTGCTGCGAAATACAGCGCACATCAACCGATTTGCACAATGTCACCTGTGTATCCTGTCAAATCCATTGTAGTTGCAGTAAAGCATATTTAGGCTTAAGTATTCAATCAAACGTGTCTCTACTGCTATTGGGGGTATGTCGATAATTCTATGCGCCTTCTACTCCTCATCTGCTGCCAACTACAGCGCGCGTCAGCCGGATTTCACTATGTCAACCCTGGTCCCTGCCAAATCACTTGAAGTTGCAATTTTGCATATTTAGGCTGCATTTTTCAATTAAACGTATCTCCGCAGCTATTGATGGCATGTCGAAAATTCGATGCGCGTTATACATCCCATTAGCTGAGAAAAACAGCGCCCTTCGGCCGGTTTGCGCTATGCTAACTCTGTGCTCTGTCAAATATAGCGTTACTGTAGTTTTGGAAGTTCTGCCAGAAATATTCAATTGCGCTGATCTCAGATTTTATTCCAGATGTCTCAACAATTCTATGCGCGTTCCACTCCACATATGCTGCCAAATACAGCGCGCGTCATTCAATTCGATGCGCGTTCTACTCCACACTTGCTCTCGCATATAGCGCACCTGCTCCTGTTTAAATTATATCAACTCGGGTCATGGTCAAATCCAATGTTATTGCTGTACTGCATATTCAGGATTCAATATTCCCTTAATTGTTTATACACTGCTATTGGTGAAATCTCGACAATTCGACGTGCGTTACTCCACATATGCGGCCAAATTCAGCGCACGTCATTTGGTTTGCCCTATGTCAACTCTGGGCCCTGTCAAGTGCAGCGTAATTGCAATTTTGCAGAGTCTGTGTTAAATACTCAGTTAAACGTATCCGCACTGTTATTGGTGATATCTAGACAAGTGGTTGAGCGTTAAACTCCTCATTCGCTGCGAAATTTAACGCACATGCTCCCGTTTACATTCTGCCAACTCGGGTCGAGGTGAAATCCAATGTTATTGCTATGCTGCTTATCCAGGCATCAATTATCAATTGAACGAATCTGTACTACTATTGGTGATATGTCGACAATTCGATGCGCGCTATCCCGCACATTTGCTGCAAGAAATAGCGCACAGCAACCAGTTTGCGCAATGTCAACTCTGTGCCCTATCAAATACAGCGTTATTCCTGTTTTGCATATTCAGTTTTAAATATTCATTTGAGCGTATTCCAGTTTCTATTCCAGACATCTCGATAGTTCGATACGTGTTAAACTCCACATTTGCTGCCAAATAGAGCGCACTTGCAACTGTTTACATTAAGTAATCTCGGATCGAGGTCAAATCCAATGCTCTTGCTGTACTGCATATTCAGGAATCAATATTCCATTGAAATTTTCTACACTGTTATTTGTGATATCCCGACAATTCGATGCGCGTTATACTCCTCATTCGCTGCCAAATACTACGCACATCAGCCGGTTTGCGCATTGTTAACTCTGTGTCCTGTCAAATACATTGTAATTGCAGTTTATCATATTAGGCTCAAGTATTTATTTAAACGTATCTCCGCTGCTATTCGTGGTATGTCGACAAATCTATGCGCGTTATACTCCTCATTTGCTGCCAAATACAGCGCACCTGCTCCTGTTTACATTATGTCAACTCGGATCGAGGGCAAATGCTGTGTTGTTGCAGTACAGCATATACAGGATTCAACATTTCATTGAACGTATATACGATGCCATGGTGATATCCCGACAATTAGATGCGCGGTATACCGCACACTTGCTGCCAAATAGAGCGCAAATCAGCCACTTTGCGCTATGTCAACTCAGGTCCCTGATTAATTCATTGTAGTTTTGTATATTTAGGCTTAAGTATTCAATTAAACGTATCTCCGGTGCTATTGGTGGTATGCCTACAATTCGATGCGCGTTATGCTCCACAGTTGCCTCCAAATACAGCGCACATGCCCCTGTTTACATTATATCAATTTCGGTCAAGGACAAATGCAATGTTGCTGTAGTATGTCATATTCCGGATTCAACAGCTCATTGAATGTATCTACACTGCTATTGGTATTATCACGACAATTCGATGCGCGCGATACTCCACATTTCCTGCCCAATACGGCGCACCTGCTCCTGTTTACATTATGACAACTCGGGTCGAGGACAAATGCAATGTTGCTGTAGTGTTGCATATTCAGGATTCAATACTTCATTGAATGTATATGCACTGCTATTGGTGATATCCCGACAATTCGATGCGCGTGATACTCAACATTCCCTGCCAAATATAGCGCACCTGCTCCTGCTTACATTATGTCAACTCGGATCGACGGCAAATGCCATGTTGTTGCAGTACAGCATATACAGGATTCAATATTTCATTGAACGGATCTACCCTGCTATTTGTGATATCTCGTCAATTCGATGCGCGCTATACCGCACAGTTGCTGCCAAATAGAGCGCAAACCAGTCACTTTGCGCTATGTCAACTCAGGTCCCTGCCTAATTCATTCTAATTGTAGTTTTGCATATTTAGGCTTTTTTATTCAATTAAACGTATCTCCGGTGCTATTGGTGGTATGCCTACCATTCGATGCGCGTGATACTCCACATTCCCTGCCATATACAGCGCACCTGGTCCTGTTTGCATTATGTCAACTGAGGTCGAGGACAATTGCTATGTTGTTGCAGTACAGCTCATTCAGGATTCAATACTTCATTGAACGTAAATACACTGCTATTGGTGGTATTCCGACAATTCCATGCTCGTGATACTCCACATTCCCTGCCAAATACAGCGCCCCTGCTCCTGTTTACATTATGTCAGCTCGGGTCGAGGACAATTGCGATGATGTTGTAGTACTGCATATTCAGGATTCAACACTTCATTGAATGTATTTATACTGCTATTGGAGATATCACGACAATTCAATGCTCGTGATACTCCACATTCCCTGCCAAATACAGCGCACCTGCCCCTGTTTACATTATGTCATCTCGGGTCGAGGACTAATGGAATGTTGTTGCAGTACTGCATATTCAGCATTCAATATTTCATTGAACGGATATACACTGCTATTGGTGATATCGTGTCAATTCGATGAGCGGCATAACGCACAGTCGCTGCCAAATAGAGCGCAAATCGGCCACTTTGCGCTATGTCAACTCAAGTCCCTGCGTAATTCATTGTATTTGTACTTTTGCATATTTAGGCCTATGTATTCAATATAACGTATCTCCGGTGCTATTGGTGGTATGCCTACAATTTGCTGCGCGCTATGCTCCACAGTTGCCGCCAAACAGCGGACCTGCTAGTGTTTAGATTAAGTCAACTGGGGTCGAAGACAAATGTAATGTACCTGTAGTACTGCATACTCAGGATTCAATACTTCATTGAATGTATCTACACTGCTACTGGTGATATCACGACAATGCGATATGCGTGATACTCCACATTCCCTGCCAAATAGAGCGCACGTGCTCTTGTTTGCATTATGTCAACTCGGGTCGAGGACAAATGCAATGATTTTGCAGAACAGCATATTCAGGATTCAATATTTCATTGAACGTACATACATTGCTATTGATGATATCCCAACAATTCGATGCGCGTTATACTCCTCATTCGCTGCAGAATACTACGTACATCAGCCGGTTGGCGCATTGTCGACTCTGTGTCCTGTCAAATACATTGTAGTTGCAGTTTATCATATTAGGCTCAAGTATTTATTTAAACGTATCTCCGCTGCTATTCGTGGTATGCCTACAATTCGATGCGCGTTATGCTCCACAGTTGCCGCCAAATACAGCGCACCTGCTCCTGTTAACCTTATGTCAACTCGGGTCGAGGACATATGCAATGTTTTTGCAGTACAGCATATTCGGGATTCAATATTTCATTGAACGAAATACACTGCTATTGGTGATATCCCGACAATTCGGTGCGCATGATACTCCACATTCCCTGCCAAATACAGCGCACCTGCTCCTGTTTACATTATGTCAACTCGGGTCGTGGACAAATGCAATGTTGTTGCAGTACAGCATATTCAGGATTCAATATTTCATTGAACGGATATACACTGCCATTGGTGATATCTTGTCATGTCGGGTATAACGCGTATCGAGTTGTCGAGATACCACCAATAACAGCGAAAATAGGTTTAATTGAGTACTTCGGCCCAAATAGGCCAAACTGCAAATACAATGGATTCGACAGGATATAGAGTTGACATTGCGCAAACCGGTTAATGTGCTCTGCATTTGGCAGCAAATGTGGGGTATAACGCGCATCAAATTCTGGACTTACCACCAATAGCAGCGGAGATACGTTTAATTGAATACTTAAGCCTAAATATGCTAAACTGCAATTACAATGTATTTGACAGGACACAGAGTCGACAATGCGCCAACCGGCTGATGTACGTAGTATTCTGCAGCGAATGAGGAGTATAACGCGCATCGAATTGTCGGGATATCACCAATAGCAGTGTATGTACGTTCAATGAAATATTGAATCCTGAATATGGTGTACTGCAACAACATTGCAATTGTCTTCGACCCCAGTTGACATAATGTAAACAGGAGCAGGTGCGCCGTATTTGGCGGCAAATGAGGAGTATAACGCGCATAGATTTGTCGACATACCACGAATGGCAGCGGAGATACGTTTAAATAAATACTTGAGTCTAATATGATAAACTGCAATTTCAATGTATTTGACAGGACACAGAGTTGACAATGCGCAAACTCTCTGATGTGCGTAGTATTTGGCAGCGAATGAGGAGCATAACGCGCTTGGAATTGTCGGGATATCACGAATAGCAGTGTATATACATTCGATGAAATATTGAATCCTGAATATCCTGCACTGCAAAAAGATTGCATTTGTCCTCGACCCGTGTTGACATAACGCAAACAGGAGCAGTTGCGCCGTATTTGGCAGGGAATGTGGAGTATCAGGCGCATCGAAGTGTCGGGATATCACCAATAACAGTGTATATATGTTCAGTGAAGTATTGAATCCTGAATATGCAGTACTACAAAAACATTGCATTTGTCCTCGACTCGTGTTGTCATAATGTACACAGGAGCAGATGCGCTGAATTTGGCGGCAGCTGTGGAGTATAACGCGCATCGAATTGTAGGCATACCACCAATAGCGCCGGAGATACGTGTAATTGAATACTTAAGCCTAAATATGCAAAGCTACAATTACAATGAATTAGGCAGGGTCCTGAGTTGACATAGCGCACAGTGGCTGATTTGCGCTCTATTTGGCAGCAGTGTGCGGTATACCGCGCGTCGAGATGACGAGATATCACCAATAGCAGTGTATATCCGTGCAATGAAATATTGAATCCTGTATATGCTCTACTGCAAAAACACTGCATTTGTCCTGGACCAAAGTTGCCACAATGTAAACAAGAGCAGGTCCGCTGTATTTGGCGGCAAATGAGGAGTATAACGCGCATAGATATGTCGACATACCACGAATTGCAGCGGAGATACGTTTAATTGAATACTGTTGAGTAGATGATACATTTACACTGTACATGTGAATGTGTGTGTAAGGGTGAGATGGCGTCCAGGTCTTAGTTGAGACAAAAGACGTTTGCCAGATGTCTAGAAGTTTCGGAAAGAGTCGGTCGACAACAAGCGTGCGTGTAAGAAGGTTATCGAGGTCTACAGAGTGCAATATATGTATAGCTATTGTGAATAAAATAAAATAAACTATTTGTATTTCCGAATCTTCTCATTACCTTAACATGGTAGCAGAGCGTGGTTACTAGTTTTGCAAGCTATTGAGTGCGCGGTTACGATCTTGCGAGTGAGTTTAGTAAGGGAAGAAACGTTCAGAGGATAAAGGGAAAAGAAAAAAATACTTCAAGCACGTAGGAACGCTTAAGTAAAGGAAAAAAATCAATTAGAATGGAGAGATCGGAAATCATGATACCTGTATTCGATGGTGTGGATTATGGAATGTGGAAGCAAAGAATCACGATGTTTCTCAAGTATAAGGAATGCGAGGTTGTTACAACTAGAATGAAGACCGAAAGAGACAATGAAGATTGGGACAAAAAGGATTTGAGGGCGATAAATATAATTTACAGTGCCATTACAAATAGACAATTGGAGTATGTTAGGGAAGAAAAAACGGCGTATAATATAATAAAAAGGTTTGATGAAATGTACTTGAAAGAGTCGACCGCACTGCAGATCGTATGCAGAAGGAGATTGGAAAACATAAGACTGGAGAACTACAGTGATTCAGAGTCATTTTTTTGTGAGTTTGAAAAATTAATAAACGAATTAAAAAGTGCCGGCGCACAAGTGAGTGAGAGAGAAAAGCTAAATTACATGCTGAATACGTTACCCGAAGAATACAGCTACATAGCGGACCTAATAGACGCATTGAAAGAAGAAAATCAAACGGTAGCGTATGTGAAAAATAAAGTAGAAATAGCAGAGAAGAAAAACAAATCCAATCGAGGAGAAAGGCAAACCAACGCCTTTTCTGCAAAAAAGGAAGGATGCTTCAGATGCGGAAGATTAGGACATTTTGCAAGAGAGTGTCAAAATGGCGTCCAAGCGGGAAGCAGTAACGGCTATTGGTATGGGTCAACACGTGGTCCCAGCAGAGGAAGAGGAAACAAAAGCTATACGAACAGGGGACGTGGAAACTTCCATCGTCAATCAACAACCGGCACGGGCCAGCATGGAAACTCAGGAGCAGGCATATGGATGGCAACGGCGCACGCAGCACACAGCAGTGAGATGAATGAGGTAAGTAGGAACGAAATAGTGTGGCTACTAGATAGCGGTTGTACCGATCACATAATTAACAATATAGATTATTTCGACAAATGTAGTGACCTTAAGGAACCGGTAAATATATATTTAGGCGATAATAGACCGGTAAAAGCAACAAAAGTTGGGAACGTTATAAGCTACTTCGAAGCATTTGGAAAACAAAGTAAAATAAATATGAGGAAAGTATTTTACGCGAAAGAAATGTCCGCAAATTTGATTAGTTTAGGTAAACTAACAGACAATAAGAATACGGTTATCTCAACAGAAAATGTTGCAAAAGTAATAGATGAGGATAATAAGCTTACAGCTGTAGCGTTCAAAGAGAATGGGACATGCAAAATAAAAAGTATATTGAAAGGGAAGGAGCACTTAGTAAACAGAGCCGAACGTAGTGGTATGAGTAAAAAGGAAAGATGGCATAGGATGCTAGGACACGTGAATTTTAAATACTTAGATATTTTGGGTAAAGAGCAGCTAGTGACTGGCATACCGAATGAATTTGAAAAGGAATTTTTGAAATGTAAGGTGTGTATAGAAAGCAAAATGCGTAATATACCTTTCAAAAATAATCGAACTAAGGCTAGGGAAATAATGGAAATTATTCATACGGACGTATGTGGTCCCTTTAAAACTACCGGATTCAATGGAGAAAAATATTTTATTTCATTCATCGATGATTATAGTAAAGTAGCTAGAATTTATTGTATAAAATCAAAAGATGAGGTCTTTGATACTTTCGTACAGTTCGTAAATGAAGCCGAGAATTTAACGGGCAAGAGGTTAAAAACATTAAGATGCGATAACGGTAAAGAATATTTAAATAATCGAATTTATAAATTTGCTAGGGATAAAGGTATAAGAATAAATAATTGCCCAACATACGTACACGAATTAAACGGGACAGCGGAAAGGTATAATAGAACAGTGATGGACATGGCGCGTTGTTTGTTAATGGAAGCGAAAGTACATAGGAAATATTGGCCAGAAATAGTATGTACAGCGATATACTTGAAAAATCGAATATTAGCAAACACTGTAGAGAAGAAGACTCCGTTTGAAATATTTTTCGGGAGAAAACCAAGTGTTAAAAATTTATATTTGTATGGTAGTAAAGTTTTTGTAAGAAGGCCAGAACGAAAAAGGGTTTCTAAATGGGACAAGAAGGCGGATATGGGAATTCTGTTAGGATATAGTGAAGTAGGATACAGAGTCTTATTAGGTGGGAAAATAACAATAGCTAGACATGTAGAGGTCATAGAGACAGACATTAAATGTATCGGTTTTGAGGAGGATTCATTAAATGCAGATAGAAATGATAGCAAAGACAATTACTTATTGGATGGTATGAACGAGGAAGAGTTAGAAAGTAGGGAAGACGAAAATGATAATAGTTCTGAAAGCTCAAACATCCCTAGGAGATCTACACGTAATAAAAGAACTCCAGTAAGGTATCCAGAAAAGGAAAATATTAGCGAGATTCATGCAAATTATTGTAAAGTAGATATTCCTCGTACATTTGAGGAGGCGATTTGTTGCGAAAATAATGACGATTGGAAACAGGCTATGGATAAGGAAATAGAATGTCTCTATAAGAATAAAACTTGGAAATTGGTAGAAAGGGTAAAAGGCAAAGAAGTATTAGATGTAAAGTGGGTTTACACGAGAAAATCGGATGACAGGTATAAGGCTAGATTAGTGGTAAGGGGATTTCAACAAAGAAACGTAGCCGATGACATATATTCTCCAGTAGCGAGTAATCAGACCTTTAAGATATTACTATCATATTGTTGCCAAAATGGATTAATCATTGAGCAAATGGATGTAGAAACTGCCTTTTTAAATGGTGAAGTAACCTCGGAGGTATATGTAAATCAACCAAAGGGATATGCGGACGGAACGAATAGAGTTTGTAAACTATCGAAAGCGCTTTATGGGTTAAAAGAAAGTCCGAGAGATTGGTATGAGTGTTTTGATAGGTATGTGACGAGATTAGGTTTTATGAAGAACAACATAGAGCTGTGCCTATATACTCATGGAGAGGGAGAAAATGTTGTTTATCTGTTAATATATGTCGGAGAAGCGTCAGGAATAGGGTTGTAGGCGTTTGATAAATCTGCATTGGGCTTGACCATCGTTGTGATATAACAAAGGCGCGGCTTGCTAACACGAGTAGGGATACTACAGACTCGACAATCATCCGTGGCGGTTGGACACTCGCGATACTAGTCATGTTGATCTTAGGCTCAATAACGAATCCGCGGTCAACGGGATGATAGATGTACGTGCTCACAAAAATCTAAGTCGGACTCTTTGTTAAAACGTGAAATATCCACCGAGCGTACAGACTCTAAGTAACTCGCTAATACGACCTCACGAGAGAATGACTCTCCGTCGCGATGATGCTGCAGAGGAAAACTATGATGGGGTGTGTCTAAGGACACGAGATCATCGGATTCGTCGAGGAAAGCCTTCGTTCAGAAAGTAAGGGAAATTAGCGTTGCTGCTAATTGGTCAATCTCCATATCGGTGGTTAGAAAAAGATGCTAGCCACCCTCGGGGGAAAGTTGCTAGTGGGAGACGCCGTTCGTTGAAAAATAGGTCTCTCCTATCTTCCCGTAGCTGGGACAAAGACTGTTTGTTTGAAGGACTTTAGTCAACTAAATCTTAAGATTTATAACGGGCCCTCAGGCCAGCTGAACATGTACTGCGGAGACGCATCGACATCTGGCAATCATCTTACTCGAAGAATAGGGTCTGCGTGTGGCGAGCCACAGGACAGAAACCGTTGGAATGTTTACTGTCGCGTGCCGCCACGAATATTTCTTTTAAGGAGAGCTATAGAATTACTCCATACCTTTGTTAGACAAAGCGTTCATCCCGTGACCGCGGCTACGTTCGGCGACTGACTGTCGCCTCGAGCCCAAGCTCGCTATCACAACTCTCGAACAATTACAATCGGATTGAATACCTATAATTGTTTAGTTACAGCTATAGTAGACTCTAGATTACAATGTTGCGGGATTATTCAAATTCCAAAGGCTCCGATGTTCTTTCATCTCCGACATATATGTAGACGATTTGTTAATTTGTAGTAAAAACAAAAGGAAGATACAAAGTGTAAAAAAGTTATTAACTGATAAATTTGAAATGAAAGATTTAGGTGAGGTAAAAGAATATTTTGGAATAAATATAGAGTATGATTATTTCAAAAATGAAATGAGATTAAGCCAAAAGAAATACATAGAATCATTAGCAGACAAATATAAATTACATAATAGCAAATTGTACTGTACACCTATGGAGACCAATCTAAAAATTGAAAAAGCTGAGATAAATAGAGAGGACATTGGATACAAGAATTTAATTGGCGCATTGTTGTATATTAGTACAAATACCAGACCTGATATAAGCTATAGTGTGTAGAGTAGATTTCTGAGTAGATTTCAAGATTGTTGTAACGAGACACATTTTAAATATGCCTTACGAATATTAAAATATTTGTACCGGACTAGAGATTTAGGGTTACATTATAAAAGGAATGAAAAGTGCGAAACGATAGATTGTTATGTGGACGCTGATTGGGCAGGAGATCATGTAGATAGGAAATCGACTTCTGGGTATGTAATTAGACTGTATGGAAATGTAATTGGATGGAAGTCTAAAAAACAAAGGTGTGTAACAAAAGCCTCGACGTATGCAGAGTATGTAGCTCTATCGGAAGCGGTAAGTGAAGTAATGTCTATCAGAGAGCTCATGAAAATCTTCAATGTAAATCTAGACGATGACTCGGTAAAAATTTATGAGGATAACTCTGGAGCGATAAGTATAGCAAAATACGGAAATTTTACAAAAAATTCTAAACACATTGAAGTTCACTACCACTACGTTCACGAATGCGTAAAGGAAAATAGGATAAATATAATTAAAGTAAGTTCAGACGAAAACACTGCGGATATTTTTACGAAGGCACTGTGTAGGGAGAAATTCGAAAGGTTTAGGTCATGGATGAACGTAAAATAAGAGGAATGTAAATACAGTTAAGTGTACAGTATAAATGTAAGGAGGCGTGTTGAGTAGATGATACATTTACACTGTACATGTGAATGTGTGTGTAAGGGTGAGACGGCGTCCAGGTCTTAGTTGAGACAAAAGACGTTTGCCAGATGTCTAGAAGTTTCGGAAAGAGTCGGTCGACAACAAGCGTGCGTGTAAGAAGGTTATCGAGGTCTACAGAGTGCAATATATGTATAGCTATTGTGAATAAAATAAAATAAACTATTTGTATTTCCGAATCTTCTCATTACCTTAACAAATACATAAGCCTAAGTATGAAAAACTACAATTACAATGAATTAGGCAGGGACCTGAGTTGACATAGCACAAAGTGGCTGATTTGCGCTCTATTTGGCAGCAACTGTGCGGTATACCGCACATCGAATTGACGAGATATCACAAATAGCAGTGTAGATCCATTCAATGAAATGTAGCGGCACGCGAGCAGATCAATTCAAATCCTGCTGTTGTTTTGTTCGGAGTATCATGACCGTTAGGGCGTTGGTATGGTAAGGAGTTATGAGGTCCGAGCAAAACAATGCTGCCGCTACTCTCAACCATCAAACGCAGTCGAATTCGAATTTGCCGACTGTCCCCCGACCAGTATATATATACAAACCGTGTTCTGAGCGGAAGAGTATAACGTTCGCAATCATAGCCATCGCATGCACGAAGTATCCACAAGAATTCTCCGAAAAATTGTACACGGTGACAAGTGTATTGTGACTACACACAATAAATAAATTATAAACTATCTCGCAATAGTTAATTGTGGACCATTCCTCTACATAATCAATTAAACGTATCTCCGGTGCTGTAGGTGGTATGCCTACAATTCGATGCGCGTTATGCTCCACAGTTGCCACCAAACAGCGCACCTGCTCCTGATTACATTATGTCAACTCGGATCGAGGACAAATCCCATGTTGTTGCAGTACAGCATATACGGGATTCAATATTTCATTGAACGTATATACGCTGCCACGGTAATATCCCGACAATTCGACGCGCATGATACTCCACATTTCCTGCCAAATACAGTGCACCTGCTCCTGTATATATTATGTTAACTCGTTTCGAGGACAAATGCAATGTTGCTGCAGTACAGCATATTCAGGATTCAATATTTCATTGAACGTATATACACTGCTATTCGTGATATCCCGCCAATTCGAAGCGCGTTGTACTCCACATTCCCTGGCAACTGCAGCGCACCTGCTCCTGTTTACATTATGTAAACTCGGGTCAAGGACAAATGCAATGTTGCTGCAGTACAGCATATTCAGGATTCAATATTTCATTGAACGTATATACACTGCTATTCGTGATATCCCGACAATTCGAAGCGCGTTGTACTCCACATTCCCTGGCAAATACAGCGCACCTGCTCCTGTTTACATTATGTCAACTCGGGTCAAGGATAAATGCAATGGTTTTGCAGTACAGCACATTCAGGATTCAATATTTCATTGAATGTATATACACTGCTATTCGTGATATCCCGACAATTCGAAGGGCGTTGTACTCCACATTTCCTGGCAAATACAACGCCCCTGCTCCTGTTTACATTATGTCAACTCGGGTCAAGGACAAATGCAATGTTTTTGCAGTACAGCACATTCAGGATTCAATGTTTCATTGAACGGATATACACTGCTATTGGTGATATCCCGACAATTCGATGCCCATGATACTCCACACTTCCTGCCTAATACAGCGCGCCTGCTCCTGTTTACATTAAGTCAACTGGGGTCGAAGGCAAATGCAATGTTGTTGTAGTACTGCATATACAGGATTCAATATTTCATTGGACGTAAATACACTGCTATTGGTGAAATACCGACAATTCGATGCGCGTGATACTCCACATTCCCTGCCAAATGCAGCGCACCTGCGCCTGTTTACATTATGTCAACTCGGGTCAAGGACAATTGCAATGTTGCTGCAGTACAGCATATTCAGGATTCAATATTTCATTGAACGGATCTACACTGCTATTGGTGATATCTCGTCAATTCGATGCGCGGTATGCCGCACAGTTGCTACCAAATGGAGCGCAAATCAGCCACTTTGCGCTATGTAAACTCAGGTTCCTGCCTAATTCATTGCAATTGTATTTTTGCATATTTAGGCTTATGTATTCAATTAAACGTATCTCCGGTGCTATAGGTGGTATGCCTACATTTCGATGCGCGTTATGCTCCACAGCTGCCGCCAAACAGCGCACCTGTTCCTTTTTACATTATGTCAACTCGGGTCGGGGACATATCAAATGTTTTTGCCGTTCAGGATATTCAGGATTCAATATTTCGATGATCGTATATACACTGCCATTAATGATATCCCGACAATTCGATGCGCGTTATACTCCTCATTGGCTGCCAAATACTACGCAGATCAGCCGGTTTGAGCATTGTCAACTCTGTGTCCTGTCAAATACATTGCAATTGCAGATTATCATGTTAGGCTCAAGTATTTATTTAAACGTATCTCCGCTGCTATTAGTGATATGTCGACAAATCTATGCGCGTTATACTCCTCATTTGCCGCCAAGCAGCGCACCTGCTCCTGTTTACATTATGTCAACTCGGGTCGAGGACAAATGCAATGTTTTTGCAGTACAGCATATACCGGATTCAATGCTTCATTGAACGTATATACACTGCTATTGGTGATATCTCGTCAATTCGATGCGCGGTATACCGCACGCTTGCTGCCAAATAGAGCGCAAATCAGCCACTGTGCGCTATGTCAACTCAGATCCCTGCCTAATTCATTGTAATTGTAGTTTTGCATATTCAGGCTTAAGTATTTATTTAAACGTATCTCCGCTGCTATTCGTGGCATGTCATAAATCTATGCATGTTATACTCCTCATTTGCCGCCGAATACAGCGCTCCTGCTCCTGTTTACATTATGTCAACTCGGGTCGAGGACAAATGCAATGTTGCTGCAGTAGGGCATATTCAGGATTCAATATCTCATTGAACGTATATACACTGCTATTGGTGATATATCGTCAATTTAATCCGCGTTATACCGCACACTTGCTGCCAAATAGAGCGCAAGTCAGCCACTGTGCGCTATGTCAAATCAGGTCCCTGCCTAACTCATTGTAATTGTAGTTTTGCATATTTAGCCTTAAGTATTCAATTTAACGTATCTCCGGTGCTATTGGTGATATCCCGAAAATTCGATGCGCGTGATACTCCACATTCCCTGCCAAATACAGCGCACCTGCTCCTCTTTACATTCTGTCAACTCGGATCGAGGACAAGTGCAATGTTGTTGCAGTACAGCATATTCAGGATTCAATATTTCATTGAACGTACATACACTGCCATGGTGATATCCCGACAATTCGATGCCCATGATACTCCACACTTCCTGCCTAATACAGCGCACCTGCTCTTGTTTACATTATGTCAACTCGGGTCGAGGACAAATGCAATGTTGTTGTCGTACAGCATATTCAGGATTCAATATTTCATTGAACGGATCTACACTGCTATTGGTGATATCCCGTAAATTCGATGCGCGGAATACCGCACACTTGCTGCCAACTAGAGCGCAAATCATCCACTGTGCGCTATGTCAACTCAGGTCCCTGCCTAACTCATTGCAATTGTAGTTTTGCATATTTAGGCTTAATTATTCAATTAAACGTATCTCCGCTGCAATTCGAGGTATGTCGACAAATCTATGAGCGTTATGCTCCTCATTCACTGCCAAATACAGGGGACCTGCTCCTGTTCACATTATGTCAACTGGGGTCGAAGACAAATGCAATGTTGTCGTAATACTGCATATTCAGGATTCAATATTTCATTGAACGGATCTACACTGCTAATGGTGATATCTCGTCAATTCGATGCGCGTGATACTCCACATTTCCTGCCAAATACGGCGCACCTGCTCCTGTTTACATTATGTCAACTCGGGTCGAGGACAAATCCAATGATTTTGCAGTACAGGATATACAGGATTCAATATTTCATTGATCGTATATACACTGCTATTAGTGATATCCTGGCAAATCTATGCGCGTTATACTCCTCATTTGCCGCCAAATAAAGCGGACCTGCTCCTGTTTACATTAAGTCAACTGGGGTGGAGGACAATTGCAATGTTGTTGCAGTAAAGCATATACAGAATTCAATATTTCAGTGAACGTATATACACTGCCATGGTGATATCGCCACAATTCGATGCGCATGATACTCCACATTTCCTGCCAAAGACAGCGCACCTGCTCTTGTTTACACTATGTCAGCTCGGGTCGGGGCAAATGCATTGTTTTTGCAGTACAGCACATACAGGATTCAATACTTCACTGAACATATATACACTGCTATTGGTGATATCCCGACACTTCGATGCGCGTGATACTCCACATTCCCTGCCAAATACAGCGCACCTGCTCCTGTTTACATTATGTCAACTCGGTTCCAGGACAAATGCAATGTTTTTGCAGTACAGCACATTCAGGATTCAATATTTCATTGAACGGATCTACACTGCTATTTGTGATATCTCGTCAATTCGATTGCGCGGTATACCGCACAGTTGTTGCCAAATAGAGCGCAAATCAGCCACTTTGCGCTGTGTCAACTCAGGTCCCTACCTAAATCATTGTAATTATAATTTTGCATATTTACGCTTAACTATTCAATTAAACGTATCTCCGGTGCTATTGGTGGTATGCCTACAATTCGATACGCGTGGCACTTCTCATTCCCTGCCAAATACAGCGGACCTGCTCCTGTTTGCATTATGTCAACTGGGGTCGAGGACATTTGCTATGTTGTTGTAGTATTGCATATTCAGGATTCAATATTTCATTGAACGTACGTACACTGCTATTGGTGATATCCCGACAATCCGATGCGCGTGATACTCCACGTTCCCTGTCAAATACAGCGATCCCGCTCCTGTTTACATTATGTCAACTGGCGTCGAAGACAAATTCAATGTTCTTGTAGTACTGCATACTCAGGATTCAACACTTCATTTATGTATCTTCACTGCTATTGGTGATATCACGACAATTCGATGCGCGTGATAATCCACATTGCCTGCCAAATGCAGCGCACGTGCTCTTGTTTACAGTATGTCAACTCGGGTCGAGGACAAATGCAATGTTGTTGTAGTACTGCATATTCAGGATTCAATACATCATTGAATGTATCTACACTGCTATTGGTGATATCACGACAATACGATGCGCGTGATACTCCACACTCCCTGCCAAATACAGCGCTCGTGCTCTTGTTTGCATTGTGTCTTCTCGGGTCGAGGACAAATGCATTGATTTTGTAGTACCGCATATACCGGATTCAATACTTCATTGAACGTATATACACTGCTATTGGTGATATCACGACAATACGATGCGCGTGATACTCCACACTCCCTGCCAAATACAGCGCACGTGCCCTTGTTTGCATTATGTCAACTCGGATCGAGGACAAGTGCAATGTTGTTGCAGTACAGCATATACAGGATTCAATATTTCATTGAACATATATACACTGCTATTGGTGATATCCCGAAAATTCGATGTGCGTGATACTCCACATTCCCTGCAAATACTACGCACATCAGCCGGTTTGCGCATTGTCAACTCTGTGTCCTTTCAAATACACCGTAATCGCTGTTTACCATATTAGGCACAAGTATTAATTTAAACGTATCTCCGCTGCTATTCGTGGTATGTCGACAAATGTATGCGCGCTATACTCCTCATTTGCCGCCAAATACAGCGGACCTGCTCCTGTTTACATTATGTCAACTGGGGTCGAGGACAATTGCAATGTTTTTGCAGTACAGCATATTCATGGTATCAATATTTCATTGAACGTATATACACTGCTATTGGTGATATATCGTCAATTTAATGCGCGTTATACCGCACACTTGCTGCCAAATAGAGCGCAAGTCAGCCACTGTGCGCTATGTCAACTCAGGTCCCTGCCTAACTCATTGTAATTGTAGTTTTGCATATTTAGGCTTAAGTATTCAATTTAACGTATCTCCGGTGCTATTGGTGATATCCCGACAATTCGATGCGCGTGATACTCCACACTCCCTGCCAAATACAGCGCACGTGCCCTTGTTTGCATTATGTCAACTCGGATCGAGGACAAGTGCAATGTTGTTGCAGTACAGCATATACAGGATTCAATATTTCATTGAACATATATACACTGCTATTGGTGATATCCCGAAAATTCGATGTGCGTGATACTCCACATTCCCTGCAAATACTACGCACATCAGCCGGTTTGCGCATTGTCAACTCTGTGTCCTTTCAAATACACCGTAATCGCTGTTTACCATATTAGGCACAAGTATTAATTTAAACGTATCTCCGCTGCTATTCGTGGTATGTCGACAAATGTATGCGCGCTATACTCCTCATTTGCCGCCAAATACAGCGGACCTGCTCCTGTTTACATTATGTCAACTGGGGTCGAGGACAATTGCAATGTTTTTGCAGTACAGCATATTCATGGTATCAATATTTCATTGAACGTATATACACTGCTATTGGTGATATATCGTCAATTTAATGCGCGTTATACCGCACACTTGCTGCCAAATAGAGCGCAAGTCAGCCACTGTGCGCTATGTCAACTCAGGTCCCTGCCTAACTCATTGTAATTGTAGTTTTGCATATTTAGGCTTAAGTATTCAATTTAACGTATCTCCGGTGCTATTGGTGATATCCCGACAATTCGATGCGCGTGATACTCCACATTCCCTGCCAAATACAGCGCACCTGCTGCTGTTTACATTAAGACAACTGGGGTCGAAGGCAAATGCAATGTTGTTGTAGTACTGCATATACAGGATTCAATATTTCATTGAACGGATCTACATTGCTATTGGTGATATCCCGTCAATTCGATGCGCGGAATACCGCACACTTGCTGCCAACTAGAGCGCAAATCAGCCACTGTGCGCTATGTCTACTCAGGTCCCTGCCTAACTCATTGTAATTGTAGTTTTGCATATTTAGGCTTAAGTATTCAATTTAACGTATCTCCGGTGCTATTGGTGATATCCCGACAATTCGATGCGCGTGATACTCCACATTCCCTGCCAAATTCAGCGCACCTGCTCCTGTTTACATTAAGTCAACTGGGGTCGAAGGCAAATGCAATGTTGTTGTAGTACTGCATATACAGGATTCAATATTTCATTGAACGTAAATACACTGCTATTGGTGAAATACCGACAATTCGATGCGCGTGATACTCCACATTCCCTGCCAAATGCAGCGCACCTGCTCCTGTTTACATTATGTCAACTCGGGTCGAGGACAAATGCAATGTTGCTGCAGTAGGGTATATTCAGGATTCAATATTTCATTGAACGTATATACACTGCTATTCGTGGCATCCCGACAATTCGAAGTGCGTTATACTCCACATTCCCTGCCAAATACAGCGCAGCTGCTCCTGTTTATATTATGTCAACTCGGGTCCAGGACAAATGCAATGTTGTTGTAGTACAGCATATTCAGGATTCAATATTTCATTGAACGGATCTACATTGCTATTGGTGATATCCCGTCAATTCGATGCGCGGAATACCGCACACTTGCTGCCAACTAGAGCGCAAATCAGCCACTGTGCGCTATGTCTACTCAGGTCCCTGCCTAACTCATTGTAATTGTAGTTTTGCATATTTAGGCTTAAGTATTCAATTTAACCTATCTCCGGTGCTATTGGTGATATCCCGACAATTCGATGCGCGTGATACTCCACATTCCCTGCCAAATACAGCGCACCTGCTCCTGTTTACATTATGTCAACTCAGATCGAGGACAAGTGCAATGTTGTTGCACTACAGCATATACAGGATTCAATATTTCATTGAACGTACATACACTGCCATGGTGATATCCCGACAACTCAATGCGCATGATACTCCACACTTTCTGCCTAATACAGCGCACCTGCTCCAACTTACATTATGTCCACTCGGGTCGAGGACAAATGCAATGTTGCTGCAGTACAATATATTCAGGAATCAATATTTCATTGAACGGATCTACACTGCTATTGGTGATATCTCCTCAATTCGATGCGAGGAATACCGCACACGTGCTGCCAAATAGAGCGCAAATCATCCACTGTGCGCTATGTCAACTCAGGTCCCTGCCTAACTCATTGTAATTGTAGTTTTGCATATTTAGGCTTAAGTATTCAATTAAACGTATCTCCGCTGCTATTGGTGATATCCCGACAATTCGATACGCGTGGTACTTCACATTCCCTGCCAAATACAGCGGACCTGCTCCTGTTTGCATTATGTCAACTGGGGTCGAGGACAATTGCTATGTTGTTGTAGTATTGCATATTCAGGATTCAATATTTCATTGAACGTACATACACTGCCATGGTGATATCCCGACAATTCGATGCGCATGATACTCCACACTTCCTGCCTAATACAGCGCACCTGCTCTTGTTTACATTATGTCAACTCGGGTCGAGGACAAATGCAATGTTGTTGTAGTACAGCATATTCAGGATTCAATATTTCATTGAACGGATCTACACTGCTATTAGAGATATCCCGACAATTGGATGCGAGTTATACTCTTCATTTTCTGCCAAAAACGGCGCACATCAGCCGGTTTGCGCATTGTCATCGCTGTGTCCTGTCCAATCCACTGCAAATTCAGTTTATAATATTAGGCTCAAGTATTTAATTAAACGTATCTCCGCTGCTATTAGTGGTATGTCGACAAATCTATGCGCGTTAGACTCCTCATTTGCCGCCAAATACAGCGCACCTGCTCCTGTTTACATTATGTCAACTCGGGTCAAGGACAAATGCAATGTTCTTGCAGTACAGCACATTCCGCATTCAATATTTCATTGAACGCATCTACACTGCTATTGGTGATATCACGACAATTCGATGCGCGTTATGCTCCACAGTTGCCGCCAAACAGCGCACCTGCTCCTGTTTACATTATGTCAACTCGGGTCGAGGACAATTGCAATGTTGTTGCAGTACTGCATATTCAGGATTCAATATTTCATTGAACGTAAATACACTGCTATTGGTGATATCTCGTCAATTCGATGCGCGTGACACTCCACATTTCTAGCCAAATACGGCGCACCTGCTCCTGTTTACATTATGTCAACTCGGGTCGAGGACAAATCCAATGATTTTGCAGTACAGGATATACAGGATTCAATATTTCATTGATCGTATATACACTGCTATTCGTGATATCCCGACAATTCGAAGCGCGTTATACTCCACATCCCCAGCCAAATACAGCGCACCTGCTCCTGTTTACATTATGTCAACTCGGGTCGAGAACAAATGCTATGTTTTTGCAGTACAGCATATTCAGGATTCAATATTTCATTGAAAGTAAATGCACTGCTATTGGTGATATCCCGACAATCCGATGCGCGTGATACTCCACGTTCCCTGTCAAATACAGCGATCCCGCTCCTGTTTACATTATGTCAACTCGGATGGAGGACAAGTGTCATGATGTTGCAGTACAGCATATACGGGATTCAATATTTCATTGAACGTATATACGCTGCCACGGTAATATCCCGACAATTCGACGCGCATGATACTCCACATTTCCTGCCAAATACAGTGCACCTGCTCCTGTATATATTATGTTAACTCGTTTCGAGGACAAATGCAATGTTGCTGCAGTACAGCATATTCAGGATTCAATATTTCATTGAACGTATATACACAGCTATTCGTGATATCCCGACAATTCGAAGGGCGTTGTACTCCACATTCCCTGGCAAATACAACGCCCCTGCTCCTGTTTACATTATGTCAACTCGGGTCAAGGACAAATGCAATGTTTTTGCAGTACAGCACATTCAGGATTCAATATTTCATTGAACGGATATACACTGCTATTGGTGATATCCCGACAATTCGATCCGCGTTATACTCCTCATACGCTGCCAAATACAACGCACATCAGCCGGGTTGCGCATTGTCAACTCTGTGTCCTGTCAAATACATTGTAGTTGCAGTTCATTATATTAGGCTCAAATATTTATTTAAACGTATCTCCGCTGCAATTCGTGGTATGTCGACAAATCTATGCGCGTTATACTCCTCATTTGCCGCCAAATACAGGGGACCTGCTCCTGTTCACATTATGTCAACTGGGGTCGAAGACAAATGCAATGTTGTTGTAGTACTGCATATTCAGGATACAATATTTCATTGAACGGATCTACACTGCTAATGGTGATATCTCGTCAATTCGATGCGCGTGATACGCCACATTTCCTGCCAAATACGGCGTACCTGCTCCTGTTTACATTATGTCAACTCGGGTCGAGGACAAATCCAATGATTTTGCAGTACAGGATATACAGGATTCAATATTTCATTGATCGTATATACACTGCTATTAGTGATATCCTGACAAATCTATGCGCGTTATACTCCTCATTTGCCGCCAAATAAAGCGGACCTGCTCCTGTTTACATTAAGTCAACTGGGGTCGAGGACAATTGCAATGTTGTTGCAGTAAAGCATATTCAGGAATCAATATTTCATTGAACAGACCTACACTGCTATTTTTGATATCTCGTCAATTCGATACGCGGTATGCCGCACAGTTGCTACCAAATGGAGCGCAAATCAGCCACTTTGCGCTATGTAAACTCAGGTTCCTGCCTAATTCATTGCAATTGTATTTTTGCATATTTAGGCTTATGTATTCAATTAAACGTATCTCCGGTGCTATAGGTGGTATGCCTACAATTCGACGCGCGTTATGCTCCACAGCTGCCGCCAAACAGCGCACCTGTTCCTTTTTACATTATGTCAACTCGGGTCGGGGACAAATTAAATGTTTTTGCCGTTCAGGATATACAGGGTTCAATATTTCATTGATCGTATATACACTGCTATTCGTCATATCCCGACAATTCGAAGCGCGCTATACTCCACATCCCCAGCCAAATACAGCGCACCTGCTCCTGTTAACATTATGTCAACTCGGGTCAAGGACAAATGCAATGTTGCTGCAGTACAGCATATTCAGGATTCAATATTTCATTGAATGTATATACACTGCTATTCGTCATATATCCCGACAATTCGAAGGGCGTTGTACTCCACATTCCCTGGCCAATACAACGCCCCTGCTCCTGTTTACATTATGTCAACTCGGGTCAAGGACAAATGCAATGTTTTTGCAGTACAGCACATTCAGGATTCAATATTTCATTGAACGGATATACACTGCTATTGGTGATATCCCGACAATTCGATGCCCATGATACTCCACACTTCCTGCCTAATACAGCGCGCCTGCTCCTCTTTACATTAAGTCAACTGGGGTCGAAGGCAAATGCAATGTTGTTGTAGTACTGCATATACAGGATTCAATATTTCATTGAACGTAAATACACTGCTATTGGTGAAATACCAACAATTCGATGCGCGTGATACTCCACATTCCCTGCCAAATGCAGCGCACCTGCTCCTGTTTACATTATGTCAACTCGGGTCAAGGACAAATGCAATGTTGCTGCAGTACAGCATATTCAGGATTCAATATTTCATTGACCGTATATACACTGCTATTCGTGATATCCCGACAATTCGAAGCGCGTTGTACTCCACATTCCTTGGCAAATACAGCGCACCTGCTCCTGTTTACATTTTGTCAACTCGGGTCAAGGACAAATGCAATGTTTTTGCAGTACAGCACATTCAGGATTCAATATTTCATTGAACGGATATACACTGCTATTGGTGATATCCCGACAATTCGATGCCCATGATACTCCACACTTCCTGCCTAATACAGCGCGCCTGCTCCTCTTTACATTAAGTCAACTGGGGTCGAAGGCAAATGCAATGTTGTTGTAGTACTGCATATTCAGGATTCAATATTTCATTGAACGTAAATACACTGCTATTGGTGA
This sequence comes from Bombus hypnorum, assembly GCA_911387925.2. Taxonomy (NCBI): domain Eukaryota; kingdom Metazoa; phylum Arthropoda; class Insecta; order Hymenoptera; family Apidae; genus Bombus; species Bombus hypnorum. The sequence goes on from CAJVQY020000002.1 coordinate 47,289, forward strand.
AATCCCGACAATTCGATGCGCGTGATACTCCTCATTCCCTGCCAAATACAGCGCACCTGCTCTTGTTTACATTGTGTCAATTGTGGTCGAGGACAAATGCATTGATTCTGCAGTACAGCATGTACCGGATTCAATACTTCAGTGAACGTATATACACTGCTATTGGTGATATCCTGAAAATTCGATGTGCGTGATACTCCACATTCCCTGCCAAATACTACGCACATCTGCCGGTTTGCGCATTGTCAACTCTGTGTCCTGTCAAATACACCGTAATCGCAGTTTACCATATTAGGCACAAGTAGTAATTTAAACGTATCTCCGCTGCTATTCGTGGTATGTCGACAAATGAATGCGCGTTATACTCCTCATTTGCCGCCAAATACAGCGGATCTGCTCCTGTTTACATTATGTCAACTGGGGTCGAGGACAATTGCAATGTTTTTGCAGTACAGCATATTCAGGTATCAATATTTCATTGAACGGATCTACACTGCTGTTTGTGATATCTCGTCAATTCGATGCGAGGTATACCGCACATTTGCTGCCAAATACTACGCACATTAGCCGGTTTGCGCATTGTCAACTCTGTGTCCTGTCAAATACATTGCAATTGCAGTTTATCATATTAGGCTAGAATATTTATTTAAACGTATCTCCGCTGCTATTCGTGGTATCTCGACAAATCTATGCCCGTTATACTCCTCAGTTGCCGCCAAATACAGCGGACCTTCTCCTGTTTACATTATGTCTACTGGGGTCGAAGACAAATGCAATGTTGTTGTAGTACTGCATATTCAGGATTCAATATTTCATTGAACGTAAATACACTGCTATTGGTGAAATCCCGACAATTCGCTGCGCGTGATACTCCTCATTCCCTGCCAAATACAGCGCACCTGCTCTTGTTTACATTGTGTCAATTGTGGTCGAGGACAAATGCATTGATTCTGCAGTACAGCATGTACCGGATTCAATACTTCAGTGAACGTATATACACTGCTATTGGTGATATCCTGAAAATTCGATGTGCGTGATACTCCACATTCCCTGCCAAATACTACGCACATCTGCCGGTTTGCGCATTGTCAACTCTGTGTCCTGTCAAATACACCGTCATCGCAGTTTACCATATTAGGCACAAGTAGTAATTTAAACGTATCTCCGCTGCTATTCGTGATATGTCGACAAATGAATGCGCGTTATACTCCTCATTTGCCGCCAAATACAGCGGATCTGCTCCTGTTTACATTATGTCAACTGGGGTCGAGGACAATTGCAATGTTTTTGCAGTACAGCATATTCAGGTATCAATATTTCATTGAACGTATATACACTGCTATTGGTGATATCCCGACAACTCGATGGGCGTTATACTGCTTATTTGCTGCCAAATACTACGCACAGCAGCCGGTTTGCGCATTGTCAACTCTGTGTCCTGTCAAATACATTGTAATTGCAGTTTGTCATATTAGGCTCAAATATTTATTTAAACGTATCTCCGCTGCTATTCGTGGTATGTCGACAATTCGATGCGCGATATACTCCACAGTTGCCGCAAAACAGCGGACCTGCTCCTGTTTACATTATGTCAACTCGGTTCGAGGACAAATGCAATGTTGTTGTAGTACTGCATATTGAGGATTCAATACATCATTGAATGTATCTACAGTGCTATTGGTGATATCACGTCAATACGATGCGCGTGATACTCCACACTCCCTGCCAAATACAGCGCACGTGCCCTTGTTTGCATTATGTCTTCTCGGGTCGAGGACGAACGCAATGTTGTTGCAGTACAGCATATACCGGATTCAATACTTCATTGAACCTAAATACACCGCCATGGTGATATCACGACAATTCGATGCCCGTGATACTCCACATTTCCTGTCAAATACGGCGCACCTGCCCCTATTTACATTATATCAACTGGGCTCGATGACAAATGCAATGTTCTTGTAGTACTGCATATTCAGGATTCAATACTTCATTGAATGTATCTACACTGCTATTGGTCATATCACGACAATTCGATGCGCGTAATACTCCACATTCCCTGCCAAACACAGCGCACCTGCCCTTGTTTACATTGTGTCAATTGTGATCGAGGACAAATGCATTGATTTTGCAGTACAGCATATACCGGATTCAATACTTCATTGAACGTATATACACTGCTACTGGTGATATCCCGACAATTCGATGCCCGTGATACTCCACATATCCTGCCAAATACGGCGCACCAGCTCCGGTTTACATTATGTCAACTCGGATCGAGGACGAATGCAATGTTGTTGCAGTACAGCATATTCGGGATTCAATATTTCATTGAACGTATATACACTGCTATTGGTGATATCCCGACAACTCGATGGGCGTTATACCGCACATTTGCTGCCAAATACTACGCACATTAGCCGGTTTGCGCATTGTCAACTCTGTGTCCTGTCAAATACATTGTAATTGCAGTTTGTCATATTAGGCTCAAATATTAATTTAAACGTATCTCCGCTGCTATTCGTGGTATGTCGACAAATGAATGCGCGTTATACTCCTCATTTGCCGCCAAATACGGCGCACCAGCTCCGGTTTACATTATGTCAACTCGGCTCGAGGACGAATGCAATGTTGTTGTAGTACTGCATATTGAGGATTCAATACATCATTGAATGTATCTACACTGCTATTGGTGATATCACGACAATACGATGCGCGTGATACTCCACACTCCCTGCCAAATACAGCGCACGTGCCCTTGTTTGCATTATGTCTTCTCGGGTCGAGGACGAACGCAATGTTGCTGCAGTACAGAATATACCGGATTCAATACTTCATTGAACGTATATGCACTGCTATTGGTGATATCCCGACAATTCGATGCGCGTGATACTCCATATTTCTTGCCAAATACGGCGCACCTGCTCCTGTTTACATTATATCAACTGGGGTCAATGGCAAATGCATTGATTTTGCAGTACAGCATATACCGGATTCAATACTTCAATGAACGTATATACACTGCTGTTGGTGATATCCCGACAATTCGATGCGCGCGATACTCCACATTCCCTGCCAATTACAGCGCACCTGCTCCTGTTTACATTATGTCAACTCGGATCGAGGACAAGTGCAATGTTGTTGCAGTACAGCATATACAGGATGCAATATTTCATTGAACATATATACACTGCTATTCGTGATATCCCGACAATTCGAAGCGCGTTATGCTCCCCATTTGCTGCCAAATACTACGCACATCAGAGAGTTTGCGCATTGTCAACTCTGTGTCGTGTCAAATGCATTGTAATTGCAGTTTATCATATTAGGCTCAAGTATTTATTTAAACGTATCTCCGCTGCTATTCGTGGTTTGTCGAAAAATCTATGCGCGTTATACTCCTCATTTGCCGCCAAATACAGCGGACCTTCTCCTGTTTACATTATGTCAACTGGGGTCAAAGACAAATGCAATGTTGTTGTAGTACTGCATATTCAGGATTCAATACTTCATTGAACGTAAATACACTGCAATTGGTGAGATCCCGGCAATTCGATGCGCGTGATACTCCACATTCCCTGTCAAATACAGCGCACCTGCTCCTGTTTACATTATGTCAACTCAGGTCGAGGACAAATGCAATGTTTTTGCAGTACAGCATATTCAGGATTCAATATTGCATTGAACGGATCTACACTGCTATTGGTGATATCTCGTCAATTCGATGCGCAGAGTACCGCACACTTGCTGCCAAATGGAGCGCAAATCAGCCACTGTGAGCTATGTCAACTCAGGTCCCTGCATAGCTCATTGTAATTATAGTTTTGCATATTTACGCAGAAGTATTCAATTAAACGTAGCTCCGGAGCTATTGGTGGTATGCCTACAATTCGATGCGCGATATACTCCACAGTTGCCGCAAAACAGCGGACCTGCTCCTGTTTACATTATGACAACTGGGGTCGAAGACAAATGCAATATTCTTGTAGTACGGCATACTCAGGATGCAATATTTCATTGAACGTAAATACACTGCTATTGGTGATATCCCGACAATTCGAAGCGCGTTATGCTCCTCATTTGCTGCCAAATACTACGTACATTATCCGGATTGCGCATTGTCAACTCTGTGTCCTGTCAAATACATTGTAATTGCAGTTTATCATATTAGGCTCAAATATTTATTTATACGTATCTCCGCTGCTATTCGTGGTATGTCAACGAATCTATGCGCGTTAAACTCCTCTCTTGCCGCCAAATACAGCGGACCTGCTCCTGTTTACATTATGTCAACTAGGGTCGAGGACAAATGCCATGTTTTTGTATTACTGCATATTCAGGATTCAATACTTCATTGAATGTATCTGCACTGCTATTGGTGATATCACGACAACTCGATGCGCGTGATACTCCACATTCCCTGCCAAATACAGAGCACATGCTCTTGTTTACATTATGTCAACTCGGGTCGAGGACATATGCAATGTTGTTGCAGTACTGCATATCCAGGATTCAATACTTCATTGATCGTATCTACACTGCTATTGGTGATATCCCGACCACTCGATGCGCGTTGTACTCCTCATTTGCTGCCAAATACTAATCACATCAGCCGGTTTGCGCATTGTCAACTCTGTGTCCTGTCAAATACATTGTAATTGCAGTTTATCATATTAGGCTCAAATATTTATTTAAACGTATCTCCGCTGGTATTCGTGGTATGTCGACAAATCTATGCGTGTTATACTCCACATTTGCCGCCAAATACAGCGGACCTGCTCCTGTTTACATTATGTCAACTCGGATCGAGGACAAATCCAATGTTTTTGCAGTACAGGATATGCAGGATTCAATATTTCATTGAACGTGAATACACTGTTATTGGTGACATCCCGACAACTCGATGCGCGTGATACTCCACATTCCCTGCCAAATACAGCGCACCTGCTCCTGTTTACATTATGTCAACTGGGGTCGAAGACAATTGCAATGTTGTTGCAGTACACCATATTGAGGATTCAATATTTCATTGAACGTACATACACTGCCATTGGTGATATCCCGACAATTCGATGCGCGTTATACTCCTCATTCGCTGCAGAATACTATGTACATCAGCCGGTTGGCACATTGTCAACTCTGTGTCCTGTCAAATACATTGTAATTGCAGTTCATTATATTAGGCTCAAATATTTATTTAAACGTATCTCCGCTGCTACTCCTGGTATGTCGACAAATCTATGCGCGTTATATTCCTCATTTGCCGCCAAATACAGTGGACCTGCTCCTGTTCACATTATGTCAACTGGGGTCGAAGACAAATGCAATGTTGTTGTAGTACTGCATATTCAGGATTCAATATTTCATTGAACGGATCTACACTGCTAATGGTGATATCTCGTCAATTCGATGCGCGTGATACTCCACATTTCCTGCCAAATACGGCGCACCTGTTCCTGTTTACATTATGTCAACTCGGGTCGAGGACAAATCCAATGATTTTGCAGTACAGGATATTCAGGATTCAATATTTCATTGATCGTATATACACTGCTATTAGTGATATCCTGACAAATCTATGCGCGTTATACTCCTCATTTGCCGCCAAATAAAGCGGACCTGCTGCTGTTTACATTAAGTCAACTGGGGTCGAGGACAATTGCAATGTTGTTGCAGTAACGCATATTCAGGAATCAATATTTCATTGATTGAACAGACCTACACTGCTATTTGTGATATCTCGTCAATTCGATGCGCGGTATGCCGCACAGTTGCTACCAAATAGAGTGCAAATCAGCCACTTTGCGCTATGTAAACTCAGGTCCCTGCCTAATTCATTGCAATTGTATTTTTGCATATTTAGGCTTATGTATTCAATTAAACGTATCTCCGGTGCAATAGGTGGTATGCCTACAATTCGATGCGCGTTATGCTCCACAGCTGCCGCCAAACAGCGCACCTGCTGCTGTTTACATTATGTCAACTTGGGTCGACAACAAATGCAATGTTGCTGCAAGTACAGCATATTCGGTATTCAATATTTCCTTGAACGTAAATACACTGTTATTAGTGATATCCCGACAACTCGATGCGCGTGATACTCCACATTCCCTGCCAAATACAGCGCACCTGCTCCTGTTTACATTATGTCAACTCGGATCGAGGCTAAATGCTATGTTGTTGCAGTACGGCATATACAGGATTCAACATTTCATTGAACGTATATACACTGCCATGGTGATACCCCGACAATTCGATGCGCATGATACTCCACATTTCCTCCCAAATACAGCGTACCTGCTGCTGTTTACATTATGTCAACTCGGGTCGAGGACAAATGCAATGTTGCTGCAGTACAGCATATTCAGAATTCAATATTTCATTGTACGTAAATACACTGTTATTGGTTATATCCCGACAACACGATGCGCGTGATACTCCACATTCCCTGCCAAATACAGCGCCCCTGCTCCTGTTTACATTATGTCAACTCAGGTCGAGGACAAATGCAATGTTGTTGCAGTACTGCATATCCAGGATTCAATACTTCATTGAATGTATCTACACTGCTATTGGTGATATCTCGTCAATTCGAAGCGCGTTATACTCCTCATTCGCTGCCAAATACTACACACATCAGCGAGTTTGCGCATTGTCAACTCTGTGTCCTGTCAAATACATTGTAATTGCAGTTTATCATATTAGGCTCAAGTATTTATTTAAACGTATCTCCGCTGCCATTCGTGGTATGCTGACAAATCTATGCGCGTTATACTCCTCCTTTGCCGCCAAATACAGAGCACCTGCTCCTGTTTACAATATGTCAAATAGGGTCGACTACAAATGCAATGTTGTTGTAGTACTGCATATGCAGGATTCAACACTTCATTGAATGTATTTACACTGCTATTGGAGATATCACGACAATTCAATGCTCGTGATACTCCACATTCCCTGCCAAATACTGCGCACCTGCTCCTGTTTACATTATGTCAACTCGGGTCGAGGACTAATGGAATGTTGTTGCAGTACTGCATATTCAGGATGCAATATTTCATTGAACGGATATACAGTGCTATTGGTGATATCTCGTCATTTCGATGCGCGGTATACCGCACACTTGCTGCCAAATAGAGCGCAAACCAGCCACTTTGCGCTATGTCAACTCAGGTCTCTGCGTAATTCATTGTATTTGTACCTTTGCATATTTAGGCCCATGTATTCAATAAAACGTATCTCCGGTGCTATTGGTGGTATGCCTACAATTCGCTGCGCGCTATGCTCCACAGTTGCCGCCAAACAGCGGACCTGCTCCTGTTTACATTATGTCAACTGGGGTCGAAGACAAATGTAATGTACTTGTAGTACTGCATACTAGGGATTCAATACTTCGTTGAATGTATCCACACTGCTACTGGTGATATCACGACAATTCAATGCTCGTGATACTCCACATTCCCTGCCAAATACTGCGCACCTGCTCCTGTTTACATTATGTCAACTCGGGTCGAGGACTAATGGAATGTTGTTGCAGTACTGCATATCCAGGATTCAATACTTCATTGAACGTATCTACACTGCTACTGCAGATATTTCGTCAATTCCATGCGTGTTGTAGTCCACATGTCCTGCCGAATACAGCACAATTGCTCCTGTTTACATTATGTCAACTCTGGTCGAGGACAAATGCAATGTTTTTGCAGAACAGTATATTCAGGATTCAATATTTCATTGAACGTAAATACACTGCTATTGGTGATATCCCGACAATTCGATGCGCATGATACTCCACATTCCCTGCCAAATACAGCGCACCTGCTCCTGTCTACATTATGTCAACTCGGGTCGTTGACAAATGCAATGTTGTTGCAGTACAGCATATTCAGGATTCAATATTTCATTGAACGGATATACACTGCCATTGGTGATATCTCGTCATTTCGATGCGCGTAATACTCCACATTCCCTGCCAAATACAGCGCACCTGCTCCTGTTTGCATTATGTCAACTGGGGTCGAAGACAATTGCAATGTTGTTGCAGTACACCATATTCAGGATTCCATATTTCATTGAACGTATATACACTGTTATTGGTGATATCCTGACAGTTCGATGCGCGTTCAACTCCTCATTCGCTGCCAAATACTACGCCACATCAGCCGGTTTGCGCATTGCCAACTCTGTGGCCTGTCAAATACATTGTAATTGCAGTTTATCATATTAGGCTCAAGTATTTATTTAAACGTATCTCCGCTGTTATTCGTGGTATCTCGACAAATCTATGCGCGTTATACTCCTCATTTACCCCCAAATACAGGGGACCTGCTCCTGTTCACATTATATTAACTGGGGTCGAGGACAATTGCAATGTTGTTGCAGTAAAGCATATTCAGGAATCAATATTTCATTGAACAGACCTACACTGCTATTTGTGATATCTCGTCAATTCGATGCGCAGTATGCCGCACAGTTGCTACCAAATAGAGCGCAAATCAGTCACTTTGCGCTATGTAAACTCAGGTCCCTGCCCAATTCATTGCAATTGTATTTTTACATATTTAGGCTTATGTATTCAATTAAACGTATCTCCGGTGCTATAGGTGGTATGCCTACAATTCGATGCGCGTTATGCTCCACAGCTGCCGCCAAACAGCGCACCTGCTCCTGTTTGCTTTATGTCAACTCGGGTCGGGGACAAATCCAATGTTTTTGCCGTTTACGATATTCAGGATTCAATATTTCATTGAACGTACATACACTGCCATTGGTGATATCCCGACAATTCGATGCGCGTTTTGCTCCTCATTGGCTGCCAAATACTACGCAGGTCAGCCGGTTTGCGCATTGTCAACTCTGTGTCCTGTCAAATACATTGTAATTGCAGTACATTATATTAGGCACAAGTATTTATTTAAACGTATCTCCGCTGCTATTCGTGGTATGTCGACAAATCTATGCGCCTTAGACTCCTCATTTGCCGCCAATTACAGCGCCCCTGCTCCTGTTTACATTATGTCAGCTCGGGTCGAGGACAATTGCATTGTTGTTGTAGTACTGCATATTCAGGATTCAATACTTCATTGAATGTATCTACACTGCAATTGGTGATATCGCAACAATTCGATGCGCGTGATACTCCACGTTCCCTGCCAAATACAGCGCACCTGCTCTTGTTTATATTATGTCAACTCGGGTCGAGGACAATTGCAATGTTGTTGCAGTACAGCATATTCAGGATTCAATATTTCATTGAACGGATCTACACTGCTATTTGTGATATCTCGTCAATTCGATGCGCGGTATACCGCACAGCTGCTGCCAAATAGAGCGCAAATCAGCCACTGTGCGCTGTGTCAACTCAGGTCCCTGCCTAATTCATTGTAATTGTAGTTTTGCATATTCAGGCTTATGTATGCAATTAAACGTATCTGCGGTGCTATAGGTGGTATGCCTACAATTCGATGCGAGTTATGCTCCACAGTTGCCGCCAAACAGCGCACCTGCTCCTGTATACATTATGTAAACTCGTTTCGAGGACAAATGCAATGTTGCTGCAGTACAGCACATTCAGGATCCAATATTTCAATGAACAAATCTATACTGCTATTAGTTATATCTCGGCAATTCGATGCGCGGTATACCGCACAGTTGCTGCCAAATAGAGCGCAAAGCAGCGACCTTGCGCCATGTCAAATCAGGTCACTGCCTAATTCATTGTAATTGTATTTTTGCATATATAGACTGATGTATTCAATTAAACGTATCTCCGGCGCTATTGGTGGTATGCCTACAATTCGATGCGCGTGATACTCCACATTCCCTGCCATATACAGCGCAGCTGCTCCTGTTTACATGATGTCAACTAGGGTCAAGGACAAATGCAATGTTTTTGCAGTACACCACATGCAGGATTCAATATTTCATTGAACGGATCTACACAGCTATTGGTGATATCCCGACAATACGTTGCGTTTGATACTCCTCATTTGTCGCCAAATACAGCGCCTCTGCTCCTGTTTACATTATGTCAACGCGAGTCGAGAACAATTGCAATGTTGTTGTAGTACTGCATATTCAGGATTCAATACTTCATTGAATGTATCTACACTGCCATTGATGTTATCACGACAATTCGATGAGCGTGATACTACACATTCCTTGCCAAATACAGAGCAACTGCTCCTGTTTCCATTATCTCAACTCGGGTCGAAGACAAATGCAATGGAGTTGCAGTACAGCATATTCAGTATTTATATTTCATTGAACGTATATACACTGGTATTGGGGATATCCCGACAATACGATGCGCGCGATACTCCACATTCCCTGCCAAATACAGCGCAGCTGCTCCTGTTTACATTATGTCAACTCAGGTCGAGGACAAATGCAATGTTGTTGCAATACTGCATATCCAGGATTCAATACTTCATTGAATGTATCTACACTGGTATTGGTGATATCCCGACAATTCGATGCGCCTGATACACCACATTCCCTGCCAAATACAGCGCACCTGCTCCTGTTTACGTTATGTCAACTCAGGTCGAGGACAAATGCAATGTTTTTGCAGTACTGCATATCCAGGATTCAATACTTCATTGAACGTATATACACTGCTATTCGTTATATCCCGACAATTCGAAACGCGTTATACTCCTCATTGGCTGCCAAATACTACGCACATCAGAGCGTTTGCTCATTGTCAACTCTGTGTTCTGTCAAATACATTGTAATTGCAGTTTATCATATTAGGCTCAAGTATTTATTTAAACGTATCTCCGCTGCCATTCGTGGTATGCTGACAAATCTATGCGCGTTATACTCCTCCTTTGCCGCCAAATACAGAGCACCTGCTCCTGTTTACATTATGTCAAATAGGGTCGACTACAAATGCAATGTTGTTGTAGTACTGCATATGCAGGATTCAACACTTCATTGAATGTGTTTACACTGCTATTGGAGATATCACGACAATTCAATGCTCGTGATACACCACATTCCCTGCCAAATACTGCGCACCTGCTCCTGTTTACATTATGTCAACTCGGGTCGAGGACTAATGGAATGTTGTTGCAGTACTGCATATTCAGGATGCAATATTTCATTGAAAGGATATACACTGCTATTGGTGATATCTCGTCATTTCGATGCGCGGTATACCGCACACTTGCTGCCAAATAGAGCGCAAACCAGCCACTTTGCGCTATGTCAACTCAGGTCTCTGCGTAATTCATTGTATTTGTACTTTTGCATATTTAGGCCTATGTATTCAATAAAACGTATCTCCGGTGCTATTGGTGGTATGCCTACAATTCGCTGCGCGCTATGCTCCACAGTTGCCGCCAAACAGCGCACCTGCTCCTGTTTGCATTATGTCAACTCGGGTCGGGGACAAATCCAATGTTTTTGCCGTTTACGATATTCAGGATTCAATATTTCATTGAACGTACATACACTGCCATTGGTGATATCCCGACAATTCGATGCGCGTTTTGCTCCTCATTGGCTGCCAAATACTACGCAGGTCAGCCGGTTTGCGCATTGTCAACTCTGTGTCCTGTCAAATACATTGTAATTGCAGTACATTATATTAGGCACAAGTATTTATTTAAACGTATCTCCGCTGCTATTCGTGGTATGTCGACAAATCTATGCGCCTTAGACTCCTCATTTGCCGCCAATTACTGCGCCCCTGCTCCTGTTTACATTATGTCAGCTCGGGTCGAGGACAATTGCATTGTTGTTGTAGTACTGCATATTCAGGATTCAATACTTCATTGAATGTATCTACACTGCAATTGGTGATATCGCAACAATTCGATGCGCGTGATACTCCACGTTCCCTGCCAAATACAGCGCACCTGCTCTTGTTTATATTATGTCAACTCGGGTCGAGGACAATTGCAATGTTGTTGCAGTACAGCACATTCAGGATTCAATATTTCATAGAACGGATCTACACTGCTATTTGTGATATCTCGTCAATTCGATGCGCGGTATACCGCACAGCTGCTGCCAAATAGAGCGCAAATCAGCCACTGTGCGCTGTGTCAACTCAGGTCCCTGCCTAATTCATTGTAATTGTAGTTTTGCATATTCAGGCTTATGTATGCAATTAAACGTATCTGCGGTGCTATAGGTGGTATGCCTACAATTCGATGCGAGTTATGCTCCACAGTTGCCGCCAAACAGCGCACCTGCTCCTGTATACATTATGTATACTCGTTTCGAGGACACATGCAATGTTGCTGCAGTACAGCACATTCAGGATCCAATATTTCATTGAACGAATCTATACTGCTATTAGTTATATCTCGGCAATTCGATGCGCGGTATACCGCACAGTTGCTGCCAAACAGAGCGCAAAGCAGCGACCTTGCGCCATGTCAAATCAGGTCACTGCCTAATTCATTGTAATTGTATTTTTGCATATATAGACTGATGTATTCAATTAAACGTATCTCCGGCGCTATTGGTGGTATGCCTACAATTCGATGCGCGTGATACTCCACATTCCCTGCCATATACAGCGCAGCTGCTCCTGTTTACATGATGTCAACTAGGGTCAAGGACAAATGCAATGTTTTTGCAGTACACCACATGCAGGATTCAATATTTCATTGAACGGATCTACACAGCTATTGGTGATATCCCGACAATACGTTGCGTTTGATACTCCTCATTTGTCGCCAAATACAGCGCCTCTCCTCCTGTTTACATTATGTCAACGCGAGTCGAGAACAATTGCAATGTTGTTGTAGTACTGCATATTCAGGATTCAATACTTCATTGAATGTATCTACACTGCCATTGATGTTATCACGACAATTCGATGAGCGTGATACTCCACATTCCTTGCCAAATACAGAGCAACTGCTCCTGTTTCCATTATCTCAACTCGGGTCGAAGACAAATGCAATGGTGTTGCAGTACAGCATATTCAGTATTTATATTTCATTGAACGTATATACACTGGTATTGGGGATATCCCGACAATACGATGCGCGCGATACTCCACATTCCCTGCCAAATACAGCGCAGCTGCTCCTGTTTACATTATGTCAACTCAGGTCGAGGACAAATGCAATGTTGTTGCAATACTGCATATCCAGGATTCAATACTTCATTGAATGTATCTACACTGGTATTGGTGATATCCCGACAATTCGATGCGCGGTATGCTGCACAGTTGCTACCAAATAGAGCGCAAATCAGCCACTTTGCGCTATGTAAACTCAGGCCCCTGCCTAATTCATTGCAATTGTATTTTCGCATATTTAGGCTTATGTATTCAATTAAACGTATCTCCGGTGCTATAGGTGGTATGCCTACAATTCGATGCGCGTTATGCTCCACAGCTGATGCCAAACAGCGCACCTGCTCCTGTTTACATTATGTCTAATCTGGTCGAGGTCATATGCAATGTTGTTGCAGTACTGCATAATCAGGATTCAATATTACATTGAACGGATCTGCACTGCTATAGGTGATATCTCGACAATTCGACGTGCCTCATACTCCACATTTGCTGCCAAATACAGTGGACCTGCTGCTGTTTACATTATGTCAAGTCGGGGGTCGCGGACCAATCCAATGTTATTGCAGTACTGTATATTCAGCCTTCAATATTCAATTGAACGTTGCTTCGTCTCGATTGGAGATACGAAGAAAATTCGATGCGCGTTCTACTCCACAGATGCTGCCAAATACAGCGCACATCAACCGGTTTACTCAATGTCAACTCTGTGTAATGTCAAATCCAGCGTAATTGCCGTTTTAAAATATCCTACCGGAAATATTCAATTAAACGTGTCTCCGCCGCTATTGGTGGTATGTCGACAATTCGAAGCGCTTTACACTCCACATTTGCTGCCAAATACAGCGAACATGCTCCCGTTTACATTTTGCCAACTCGGGTCGAGATCAAATCCAATGTTATTGCTATGCTGCTTATTCAGGCTTCAATTATCAATTGAACGAATCTGTACTACTATTGGTGATATGTGGACAATTCAATGCGCGCTATCCCGCACATTTGCTGCAAGAAATAGCGGACAGCAACCAGTTTGCGCAATGTCAACTCTGTGCCCTTCCAAATACAGCGTTATTCCTGTTTTGCACATTCAGTTTTAAATATTCATTTGAGCGTATTCCAGTTTCTATTCCAGACATCTCGATAGTTCGATACGCGTTAAACTCCACATTTGCTGCCAAATAGAGCGCACTTGCAACTGTTTACATTAAGTAATCTCGGATCGAGGTCAAATCCAATGCTATTGCTGTACTGCATATTCAGGAATCAATATTCCATTGAAATTTTCTACACTGCTATTTGTGATATCCCGACAATTCGATGCGCGTTATACTCCTCATTCGCTGCCAAATACTATGCACATCAGCCGGTTTGCGCATAGTTAACTCTGTGTCCTGTCAAATACATTGTAATTGTAGTTTATCATATTAGGCTCAAGTATTTATTTAAACGTATCTCCGCTGCTATTCGTGGTATGTCGACAAATCTATGCGCGCTATTCTCCTCATTTGCCGCCAAATACAGCGCACCTCCCCCTGTTTACATTATGTCAACTCGGGTCGAGGACAAATGCAATGTTGTTGCAGTACAGCATATACGGGATTCAATATTTCATTGAACGTATATACACTGCTATTGGTGATATCTCGGCAATTCGATGCGCGTGATACTCCACGTTCCCTGCCAAATACAGCGCACCTGCTCCTGTTTACATTATGTCAACTCGGGTCAAGGACAAATGCAATGTTTTTGCAGTACAGCACATTCAGCATTCAATAATCCATTGAATGTATCTACAATTCTATTGCTGATATCACGACAATTCCATGCGTGTGATACTCCACATCCCCAGCCAAATACAGCGCACCTGCTCCTGTTTACATTATGTCAAATCGGGTCGAGGACAAATGCAATGTTGTTGCAGTACAGCATATACGGGATTCAATATTTCATTGAAAGTAAATACACTGCTATTGGTGATATCGCGACAATTCGATGCGCGTGATACTCCACATTCCCTGTCAAATACAGCGATCCCGCTCCTGTTTACATTATGTCAACTCGGATGGAGGACAAGTGTCATGTTGTTGCAGTACAGCATATACGGGATTCAATATTTCATTGAACGTACATACGCTGCCATGGTAATATCCCGTCAATTCGACGCGCATGATACTCCACATTGCCTGCCAAATACAGTGCACCTGCTCCTGTATATATTATGTCAACTCGGGTCGAGGACAAATGCAATGGTGTTGAAGTACAGCATATTCAGTATTTATATTTCATTGAACGTATATACACTGGTATTGGGGATATCCCGACAATACGATGCGCGCGATACTCCACATTCCCTGCCAAATACAGCGCAGCTGCTCCTGTTTACATTATGTCAACTCAGGTCGAGGACAAATGCAATGTTGTTGCAATACTGCATATCCAGGATTCAATACTTCATTGAATGTATCTACACTGGTATTGGTGATATCCCGACAATTTGATGCGCCTGATACACCACATTCCCTGCCAAATACAGCGCACCTGCTCCTGTTTACGTTATGTCAACTCAGGTCGAGGACAAATGCAATGTTTTTGCAGTACTGCATATCCAGGATTCAATACTTCATTGAACGTATATACACTGCTATTCGTTATATCCCGACAATTCGAAACGCGTTATACTCCTCATTGGCTGCCAAATACTACGCACATCAGAGCGTTTGCTCATTGTCAACTCTGTGTCCTGTCAAATACATTGTAATTGCAGTTTATCATATTAGGCTCAAGTATTTATTTAAACGTATCTCCGCTGCCATTCGTGGTATGCTGACAAATCTATGCGCGTTATACTCCTCCTTTGCCGCCAAATACAGAGCACCTGCTCCTGTTTACATTATGTCAAATAGGGTCGACTACAAATGCAATGTTGTTGTAGTACTGCATATGCAGGATTCAACACTTCATTGAATGTGTTTACACTGCTATTGGAGATATCACGACAATTCAATGCTCGTGATACACCACATTCCCTGCCAAATACTGCGCACCTGCTCCTGTTTACATTATGTCAACTCGGGTCGAGGACTAATGGAATGTTGTTGCAGTACTGCATATTCAGGATGCAATATTTCATGGAACGGATATACACTGCTATTGGTGATATCTCGTCATTTCGATGCGCGGTATACCGCACACTTGCTGCCAAATAGAGCGCAAACCAGCCACTTTGCGCTATGTCAACTCAGGTCTCTGCGTAATTCATTGTATTTGTACTTTTGCATATTTAGGCCTATGTATTCAATAAAACGTATCTCCGGTGCTATTGGTGGTATGCCTACAATTCGCTGCGCGCTATGCTCCACAGTTGCCGCCAAACAGCGCACCTGCTCCTGTTTGCATTATGTCAACTCGGGTCGGGGACAAATCCAATGTTTTTGCCGTTTACGATATTCAGGATTCAATATTTCATTGAACGTACATACACTGCCATTGGTGATATCCCGACAATTCGATGCGCATTGTGCTCCTCATTGGCTGCCAAATACTACGCAGGTCAGCCGGTTTGCGCATTGTCAACTCTGTGTCCTGTCAAATACATTGTAATTGCAGTACATTATATTAGGCACAAGTATTTATTTAAACGTATCTCCGCTGCTATTCGTGGTATGTCGACAAATCTATGCGCCTTAGACTCCTCATTTGCCGCCAATTACAGCGCCCCTGCTCCTGTTTACATTATGTCAGCTCGGGTCGAGGACAATTGCATTGTTGTTGTAGTACTGCATATTCAGGATTCAATACTTCATTGAATGTATCTACACTGCAATTGGTGATATCGCAACAATTCGATGCGCGTGATACTCCACGTTCCCTGCCAAATACAGCGCACCTGCTCTTGTTTATATTATGTCAACTCGGGTCGAGGACAATTGCAATGTTGTTGCAGTACAGCACATTCAGGATTCAATATTTCATAGAACGGATCTACACTGCTATTTGTGATATCTCGTCAATTCGATGCGCGGTATACCGCACAGCTGCTGCCAAATAGAGCGCAAATCAGCCACTGTGCGCTGTGTCAACTCAGGTCCCTGCCTAATTCATTGTAATTGTAGTTTTGCATATTCAGGCTTATGTATGCAATTAAACGTATCTGCGGTGCTATAGGTGGTATGCCTACAATTCGATGCGAGTTATGCTCCACAGTTGCCGCCAAACAGCGCACCTGCTCCTGTATACATTATGTAAACTCGTTTCGGGGACAAATGCAATGTTGCTGCAGTACAGCACATTCAGGATCCAATATTTCATTGAACGAATCTATACTGCTATTAGTTATATCTCGGCAATTCGATGCGCGGTATACCGCACAGTTGCTGCCAAACAGAGCGCAAAGCAGCGACCTTGCGCCATGTCAAATCAGGTCACTGCCTAATTCATTGTAATTGTATTTTTGCATATATAGACTGATGTATTCAATTAAACGTATCTCCGGCGCTATTGGTGGTATGCCTACAATTCGATGCGCGTGATACTCCACATTCCCTGCCATATACAGCGCAGCTGCTCCTGTTTACATGATGTCAACTAGGGTCAAGGACAAATGCAATGTTTTTGCAGTACACCACATGCAGGATTCAATATTTCATTGAACGGATCTACACAGCTATTGGTGATATCCCGACAATACGTTGCGTTTGATACTCCTCATTTGTCGCCAAATACAGCGCCTCTCCTCCTGTTTACATTATGTCAACGCGAGTCGAGAACAATTGCAATGTTGTTGTAGTACTGCATTTTCAGGATTCAATACTTCATTGAATGTATCTACACTGCCATTGATGTTATCACGACAATTCGATGAGCGTGATACTCCACATTCCTTGCCAAATACAGAGCAACTGCTCCTGTTTCCATTATCTCAACTCGGGTCGAAGACAAATGCAATGGTGTTGCAGTACAGCATATTCAGTATTTATATTTCATTGAACGTATATACACTGGTATTGGGGATATCCCGACAATACGATGCGCGCGATACTCCACATTCCCTGCCAAATACAGCGCAGCTGCTCCTGTTTACATTATGTCAACTCAGGTCGAGGACAAATGCAATGTTGTTGCAATACTGCATATCCAGGATTCAATACTTCATTGAATGTATCTACACTGGTATTGGTGATATCCCGACAATTCGATGCGCGGTATGCTGCACAGTTGCTACCAAATAGAGCGCAAATCAGCCACTTTGCGCTATGTAAACTCAGGCCCATGCCTAATTCATTGCAATTGTATTTTCGCATATTTAGGCTTATGTATTCAATTAAACGTATCTCCGGTGCTATAGGTGGTATGCCTACAATTCGATGCGCGTTATGCTCCACAGCTGATGCCAAACAGCGCACCTGCTCCTGTTTACATTATGTCTAATCTGGTCGAGGTCATATGCAATGTTGTTGCAGTACTGCATAATCAGGATTCAATATTACATTGAACGGATCTGCACTGCTATAGGTGATATCTCGACAATTCGACGTGCCTCATACTCCACATTTGCTGCCAAATACAGTGGACCTGCTGCTGTTTACATTATGTCAAGTCGGGGGTCGCGGACCAATCCAATGTTATTGCAGTACTGTATATTCAGCCTTCAATATTCAATTGAACGTTGCTTCGTCTCGATTGGAGATACGAAGAAAATTCGATGCGCGTTCTACTCCACAGATGCTGCCAAATACAGCGCACATCAACCGGTTTACTCAATGTCAACTCTGTGTAATGTCAAATCCAACGTAATTGCCGTTTTAAAATATCCTACCGGAAATATTCAATTAAACGTGTCTCCGCCGCTATTGGTGGTATGTCGACAATTCGAAGCGCTTTACACTCCACATTTGCTGCCAAATACAGCGAACATGCTCCCGTTTACATTTTGCCAACTCGGGTCGAGGTCAAATCCAATGTTATTGCTATGCTGCTTATCCAGGCTTCAATTATCAATTGAACGAATCTGTACTACTATTGGTGATATGTGGACAATTCAATGCGCGCTATCCCGCACATTTGCTGCAAGAAATAGCGGACAGCAACCAGTTTGCGCAATGTCAACTCTGTGCCCTTCCAAATACAGCGTTATTCCTGTTTTGCACATTCAGTTTTAAATATTCATTTGAGCGTATTCCAGTTTCTATTCCAGACATCTCGATAGTTCGATACGCGTTAAACTCCACATTTGCTGCCAAATAGAGCGCACTTGCAACTGTTTACATTAAGTAATCTCGGATCGAGGTCAAATCCAATGCTCTTGCTGTACTGCATATTCAGGAATCAATATTCCATTGAAATTTTCTACACTGTTATTTGTGATATCCCGACAATTCGATGCGCGTTATACTCCTCATTCGCTGCCAAATACTACGCACATCAGCCGGTTTGCGCATTGTTAACTCTGTGTCCTGTCAAATACATTGTAATTGCAGTTTATCATATTAGGCTCAAGTATTTATTTAAACGTATCTCCGCTGCTATTCGTGGTATGTCGACAAATCTATGCGCGTTATACTCCTCATTTGCTGCCAAATACAGCGCACCTGCTCCTGTTTACATTATGTCAACTCGGATCGAGGGCAAATGCTGTGTTGTTGCAGTACTGCATATACAGGATTCAACATTTCATTGAACGTATATACGATGCCATGGTGATATCCCGACAATTAGATGCGCGGTATACCGCACACTTGCTGCCAAATAGAGCGCAAATCAGCCACTTTGCGCTATGTCAACTCAGGTCCCTGATTAATTCATTGTAGTTTTGTATATTTAGGCTTAAGTATTCAATTAAACGTATCTCCGGTGCTATTGGTGGTATGCCTACAATTCGATGCGCGTTATGCTCCACAGTTGCCTCCAAATACAGCGCACATGCCCCTGTTTACATTATATCAATTTCGGTCAAGGACAAATGCAATGTTGCTGTAGTATGTCATATTCCGGATTCAACAGCTCATTGAATGTATCTACACTGCTATTGGTATTATCACGACAATTCGATGCGCGCGATACTCCACATTTCCTGCCCAATACGGCGCACCTGCTCCTGTTTACATTATGACAACTCGGGTCGAGGACAAATGCAATGTTGCTGTAGTGTTGCATATTCAGGATTCAATACTTCATTGAATGTATATGCACTGCTATTGGTGATATCCCGACAATTCGATGCGCGTGATACTCCACATTCCCTGCCAAATACAGCGCACCTGCTCCTGTTTACATTATGTCAACTCGGATCGACGGCAAATGCCATGTTGTTGCAGTACAGCATATACAGGATTCAATATTTCATTGAACGGATCTACCCTGCTATTTGTGATATCTCGTCAATTCGATGCGCGCTATACCGCACAGTTGCTGCCAAATAGAGCGCAAACCAGTCACTTTGCGCTATGTCAACTCAGGTCCCTGCCTAATTCATTCTAATTGTAGTTTTGCATATTTAGGCTTTTTTATTCAATTAAACGTATCTACGGTGCTATTGGTGGTATGCCTACCATTCGATGCGCGTGATACTCCACATTCCCTGCCATATACAGCGCACCTGGTCCTGTTTGCATTATGTCAACTGAGGTCGAGGACAATTGCTATGTTGTTGCAGTACAGCTCATTCAGGATTCAATACTTCATTGAACGTAAATACACTGCTATTGGTGGTATTCCGACAATTCCATGCTCGTGATACTCCACATTCCCTGCCAAATACAGCGCCCCTGCTCCTGTTTACGTTATGTCTCATCTGGTCGAGGTCATATGCAATGTTGTTGCAGTACTGCATAATCAGGATTCAATATTACATTGAACGGATCTGCACTGCTATAGGTGATATCTCGACAATTCGACGTGCCTCATACTCCACATTTGCTGCCAAATACCGTGGACCTGCTGCTGTTTACATTATGTCAAGTCGGGGGTCGCGGACCAATCCAATGTTTTTGCAGTACTGCACATTTACTCTTCAATATTCAATTGAAAGTATCTCCGTTTCCATTGAAGATTTGTCGACAATTCGATGCGCGTTATACCCCACAATTGCTGCCAAATACTGTGCACATTAACCGGCTTGCGCAATGTTAAATCTGTGTCCTGTCAAATCCAGCGTAATTGCATTTTATCATATTTTGGCTCAAGTATTTAATTAAACGTATCTCCGCTGCTGTTGGTGGTACGTCGACATTTCGATGCGCGCACTGCTCCACATATGCTGCCAAATGCAGCGCACGTCATTCGGTTTGCGTTATGTTAACTCTAGGTGCTGTCAAATACGGAGATATTGGTGCTTTGCAGATCCTATCTTAAATATTCAATTGAGAGTCTCTCAGTTTCCATTCCAGATATCTCGACAAATGGATTCGCGTTATACTCCACACTTGCTGCCAAATACACCGCGCATCAGCCGGTTTGCGCAATGTCAACTCTGTGTCCTGTCAAATCCATTGTAGTTACATTTTAGCATATTTAGGCTGAAGTATTCAATTAAACGTATCTCCGGTGCAATAGGTGGTATGCCTACAATTCGATGCACGTATATGCTCCACAGCTGCCGCCAAACAGCGCACCTGCTCCTGTTTACATTATGTCAACTCGGGTCGGGGACAAATCCAATGTTTTTGCCGTTCAGGATATACCGGACTCAACCTTTCATTGAACGTATATACACTGCCATGGTGATATCCCGACAATTCGATGCGCATGATACTCCACATTTCCTGCCAAATACAGCGCACCTGCTCCTGCTTACATTATGTCAAGTCGGGTCGTGGACAAATCCAATGTTATTGATGTATTGCTTATTCAGTCTTGAATATTCAATTGAACGTATCTCAGTTTCGATTGGTGATATCTCCACAATTCAATTCGCGTTATACTCTAAATTTGCTGCCAAATACAGCGCATATCAACAGGTTTGCGCAATGTCAACTCTGTGTCCTGTCGAATCCAGCGTAATTACTGTTTTGGAGATTCTGCCGGAGATATTCAATTGAACGTACCTCCGATTGCATTGGAGATATGTCAACAATTCGATGCGCGCAATAATCTACATATGCTGCCATATACAGCGTACGTCAACCGGTTTGCGCATTGTCAACTCTGTGTCCTGTCAAATCCATTGTTACTTTTGTTGAACATATTTAGGCCTAAGTATTCAATTAAACGTATCCGCTGCTATTGGTGTTATGTCGACAATTCGGTGCGCGCGGTACTCCACATTTGCCGCCAAATGCAGCTGACCTGCTCCTCTTTACATTATGTCAACTCGGGTCGAGGTTAAATGCAATGTTACTGCAGTACTGCATATCCAGGATTCAATACTCCATTGAACGTATCTACACTGCTATTGGTGATATCTCGACATTTCGACCCGTGTTATACGCCACATTTGCTGCCAAATACTGTGCACATCAGCCGGTTTGCGCTATATCAACTCAGGCCCTGTCATATCCAGCGTAATTGGCGTTTTGGAGATTCTGCCGGGAATATTCAATTGAACGTATCTCGGTTTCTCATGGAGATATGTCGACAATTCGATGCGCGTTATACTCCTCATTTGCCGCCAAATACAGCGGACCTGCTCCTGTTTACATTATGTCAACTCCTGTCGAGGTCAAATCCAATGTTTTTGCAGTACTGCATATTCAGGCTTCAATATTCATTTGAACGTATCGCCGTTTCCCTTGGAGATATGTCGACAATTTGATGCGCTTTCTACTCCACATTTGCTGCGAAATACAGCGCACATCAACCGATTTGTTGCACAATGTCAACTGTGTATTCTGTCAAATGCATTGTAGTTGCAGTAAAGCATATTTAGTCTTAAGTATTCAATCAAACGTATCTCTACTGCTATTGGGGGTATGTCGATAATTCTATGCGCCTTCTACTCCACATCTGCTGCCAACTACAGCGCGCGTCAGCCGGATTTCACTATGTCAACCCTGGTCCCTGCCAAATCACTTGAAGTTGCAGTTTTGCATATTTAGGCTGCATTTTCCAATTAAACGTATCTCCGCAGCTATTGATGGCATGTCGAAAATTCGATGCGCGTTATAGATCCCATTAGCTGAGAAAAACAGCGCCCTTCGGCCGGTTTGCGCTATGCTAACTCTGTGCTCTGTCAAATATAGCGTTACTGTAGTTTAGGAAATTCTGCCAGAAATATTCAATTGCGCTGATCTCAGATTTTATTCCAGATGTCTCAACAATTCTATGCGCGTTCCACTCCACATATGCTGCCAAATACAGCGCGCGTCATTCAATTCGATGCGCGTTCTACTCCACACTTGCTCTCGCATATAGCGCACCTGCTCCTGTTTAAATTATATCAACTCGGGTCATGGTCAAATCCAATGTTATTGCTGTACTGCATATTCAGGATTCAATATTCCCTTAATTGTTTATACACTGCTATTGGTGAAATCTCGACAATTCGACGTGCGTTACTCCACATATGCTGCCAAGTACAGCGCACATCAACCGGTTTACTCAATGTCAACTCTGTGTCCGGTCAAATCCAGCGTAATTGCCGTTTTAAAATATTCTACCGGAAATATTCAATTAAACGTGTCTCCGCCGCTATTGGTGGTATGTCGAAAATTCGAAGCGCTTTACACTCCACATTTATTGCCAAATACAGCGCACATGCTCCCGTTTACATTTTGCCAACTCGGGTCGAGGTCAAATCCAATGTTATTGCTATGCTGCTTACCCAGGCTTCAATTATCAATTGAAGGAATCTGTACTACTATTGGTGATATGTCGACAATTCGATGCGCGCTACCCCGCACATTTGCTGCAAGAAATAACGCACAGCAACCAGTTTGCGCAATGTCAACTCTGTGCCCTATCAAATACAGCGTTATTCCTGTTTTGCATATTCAGTTTTAAATATTCATTTGAGCGTATTCCAGTGTCTATTCCAGACATCTCGATAGTTCGATACGCGTTAAACTCCACTGTTGCCGCCAAATACAGCGCACCTGCCCCTGTTTCTATTATATCAACTTGGACCGAGGACAAATGCAACGTTTTTCTAGTACTGCATATTCAGGATTCAAAACTTCATTGAATGTATCTACACTGCTATTGGTCATATCACGACAATTCGATGCGCGTGATACTCCACATTTCCTGCCCAATACGGTGCACCTGCTCCTGTTTACATTATGTCAACTCGGGACAAGGACAAATGCAATGTTTTTGCAGTACAGCACATTCAGGATTCAATATTTCATTGGACGGATCTACACTGCTATTGGTGATATCTCCTCAATTCGATGCGCGGTATACAGCACACCTGCTGCCAAATAGAGCGCAAATCAGCCACTGTGCGCTATGTCAACTCAGGTCCCTGAATAATTCATTGTAATTGTAGTTTTGCATATGCAGGCTTAAGTATTCAGTTAAACGCATCTCCGGTGCTATTGGTGGTATGCCTACAACTCGTTGCGCGTGATACTCCACTTTCCCTGCCAAATACGGCACACCTTCTCCTGTTTACATTATGTCAACTTGGGTCAACAACAAATGCAATGTTGCTGCAAGTACAGCATATTCGGGATTCAATATTTCATTGAACGTAAATACACTGTTATTGGTGATATCCCGACAACTCGATGCGCGTGATACTCAAAATTCCCTGCCAAGTACTACGTTCATCAGAGAGTTTGCGCATTGTCAACTCTGTGTCCAGTCAAGTACATTGTAATTGCAGATTATCATATTAGGCTCAAGTATTTATTTAAACGTATCTACGCTGCTATTCGTGGTATGTCGACAAATCTGTGCGCGTTATACTCCTCATTTGCCGCCAAATACAGCGCACCTGCTCCTGTTTACATTGTATCAACTGTGGTCGAGGACAAATGCATTGTTTTTGCAGTACAGCATATTCAGGAATCAATATTTCATTGAAAGCATCTACACTGCTATTTGTGATATCTCGCCAATTCGATGCGCGGTATACCGAACAGTTGCTGCCAAATAGAGGGCAAATCAGCCACTGTTCGCTATGTCAACTCAGGTCCCTGCCTAATTCATTGTAATTGTAGTTTTGCATGTTTAGGCTTAAGTATTCAATTAAACGTATCTCCGGTGCTATTGGTGGTATGCCTACAATTCGATGCGCGTTATACTCCACAGTTGCCGCCGAATACAGCGCTCCTGTCCCTGTTTACATTATGTCAACTTGGGTCGAGGACAAAAGCAACGTTGTTGTAGTACTGCATTTTCAGGATTCAATACTTTTTTGAATGTATCTACACTGCTATTGGTCATATCACGATAATTCCATGCGCGTGATACTCCACATTTCTTGCCCAATACAGCACAGCTGCTCCTGTTTACATTATGTCAACTCGGGTCGGGGACAAATCCAATGTTTTTGCAGTTCAGGATATTCAGGATTCAATATTTCATTGAACGTATATACACTGCTGTTGGTGATATCCTGACAATTCGATGCGCGTGATACTCCACATTCCCTGGCAAATGCTACGCAGATCAGCCTGTTTGCGCATTGTCAACTCTGTGTCCTGTCAAATACATTGTAATTGCAGTTTATCATATTAGGCTCAAGTATTTATTTAAACGTATCTCCGCTGCTATTAGTAGTATGTCTACAAATCTATGCGCGTTATACTCCTCATTTGCCGCCAAATACCTGCTCCTGTTTACATTATGTCAACTCGGGTCGAGGACAATTGCAATGTAGCTGTAGTACTGCATATTCAGGATTCAATTCTTCATTAAATGTATCTACACTGCTATTGGTCATATCACGACAATCGATGCGCGTGATACTCCTCATTCCCAACCAAATACAGCGCACCTGCTCCTGTTTACATTATTTCAACTCGGGTCAAGGAAAAATGCAATGTTGCTGTAGTGTTGCATATTCAGGATTCAATACTTCATTGAATGTATCTACACTGCAATTGGTCATATCACGACAATTCGATGCGCGTTATACTCCTCATATGCCGCCAAATACAGCGCACCTGCTCTTGTTTACATTATGTCAACTCGGGTCGAGGACAAATCCAATGTTTTTGCAGTTCAGGATATTCAGGATTCAATATTTCATTGAACGTATATACACTGCTGTTGGTGATATCTCCTCAATTCGATGCGCGGTATACAGCACACCTGCTGCCAAATAGAGCGCAAATCAGCCACTGTGCGCTATGTCAACTCAGGTCCCTGAATAATTCATTGTAATTGTAGTTTTGCATATGCAGGCTTAAGTATTCAGTTAAACGCATCTCCGGTGCTATTGGTGGTATGCCTACAACTCGTTGCGCGTGATACTCCACTTTCCCTGCCAAATACGGCACACCTTCTCCTGTTTACATTATGTCAACTTGGGTCAACAACAAATGCAATGTTGCTGCAAGTACAGCATATTCGGGATTCAATATTTCATTGAACGTAAATACACTGTTATTGGTGATATCCCGACAACTCGATGCGCGTGATACTCAAAATTCCCTGCCAAGTACTACGTTCATCAGAGAGTTTGCGCATTGTCAACTCTGTGTCCAGTCAAGTACATTGTAATTGCAGATTATCATATTAGGCTCAAGTATTTATTTAAACGTATCTACGCTGCTATTCGTGGTATGTCGACAAATCTGTGCGCGTTATACTCCTCATTTGCCGCAAAATACAGCGCACCTGCTCCTGTTTACATTGTATCAAGTGTGGTCGAGGACAAATGCATTGTTTTTGCAGTACAGCATATTCAGGAATCAATATTTCATTGAAAGCATCTACACTGCTATTTGTGATATCTCGCCAATTCGATGCGCGGTATACCGAACAGTTGCTGCCAAATAGAGGGCAAATCAGCCACTGTTAGCTATGTCAACTCAGGTCCCTGCCTAATTCATTGTAATTGTAGTTTTGCATGTTTAGGCTTAAGTATTCAATTAAACGTATCTCCGGTGCTATTGGTGGTATGCCTACAATTCGATGCGCGTTATACTCCACAGTTGCCGCCGAATACAGCGCTCCTGTCCCTGTTTACATTATGTCAACTTGGGTCGAGGACAAAAGCAACGTTGTTGTAGTACTGCATTTTCAGGATTCAATACTTTTTTGAATGTATCTACACTGCTATTGGTCATATCACGATAATTCCATGCGCGTGATACTCCACATTTCTTGCCCAATACAGCACAGCTGCTCCTGTTTACATTATGTCAACTCGGGTCGGGGACAAATCCAATGTTTTTGCAGTTCAGGATATTCAGGATTCAATATTTCATTGAACGTATATACACTGCTGTTGGTGATATCCTGACAATTCGATGCGCGTGATACTCCACATTCCCTGGCAAATGCTACGCAGATCAGCCGGTTTGCGCATTGTCAACTCTGTGTCCTGTCAAATACATTGTAATTGCAGTTTATCATATTAGGCTCAAGTATTTATTTAAACGTATCTCCGCTGCTATTAGTAGTATGTCTACAAATCTATGCGCGTTATACTCCTCATTTGCCGCCAAATACCTGCTCCTGTTTACATTATGTCAACTCGGGTCGAGGACAATTGCAATGTAGCTGTAGTACTGCATATTCAGGATTCAATTCTTCATTAAATGTATCTACACTGCTATTGGTCATATCACGACAATCGATGCGCGTGATACTCCTCATTCCCAACCAAATACAGCGCACCTGCTCCTGTTTACATTATTTCAACTCGGGTCAAGGAAAAATGCAATGTTGCTGTAGTGTTGCATATTCAGGATTCAATACTTCATTGAATGTATCTACACTGCAATTGGTCATATCACGACAATTCGATGCGCGTTATACTCCTCATATGCCGCCAAATACAGCGCACCTGCTCTTGTTTACATTATGTCAACTCGGGTCGAGGACAAATCCAATGTTTTTGCAGTTCAGGATATTCAGGATTCAATATTTCATTGAACGTATATACACTGCTGTTGGTGATATCCTGACAATTCGATGCGCGTGATACTCCACATTCCCTGGCAAATGCTACGCAGATCAGCCGGTTTGCGCATTGTCAACTCTGTGTCCTGTCAAATACATTGTAATTGCAGTTTATCATATTAGGCTCAAGTATTTATTTAAACGTATCTCCGCTGCTATTAGTAGTATGTCTACAAATCTATGCGCGTTATACTCCTCATTTGCCGCCAAATACCTGCTCCTGTTTACATTATGTCAACTCGGGTCGAGGACAATTGCAATGTAGCTGTAGTACTGCATATTCAGGATTCAATTCTTCATTAAATGTATCTACACTGCCATTGGTCATATCACGACAATCGATGCGCGTGATACTCCACACTCCCAACCAAATACAGCGCACCTGCTCCTGTTTACATTATTTCAACTCGGGTCAAGGAAAAATGCAATGTTGCTGTAGTGTTGCATATTCAGGATTCAATACTTCATTGAATGTATCTACAATGCAATTGGTCATATCACGACAATTCGATGCGCGTTATACTCCTCATATGCCGCCAAATACAGCGCACCTGCTCTTGTTTACATTATGTCAACTCGGGTCGAGGACAATTGCAATGTAGCTGTAGTACTGCATATTCAGGATTCAATTCTTCATTAAATGTATCTACACTGCAATTGGTCATATCACGACAATTCGATGCGCGTTATACTCCTCATATGCCGCCAAATACAGCGCACCCGCCCTTGTTTACATTGTGTCAACTGTGGTCGAGGACAAATTCAATGTTGTTACAGTACAGCATATACTGGATTCAATACTTCATTGAACGTATATACACTGCTATTGGTGATATCCCGACAAATCGATGCGCGTGATACAGCACACCTGCTGCCAAATAGAGCGCAAATCAGCCACTGTGCGCTATGTCAACTCAGGTCCCTGAATAATTCATTGTAATTGTAGTTTTGCATATGCAGGCTTAAGTATTCAGTTAAACGCATCTCCGGTGCTATTGGTGGTATGCCTACAACTCGTTGCGCCTGATACTCCACATGCCCTGCCAAAGACAGCGCACCTGCTCTTGTTTACATTATGTCAACTAGGGTCGGGGACAAATGCATTGTATTTGCAGTACAGCACATACAGGATTCAATACTTCACTGAACATATATACATTGCTCTTGGTGATATCCCGACATTCCGATGCGCGTGATACTCCACATTACCTGCCAAATACGGCGCACCTGCTCCCGTTTACATTATGTCAACACGGATCGAGGACAAATGCAATGTTGTTGCAGTACAGCATATACAGGATTCAATACTTCACTGAACATATATACATTGCTCTTGGTGATATCCCGACAATTCGATGCGCATGATACTCCACATTTCCTGCCAAATACAGCGCACCTGCTCCTGTTTACATTATGTCAACACGTATCGAGGGCAAATGCAATGTTGCTGCAAGTACAGGATATTCAGAATTCAATATTTCATTGAACATATATACACTGTTACTGGAGATATTTCGTCAATTCCATGCGTGTTGTAGTCCACATGTCCTGCCGAATACAGCACAATTGCTCCTGTTTTCATTATGTCAACTGGGATCGAGGACAAATGCCATGTTGTTGCAGTACAGCATATACGGGATTCAATATTTCATTGAACGTATATACGCTGCCATGGTAATATCCCGACAATTCGAAGAGCGTGATACTCCACATTCCCTGTCAAATAAGCGATCCCGCTCCTGTTTACATTATGTCAACTCGGATGGAGGACAAGTGTCATGTTGTTGCAGTACAGCATATACGGGATTCAACATTTCATTGAACGTATATACACTGCTATTCGTGATATCCCGACAATTCGAAGCGCGTTGTACTCCACATTCCCTGGCAAATACAGCGGACCTGCTCCTGTTTACATTATGTCAACTGGGGTCGAGGACAATTGCAATGTTGTTGTAGTACAGCACATTTAGGAATCGATATTTCTTTGAACGTAAATACACTGTTATTGGTGATATCCCGACAACTCGACGCGCGTGATACTCCACATTCCCTGGCAAATACAGCGCACCTGCTCCTGTTTACATTATGTCAACACGGATCGAGGGCAAATGCTATGTTGTTGCAGTACAGCATATACAGGATTCATATTTCTTTGAACGTATATACACTGCTTTTGGTCATATCACGACAATCCGTGCGCGTGATACTCCCCATTCCCAACCAAATACAGCGCACCTGCTCCTGTTTACATTATGTCAACTCGGTTCAAGGAAAAATGCTATGTTTTTACAATACAGCACATTCAGGATACAATATTTCATTGAACGGATCTACAATGCTATTTGTGATGTCTCGTCAATTCGATGCGCGGTATACCGCACAGTTGCTGCGAAATAGAGCGCAAATCAGCCACTTTGCGCTATGTCAACTCAGGTCCCTGCCTAATTCATTGTAATTGTAGTTTTGCATATTTAGGCCTAAGTATTCAATTAAACGGATCTCCGGTGCTATTGGTGGTATGCCTACAATTCGATGCGCGTTATGCTCCACAGTTGCCGCCAAATACAGCGCACCTGCCCCTGTTTACATTATATCAACTTGGGTCGAGGACAAATGCAACGTTTTTGTAGTACAGCATATACAGGATTCAATATTTCATTGAACGTATATACACTGCTATTGGAGATATATCGTCAATTCCATGCGCCTTGTACTCCATATTTCCTGCCGAATACAGCACACCTGCTTCTGTTTACATTATGTCAACTCGGGTTGGGGACAAATGCAATCTTTTTGCAGAACAGCATATTCAGGATTCAATATTTCATTGAACGTAAATACACTGCTATTGGCGATATCCCGACAATTCGATGCGCGGTATACTCCTCATTCGCTGCTAAATACTACGCACATCAGCCGGTATGCGCATTGTCAGCTCTGTGTCCCGTCAAATACATTGTAATTGCAGTTTTGCATATTAGGCTCAAGTATTTATTTAAACGTATCTCCGCTGCTATTAGTGGTATATCGAAAAATCTATGCGCCTTATACTCCTCATTTGCCGCCAAATACAGGGGACCTGCTCCTGTTCACATTATGTCAACTGGGGTCGAAGACAAATGCAATGTTGTTGTAGTACTGCATATTCAGGATTCAATATTTCATTGAACGGATCTACACTGCTAATGGTGATATCTCGTCAATTCGATGCGCGTGATACTCCACATTTCCTGCCAAATACGGCGCACCTGCTCCTGTTTGCATTATGTCTACTCGCATCGGGGACAAATCCAATGTTTTTGCCGTTCAGGATATTCAGGATTCAATATTTCATTGATCGTACATACACTGCCATTAGTGATATCCTGACAATTCGGTGCGCGTTGTGCTCCTCATTGGCTGCCAAATACTACGCAGATCAGCCGGTTTGCGCATTGTCAACTCGGTGTCCTCTCAAATACATTGTAATTGCAGATTATCATGTTAGGCTCAAGTATTTATTTAAACGTATCTCCGCTGCTATTAGTGGTATGTTGAAAAATCTATGCGCGTTATACTCCTCATTTGCCGCCAAATACAGGGGACCTGCTCCTGTTCACATTATGTCAACTGGGGTCGAAGACAAATGCAATGTTGCTGCAGTACAGCATATTCAGGATTCAATATTTCATTGAACGGATCTACACTGCTAATGGTGATATCTCGTCAATTCGATGCGCATGATACTCCACATTTCCTGCCAAATACCGTGCACCTGCTCCTGTTTAGATTATGTCAACTCGGGTCGAGGACAAATGCAATGTTGCTGCAGTACGGCATATTCAGGATTCAATATTTCATTGATCGTATATACATTGCTATTAGTGATATCCTGACAAATCTAGGCGCGTTATACTCCTCATTTGCCGCCAAATAAAGCGGGCCTGCTCCTGTTTACATTAAGTCAACTGGGGTCGAGGACAATTGCAGTGTTGTTGCAGTAAAGCATATTCAGGAATCAATATTTCATTGAACAGACCTACACTGCTATTTGTGATATCTCGTCAATTCGATGCGCGGTATGCCGCACAGTTGCTACCAAATAGAGCGCAAATCAGCCACTTTGCGCTATGTAAACTCAGGTCCCTGCCTAATTCATTGCAATTGTATTTTTACATATTTAGGCTTATGTATTCAATTAAACGTATCTCCGGTGCTATAGGTGGTATGCCTACAATTCGATGCGCGTGATACTCCACATTCCCAACCAAATACAGCGCACCTGCTCCTGTTTACATTATGTCAACTCGGGTCAAGGAAAAATGCAATGATCTTACAGTACAGCACATTGGATACAATATTTCATTGAACGCATCTACACTGCTATTGGTGATGTCTCGTCAATTCGATGCGCGGTATACCGCACAGTTGCAGCCAAATACAGCGCAAATCAGCCACTTTGCGCTATGTCAACTCAGGTCCACGCCTAATTCATTGTAATTGTAGTTTTGCATATTTAGGCCTAAGTATTCAATTAAACGGATCTCCGGTCCTATTGGTGGTATGCCTACAATTCGATGCGCGTTATGCTCCCCAGTTGCCGCCAAATACAGCGCACCTGCCCCTGTTTACATTATATCAACTTGGGTCGAGGACAAATGCAACGTTTTTGTAGTACAGCATATACAGGATTCAATATTTCATTGAACGTAAATACACTGCTATAGGTGATATCCCGACAATTCGATGCGCGTTATACTCCTCATTCGCTGCTAAATACTACGCACATCAGCCGGTATGCGCATTGTCAACTCTGTGTCCCGCCAAATACATTCTAATTGCAGTTTTGCATATTAGGCTCAAATATTTATTTAAACGTATATCTGCTGCTATTCGTGGTATGTCGACAAATCTATGCGCGTAATACTCCTCATTTGCCGCCAAATACAGCGGACCTGCTCCCGTTTACATTATGTCAACTCGGGTCTAGTACAAATGCAATGTTGTTGTAGTACTGCATATTCAGGATTCAATACTTCATTGAATGTATCTACACTGCTATTTGTGATATCCCGGCAATTTGAAGCGCGTTATACTCTTCATTCGCTGCCAAATGCTACGCACATCAGAGAGTGTTGGCATTGTCAACTCTGTGTTCCGTCAAATACATTGTAATTGCAGTTTATCATATTAGGCTCAAGTATTTATTTAAACGTATCTCCGCTGCTATTAGTGGTATGTCGACAAATCTATGCGCGTTATACTCCTCATTTGCCGCCAAATACAGCGGACCTGCTCCTGTTTACATTATGTCAACTGGGGTCGAGGACAATTGCAATGTTGTTGCAGTACAGCATATTTAGGAATCGATATTTCATTGAACGTATATACACTGTTATTGGTGATATCCCGACAACTCGACGCGCGTGTTACTCCACATTCCCTCGCAAATACAGCGCACCTGCTCCTGTTTACATTATGTCAACACGGATCGAGGGCAAATGCTATTTTGTTGCAGTACAGCATATACAGGATTCATATTTCTTTGAACGTACATACACTGCCATGGTGATATCCCAACAATTCGATGCGCATGATACTCCATATTTCCTGCCAAATACAGCGTAAATGCTCCTGTTTACATTATGACAACTCGTGTCGACAACAAATGCAATGTTGCTACAAGTAGAGCATATACAGGATTCAATATTTCATTGAACGTAAATACACTGTTATTGGTTATATTCCGACAACTCGATGCGCGTGATACTCCACATTCCCTGCCAAATACAGCGCACCTGCTCCTGTTTACATTATGTCAACTCGGATCGAGGGCAAATGCTATGTTGTTGCAGTACAGCATATACAGGATTCAACATTTCATTGAACGTATATACACTGCCATGGTGATATCCCGACAATTCGATGCGCGTGATACTCCACATTCCCTGCCAAATACAGCGCACCTGCTCCTGTTTACATTATGCCAACTCGGATCGAGGGCAAATGCCATGTTTTTGCAGTACAGCATATACAGGATTCAATATTTCATTGATCGTATATACACTGCTGTCAATGATATCCTGACAATTCGATGCGCGTTGTACTCCTCATTCGCTGCCAAATACTACGCAGAGCAGCCGGTTTGCGCATTGTCAACTCTGTGTCCTGTCAAATAGATTGTAATTGCAGATTATCATATTAGGCTCAAGTATTTATTTAAACGTATCTCCGCTGCTATTAGTGGTATGTCGACAAATCTATGCGCGTTATACTCCCCATTTGCCGCCAAATACAGCGGACCTGCTCCTGTTTACATTATGTCAACTGGGGTCGAGCACAATTGCAATGTTGTTGCAGTACTGCATATACAGGATTCATATTTCTTTGAACGTATATACACTGGCATGGTGATATCGCGACAATTCGATGCGCGTTATACTCCTCATTCGCTGCAGAATACTACGTACATCAGGCGGTTGGCGCATTGTCAACTCTGTATCCTGTCAAATACATTGTAATTGCATTTTATCATATTATGCACAAGTATTTATTTAAACGTATCTCCGCTGCTATTCCTGGTATGTCGACAAATCTATGCGCGTTATGCTCCTCATTTGCCGCTAAATACAGCGCACCTGCTCCTGTTTACATTATGTCAACTGGGGTCGAAGACGATTGCAATGTTGTTGCAGTACACCATATTCAGGATTCAATATTTCATTGAACGTACATACACTGCCATTGGTGATATCCCGTCAATTCGATGCGCGTTATACTCCACATTTCCTGCCAATTACGGCGCACCTGCTCCTGTTTACATTATGTCAACTGGGGTCGAAGACCATTGCAATGTTGTTGCAGTACACCATATTCAGGATTCAGTATTTCATTGAACGTACATACACTGCCATTGGTGATATCTCGACAATTCGATGCGCGTTATAATCCTCATTCGCTGCGGTATACTACGTACATCAGCCGGTTGGCGCATTGTCAACTCTGTGTCCTGTCAAATACATTGTAATTGCAGTTCATTATATTAGGCTCAAATATTTATTTAAACGTATTTCCGCTGCTATTCCTGGTATGTCGACAAATTTATGCGCGTTATACTCCTCATTTGCCGCCAAATACAGCGCACCTGCTCCTGTTTACATTATGTCAACTGGGGTCGAAGACAAATGCAATGTTCTTGTAGTACTGCATACTCAGGATTCAATATTTCATTGAATGTATCTACACTGCTATTGGTGATATCACGACAATTCGATGAGCGTGGTACTCCACATTCCCCTCCGAAGACAGCGCACCTGCTCTTGTTTACATTATGTCAACTCGGGTCGAGGACAAATGCAATGTTGTTGCAGTACAGCACATACGGGATTCAATATTTCATTGAACGTATATACACTGCTATTGGTGATATCTCGGCAATTCGATGCGCGTGATACTCCACGTTCCCTGCCAAATACAGCGCACCTGCTCCTATTTACATTATGTCAACTCGGGTCAAGGACAAATGCAATGTTTTTGCAGTACAGCACATTCAGGATTCAATATTTCATTGAAAGTAAATACACTGCTATTGGTGATATCTCGGCAATTCGATGCGCGTGATACTCCACGTTCCCGGCCAAATACAGCGCACCTGCTCCTATTTACATTATGTCAACTCGGGTCAAGGACAATTGCCATGTTGTTGCAGTACAGCATATACGGGATTCAATATTTCATTGAACGTACATACGCTGCCATGGTAATATCCCGTCAATTCGACGCGCATGATACTCCACATTTCCTGCCAAATACAGTGCACCTGCTCCTGTATATATTATGTCAACTCGTTTCGAGGACAAATGCAATGTTGCTGCAGTACAGCATATTCAGGATTCAATATTTCATTGAACGTATATACACCGCCATGATGATATCCCGACAATTCGATGCGCATGATACTCCACATTTCCTGCCAAATACAGCGCACCTGCTCCTGTTTAGATTATGTCAACTCGGGTCGAGGACAAATGCAATGTTGCTGCAGTACAGCATATTCAGGATTCAATATTTCATTGAACGTATCTACACTGCTATTCGTGATATCCCGACAATTCGAAGCGCGTTGTACTCCACATTCCCTGGCTAATACAGCGCACCTGCTCCTGTTTACATTATGTCAACTAGGGTCAAGGACAAATGCAATGTTTTTGCAGTACAGCACATTCAGGATTCAATATTTCATTGAATGTATATACACTGCTATTCGTGATATCCCGACAATTCGAAGCGCGTTGTACTCCACATTCCCTGGCAAATGTAGCGCACCTGCTCCTGTTTACATTATGTCAACTCTGGTCAAGGACAAATGCAATATTGCTGCAGTACAGCATATTCAGGATTCAATATTTCATTGAACGTATATACACTGCTATTCGTGATATCCCGACAATTCGATCCGCGTTATACTCCTCATTCGCTGCAGAATACTACGTACATCAGCCGGTTGGCGCATTGTCAACTCTGTGTCCTGTCAAATACATTGTAATTGCATTTTATCATATTATGCACAAGAATTTATTTAAACGTATCTTCGCTGCTATTCCTGGTATGTCGACAAATCTATGTGCGTTATACTCCTCATTTGTCGCCAAATAAAGCGGACCTGCTCCTGTTTACATTAAGTCAACTGGGGTCGAGGACAATTGCAATGTTGTTGCAGTAAAGCATATTCAGGAATCAATATTTCATTGAACAGACCTACACTGCTATTTGTGAAATCTCGTCAATTCGATGCGCGGTATGCCGCACAGTTGCTACCAAATAGAGCGCAAATCAGCCACTTTGCGCTATGTAAACGCAGGTCCCTGCCTAATTCATTGCAATTGTATGTTTGCATATTTAGGCTTATGTATTCAATTAAACGTATCTCCGGTGCTATAGGTGGTATGCCTACAATTCGATGCGCGTTATGCTCCACAGCTGCCGCCAAACAGCGCACCTGCTCCTGTTTGCATTATGTCAACTCGGGTCGGGGACAAATCCAATGTTTTTTCCGTTCAGGATATTCTGGATTCAATATTTCATTGATCATACATACACTGGCATTGGTGATATCCCGACAATTCGATGCGCGTTATACTCCTCATTCGCTGCAGAATACTACGTACATCAGCCGGTTGGCGCATTGTCAACTCTGTGTCCTGTCAAATACATTGTAATTGCATTTTATCATATTATGCACAAGTATTTATTTAAACGTATCTCCGCTGCTATTCCTGGTATGTCGACAAATCTATGCGCGTTATGCTCCTCATTTGCCGCGAAATACAGCGCACCTGCTCCTGTTTAGATTATGTCAACTCGGGACGAGGACAAATGCAATGTTGCTGCAGTACAGCATATTCAGGATTCAATATTTCATTGAACGGATATACACTGCTATTGGTGATATCCCGACAATTCGATCCGCGTTATACCCCTCATTTGCCGCCAAATACAGCGCACCTACCCCTGTTTACATTATGTCAACTCGGATGGTGGGCAAGTGTCATGTTGTTGCAGTACAGCATATACGGGATTCAATATTTCATTGAACGTACATACGCTGCCATGGTAATATCCCGTCAATTCGACGCGCATGATACTCCACATTTCCTGCCAAATACAGTGCACCTCCCCCTGTATATATTATGTCAACTCGTTTCGAGGACAAATGCAATGTTGCTGCAGTACAGCATATTCAGGATTCAATATTTCATTGAACGTATATACACCGCCATGATGATATCCCGACAATTCGATGCGCATGATACTCCACATTTCCTGCCAAATAAAGCCCACCTGCTCCTGTTTAGATTATGTCAACTCGGGTCAAGGAAAAATGCAATGTTTTTGCAAGTACAGCACATTCAGGATTCGATATTTCATTGAACGGATCTACACTGCTATAGGTCATATCACGACAATTCGATGCGCGTGATACTCCATATTTCGTGACCAATACGGCGCACCTGCTCCTGTTTACATTATGTCAACTCGGGCCGAGGACAAATGCAAAGTTGCTGTAGTGTTGCATATTCAGGATTCAATATTTCATTGAACGGATCTACACTGCTAATGGTGATATTTCGACAAATCGATGCGCGTGATACTCCACATTCCGTGCCAAATACAGCGCTCCTGCTCCTGTTTACATTATGACAACTCGGATCGAGGACAAATGCAATGTTGTTGCAGTACAGTATATACAGAATTCAAAATTTCATTGAACGTATATACACTGCTATTGGTGATATCCCGACAATTCCATGCGCGTGATACTCCACATTCCCTGCCAAATACAGCGCACCTGCTCGTGTTTACATTATGTCAACTCGGATCGAGGACAAATGCAATGTTGTTGCAGTACATCATATACAGGATTCACTATTCCATTGAACGTATATACACAGCTATTCGTGATATGCGAAAATTCGAAGCGCGTTATACTCCTCATTCACTGCCAAATACTAGGCACATCAGAGAATTGGCGCATTGTCAACTCTGTGTCCTGTCAAATACATTGTAATTGCAGTTTATCATATTAGGCTCAAGTATTTATTTAAAAGTATCTCCGTTTCTATTCGTGGTACGTCGACAAATCTATGCGCGTTATACTCCTCATTTGCCGCCAAATACAGCGCACATGCTCCTGTTTACATTATGACAAATCGGATCGAGGACAAATGTAATGTTGTTGCAGTACAGCTTATACAGGATTCAATATTTCATTGAACGTATATACACTGCTATTCGTGATATCCCGACAATACGAAGCGTGTTATATTCCTCAGTCGCTGCCAAATACTACGCACAACAGAGAGTTTGCGCATTG
This sequence comes from Bombus hypnorum, assembly GCA_911387925.2. NCBI lineage: Eukaryota > Metazoa > Arthropoda > Insecta > Hymenoptera > Apidae > Bombus > Bombus hypnorum. Next base: position 86,192 of record CAJVQY020000002.1, read on the forward strand.
TCAACTCTGCGTCCTTTCAAAAACATTGTAATTGCAGTTTATCATACTAGGCTCAACTATTTATTTAAACGTATCTCCGCTGCTATTCGTGGTACGTCGACAAATCTATGCGCGTTATACTACTCATTTGCCGCCAAATACAGCGCACCTGCTCTGGCTTACATTGTGTCAACTTTGGTCGAGGACAAATGCAGTGTTTTTGCAGTACAGCATATACTGGATTCAATACTTCATTGAACGTATATACACTGCTATTGGTGATATCCCGACAAATCGATGCGCGTGATACTCCACATTTCCAGCCAAATACGTCGCATCTGCTCCTGTTTACATTATATCAACTAGAGCCGAAGACAAATGCAATGTTCTTGTTGTACTGCATACTCGGGACTCAATACTTCATTGAACGTATCTACACTACTGTTGGTGATATTTCGTCAATTCAATGAGCGCTATACTCCACAGCTGCCGCCAAACAACGGGCCAGCTCTTGTTTATATTGTGAAAACTGTTTACGTGGTCAAATGCAATGTTGTTGCAGTACAGCATATACAGGATTCAATATTTCATTGAACGTATATACACTGCCATGGTGATATCCCGACAATTCGATGCGCATGATACTCCACATTTCCTGCCAAATACAGCGCACCTGCTCCTGTTTACATTATGTCATTCGGGTCGAGGACAAATGCATTGTTTTTGCAGTACAGCATATTACGGGATTCAATGTTTCATTGAACGTATATACACTGCCATGGTGATATCCCGACAATTCGATGCGCATGATACTCCACATTTGCTGCCAAATACAGCACACCTGCTCCTGTTTACATTATGTCCCACTCGGGTCGAGGACAAATGCAATGTTGTTGCAGTACTGCATATCCAGGATTCAATACTTCATTGAACGTATCTGCACTGCTACTGGAGATATTTCGTCAATTCCATGCGACTTGTACTCCACATTTCCTGCCAAATACTGCGCACCTGCTCCTGTTTACATTATGTCAACTAGGTACGAGGACAAATGCAATGTTGTTGCAGTACTGCATATCCAGGATTCAATACTTCATTGAACGTATCTACACTACTATTGGTGATATTTCGTCAATTTCATGAGCGTTATACTCCACAGCAGCCGCCAAATACTGCGCACCTGCTCCTGTTTACATTATGTCAACTAGGTTCGAGGACAAATGCAGTGTTTTTGCAGTAGAGCATATACTGGATTCAATACTTCATTGAACGTATATACACTGCTATTGGTGATATCCCGACAAATCGATGCGCGTGACACTCCACATTCCCAGCCAAATACGGCGCGTCTGCTCCTGTTTACATTATATCAACTGGGGTCGAAGACGAATGCAATGTTCTTGTAGTACTGCATACTCAGGACTCAATACTTCATTGAACGTATCTACACTACTATTGGTGATATTTCGTCAATTCCATGAGCGTTATACTCCACAGCAGCCGCCAAACAGCGGGCCAGCTCTTGTTTACATTATGAAAACTGTTTTCGAGGTCAAATGCAGTGTTTTTGCAGTCCAGCATATACTGGATTCAATACTTCATTGAACGTATATACACTGCTATTGGTGATATCCCGACAAATCGATACGCGTGATACTCCACATTTCCAGCCAAATACGTCGCATCTGCTCCTGTTTACATTATATCAACTAGAGCCGAAGACAAATGCAATGATCTTGTAGTACTCATTCTCGGGACTCAATACTTCATTGAACGTATCTACACTACTGTTGGTGATATTTCGACAATTCCATGAGCGCTATACTCCACAGCTGCCGCCAAACAACGGGCCAGCTCTTGTTTATATTGTGAAAACTGTTTACGTGGTCAAATGCAATGTTGATGCAGTACAGCATATACAGGATTCAATATTTCATTGAACGTATATACACTGCCATGGTGATATCCCGACAATTCGATGCGCATGATACTCCACATTTGCTGCCAAATACAGCACACCTGCTCCTGTTTACATTATGTCCCACTCGGGTCGAGGACAAATGCAATGTTGTTGCAGTACTGGATATCCAGGATTCAATACTTCATTGAACGTATCTGCACTGCTACTGGAGATATTTCGTCAATTCCATGCGTCTTGTACTCCACATTACCTGCCAAATACTGCGCACCTGCTCCTGTTTACATTATGTCAACTAGGTTCGAGGACAAATGCAATGTTGTTGCAGTACAGCATATACAGGATTCAATACTTCACTGAACATATATACATTGCTCTTGGTGATATCCCGACAATTCGATGCGCATGATACTCCACATTTCCAGCCAAATACAGCGCACCTGCTCTTGTTTCCATTGTGTCAACTGTGGTCGAGGACAAATGCATTGTTTTTGCAGTACAGCACATACGGGATTCAGTACTTCATTCAACGTATATACACTGCCATGGTGATATCCCGACAATTCGATGCGCATAATATTCCACATTCCGTGCCAAATACAGCGCACGTGCTCTTGTTTAAATTATGTCAACTCGGGTCGAGGACAAATGCAATGTTGTTGCCGTACTGCATATCCAGGATTCAATACTTCATTGAACGTATCTACACTACTATTGGTGATATTTCGTCAATTTCATGAGCGTTATACTCCACAGCAGCCGCCAAACAGCGGGCCAGCTCTTGTTTACATTATGAAAACTGTTTTCGAGGGCAAATGCAGTGTTTTTGCAGTACAGCTTATACAGGATTCAATATTTGATTGAACGTATATACACTGCTATTCGTGATATCCCGACAATTCGAAGCGTGTTATACTCCTCAGTCGCTGCCAAATACTACACACAACAGAGAGTTTGAGCATTGTCAACTCTGTGTCCTTTCAAAAACATTGTAATTGCAGTTTATCATACTAGGCTCAACTATTTATTTAAGCGTATCTCCGCTGCTATTCGTGGTATGTCGACAAATCTATGCGCGTTATACTACTCATTTGCCACCAAATACAGCGCACCTGCTCTTGTTTACATTGTGTCAACTTTGGTCGAGGACAAATGCAGTGTTTTTGCAGTAGAGCATATACTGGATTCAATACTTCATTGAACGTATATACACTGCTATTGGTGATATCCCGACAAATCGATGCGCGTGATACTCCACATTTCCAGCCAAATACGTCGCATCTGCTCCTGTTTACATTATATCAACTAGAGCCGAAGACAAATGAAATGTTCTTGTAGTACTGCATACTCGGGACTCAATACTTCATTGAACGTATCTACACTACTGTTGGTGATATTTCGTCAATTCCATGAGCGTTATACTCCACAGCTGCCGCCAAACAACGGGCCAGCTCTTGTTTATATTGTGAAAACTGTTTACGTGGTCAAATGCAATGTTGTTGCAGTACAGCATATACATGATTCAATACTTCACTGAACATATATACATTGCTCTTGGTGATATCCCGACAATCCGATATGCGTGATACTCCAAATTACCTGCCAAATACGGCGCACCTGCTCATGTTTACCTTGTGTCAACTGTGGTCGAGGACAAATGCATTGTTTTTGCAGTACAGCACATACGGGATTCAATACTTCATTGAACGTATATACACTGCTATTGGTGATATCCCGACAAATCGATGCGCGTGACACTCCACATTCCCAGCCAAATCTGGCGCGTCTGCTCCTGTTTACATTATATCAACTGGGGTCGAAGACGAATGCAATGTTCTTGTAGTACTGCATACTCAGTACTCAATACTTCATTGAACGTATCTACACTACTATTGGTGATATTTCGTCAATTCCATGAGCGTTATACTAAACAGCAGCCGCCAAACAGCGGGCCAGCTCTTGTTTACATTATGAAAACTGTTTTCGAGGTCAAATGCAGTGTTTTTGCAGTACAGCATATACTGGATTCAATACTTCATAGAACGTATATACACTGCTATTGGTGATATCCCGACAAGTCGATGCGCGTGATACTCCACATTTCCAGCCAAATACGTCGCATCTGCTCCTGTTTACATTATATCAACTAGAGCCGAAGACAAATGCAATGTTCTTGTAGTACTGCATACTCGGGACTCAATACTTCATTGAACGTATCTACACTACTGTTGGTGATATTTCGTCAATTCCATGAGCGCTATACTCCACAGCTGCCGCCAAACAACGGGCCAGCTCTTGTTTATGTTGTGAAAACTGTTTACGTGGTCAAATGCAATGTTGTTGCAGTACAGCATATACAGGATTCAATATTTCATTGAACGTATATACACTGCCATGGTGATATCCCGACAATTCGATGCGCATGATACTCCACATTTCCTGCCAAATACAGCACACCGGCTCCTGTTTACATTATGTCCCACTCGGGTCGAGGACAAATGCAATGTTGTTGCAGTACAGCATATACAGGATTCAATACTTCACTGAACATATATACATTGCTCTTGGTGATATCCCGACAATTCGATGCGCATGATACTCCACATTTGCTACCAAATACAGCGCACCTGCTCTTGTTTACATTGTGTCAACTATGGTCGAGGACAAATGCATTGTTTTTACAGTACAGCACATACGGGATTCAGTACTTCATTCAACGTATATACACTGCCATGGTGATATCCCGACAATTCGATGCGCATGATACTCCACATTCCCTGCCAAATACAGCGCACGTGCTCTTGTTTAAATTATGTCAACTCGGGTCGAGGACAAATGCAATGTTGTTGCCGTACTGCATATCCAGGATTCAATACTTCATTGAACGTATCTACACTACTATTGGTGATATTTCGTCAATTCCATGAGCGTTATACTCCACAGCAGCCGCCAAACAGCGGGCCAGCTCCTGTTTACATTATGAAAACTGTTTTCGAGGTCAAATGCAGTGTTTTTGCAGTACAGCTTATACAGGATTCAATATTTGATTGAACGTATATACACTGCTATTCGTGATATCCCGACAATTCGAAGCGTGTTATACTCCTCAGTCGCTGCCAAATACTACACACAACAGAGAGTTTGAGCATTGTCAACTCTGTGTCCTTTCAAAAACATTGTAATTGCAGTTTATCATACTAGGCTCAACTATTTATTTAAACGTATATCCGCTGCTATTCGTGGTATGTCGACAAATCTATGCGCGTTATACTACTCATTTGCCACCAAATACAGCGCACCTGCTCTTGTTTACATTGTGTCAACTTTGGTCGAGGACAAATGCAATGTTTTTGCAGTACAGCACATTCAGGATTCAATATTTCATTGAACGTATATACTCTGCTATTCGTCATATCCCGACAATTCGAAGCGCGTTGTACTCCACATTCCCTGGCAACTGCAGCACACCTGCTCCTGTTTACATTATGTCAACTCCGGCCAAGGACAAATGCAATGTTGCTGCAGTACAGCATATTCAGGATTCAATATTTCATTGAACGTATATACTCTGCTATTCGTCATATCCCGACAATTCGAAGCGCGTTACACTCCTCATTCGCTGCAGAATACTACGTACATCAGCCGGTTGCGCATTGCCAACTCTGTGCCCTGTCAAATACATTGTAATTGCAGTTCATTATATTAGGCTCAAATATTTATTTAAACGTATCTCCGCTGCTATTCGTGGTATGACGACAAATCTATGCGCGTTATACTCCTCATTTGCCGCCAAATACAGGGGACCTGCTCCTGTTCACATTATGTCAACTGGGGTCGAAGACAAATGCAATGTTGTTGTAGTACTGCATATTCAGGATTCTATATTTCATTGAACGGATCTACACTGCTAATGGTGATATCTCGCTAATTCGATGCGCGTGATACTCCACATTTCCTGCCAAATACAGCGCACCTGCTCCTGCTTACATTATGTCAACTCGGGTCGAGAACAAATACAATGTTTTTGCAGTTCAGCATATTCAGGATTCAATATTTCATTGAAAGTAAATACACTGCTACTAGTGATATCCTGACAAATCTATGCGCGTTATACTCCTCATTTGCCGCCAAATAAAGCGGACCTGCTCCTGTTTACATTAAGTCAACTGGGGTCGAGGACAATGGCAATGTTGTTGCAGTAAAGCATATTCAGGAATCAATATTTCATTGAACAGACCTACACTGCTATTTGTGATATCTCGTCAATTCGATGCGCGGTATGCCGCACAGTTGCTACCAAATAGAGCGCAAATCAGCCACTTTGCGCTATGTAAACTCAGGTCCCTGCCTAATTCATTGCAATTGTATTTTTACATATTTAGGCTTATGTATTCAATTAAACGTATCTCCGGTGCTTTAGGTGGTATGCCTACAATTCGATGCGCGTTATGCTCCACAGCTGCCGCCAAACAGCGCACCTGCTCCTGTTTGCATTATGTCAACTCGGGTCGGGGACAAATCCAATGTTTTTGCCGTTCACGATATTCAGGATTCAATATTTCATTGATCGTACATACACTGCCATTAGTGATATCCTGACAAATCTATGCGCGTTATGCTCCTCATTTGCCGCCAAATAAAGCGGACCTGCTCCTGTTTACATTATGTCAACCCGGGTCGAGGACAAATCCAATGATTTTGCAGTACAGGATATTCGGGATTCAATATTTCATTGATCGTATATACACTGCTACTAGTGATATCCTGACAAATCTATGCGCGTTATACTCCTCATTTGCCGCCAAATAAAGCGGACCTGCTCCTGTTTACATTAAGTCAACTGGGGTCGAGGACAATTGCAATGTTGTTGCAGTAAAGCATATTAAGGAATCAATATTTCATTGAACAGACCTAACTGCTATTTGTGATATCTCGTCAATTCGATGCGCGGTATGCCGCACAGTTGCTACCAAATAGAGCGCAAATCAGCCACTTTGCGCTATGTAAACTCAGGTCCCTGCCTAATTCATTGCAATTGTATTTATGCATATTTAGGCTTATGTATTCAATTAAACGTATCCCCGGTGCTATTGGTGGTATGCCTACAATTCGATGCGCGTTATGCTCCACAGTTGCCGCCAAACAGCGGATCTGCTCCTGTTTACGTTTTGTCAACTCGGGTCGAGAAAGAAACCAATGTTGCTGCAGTACTGCATCTCCAGGCTACAATTTTCAATGGAACATTTCACCGTTTCCTTTGGAGATATGTCGACAATTCAATGCGCGCTATACCCCTCATTCACTGCCAAACACAGCGCACTTCAACCGGTTTTCCTAAACTTAACTCTGTGCCCTGTCAATGCCAGCGAAGTTGACGTTTCGGAAATTCTGCCTCAAATATTCAATTGATCGTACCACCGTTTCCATTGCAGATAAGTCGACAATTCGATGCGCATTATATTCCTCATTTGCCGCCAAATACAGCGCACCTGCTCCTGTTTACATTATGTCAACTCGGGTCAAGGACAAATGCAATGTTCTTGCAGTACAGCACATTCCGCATTCAATATTTCATTGAACGTATCTACACTACTATTGGTGATATTTCGTCAATTCCATGAGCGTTATACTCCACAGCAGCCGCCAAACAGCGGGTCAGCTCTTGTTTACATTATGAAAACTGTTTTTTTTAAACTGTTTATTTGAGCCAAGGTACCAATTTTGAGTACATTTGTTATTCACAATAAACTATGAATTTTGATAATGTTGTGATAGGCAATGGTACCGATACGCGGCGGTACGACGTAGCCATACTGTGTTATGTGACGGCGCTTTACATGATTTGTGTTTACTACATTCTTAGGGGTTGAGCCGCTGGGGAGCGGAGCTTTTGTATGAATTTGTATTTTCTTTATTTTTTCCATGTCCTGAAAAACTTGGTCGCAAAAACAGGACGCTTCTGTATTCTACTTTTTGATTTTATGGAGGGGTGGGATGAGCGGGAGAGGGGTGGGGAGGGGGGTTTTAAATAGGTTTATTTACATAATTTACAGTATATACACATTACACCTGCGTTGTGCGGTGTCAGAATCTCGTATTTTGTTGTAGGTTTGGTATCCACCAATATTTTTTTGTGTTTTTTCTGTGTTTGTCTTTAATGTCTCTCCGGGGGAGGGCCATGTTGTATCTCCACCTGGTGTCTGCGGTCTGTCCGTTCATGTTTTCTTCATAGAGTATGGTTTTGATCCCTATTTTTCTTTTTATGTGGTAAATAATTGGAATGTTATTTTGGTCCTGGAGGTAGTTTTTTTCGTCTAGGTATAGGAAGGCCTCTGGGGGGATGTATCCTGTTGTCAGGGTGTTTCTGTAATACGCGTTGTTAGGATATAGGCAACTGAAAATTAGGCTGTTTTCTTTTATTTTTGCCGCTTGCGCGAAATGGTTTCTTATTAGCTTTAGGATGTGACAGTCTATGCGACGGATGTTTGCTAGGTCGTATATTATTTTATTTTTCACATACTTTTTGAATCCGCTGTGTTCGGATCTGTAAGTACTCAAGCAAGCTCTGATGCATTTTCTTTCGAATATGCGGATTTTTTCCATCTGGGAGGCTGATATGTTGTACCAGATTGGGCAGCCGTATGTTATGATCGGTCTGATTAATGCTTGGTAGCAAAGTATTTTTACTTTGCTGTCGAGATGTTTGGAGTAGAATAGTTTTTTCATTTTCCAGAAGGCCTTATTGGCCTTGGCGAGTTGGATTTCGGTGTGCTGCTTGTAGTTTAGATTGTAGTCTATGTTTACTCCTAGGTATTTTACGCAGTTTTTGTGTGGTATGAGTGCCCCTTTGTTTGCCTTTTCTCTTAGTTGGAATTTTTTGCAAGTTTCCCTTTCTATTGAGCCGATTTCACTTGACTTGGGTCTAAACAGTATGGTTTCGCATTTGCTTGTGTTGATTTTTAGTTTCCATGCGTGGTAATAGTCGTTTATTTTTTCGAAAAGTTCTTGAAGATCAGTTTTTATTATCTTGGTTTTGCGGCCTGTTACGTAGATGATTAGGTCATCTGCGAAGGCTATGGAGCGTTTGTGGGAGGATGTATTGAGATTGAAGAGATTTAGTAAGTCACTGATGTAGATACTGAAGAGTAGCGGGGAGTTTACTGTGCCTTGTTGGAGACCGTTTGTTATGGGGAATTCTTTGTTTGATGTGATTGAACCTTCGGTCATTACGAATGTTCTGCTGGTGATCATGTTCCAGATTATTTTAATTAAGTGTTTGGGGAAGTTTTTCTTTATCAGCTTGTATATGAGGCCTGGGATCCAGACTGTGTCGAAAGCTTTTTCGAGGTCTATTAAGCAGGCGGCTACTCGTTGTTTCGCGTTTAGGGCCCAGCAGATGTCTGACGTAAGTTTGTTTATAGCGTGAATTGTGGAGTGTTTGTGCCGGAAGCCAAATTGATTTTCTGGGATTATGTCATTTTTTGTGCAGAAGGAAGTTAGGGGGTTATTTATGATTATTTCAAATACTTTCCCTATGTTGGGGAGGAGGCTTATGGGTCGTAGGTTTGCGGGCGATGAGCCGTCTTTGTCTTTTTTTGTAATGGCTATCAGCTTGGCTTTTTTCCATTTTTTGGGGAAGTATGTGTTGTTTAGTGCGTTGTTGAAGAGTACTGTGTAGTAACATTTTATTTTGTTCGGTAGGCGCTTGAGTAAAATGTTTGGGATGCCGTCGAAGCCGGAGGATTTTTTGTTGTTTAGCTTGGAGAAGATTGTGTTTAGTTGATTGTAATTTGTGAAGTAGTTTATTTCTGGATCTGGTTGTTTGGGGTTGTCTGCGGTGTTTTCATTTGAGAATGTGCAGACTGTTTTGTTTAGCGTTTTGTCTTGTTCCATTTCATTTTTGAGTCTGTTTGTTTCGGCGATGATAATTCTGTTTAGTTGTTCCCGGCCCATGTGTTCGTTTTGTGAGTGTGTTTTGGAAAAGTGGGTGCCGATAATGTCTAGTTTGTCTGTTGTTTTAGTTATTACGAAGTTACCCTCGGTGTCTTTGATGGTGTTGTGTATCGTTATACCTGCTTCTTGGATAAGGGAGGCTTTTTCTGGGGGCAATTTGAGAGGTGGGATGGGGTTTTGTCCTTTTGGTCTGAAGATTTGATTTATTTGTGGGAACATGTTGGCTGAGTCGTTTTTGGAGATGTTTTTTATTTTGTTTGTCCAGTACTGGTTTATAGAGTTAGCGAATTTTTGATTCAGTTGCGCTTTTATTTTGTATAGTAGGTACTTTAAGTATTCTAGTTCTTCCCTTTTGTCGTAAGAATAGTTGAATTTTATATTGTTTATTTTGGAGAGTATGTAGCTTTTGTCCCGCTGTAGCTCTTTTATTCTGCTATTGATATAGGGCTCGCATGAATTTTTTTCTTTTATGATTGGCACAGATTTTTGGAGGGCAATTTGTGTATGTTTTTCTATTTCGTCTATGAATGAGTCGATTTGTCTGTTTGTAAGGTTGACGTTGTTGTAGATCTTTAGGTCGCAGTTTTGTTCGAGTATGTTTTGAAACTTTTTCCAGTCTGTCTTTTTGTAATTGTACCTGGGTGTCTCGGTCTGTGTTTCGAGTGTTAGGAGGTCAGATGTATTTTTGTTTACGTGAAATATTAAGGCGTTATGGTCACTGTCATAGGCTAAGGTTTTGAGGGTGTTATTTGGACGTAGGTTTTTAAATTTTAGCCGCGCATCTGCTAGGCATATGTCCAGGTATGAGCCTCCTTTTGGGTAAGAGGGTAGCTCGGAGCTGTATAAGGTTGTTTTGTAGTGAATGCTTCTATTGTCTAGCCAGTTTCTAATGAAGTTGCCTCTCGTGTTGTTTATTTCGTTTTTCCAGCTCGTATGTTTCGCGTTAAGGTCGCCTGCTATTATGTAGTAGTTTTCCGGTTTATTGAGCTGTAAAAGTTCGAAGAGTTTATTGAATTCGTCGCCAAATTCTTTCTGGTTTCCGGTGGTTGCGTAGGCTGCCGTGATAAACAAGTTTTCCTTACTGCTTATTTTTATTTTTATGGTCGTTGCTTCTAGGATTTTGAAGCTTGATATTTTGTCGTTTAGAATTGTTTTGTGTTTTATGGGGTTTTTTATGAGGATTGCTGTTCCTCCTCCTTGGCTGGCGTTCGGTCTGTCGTGTCTTATCATAGAGTAATTTTTGAAGTGTACTTTGTGTTTTTTGTTTAGTTTTGTTTCCGAGATGAGTACGATGTCTGGGGTTTCTTTATTTATTAGGGTTAGCATACTGTATCTTTTTTGGTTTGAAATTAGAGAGTTGGCATTTATTGCAATTATTTTCAGATGTTTTAAGTTTAGTTTATATGTTTTTTGCCGTATTTGTTGCTTTAGTGGATTTTGATTATTCGTCCTCTGTGCTATTGAAGGTGCCGAAGATGGCGTCGATCCTTTCTTCGTGTTTTGCTAGTGTTTTTTTTATTTCGATTAATTGCGTTTGATGATCTTTTAACGCTTGGAGGATACTATTTTTGAAGTCTTCGATGACGTTTATAATGCTTTGTTGGGGGGAGTTATCGGTTGTGGTTGTGCTTTGGCTTTGTCTCAGATTTAAGTTTGCTATTTGTGTTGCGTTTTCAATTTTTTGATTTGCATTTGTTTGATGTTTTACTACGTCGGAGAATTTTAGTTCTGGGACGTATTTCCGGCTTATTTGGGCTATTCGTTTTATTTTTGTTTCCTTATCTTTTTTCTTTTTTTCTGCTAGCTTCTTGCGTAGCTCGACGAGTTTGGGGCACCCCTTGTATGACGCGGGGTGTCCGTAGTTTTTGCAGTTCACGCAGAATATTTTCTCTTTGTTCACTGCTTCTTCCTTTTTTATTTTGCACTCGCCTGGACCATGGGGCTCAGTGCATTTTACGCAGCGGCAATTTAGGTTACAGTTGTGTGCTGTGTGACCTAGTCGCTGGCATTTGTGGCATTGCGTTATGTCATCATTTTTTTTTATTATTTTTTCCCATTTTATTTTGAAGTAGTTAAAATGGTTTATTTTTAGTAGGTTACTTATATTGCTGTCGGGGGATACTTGAATTATGAAGATTGGCAGCAATATATTGTTTTCCCTTGATCTTTTGGTCGTAAATCGCGAGACTTTTGTGAATTGTACGTCTTCTATTTGTAGTGCTCGCAGGTCCGTGAGTATTTCCGTTTCAGAGTAGCTATTGTCTAAGCCTTTTAATAGGTACGTATGGTGTTTCTCTGATTTGGGTGTGTAGGTGTAAAATGTTGTGTTGGCTGCTAGAAGTGTTTCTTTCGCTCTTTTGAAGTCGGGTAGGTTTTGGAGGTAGAGAGCATGTTTGCCTGTGTTTATTCTTTTAATATGGAATTGTTTGATCTTCGCTACTTTTTCTATGAGCGTTACCGTATCTTTCGGTTCTTGAAGCGTTATGTTGATGGGGGGCGGTTTCGTTTCCCTTGCGGCGGGTGGGGCGTCAGTACGCTCCTCTGCTGTGTATCTGGTGTGGTGTGCGTCAGGTGCTCGGCCCCTCCGTGGTGAAGCTGGTGGCGCTGGGCCTCCTGGGTTGTGCGATGCGGCCTGTCGCCCCTGCGGTGTTGATTGTTTTGGCGGTGTGGTGGGACTATGTTTTCCCACTTTGCCCCGTAGGATTTCGTTTTTTTTCCTTATTTCTTCCAGCGTTGGGTTTGGAGCTTGGTAGCTTGCTGGATCTATCTGTGCATGTGGATGTGGTTCTGCTTCTAGTAAGCTAAACCTATTTTTTAATGGGATCGCTGGCGGTGATGCTGTTTTTATGGGCCTCATGCTTATGGCTTCCGTGGCCCTTTCGTACTGGGAGGAGGGATGCTCCTCTTCTACGTTTTTATGGATATCTCCTGATCCTTTAGTCCTGGCCACTAAGTTTGGTTGTGGGTTGAGTTTCCGCGTCTTTTGCGCGGAAAGTTTTAAGCTATTGTTGATTTCTTTTGCCGTTTTTTGCGCGCTAATTTTTCTTTTAATTGGTTTTTTTAGGGTGGGTTCCGTTTCCTTGCTCTTAGCTTCATTATCGCTGTCTCCTATTTTTTTATATACCTTTATACTGCTTTATATTATGATTTTATATTTATTATTTTTATTTGTCGCGATGGTGTCACTGCACTGTTTTTTAATTTTTTTGTCACTATGTCACTTTTTCTTTTTATTCCTCTGGTGGATGCTTGTACACTTCGACGCGCGCACTGTTAGGGCCTAAGCCTGATGTCCCTTTTCAGGCTGAGAGGTCCGTCCCGTTCGGAGGTTTACGGTCGACTACTGATTATGAAAACTGTTTTCGAGGTCAAATGGGTGTTTTTGCAGTACAGCATATACTGGATTCAATACTTCATTGAACGTATATAGACTGCTATTGGTGATATCCCGACAAATCGATGCGCGTGATACTCCACATTTCCAGCCAAATACGTCGCATCTGCACCTGTTTACATTATATCAACTAGAGCCGAAGACAAATGCAATGCTCTTGTAGTACTGCATACTCGGGACTCAATACTTCATTGAACGTATCTACACTACTGTTGGTGATATTTCGTCAATTCCATGAGCGTTATACTCCACAGCTGCCGCCAAACAACGGGCCAGCTCTTGTTTATATTGTGAAAACTGTTTACGTGGTCAAATGCAATGTTGTTGCAGTACAGCATATACAGGATTCAATATTTCATTGAACGTATATACACTGCCATGGTGATATCCCGACAATTCGATGCGCATGATACTCCACATTTCCTGCCAAATACAGCGCACCTGCTCCTGTTTACATTATGTCAACTCGGGTCAAGGACAAATGCAATGTTGCTGCAGTACAGCACATTCAGGATTCAATATTTCATTGAACGTATATACACTGCCATGGTGATATCCCGACAATTCGATGCGCATGATACTCCACATTTCCTGCCAAATACAGCGCACCTGCTCCTGTTTACATTATGTCAACTCGGGTCAAGGACAAATGCAATGTTGCTGCAGTACAGCACATTCAGGATTCAATATGTCATTGAACGTACATACACTGCCATTGGTGATATCCCGACAACTCGATGCGCGTTATACTCCTCATTCGCTTCCAAATACTACGCAGATCGGCCGGATTGCGCATTGTCAACTCTGTGTCCTGTCAAATACATTGTAATTGCAGTTTATCATATTAGGCTCAAGTATTTATTTAAAAGTATCACCGCTGCTATTCGTCGTACGTCGACAAAATCTATGCGCGTTATATTACTCATTTGCCGCCAAATACAGCGCACCTGCTCTTGTTTACATTCTGTCAACTTTGGTCGAGGATAAATGCAGTGTTTTTGCAGTACAGCATATACTGGATTCAATACGTCATTGAACGTATATACACTGCTATTGGTGATATCCCGACAAATCGATGCGCGCGATACTCCACATTTCCAGCCAAATACGTCGCATCTGCTCCTGTTTACATTATATCAACTGGAGTCGAAGACAAATGGAATGTTCTTGTAGTACTGCATACTCGGGACTCAATATTTCATTGAATGTATCTACTCTGCTACTGGAGATATTTCGTCAGTTCGATGCGCATGATACTCCACATTCCCTGCCAAATACAGCGCACCTGCTCCTGTTTACATTATATCAACTGGAGTTGAAGACAAATGCAATGTTCTTGTAGTACTGCATACTCGGGACTCAATATTTCATTGAATGTATCTACACTGCTACTGGAGATATTTCGTCAATTCGATGCGCATGATACTCCACATTCCCTGCCAAATACTGCGCACGTGCTCCTGTTTACATTATGTCAACTCGGGTCGAGGACAAATGCAATGTTGCTGTAGTACAGCATATTCAGGATTCAACATTTCATTGAACGTACATACTCTGCCATTGGTGATATCCCGACATTTCAATGCGCGTGATACTCCACATTCCCTGCCAAATACAGCGCACCTGCTCCTGTTTATATTATGTCAACATGGGTCGAGGACAAATGCAATGTCGTTGCAGTACTGCATATCCAGTATTCAATACTTCATTGAACGTATCTACACTGCTACTGGAGATATTTCGTCAATTCCATGCGTCTTGTACTCCACATTTCCTGCCAAATACTGCGCACCTGCTCCTGTTTACATTATGTCAACTCGGATCGAGGACAAATGCAATGTTGTTGCAGTAGAGCATATAAGGAATTCAATATTTCATTGAACGTATATACACTGCCATGGTGATATCGCCACAATTGGATGCGCATGATACTCCACATTTCCTGCCAAAGACAGCGCACCTGCTCTTGTTTACATTATGCCAACTCGGGTCGGGGTAAATGCATTGTTTTTGCAGTACAGCACATACAGGATTCAATACTTCACTGAACATATATACACTGCTATTGGTGATATCCCGACAATTCGATGCGCGTGATACTCCACATTACCTGCCAAATACGGCGCACATGCTCCTGTTTACATTATGTCAACTCGGTTCGAGGACAAATGCATTGTTTTTGCAGTACATCATATACCGGATTCAATACTTCATTGAACGTACATTCACTGCCATTGGTGATATCCCGCCAATTGGATACGCGTGATACTCCACATTTTCTGCCACATACGGCGCACCTGTTGCTGTTTACATTATGTCAACTCGGGTCGAGGACAAATGCAATGTTGTGGCAGTACAGCATATTCAGGATCCAATATTCCATTGAATGTATCTACACTGCTATTGGTGATATCACGACAATTCGATGCGCGTGATACTCCACGTTCCCTGCCAAATACAGCGCAGCTGCTCCTGTTTACATTATGTCAACTCGGGTCGAGGACAAATGCTACGTTGTTGTAGTACTGCATATTCAGTATTCAATATTTCATAGAACGGATCTACACTGCTATTTGTGATATCTCGTCAATTCGATGCGCGGTATACCGCACAGCTGCTGCCAAATAGAGCGCAAATCAGCCACTGTGCGCTGTATCAACTCAGGTCCCTGCCTAATTCATTGTAATTATAGTTTTGCATATTCAGGCTTAAGTATTCAATTAAACGTATCTCCGGTGCTATTGGTGGTATGCCTACAATTCGATGCGTGTGATACTCCACATTCCTGCCATATACAGCGCACCTGCTCCAGATTACATTATGTCAACTCGGATCGAGGACAAATGCCATGTTGTTGCAGTACAGCATATACAGGATTCAATATTTCATTGAACGTATATACACTGCCATGGTGATATCCCGACAATTCGATGCGCATGGTACTCCACATATCCGGCCAAATACAGCGCACCTGCTCCTGTTTACATTATGTCAACTCGGGTCGAGGACAAATGCAGCGTTGTTGTAGTACTGCTTATTCAGGATACAATACTTCATGCAATGTATCTACAATGCTAGAGGTGGTATGCCTACAATTCGATGCGCGGTATGCTCCACAGTTGCCGCCAAACAGCGCACCTGCTCCTGTATACATTATGTCAACTCGTTTCGAGGATAAATGCAATGTTGCTGCGGTACAGCATATTTAGGACTCAATATTTCATTGAACGTATATACTCTGCTATTCGTGATATCCCGACAGTTTGAAGCGCGTCATACTCCTCATTCGCTGCCAAATACTACGCACATCAGCCAGTTTGCGGATTGTCAACTCTGTGTCCTGTCAAATACATTGTAATTGCAGTTTATCATATTAGGCTGAAGTATTTATTTAAACGTATCTCCGCTGCTAGTCGTGGTATGTCGACAAATCTATGCGCATTATACTCACTATTTGCCGCCAAATACAGCGGACCTGCTCCTGTTTACATTATGTCAACTGGGGTCGATGGCAAATGCAATATTGTTATAGTATTGCATATTCAGGATTCAATACTTCATTGAATGTATCTGCACTACTATTGGTGATATCACGACAATTCGATGCGCGCGATACTCCACGTTCCCTGCCAAATACAGCGCACCTGCTCCTGTTTACATTATGTCAACTCGGGTCGAGGACAAATGCATTGTTTTTGCAGTACATCATATACCGGATTCAATACTTCATTGAACGTACATTCACTGCCATTGGTGATATCCCGCCAATTCGATACGCGTGATACTCCACATTTTCTGCCACATACGGCGCACCTGTTGCTGTTTACATTATGTCAACTCGGGTCGAGGACAAATGCAATGTTGTTGCAGTACAGCATATTCAGGATCCAATATTCCATTGAATGTATCTACACTGCTATTGGTGATATCACGACAATTCGATGCGCGTGATACTCCACGTTCCCTGCCAAATACAGCGCACCTGCTCCTGTTTACATTATGTCAACTCGGGTCGAGGACAAATGCTACGTTGTTGTAGTACTGCATATTCAGTATTCAATATTTCATAGAACGGATCTACACTGCTATTTGTGATATCTCGTCAATTCGATGCGCGGTATACCGCACAGCTGCTGCCAAATAGAGCGCAAATCAGCCACTGTGCGCTGTATCAACTCATGTCCCTGCCTAATTCATTGTAATTATAGTTTTGCATATTCAGGCTTAAGTATTCAATTAAACGTATCTCCGGTGCTATTGGTGGTATGCCTACAATTCGATGCGTGTGCTACTCCACATTCCCTGCCATATACAGCGCACCTGCTCCAGATTACATTATGTCAACTCGGATCGAGGACAAATGCCATGTTGTTGCAGTACAGCATATACTGGATTCAATATTTCATTGAACGTATATACACTGCCATGGTGATATCCCGACAATTCGATGCGCATGGTACTCCACATATCCGGCCAAATACAGCGCACCTGCTCCTGTTTACATTATGTCAACTCGGGTCGGGGACAAATGCAGCGTTGTTGTAGTACTGCTTATTCAGGATACAATACTTCATGCAATGTATCTACAATGCTAGAGGTGGTATGCCTACAATTCGATGCGCGTTATGCTCCACAGTTGCCGCCAAACAGCGCACCTGCTCCTGTATACATTATGTCAACTCGTTTCGAGGACAAATGCAATGTTGCTGCGGTACAGCATATTTAGGACTCAATATTTCATTGAACGTATATACACTGCTATTCGTGATATCCCGACAGTTTGAAACGCGTCATACTCCTCATTCGCTGCCAAATACTACGCACATCAGCCAGTTTGCGGATTGTCAACTCTGTGTCCTGTCAAATACATTGTAATTGCAGTTTATCATATTAGGCTCAAGTATTTATTTAAACGTATCTCCGCTGCTAGTCGTGGTATGTCGACAAATCTATGCGCATTATACTCACTATTTGCCGCCAAATACAGCGGACCTGCTCCTGTTTACATTATGTCAACTGGGGTCGATGGCAAATGCAATATTGTTATAGTATTGCATATTCAGGATTCAATACTTCATTGAATACATCTGCACTGCCATTGGTGATATCACGACAATTCGATGCGCGCGATACTACACGTTCCCTGCCAAATACAGCGCACCTGCTCCTGTTTACATTATGTCAACTCGGGTCGAGGACAAATGCATTGTTTTTGCAGTACACCATACACCGGCTTCAATACTTCATTGAACGTACATACATTGCCATTGGTGATATCCCGACAATTCGATACGCGTGAAATTCCACATTTCCTGCCACATACGGCGCACCTGTTGCGGTTTACATTATGTCAACTCGGGTCGAGGACAAATGCAATGTTGTTGCAGTACAGCATATTCAGGATTCAATATCGCATTGAACGGATCTACACTGCTATTGGTGATATCTCGACAAATCGATGCGCGCTATACCGCGCAGTTGCTGCTAAATAGAGCGCAAATCAGCCACTTTGCGCTATGTCAACTCAGGTCCCTGCCTAATTCATTTAATTGTTTTTTGGCATATTTAGGCTTATGTATTCAATTAAACGTATCTCCGGTGCTATTGGTGGTATGCCTACAATTCGATGCGCGTTATACTCCACAGTTGCCGCCAAACAGCGGAGCTGCTCCTGTTTACATTATGGCAACTGGGGTCGAAGACAAATGCAATGTTCTTCTAGTACTGCATACTCAGGATTCAATACTTCATTGAATGTATCTACACTGCTATTGGTGATATCACGACAATTCGGTGCGCGTGATACTCCACATTCCCTGCCAAATACAGCGGACCTGCTCCTGTTTACATTATGTCAACTGGGGTCGATGGCAAATGCAATATTGTTATAGTATTGCATATTCAGGATTCAATACTTCATTGAATGTATCTGCACTGCTATTGGTGATATCACGACAATTCGATGCGCGCGATACTCCACGTTCCCTGCCAAATACAGCGCACCTGCTCCTGTTTACATTATGTCAACTCGGGTCGAGAACAAATGCTACGTTGTTGTAGTACTGCATATTCAGGATTCAATATTTCATAGAACGGATCTACACTGCTATTTGTGATATCTCGTCAATTCGATGCGCGGTATACCGCACAGCTGCAGCCAAATAGAGCGCAAATCAGCCACTGTGCGCTATGTCAACTCAGGTCCCTGCCTAATTCATTCTATTTGTAGTTTTGCATATTTAGGCTTATGTATTCAATTAAACTTATCTCCGCTGCTATTCGTGGTATGTCGACAAATCTATGCGCGTTATACTCCTCATTTGCCGCCAAATACAGCGCCCCTGCTCCTGTTTACATTATGTCAACTCGGGTCGAGGACAATTGCAATGTTTTTGCAGTACTGCATATGCAGGATACAATACTTCATTGAACGTATCTACACTGCTACTGGAGATATTTCGTCTATTCCATGCGCCTTGTACTCCACATTTCCTGCCAAATACAGCGCACCTGCTCCTGTCTACACTATGTCAACTGGGGTCCGCGGACAATTGCAATGTTGTTGCAGTACAGCACATTCAGGATTCAATATTTTGTTGAACGGATCTACACTGCTATTTGTGATATCTCGTTAATTCGATGTGAGGTATACCGCACAGTTGCTGCCAAGTGGATCGCAAATCAGCCACTTTGCGCTATGTCAACTCAGGTCCCTGCCTAATTCATTCTAATTGTAGTTTTGCATATTTAGGCTTATGTATTCAATTAAACTTATCTCCGCTGCTATTCGTGGTATGTCGACAAATCTATGCGCGTTATACTCCTCATTTGCCGCCAAATACAGCGCCCCTGCTCCTGTTTACATTATGTCAACTCGGGTCAGGGACAATTGCAATGTTTTTGCAGTACTGCATATGCAGGATACAATACTTCATTGAACGTATCTACACTGCTACTGGAGATATTTCGTCTATTCCATGCGCCTTGTACTCCACATTTCCTGCCAAATACCGCGCACCTGCTCCTGTTTACATTATGTCAACTCGGGTCGTGGACGAATGCAATGTTGTTGCAGTACAGCATATTCAGGATTCAATATTTACTTGAACGGATATACACTGCTATTGGTGATATCTCGTCATTTTGATGCGCGGTATACCGCACACTTGCTGCCAGATAGAGAGCAAATCAGCCACTGTGCGCTATGTCAACTCAGGTCCCTGCCTAATTCATTGTAATTGTAGTTTTGCATATTCAGAATTACGTATTCAATTAAACGTATCCCCGGTGCTATTGGTGGTATGCCTACAATTCGATGTCCGTTATACTCCACATTTGCCGCCAAATACAGCGCACCTGCTCCTGTTTACATTATGTCAACTAGGGTCGAGGACAAATGCAATGTTGTTGTAGTACTGCATATTCAGGATTCAACACTTCATTGAATGTATTTATACTGCTATTGGAGATATCACGACAATTCAATGCTCGTGATACTCCACATTCCCTGCCAAATACAGCGCACCTGCCCCTGTTTACATTATGTCATCTCGGGTCGAGGACTAATGCAATGTTGTTGCAGTACAGCATATTCAGGATTCAATATTTCATTGAACGGATATACACTGCCATTGGTGATATCTTGTCATGTCGGGTATAACGCGTATCGAGTTGTCGAGATACCACCAATAACAGCGAAAATAGGTTTAATTGAGTACTTCGGCCCAAATAGGCCAAACTGCAAATACAATGGATTCGACAGGATATAGAGTTGACATTGCGCAAACCGGTTAATGTGCTCTGTATTTGGCAGCAAATGTGGGGTATAACGCGCATCAAATTCTGGACTTACCACCAATAGCAGCGGAGATACGTTTAATTGAATACTTAAGCCTAAATATGCTAAACTGCAATTACAATGTATTTGACAGGACACAGAGTCGACAATGCGCCAACCGGCTGATGTACGTAGTATTCTGCAGCGAATGAGGAGTATAACGCGCATCGAATTGTCGGGATATCATCAATAGCAATGTATGTACGTTCAATGAAATATTGAATCCTGAATATGCTGTTCTGCAACAACATTGCAATTGTCTTCGACCCCAGTTGACATAATGTAAACAGGAGCAGGTGCGCCGTATTTGGCGGCAAATGAGGAGTATAACGCGCATAGATTTGTCGACATACCACGAATGGCAGCGGAGATACGTTTAAATAAATACTTGAGTCTAATATGATAAACTGCAATTTCAATGTATTTGACAGGACACAGAGTTGACAATGCGCAAACTCTCTGATGTGCGTAGTATTTGGCAGCGAATGAGGAGCATAACGCGCTTGGAATTGTCGGGATATCACGAATAGCAGTGTATATACATTCGATGAAATATTGAATCCTGAATATCCTGCACTGCAATAAGATTGCATTTGTCCTCGACCCGTGTTGACATAACGCAAACAGGAGCAGTTGCGCCGTATTTGGCAGGGAATGTGGAGTATCAGGCGCATCGAAGTGTCGGGATATCACCAATAACAGTGTATATATGTTCAGTGAAGTATTGAATCCTGAATATGCAGTACTACAAAAACATTGCATTTGTCCTCGACTCGTGTTGTCATAATGTACACAGGAGCAGATGCGCTGAATTTGGCGGCAGCTGTGGAGTATAACGCGCATCGAATTGTAGGCATACCACCAATAGCGCCGGAGATACGTGTAATTGAATACTTAAGCCTAAATATGCAAAGCTACAATTACAATGAATTAGGCAGGGTCCTGAGTTGACATAGCGCACAGTGGCTGATTTGCGCTCTATTTGGCAGCAGTGTGCGGTATACCGCGCGTCGAGATGACGAGATATCACCAATAGCAGTGTATATCCGTGCAATGAAATATTGAATCCTGTATATGCTCTACTGCAAAAACACTGCATTTGTCCTGGACCAAAGTTGCCACAATGTAAACAAGAGCAGGTCCGCTGTATTTGGCGGCAAATGAGGAGTATAACGCGCATAGATATGTCGACATACCACGAATTGCAGCGGAGATACGTTTAATTGAATACTGTTGAGTAGATGATACATTTACACTGTACATGTGAATGTGTGTGTAAGGGTGAGAGGGCGTCCAGGTCTTAGTTGAGACAAAAGACGTTTGCCAGATGTCTAGAAGTTTCGGAAAGAGTCGGTCGACAACAAGCGTGCGTGTAAGAAGGTTATCGAGGTCTACAGAGTGCAATATATGTATAGCTATTGTGAATAAAATAAAATAAACTATTTGTATTTCCGAATCTTCTCATACCTTAACATGGTAGCAGAGCGTGGTTACTAGTTTTGCAAGCTATTGAGTGCGCGGTTACGATCTTGCGAGTGAGTTTAGTAAGGGAAGAAACGTTCAGAGGATAAAGGGAAAAGAAAAAAATACTTCAAGCACGTAGGAACGCTTAAGTAAAGGAAAAAAATCAATTAGAATGGAGAGATCGGAAATCATGATACCTGTATTCGATGGTGTGGATTATGGAATGTGGAAGCAAAGAATCACGATGTTTCTCAAGTATAAGGAATGCGAGGTTGTTACAACTAGAATGAAGACCGAAAGAGACAATGAAGATTGGGACAAAAAGGATTTGAGGGCGATAAATATAATTTACAGTGCCATTACAAATAGACAATTGGAGTATGTTAGGGAAGAAAAAACGGCATATAATATAATAAAAAGGTTTGATGAAATGTACTTGAAAGAGTCGACCGCACTGCAGATCGTATGCAGAAGGAGATTGGAAAACATAAGACTGGAGAACTACAGTGATTCAGAGTCATTTTTTTGTGAGTTTGAAAAATTAATAAACGAATTAAAAAGTGCCGGCGCACAAGTGAGTGAGAGAGAAAAGCTAAATTACATGCTGAATACGTTACCCGAAGAATACAGCTACATAGCGGACCTAATAGACGCATTGAAAGAAGAAAATCAAACGGTAGCGTATGTGAAAAATAAAGTAGAAATAGCAGAGAAGAAAAACAAATCCAATCGAGGAGAAAGGCAAACCAACGCCTTTTCTGCAAAAAAGGAAGGATGCTTCAGATGCGGAAGATTAGGACATTTTGCAAGAGAGTGTCAAAATGGCGTCCAAGCGGGAAGCAGTAACGGCTATTGGTATGGGTCAACACGTGGTCCCAGCAGAGGAAGAGGAAACAAAAGCTATACGAACAGGGGACGTGGAAACTTCCATCGTCAATCAACAACCGGCACGGGCCAGCATGGAAACTCAGGAGCAGGCATATGGATGGCAACGGCGCACGCAGCACACAGCAGTGAGATGAATGAGGTAAGTAGGAACGAAATAGTGTGGCTACTAGATAGCGGTTGTACCGATCACATAATTAACAATATAGATTATTTCGACAAATGTAGTGACCTTAAGGAACCGGTAAATATATATTTAGGCGATAATAGACCGGTAAAAGCAACAAAAGTTGGGAACGTTATAAGCTACTTCGAAGCATTTGGAAAACAAAGTAAAATAAATATGAGGAAAGTATTTTACGCGAAAGAAATGTCCGCAAATTTGATTAGTTTAGGTAAACTAACAGACAATAAGAATACGGTTATCTCAACAGAAAATGTTGCAAAAGTAATAGATGAGGATAATAAGCTTACAGCTGTAGCGTTCAAAGAGAATGGGACATGCAAAATAAAAAGTATATTGAAAGGGAAGGAGCACTTAGTAAACAGAGCCGAACGTAGTGGTATGAGTAAAAAGGAAAGATGGCATAGGATGCTAGGACACGTGAATTTTAAATACTTAGATATTTTGGGTAAAGAGCAGCTAGTGACTGGCATACCGAATGAATTTGAAAAGGAATTTTTGAAATGTAAGGTGTGTATAGAAAGCAAAATGCGTAATTTACCTTTCAAAAATAATCGAACTAAGGCTAGGGAAATAATGGAAATTATTCATACGGACGTATGTGGTCCCTTTAAAACTACCGGATTCAATGGAGAAAAATATTTTATTTCATTCATCGATGATTATAGTAAAGTAGCTAGAATTTATTGTATAAAATCAAAAGATGAGGTCTTTGATACTTTCGTACAGTTCGTAAATGAAGCCGAGAATTTAACGGGCAAGAGGTTAAAAACATTAAGATGCGATAACGGTAAAGAATATTTAAATAATCGAATTTATAAATTTGCTAGGGATAAAGGTATAAGAATAAATAATTGCCCAACATACGTACATGAATTAAACGGGACAGCGGAAAGGTATAATAGAACAGTGATGGACATGGCGCGTTGTTTGTTAATGGAAGCGAAAGTACATAGGAAATATTGGCCAGAAATAGTATGTACAGCGGCATACTTGAAAAATCGAATATTAGCAAACACTGTAGAGAAGAAGACTCCGTTTGAAATATTTTTCGGGAGAAAACCAAGTGTTAAAAATTTATATTTGTATGGTAGTAAAGTTTTTGTAAGAAGGCCAGAACGAAAAAGGGTTTCTAAATGGGACAAGAAGGCGGATATGGGAATTCTGTTAGGATATAGTGAAGTAGGATACAGAGTCTTATTAGGTGGGAAAATAACAATAGCTAGACATGTAGAGGTCATAGAGACAGACATTAAATGTATCGGTTTTGAGGAGGATTCATTAAATGCAGATAGAAATGATAGCAAAGACAATTACTTATTGGATGGTATGAACGAGGAAGAGTTAGAAAGTAGGGAAGACGGAAATGATAATAGTTCTGAAAGCTCAAACATCCCTAGGAGATCTACACGTAATAAAAGAACTCCAGTAAGGTATCCAGAAAAGGAAAATATTAGCGAGATTCATGCAAATTATTGTAAAGTAGATATTCCTCGTACATTTGAGGAGGCGATTTGTTGCGAAAATAATGACGATTGGAAACAGGCTATGGATAAGGAAATAGAATGTCTCTATAAGAATAAAACTTGGAAATTGGTAGAAAGGGTAAAAGGCAAAGAAGTATTAGATGTAAAGTGGGTTTACACGAGAAAATCGGATGACAGGTATAAGGCTAGATTAGTGGTAAGGGGATTTCAACAAAGAAACGTAGCCGATGACATATATTCTCCAGTAGCGAGTAATCAGACCTTTAAGATATTACTATCATATTGTTGCCAAAATGGATTAATCATTGAGCAAATGGATGTAGAAACTGCCTTTTTAAATGGTGAAGTAACCTCGGAGGTATATGTAAATCAACCAATGGGATATGCGGACGGAACGAATAGAGTTTGTAAACTATCGAAAGCGCTTTATGGGTTAAAAGAAAGTCCGAGAGATTGGTATGAGTGTTTTGATAGGTATGTGACGAGATTAGGTTTTAAGAAGAACAACATAGAGCTGTGCCTATATACTCATGGAGAGGGAGAAAATGTTGTTTATCTGTTAATATATGTCGGAGAAGCGTCAGGAATAGGGTTGTAGGCGTTTGATAAATCTGCATTGGGCTTGACCATCGTTGTGATATAACAAAGGCGCGGCTTGCTAACACGAGTAGGGATACTACAGACTCGACAATCATCCGTGGCGGTTGGACACTCGCGATACTAGTCATGTTGATCTTAGGCTCAATAACGAATCCGCGGTCAACGGGATGATAGATGTACGTGCTCACAAAAATCTAAGTCGGACTCTTTGTTAAAACGTGGAATATCCACCGAGCGTACAGACTCTAAGTAACTCGCTAATACGACCTCACGAGAGAATGACTCTCCGTCGCGATGATGCTGCAGAGGAAAACTATGATGGGGTGTGTCTAAGGACACGAGATCATCGGATTCGTCGAGGAAAGCCTTCGTTCAGAAAGTAAGGGAAATTGGCGTTGCTGCTAATTGGTCAATCTCCATATCGGTGGTTAGAAAAAGATGCTAGCCACCCTCGGGGGAAAGTTGCTAGTGGGAGACGCCGTTCGTTGAAAAATAGGTCTCTCCTATCTTCCCGTAGCTGGGACAAAGACTGTTTGTTTGAAGGACTTTAGTCAACTAAATCTTAAGATTTATAACGGGCCCTCAGGCCAGCTGAACATGTACTGCGGAGACGCATCGACATCTGGCAATCATCTTACTCGAAGAATAGGGTCTGCGTGTGGCGAGCCACAGGACAGAAACCGTTGGAATGTTTACTGTCGCGTGCCGCCACGAATATTTCTTTTAAGGAGAGCTATAGAATTACTCCATACCTTTGTTAGACAAAGCGTTCATCCCGTGACCGCGGCTACGTTCGGCGACTGACTGTCGCCTCGAGCCCAAGCTCGCTATCACAACTCTCGAACAATTACAATCGGATTGAATACCTATAATTGTTTAGTTACAGCTATTGTAGACTCTAGATTACAATGTTGCGGGATTATTCAAATTCCAAAGGCTCCGATGTTCTTTCATCTCCGACATATATGTAGACGATTTGTTAATTTGTAGTAAAAACAAAAGGAAGATACAAAGTGTAAAAAAGTTATTAACTGATAAATTTGAAATGAAAGATTTAGGTGAGGTAAAAGAATATTTTGGAATAAATATAGAGTATGATTATTTCAAAAATGAAATGAGATTAAGCCAAAAGAAATACATAGAATCATTAGCAGACAAATATAAATTACATAATAGCAAATTGTACTGTACACCTATGGAGACCAATCTAAAAATTGAAAAAGCTGAGATAAATAGAGAGGACATTGGATACAAGAATTTAATTGGCGCATTGTTGTATATTAGTACAAATACCAGACCTGATATAAGCTATAGTGTGTAGAGTAGATTTCTGAGTAGATTTCAAGATTGTTGTAACGAGACACATTTTAAATATGCCTTACGAATATTAAAATATTTGTACCGGACTAGAGATTTAGGGTTACATTATAAAAGGAATGAAAAGTGCGAAACGATAGATTGTTATGTGGACGCTGATTGGGCAGGAGATCATGTAGATAGGAAATCGACTTCTGGGTATGTAATTAGACTGTATGGAAATGTAATTGGATGGAAGTCTAAAAAACAAAGGTGTGTAACAAAAGCCTCGACGTATGCAGAGTATGTAGCTCTATCGGAAGCGGTAAGTGAAGTAATGTCTATCAGAGAGCTCATGAAAATCTTCAATGTAAATCTTGACGATAACTCGGTAAAAATTTATGAGGATAACTCTGGAGCGATAAGTATAGCAAAATACGGAAATTTTACAAAAAATTCTAAACACATTGAAGTTCACTACCACTACGTTCACGAATGCGTAAAGGAAAATAGGATAAATATAATTAAAGTAAGTTCAGACGAAAACACTGCGGATATTTTTACGAAGGCACTGTGTAGGGAGAAATTCGAAAGGTTTAGGTCATGGATGAACGTAAAATAAGAGGAATGTAAATACAGTTAAGTGTACAGTATAAATGTAAGGAGGCGTGTTGAGTAGATGATACATTTACACTGTACATGTGAATGTGTGTGTAAGGGTGAGACGGCGTCCAGGTCTTAGTTGAGACAAAAGACGTTTGCCAGATGTCTAGAAGTTTCGGAAAGAGTCGGTCGACAACAAGCGTGCGTGTAAGAAGGTTATCGAGGTCTACAGAGTGCAATATATGTATAGCTATTGTGAATAAAATAAAATAAACTATTTGTATTTCCGAATCTTCTCATTACCTTAACAAATACATAAGCCTAAGTATGAAAAACTACAATTACAATGAATTAGGCAGGGACCTGAGTTGATATAGCACAAAGTGGCTGATTTGCGCTCTATTTGGCAGCAACTGTGCGGTATACCGCACATCGAATTGACGAGATATCACAAATAGCAGTGTAGATCCATTCAATGAAATGTAGCGGCACGCGAGCAGATCAATTCAAATCCTGCTGTTGTTTTGTTCGGAGTATCATGACCGTTAGGGCGTTGGTATGGTAAGGAGTTATGAGGTCCGAGCAAAACAATGCTGCCGCTACTCTCAACCATCAAACGCAGTCGAATTCGAATTTGCCGACTGTCCCCCGACCAGTATATATATACAAACCGTGTGCTGAGCGGAAGAGTATAACGTTCGCAATCATAGCCATCGCATGCACGAAGTATCCACAAGAATTCTCCGAAAAATTGTACACGGTGACAAGTGTATTGTGACTACACACAATAAATAAATTATAAACTATCTCGCAATAGTTAATTGTGGACCATTCCTCTACATAATCAATTAAACGTATCTCCGGTGCTGTAGGTGGTATGCCTACAATTCGATGCGCGTTATGCTCCACAGTTGCCACCAAACAGCGCACCTGCTCCTGATTACATTATGTCAACTCGGATCGAGGACAAATCCCATGTTGTTGCAGTACAGCATATACGGGATTCAATATTTCATTGAACGTATATACGCTGCCACGGTAATATCCCGACAATTCGACGCGCATGATACTCCACATTTCCTGCCAAATACAGTGCACCTGCTCCTGTATATATTATGTTAACTCGTTTCGAGGACAAATGCAATGTTGCTGCAGTACAGCATATTCAGGATTCAATATTTCATTGAACGTATATACACTGCTATTCGTGATATCCCGCCAATTCGAAGCGCGTTGTACTCCACATTCCCTGGCAAATACAGCGCACCTGCTCCTGTTTACATTATGTCAACTCGGGTCAAGGACAAATGCAATGGTTTTGCAGTACAGCACATTCAGGATTCAATATTTCATTGAATGTATATACACTGCTATTCGTGATATCCCGACAATTCGAAGGGCGTTGTACTCCACATTTCCTGGCAAATACAACGCCCCTGCTCCTGTTTACATTATGTCAACTCGGGTCAAGGACAAATGCAATGTTTTTGCAGTACAGCACATTCAGGATTCAATATTTCATTGAACGGATATACACTGCTATTGGTGATATCCCGACAATTCGATGCCCATGATACTCCACACTTCCTGCCTAATACAGCGCGCCTGCTCCTGTTTACATTAAGTCAACTGGGGTCGAAGGCAAATGCAATGTTGTTGTAGTACTGCATATACAGGATTCAATATTTCATTGGACGTAAATACGCTGCTATTGGTGAAATACCGACAATTCGATGCGCGTGATACTCCACATTCCCTGCCAAATGCAGCGCACCTGCTCCTGTTTACATTATGTCAACTCGGGTCAAGGACAATTGCAATGTTGCTGCAGTACAGCATATTCAGGATTCAATATTTCATTGAACGTATATACACTGCTATTCGTGATATCCCGACAATTCGAAGCGCGTTGTACTCCACATTCCCTGGCAAATACAGCGCACCTGCTCCTGTTTACATTATGTCAACTCGCGTCGAGGACTAATGGAATGTTGTTGCAGTACTGCATATTCAGGATTCAATACTTCATTGAACGGATCTACACTGCTATTGGTGATATCTCGTCAATTCGATGCGCGGTATGCCGCACAGTTGCTACCAAATGGAGCGCAAATCAGCCACTTTGCGCTATGTAAACTCAGGTTCCTGCCTAATTCATTGCAATTGTATTTTTGCATATTTAGGCTTATGTATTCAATTAAACGTATCTCCGGTGCTATAGGTGGTATGCCAACATTTCGATGCGCGTTATGCTCCACAGCTGCCGCCAAACAGCGCACCTGTTCCTTTTTACATTATGTCAACTCGGGTCGGGGACAAATCAAATGTTTTTGCCGTTCAGGATATTCAGGATTCAATATTTCGATGATCGTATATACACTGCCATTAATGATATCCCGACAATTCGATGCGCGTTATACTCCTCATTGGCTGCCAAATACTACGCAGATCAGCCGGTTTGAGCATTGTCAACTCTGTGTCCTGTCAAATACATTGCAATTGCAGATTATCATGTTAGGCTCAAGTATTTATTTAAACGTACCTCCGCTGCTATTAGTGATATGTCGAAAAATCTATGCGCGTTATACTCCTCATTTGCCGCCAAGCAGCGCACCTGCTCCTGTTTACATTATGTCAACTCGGGTCGAGGACAAATGCAATGTTTTTGCAGTACAGCATATACCGGATTCAATGCTTCATTGAACGTATATACACTGCTATTGGTGATATCTCGTCAATTCGATGCGCGGTATACCGCACGCTTGCTGCCAAATAGAGCGCAAATCAGCCACTGTGCGCTATGTCAACTCAGATCCCTGCCTAATTCATTGTAATTGTAGTTTTGCATATTCAGGCTTAAGTATTTATTTAAACGTATCTCCGCTGCTATTCGTGGCATGTCATAAATCTATGCATGTTATACTCCTCATTTGCCGCCGAATACAGCGCTCCTGCTCCTGTTTACATTATGTCAACTCGGGTCGAGGACAAATGCAATGTTGCTGCAGTAGGGCATATTCAGGATTCAATATCTCATTGAACGTATATACACTGCTATTCGTGATATCCCGACAATTCGAAGCGCGTTGTACTCCACATTCCCTGGCAAATACAGCGCACCTGCTCCTGTTTACATTATGTCAACTCGGGTCAAGGACAATTGCAATGTTGCTGCAGTACAGCATATTCAGGATTCAATATTTCATTGAACGTATATACACTGCTATTCGTGATATCCCGACAATTCGAAGCGCGTTGTACTCCACATTCCCTGGCAAATACAGCGCACCTGCTCCTGTTTACATTATGTCAACTCGCGTCGAGGACTAATGGAATGTTGTTGCAGTACTGCATATTCAGGATTCAATACTTCATTGAACGGATCTACACTGCTATTGGTGATATCTCGTCAATTCGATGCGCGGTATGCCGCACAGTTGCTACCAAATGGAGCGCAAATCAGCCACTTTGCGCTATGTAAACTCAGGTTCCTGCCTAATTCATTGCAATTGCATTTTTGCATATTTAGGCTTATGTATTCAATTAAACGTATCTCCGGTGCTATAGGTGGTATGCCTACATTTCGATGCGCGTTATGCTCCACAGCTGCCGCCAAACAGCGCACCTGTTCCTTTTTACATTATGTCAACTCGGGTGGGGGACAAATCAAATGTTTTTGCCGTTCAGGATATTCAGGATTCAATATTTCGATGATCGTATATACACTGCCATTAATGATATCCCGACAATTCGATGCGCGTTATACTCCTCATTGGCTGCCAAATACTACGCAGATCAGCCGGTTTGAGCATTGTCAACTCTGTGTCCTGTCAAATACATTGCAATTGCAGATTATCATGTTAGGCTCAAGTATTTATTTAAACGTATCTCCGCTGCTATTAGTGATATGTCGACAAATCTATGCGCGTTATACTCCTCATTTGCCGCCAAGCAGCGCACCTGCTCCTGTTTACATTATGTCAACTCGGGTCGAGGACAAATGCAATGTTGTTGTAGTACTGCATATTCAGGAATCAATATTTCATTGAACGGATCTGCACTGCTATTGGTGATATCTCCTCAATTCGATGCGAGGAATACCGCACACTTGCTGCCAAATAGAGCGCAAATCATCCACTGTGCGCTATGTCAACTCAGGTCCCTGCCTAACTCATTGTAATTGTAGTTTTGCATATTTAGGCTTAAGTATTCAATTAAACGTATCTCCGCTGCTAATGGTGATGTCCCGACAATTCGATACGCGTGGGACTTCACATTCCCTGCCAAATACAGCGGACCTGCTCCTGTTTGCATTATGTCAACTGGGGTCGAGGACATTTGCTATGTTGTTGTAGTACTGCATATTCAGGATTCAATATTTCATTGAACGTACATACACTGCCATGGTGATATCCCGACAATTCGATGCGCATGATACTCCACACTTCCTGCCTAATACAGCGCACCTGCTCTTGTTTACATTATGTCAACTCGGGTCGAGGACAAATGCAATGTTGTTGTAGTACAGCATATTCAGGATTCAATATTTCATTGAACGGATCTACACTGCTATTGGTGATATCCCGTATATTTGATGCGCGGAATACCGCACACTTGCTGCCAACTAGAGCGCAAATCATCCACTGTGCGCTATGTCAACTCAGGTCCCTGCCTAACTCATTGCAATTGTAGTTTTGCATATTTAGGCTTAAGTATTCAAATAAACGTATCTCCGCTGCAATTCGAGGTATGTCGACAAATCTATGAGCGTTATGCTCCTCATTCGCTGCCAAATACAGGGGACCTGCTCCTGTTCACATTATGTCAACTGGGGTCGAAGACAAATGCAATGTTGTCGTAATACTGCATATTCAGGATTCAATATTTCATTGAACGGATCTACACTGCTAATGGTGATATCTCGTCAATTCGATGCGCGTGATACTCCACATTTCCTGCCAAATACGGCGCACCTGCTCCTGTTTACATTATGTCAACTCGGGTCGAGGACAAATCCAATGATTTTGCAGTACAGGATATACAGGATTCAATATTTCATTGATCGTATATACACTGCTATTAGTGATATCCTGACAAATCTATGCGCGTTATACTCCTCATTTGCCGCCAAATAAAGCGGACCTGCTC
The DNA here is from genome assembly GCA_911387925.2 of Bombus hypnorum. Classification (NCBI taxonomy): domain Eukaryota; kingdom Metazoa; phylum Arthropoda; class Insecta; order Hymenoptera; family Apidae; genus Bombus; species Bombus hypnorum. The sequence goes on from CAJVQY020000002.1 coordinate 118,940, forward strand.
CTGTTTACATTAAGTCAACTGGGGTGGAGGACAATTGCAATGTTGTTGCAGTAAAGCATATACAGAATTCAATATTTCAGTGAACGTATATACACTGCCATGGTGATATCGCCACAATTCGATGCGCATGATACTCCACAATTCCTGCCAAAGACAGCGCACCTGCTCTTGTTTACACTATGTCAACTCGGGTCGGGGCAAATGCATTGTTTTTGCAGTACAGCACATACAGGATTCAATACTTCATTGAACGGATCTACACTGCTATTGGTGATATCTCGTCAATTCGATGCGCGGTATGCCGCACAGTTGCTACCAAATGGAGCGCAAATCGGCTACTTTGCGCTATGTAAACTCAGGTTCCTGCCTAATTCATTGCAATTGTATTTTTGCATATTTAGGCTTATGAATTCAATTAAACGTATCTCCGGTGCTATAGGTGGTATGCCTACATTTCGATGCGCGTTATGCTCCACAGCTGCCGCCAAACAGCGCACCTGTTCCTTTTTACATTATGTCAACTCGGGTCGGGGACAAATCAAATGTTTTTGCCGTTCAGGATATTCAGGATTCAATATTTCGATGATCGTATATACACAGACATTAATGATATCCCGACAATTCGATGCGCGTTATACTCCTCATTGGCTGCCAAATACTACGCAGATCAGCCGGTTTGAGCATTGTCAACTCTGTGTCCTGTCAAATACATTGCAATTGCAGATTATCATGTTAGGCTCAAGTATTTATTTAAACGTATCTCCGCTGCTATTAGTGATATGTCGACAAATCTATGCGCGTTATACTCCTCATTTGCCGCCAAGTAGCGCACCTGCTCCTGTTTACATTATGTCAACTGGGGTCGAAGGCAAATGCAATGTTGTTGTAGTACTGCATATTCAGGAATCAATATTTCATTGAACGGATCTACACTGCTATTTGTGATATCCCGTCAATTCGATGCGCGGAATACCGCACACTTGCTGCCAACTAGAGCGCAAATCAGCCACTGTGCGCTATGTCTACTCAGGTCCCTGCCTAACTCATTGTAATTGTAGTTTTGCATATTTAGGCTTAAGTATTCAATTTAACGTATCTCCGGTGCTATTGGTGATATCCCGACAATTCGATGCGCGTGATACTCCACATTCCCTGCCAAATACAGCGCACCTGCTCCTGTTTACATTAAGTCAACTGGGGTCGAAGGCAAATGCAATGTTGTTGTAGTACTGCATATACAGGATTCAATATTTCATTGAACGTAAATACACTGCTATTGGTGAAATACCGACAATTCGATGCGCGTGATACTCCACATTCCCTGCCAAATGCAGCGCACCTGCTCCTGTTTACATTATGTCAACTCGGGTCGAGGACAAATGCAATGTTGCTGCAGTAGGGCATATTCAGGATTCAATATTTCATTGAACGTATATACACTGCTATTCGTGGCATCCCGACAATTCGAAGTGCGTTATACTCCACATTCCCTGCCAAATACAGCGCAGCTGCTCCTGTTTATATTATGTCAACTTGGGTCCAGGACAAATGCAATGTTGTTGTAGTACAGCATATTCAGGATTCAATATTTCATTGAACGGATCTACATTGCTATTGGTGATATCCCGTCAATTCGATGCGCGGAATACCGCACACTTGCTGCCAACTAGAGCGCAAATCAGCCACTGTGCGCTATGTCTACTCAGGTCCCTGCCTAACTCATTGTAATTGTAGTTTTGCATATTTAGGCTTAAGTATTCAATTTAACCTATCTCCGGTGCTATTGGTGATATCCCCACAATTCGATGCGCGTGATACTCCACATTCCCTGCCAAATACAGCGCACCTGCTCCTGTTTACATTATGTCAACTCAGATCGAGGACAAGTGCAATGTTGTTGCACTACAGCATATACAGGATTCAATATTTCATTGAACGTACATACACTGCCATGGTGATATCCCGACAACTCAATGCGCATGATACTCCACACTTTCTGCCTAATACAGCGCACCTGCTCCAACTTACATTATGTCCACTCGGGTCGAGGACAAATGCAATGTTGCTGCAGTACAACATATTCAGGAATCAATATTTCATTGAACGGATCTACACTGCTATTGGTGATATCTCCTCAATTCGATGCGAGGAATACCGCACACGTGCTGCCAAATAGAGCGCAAATCATCCACTGTGTGCTATGTCAACTCAGGTCCCTGCCTAACTCATTGTAATTGTAGTTTTGCATATTTAGGCTTAAGTATTCAATTAAACGTATCTCCGCTGCTATTGGTGATATCCCGACAATTCGATACGCGTGGTACTTCACATTCCCTGCCAAATACAGCGGACCTGCTCCTGTTTGCATTATGTCAACTGGGGTCGAGGACATTTGCTATGTTGTTGTAGTATTGCATATTCAGGATTCAATATTTCATTGAACGTACATACACTGCCATGGTGATATCCCGACAATTCGATGCGCATGATACTCCACACTTCCTGCCTAATACAGCGCACCTGCTCTTGTTTACATTATGTCAACTCGGGTCGAGGACAAATGCAATGTTGTTGTAGTACAGCATATTCAGGATTCAATATTTCATTGAACGGATCTACACTGTTATTAGAGATATCCCGACAATTGGATGCGAGTTATACTCTTCATTTTCTGCCAAAAACGACGCACATCAGCCGGTTTGCGCATTGTCATCGCTGTGTCCTGTCCAATCCACTGCAAATTCAGTTTATAATATTAGGCTCAAGTATTTAATTAAACGTATCTCCGCTGCTATTAGTGGTATGTCGACAAATCTATGCGCGTTAGACTCCTCATTTGCCGCCAAATACAGCGCACCTGCTCCTGTTTTCATTATGTCAACTCGGGTCAAGGACAAATGCAATGTTCTTGCAGTACAGCACATTCCGCATTCAATATTTCATTGAACGCATCTACACTGCTATTGGTGATATCACGACAATTCGATGCGCGTTATGCTCCACAGTTGCCGCCAAACAGCGCACCTGCTCCTGTTTACATTATGTCAACTCGGGTCGAGGACAATTGCAATGTTGTTGCAGTACTGCATATTCAGGATTCAATATTGCATTGAACGTAAATACACTGCTATTGGTGATATCTCGTCAATTCGATGCGCGTGACACTCCACATTTCTAGCCAAATACGGCGCACCTGCTCCTGTTTACATTATGTCAACTCGGGTCGAGGACAAATCCAATGATTTTGCAGTACAGGATATACAGGATTCAATATTTCATTCATCGTATATACACTGCTATTCGTGATATCCCGACAATTCGAAGCGCGTTATACTCCACATCCCCAGCCAAATACAGCGCACCTGCTCCTGTTTACATTATGTCAACTCGGGTCGAGAACAAATGCTATGTTTTTGCAGTACAGCATATTCAGGATTCAATATTTCATTGAAAGTAAATACACTGCTATTGGTGATATCCCGACAATCCGATGCGCGTGATACTCCACGTTCCCTGTCAAATACAGCGATCCCGCTCCTGTTTACATTATGTCAACTCGGATGGAGGACAAGTGTCATGATGTTGCAGTACAGCATATACGGGATACAATATTTCATTGAACGTATATACGCTGCCACGGTAATATCCCGACAATTCGACGCGCATGATACTCCACATTTCCTGCCAAATACAGTGCACCTGCTCCTGTATATATTATGTTAACTCGTTTCGAGGACAAATGCAATGTTGCTGCAGTACAGCATATTCAGGATTCAATATTTCATTGAACGTATATACACAGCTATTCGTGATATCCCGACAATTCGAAGGGCGTTGTACTCCACATTCCCTGGCAAATACAACGCCCCTGCTCCTGTTTACATTATGTCAACTCGGGTCAAGGACAAATGCAATGTTTTTGCAGTACAGCACATTCAGGATTCAATATTTCATTGAACGGATATACACTGCTATTGGTGATATCCCGACAATTCGATCCGCGTTATACTCCTCATACGCTGCCAAATACAACGCACATCAGCCGGGTTGCGCATTGTCAACTCTGTGTCCTGTCAAATACATTGTAGTTGCAGTTCATTATATTAGGCTCAAATATTTATTTAAACGTATCTCCGCTGCAATTCGTGGTATGTCGACAAATCTATGCGCGTTATACTCCTCATTTGCCGCCAAATACAGGGGACCTGCTCCTGTTCACATTATGTCAACTGGGGTCGAAGACAAATGCAATGTTGTTGTAGTACTGCATATTCAGGATACAATATTTCATTGAACGGATCTACACTGCTAATGGTGATATCTCGTCAATTCGATGCGCGTGATACTCCACATTTCCTGCCAAATACAGCGCACCTGCTCCTGTTTACATTATGTCAACTCGGGTCGAGGACAAATCCAATGATTTTGCAGTACAGGATATTCAGGATTCAATATTTCATTGATCGTATATACACTGCTATTAGTGATATCCTGACAAATCTATGCGCGTTATACTCCTCATTTGCCGCCAAATAAAGCGGACCTGCTCCTGTTTACATTAAGTCAACTGGTGTCGAGGACAATTGCAATGTTGTTGCAGTAAAGCATATTCAGGAATCAATATTTCATTGAACAGACCTACACTGCTATTTCTGATATCTCGTCAATTCGATGCGCGGTATGCCGCACAGTTGCTACCAAATGGAGCGCAAATCAGCCACTTTGCGCTATGTAAACTCAGGTTCCTGCCTAATTCATTGCAATTGTATTTTTGCATATTTAGGCTTATGTATTCAATTAAACGTATCTCCGGTGCTATAGGTGGTATGCCTACAATTCGACGCGCGTTATGCTCCACAGCTGCCGCCAAACAGCGCACCTGTTCCTTTTTACATTATGTCAACTCGGGTCGGGGACAAATTAAATGTTTTTGCCGTTCAGGATATACAGGGTTCAATATTTCATTGATCGTATATACACTGCTATTCGTCATATCCCGACAATTCGAAGCGCGCTGTACTCCACATCCCCAGCCAAATACAGCGCACCTGCTCCTGTTAACATTATGTCAACTCGGGTCAAGGACAAATGCAATGTTGCTGCAGTACAGCATATTCAGGATTCAATATTTCATTGAATGTATATACACTGCTATTCGTCATATATCCCGACAATTCGAAGGGCGTTGTACTCCACATTCCCTGGCAAATACAACGCCCCTGCTCCTGTTTACATTATGTCAACTCGGGTCAAGGACAAATGCAATGTTTTTGCAGTACAGCACATTCAGGATTCAATATTTCATTGAACGGATATACACTGCTATTGGTGATATCCCGACAATTCGATGCCCATGATACTCCACACTTCCTGCCTAATACAGCGCGCCTGCTCCTCTTTACATTAAGTCAACTGGGGTCGAAGGCAAATGCAATGTTGTTGTAGTACTGCATATACAGGATTCAATATTTCATTGAACGTAAATACACTGCTATTGGTGAAATACCAACAATTCGATGCGCGTGATACTCCACATTCCCTGCCAAATACAGCGCACCTGCTCCTGTTTACATTATGTCAACTCGGGTCAAGGACAAATGCAATGTTGCTGCAGTACAGCATATTCAGGATTCAATATTTCATTGAACGTATATACACTGCTATTCGTGATATCCCGACAATTCGAAGCGCGTTGTACTCCACATTCCTTGGCAAATACAGCGCACCTGCTCCTGTTTACATTTTGTCAACTCGGGTCAAGGACAAATGCAATGTTTTTGCAGTACAGCACATTCAGGATTCAATATTTCATTGAACGGATCTACACTGCTGTTTGTGATATCTCGTCAATTCGATGCGAGGTATACCGCACATTTGCTGCCAAATACTACGCACATTAGCCGGTTTGCGCATTGTCAACTCTGTGTCCTGTCAAATACATTGCAATTGCAGTTTATCATATTAGGCTAGAATATTTATTTAAACGTATCTCCGCTGCTATTCGTGGTATCTCGACAAATCTATGCCCGTTATACTCCTCAGTTGCCGCAAAATACAGCGGACCTTCTCCTGTTTACATTATGTCTACTGGGGTCGAAGACAAATGCAATGTTCTTGCAGTACAGCACATTCCGCATTCAATATTTCATTGAACGCATCTACACTGCTATTGGTGATATCACGACAATTCGATGCGCGTTATGCTCCACAGTTGCCGCCAAACAGCGCACCTGCTCCTGTTTACATTATGTCAACTCGGGTCGAGGACAATTGCAATGTTGTTGCAGTACTGCATATTCAGGATTCAATATTGCATTGAACGTAAATACACTGCTATTGGTGATATCTCGTCAATTCGATGCGCGTGACACTCCACATTTCTAGCCAAATACGGCGCACCTGCTCCTGTTTACATTATGTCAACTCGGGTCGAGGACAAATCCAATGATTTTGCAGTACAGGATATACAGGATTCAATATTTCATTCATCGTATATACACTGCTATTCGTGATATCCCGACAATTCGAAGCGCGTTATACTCCACATCCCCAGCCAAATACAGCGATCCCGCTCCTGTTTACATTATGTCAACTCGGATGGAGGACAAGTGTCATGATGTTGCAGTACAGCATATACGGGATATAATATTTCATTGAACGTATATACGCTGCCACGGTAATATCCCGACAATTCGACGCGCATGATACTCCACATTTCCTGCCAAATACAGTGCACCTGCTCCTGTATATATTATGTTAACTCGTTTCGAGGACAAATGCAATGTTGCTGCAGTACAGCATATTCAGGATTCAATATTTCATTGAACGTATATACACAGCTATTCGTGATATCCCGACAATTCGAAGGGCGTTGTACTCCACATTCCCTGGCAAATACAACGCCCCTGCTCCTGTTTACATTATGTCAACTCGGATCAAGGACAAATGCAATGTTTTTGCAGTACAGCACATTCAGGATTCAATATTTCATTGAACGGATATACACTGCTATTGGTGATATCCCGACAATTCGATCCGCGTTATACTCCTCATACGCTGCCAAATACAACGCACATCAGCCGGGTTGCGCATTGTCAACTCTGTGTCCTGTCAAATACATTGTAGTTGCAGTTCATTATATTAGGCTCAAATATTTATTTAAACGTATCTCCGCTGCTATTCGTGGTATGTCGACAAATCTATGCGCGTTATACTCCTCATTTGCCGCCAAATACAGGGGACCTGCTCCTGTTCACATTATGTCAACTGGGGTCGAAGACAAATGCAATGTTGTTGTAGTACTGCATATTCAGGATACAATATTTCATTGAACGGATCTACACTGCTAATGGTGATATCTCGTCAATTCGATGCGCGTGATACTCCACATTTCCTGCCAAATACGGCGCACCTGCTCCTGTTTACATTATGTCAACTCGGGTCGAGGACAAATCCAATGATTTTGCAGTACAGGATATTCAGGATTCAATATTTCATTGATCGTATATACACTGCTATTAGTGATATCCTGACAAATCTATGCGCGTTATACTCCTCATTTGCCGCCAAATAAAGCGGACCTGCTCCTGTTTACATTAAGTCAACTGGTGTCGAGGACAATTGCAATGTTGTTGCAGTAAAGCATATTCAGGAATCAATATTTCATTGAACAGACCTACACTGCTATTTTTGATATCTCGTCAATTCGATGCGCGGTATGCCGCACAGTTGCTACCAAATGGAGCGCAAATCAGCCACTTTGCGCTATGTAAACTCAGGTCCCTGCCTAATTCATTGCAATTGTATTTTTGCATATTTAGGCTTATGTATTCAATTAAACGTATCTCCGGTGCTATAGGTGGTATGCCTACAATTCGACGCGCGTTATGCTCCACAGCTGCCGCCAAACAGCGCACCTGTTCCTTTTTACATTATGTCAACTCGGGTCGGGGACAAATTAAATGTTTTTGCCGTTCAGGATATACAGGGTTCAATATTTCATTGATCGTATATACACTGCTATTCGTCATATCCCGACAATTCGAAGCGCGCTGTACTCCACATCCCCAGCCAAATACAGCGCACCTGCTCCTGTTAACATTATGTCAACTCGGGTCAAGGACAAATGCAATGTTGCTGCAGTACAGCATATTCAGGATTCAATATTTCATTGAATGTATATACACTGCTATTCGTCATATATCCCGACAATTCGAAGGGCGTTGTACTCCACATTCCCTGGCAAATACAACGCCCCTGCTCCTGTTTACATTATGTCAACTCGGGTCAAGGACAAATGCAATGTTTTTGCAGTACAGCACATTCAGGATTCAATATTTCATTGAACGGATATACACTGCTATTGGTGATATCCCGACAATTCGATGCCCATGATACTCCACACTTCCTGCCTAATACAGCGCGCCTGCTCCTGTTTACATTAAGTCAACTGGGGTCGAAGGCAAATGCAATGTTGTTGTAGTACTGCATATACAGGATTCAATATTTCATTGAACGTAAATACACTGCTATTGGTGAAATACCAACAATTCGATGCGCGTGATACTCCACATTCCCTGCCAAATACAGCGCACCTGCTCCTGTTTACATTATGTCAACTCGGGTCAAGGACAAATGCAATGTTGCTGCAGTACAGCATATTCAGGATTCAATATTTCATTGAACGTATATACACTGCTATTCGTGATATCCCGACAATTCGAAGCGCGTTGTACTCCACATTCCTTGGCAAATACAGCGCACCTGCTCCTGTTTACATTTTGTCAACTCGGGTCAAGGACAAATGCAATGTTTTTGCAGTACAGCACATTCAGGATTCAATATTTCATTGAACGGATCTACACTGCTGTTTGTGATATCTCGTCAATTCGATGCGAGGTATACCGCACATTTGCTGCCAAATACTACGCACATTAGCCGGTTTGCGCATTGTCAACTCTGTGTCCTGTCAAATACATTGCAATTGCAGTTTATCATATTAGGCTAGAATATTTATTTAAACGTATCTCCGCTGCTATTCGTGGTATCTCGACAAATCTATGCCCGTTATACTCCTCAGTTGCCGCAAAATACAGCGGACCTTCTCCTGTTTACATTATGTCTACTGGGGTCGAAGACAAATGCAATGTTGTTGTAGTACTGCATATTCAGGATTCAATATTTCATTGAACGTAAATACACTGCTATTGGTGAAATCCCGACAATTCGATGCGCGTGATACTCCTCATTCCCTGCCAAATACAGCGCACCTGCTCTTGTTTACATTGTGTCAATTGTGGTCGAGGGCAAATGCATTGATTCTGCAGTACAGCATGTACCGGATTCAATACTTCAGTGAACGTATATACACTGCTATTGCTGATATCCCGAAAATTCGATGTGCGTGATACTCCACATTCCCTGCCAAATACTACGCACATCTGCCGGTTTGCGCATTGTCAACACTGTGTCCTGTCAAATACACCGTAATCGCAGTTTACCATATTAGGCACAAGTATTAATTTAAACGTATCTCCGCTGCTATTCGTGGTATGTCGACAAATGAATGCGCGTTATACTCCTCATTTGCCGCCAAATACAGCGGATCTGCTCCTGTTTACATTATGTCAACTGGGGTCGAGGACAATTGCAATGTTTTTGCAGTACAGCATATTCAGGTATCAATATTTCATTGAACGTATATACACTGCTATTGGTGATATCCCGACAACTCGATGGGCGTTATACTGCTTATTTGCTGCCAAATACTACGCACAGCAGCCGGTTTGCGCATTGTCAACTCTGTGTCCTGTCAAATACATTGTAATTGCAGTTTGTCATATTAGGCTCAAATATTTATTTAAACGTATCTCCGCTGCTATTCGTGGTATGTCGACAATTCGATGCGCGATATACTCCACAGTTGCCGCAAAACAGCGGACCTGCTCCTGTTTACATTATGTCAACTCGGGTCGAGGACAAATGCAATGTTGTTGTAGTACTGCATATTGAGGATTCAATACATCATTGAATGTATCTACAGTGCTATTGGTGATATCACGTCAATACGGTGCGCGTGATACTCCACACTCCCTGCCAAATACAGCGCACGTGCCCTTGTTTGCATTATGTCTTCTCGGGTCGAGGACGAACGCAATGTTGTTGCAGTACAGCATATACCGGATTCAATACTTCATTGAACCTAAATACACCGCCATGGTGATATCACGACAATTCGATGCCCGTGATACTCCACATTTCCTGTCAAATACGGCGCACCTGCCCCTATTTACATTATGTCAACTCTGGTCGAGGACAAATGCAATGTTTTTGCAGAACAGTATATTCAGGATTCAATATTTCATTGAACGTAAATATACTGCTATTGGTGATATCCCGACAATTCGATGCGCATGATACTCCACATTCCCTGCCAAATACAGCGCACCTGCTCCTGTCTACATTATGTCAACTCGGGTCGTTGACAAATGCAATGTTGTTGCAGTACAGCATATTCAGGATTCAATATTTCATTGAACGGATATACACTGCCATTGGTGATATCTCGTCATTTCGATGCGCGTAATACTCCACATTCCCTGCCAAATACAGCGCACCTGCTCCTGTTTGCATTATGTCAACTGGGGTCGAAGACAATTGCAATGTTGTTGCAGTACACCATATTCAGGATTCCATATTTCATTGAACGTATATACACTGTTATTGGTGATATCCTGACAGTTCGATGCGCGTTCAACTCCTCATTCGCTGCCAAATACTACGCCACATCAGCCGGTTTGCGCATTGCCAACTCTGTGGCCTGTCAAATACATTGTAATTGCAGTTTATCATATTAGGCTCAAGTATTTATTTAAACGTATCTCCGCTGTTATTCGTGGTATCTCGACAAATCTATGCGCGTTATACTCCTCATTTACCCCCAAATACAGGGAACCTGCTCCTGTTCACATTATATTAACTGGGGTCGAGGACAATTGCAATGTTTTTGCAGTAAAGCATATTCAGGAATCAATATTTCATTGAACAGACCTACACTGCTATTTGTGATATCTCGTCAATTCGATGCGCGTTATGCTCCACAGCTGCCGCCAAACAGCGCACCTGCTCCTGTTTGCATTATGTCAACTCGGGTCGGGGACAAATCCAATGTTTTTGCCGTTTACGATATTCAGGATTCAATATTTCATTGAACGTACATACACTGCCATTGGTGATATCCCGACAATTCGATGCGCGTTTTGCTCCTCATTGGCTGCCAAATACTACGCAGGTCAGGCGGTTTGCGCATTGTCAACTCTGTGTCCTGTCAAATACATTGTAATTGTAGTTCATTATATTAGGCACAAGTATTTATTTAAACGTATCTCCGCTGCTATTCGTGGTATGTCGACAAATCTATGCGCCTTAGACTCCTCATTTGCCGCCAATTACAGCGCCCCTGCTCCTGTTTACATTATGTCAGCTCGGGTCGAGGACAATTGCATTGTTGTTGTAGTACTGCATATTCAGGATTCAATACTTCATTGAATGTATCTACACTGCAATTGGTGATATCGCAACAATTCGATGCGCGTGATACTCCACGTTCCCTGCCAAATACAGCGCACCTGCTCTTGTTTATATTATGTCAACTCGGGTCGAGGACAATTGCAATGTTGTTGCAGTACAGCACATTCAGGATTCAATATTTCATAGAACGGATCTACACTACTATTTGTGATATCTCGTCAATTCGATGCGCAGTATGCCGCACAGTTGCTACCAAATAGAGCGCAAATCAGTCACTTTGCGCTATGTAAACTCAGGTCCCTGCCCAAATCATTGCAATTGTATTTTTACATATTTAGGCTTATGTATTCAATTAAACGTATCTCCGGTGCTATAGGTGGTATGCCTACAATTCGATGCGCGTTATGCTCCACAGCTGCCGCCAAACAGCGCACCTGCTCCTGTTTGCATTATGTCAACTCGGGTCGGGGACAAATCCAATGTTTTTGCCGTTTACGATATTCAGGATTCAATATTTCATTGAACGTACATACACTGCCATTGGTGATTTCCCGACAATTCGATGCGCGTTTTGCTCCTCATTGGCTGCCAAATACTACGCAGATGAGCCGGTTTGCGCATTGTCAACTCTGTGTCCTGTCAAATACATTGTAATTGCAGTTCATTATATTAGGCACAAGTATTTATTTAAACGTATCTCCGCTGCTATTCGTGGTATGTCGACAAATCTATGCGCCTTAGACTCCTCATTTGCCGCCAATTACAGCGCCCCTGCTCCTGTTTACATTATGTCAGCTCGGGTCGAGGACAATTGCATTGTTGTTGTAGTACTGCATATTCAGGATTCAATACTTCATTGAATGTATCTACACTGCAATTGGTGATATCGCAACAATTCGATGCGCGTGATACTCCACGTTCCCTGCCAAATACAGCGCACCTGCTCTTGTTTATATTATGTAAACTCGTTTCGAGGACAAATGCAATGTTGCTGCAGTACAGCACATTCAGGATCCAATATTTCATTGAACGAATCTATACTGCTATTTGTTATATCTCGGCAATTCGATGCGCGGTATACCGCACAGTTGCTGCCAAATAGAGCGCAAAGCAGCGACCTTGCGCCATGTCAAATCAGGTCACTGCCTAATTCATTGTAATTGTATTTTTGCATATTTAGACTGATGTATTCAATTAAACGTATCTCCGGCGCTATTGGTGGTATGCCTACAATTCGATGCGCGTGATTCTCCACATTCCCTGCCATATACAGCGCAGCTGCTCCTGTTTACATGATGTCAACTCGGGTCAAGGACAAATGCAATGTTTTTGCAGTACACCACATGCAGGATTCAATATTTCATTGAACGGATCTACACAGCTATTGGTGATATCCCGACAATACGTTGCGTTTGATACTCCTCATTTGTCGCCAAATACAGCGCCCCTGCTCCTGTTTACATTATGTCAACGCGGGTCGAGAACAATTGCAATGTTGTTGTAGTACTGCATATTCAGGATTCAATACTTCATTGAATGTATCTACACTGCCATTGATGTTATCACGACAATTCGATGAGCGTGATACTCCACATTCCTTGCCAAATACAGAGCAACTGCTCCTGTTTCCATTATCTCAACTCGGGTCGAAGACAAATGCAATGGTGTTGCAGTACAGCATATTCAGTATTTATATTTCATTGAACGTATATACACTGGTATTGGGGATATCCCGACAATACGATGCGCGTGATACTCCACATTCCCTGCCAAATACAGCGCAGCTGCTCCTGTTTACATTATGTCAACTCAGGTCGAGGACAAATGCAATGTTGTTGCAGTACTGCATATCCAGGATTCAATACTCCATTGAACGTATATACACTGCTATTCGTTATATCCCGACAATTCGAAACGCGTTATACTCCTCATTGGCTGCCAAATACTACCCACATCAGAGAGTTTGCTCATTGTCAACTCTGTGTCCTGTCAAATACATTGTAATTGCAGTTTATCATATTAGGCTCAAGTATTTATTTAAACGTATCTCCGCTGCCATTCGTGGTATGCTGACAAATCTATGCGCGTTATACTCCTCCTTTGCCGCCAAATACAGAGCACCTGCTCCTGTTTACATTATGTCAAATAGGGTCGACTACAAATGCAATGTTGTTGTAGTACTGCATATGCAGGATTCAACACTTCATTGAATGTGTTTACACTGCTATTGGAGATATCACGACAATTCAATGCTCGTGATACTCCACATTCCCTGCCAAATACTGCGCACCTGCTCCTGTTTACATTATGTCAACTCGGGTCGAGGACTAATGGAATGTTGTTGCAGTACTGCATATTCAGGATGCAATATTTCATTGAACGGATATACACTGCTATTGGTGATATCTCGTCATTTCGATGCGCGGTATACCGCACACTTGCTGCCAAATAGAGCGCAAACCAGCCACTTTGCGCTATGTCAACTCAGGTCTCTGCGTAATTCATTGTATTTGTACTTTTGCATATTTAGGCCTATGTATTCAATAAAACGTATCTCCGGTGCTATTGGTGGTATGCCTACAATTCGCTGCGCGCTATGCTCCACAGTTGCCGCCAAACAGCGGACCTGCTCCTGTTTACATTATGTCAACTGGGGTCGAAGACAAATGTAATGTACTTGTAGTACTGCATACTCGGGATTCAATACTTCGTTGAATGTATCCACACTGCTACTGGTGATATCACGACAATTCAATGCTCGTGATACTCCACATTCCCTACCAAATACTGCGCACCTGCTCCTGTTTACATTATGTCAACTCGGGTCGAGGACTAATGGAATGTTGTTGCAGTACTGCATATCCAGGATTCAATACTTCATTGAACGTATCTACACTGCTACTGCAGATATTTCGTCAATTCCATGCGTGTTGTAGTCCACATGTCCTGCCGAATACAGCACAATTGCTCCTGTTTACATTATGTCAACTCTGGTCGAGGACAAATGCAATGTTTTTGCAGAACAGCATATTCAGGATTCAATATTTCATTGAACGTAAATACACTGCTATTGGTGATATCCCGACAATTCGATGCGCATGATACTCCACATTCCCTGCCAAATACAGCGCACCTGCTCCTGTCTACATTATGTCAACTCGGGTCGTTGACAAATGCAATGTTGTTGCAGTACAGCATATTGAGGATTCAATATTTCATTGAACGGATATACACTGCCATTGGTGATATCTCGTCATTTCGATGCGCGTAATACTCCACATTCCCTGCCAAATACAGCGCACCTGCTCCTGTTTGCATTATGTCAACTGGGGTCGCAGACAATTGCAATGTTGTTGCAGTACACCATATTCAGGATTCCATATTTCATTGAACGTATATACACTGTTATTGGTGCTATCCTGACAGTTCGATGCGCGTTCAACTCCTCATTCGCTGAAAAATACTACGCCACATCAGCCGGTTTGCACATTGCCAACTCTGTGGCCTGTCAAATACATTGTAATTGTAGTTTATCATATTAGGCTCAAGTATTTATTTAAACGTATCTCCGCTGCTATTCGTGGTATGTCGACAAATCTATGCGCGCTATACTCCTCATTTGCCGCCAAATACAGCGCACCTCCCCCTGTTTACATTATGTCAACTCGGGTCGAGGACAAATGCAATGTTGTTGCAGTACAGCATATACGGGATTCAATATTTCATTGAACGTATATACACTGCTATTGGTGATATCTCGGCAATTCGATGCGCGTGATACTCCACGTTCCCTGCCAAATACAGCGCACCTGCTCCTGTTTACATTATGTCAACTCGGGTCAAGGACAAATGCAATGTTTTTGCAGTACAGCACATTCAGCATTCAATAATCCATTGAATGTATCTACAATTCTATTGCTGATATCACGACAATTCGATGCGTGTGATACTCCACATCCCCAGCCAAATACAGCGCACCTGCTCCTGTTTACATTATGTCAAATCGGGTCGAGAACAAATGCAATGTTTTTGCAGTACAGCATATACAGGATTCAATATTTCATTGAAAGTAAATACACTGCTATTGGTGATATCGCGACAATTCGATGCGCGTGATACTCCACATTCCCTGTCAAATACAGCGATCCCGCTCCTGTTTACATTATGTCAACTCGGATGGAGGACAAGTGTCATGTTTTTGCAGTACAGCATATACGGGATTCAATATTTCATTGAACGTACATACGCTGCCATGGTAATATCCCGTCAATTCGACGCGCATGATACTCCACATTGCCTGCCAAATACAGTGCACCTGCTCCTGTATATATTATGTCAACTCGGGTCGAGGACAAATGCAATGTTGCTGCAGTACAGCATATTCAGGATTCAATATTTCATTGAACGTATCTACACTGCTATTCGTGATATCCCGGCAATTCGAAGCGCGTTGTACTCCACATTCCCTGGCAAATACAGCGCACCTGCTCCTGTTTACAGTATGTCAACTCGGGTCAAGGACAAATGCAATGTTTTTGCAGTACAGCACATTCAGGATCCAATATTTCATTGAACGTACATACACTGCCATTGGTGATATCCCGACAATTCGATGCGCGTTATACTCCTCTTTCGCAGCAGAATACTACGTACATCAGCCGTTTGGCGCATTGTCAACTCTGTGTCCTGTCAAATACATTGTAATTGCATTTTATCATATTATGCGCAAGTATTTATTTAAACGTATCTCCGCTGCTATTCCTGGTATGTCGACAAATCTATGTGCGTTATACTCCTCATTTGTCGCCAAATAAGGCGGACCTGCTCCTGTTTACATTAAGTCAACTGGGGTCGAGGACAATTGCAATGTTGTTGCAGTAAAGCATATTCAGGAATCAATATTTCATTGAACAGACCTACACTGCTATTTGTGAAATCTCGTCAATTCTATGCGCGGTATGCCGCACAGTTGCTACCAAATAGAGCGCAAATCAGCCACTTTGCGCTATGTAAACGCAGGTCCCTGCCTAATTCATTGCGATTGTATGTTTGCATATTTAGGCTTATGCATTCAATTAAACGTATCTCCGGTGCTATTCGTGGTATGTCGACAAATCTATGCGCGTTATACTCCTCATTTGCCGCCAAATACAGGGGACCTGCTCCTGTTCACATTATGTCAACTGGGGTCGAAGACAAATGCAATGTTGTTGTAGTAGTGCATATTCAGGATTCAATATTTCACTGAACGGATCTACACTGCTAATGGTGATATCTCGTCAATTCGATGCGCGTGATACTCCACATTTCCTGCCAATTACGGCGCACCTGCTTCTGTTTACATTATGTCAACTGGGGTCGAAGACAATTGCAATGTTCTTGCAGTACACCATATTCAGGATTCAATATTTCATTGAACGTACTTATCCTGCTATTGGTGATATCCCGACAATTCGATGCGCGTTATACTCCTCATTCGCTGCAGAATACTACGTACATCAGCCGGTTGGCGCATTGTCTACTCTGTGTCCTGTCAAATACATTGCAATTGCATTTTATCATATTATGCACAAGTATTTATTTAAACGTATCTCCGCTGCTATTCCTGGTATGTCGACAAATCTATGCGCGTTATACTCCTCATTTGCCGCCAAATACAGCGCACCTGCTCCTGTTTACATTATGTCAACTGGGGTCGAAGACAATTGCAATGTTCTTGCAGTACACCATATTCAGGATTCAATATTTCATTGAACGTACTTATCCTGCTATTGGTGATATCCCGACAATTCGATGCGCGTTATACTCCTCATTCGCTGCAGAATACTACGTACATCAGCCGGTTGGCGCATTGTCAACTCTGTGTCCTGTCAAATACATTGTAATTGCATTTTATCATATTATGCACAAGTATTTATTTAAACGTATCTCCGCTGCTATTCCTGGTATGTCGACAAATCTATGCGCGTTATACTCCTCATTTGCCGCCAAATACAGGGGACCTGCTCCTGTTCACATTATGTCAACTGGGGTCGAAGACAAATGCAATGTTGTTGTAGTACTGCATATTCAGGATTCAATATTTCATTGAACGGTTCTACACTACTAATGGTGATATCTCGTCAATTCGATGCGCATGATACTCCACATTTCTTGCCAATTACGGCGCACCTGCTCCTGTTTACGTTATGTCTCATCTGGTCGAGGTCATATGCAATGTTGTTGCAGTACTGCATAATCAGGATTCAATATTACATTGAACGGATCTGCACTGCTATAGGTGATATCTCGACAATTCGACGTGCCTCATACTCCACATTTGCTGCCAAATACCGTGGACCTGCTGCTGTTTACATTATGTCAAGTCGGGGGTCGCGGACCAATCCAATGTTTTTGCAGTACTGCACATTTACTCTTCAATATTCAATTGAAAGTATCTCCGTTTCCATTGAAGATTTGTCGACAATTCGATGCGCGTTATACCCCACAATTGCTGCCAAATACTGTGCACATTAACCGGCTTGCGCAATGTTAAATCTGTGTCCTGTCAAATCCAGCGTAATTGCATTTTATCATATTTTGGCTCAAGTATTTAATTAAACGTATCTCCGCTGCTGTTGGTGGTACGTCGACATTTCGATGCGCGCACTGCTCCACATATGCTGCCAAATGCAGCGCACGTCATTCGGTTTGCGTTATTTTAACTCTAGGTGCTGTCAAATACGGAGATATTGGTGCTTTGCAGATCCTATCTTAAATATTCAATTGAGAGTCTCTCAGTTTCCATTCCAGATATCTCGACAAATGGATTCGCGTTATACTCCACACTTGCTGCCAAATACACCGCGCATCAGCCGGTTTGCGCAATGTCAACTCTGTGTCCTGTCAAATCCATTGTAGTTACAGTTTAGCATATTTAGGCTGAAGTATTCAATTAAACGTATCTCCGGTGCAATAGGTGGTATGCCTACAATTCGATGCACGTATATGCTCCACAGCTGCCGCCAAACAGCGCACGTGCTCCTGTTTACATTATGTCAACTCGGGTCGGGGACAAATCCAATGTTTTTGCCGTTCAGGATATACGGGATTCAACCTTTCATTGAACGTATATACACTGCCATGGTGATATCCCGACAATTCGATGCGCATGATACTCCACATTTCCTGCCAAATACAGCGCACCTGCTCCTGCTTACATTATGTCAAGTCGGGTCGTGGACAAATCCAATGTTATTGATGTATTGCTTATTCAGTCTTGAATATTCAATTGAACGTATCTCAGTTTCGATTGGTGATATCTCCACAATTCAATGCGCGTTATACTCTAAATTTGCTGCCAAATACAGCGCATATCAACAGGTTTGCGCAATGTCAACTCTGTGTCCTGTCGAATCCAGCGTAATTACTGTTTTGGAGATTCTGCCGGAGATATTCAATTGAACGTACCTCCGATTGCATTGGAGATATGTCAACAATTCGATGCGCGCAATAATCTACATATGCTGCCATATACAGCGTACGTCAACCGGTTTGCGCATTGTCAACTCTGTGTCCTGTCAAATCCATTGTTACTTTTGTTGAACATATTTAGGCCTAAGTATTCAATTAAACGTATCCGCTGCTATTGGTGTTATGTCGACAATTCGGTGCGCGCGGTACTCCACATTTGCCGCCAAATGCAGCTGACCTGCTCCTCTTTACATTATGTCAACTCGGGTCGAGGTTAAATGCAATGTTACTGCAGTACTGCATATCCAGGATTCAATACTCCATTGAACATATCTACACTGCTATTGGTGATATCTCGACATTTCGACCCGTGTTATACGCCACATTTGCTGCCAAATACTGTGCACATCAGCCGGTTTGCGCTATGTCAACTCAGGCCCTGTCATATCCAGCGTAATTGGCGTTTTGGAGATTCTGCCGGGAATATTCAATTGAACGTATCTCGGTTTCTCATGGAGATATGTCGACAATTCGATGCGCGTACTACTCCACATAAGCTGTCAAATACAGCGCACGTCATTCGGTTTGCGGTATGGCAACTCTGGGCCCTGTCAAATACAGCGTTGCTGCAGTTTTGCAGATTCTGTCTTAAATATTATATTGAGCGTATCTCATTGTTTATTCCAGATATCTCGACAATTCGATGAGCGTGTTGAGTAGATGATACATTTACACTGTACATGTGAATGTCCGTGTAAGCGTGAGAGGGCGCCCAGGTCTTAGTTGAGACAAGAGACAGTTGCCGGATGTTAGAAGCTTCAGGAAGAGTCGGTCAACAACAAGCGTGCGTGTAAGAAGGTTATCGAGGTCTACAGAGTGCAACATATATGTGTAGCTATTGTGTATAAAATAAAATAAACTATTTGTATTTCCGAATCCTTTCATTACCTTAACATGGTAGCAGAGCGTGGTTACTAGTTTTGCAAGCTATTGAGTGCGTGGTTACGATCTTGCGAGTGAGTTTAGTAAGGGAAGAAACCGTCAGAGGATGAAAAGAAAAAGATACTTCAAGCACGTAGGAATGCTTAAGTACAGGAAAAAAAATCAATTAAAATGGAGAGATCGGAAATCATGATACCTGTATTCGATGGTCAGGATTATAGAATGTGGAAGCAAAGAACACGATGTTTCTCAAGTATAAGGAATGCAAGGTTGTTACAACTAGAATTAAGACCGAAAGAGACAATGAAGATTGGGACAAAATGGATTTGAGGGCGATAAATATAATTTACAGTGCCATCACAAATAGACAATTGGGGTATGTTAGGGAAGAAAAAACGGCATATAATATAATAAAAAGGTTTGATGAAATGTACTTGATGTTGCGACACACAAACTAACTAACGACCAGTCAGGAACAACTGATCGGTTGGTATCGCGAACCTTGAACGTTATTTGCGCTCAAGGGTGAGGATTATAATAAGTGTAAAGAGCGAGATTTAGTTCACCTTATTTATTCCACTCAATACTCTGGTTACAACTGTCTTGATATGAACTGAATTCCTCTTACTACTATGAATACACTGAACTTAAGTTACTGATTCTCCTGTTCACTGACTGACGACTGGTAGGTGCTGACTCTTAGAAGACTGGCGCAAGATTCCCTGATTAACCTCTTCCCTGACTGAAGACTGGTAGGTGTTGACTCTTCGAAGACTGGTGCAAGAGTGATTCTTGGGGATGTTGCTGTCGTAGCGGAAGATTCGTGGTGAGGGTGTCTCAAGTCTGTTCCTAATTGCTCATTGGGTAAAGACGTATGTTTTGGAATGGGCTGGCTGCCTGCGCAGGTGACCTTACCCTTGGGGAAAACCCGCGTGTTCGGTCTTCCTGAGATGTAGCATAAACAATAAAGAGATTTCGTGTTTTATGGGTCTCTTCCGTGAGGTCCTAAAGTACCTTGACTGTACGATAGGTCCACTGTTTATGAGGGGTCCGCATTAGGGTACCCTTAACGGTCGTCCTGCCCGCGGGTCGTATGGTCCCTTAAACCGCCGCGGCAATTACCAGGCGGCCACTCCAAATCTCGAACACTTGAAAGAGTCGACGGCACTGCAGATCGTATGCAGAAGGAGATTGGAAAACATAAGACTGGAGAACTACAGTGAATCAGAGTCATTTTTTTGTGAGTTTGAAAAATTAATAAACGAATTAAAAGGTGCCGGCGCAGAAGTGAGTGAGGGGGAAAAGCTAAATTACATGCTGAATACGTTACCCGAAGAATACAGCTACATAGCGGACCTAATTCTTTGTAATTGCTGTTTTGCATCCTTAGGCTTCAGTATTCAATTAAACTAATCCCCGCTGTTATTGATAGAATGTCAACAATTCGACGCGCGTTATACTCCTCATTTGCCGCCAAATACAGCGGACCTGCTCCTGTTTACATTATGTCAACTCCTGTCGAGGTCAAATCCAATGTTTTTGCAGTACTGCATATTCAGGCTTCAATATTCATTTGAACGTATCGCCGTTTCCCTTGGAGATATGTCGACAATTTGATGCGTTTTCTACTCCACATTTGCTGCGAAATACAGCGCACATCAACCGATTTGTTGCACAATGTCAACTGTGTATCCTGTCAAATGCATTGTAGTTGCAGTAAAGCATATTTAGTCTTAAGTATTCAATCAAACGTATCTCTACTGCTATTGGGGGTATGTCGATAATTCTATGCGCCTTCTACTCCACATCTGCTGCCAACTACAGCGCGCGTCAGCCGGATTTCACTATGTCAACCCTGGTCCCTGCCAAATCACTTGAAGTTGCAGTTTTGCATATTTAGGCTGCATTTTCCAATTAAACGTATCTCCGCAGCTATTGATGGCATGTCGAAAATTCGATGCGCGTTATAGATCCCATTAGCTGAGAAAAACAGCGCCCTTCGGCCGGTTTGCGCTATGCTAACTCTGTGCTCTGTCAAATATAGCGTTACTGTAGTTTAGGAAATTCTGCCAGAAATATTCAATTGCGCTGATCTCAGATTTTATTCCAGATGTCTCAACAATTCTATGCGCGTTCCACTCCACATATGCTGCCAAATACAGCGCGCGTCATTCAATTCGATGCGCGTTCTACTCCGCACTTGCTCTCGCATATAGCGCACCTGCTCCTGTTTAAATTATATCAACTCGGGTCATGGTCAAATCCAATGTTATTGCTGTACTGCATATTCAGGATTCAATATTCCCTTAATTGTTTATACACTGCTATTGGTGAAATCTCGACAATTCGACGTGCGTTACTCCACATATGCTGCCAAGTACAGCGCACATCAACCGGTTTACTCAATGTCAACTCTGTGTCCGGTCAAATCCAGCGTAATTGCCGTTTTAAAATATTCTACCGGAAATATTCAATTAAACGTGTCTCCGCCGCTATTGGTGGTATGTCGAAAATTCGAAGCGCTTTACACTCCACATTTGCTGCCAAATACAGCGCACATGCTCCCGTTTACATTTTGCCAACTCGGGTCGAGGTCAAATCCAATGTTATTGCTATGCTGCTTATCCAGGCTTCAATTATCAATTGAACGAATCTGTACTACTATTGGTGATATGTCGACAATTCGATGCGCGCTACCCCGCACATTTGCTGCAAGAAATAACGCACAGCAACCAGTTTGCGCAATGTCAACTCTGTGCCCTATCAAATACAGCGTTATTCCTGTTTTGCATATTCAGTTTTAAATATTCATTTGAGCGTATTCCAGTGTCTATTCCAGACATCTCGATAGTTCGATACGCGTTAAACTCCACTGTTGCCGCCAAATACAGCGCACCTGCCCCTGTTTCTATTATATCAACTTGGACCGAGGACAAATGCAACGTTTTTGTAGTACTGCATATTCAGGATTCAATACTTCATTGAATGTATCTACACTGCTATTGGTCATATCACGACAATTCGATGCGCGTGATACTCCACATTTCCTGCCCAATACGGTGCACCTGCTCCTGTTTACATTATGTCATCTCGGGACAAGGACAAATGCAATGTTTTTGCAGTACAGCACATTCAGGATTCAATATTTCATTGGACGGATCTACACTGCTATTGGTGATATCTCCTCAATTCGATGCGCGGTATACAGCACACCTGCTGCCAAATAGAGCGCAAATCAGCCACTGTGCGCTATGTCAACTCAGGTCCCTGAATAATTCATTGTAATTGTAGTTTTGCATATGCAGGCTTAAGTATTCAGTTAAACGCATCTCCGGTGCTATTGGTGGTATGCCTACAATTCGTTGCGCGTGATACTCCACATTCCCTGCCAAATACGGCACACCTTCTCCTGTTTACATTATGTCAACTTGGGTCAACAACAAATGCAATGTTGCTGCAAGTACAGCATATTCGGGATTGATAATTTCATTGAACGTAAATACACTGTTATTGGTGATATCCCGACAACTCGATGCGCGTGATACTCAAAATTCCCTGCCAAATACAGCGCACCTTCTCCTGTTTACATTATGTCAACTCGGATCGAGGATAAATGCTATGTTGTTGCAGTACGGCATATACAGGATTCAAAATTTCATTGAACGTATATACACTGGCATGGTGATATCCCGACAATTCGATGCGCATGATACCCCACATTTCCTGCCAAATACAGCGTACCTGCTCCTGTTTACATTATGTCAACTCGGGTCGAGGACAAATGCAATGATGCTGCACTACAGCATATTCAGGATTCAATATTTCATTGTACGTAAATACACTGCTATTGGTGATATCCTGACAGTTCGATGCGCGTTCCACTCCTCATTCGCTGCCAAGTACTACGTTCATCAGAGAGTTTGCGCATTGTCAACTCTGTGTCCAGTCAAGTACATTGTAATTGCAGATTATCATATTAGGCACAAGTATTTATTTAAACGTATCTACGCTGCTATTCGTGGTATGTCGACAAATCTGTGCGCGTTATACTCCTCATTTGCCGCAAAATACAGCGCACCTGCTCCTGTTTACATTGTATCAAGTGTGGTCGAGGACAAATGCATTGTTTTTGCAGTACAGCATATTCAGGAATCAATATTTCATTGAAAGGATCTACACTGCTATTTGTGATATCTCGCCAATTCGATGCGCGGTATACCGAACAGTTGCTGCCAAATAGAGGGCAAATCAGCCACTGTTAGCTATGTCAACTCAGGTCCCTGCCTAATTCATTGTAATTGTAGTTTTGCATGTTTAGGCTTAAGTATTCAATTAAACGTATCTCCGGTGCTATTGGTGGTATGCCTACAATTCGATGCGCGTTATACTCCACAGTTGCCGCCGAATACAGCGCTCCTGTCCCTGTTTACATTATGTCAACTTGGGTCGAGGACAAAAGCAACGTTGTTGTAGTACTGCATTTTCAGGATTCAATACTTTTTTGAATGTATCTACACTGCTATTGGTCATATCACGACAATTCCATGCGCGTGATACTCCACATTTCTTGCCCAATACGGCGCACCTGCTCCAGTTGACATTATGTCAACTCGGGTCGAGGACAAATCCAATGTTTTTGCAGTTCAGGATATTCAGGATTCAATATTTCATTGAACGTATATACACTGCTGTTGGTGATATCCTGACAATTCGATGCGCGTGATACTCCACATTCCCTGGCAAATGCTACGCAGATCAGCCGGTTTGCGCATTGTCAACTCTGTGTCCTGTCAAATACATTGTAATTGCAGTTTATCATATTAGGCTCAAGTATTTATTTAAACGTATCTCCGCTGCTATTAGTAGTATGTCTACAAATCTATGCGCGTTATACTCCTCATTTGCCGCCAAATACCTGCTCCTGTTTACATTATGTCAACTCGGGTCGAGGACAATTGCAATGTAGCTGTAGTACTGCATATTCAGGATTCAATTCTTCATTAAATGTATCTACACTGCTATTGGTCATATCACGACAATCGATGCGCGTGATACTCCTCATTCCCAACCAAATACAGCGCACCTGCTCCTGTTTACATTATTTCAACTCGGGTCAAGGAAAAATGCAATGTTGCTGTAGTGTTGCATATTCAGGATTCAATACTTCATTGAATGTATCTACACTGCAATTGGTCATATCACGACAATTCGATGCGCGTTATACTCCTCATATGCCGCCAAATACAGCGCACCTGCTCTTGTTTACATTATGTCAACTCGGGTCGAGGACAATTGCAATGTAGCTGTAGTACTGCATATTCAGGATTCAATTCTTCATTAAATGTATCTACACTGGAATTGGTCATATCACGACAATTCGATGCGCGTTATACTCCTCATATGCCGCCAAATACAGCGCACCTGCTCTTGTTTACATTGTGTCAACTGTGGTCGAGGACAAATTCAATGTTGTTACAGTACAGCTTATACAGGATTCAATATTTCATTGAACGTATATACACTGCTATTCGTGATATCCCGACAATTCGAAGCGTGTTATACTCCTCAGTCGCTGTCAAATACTACGCACAACAGAGAGTTTGAGCATTGTAAACTCTGCGTCCTTTCAAAAACATTGTAAGTGCAGTTTATCATACTAGGCTCAACTATTTATTTAAACGTATCTCCGCTGCTATTCGTGGTACGTCGACTAATCTATGCGCGTTATACTACTCATTTGCCGCCAAATACAGCGCACCTGCTCTTGCTTACATTGTGTCAACTTTGGTCGAGGACAAATGCAGTGTTTTTGCAGTACAGCATATACTGGATTCAATACTTCATTGAACGTATATACACTGCTATTGGTGATATCCCGACAAATCGATGCGCGTGATACTACACATTTCCAGCCAAATACTTCGCATCTGCTCCTGTTTACATTATATCAACTAGAGTCGTAGACAAATGCAATGTTCTTGTAGTACTGCATACTCGGGACTCAATACTTCATTGAACGTATCTACACTACTATTGGTGATATTTCGTCAATTTCATGAGCGTTATACTCCACAGCAGCCGCCAAACAGCAGGCCAGCTCTTGTTTACATTATGAAAACTGTTTTCGAGGTCAAATGCAGTGTTTTTGCAGTACAGCATATACTGGATTCAATACTTCATTGAACTTATATACACTGCTATTGGTGATATCCCGACAAATCGATGCGCGTGATACTCCACATTTCCAGCCAAATACGTCGCATCTGCTCCTGTTTACATTATATCAACTAGAGCCGAAGACAAATGCAATGTTCTTGTAGTACTGCATACTCGGGACTCAATACTTCATTGAACGTATCTACACTACTATTGGTGATATTTCGTCAATTCCATGAGCGTTATACTCCACAGCTGCCGCCAAACAGCGGACCTGCTCCTGTTTACATTATGTCAACTCCTGTCGAGGTCAAATCCAATGTTTTTGCAGTACTGCATATTCAGGCTTCAATATTCATTTGAACGTATCGCCGTTTCCCTTGGAGATATGTCGACAATTTGATGCGCTTTCTACTCCACATTTGCTGCGAAATACAGCGCACATCAACCGATTTGTTGCACAATGTCAACTGTGTATCCTGTCAAATGCATTGTAGTTGCAGTAAAGCATATTTAGTCTTAAGTATTCAATCAAACGTATCTCTACTGCTATTGGGGGTATGTCGATAATTCTATGCGCCTTCTACTCCACATCTGCTGCCAACTACAGCGCGCGTCAGCCGGATTTCACTATGTCAACCCTGGTCCCTG
Organism: Bombus hypnorum; assembly: GCA_911387925.2. Lineage (NCBI taxonomy): Eukaryota > Metazoa > Arthropoda > Insecta > Hymenoptera > Apidae > Bombus > Bombus hypnorum. Next base: position 145,670 of record CAJVQY020000002.1, read on the forward strand.
CCAAATCACTTGAAGTTGCAGTTTTGCATATTTAGGCTGCATTTTCCAATTAAACGTATCTCCGCAGCTATTGATGGCATGTCGAAAATTCGATGCGCGTTATAGATCCCATTAGCTGAGAAAAACAGCGCCCTTCGGCCGGTTTGCGCTATGCTAACTCTGCGCTCTGTCAAATATAGCGTTACTGTAGTTTAGGAAATTCTGCCAGAAATATTCAATTGCGCTGATCTCAGATTTTATTCCAGATGTCTCAACAATTCTATGCGCGTTCCACTCCACATATGCTGCCAAATACAGCGCGCGTCATTCAATTCGATGCGCGTTCTACTCCACACTTGCTCTCGCATATAGCGCACCTGCTCCTGTTTAAATTATATCAACTCGGGTCATGGTCAAATCCAATGTTATTGCTGTACTGCATATTCAGGATTCAATATTCCCTTAATTGTTTATACACTGCTATTGGTGAAATCTCGACAATTCGACGTGCGCTACTCCACATATGCTGCCAAGTACAGCGCACATCAACCGGTTTACTCAATGTCAACTCTGTGTCCGGTCAAATCCAGCGTAATTGCCGTTTTAAAATATTCTACCGGAAATATTCAATTAAACGTGTCTCCGCCGCTATTGGTGGTATGTCGAAAATTCGAAGCGCTTTACACTCCACATTTGCTGCCAAATACAGCGCACATGCTCCCGTTTACATTTTGCCAACTCGGGTCGAGGTCAAATCCAATGTTATTGCTATGCTGCTTATCCAGGCTTCAATTATCAATTGAAGGAATCTGTACTACTATTGGTGATATGTCGACAATTCGATGCGCGCTACCCCGCACATTTGCTGCAAGAAATAACGCACAGCAACCAGTTTGCGCAATGTCAACTCTGTGCCCTATCAAATACAGCGTTATTCCTGTTTTGCATATTCAGTTTTAAATATTCATTTGAGCGTATTCCAGTGTCTATTCCAGACATCTCGATAGTTCGATACGCGTTAAACTCCACTGTTGCCGCCAAATACAGCGCACCTGCCCCTGTTTCTATTATATCAACTTGGACCGAGGACAAATGCAACGTTTTTCTAGTACTGCATATTCAGGATTCAATACTTCATTGAATGTATCTACACTGCTATTGGTCATATCACGACAATTCGATGCGCGTGATACTCCACATTTCCTGCCCAATACGGTGCACCTGCTCCTGTTTACATTATGTCAACTCGGGTCGAGGACAAATGCAATGTTTTTGCAGTACAGCACATTCAGGATTCAATATTTCATTGGACGGATCTACACTGCTATTGGTGATATCTCCTCAATTCGATGCGCGGTATACAGCACACCTGCTGCCAAATAGAGCGCAAATCAGCCACTGTGCGCTATGTCAACTCAGGTCCCTGAATAATTCATTGTAATTGTAGTTTTGCATATGCAGGCTTAAGTATTCAGTTAAACGCATCTCCGGTGCTATTGGTGGTATGCCTACAATTCGTTGCGCGTGATACTCCACATTCCCTGCCAAATACGGCACACCTTCTCCTGTTTACATTATGTCAACTTGGGTCGACAACAAATGCAATGTTGCTGCAAGTACGGCATATTCGGGATTCAATATTTCATTGAACGTAAATACACTGTTATTGGTGATATCCCGACAACTCGATGCGCGTGATACTCAAAATTCCCTGCCAAATACAGCGCACCTTCTCCTGTTTACATTATGTCAACTCGGATCGAGGATAAATGCTATGTTGTTGCAGTACGGCATATACAGGATTCAAAATTTCATTGAACGTATATACACCGGCATGGTGATATCCCGACAATTCGATGCGCATGGTACTCCACATTTCCTGCCAAATACAGCGTACCTGCTCCTGTTTACATTATGTCAACTCGGGTCGAGGACAAATGCAATGTTGCTGCACTACAGCATATTCAGGATTCAATATTTCATTTTACGTAAATACACTGTTATTGGTTATATCCCGACAACTGGATGCGCGTGATACTCCACATTTCCTGCCAAATGCAGCGTACCTGCTCCTGTTTACATTATGTCAACTCGGGTCGGGGACAAATCCAATGTTTTTGCAGTTCAGGATATTCAGGATTCAATATTTCATTGAACGTATATACACTGCTGTTGGTGATATCCTGACAATTCGATGCGCGTGATACTCCACATTCCCTGGCAAATGCTACGCAGATCAGCCGGTTTGCGCATTGTCAACTCTGTGTCCTGTCAAATACATTGTAATTGCAGTTTATCATATTAGGCTCAAGTATTTATTTAAACGTATCTCCGCTGCTATTAGTAGTATGTCTACAAATTTATGCGCGTTATACTCCTCATTTGCCGCCAAATACCTGCTCCTGTTTACATTATGTCAACTCGGGTCGAGGACAATTGCAATGTAGCTGTAGTACTGCATATTCAGGATTCAATTCTTCATTAAATGTATCTACACTGCTATTGGTCATATCACGACAATCGATGCGCGTGATACTCCACATTCCCAACCAAATACAGCGCACCTGCTCCTGTTTACATTATTTCAACTCGGGTCAAGGAAAAATGCAATGTTGCTGTAGTGTTGCATATTCAGGATTCAATACTTCATTGAATGTATCTACACTGCAATTGGTCATATCACGACAATTCGATGCGCGTTATACTCCTCATATGCCGCCAAATACAGCGCACCTGCTCTTGTTTACATTATGTCAACTCGGGTCGAGGACAATTGCAATGTAGCTGTAGTACTGCATATTCAGGATTCAATTCTTCATTAAATGTATCTACACTGCAATTGGTCATATCACGACAATTCGATGCGCGTTATACTCCTCATATGCCGCCAAATACAGCGCACCCGCTCTTGTTTACATTGTGTCAACTGTGGTCGAGGACAAATTCAATGTTGTTACAGTACAGCATATACTGGATTCAATACTTCATTGAACGTATATACACTGCTATTGGTGATATCCCGACAAATCGATGCGCGTGATACTACACATTTCCAGCCAAATACGTCGCATCTGCTCCTGTTTACATTATATCAACTAGAGTCGTAGACAAATGCAATGTTCTTGTAGTACTGCATACTCGGGACTCAATACTTCATTGAACGTATCTACACTACTATTGGTGATATTTCGTCAATTTCATGAGCGTTATACTCCACTGCAGCCGCCAAACAGCAGGCCAGCTCTTGTTTACATTATGAAAACTGTTTTCGTGGTCAAATGCAGTGTTTTTGCAGTACAGCATATACTGGATTCAATACTTCATTGAACTTATATACACTGCTATTGGTGGTATGCCTACAATTCGATGCGCGTTATGCTCCACAGTTGCCGCCAAACAGCGGGCCTGTTCCTGTTTACATTATGGCAACTGGGGTCGAAGACAAATGCAATGTTGTTGCAGTACAGCATATAAAGGATTCAATATTTCATTGAATGTATCTACACTGCTATTGGTGATATCACGACAATTCGATGCGCGTGATACTCCACATACCCTGCCAAAGACAGCGCACCTGCTCTTGTTTACATTATGTCAACTAGGGTCGGGGACAAATGCATTGTATTTGCAGTACAGCACATACAGGATTCAATACTTCACTGAACATATATACATTGCTCTTGGTGATATCCCGACATTCCGATGCGCGTGATACTCCACATTACCTGCCAAATACGGCGCACCTGCTCCCGTTTACATTATGTCAACACGGATCGAGGACAAATGCAATATTGTTGCAGTACAGCATATACAGGATTCAATACTTCACTGAACATATATACATTGCTCTTGGTGATATCCCGACAATTCGATGCGCATGATACTCCACATTTCCTGCCAAATACAGCGCACCTGCTCCTGTTTACATTATGTCAACACGTATCGAGGGCAAATGCAATGTTGCTGCAAGTACAGGATATTCAGAATTCAATATTTCATTGAACATATATACACTGTTACTGGAGATATTTCGTCAATTCCATGCGTGTTGTAGTCCACATGTCCTGCCGAATACAGCACAATTGCTCCTGTTTTCATTATGTCAACTGGGGTCGAGGACAAATGCATTGTTTTTGCAGAACAGCATATTCAGGATTCAATATTTCATTGAACGTAAATACACTGCTATTGGCGATATCCCGTCAATTCGATGCGCGTTATACTCCTCATTCGCTGCTAAATACTACGCACATCAGCCGGTATGCGCATTGTCAGCTCTGTGTCCCGTCAAATACATTGTAATTGCAGTTTTGCATATTAGGCTCAAATATTTATTTAAACGTATCTCTGCTGCTATTCGTGGTATGTCGACAAATCTATGCGCGTAATACTCCTCATTTGCCGCCAAATACAGCGGACCTGCTCCCGTTTACATTATGTCAACTCGGGTCTAGTACAAATGCAATGTTGTTGTAGTACTGCATATTCAGGATTCAATACTTCATTGAATGTATCTACACTGCTATTGGTGATATCCCGGCAATTTGAAGCGCGTTATACTCTTCATTCGCTGCCAAATGCTACGCACATCAGAGAGTGTTGGCATTGTCAACTCTGTGTTCCGTCAAATACATTGTAATTGCAGTTTATCATATTAGGCTCAAGTATTTATTTAAACGTATCTCCGCTGCTATTAGTGGTATGTCGACAAATCTATGCGCGTTATACTCCTCATTTGCCGCCAAATACAGCGGACCTGCTCCTGTTTACATTATGTCAACTGGGGTCGAGGACAATTGCAATGTTGTTGCAGTACAGCATATTTAGGAATCGATATTTCATTGAACGTAAATACACTGTTATTGGTGATATCCCGACAACTCGACGCGCGTGTTACTCCACATTCCCTCGCAAATACAGCGCACCTGCTCCTGTTTACATTATGTCAACACGGATCGAGGGCAAATGCTATTTTGTTGCAGTACAGCATATACAGGATTCATATTTCTTTGAACGTACATACACTGCCATGGTGATATCCCAACAATTCGATGCGCATGATACTCCATATTTCCTGCCAAATACAGCGTAAATGCTCCTGTTTACATTATGACAACTCGTGTCGACAACAAATGCAATGTTGCTACAAGTAGAGCATATACAGGATTCAATATTTCATTGAACGTAAATACACTGTTATTGGTTATATTCCGACAACTCGATGCGCGTGATACTCCACATTCCCTGCCAAATACAGCGCACCTGCTCCTGTTTACATTATGTCAACTCGGATCGAGGGCAAATGCTATGTTGTTGCAGTACAGCATATACAGGATTCAACAATTCATTGAACGTATATACACTGCCATGGTGATATCCCGACAATTCGATGCGCGTGATACTCCACATTCCCTGCCAAATACAGCGCACCTGCTCCTGTTTACATTATGCCAACTCGGATCGAGGGCAAATGCCATGTTGTTGCAGTACAGCATATACAGGATTCAATATTTCATTGATCGCATATACACTGCTGTCAATGATATCCTGACAATTCGATGCGCGTTGTACTCCTCATTCGCTGCAGAATACTACGTACATCAGCCGGTTGGCGCATTGTCAACTCTGTATCCTGTCAAATACATTGTAATTGCATTTTATCATATTATGCACAAGTATTTATTTAAACGTATCTCCGCTGCTATTCCTGGTATGTCGACAAATCTATGCGCGTTATGCTCCTCATTTGCCGCTAAATACAGCGCACCTGCTCCTGTTTACATTATGTCAACTGGGGTCGAAGACGATTGCAATGTTGTTGCAGTACACCATATTCAGGGTTCAATATTTCATTGAACGTACATACACTGCCATTGGTGATATCCCGTCAATTCGATGCGCGTTATACTCCACATTTCCTGCCAATTACGGCGCACCTGCTCCAGTTTACATTATGTCAACTGGGGTCGAAGACCATTGCAATGTTGTTGCAGTACACCATATTCAGGATTCAGTATTTCATTGAACGTACATACACTGCCATTGGTGATATCTCGACAATTCGATGCGCGTTATACTCCTCATTCGCTGCAGTATACTACGTACATCAGCCGGTTGGCGCATTGTCAACTCTGTGTCCTGTCAAATACATTGTAATTGCAGTTCATTATATTAGGCTCAAATATTTATTTAAACGTATTTCCGCTGCTATTCCTGGTATGTCGACAAATTTATGCGCGTTATACTCCTCATTTGCCGCCAAATACAGCGCACCTGCTCCTGTTTACATTATGTCAACTCGGGTCGAGGACAAATGCAATGCTGTTGCAGTACAGCATATTCAGGATTCAATATTTCATTGAACGGCTCTACACTGCTATTCGTGATACCTCGTCAATTCGATGCGCGGTATACCGCACAGATGCTGCCAAATTGAGAGCAAATCAGCCACTTTGCGCTATGTCAATTCAGGACCCTGCCTAATTCATTGTAATTGTAGTTTCCAATATTTAGGCTTTTTTATTCAATTAAACGTATCTCCGGTGCTATTGGTGGTATGCCTACCATTCGATGCGCGTTGTGCTCCACAGTTGCAACCAAACAGCGGACCTGCTCTTGTTTATATTATGTCAACTGGGGTCGAAGACAAATGCAATGTTCTTGTAGTACTGCATACTCAGGATTCAATATTTCATTGAATGTATCTACACTGCTATTGGTGATATCACGACAATTCGATGCGCGTGGTACTCCACATTCCCCGCCGAAGACAGCGCACCTGCTCTTGTTTACATTATGTCAACTCGGGTCGAGGACAAATGCAATGTTGTTGCAGTAGAGCATATACGGGATTCAATATTTCATTGAACGTATATACACTGCTATTGGTGATATCTCGGCAATTCGATGCGCGTGATACTCCACGTTCCCTGCCAAATACAGCGCACCTGCTCCTATTTACATTATGTCAACTCGGGTCAAGGACAAATGCAATGTTTTTGCAGTACAGCACATTCAGAATTCAATATTTCATTGAAAGTAAATACACTGCTATTGGTGATATCTCGGCAATTCGATGCGCGTGATACTCCACGTTCCCGGCCAAATACAGCGCACCTGCTCCTATTTACATTATGTCAACTCGGGTCAAGGACAATTGCCATGTTGTTGCAGTACAGCATATACGGGATTCAATATTTCATTGAACGTACATACGCTGCCATGGTAATATCCCGTCAATTCGACGCGCATGATACTCCACATTTCCTGCCAAATACAGTGCACCTGCTCCTGTATATATTATGTCAACTCGTTTCGAGGACAAATGCAATGTTGCTGCAGTACAGCATATTCAGGATTCAATATTACATTGAACGTATATAGACCGCCATGATGATATCCCGACAATTCGATGCGCATGATACTCCACATTTCCTGCCAAATACAGCGCACCTGCTCCTGTTTAGATTATGTCAACTCGGGTCGAGGACAAATGCAATGTTGCTGCAGTACAGCATATTCAGGATTCAATATTTCATTGAACGTATCTACACTGCTATTCGTGATATCCCGACAATTCGAAGCGCGTTGTACTCCACATTCCCTGGCTAATACAGCGCACCTGCTCCTGTTTACATTATGTCAACTAGGGTCAAGGACAAATGCAATGTTTTTGCAGTACAGCACATTCAGGATTCAATATTTCATTGAATGTATATACACTGCTATTCGTGATATCCCGACAATTCGAAGCGCGTTGTACTCCACATTCCCTGGCAAATGTAGCGCACCTGCTCCTGTTTACATTATGTCAACTGGGGTCAAGGACAAATGCAATATTGCTGCAGTACAGCATATTCAGGATTCAATATTTCATTGAACGTATATACACTGCTATTCGTGATATCCCGACAATTCGAAGCGCGTTGTACTCCACATTCCCTGGCAAATACAGCGGACCTGCTCCTGTTTACATTATGTCAACTCGGGTCAAGGACAAATGCAATGTTTTTGCAGTACAGCACATTCAGGATTCAATATTTCATTCAATGTATATACACTGCTATCCGTGATATCCCGACAATTCGATCCGCGTTATACTCCTCATTCGCTGCAGAATACTACGTACATCAGCCGGTTGGCGCATTGTCAACTCTGTGTCCTGTCAAATACATTGTAATTGCATTTTATCATATTATGCATAAGAATTTATTTAAACGTATCTTCGCTGCTATTCCTGGTATGTCGACAAATCTATGTGCGTTATACTCCTCATTTGTCGCCAAATAAAGCGGACCTGCTCCTGTTTACATTAAGTCAACTGGGGTCGAGGACAATTGCAATGTTGTTGCAGTAAAGCATATTCAGGAATCAATATTTCATTGAACAGACCTACACTGCTATTTGTGAAATCTCGTCAATTCGATGCGCGGTATGCCGCACAGTTGCTACCAAATAGAGCGCAAATCAGCCACTTTGCGCTATGTAAACGCAGGTCCCTGCCTAATTCATTGCAATTGTATGTTTGCATATTTAGGCTTATGTATTCAATTAAACGTATCTCCGGTGCTATAGGTGGTATGCCTACAATTCGATGCGCGTTATGCTCCACAGCTGCCGCCAAACAGCGCACCTGCTCCTGTTTGCATTATGTCAACTCGGGTCGGGGACAAATCCAATGTTTTTGCCGTTCAGGATATTCTGGATTCAATATTTCATTGATCATACATACACTGGCATTGGTGATATGCCGACAATTCGATGCGCGTTATACTCCTCATTCGCTGCAGAATACTACGTACATCAGCCGGTTGGCGCATTGTCAACTCTGTGTCCTGTCAAATACATTGTAATTGCATTTTATCATATTATGCACAAGTATTTATTTAAACGTATCTCCGCTGCTATTCCTGGTATGTCGACAAATCTATGCGCGTTATGCTCCTCATTTGCCGCGAAATACAGCGCACCTGCTCCTGTTTAGATTATGTCAACTCGGGACGAGGACAAATGCAATGTTGCTGCAGTACAGCATATTCAGGATTCAATATTTCATTGAACGTATCTACACTGCTATTCGTGATATCCCGACAATTCGAAGCGCGTTGTACTCCACATTCCCTGGCAAATACAGCGCACCTGCTCCTGTTTACATTATGTCAACTCGGGTCAAGGACAAATGCAGTGTTTTTGCAGTACAGCACATTCAGGATTCAATATTTCATTGAACGGATATACACTGCTATTGGTGATATCCCGACAATTCGATCCGCGTTATACCCCTCATTCGCTGCCAAATACTACGCACATCAGCCGGTTTGCGCAATGTCAACTCTGTGTCCTGTCAAATACATTGTAATTGCATTTTATCATATTATGCACAAGTATTTATTTAAACGTATCTCCGCTGCTATTCCTGGTATTTCGACAAATCCGTGCGCGCTATACTCCTCATTTGCCGCCAAATACAGCGCACCTACCCCTGTTTACATTATGTCAACTCGGATCCAGGACAAATGCAATGTTGTTGCAGTACAGCATATACGGGATTCAATATTTCATTGAACGTATATACACTGCTATTGGTGATATCTCGGCAATTCGATGCGCGTGATACTCCACGTTCCCTGCCAAATACAGCGCACCTGCTCCTGTTTACATTATGTCATTCGGGTCGAGGACAAATGCATTGTTTTTGCAGTACAGCATATTACTGGATTCAATGTTTCATTGAACGTATATACACTGCCATGGTGATATCCCGACAATTCGATGCGCATGATACTCCACATTTGCTGCCAAATACAGCACACCTGCTCCTGTTTACATTATGTCCCACTCGGGTCGAGGACAAATGCAATGTTGTTGCAGTACTGCATATCCAGGATTCAATACTTCATTGAACGTATCTGCACTGCTACTGGAGATATTTCGTCAATTCCATGCGACTTGTACTCCACATTTCCTGCCAAATACTGCGCACCTGCTCCTGTTTACATTATGTCAACTAGGTTCGAGGACAAATGCAATGTTGTTGCAGTACAGCACATACGGGATTCAGTACTTCATTCAACGTATATACACTGCCATGGTGATATCCCGACAATTCGATGCGCATAATACTCCACATTCCGTGCCAAATACAGCGCACGTGCTCTTGTTTAAATTATGTCAACTCGGGTGGAGGACAAATGCAATGTTGTTGCCGTACTGCATATCCAGGATTCAATACTTCATTGAACGTATATACACTGCTATTGGTGATATCCCGACAAATCGATGCGCGTGACACTCCACATTCCCAGCCAAATCTGGCGCGTCTGCTCCTGTTTACATTATATCAACCGGGGTCGAAGACGAATGCAATGTTCTTGTAGTACTGCATACTCAGGACTCAATACTTCATTGAACGTATCTACACTACTATTGGTGATATTTCGTCAATTCCATGAGCGTTATACTAAACAGCAGCCGCCAAACAGCGGGCCAGCTCTTGTTTACATTATGAAAACTGTTTTCGAGGTCAAATGCAGTGTTTTTGCAGTACAGCATATACTGGATTCAATACTTCATAGAACGTATATACACTGCTATTGGTGATATCCCGACAAGTCGATGCGCGTGATACTCCACATTTCCAGCCAAATACGTCGCATCTGCTCCTGTTTACATTATATCAACTAGAGCCGAAGACAAATGCAATGTTCTTGTAGTACTGCATACTCGGGACTCAATACTTCATTGAACGTATCTACACTACTGTTGGTGATATTTCGTCAATTCCATGAGCGCTATACTCCACAGCTGCCGCCAAACAACGGGCCAGCTCTTGTTTATGTTGTGAAAACTGTTTACGTGGTCAAATGCAATGTTGTTGCAGTACAGCATATACAGGATTCAATATTTCATTGAACGTATATACACTGCCATGGTGATATCCCGACAATTCGATGCGCATGATACTCCACATTTCCTGCCAAATACAGCGCACCTGCTCCTGTTTACATTATGTCATTCGGGTCGAGGACAAATGCATTGTTTTTGCAGTACAGCATATTACTGGATTCAATATTTCATCGAACGTATATACACTGCCATGGTGATATCCCGACAATTCGATACGCATGATACTCCACATTTGCTACCAAATACAGCACACCTGCTCCTGTTTACATTATGTCCCACTCGGGTCGAGGACAAATGCAATGTTGTTGCAGTACTGCATATCCAGGATTCCATACTTCATTGAACGTATCTGCACTGCTACTGGAGATATTTCGTCAATTCCATGCGTCTTGTACTCCACATTTCCTGCCAAATACTGCGCACCTGCTCCTGTTTACATTATGTCAACTAGGTTCGAGGACAAATGCAATGTTGTTGCAGTACAGCATATACAGGATTCAATACTTCACTGAACATATATACATTGCTCTTGGCGATATCCCGACAATTCGATGCGCATGATACTCCACATTTGCTACCAAATACAGCGCACCTGCTCTTGTTTACATTGTGTCAACTATGGTCGAGGACAAATGCATTGTTTTTACAGTACAGCACATACGGGATTCAGTACTTCATTCAACGTATATACACTGCCATGGTGATATCCCGACAATTCGATGCGCATGATACTCCACATTCCCTGCCAAATACAGCGCACGTGCTCTTGTTTAAATTATGTCAACTCGGGTCGAGGACAAATGCAATGTTGTTGCCGTACTGCATATCCAGGATTCAATACTTCATTGAACGTATCTACACTACTATTGGTGATATTACGTCAATTCCATGAGCGTTATACTCCACAGCAGCCGCCAAACAGCGGGCCAGCTCCTGTTTACATTATGAAAACTGTTTTCGAGGTCAAATGCAGTGTTTTTGCAGTACAGCTTATACAGGATTCAATATTTGATTGAACGTATATACACTGCTATTCGTGATATCCCGACAATTCGAAGCGTGTTATACTCCTCAGTCGCTGCCAAATACTACACACAACAGAGAGTTTGAGCATTGTCAACTCTGTGTCCTTTCAAAAACATTGTAATTGCAGTTTATCATACTAGGCTCAACTATTTATTTAAACGTATATCCGCTGCTATTCGTGGTATGTCGACAAATCTATGCGCGTTATACTACTCATTTGCCACCAAATACAGCGCACCTGCTCTTGTTTACATTGTGTCAACTTTGGTCGAGGACAAATGCAGTGTTTTTGCAGTAGGGCATATACTGGATTCAATACTTCATTGAACGTATATACACTGCTATTGGTGATATCCCGACAAATCGATGCGCGTGACACTCCACATTCCCAGCCAAATACGGCGCATCTGCTCCTGTTTACATTATATCAACTGGGGTCGAAGACGAATGCAATGTTCTTGTAGTACTGCATACTCGGGACTCAATACTTCATTGAACGTATCTACACTACTGTTGGTGATATTTCGTCAATTCCATGAGCGTTATACTCCACAGCTGCCGCCAAACAACGGGCCAGCTCTTGTTTATATTGTGAAAACTGTTTACGTGGTCAAATGCAATGTTGTTGTAGTACAGCATATACAGGATTCAATATTTCATTGAACGTATATACACTGCCATGGTGATTTCCCGACAATTCGATGCGCATGATACTCCACATTTCCTGCCAAATACAGCGCACCTGCTACTGTTTACATTATGTCATTCGGGTCGAGGACAAATGCAATGTTGTTGCAGTACAGCATATTCAGGATTCAATATTTCATTGAACGTATATACACTGCTATTCGTGATATCCCGCCAATTCGAAGCGCGTTGTACTCCACATTCCCTGGCAACTGCAGCACACCTGCTCCTGTTTACATTATGTCAACTCGGGTCAAGGACAAATGCAATGTTTTTGCAGTACAGCACATTCAGGATTCAATATTTCATTGAACGGATATACACTGCTATTGGTGATATCCCTACAATTCGATCCGAGTTATACTCCTCATACGCTGCAGAATACTACGTACATCAGCCGGTTGGCGCATTGTCAACTCTGTGTCCTGTCAAATACATTGTAATTGCATTTTATCATATTATGCACAAGTATTTATTTAAACGTATCTCCGCTGCTATTCCTGGTATATCGACAAATCTATGCGCGTTATACTCCTCATTTGCCGCTAAATACAGCGCACCTGCTCCTGTTTACATTGTGTCAACTGGGGTCGAAGACGATTGCAATATTGTTGCAGTACACCATATTCAGGATTCAATATTTCATTGAACGTACATACACTGCCACTGGTGATATCCCGACAATTCGATGCGCGTTACACTCCTCATTCGCTGCAGAATACTACGTACATCAGCCGGTTGCGCATTGCCAACTCTGTGTCCTGTCAAATACATTGTAATTGCAGTTCATTATATTAGGCTCAAATATTTATTTAAACGTATCTCCGCTGCTATTCGTGGTATGTCGACAAATCTATGCGCGTTATACTCCTCATTTGCCGCCAAATAAAGCGGACCTGCTCCTGTTTACATTAAGTCAACTGGGGTCGAGGACAATGGCAATGTTGTTGCAGTAAAGCATATTCAGGAATCAATATTTCATTGAACAGACCTACACTGCTATTTGTGATATCTCGTCAATTCGATGCGCGGTATGCCGCACAGTTGCTACCAAATAGAGCGCAAATCAGCCACTTTGCGCTATGTAAACTCAGGTCCCTGCCTAATTCATTGCAATTGTATTTATGCATATTTAGGCTTATGTATTCAATTAAACGTATCCCCGGTGCTATTGGTGGTATGCCTACAATTCGATGCGCGTTATGCTCCACAGTTGCCGCCAAACAGCGGATCTGCTCCTGTTTACGTTTTGTCAACTCGGGTCGAGAAAGAAACCAATGTTACTGCAGTACTGCATCTCCAGGCTACAATATTCAATGGAACATTTCACCGTTTCCTTTGGAGATATGTCGACAATTCAATGCGCGCTATACCCCTCATTCACTGCCAAACACAGCGCACTTCAACCGGTTTTCCTAAACTTAACTCTGTGCCCTGTCAATGCCAGCGAAGTTGACGTTTCGGAAATTCTGCCCCAAATATTCAATTGATCGTACCACCGTTTCCATTGCAGATAAGTCGACAATTCGATGCGCATTATATTCCACATTTGCGGCCAAATACAACGGCCCTGCTCCTGTTTACATTATGTCAACTGGGGTCGAAGACGAATGCAATGTTCTTGTAGTACTGCATACTCAGGACTCAATACTTCATTGAACGTATCTACACTACTATTGGTGATATTTCGTCAATTCCATGAGCGTTATACTCCACAGCAGCCGCCAAACAGCGGGTCAGCTCTTGTTTACATTATGAAACCTGTTTTTTTTAAACTGTTTATTTGAGCCAAGGTACCAATTTTGAGTACATTTGTTATTCACAATAAACTATGAATTTTGATAATGTTGTGATAGGCAATGGTACCGATACGCGACGGTACGACGTAGCCATACTGTGTTATGTGACGGCGCTTTACATGATTTGTGTTTACTACATTCTTAGGGGTTGAGCCGCTGGGGAGCGGAGCTTTTGTATGAATTTGTATTTTCTTTATTTTTTCCATGTCCTGAAAAACTTGGTCGCAAAAACAGGACGCTTCTGTATTCTACTTTTTGATTTTATGGAGGGGTGGGATGAGCGGGAGAGGGGTGGGGAGGGGGGTTTTAAATAGGTTTATTTACATAATTTACAGTATATACACATTACACCTGCGTTGTGCGGTGTCAGAATCTCGTATTTTGTTGTAGGTTTGGTATCCACCAATATTTTTTTGTGTTTTTTCTGTGTTTGTCTTTAATGTCTCTCCGGGGGAGGGCCATGTTGTATCTCCACCTGGTGTCTGCGGTCTGTCCGTTCATGTTTTCTTCATAGAGTATGGTTTTGATCCCTATTTTTCTTTTTATGTGGTAAATAATTGGAATGTTATTTTGGTCCTGGAGGTAGTTTTTTTCGTCTAGGTATAGGAAGGCCTCTGGGGGGATGTATCCTGTTGTCAGGGTGTTTCTGTAATACGCGTTGTTAGGATATAGGCAACTGAAAATTAGGCTGTTTTCTTTTATTTTTGCCGCTTGCGCGAAATGGTTTCTTATTAGCTTTAGGATGTGACAGTCTATGCGATGGATGTTTGCTAGGTCGTATATTATTTTATTTTTCACATACTTTTTGAATCCGCTGTGTTCGGATCTGTAAGTACTCAAGCAAGCTCTGATGCATTTTCTTTCGAATATGCGGATTTTTTCCATCTGGGAGGCTGATATGTTGTACCAGATTGGGCAGCCGTATGTTATGATCGGTCTGATTAATGCTTGGTAGCAAAGTATTTTTACTTTGCTGTCGAGATGTTTGGAGTAGAATAGTTTTTTCATTTTCCAGAAGGCCTTATTGGCCTTGGCGAGTTGGATTTCGGTGTGCTGCTTGTAGTTTAGATTGTAGTCTATGTTTACTCCTAGGTATTTTACGCAGTTTTTGTGTGGTATGAGTGCCCCTTTGTTTGCCTTTTCTCTTAGTTGGAATTTTTTGCAAGTTTCCCTTTCTATTGAGCCGATTTCACTTGACTTGGGTCTAAACAGTATGGTTTCGCATTTGCTTGTGTTGATTTTTAGTTTCCATGCGTGGTAATAGTCGTTTATTTTTTCGAAAAGTTCTTGAAGATCAGTTTTTATTATCTTGGTTTTGCGGCCTGTTACGTAGATGATTAGGTCATCTGCGAAGGCTATGGAGCGTTTGTGGGAGGATGTATTGAGATTGAAGAGATTTAGTAAGTCACTGATGTAGATACTGAAGAGTAGCGGGGAGTTTACTGTGCCTTGTTGGAGACCGTTTGTTATGGGGAATTCTTTGTTTGATGTGATTGAACCTTCGGTCATTACGAATGTTCTGCTGGTGATCATGTTCCAGATTATTTTAATTAAGTGTTTGGGGAAGTTTTTCTTTATCAGCTTGTATATGAGGCCTGGGATCCAGACTGTGTCGAAAGCTTTTTCGAGGTCTATTAAGCAGGCGGCTACTCGTTGTTTCGCGTTTAGGGCCCAGCAGATGTCTGACGTAAGTTTGTTTATAGCGTGAATTGTGGAGTGTTTGTGCCGGAAGCCAAATTGATTTTCTGGGATTATGTCATTTTTTGTGCAGAAGGAAGTTAGGGGGTTATTTATGATTATTTCAAATACTTTCCCTATGTTGGGGAGGAGGCTTATGGGTCGTAGGTTTGCGGGCGATGAGCCGTCTTTGTCTTTTTTTGTAATGGCTATCAGCTTGGCTTTTTTCCATTTTTTGGGGAAGTATGTGTTGTTTAGTGCGTTGTTGAAGAGTACTGTGTAGTACCATTTTATTTTGTTCGGTAGGCGCTTGAGTAAAATGTTTGGGATGCCGTCGAAGCCGGAGGATTTTTTGTTGTTTAGCTTGGAGAAGATTGTGTTTAGTTGATTGTAATTTGTGAAGTAGTTTATTTCTGGATCTGGTTGTTTGGGGTTGTCTGCGGTGTTTTCATTTGAGAATGTGCAGACTGTTTCGTTTAGCGTTTTGTCTTGTTCCATTTCATTTTTGAGTCTGTTTGTTTCGGCGATGATAATTCTGTTTAGTTGTTCCCGGCCCATGTGTTCGTTTTGTGAGTGTGTTTTGGAAAAGTGGGTGCCGATAATGTCTAGTTTGTCTGTTGTTTTAGTTATTACGAAGTTACCCTCGGTGTCTTTGATGGTGTTGTGTATCGTTATACCTGCTTCTTGGATAAGGGAGGCTTTTTCTGGGGGCAATTTGAGAGGTGGGATGGGGTTTTGTCCTTTTGGTCTGAAGATTTGATTTATTTGTGGGAACATGTTGGCTGACTCGTTTTTGGAGATGTTTTTTATTTTGTTTGTCCAGTACTGGTTTATAGAGTTAGCGAATTCTTGATTCAGTTGCGCTTTTATTTTGTATAGTAGGTACTTTAAGTATTCTAGTTCTTCCCTTTTGTCGTAAGAATAGTTGAATTTTATATTGTTTATTTTGGAGAGTATGTAGCTTTTGTCCCGCTGTAGCTCTTTTATTCTGCTATTGATATAGGGCTCGCATGAATTTTTTTCTTTTATGATTGGCACAGATTTTTGGAGGGCAATTTGTGTATGTTTTTCTATTTCGTCTATGAATGAGTCGATTTGTCTGTTTGTAAGGTTGACGTTGTTGTAGATCTTTAGGTCGCAGTTTTGTTCGAGTATGTTTTGAAACTTTTTCCAGTCTGTCTTTTTGTAATTGTACCTGGGTGTCTCGGTCTGTGTTTCGAGTGTTAGGAGGTCAGATGTATTTTTGTTTACGTGAAATATTAAGGCGTTATGGTCACTGTCATAGGCTAAGGTTTTGAGGGTGTTATTTGGACGTAGGTTTTTAAATTTTAGCCGCGCATCTGCTAGGCATATGTCCAGGTATGAGCCTCCTTTTGGGTAAGAGGGTAGCTCGGAGCTGTATAAGGTTGTTTTGTAGTGAATGCTTCTATTGTCTAGCCAGTTTCTAATGAAGTTGCCTCTCGTGTTGTTTATTTCGTTTTTCCAGCTCGTATGTTTCGCGTCGCCTGCTATTATGTAGTAGTTTTCCGGTTTATTGAGCTGTAAAAGTTCGAAGAGTTTATTGAATTCGTCGCCAAATTCTTTCTGGTTTCCGGTGGTTGCGTAGGCTGCCGTGATAAACAAGTTTTCCTTACTGCTTATTTTTATTTTTATGGTCGTTGCTTCTAGGATTTTGAAGCTTGATATTTTGTCGTTTAGAATTGTTTTGTGTTTTATGGGGTTTTTTATGAGGATTGCTGTTCCTCCTCCTTGGCTGGCGTTCGGTCTGTCGTGTCTTATCATAGAGTAATTTTTGAAGTGTACTTTGTGTTTTTTGTTTAGTTTTGTTTCCGAGATGAGTACGATGTCTGGGGTTTCTTTATTTATTAGGGTTAGCATACTGTATCTTTTTTGGTTTGAAATTAGAGAGTTGGCATTTATTGCAATTATTTTCAGATGTTTTAAGTTTAGTTTATATGTTTTTTGCCGTATTTGTTGCTTTAGTGGATTTTGATTATTCGTCCTCTGTGCTATTGAAGGTGCCGAAGATGGCGTCGATCCTTTCTTCGTGTTTTGCTAGTGTTTTTTTTATTTCGATTAATTGCGTTTGATGATCTTTTAACGCTTGGAGGATACTATTTTTGAAGTCTTCGATGACGTTTATAATGCTTTGTTGGGGGGAGTTATCGGTTGTGGTTGTGCTTTGGCTTTGTCTCAGATTTAAGTTTGCTATTTGTGTTGCGTTTTCAATTTTTTGATTTGCATTTGTTTGATGTTTTACTACGTCGGAGAATTTTAGTTCTGGGACGTATTTCCGGCTTATTTGGGCTATTCGTTTTATTTTTGTTTCCTTATCTTTTTTCTTTTTTTCTGCTAGCTTCTTGCGTAGCTCGACGAGTTTGGGGCACCCCTTGTATGACGCGGGGTGTCCGTAGTTTTTGCAGTTCACGCAGAATATTTTCTCTTTGTTCACTGCTTCTTCCTTTTTTATTTTGCACTCGCCTGGACCATGGGGCTCAGTGCATTTTACGCAGCGGTAATTTAGGTTACAGTTGTGTGCTGTGTGACCTAGTCGCTGGCATTTGTGGCATTGCGTTATGTCATCATTTTTTTTTATTATTTTTTCCCATTTTATTTTGAAGTAGTTAAAATGGTTTATTTTTAGTAGGTTACTTATATTGCTGTCGGGGGATACTTGAATTATGAAGATTGGCAGCAATATATTGTTTTCCCTTGATCTTTTGGTCGTAAATCGCGAGACTTTTGTGAATTGTACGTCTTCTATTTGTGGTGCTCGCAGGTCCGTGAGTATTTCCGTTTCAGAGTAGCTATTGTCTAAGCCTTTTAATAGGTACGTATGGTGTTTCTCTGATTTGGGTGTGTAGGTGTAAAATGTTGTGTTGGCTGCTAGAAGTGTTTCTTTCGCTCTTTTGAAGTCGGGTAGGTTTTGGAGGTAGAGAGCATGTTTGCCTGTGTTTATTCTTTTAATATGGAATTGTTTGATCTTCGCTACTTTTTCTATGAGCGTTACCGTATCTTTCGGTTCTTGAAGCGTTATGTTGATGGGGGGCGGTTTCGTTTCCCTTGCGGCGGGTGGGGCGTCAGTACGCTCCTCTGCTGTGTATCTGGTGTGGTGTGCGTCAGGTGCTCGGCCCCTCCGTGGTGAAGCTGGTGGCGCTGGGCCTCCTGGGTTGTGCGATGCGGCCTGTCGCCCCTGCGGTGTTGATTGTTTTGGCGGTGTGGTGGGACTATGTTTTCCCACTTTGCCCCGTAGGATTTCGTTTTTTTTCCTTATTTCTTCCAGCGTTGGGTTTGGAGCTTGGTAGCTTGCTGGATCTATCTGTGCATGTGGATGTGGTTCTGCTTCTAGTAAGCTAAACCTATTTTTTAATGGGATCGCTGGCGGTGATGCTGTTTTTATGGGCCTCATGCTTATGGCTTCCGTGGCCCTTTCGTACTGGGAGGAGGGATGCTCCTCTTCTACGTTTTTATGGATATCTCCTGATCCTTTAGTCCTGGCCACTAAGTTTGGTTGTGGGTTGAGTTTCCGCGTCTTTTGCGCGGAAAGTTTTAAGCTATTGTTGATTTCTTTTGCCGTTTTTTGCGCGCTAATTTTTCTTTTAATTGGTTTTTTTAGGGTGGGTTCCGTTTCCTTGCTCTTAGCTTCATTATCGCTGTCTCCTATTTTTTTATATACCTTTATACTGCTTTATATTATGATTTTATATTTATTATTTTTATTTGTCGCGATGGTGTCACTGCACTGTTTTTTAATTTTTTTGTCACTATGTCACTTTTTCTTTTTATTCCTCTGGTGGATGCTTGTACACTTCGACGCGCGCACTGTTAGGGCCTAAGCCTGATGTCCCTTTCCAGGCTGAGAGGTCCGTCCCGTTCGGAGGTTTACGGTCGACTACTGATTATGAAAACTGTTTTCGAGGTCAAATGGGTGATTTTGCAGTACAGCATATACTGGATTCAATACTTCATTGAACGTATATAGACTGCTATTGGTGATATCCCGACAAATCGATGCGCGTGATACTCCACATTTCCAGCCAAATACGTCGCATCTGCACCTGTTTACATTATATCAACTAGAGCCGAAGACAAATGCTCTTGTAGTACTGCATACTCGGGACTCAATACTTCATTGAACGTATCTACACTACTGTTGGTGATATTTCGTCAATTCCATGAGCGTTATACTCCACAGCTGCCGCCAAACAACGGGCCAGCTCTTGTTTATATTGTGAAAACTGTTTACGTGGTCAAATGCAATGTTGTTGCAGTACAGCATATACAGGATTCAATTGTTTCATTGAACGTATATACACTGCCATGGTGATATCCCGACAATTCGATGCGCATGATACTCCACATTTCCTGCCAAATACAGCGCACCTGCTCCTGTTTACATTATGTCAACTCGGGTCAAGGACAAATGCAATGTTGCTGCAGTACAGCACATTCAGGATTCAATATTTCATTGAACGTATATACATTGCCATGGTGATATCCCGACAATTCGATGCGCATGATACTCCACATTTCCTGCCAAATACAGCGCACCTGCTCCTGCTTACATTATGTCAACTCGGGTCAAGGACAAATGCAATGTTTTTGCAGTACAGCATATTCAGGATTCAATATTTCAGTGAAAGTAAATACACTGCTATTGGTGATATCCCGACAATTCGATGCGCGTGATACTCCACATTCCCTATCAAATACAGCGCACCTGCTCCTGCTTACATTATGTCAACTCGGGTCAAGGACAAATGCAATGTTTTTGCAGTACAGCATATTCAGGATTCAATATTTCAGTGAAAGTAAATACACTGCTATTGGTGATATCCCGACAATTCGAAGCGCGTTGTACTCCACATTCCCTGGCAAATACGGCGCACCTGCTCCTGTTTACATTATGTCAACTCGGGTCGAGGACAAATCCAATGATTTTGCAGTACAGGATATTAGGGATTCAATATTTCATTGATCGTATATACACTGCTACTAGTGATATCCTGACAAATCTATGCGCGTTATACTCCTCATTTGCCGCCAAATAAAGCGGACCTGCTCCTGTTTACATTAAGTCAACTGGGGTCGAGGACAATTGCAATGTTGCTGCAGTAAAGCATATTCAGGATTCAATATTTCATTGAACAGACCTACACTGCTATTTGTGATATCTCGTCAATTCGATGCGAGGAATGCCGCACAGTTGCTACCAAATAGAGCGCAAATCAGCCACTTTGCGCCTTGTAAACTCAGGTCCCTGCCGAATTCATTGCAATTGTATTTTTGCATATTTAGGCTTATGTATTCAATTAAACGTATCTCCGGTGCAATAGGTGGTATGCCTACAATTCGATGCACGTATATGCTCCACAGCTGCCGCCAAACAGCGCACCTGCTCCTGTTTACATTATGTCAACACGTATCGAGGGCAAATGCAATGTTGCTGCGAGTACAGGATATTCAGAATTCAACATTTCATTGAACGTATATACACTGCCATGGTGATATCCCGACAATTCGATGAGCATGATACTCCACATTTCCTGCCAAATACAGCGCACCTGCTCCTGTTTACATTATGTCAACTCGGGTCGAAGACAAATGCAATGCTGCTGCAGTACAACATATTCAGGATTCAATATTTCATTGAACGTATATACACTGCTATTCGTGATATCCCGACAATTCGAAGCGCGTTGTACTCCACATTCCCTGGCAAATACAGCGCACCTGCTCCTGTTTACATTATGTCAACTCGGATGGAGGACAAGTGTCATGTTGTTGCAGTACAGCATATACGGGATTCAATATTTCATTGAACGTATATACACTGCTATTCGTGATATCCCGACAATTCGATGAGCATGATACTCCACATTCCCTGGCAAATACAGCGCACCTGCTCCTGCTTACATTATGTCAACTCGGGTCAAGGACAAATGCAATGTTTTTGCAGTACAGCACATTCAGGATTCAATATTTCATTGAATGTATATACACTGCTATTCGTGATATCCCGACAGTTCGAAGCGCGTTGTACTCCACATTCCCTGGCAAATACAGCGCACCTGCTCCTGTTTACATTATGCCAACTCGGGTCGAAGACAAATGCAATGTTGCTGCAGTACAGCATATTCAGGAATCAATATTTCATTGAACGTATATACACTGCTATTCGTGATATCCCGACAATTCGAAGCGCGTTATACTCCACATTCCCTGGCAAATACAGCGCACCTGCCCCTGTTTACATTATGTCAACTCGTCTCAAGGACAAATGCAATGTTTTTGCAGTACAGAACATTCAGGATCAATATTCCATTGAATGTATCTACAATTCTATTGCTGATATCACGACAATTCTATGCGTGTGATACTCCACATCCCCAGCCAAATACAGCGCACCTGCTCATGTTTACATTATGTCAACTCGGGTCGAGAACAAATGCAATGTTTTTGCAGTACAGCATATTCAGGATTCAATATTTCTTCGAAAGTAAATACACTGCTATTGGTGATATCCCGACAATTCGATGCGCGTGATGCTCCACATTCCCTGTCAAATGCAGCGATCCCGCTCCTGTTTACATTATGTCAACTCGGATGGAGGACAAGTGTCATGTTGTTGTAGTACAGCATATACGGGATTCAATATTTCATTGAACGTATATACACTGCTATTCGTGATATCCCGACAATTCGAAGAGCGTTGTACTCCACATTCCCTGGCAAATGCAGCGCACCTGCTCCTGTTTACATTATGTCAACTCGGGTCAAGGACAAATGCAATGTTTTTGCAGTACAGCACATTCAGGATTCAATATTTCATTTAATGTATATACACTGCTATTCGTGATATCCCGACAATTCGAAGCGCGTTGTACTCCACATTCCCTGGCAAATACAGCGATCCCGCTCCTGTTTACATTATGTCAACTCGGGTCGAAGACAATTGCAATGTTGCTGCAGTAAAGCATATTCAGGATTCAATATTTCATTGAACAGACCTACACTGCTATTTGTGATATCTCGTCAATTCGATGCGAGGAATGCCGCACAGTTGCTACCAAATAGAGCGCAAATCAGCCACTTTGCGCTATGTAAACTCAGGTCCCTGCCGAATTCATTGCAATTGTATTTTTGCATATTTAGGCTTATGTATTCAATTAAACGTATCTCCGGTGCAATAGGTGGTATGCCTACAATTCGATGCACGTATATGCTCCACAGCTGCCGCCAAACAGCGCACCTGCTCCTGTTTACATTATGTCAACACGTATCGAGGGCAAATGCAATGTTGCTGCAAGTACAGGATATTCAGAATTCAACATTTCATTGAACGTATATACACTGCCATGGTGATATCCCGACAATTCGATGAGCATGATACTCCACATTTCCTGCCAAATACAGCGCACCTGCTCCTGTTTACATTATGTCAACTCGGGTCGAAGACAAATGCAATGTTGCTGCAGTACAACATATTCAGGATTCAATATTTCATTGAACGTATATACACTGCTATTCGTGATATCCCGACAATTCGAAGCGCGTTGTACTCCACATTCCCTGGCAAATACAGCGCACCTGCTCCTGCTTACATTATGTCAACTCGGGTCAAGGACAAATGCAATGTTTTTGCAGTACAGCACATTCAGGATTCAATATTTGATTTAATGTATATAGACTGCTATTCGTGATATCCCCACAATTCGCAGCGCGTTGTACTCCACATTCCCTGGCAAATAGAGCGCACCTGCTCCTGTTTACATTATGTCAACTCGGATGGAGGACAAGTGTCATGTTGTTGCAGTACAGCATATACGGGATTCAATATTTCATTGAACGTATATACACTGCTATTCGTGATATCCCGACAATTCGAAGCGCGTTGTACTCCACATTCCCTGGCAAATGCAGCGAACCTGCTCCTGTTTACATTATGTCAACTCGGGTCAAGGACAAATGCAATGTTGCTGCAGTACACCATATTCAGGATTCAATATTTCATTGAACGTATATACACTACTATTCGTGATATCCCGACAATTCGAAGCGCGTTGTACTCCACATTCCCTGGCAAATGCAGCGCACCTGCTCCTGTTTACATTATGTCAACTCGGGTCGAAGGCAAATGCAATGTTTTTGCAGTACAGCACATTCAGGATTCAATATTTCATTGAACGGATATACACTGCTATTGGTGATATACCGACAATTCGATCCGCGTTATACTCCTCATTCGCTGCCAAATACTACGCACATCAGCCGGTTTGCGCATTGTCAACTCTGTGTCCTGTCAAATACATTGTAATTGCATTTTATCATATTATGCACAAGTATTTATTTAAACGTATCGCCGCTGCTATTCATGGTATGTCGACAAATCTATGCGCGTTATACTCCTCATTTGCCGCTAAATACAGCGCACCTGCTCCTGTTTACATTATGTCAACGGAGGTCGAAGACGATTGCAATGTTGTTGCAGTACACCATATTCAGGATTCAATATTTCATTGAACGTACATGTACTGCGATTGGTGATATCCCGACAATTCGATGCGTGTTATACTCCTCTTCCGCTGCATAATACTACGTACATCAGCCGGTTGGCGCATTGTCAACTCTGTGTCCTGTCAAATACATTGTAATTGCAGTTTATTATATTAGGCCCAAATATTTATTTAAACGTATCTCCGCTGCTATTCGTGGTATGTCGACAAATCTATGCGCGTTATACTCCTCATTTTCCGCCAAATACAGGGGACCTGCTCCTGTTCACATTATGTCAACTGGGGTCGAAGACCAATGCAGTGTTGTTGCAGTACAGCACATTCAGGATTCAATATTTCTTTGAACGTATATACACTGCCATGGTGATATCCCGACAATTCGATGAGCATGATACTCCACATTCCCTGGCAAATACAGCGCACCTGCTCCTGTTTACATTATGTCAACTCGGGTCGAAGACAAATGCAATGTTGCTGCAGTACAGCATATTCAGGAATCAATATTTCATTGAACGTATATACACTGCTATTCGTGATATCCCGACAACTCGAAGCGCGTTATACTCCACATTTTCTGGCAAATACAGCGCACCTGCCCCTGTTTACATTATGTCAACTCGTCTCAAGGACAAATGCAATGTTTTTGCAGTACAGAACATTCAGGATCAATATTCCATTGAATGTATCTACAATTCTATTGCTGATATCACGACAATTCTATGCGTGTGATACTCCACATCCCCAGCCAAATACAGCGCACCTGCTCATGTTTACATTATGTCAACTCGGGTCGAGAACAAATGCAATGTTTTTGCAGTACAGCATATTCAGGATTCAATATTTCTTTGAAAGTAAATACACTGCTATTGGTGATATCCCGACAATTCGATGCGCGTGATGCTCCACATTCCCTGTCAAATGCAGCGATCCCGCTCCTGTTTACATTATGTCAACTCGGATGGAGGACAAGTGTCATGTTGTTGTAGTACAGCATATACGGGATTCAATATTTCATTGAACGTATATACACTGCTATTCGTGATATCCCGACAATTCGAAGCGCGTTGTACTCCACATTCCCTGGCAAATACAGCGCACCTGCTCCTGTTTACATTATGTCAAGTCGGGTCAAGGACAAATGCAATGTTTTTGCAGTACAGCACATTCAGGATTCAATATTTCATTTAATGTATATACACTGCTATTCGTGATATCCCGACAATTCGAAGCGCGTTGTACTCCACATTCCCTGGCAAATACAGCGCACCTGCTCCTGTTTACATTATGTCAACTCGGGTCAAGGACAAGTGCAATGTTTTTGCAGTACAGCACATTCAGGATTCAATATTTCATTGAACGGATATACACTGCTATTGGTGATATACCGACAATTCGATCTGCCTTATACTCCTCATTCGCTGCCAAATACTACGCACATCAGCCGGTTTGCGCATTGTCAACTCTGTGTCCTGTCAAATACATTGTAATTGCATTTTATCATATTATGCACAAGTATTTATTTAAACGTATCGCCGCTGCTATTCATGGTATGTCGACAAATCTATGCGCGTTATAATCCTCATTTGCCGCTAAATACAGCGCACCTGCTCCTGTTTACATTATGTCAACGGAGGTCGAAGACGATTGCAATGTTGTTGCAGTACACCATATTCAGGATTCAATATTTCATTGAACGTACATATACTGCGATTGGTGATATCCCGACAATTCGATGCGTGTTATACTCCTCTTCCGCTGCATAATACTATGTACATCAGCCGGTTGGCGCATTGTCAACTCTGTGTCCTGTCAAATACATTGTAATTGCAATTTATTATATTAGGCTCAAATATTTATTTAAACGTATCTCCGCTGCTATTCGTGGTATGTCGACAAATCTATGCGCGTTATACTCCTCATTTTCCGCCAAATACAGGGGACCTACTCCTGTTCACATTATGTCAACTGGGGTCGAAGACCAATGCAGTGTTGTTGCAGTACAGCACATTCAGGATTCAATATTTCATTGAACGTAAATACACTGCCATGGTTATATCCCGACAATTCGATGAGCATGATACTCCACATTCCCTGGCAAATACAGCGCACCTGCTCCTGCTTACATTATGTCAACTCGGGTCAAGGACAAATGCAATGTTTTTGCAGTAGAGCACATTCAGGATTCAATATTTCATTGAATGTATATACACTGCTATTCGTGACATCCCGACAGTTCGAAGCGCGTTGTACTCCACATTCCCTGGCAAATACAGCGCACCTGCTCCTGTTTACATTATGTCTACTCGGGTCGTAGACAAATGCAATGTTGCTGCAGTACAGCATATTCAGGAATCAATATTTCATTGAACGTATATACACTGCTATTCGTGATATCCCGACAATTCGAAGCGCGTTATACTCCACATTCCCTGGCAAATACAGCGCACCTGCCCCTGTTTACATTATGTCAACTCGTCTCAAGGACAAATGCAATGTTTTTGCAGTACAGAACATTCAGGATCAATATTCCATTGAATGTATCTACAATTCTATTGCTGATATCACGACAACTCTATGCGTGTGATACTCCACATCCCCAGCCAAATACAGCGCACCTGCTCATGTTTACATTATGTCAACTCGGGTCGAGAACAAATGCAGTTTTTGCAGTACAGCACATTCAGGATTCAATATTTCTTTGAAAGTGAATACACTGCTATTGGTGATATCCCGACAATTCGATGCGCGTGATGCTCCACATTCCCTGTCAAATGCAGCGATCCCGCTCCTGTTTACATTATGTCAACTCGGATGGGGGACAAGTGTCATGTTGTTGCAGTACAGCATATACGGGATTCAATATTTCATTGAACGTATATACACTGCTATTCGTGATATCCCGACAATTCGAAGAGCGTTGTACTCCACATTCCCTGGCAAATGCAGCGCACCTGCTCCTGTTTACATTATGTCAACTCGGGTCAAGGACAAATGCAATATTGCTGCACTACAGCATATTCAGGATTCAATATTTCATTGAACGTATATACACTGCTATTCGTGATATCCCGACAATCCGAAGCGCGTTGTACTCCACATTCCCTGGCAAATACAGCGCACCTGCTCCTGTTTACATTATGTCAACTCGGGTCAAGGACAAATGCAATGTTTTTGCAGTACAGCACATTCAGGATTCAATATTTCATTGAATGTATATACACTGCTATTCGTGATATCCCGACAATTCGAAGCGCGTTGTACTCCACATTCCCTGGCAAACACAGCGCACTGGCTCCTGTTTATATTACGTCAACTCGGGTCAAGGACAAATGCAATGTTTTTGCAGTACAGCACATTCAGGATTCAATATTTCATTGAACGGATATACACTGCTATTGGTGTTATCCCGACAATTCGATCCGCGTTATACTCCTCATTCGATGCCAAATACTACGCACATTAGCCGGTTTGCGCATTGTCAACTCTGTGTCCTGTCAAATACATTGTAATTGCATTTTATCATATTATGCACAAGTATTTATTTAAACGTATCTCCTCTGCTATTCCTGGTATGTCGACAAATCTATGCGCGTTATACTCCTCATTTGCCCCCAAATACGGCGCACCTGCTCCTGTTTACATTATGTCAACTCGGGTCGAGGACAAATCCAATGATTTTGCAGTACAGGATATTCAGGATTCAATATTTCATTGATCGTACATACACTGCTATTAGTGATATCCTGACAAATCTGTGCGCGTTATACTTCTCATTTGCCACCAAATAAAGCGGACCTGCTCCTGTTTACATTATGTCAACTGGGGTCGAGGACAATTGCAATGTTGTTGCAGTACAGCATATTTAGGAATCGATATTTCTTTGAACGTAAATACACTGTTATTGGTGATATCCCGACAACTCGACGCGCGTGATACTCCACATTCCCTGGCAAATATAGCGCACCTGCTCCTGTTTACATTATGTCAACTGGGGTCGAAGACGATTGCAATGTTGTTGCAGTACACCATATTCAGGATCCAATATTTCATTGAACGTACATACACTACTATTCGTGATATCCAGACAATTCGAAGCGCGTGATACTCCACATTCCCTATCAAATACAGCGATCCCGCTCCTGTTTACATTATGTCAACTCGGATGGAGGACAAGTGTCTTGTTGTTGCAGTACAGCATATACGGGATTCAATATTTCATTGAAAGTATAAACACTGCTATTCGTGATATCCCGACAATTCGAAGCGCGTTGTACTCCCCATTCCCTGGCAAATGCAGCGCACCTGCTCCTGCTTACATTATGTCAACTCGGGTCAAGGACAAATGCAATGTTTTTGCAGTACAGCATATTCAGGATTCAATATTTCATTGAAAGTAAATACACTGCTATTGGTGATATCCCGACAATACGATGCGCGTGATACTCCACATTCCCTATCGAATACAGCGATCCCGCTCCTGTTTACATTATGTCAACTCGGATGGAGGACAAGTGTCATGTTGTTGCAGTACAGCATATACGGGATTCAATATTTCATTGAACGTATATACACTGCTATTCGTGATATCCCGACAATTCGAAGCGCGTTGTACTCCACATTCCCTGGCAAATGCAGCGCACCTGCTCCTGTTTACATTATGTCAACTCGGGTCAAGGACAAACGCAATGTTGCTGCAGTACAGCATATTCAGGATTCAATATTTCATTGAACGTACATACACTGCGATTGGTGATATCCCGACAATTCGATGCGTGTTATACTCCTCATTCGCTGCATAATACTACGTACATCAGCCGGTTGGCGCATTGTCAACTCTGTGTCCTGTCAAATACATTGTAATTGCATTTTATCATATTATGCACAAGTATTTATTTAAACGTATCGCCGCTGCTATTCGTGGTATGTCGACAAATCTATGCGCGTTATACTCCTCATTTGCCGCCAAATACAGGGGACCTGCTCCTGTTCACATTATGTCAACTGGGGTCGAAGACAAATGCAATGTTGTTGCAGTACAGCATATTTAGGAATCGATATTTCTTTGAACGTAAATACACTGTTATTGGTGATATCCCGACAACTCGACGCGCGTGATACTCCACATTCCCTGGCAAATATAGCGCACCTGCTCCTGTTTACATTATGTCAACTGGGGTCGAAGACGATTGCAATGTTGTTGCAGTACACCATATTCAGGATCCAATATTTCATTGAACGTACATACACTGCCATTGGTGATATCCTGACAATTCGATGCGCGTTGTGCTCCTCATTGGCTGCCAAATACTACACAGATCAGCCGGTTTGCGCATTCTCAACTCTGTGTCCTGTCAAATACATTGTAATTGCAGATTATCATATTAGGCTCAAGTATTTATTTAAACGTATCTCCGCTGCTATTAGTGGTATGTCGACAAATCTATGCGCGTTATACTCCTCATTTGCCGCCAAATACAGCGGACCTGCTCCTGTTTACATTATGTCAACTGGGGTCGAGGACAATTGCAATGTTGTTGCAGTACAGCATATTTAGGAATCGATATTTCTTTGAACGTAAATACACTGTTATTGGTGATATCCCGACAACTCGACGCGCGTGATACTCCACATTCCCTGGCAAATACAGCGCACCTGCTCCTGTTTACATTATGTCAACTGGGGTCGAAGACGATTGCAATGTTGTTGCAGTACACCATATTCAGGATCCAATATTTCATTGAACGTACATACACTGCCATTAGTGATATCCTGACAATTCGATGCGCGTTGTGCTCCTCATTGGCTGCCAAATACTACACAGATCAGCCGGTTTGCGCATTCTCAACTCTTTGTCCTGTCAAATACATTGTAATTGCAGATTATCATATTAGGCTCAAGTATTTATTTAAACGTATCTCCGCTGCTATTAGTGGTATGTCGACAAATCTATGCGCGTTATGCTCCTCATTTGCCGCCAAATACAGCGGACCTGCTCCTGTTTACATTATGTCAACTGGGGTCGAGGACAATTGCAATGTTGTTGCAGTACAGCATATTTAGGAATCGATATTTCTTTGAACGTAAATACACTGTTATTGGTGATATCCCGACAACTCGACGCGCGTGATACTCCACATTCCCTGACAAATACAGCGCACCTGCTCCTGTTTACATTATGTCAACTCGGGTCAAGGAAAAATGCAATGTTTTTACAGTACAGCACATTCAGGATACAATATTTCATTGGACGGATCTACACTGCTATTGGTGATATCCCGACAATTCGATGCGCGTTATACTCCTCATTCGCTGCTAAATACTACGCACATGAGCCGGTATGCGCATTGTCAACTCTGTGTCCCGTCAAATACATTGTAATTGCAGTTTTGCATATTAGGCTCAAATATTTATTTAAACGTATCTCTGCTGCTATTCGTGGTATGTCGACGAATCTATGCGCGTTATACTCCTCATTTGCCGCCAAATACAGCGGACCTTCTCCCGTTACATTATGTCAACTCGGGTCGAGTACAAATGCAATGTTGTTGTAGTACTGCATATTCAGGATTCAATACTTCATTGAATGTATCTACACTGCTATTGGTGATATCCTGGCAATTTGAAGCGTGTTATACTCTTCATTCGCTGCCAAATACAGCGCACCTGCTCCTGTTTACATTATGTCAACTCGGGTCGGGGACAAATCCAATGTTTTTGCCGTTCAGGATATTCAGGATTCAATATTTCATTGATCGTACATACACTGCCATTAGTGATATCCTGACAATTCGGTGCGCGTTGTGCTCCTCATTGGCTGCCAAATACTACGCAGATCAACCGGTTTGCGCATTGTCAACTCGGTGTCCTGTCAAATACATTGTAATTGCAGATTATCATGTTAGGCTCAAGTATTTATTTAAACGTATCTCCGCTGCTATTAGTGGTATGTCGACAAATCTATGCGCGTTATACTCCTCATTTTCCGCCAAACAGCGCACCTGCTCCTGTTTACATTATGTCAACTCGGGTCGAGGACAAATGTAATGTTGCTGCAAGTACTGCATATTCAGGATTCAATATTTCATTGAACGTGAATACACTGTTATTGGTGACATCCCGACAACTCGATGCGCGTGATACTCCACATTCCCTGCCAAATACAGCGCACCTGCTCCTGTTTACATTATGTCAACTGGGGTCGAAGACAATTGCAATGTTGTTGCAGTACACCATATTGAGGATTCAATATTTCATTGAACGTAAATACACTGTTATTGGTGATATCCCGACAACTCGACGCGCGTGATATTCCACATTCCCTGGCAAATACAGCGCACCTGCTCCTGTTTACATTATGTCAACACGGATCGAGGGCAAATGCTATGTTGTTGCAGTACAGCATATACAGGATACATATTTCTTTGAACGTATATACACTGCTATTGGTCATATCACGACAATTCGTGCGCGTGATACTCCACATTCCCAACCAAATACAGCGCACCTGCTCCTGTTTACATTATGTCAACTCGGGTCAAGGAAAAATGCAATGTTTTTACAGTGCAGCACATTCAGGGTGCAATATTTCATTGAACGGATCTACACTGCTATTGGTGATGTCTCGTCAATTCGATGCGCTGTATACCGCACAGTTGCTGCCAAATACAGCTCAAATCAGCCACTTTGCGCTATGTCAACTCAGGTCCATGCCTAATTCATTGTAATTGTAGTTTTGCATATTTAGGCCTAAGTATACAATTAAACGGATCACCGGTACTATTGGTGGTATGCCTACAATTCGATGAGCGTTATGCTCCACAGTTGCCGCCAAATACAGCGCACCTGCCCCTGTATACATTATATCATCTTGGATCGAGGACAAATGCAACGTTTTTGTAGTACAGCATATACAGGATTCAATATTTCATTGAACGGATCTACACTGCTATTTGTGATATCTCGTCAATTCGATGCACGGTATACCGCACAGTTGCTGCCAAATAGAGCGCAAACCAGCCACTTTGCGCTATGTCAACTCAGGACCCTGCCCAATTCATTGTAATTGTAGTTTTGCATACTTAGGCCTAAGTATTCAATTAAACGTATCTCCGGTGCTGTTGGTGGTATGCCTACAATTCGATGCGCGATGTACTCCACATTTGCCGCAAAACAGCGGACCTGCTCCTGTTTAAATTATGTCAACTCTAGTCGAGGACAAATGCAATGAAGTTGTAGTACTGCATATTCGGGATTCAATACTTCATTGAATGTATCTACACTGCAATTAGTCATATCACGACAATTAGATGCGCGTGATACTCCACATTCTCTCCCAAATACAGCGCACGTGCTCTTGTTTACATTATGTCAACTCGGGTCGAGGACAAATGCAATGTTGTTGCAGTACTGCATATGCAGGATTCAATACTTCATTGAACGTATCTACACTGCTATTGGTGATATCCCGTCTATTCGATGCGCGTTATACCCTTCATTCCCTGCCAAATACAGCGTACCTGCTCTTGCATACATTGTGTCAACTGTGGTCGAGGACAAATGCATTGTTTTTGCAGTACAGCATATACCGGATTCCATACTTCATTGAATATATCTACACTGCTATTGGTGATATCACGACAATTCGATGCGCGTGATACTCCACATTCGCTGCCAAATGCAGCGCACGTGCTCTTGTTTGCATTATGTCTTCTCGTGTCGAGGACAAACGCAATGTTGTTGCAGCACTGCTTATCCTGGATTCAATACTTCATTGAACGTATCCACACTGCGACTGAAGATAAGTCGTCAAATCTATGCGTCTTGTACTCCACATTTCCTGCCGAATACAGCACACCTGCTCCTGTTTACATTATGTCAACTCGGGTCGAGGACAAATGCAATGTTTTTGCAGAACAGCATATCCAGCATTCAATATTTCATTGAATGTATCTACACTGCGATTGGTCATATCACGACAATGCGATGCGCGTGATACTCCACATTCCCTGGCAAATACTACGCAGATCAGCCGGTTTGCGCATTGTCAACTCTGTGTCCTGTCAAATAGATTGTAATTGCAGTTTATCATATTAGGCTCAAGTATTTATTTAAACGTATCTCCGCTGCTATTAGTAGTATGTCGACAAATCTATGCGCGTTATACTCCTCATTTGCCGCCAAATACAGCGGACCTGCTCCTGTTTACATTATTTCAACTCGGGTCGAGGACAATTGCAATGTAGTTGTAGTACTGCATATTCAGGAATCAATCCTTCATTGAATGTATCTACACTGCTATTTGTGATATCTCGTCAATTCGATGCGCGGTATACCGCACAGTTGCTGCCAAATAGAGCGCAAACCAGCCACTTTGCGCTATGTCAACTCAGGTCCCTGCCCAATTCATTGTAATTGTAGTTTTGCATACTTAGGCCTAAGTATTCAATTAAACGGATCTCCGGTGCTATTGGTGGTATGCCTACAATTCTATGCGCGTTATGCTCCACAGTTGCCGCCAAATACAGCGCACCTGCCCCTGTTTACATTATGTCAACTGGGGTCAAAGACAATTGCAATGTTGTTGCAGTACACCATATTCAGGATTCAATATTTCATTGAACGTACATACACTGCTATTGGTGATATCCCGACAATTCGACGCGCGTTATACTCCTCATTCGCAGCAGAATACTACGTACATCAGCCCGTTGGCGCATTGTCATCTCTGTGTCCTGTCAAACACTTTGTAATTGCAGTTCTTTATATTAGGCTCAAATATTTATTTAAACGTATCTCCGCTGCTACTCGTGGTATGTCGACAAATCTATGCGCGTTATGCTCCACAGTTGCCGCCAAATACAGCGCACCTGCTCCTGTTCACATTATGTCAACTGGGGTCGAAGACAAATGCAATGTTGTTGTAGTACTGCATATTCAGGATTCAATATTTCATTGGACGGATCTACACTGCTAATGGTGATATCTCGTCAATTCGATGCGCGCGATACTCCACATTCGCTGCCAAATACAGCGCACGTGCTCTTGTTTGCATTATGTCTTCTCGTGTCGAGGACAAACGCATTGTTTTTGCAGTACAGAATATACCGGATTCAATACTTCATTGAACGTAAATACACTGCTATTGGTGATACCCCTGACAATTCGATGCGCATGATACTCCACATTCCCTGCGAAATACAGCGCACCTGCTCTTGTTTACATTATGTCAACTCGGGTCGAGGACAAATGCAATTTTGTTGCAGTACTGCATATCCAGGATTCAATACTTCATTGAACGTATCTACACTGCTACTGGAGATATTTCGTCAATTCCATGCGTCTTGTACTCCACATTTCCTGCCAAATACTGCGCACCTGCTCCTGTTTACATTATGTCAACTCGGGTCGAGGACAAATGCAATGTTGTTGCAGTACAGCATATACAGAAATCAATATTTCATTGAACGTATATACGCTGCTATTCGTGATATGCCGACAGTTCGAAGCGCGTTATACTCCTCATTCGCTGCCAAATACTACGCACATCAGAGAATTGGGGCATTGTCAACTCTGTGCCCTGTCAAATACATTGTAATTGCAGTTTATCATATTAGGCTCAAGTATTCCTTTAAAAGTATCTCCGCTGCTATTAGTAGTATGTCGACAAATCTATGCGCGTTATACTCCTCATTTGCCGCCAAATACAGCGGACCTGCTCCTGTTTACATTATGTCAACTCGGGTCGAGGACAATTGCAATGTAGTTGTAGTACTGCATATTCAGGAATCAATCCTTCATTGAATGTATCTACACTGCTATTTGTGATATCTCCTCAATTCGATGCGCGGTATAGCGCACAGTTGCTGCCAAATAGAGCGCAAACCAGCCACTTTGCGCTATGTCAACTCAGGTCCCTGCCCAATTCATTGTAATTGTAGTTTTGCATACTTAGGCCTAAGTATTCAATTAAACGGATCTCCGGTGCTATTGGTGGTATGCCTACAATTCGATGCGCGTTATGCTCCACAGTTGCCGCCAAATACAGCGCACCTGCCCCTGTTTACATTATGTCAACTGGGGTCAAAGACAATTGCAATGTTGTTGCAGTACACCATATTCAGGATTCAATATTTCATTGAACGTAAATACACTGTTATTGGTTATATCCCGACAACTCGATGCGCGTGATACTCCACATTCCCTGCCAAATACAGCGCACCTGCTCCTGTTTACATTATGTCAACACGTATCGAGGGCAAATGCTATGTTGTTGCAGTACAGCATATACAGGATTCAAACTTTCATTGAACGTAAATACACTGCTATTGGTGATATACCGACAATTCCATGCGCGTGATACTCCACATTCCCTGCCAAAGACAGCGCACCTGCTCTTGTTTACATTATGTCAACTCGGGTCGGGGACAAATGCAATGTTGCTGCGGTACAGGATATTCAGGATTCAACATTTCATTGAACGTATATAGACTGCTATTCGTGATATCCAGACAATTCGAAGCGTGTTATACTCCTCATTCGCAGCCAAATACTAAGCACATCAGAGAGTTTGCGCATTGTTAACTCTGTTTCCTGTCAAATACATTGCATTTGCTGTTTATCATGTTAGGCTCAAGTATTTAGTTAAGCGTATCTCCGCTGCTATTCGTGATATCCCGACAAATCTATGCCCGTTATACTCCACATTTCCTGCCAAATACAGCGCACCTGCTATTGTTTACATTGTGTCAACTTTGGTCGAGGACAAATGCAGTGTTTCTGCAGTACAGCATATACTGGATTCAATACTTCATTGAACGTAAATACACTGCTATTGGTGATATCCCGACAAATCGATGCGCGTGATACTCCACATTTCCAGCCAAATGCGGCGCATCTGCTCCTGTTTACTTTATATCAACTGGGGTCGAAGACAAATGCAATGTTCTTGTAGTACTGCATACTCAGGACTCAATACTTCATTGAACGTATCTACACTACTATTGGTGATATTTCGTCAATTCCATGAGCGTTATACTCCACAGCTGCCGCCAAACAGCGGGCCAGCTCTTGTTTACATTGTGAAAACTGTTTTCGGGACAAATGCCATGTTGTTGCAGTACTGCATATCCAAGATTCAAAACTTCGTTGAACGTATATACACTGCTTTTCGTGATATCCCGACAATTCGAAGCGCGTTATACTCCTCATTCGCTGCCAAATACTAAGCACATCAGAGAATTGGCGCATTGTCAACTCTGTGTCCTGTCAAATACATTGTAATTACAGTTTATCATATTACGCTCATGTATTTATTTAAAAGTATCTCCGCTGCTATTCGTGGTACGTCGACAAATCTATGCGCGTTATGCTCCACAGTTGCAACCAAACAGCGGACCTGATCCTGTTTATATTATGTCAACTGGTGTCGAAGAAAAATGCAATGTTCTTGTAGTACTGCATACTCAGGATTCAATACTTCATTGAACGTATCTACACTACTATTGGTGATATTTCGTCAATTCCATGAGCGTTATACTCCACAGCTGCCGCCAAACAGCGGCCAGCTCTTGTTTACATTGTGACAACTGTTTTCGAGGTCAAATGCAATGTTGTTGCAGTACAGCATATACAGGATTCAATACTTCATTCAACGTATATACACTGCCATGGTGATATCCCGGCAATTCGATGCGCATGATACTCCACATTTCCTGCCAAATACAGCGCACCTGCTCCTGTTTACATTATGTCATTCGGGTCGAGGTCAAATGCATTGTTTTTGCAGTACAGAATATACCGGATTCAATACTTCATTGAACGTAAATACACTGCTATTGGTGATACCCCTGACAATTCGATGCGCATGATACTCCACATTCCCTGCGAAATACAGCGCACCTGCTCTTGTTTACATTATGTCAACTCGGCTCGAGGACAAATGCAATTTTGTTGCAGTACTGCATATCCAGGATTCAATACTTCATTGAACGTATCTACACTGCTACTGGAGATATTTCGTCAATTCCATGCGTCTTGTACTCCACATTTCCTGCCAAATACTGCGCACCTGCTCCTGTTTACATTATGTCAACTCGGATCGAGGACAAATGCAATGTTGTTGCAGTACAGCATATACAGAAATCAATATTTCATTGAACGTATATACGCTGCTATTCGTGATATGCCGACAGTTCGAAGCGCGTGATACTCCACATTCCCTGTCAAATACAGCGCACCTGCTCCTGTTTACATTATGTCAACTCGGGTCGGGGACAAATGCAATGTTGCTGCGGTACAGGATATTCAGGATTCAACATTTCATTGAACGTATATAGACTGCTATTCGTGATATCCAGACAATTCGAAGCGCGTTATACTCCTCATTCGCAGCCAAATACTAAGCACATCAGAGAGTTTGCGCATTGTTAACTCTGTTTCCTGTCAAATACATTGCATTTGCAGTTTATCATGTTAGGCTCAAGTATTTAGTTAAGCGTATCTCCGCTGCTATTCATGATATCCCGACAAATCTATGCGCGTTATACTCCACATTTCCTGCCAAATACAGCGCACCTGCTCTTGTTTACATTGTGTCAACTTTGGTCGAGGACAAATGCAGTGTTTCTGCAGTACAGCATATACTGGAATCAATACTTCATTGAACGTAAATACACTGCTATTGGTGGTATCCCGACAAATCGATGCGCGTGATACTCCACATTTCCAGCCAAATACGGCGCATCTGCTCCTGTTTACTTTATATCAACTGGGGTCGAAGACAAATGCAATGTTCTTGTAGTACTGCATACTCAGGACTCAATACTTCATTGAACGTATCTACACTACTATTGGTGATATTTCGTCAATTCCATGAGCGTTATACTCCACAGCTGCCGCCAAACAGCGGGCCAGCTCTTGTTTACATTGTGAAAACTGTTTTCGAGGTCAAATGCAATATTGTTGCAGTACAGCATATACAGGATTCAATATCTCATTGAACGTATATACACTGCCATGGTGATATCCCGACAATTCGATGCGCATGATACTCCACATTTCCTGCCAAATGCAGCGCACCTGCTCCTGTTTACATTATATCATTCGGATCGAGGACAAATGCATTGTTTTTGCAGTACATCATATACCGGATTCAATACTTCATTGAACGTACATACACTGCCATTGGTGATATCCCGACAATTCGATACGCGTGATACTCCACATTTCCTGCCAGATACGACAGCACCTGTTGCTGTTTACATTATGTCAACTCGCGTCGAGGACACATGCAATGTTGTTGCAGTACAGCATATTCAGGATTCAATATTCCAATGAACGGATCTGCACTGCTATTGGTGATATCACGACAATTCGATGCGCGCTATACCGCACCGTTGCTGCCAAATAGAGCGCAAATCAGCCACTTCGCGCTATGTCAACTCAGGTCCCTGCCTAATTCATTGTAATTGTAGTTTTGCATACTTAGGCTTATGTATTCAATTAAACGTATCTCCGGTGCTATTGGTGGTATGCCTACAATTCGATGCGCGTTATGCTCCACAGTTGCCGCCAAATACTGCGTACCTGCTCCTGTTTACATTATGTCAACTCGGATCGAGGACAAATGCAATGTTGTTGCAGTACAGCATATACAGAATTCAACATTTCATTGAACGTATATACACTGCCATGGTGATATCGCCACAATTCGATGAGCATGATACTCCACATTTCCTGAAAAATACAGAGCACCTGCTCCTGTTTACATTATGTCATTCGGGACGAGGACAAATGCATTGTTTTTGCAGTACAGCATATACCGGATTCAATACTTCATTGAACGTATATACCCTGCTATTGGTGGTATCCCGACAATTCGATGCGCGTGATCCTCCACATTACCTGCCAAATACGGCGCACCTGCTCCTGTTTACATTATGTCAACTCGGGTCGAGGACAAATGCCATGTTTTTGCAGTACTGCATATCCAGGATTCAAAACTTCATTGAACGTATATACACTGCTCTTGGTGATATCCCGACAATTCGATGCGCATGATACTCCACATTTCCTGCCAAATACAGCGCACCTGCTCCTGTTTACATTATATCATTCGGATCGAGGACAAATGCATTGTTTTTGCAGTACATCATATACCGGATTCAATACTTCATTGAACGTACATACACTGCCATTGGTGATATCCCGACAATTCGATACGCGTGATACTCCACATTTCCTGCCAGATACGACAGCACCTGTTGCTGTTTACATTATGTCAACTCGCGTCGAGGACACATGCAATGTTGTTGCAGTACAGCATATTCAGGATTCAATATTCCAATGAACGGATCTGCACTGCTATTGGTGATATCACGACAATTCGATGCGCGCTATACCGCTCCGTTGCTGCCAAATAGAGCGCAAATCAGCCACTTCGCGCTATGTCAACTCAGGTCCCTGAATAACTCATTGTAATTGTTTTTTTGCATATTTAGGCTTATGTATTCAATTAAACGTGTCTCCGCTGCTATTCGTGTCGATGCCTACAATTCGATGCGCGTTATGCTCCATAGTTGCCGCCAAACAGCGGACCTGCTCCTGTTTACATTATGGCAACTGGGGTCGAAGACAAATGCAATGTTCTTCTAGTACTGCATACTCAGGATTCAATACTTCATTGAATGTATCTACACTGCTATGGGTGATATCACGACAATTCGATGCGCGTGATACTCCACATTCCCTGCCAAATACTGCGCACCTGCTCCTGTTTACATTATGTCATTCGGGTCGAGGTCAAATGCATTGTTTTTGCAGTACAGAATATACCGGATTCAATATTTCATTGAACGTATATACACTGCCATGGTGATATTCCGACAATTCCATGCGCGTGATACTCCACAGTCCCTGCCAAAGACAGCGCACCTGCTCTTGTTTACATTATGTAAACTCGGGTCGGGGACAAATGCAATGTTGTTGCAGTACTGCATGTACAGGATTCAATACTTCATTGAACGTATATACCCTGCTATTGGTGGTATCCCGACAATTCGATGCGCGTGATCCTCCACATTACCTGCCAAATACGGCGCACCTGCTTCTGTTTACATTATGTCAACTCGGGTCGAGGACAAATGCCATGTTGTTGCAGTACTGCATATCCAGGATTCAAAACTTCATTGAACGTATATAGACTGCTATTCGTGATATCCAGACAATTCGAAGCGCGTTATACCCTTCATTCGCCGCCAAGTACTACGCACAACAGAGAGTTTGAGCATTATCAACTCCGTGTCCTTTCAAATACATTGTAATTGCAGTTTATCATACTAGGCTCAACTATTTATTTAAACGTATCTCCGCTGCTATTCGTGGTATGTCGACAAATCTATGCGCGTTATACTACTCATTTGCCGCCAAATACAGCGCATCTGCTCTTGTTTACATTGTGTCAACTTTGGTCGAGGACAAATGCAGTGTTTTTGCAGTACAGCATATACTGTATTCAATACTTCATTGAACGTATATACACTGCTATTGGTGATATCCCGACAATTCGATACGCGTGATACTCCACATTTCCTGCCAGATACAGCGCACCTGCTCCTGTTTACATTATGTCAACTCAGGTCGAAGACAAATGCAATGTACTTGTAGTACTGCATACTCAGGTTTCAACGCTTCATTGAATGTATCTTCACTGCTATTGGTGATATCACGACTATTCGATGCGCGTGATACTCCACACTCCCTGCCAAATACAGCGCAAATCAGCCGGTTTGCGCATTGTCAACTCTGTGTCCTGTCAAATACTATTGTAATCGCAGTTTATCATATTAGGCTCAAGTATTTATTTAAACGTATCTCCGCTGCTATTCTTGGTATGTCGACAAATTTGTGCGCGTTATACTTCTCATTTTCCGCCAAATACAGCGCACCTGCTCCTGTTTACATTATGTCAACTCAGGTCGAGGACAAATACAATGTTTTTGCAGTACAGCATATTCAGGATTCAGTATTTCATTGAACTGATCTACACTGCTATTGGAGATATCTCGTCAATTCGATGCGCGGAACACCGCACACTAGCTGCCAAATAGAGCGCAAATCAGCCACTGTGCACTATGTCAAATCAGGTCCCTGCTTAACTCATTGTAATTATAGTTTTGCATATTTAGGCTTAAGTATTCAATTAAACGTATCTCCGGTGCTATTGGTGGTATGCCTACTATTCGATGCGCGTTATGCTCCACAGTTGCAACCAAACACCGGACTTGATCCTGTTTATATTATGTCAACTGGGGTCGAAGACAAATGCAATGTTCTTGTAGTACTGCATACTCAGGATTCAATATTTCATTGAACGTAAATACACTGCTATTGGTGAAATCCCGACAATTCGATGCGCGTGATACTCCACATTCCCTGCCAAATACAGCGCACCTGCTCTTGTTTACATTATGTCAACTCGGGTCGAGGACAAATGCAATGTTGCTGCTGTACAGCATATTCAGGATTCAATATTTCATTGAACGGATCTACACTGCTATTGGTGATATCCCGACAACTCGATGCGCGTTATACCGCACAGTTGCTGCCAAATAGAGCGTAAATCAGCCACTTTGCGCTATGTCAACTCAGGTCCCTGCCTAATTCATAGTAATTGTAGTTTTGCTTATTTAGTCTTATGTATTCAATTAAACGTATCTCCTGTGCTATTGGTGGTATGCCTACAATTCGATGTGCGTTATGGTCCACAGTTGCCGATAAACAGTGGACCTGCTCCCGTTTACATTCTCACAACTGGCGTCGAAGACAAATGCAATGTACTTGTAGTACTGCATACTCAGGATTCAACACTTCATTGAATGTATCTTCACTGCTATTGGTGATATCACGACAATTCGATGCGCGTGATACTCCACAAACCCTGCCAAATACAGCGCAAATCAGCCGGTTTGCGCATTATCAACTCTGCGTCCTGACAAATACTATTGTAATCGCAGTTTATCATATTAGGCTCAAGTATATATTTAAACGTATCTCCGCTGCTATTCGTGGTATGTCGACAAATTTATGCGCGTTATACCTCTCATTTTCCGCCAAATACAGCGGATCTGCTCCTGTTTATATTATGTCAACTCGGGTCGAGGACAAATGCATTGTTTTTGCAGTACAGCATATACCGGATTCAATATTTCATTGAACGTAAATACACAGCTATTGGAGAAATCCCGACAATTCGATGCGCGTGAAACTCCACATTCCCTGCCAAATACATCGCACCTGCTCTTGTTTACATTATGTCAACTCGGGTCGAGGACAAATGCAATGTTGCTGCTGTACAGCATATTCAGGATTCAATATTTCATTGAACGTATATACACTGCTATTCGTGATATCCCGACAATTCGATACGCGTTATACTCCTCATTCGCTGCCAAATACTACGCACATCAACCGGTTTGCGCATTGTCAACTCTGTGTCCTGTCAGATACATTGTAATTGCAGTTTATCACATTAGGCTCAAGTATTTATTTAAACGTATCTCCGCTGCTATCCGTGGTATGTCGACAAATCTATGCGCGTTATACTCCTCATTTGCCGCCAAATACAGCGGAGCTGCTGCTGTTTACATTATGTCAACTGGGGTCGAGGACAATTGCAATGTTGTTGCAGTACAGCATATTCAGGAATCAATATTTCATTGAACGGATCTAAACTGCTTTTTGTGATATCTCGCCAATTCGGTGCGCGGTATACCGCACAGTTCCTGCCAAATAGAGCGCAAATCAGCCACTGTGCGCTATGTCAACTCAGGTCCCTGCCTAATTCAATGTAATTGAAGTTTTGCATATTTAGGCTTAAGTATTCAATTAAACGTATCCCCGGTGCTATTGTTGGTATGCCTACAATTCGATGCGCGTTATACTCCACAGTTGCCGCCAAATACAGCGCACCTGCCCATGTTTTCATTATGTCAACTTGGGTCGAGGACAAATGCAACGTTTTTGTAGTACTGCATATTCAGGATTCAATACTTCATTGAATGTATCTCCACTGCTATTGGTGGTATCCCAACAATTCGATGCCCGTGGTACTCCGCATTTCCTGCCGAATACAGCGCACCTGCTCCTCTTTACATTCTGTCAACTCGGGTGGAGGACAATTGCAATGTTGTTGCAGTACAGCATATTCAGGAATCAATATTTCATTGATCGGTTCTACACTGCTATTTGTGATATCTCCTCTATTCGATGCGAAGCATACCGCACAGCTGCTGCCAAATAGAGCGCAAATCAGCCACTTTGCGCTATGTCAACTCAGGTCCCTGCCCAATTCATTGGAATTGTAGTTTTGCATATTTAGGTTTTGTATTCAAATTTACGTATCTCCGGTGCTATAGGTGGTATGCCTACAATTCGATGCGCGTTATACTCCACAGTTGCCGCCAAACAGCGCACCTGCTCCTGTTTACATTATGTCAACTCGGGTCAAGGACAAATGCAACGTCTTTGCAGAACAGCATATTCAGGATTCAATATTTCATTGAACGTAAATACACTGCAATTGGTGATATCCCGACAATTCGATGTGCGTGATACTCCACATTCCCTGCCAAATACAGCGCACCTGCTCCTGCTTACATTATGTCCACTCGGATCGAGGTCCATTCCAATGTTATTGCAGTACTGCATATCCAGGCTTCAATATTCAATTGAACGTTTCTCCGTTTCCATTGAAGATATGTCAACAATTCGAGGCGCGTTATACCCCACATTTGATGCCAAATACAACGGCCCTGCTCCTGTTTACATAATGTCAACTCGGGTCGAGGTCAAACAGAATGTTATTGCAGTACTGCATATTCGGGCTTGAAAATTCA
Organism: Bombus hypnorum; assembly: GCA_911387925.2. NCBI lineage: Eukaryota > Metazoa > Arthropoda > Insecta > Hymenoptera > Apidae > Bombus > Bombus hypnorum. Next base: position 190,151 of record CAJVQY020000002.1, read on the forward strand.
TTTGAAGGTATCTCCGTTTCCATTGGAGGTAAGTCGACAATTTGACGTGCGTTATTCTCCACATTTGCTGCCAAATACAGCGCACCTGCTCCTGTTTACATTACGTCAATTCGTTTCGAGGACAAGTGCAATGTTTTTGCCGTACTGCATATTTAAGATACGATATTCCATTGAACGTATCTCCGCTGCTATTGGCGATATCTTGTTAATTCCACCCGCGATACACTCCACATTTGCTGTAAAATTCAGCACACATCTGCCAGGTTGCGCTTTGTCAACTATGTGTCCTGCCAAATCCTTTGTAATTGCAGTTTAGCATATTTAGGCTTAAGAATTCTATTGAACGTATCTCCATTTCCATTGGAGATATGTCGACAATTCGATGCTTGCACTGCTCTACATATGCTGCTAAATAGAGCGCACGTCATTCGGTTTGCGCCATGGCAACTCTGCGCCCTGTCAAATACAGCGTTATTGCGGTTTTGCAGATACCGTGTTAAATATTCTATTGAGCGTATCTCAGTTTCTATTCCAAATATCTCGACCATTCTATGCGCGTTACACCGCATATTTGCTGCCAAATACAGCGCACATCAACCGGCATGCGCTTGTCAACTCTGTGTTCTGTCAAATCCAGCGTAATCTACACTGCTATTGGTGATATCTCGACAAGTCGTTGCGCGTTATACTCCTCATTCGCTGCAAAATTCAGCGGACCTGTTCCTCTTTACATTTTATCAACTCGGATCGAGGGCAAATGCAATGTTGTTGCAGTACTGCATAATCAGGATTCAATATTACATTGAACGGATCTACACTGCTATTGGTGATATCTCGACAATTCGACGTGCCTTATACTCCACATTTGCTGCCAAATACAGTGTACCTGCTCCTGTTTACATTATGTCATTCGGGTCGAGGACAAATGCATTGTTTTTGCAGTACAGCATATACCGGATTCAATATTTCATTGAACGTAAATACACAGCTATTGGTGAAATCCCGACAATTCGATGCGCGTGAAACTCCACATTCCCTGCCAAATACAGCGCACCTGCTCTTGTTTACATTATGTCAACTCGGGTCGAGGACAAATGCAATGTTTTTGCAGTACAGCACATTCAGGATTCAATATTTCATTGAACGGATCTACACTGCTATTGGTGATATCTCGTAAATTCGATGCGCGGTGCACCACACAGTTGCTGCCAAATAGAGCGCAATTCAGCCACCTTGCGCTATGTCAACTCAGGTCCCTGCATAATTCATTGTAATTGTAGTTTTGCATATTTAGGCTTATGTATTCAATTAAACGTATCTCCGGTGCTATAGGTGGTATGCCTACAATTCGATGCGCGTTATGCTCCACAGTTGCCGCCAAACAGCGAACCTGCTCCTGTATACATTATGTCAACTTCGTCGAAGACAAATGCAATGTTTTTGCAGAACAGCATATTCAGGATTCAATATTTCATTGAACGTATATACACTGCTATTCGTGATAACCCGACAATTCGAAGCGCGCTATACTCCTCATACGTTGCCGAATACTACGCACATCAGAGAGTTTGCGCATTGTCAACTGTGTGTCCTGTCAAATACAGTGTAATTGCAGATTATCATATTAGGCTCAAGTATTTATTTAAACGTATCTCCGCTGACATTCGTGGCATGTCGACAAATGTATGCGCGTTATACTCCTTATTTGCCGCCAAATACAGCGCACCTGCTCCTGTTTACATTATGTCAACTCGGGTCGAGGACAAATGCAATGTTTTTGCAGAACAGCATATCCAGGATTCAATACTTCATTGAACGTATCTACACTGCTACTGGAGATATTTCGTCAATTCCATGCGCGTTGTGCACCACGTTTCCTGCTAAATACAGCGCACCTTCTCCTGTTTACATTATGTCAGCTCGGATGGAGGACAAATGCAATGTTGTTGTAGTACTGCATATTCAGGATTCAATTCTTCTGTAGAGGAATGGTCCACAATGATTTTAGTCGGGTTAGCTCAAATTCTTTATTGTGTGTAACCACAATAATTTGTCACTGTATATAATACCCCGTAATGCGATGGCTTCGATAGCGAACGTTATACTCTTTCGCTCAGCACACGTTTTGTGTATATATACTGTTCGGGGGACATTCGGCAAATTCGAATTCGACTGCGTTTGAAGGTTGAGAGTAGCGGCAGCATTGTTTTGCTCGGAGCTCATGACTCCTTACCATACCTACGCCGTAACGGTCATGATACTCCGAACAAAACAACAACAGGATTTGAATTGGTCTGCTCGTTTGCCGCTACATTACCCCCCTTCCAGTGATAGCGTTTACAGTAAAATTTTGAAGTATTTACCAGAATTCCCTGTCGTCATTATTTTCGTCACGCCGATCCGACATATTAAGGCGCCTAGTCAAGTCCTGCCTGGAACCGGTCAGGAAAGCGAACTCTGCGTCCGTACCTCGTAACATACCTATCCCGAGTATTTTCTTCTGCTCTGCCGTTGTTTACGCTATTTTCGTCGTGTGCTTTCGCATGCTTCACCGGAATATGTATGTCCCGAGGCTCGGCAGTCTTTTCTTCTAAATCGTCCGGAACCACGTAAGCCGGTTTTACACGATCTATGGAAACCGTTACGTCTCGATCGTTTATCTTGATGACAAAATTTTTGTCATCCCTACTAACTACCTTATACGGTCCGTCGTACTGAGGCTGTAAAGGGCCTGCTATGGCGCCATGTTGCAAGAAAACATAAGGCGACGATTCCAAATTCTTAAAAACAAAAATTTTTCCTTCGCCATGACGCGTAGCCGGATGCGGCCTGACCTTTTCCATCTGATCTCTAAGCCGGTTCGCAAACTCCGTGTTGGCTCGCTGCTCGGTTGCACCGAAAAATTCCGCAGGCAATCGTATGTCGGTGCCGTAGATCATTTCGGCAGCCGTTGCGTTTAAATCCTCCTTTATCGCGGTTCGGATGCCTAACAACACAATAGGTAAAATTTCAACCCAGTTGCTCGTGCCGTGACATTTTATCGCCGCCTTTAACTGCCTGTGCAGCCGCTCTACCATCCCGTCAGCTGCGGGATGATAAGCGGTCGTGCGTAAGTGTTTGGCGCCGAGCAACTGGCACAATTCTTCGAACAACCGCGATTCAAATTGGCGTCCTCGGTCGGTCGTGATTCTCATAGGTACGCCAAAACGTGCTATCCAAGTGTTAAGGTGGGCCGACGCGACGGTTGCCGCTTCCATGTCAACAATGGGAATAGCTTCGGGCCAGCGCGTGAAACGATCTATACACGTTAGACAATATCGATACCCTTGCGAATACGGCATGACGATAATGTCTAAGTGTATGTGCTCAAACCGGCCCGGTACTGTTTTAAAAATTCCAACTTTCGAGGATACGTGCCTGGTGACTTTACAACGCTGACACGGAATACACTGTCGCGTCCAATTTCGACAATCTTTATTAATGGACGGCCAGACGAAACGTGTTGTCACCAGTTTCTGGGTGGCACGTATTCCGGGATGGGAAAGACCGTGCAACGATTGAAAAACAGCGCGACGCAACGGTTCCGGTACGTATGGTCGCGGGGTTTCGAGCGAAAGGTCACAGAATATACCGACATCCTGATCGGGAAATCGTATTTTTCTTAATATCAGCGCGCTAGAGCCTGACTTAATAATTTGTTTTAGCTCTGCATCTTCCGCTTGCGCTGCTGCTAACATTCGATGGTCGACCGATTTCCCGATCGCCTCTATTCGAGATAGGGTATCGGCCACGGTGTCATCCATACCCTTAATATGTCGGATGTCAGTCGTGAATTGTCCCACGAAATCTAATTGTCGGAACTGTCTCGGAGAGCACTTGTCCGGATTCTGCTCAAACGCATATATCAGGGGCTTATGATCCGTGAAGATCACGAAATCTTTTCCTTCGACGGCGTGTCTAAATCGCTTTACCGCCGTGTACATCGCGAAAAGTTCGCGGTCATACGCGCTGTATTTTCGTTGCGCGAGGGATAAGGATTTCGTCATAAAACCCAGAGGTTGCCATCTATCGTTAACGCGTTGTTGGAGTACCGCTCCTATCGCATAATCGGAAGCATCGACCGCGAGGCTAATGGGCGCGCCAGGAATAGGATGCGCTAACATTGTCGCGTTAGCTAAGGTGCGCTTCGACTCGCGGAAGCTCGTTTCGGATTCGTCGGACCACTCAACGGTCGCGTTGCACTTCGTAGTGCCTTTTAACAATTCGTTGAGTGGTTGCAAAATTTTCGCGGCCCCCGGTATGGAACGTCGATAAAAGTTAATCATACCGAGGTATCTTCGCAGTTCTTTGATTGTTGAAGGTCGCGGTACATTCGTTATCGCTTCAACGCGTTCAGACATGGGTTTTATGCCCTCCGCGGTAGCGGTATAGCCGAGGAATTGTATTTCGCGCGCGCCGAATTCGCATTTCGCGAGATTAATTACGACCCCGTATTCGTCGTGGCGTTTGAACAAAATCCGCAAGTGCTCGCGGTGTTGTTCCTCTGTGTCGGACGCGATGAGGAAATCGTCGATATACGCGTAGACGAAATCGAGACCTCTCGTGATTTCGTCCACGAATCTTTGGCACGTTTGGGCGGCATTTCGTAGCCCAAACATCATATTAGTCGCTTCGAAAAGACCGAAGGGTGTCGTTATCGCGGTCTTTTCTACGTCCTCCGGCGCGATCGGAATTTGATGGTAAGCGCGAACGAGATCGATTTTAGAAAAGATACGCTTACCATATAGATTCTGCGCAAAGTCTTCGATGTGCGGCGGTGTGTACCTACCCGGTATTGTGCGGGCATTCAGTGTCCGGTAGTCGCCGCACGGTCGTATGCCTCCGTCCTTCTTCGGTACTATGTGCAAGGGTGATGCCCACGGACTTCGCGATGGACGCATCACGCCTTGGTCTATCATAATTTCGAACTCCGCCTTGGCCTGCTTGAGTCGATCGGGGGCCAGGCGGCGTGGTTTGGCGTGGACGGGGGTTCCTGGTGTCGTGCAGATGTGGTGCTGCACTCCATGCTTCACTGCAGATCGCCGGAAGACGGTTGGTCGTGTTAGCTCCGGACATTCGGCCAACAATCGATGATACGGCGATTTATCATCGATGGTCCTAATGGATCCTTGATCGGTGTTGGCTACGAATCCCCTCGTGGACAGCTGGGTTGTCTTGTCCAAGAGCCCCTTGTTCTTCGGGTCGACGAGTAAGCCGTAGTGGCTCAAGAAATCGACGCCGATGATGGGCGTTTTCACGTCAGCGATTACAAAACGCCACTTAAAGTCGCGACGTAAATTCAGTTCGAGGGACAGCGTGATCGTCCCGTACGTCGCGATACGAGTTCCATTCGCCGCGAATAGTTCGTACGCGCTCTTACTCGCGTGGCCTCGCACCATACTTCGCGGATATACGCACGCGTCCGCACCGGTGTCAATTAAAAAAACGACATTCGTTCGTTGGTCACGAATGTAAATGCGGCGGGTCACCAAGCCGTCGTCGTTCGCCGCGTTCACGGACGGCTGGACGCGTTTCCCGACTTCCACCGACACGGAGATCTACATTTTCGCGCCCGCTCTCGATACAGATCGTGATAATAACACAAGCCGTTCCGTGATCTCGAACGGCGTCGACGTCTCTTGGGGGAACGCGAACGCGAACGCGAACGCGAACGCGAACGCGAACGCGAACGCGAACGCGAACGCGAACGCGAACGCGCGTGTCGGCGGACGCTGATACTCAGCGCGTTGATTCTCTCGTGTAATTGTCGCATCTCTTCGCGCATTTCTCTACAGCACTGTGGTGCGGCATCGTCCGTGGCTTCTCTCCGTCCTATTCCTGCGACGGTTGACGCCCCTTGCTCACCTCCAGAGCATGCCTCCTCTACACGATCCGCGGCCTGGATAATTCTGTCAGGTTGCACATCGTCGATGTCCGCCAAAACTCGCCGAATGCGGTCCGGAAGACGGTTCTTCCAGAGATTCAGAATGAACTGATCCGACGCTAAGGGACCGGCCAGTCTCTTCAAGTCGTGGTAAAATTGTGATGGCTTACGATCGCCCATCACCTCTTTCTCGACTAGCCGTTTCAGCTTCTCGCTGTCTGATTTGGCTAAACTTCGAATCAGTTCTTCTATCAGACGGTCATACTGACAGCCGACCGCGGAATCCAAATCCACGTCCTCCAATCGTTCTAGATATTCCGCTTCGAGGTTCCCAAGCAGGATGAGGGCTTTATCATTATCGTTCTCTATTCCTGCTGCTCTAAGTTGTCTCTCCAGAAGTGAGAACCAGAAGGTTATTTTCTGCGGCTTCATCGGAGGCACGAGGATACCTTGCGGGGCTAATAATGTCGCGTTGGATTTCGACATCTTGATCACGTCGGGTGTCACCAATGTAGAGGAATGGTCCACAATGATTTTTAGTCGGTTTAGCTCAAATTCTCTTATGGTGTGTAATCACAATAATTTCGTCTCCGTGTATAATAATCCGTAATAAATATGCGTATCTCCGGGAACTCTTTAACATGCGATGGCTTCGATAGCGAACGTTATACTCTGTCGCTCAGCACACGGTTTGTATATATCTACTGGTCGGGGGACAGTCGGCAAATGCGAATTCGACTGCGTTTGACGGTTGAGAGTGGCGGCAGCGTAGTTTTGCTCGGAGCTCATAACTCCTTACCATACCAACGCCCTAACGATCATGATACTCCGAACAAAACAACAACAGGATTTGAATTGATCTGCTCGCGTGCCGCTACATTTCATTGAATTGATCTACATTGCTATTTGTGATATCTCGTCAATTCGATGTGCGGTATACCGCACAGTTGCTGCCAAATAGAGCGCAAATCAGCCACTTTGTGCTATGTCAACGCAGGTCCCTGCCTAGTTCGTTGTAATTGTAGTTTTGCATATTTAGGCTTATGTATTCAATTAAACGTATCTCCGCTGCAATTCGTGGTATGTCGACAAATCTATGCGCGTTATACTCCTCATTTGCCGCCAAATACAGCGCGCCTGCTCTTGTTTACATTGTGCCAACTTTGGTCGAGGACAAATGCAGTGTTTTTGCAGTACAGCATATACTGGATTCAATACTTCATTGAACGTATATACACTGCTATTGGTGATATCCCACCAATTCGATGCGCGTGATACTCCACATTCCCTGCCAAATACAGCGCACGTACTCTTGTTTACAATTTGTCAACTCGGGTCGAGGACAAATGCAATGCTTTTGCAGTACAGAATATTCGGAATTCAATAATTCATTGAACGTATATACACTGCTATTGGTGATATCCGGAAAATTCGATGCGCGTTATACTCGTCATTCGCTGCCAAATACTACGCAGATCGGCCGGATTGCGCATTGTCAACTCTGTGTCCTGTCAAATACATTGTAATTGCAGTTTATCATATTAGGCTCAAGTATTTATTTAAACGTATCTCCGCTGCTATTCGTGGTATGTCACCAAATCCATGCGCGTTATACTCCTCATTTGCCGCCAAATACAGCGGACCTGCTCCTGTTTACATTATGTCAACTCGGATCGAGGACAAATGCAATGTTGTTGCAGTACAGCATATACAGGATTCAATACTTCACTGAACATATATACACTGCTATTGGTGATATCACGACAATTCGATGCGCGTGATACTCCACATTACCTGCCAAATACGGCGCACCTGCTCCTGTATACATTATGTCAACTCGGGTCGAGGACAAATGCAGTGTAGTTGCAGTAGAGCATATACAGAATTCAATATTTCATTGAACGTATATACACTGCCATGGTGATATCGCCATAATTCGATGCGCATGATACTCCACATTTCCTGCCAAAGACAGCGCACCTGCTCTTGTTTACATTATGTCAACTCGGGTCGGGGCAAATACATTGTTTTTGCAGTACAGCACATACAGGATTCAATACTTCACTGAACATATATACACTGCTATTGGTGATATCCCGACAATTCGATGCGCGTGATACTCCACATTACCTGCCAAATACGGCGCACCTGCTCCTGTATACATTATGTCAACTCGGTTCGAGGGCAAATGCAATGTTGTTGCAGTACAGCATATTCAGAATTCAACATTTCATTGAACGTATATACACTGCTATTCGTGATATCCCGACAATTCGAAGCGCGTTATACTCCTCATTCGCTGCCAAATACTAAGCACATCAGAGAGTTTGCGCATTGTCAACTCTGTTTCCTGTCAAATAAATTGTATTTGCTGTTTATCATGTTAGGCTCAAGTATTTAGTTAAACGTATCTCCGCTGCTATTCGTGGTATGTAGACAAATCTATGCGCGTTATACTCCACAGTTGCCGCCAAACAGCGCACCTGCTTCTGTTTACATTATGTCATTCGGGTCGAGGACAAATGCACTGTTTCTGCAGTACATCATATACCGGTTTCAATACTTCATTGAACGTACATACACTGCCATTGGTGATATCCCGACAATTCGATACGCGTGATACTCCACATTTCCTGCCACATACGGCGCAACTGTTGCTCTTTACATTATGTCAACTCGGGTCACGGACAAATGCAATGTTGTTGCAGTACAGCATATACAGGATTCACTATTCCATTGAACGTATATACACTGCTATTCGTCATATGCCGACAATTCGAAGCGCGTTATACTCCTCATTCGCTGCCAAATACTACGCACATCAGAGAATTGGCGCATTGTCAACTCTGTGTCCTGTCAAATACATTGTAATTGCAGTTTATCATATTAGGCTCAAGTATTTCTTTAAAGATATCTCCGCTGCTATTCGTGGTACGTCGACAAATCTATGCGCGTTATAGTACTCATTTGCCACCAAATACAGCGCACCTGCTCTTGTTTACATTGTGTCAACTTTGGTCGAGGACAAATGCAGTGTTTTTGCAGTGCAGCATATACTGGATTCAATACTTCATTGAACGTATATACACTGCTATTGGTGATATCCCGACAAATCGATGCGCGTGACACTCCACATTCCCAGCCAAATACGGCGCATCTGCTCCTGTTTACGTTATATCAACTGGGGTCGAAGACAAATGCAATGTTCTTGTAGTACTGCATACTCAGGACTCAATACTTCATTAAACGTATCTACATTTCTACTGGTCATATTTCGTCAATTCCATGAGCGTTATACTCCACAGCTGCCGCCAAACAGCGGGCCAGCTCTTGTTTACATTGTGATAACTGTTTTCGTGGTCAAATGCAATGTTGTTGGAGTGCAGCATATACAGGATTCAATATTTCATTGAACGTATATACACTGCCATGGTGATATCCCGACAATTCGCTGCGCATGATACTCCACATTTCCTGCCAAATACAGCGCACCTGCTCCTGTTTACATTATGTCATTCGGGTCGAGGACAAATGCATTGTTTTTGCAGTGCAGCATATACTGGATTCAATATTTCATTGAATGTATCTACACTGCTATTGGTGATATCACGACAATTCGATGCGCGTGATACTCCACATACCCTGCCAAAGACAGCGCACCTGCTCCTGTTTACATTATGTCATTCGGGTCGAGGACAAATGCATTGTTTTTGCAGTACAGCATATACTGGAATCAATATTTCATTGAATGTATCTACACTGCTACTGGAGATATTTCGTCAATACGATGCACGCTATACCGCACAGTTGCTGCCAAATAGAGCGCAAATCAGCCACTTTGAGCTATGTCAACTCAGGTACCTGCCTAATTCATTGTAATTGTAGTTTTGCATATTTAGGCTTATGTATTCAATTAAACGTATCTCCGGTGCTATTGGTGGTATGCCTACAATTCGATGCGCGTTATGCTCCACAGTTGCCGCCAAACAGCGGGCCTGTTCCTGTTTACATTATGGCAACTGCGGTCGAAGACAAATGCAATGTTGTTGCAGTACAGCATATAAAGGATTCAATATTTCATTGAATGTATCTACACTGCTATTGGTGATATCACGACAATTCGATGCGCCTGATACTCCACATACCCTGCCAAAGACAGCGCACTGCTCCTGTTTACATTATGTCATTCGGGTCGAGGACGAATGCATTGTTTTTGCGGTACAGCATATACTGGATTCAATATTTCATTGAATGTATCTACACTGCTACTGGAGATATTTCGTCAATTCGATGCGCGCTATACCGCACAGTTGCTGCCAAATAGAGCGCAAATCAGCCACTTTGCGCTATGTCAACTCAGGTACCTGCCTAATTCATTGTAATTGTAGTTTTGCATATTTAGGATTATGTATTCAATTAAACGTATCTCCGGTGCTATTGGTGGTATGCCTACAATTCGATGCGCGTTATGCTCCACAGTTGCCGCCAAACAGCGGGACTGTTCCTGTTTACATTATGGCAACCTGGGTCGAAGACAAATGCAATGTTGTTGCAGTACAGCATATAAAGGATTCAATATTTCATTGAATGTATCTACACTGCTATTGGTGATATCACGACAATACGATGCGCGTGATACTCCACATACCCTGCCAAAGACAGCGCACTGCTCCTGTTTACATTATGTCATTCGGGTCGAGGACAAATGCATTGTTTTCGCAGTACAGCATATTCAGGATTCAATATTTCATTGAACGTATATACACTGCTATTGGCGATATCCCGACAATTCGGAGCGTGTTATACTCCTCAGTCGCAGCCAAATACTACGCACAACAGAGAGTTTGAGCATTGTCAACTCTGTGTCCTTTCAAACACATTGTAATTGCAGTTTATCATACTAGGCTCAACTATTTATTTAAACGTATCTCCGCTGCTATTCGTGGTATGTCGACAAATCTATGCGCGTTATAGTACTCATTTGCCACCAAACACAGCGCACCTGCTCTTGTTTACATTGTGTCAACTTCGGTCGAGGACAAATGCAATGTTGTTGCAGTACAGCATATAAAGGATTCAATATTTCATTGAATGTATCTACACTGCTATTGGTGATATCACGACAATACGATGCGCGTGATACTCCACATACCCTGCCAAAGACAGCGCACTGCTCCTGTTTACATTATGTCATTCGGGTCGAGGACAAATGCATTGTTTTCGCAGTACAGCATATACTGGATTCAATATTTCATTGAATGTATCTACACTGCTATTGGTGATATCACGACAATTCGATGCGCGTGATACTCCACATACCCTGCCAAAGACAGCGCACCTGCTCCTGTTTACATTATGTCATTCGGGTCGAGGACAAATGCATTGTTTTTGCAGTACAGCATATACAGGATTCAATATTTCATTGAACGTATATACACTGCCATGGTGATATCCCGACAATTTGATGCGCATGATGCTCCACATTTCCTGCCAAATACAGCGCACCTGCTCCTATTTACATTATGTCATTCGTGTCGAGGACAAATGCATTGCATTGCATTACATCATATACCGGATTCAATACTTCATTGAACGTAAATACACTGCTATTGGTGATATCCCGACAATTCCATGCGCGTGATTCTCCACATTCCCTGCCAAATACAGCGCACCTGCTCCTGTTTACATTATGTCATTCGGGTCGAGGACAAATGCATTGTTTTTGCAGTACAGCCTATACTGGATTCAATATTTCATTGAATGTATCTACACTGCTACTGGAGATATTTCGTCAATTCGATGCGCATGATACTCCACATTTACTGCCAAATACTGCGCACCTGCTCCTGTTTACATTATGTCAACACGTATCGAGGGCAAATGCAATGTTGCTGCAAGTACAGGATATTCAGAATTCAATATTTCATTGAACGTATATACACTGTTACTGGAGATATTTCGTCAATTCCATGCGTGTTGTAGTCCACATGTCCTGCCGAATACAGCACAATTGCTCCTGTTTTCATTATGTCAACTGGGGTCGAGGACAAATGCCATGTTGTTGCAGTACAGCATATACAGTATTCAATATTTCATTGAACGTATATAAACTGCCATGGTGATATCCCGACAATTCGATGAGCATGATACTCCACATTTCCTGCCAAATACAGCGCACCTGCTTCTGTTTACATTATGTCAACTCGGGTCAAGGACAAATGCAATGTTGCTGCAGTACAGCATATTCAGGATTCAATATTTCATTGAACGTATATACTCTGCTATTCGTGATATCCCGACAATTCGAAGCGCGTTGTACTCCACATTCCCTGGCAAATACAGCGCACCTGCTCCTGTTTACATTATGTCAACTCGGGTCAAGGACAAATGCAATGTTATTGCAGTACAGCACATTCAGGATTCAATATGTCATTGAATGTATATACACTGCTATTCGTGATATCCCGACAATTCGAAGCGCGTTGTACTCCACATTCCCTATCAAATACAACGCACCTGCTCCTGTTTACATTATGTCAACTCGGGTCAAGGACAAATGCAATGTTTTTGCAGTACAGCACATTCAGGATTCAATATTTCATTGAACGGATATACACTGCTATTGGTGATATCCCGACAATTCGATCCGCGTTATACTCCTCATACGCTGCCAAATACTACGCACATAAGCCGGTTTGCGCATTGTCAACTCTGTGTCCTGTTAAATACATTGTAATTGCAGTTCATTATATTAGGCTCAAATATTTATTTAAACGTATCTCCGCTGCAATTCGTGGTATGTCGACAAATCTATGCGCGTTATACTCCTCATTTGCCGCCAAATACAGGGGACCTGCTCCTGTTCACATTATGTCAACTGGGGTCGAAGACAAATGCAATGTTGTTGCAGTACACCATATTCAGGATTCAATATTTCATTGAACGTACATATCCTGCTATTGGTGATATCCCGACAATTCGATGCGCGTTATACTCCTCCTTCGCTGCAGAATACTACGTACATCAGCCGGTTGGCGCATTGTCAACTCTGTGTCCTGTCAAATACATTGTAATTGCAGTTCATTATATTAGGCTCAAATATTTATTTAAACGTATCTCCGCTGCTATTCGTGGTATGACGACAAATCTATGCGCCTTATACTCCTCATTTGCCGCCAAATACAGGGGACCTGCTCCTGTTCACATTATGTCAACTGGGGTCGAAGACAAATGCAATGTTGTTGTAGTACTGCATATTCAGGGTTCAATATTTCATTGAACGGATCTACACTGCTAATGGTGATATCTCGCCAATTCGATGCGCGTGATACTCCACATTTCCTGCCAAATACGGCGCACCTGCTCCTGTTTACATTATGTCAACTCTGGTCGAGGACAAATCCAATGATTTTGCAGTACATGATATTCGGGATTCAATATTTCATTGATCGTATATACACTGCTACTAGTGACATCCTGACAAATCTATGCGCGTTAAACTCCTCATTTGCCGCCAAATAAAGCGCACCTGCTCCTGTTTACATTAAGTCAACTGGGATCGAGGACAATTGCAATGTTGTTGCAGTAATGCATATTCAGGAATCAATATTTCATTGAACGTATATACACTGCTATTGGTGATATCCCGACCACTCGATGCGCGTTGTACTCCTCATTTGCTGCCAAATACTACTCACATTAGCCGGTTTGCTCATTGTCAACTCTGTGTCCTGTCAAATACATTGTAATTGCAGTTTATCATATTAGGCTCAAATATTTAATTAAACGTATCTCCGCTGCTATTCGTGGTATGTCGACAAATCTATGCGTGTTATACTCCACATTTGCCGCCAAATACAGCGGACGTGCTCCTGTTTACATTATGTCAACTCGGATCGAGGACAAATCCAATGTTTTTGCAGTACAGGATATGCAGGATTCAATATTTCATTGAACGTGAATACACTGTTATTGGTGACATCCCGACAACTCGATGCGCGTGATACTCTACATTCCCTGCCAAATACAGCGCACCTGCTCCTGTTTACATTATGTCAACTGGGGTCGAAGACAATTGCAATGTTGTTGCAGTACACCATATTGAGGATTCAATATTTCATTGAACGTACATACACTGCCATTGGTGATATCCCGACAATTCGATGCGCGTCATACTCCTCATTCGCTGCAGAATACTATGTACATCAGCCGGTTGGCACATTGTCAACTCTGTGTCCTGTCAAATACATTGTAATTGCAGTTCATTATATTAGGCTGAAATATTTATTTAAACGTATCTCCGCTGCTACTCGTGGTATGTCGACAAATGTATGCGCGTTATACTCCTCATTTGCCGCCAAATACAGCGGACCTGCTCCTGTTCACATTATGTCAACTGGGGTCGAAGACAAATGCAATGTTGTTGTAGTACTGCATATTCAGGATTCAATATTTCATTGAACGTGAATACACTGTTATTGGTGACATCCCGACAACTCGATGCGCGTGATACTCCACATTCCCTGCCAAATACAGTGCACCTGCTCCTGTTTACATTAAGTCAACTGGGGTCGAGGACAATTGCAATGTTGTTGCAGTAAAGCATATTCAGGAATCAATATTTCATTGAACAGACCTACACTGCTATTTGTGATATCCCGTCAATTCGATGCGCGGTATGCCGCACAGTTGCTACCAAATAGAGCGCAAATCAGCCACTTTGCGCTATGTAAACTCAGGTCCCTGCCGAATTCATTGGAATTGTATTTTTGCATATTTAGGCTTATGTATTCAATTAACCGTATCTCCGGTGCAATAGGTGGTATGCCTACAATTCGATGCGCGTGATGCTCCACATTTCCTGCCAAATACGGCGCACCTGCTCCTGTTTACATTATGTCAACTCGGGTCGAGGGCAAACGCAATGTTCTTGTAGTACTGCATACTCAGGATTCAATACTTCATTGAACGTATGTACACTGCTATTCATTATACCCAGACAATTCGAAACGCGTTATACTCCTCATTCGCTGCCAAATACTACGCACATCAGAGAGTTTGCTCATTTTCAACTCTGTGTCCAGTCAATTACATTGTAATTGCAGATTATCATGTTAGGTTCCAGTATATATTTAAAAGTATCTCCGCTGCTATTAGTGGTATGTCGACAAATCTATGCGCGTCATACTCCTCATTTGCCGCCAAACAGCGCACCTGCTCCTGTTTACATTATGTCAACTCGGGTCGAGGACAATTGCAATGTTGCTGCAATTACTGCATATTCAGGAATCAATACTTCATTGAATGTATCTACACTGGTATTGGTGATATCCCGACAATTCGATGCGCGTGATACTCCACATTCCATGCCAAATACAGCGCAGCTGCTCCTGTTTACATTATGTCAACTGGGGTCGAAGACAAATGCAATGTTCTTGTAGTACTGCATACTCAGGATTCAATACTTCATTGAACGTATGTACACTGCTATTCATTATACCCAGACAATTCGAAACGCGTTATACTCCTCATTCGCTGCCAAATACTACGCACATCAGAGAGTTTGCTCATTTTCAACTCTGTGTCCAGTCAATTACATTGTAATTGCAGTTTATCATAATAGGCGCAAGTATTTATTTAAACGTATCCCCGCTGCTATTCGTGGTATGTCGACAAATCTATGCGCGTTATACTCCTCATTTTCCGCCAAATACGGCGCACCTGCTCCTGTTTAGTATTATGTCAACACGGGTCGAGGACAAATGCAATATTTTTGCAGTACTCTATATGCCGTATTCTATATTTCACCTAACGTATATACACTGCTATTGGTGATATCCCGACAATTCGATGCGCGTGATACTCCACATTCGCTGCCAAATACTAAGCACATCAGAGAGTTTGCGCATTGTCAACTCTGTTTCCTGTCAAATACATTGTATTTGCTGTTTATCATGTTAGGCTCAAGTATTTAGGTAAACGTATCTCCGCTGCTACTCGTGGTATGTCGACAAATCTATGCGCGTTATACTCCACAGTTGCCTCCAAACAGCGCACCTGCCCCTGTTTACATTATGTCATTCGGGTCGAGGACAAATACTTTGTTTTTGCAGTACATCATATACCGGATTCAATACTTCATTGAACGTACATACACTGCCATTGGTGATATCCCGACAATTCGATACGCGTGATACTCCACATTTCCTGCCACAGACGACGCACCTGTTGCTGTTTACATTATGTCAACTCGGGTCGGGCACACATGCAATGTTGTTGCAGTACAGCATGTTCAGGATTCAATAATTCATTGAACGCAAATACACTGCTATTGGTGATATCCCGACAATTCCATGCGCATGATACTCCACATTCCCTGCCAAATACAGCGCACCTGCTCCTGTTTACATTATGTCATTCGGGTCGAGGACAAATGCATTGCTTTGCAGTACATCATATGCCGGATTCAATACTTCATTGAACGTAAATACACTGCTATTGGTGATATCCCGACAATTCCATGCGCATGATACTCCACATTCCCTGCCAAATACAGCGCACCTGCTCCTGTTTACATTATGTCAACTCGGGTCGAGGACAAATGCAATGGTGTTGCAGTACAGCACATTCAGTATTCAATTTTTCATTGAAGGGATCGACACTGCTATTGGTGATATCTCGTCAATTCGATGCACGACATACCGCACAGATGATGCCAAATTGAGCGCAAATCAGCCACTTTGCGCTATGTCAACTCATGTCCCTGCCTAATTCATTCTAATTGTAGTTTTGCATATTTAGGCTTTTTTATTCAATTAAACGTATCTCCGGTGCTATTGGTGGTATGCCTACAATTCGATGCGCGTGATACTCCACATTCCCTGCCATATACAGCGCACCTGCTCCTGTTTACATTATGTCAACTCGGGTCGAGGACAAATGCAACGTTGTTGTTGTACTGCTTATTCAGGATTCAATACTTCATGCAATATATCTACACTGCTAATGGTCATATCACGACAATTCGATGCGCGGTATACCGCACACTTGCTGCCAATTAGAGCGCAAATCAGCCACTGTGCGCTATGACAACTCAGGTCCCTGCCTAATTCATTATAATTGTAGTTTTGCATATTCAGGCTTAAGTATTCAATTAAATGTATCTGCGCTGCTATAGGTGGTATGCCTACAATTCGATGCGGGTTATGCTCCACAGTTGCCGCCAAACGGCGCACCTGCTCCTGTATACATTATGTCAACTCGTTTCGAGGACAAATGCAATGTTGCTGCAGTACAGCACATTCAGGATTCAATATTTCATTGAACGTATATACACCGCTATTCGTGATATCCCGACATTTCGAAGCGCGTTATACACCACATTCCCTGGCAAATACAGCGCCCCTACTCCTGTTTACATTATCTCAACTCGGGTCGAAGACAAATGCAATGGTGTTGCAGTACAACATATTCAGTATTTATATTTCATTGAACGTATATACACTGGTATTGGTGATATTCCGACAATTCGATGCGCGTTATACTCCTCATTCGCTGCAAAATACTACGCAGATCAGAGAGTTTGCGCATTGTCAACTCTGTGTCCTGTCAAATACATTGTAATTGCAGTTTATCATATTAGGCACAAGTACTTATTTAAACGTATCTCCGCTGCTATTCGTGGTATGTCGACAAATCTATGCGCGTTATACTCCTCATTTGCCGCCAAACAGCGTACCTGCTGTTGTATACATTATGTCAACTCGTTTCGAGGATAAATGCAATGTTGCTACTGGACGGTATATTCAGGACTCAATATTTCATTGAACGTATATACACTGCTATTCGTGATATCCTGACAATTTGAAACGCGTCATACTCCTCATTCGCTGCCAAATACTACGCAGATCAGAGAGTTTGCGCATTGTCAACTCTGTGTCCTGTCAAATACATTGTAATTGCAGTTTATCATATTAGGCACAAGTATTTATTTAATCGTATCTCCGCTGCTATTCGTGGTATGTCGACAAATCTATGCGCGTTATACTCCTCCTTTGATGCCAGTTCAGCGCACCTGCTCCCGTTTACATTATGTCAACTCGTTTCCAGGACAAATGCAATGTTTTTGCAGTACAGCACATTCAGGATTCAATATTTCATTGAACGGATCTACACTGCTATTTGTTATATCTCGTCAATTCGATTCGCGGTTTACGGCACAGTTGCTGCCAAATAGAGCGCAAATCAGCCACTTTGCGCTATGCCAACTCAGGTCACTGCCTAATTCATTGTAATTGTATTTTTGCATATTTAGGCTGATGTATTCAGTTAAACGTACCTCCGGTGCTAGAGGTGGTATGCCTACAATTCGATGCGCGTTATGCTCCACAGTTGCCACCAAATAGCGCACCTGCGCCTGTTTACATTATGTCAACTTGGGTCGAGGACAAATGCAACGTTGTTGTAGTACTGCTTATTCAGGATTCAATACTTCATTGAATGTATCTACACTGCTATTGGTGATATCACAACAATCCGATGCGCGTGATACTCCGCATTCCCTGAGAAATACAGCGCACCCGCTCCTGTTTACATTATGTCAACTCGGTTCTAGGACAAATGCAATGTTTTTGCAGTACAGCACATTCAGGATTCATATTTCATTGAACGGATCTACACTGCTATTGGTGATATCCCGACAATTCGATGCGCATGATACTCCACATTCCCTGCCAAATACAGCGCACCTGCTCCTGTTTACATTATTTCAACTCGGGTCGAGGACAAATGCAATGTTGTTGCAGTACAGCATATTCAGGATTCAATATTTCATTGAACGGATATACACTGCCATTGGTGATATCCCGGCAATTTGAAGCGCGTTATACTCCTCATTCGCTGCCAAATGCTACGCACATTAGAGAGTGTGGGCATTGTCAACTCTGTGTCCCGTCAAATACATTGTAATTGCAGTTTATCATAATAGGCACAAGTATTTCTTTAAACGTATCTCCGCTGCTACTCGTGGTATGTCGACAAATTTATGCGCGTTATGCTCCACAGTTGCCGCCAAATACAGCGCACCTGCTCCTGTTCACATTATGTCAACTGGGGTCGAAGGCAAATGCAATGTTGTTGTAGTACTGCATATTCAGGATTCAATATTTCATTGAACGGATACACTGCTAATGGTGATATCACGTCAATTCGATGCGCGCGGTACTCCACATTTCTTGCCAAATACGGCGCACCTGCTCCTGTTTACATTATATCAACTCGGGTCGAGAACAAATCCAATGTTGTTGCAGTACAGCATATTCGGGAATCAATATTTCATTGAACAGACCTATACTGCTATTTGTGATATCTCGCCAATTCGATGCGCGGTATGCCGAACAGTTGCTATCAAATAGAGCGCAAATCAGCTACTTTGCGCTACGTAAACTCAGGTCCCTGCCGAATTCATTGCAATTGTATTTTTGCATATTTAGGCTTATGTATTCAATTAAACGTATCTGCGGTGCAATCGGTGGTATGCCTACAATTCGATGCGCGTTATGCTCCACAGCTGCCGCCAAACAGCGCACCTGCTCCTGTTTACATTATGTCAACTCGGGTCGAGGACAATTGCAATGTTGCTGCAAGTACTGCATATTCAGGATTCAATATTTCATTGAACGTATATACACTGCTATTGGTGATATCCTGACAGTTCGATGCGCGTTAAACTCCTCATTCGCTGCCAGATACAGCGCACCGGCTCCTGTTTACATTATGTCAACACGTATCGAGGGCAAATGCTATGTTTTTGCAGTACAGCATATACAGGTTTCAAACTTTCATTGAACGTATATACACTGCCATGGTGATATCCCGACAATTCGATGCGCATGATACTCCACATTTCCTGCCAAATACAGCGTACCTGCTCCTGTTTACATTATGTCAACTCGGGTCGAGGACAATTGCAATGTCGCTGCGAGTACTGCATATTCAGGATTCAATATTTCATTGTACGTGAATACACTGTTATTGGTGACATCCCGACAACTCGATGCGCGTGATACTCCACATTCCCTGCTAAATACAGCGTACCTGCTCCTGTTTACATTATGTCAACTTGGTTCGACAACAAACGCAATGTTTCTGCAAGTAGAGCATATTCATGATTCAATATTTCATTGAACGTAAATACACTGCCATGGTGATATCCCGACAATTCGATGCGCATGATACTCCACATTTCCTGCCAAATACAGCGTACCTGCTCCTGTTTACATTATGTCAACTCGGGTCGAGGACAGTCGCAATGTTGCTGCGAGTACTGCACATTCAGGATTCGATATTTCACTGAACGTATATACACTGCTATTGGTGATATCCTGACAATTCGATGCGCGTGATACTCCACATTCCCTGGCAAATACTACGCAGATCAGCCGGTTTGCGCATTGTCAACTCTGTGTCCTGTCAAATACTTTGTAATTGCAGTTCATTATATTAGGCTCAAATATTTATTTAAACGTATCTCCGCTGCTATTCGTGGTATGTCGACAAATCTATGCGCGTTATACTCCTCATTTGCCGCCAAACAGCGCACCTGCTCCTGTTTACATTATGTCAACTCGGGTCGAGGGCAAATACTATGTTGTTTCAGTACAGCCTATACAGGATTCATATTTCATGGAACGTATATACACTGCCATGGTGATATCCCGACAATTCCATGCGCATGATACTCCACATTTCCTGCCAAATACAGCGTACCTGCTCCTGTTTACATTATGTCAACTCGGGTAGAGGACAATTGCAATGACGTTGTAGTACTGCATATTCAGGATTCAATTCTTCATTGAATGTATCTACACTGCTATTGGTCCTATCACGACAATCGGTGCGCGTGATACTCCACATTCCCAACCAAATACAGCGCACCTGCTCCTGTTTACATTATTTCAACTCGGGTCAAGGAAAAATGCAATGTTTTTGCAGTACAGCACATTCAGGATACAATATTTCATTGAACGGATCTACACTGCTATTTGTGATGTCTCGTCAATTCGATGCGCGGTATACCGCATAGTTACTGCCAAATAGAGCGCAAATCAGCCACTTTGCGCTATGTCAACTCAGGTCGCTGCCTAATTCATTGTAATTGTAGTTTTGCATATTTAGGCCTAAGTATTCAATTAAACGGATCTCCGGTGCTATTGGTGGTATGCCTACAATTCGATGCGCGTTATGCTCCACAGTTGCCGCCAAATACAGCGCACCTGCCCCTGTTTACATTATGTCAACTCGGGTCAAGGACAAATGCAATGTTGCTATAGTACTGCATATTCAGGATTCAATACTTCATTGAATGTATCTACACTGCTATTGGTGATATCCCGGCAATTTGAAGCGCGTTATACTCCTCATTCGCCGCCAAATGCTACGCACATCAGAGAGTGTCGGCATTGTCAACTCTGTGTCCCGTCAAATACATTGTAATTGCAGTTCATTATATTAGGCTCAAATATTTATTTAAACGTATCTCCGCTGCTACTCGTGGTATGTCGACAAATCTATGCGCGTTATGCTCCACAGTTGCCGCCAAATACAGCGCACCTGCTCCTGTTCACATTATGTCAACTGGGGTCGAAGACAAATGCAATGTCGTTGTAGTACTGCATATTCAGGATTCAATATTTCATTGAACGGATCTACACTGCTAATGGTGATATCTCGTCAATTCGATGCGCGTGATACTCCACATTTCTTGCCAAATACGGCGCACCTGCTCCTGTTTACATTATGTCAACTCGGGTCGAGAACAAATCCAATGATTTTGCAGCACAGGATTTTAAGGGTTCAATATTTCATTGATCGTATATACACTGCTATTAGTGATATCCTGACAATTCGATGCGCGTTGTACTCCTCATTCGCTGCCTAATACTACGCAGATCAGACGGTTTGCGCATTGTCAACTCTGTGTCCTGTCAAGTACATTGTAATTGCAGATTATCATATTAGGTTCAAGTATTTATTTAAACGTATCTCCGCTGCTATTTGTGTTATGTCGACAAATCTATGCGCGTTATACTCCTCACTTGCCGCCAAATAAAGCGGACCTGCCCCTGTTTACATTAAGTCAACTGGGGTCTAGGACAATTGCAATGTTGTTGCAGTAAAGCATATTCAGGAATCAATATTTCATTGAACAGACCTACACTGCTATTTGTGATATCTCGTCAATTCGATGCGCGGTATACCGCACAGTTGCTGCCAAATAGAGCGCAAATCAGCCACTTTGCGCTATGTCAACTCAGGTCCCTGCCAAATTCATTGTAATTGTAGTTTTGCATATTTAGGCCTAAGTATTCAATTAAACGGATCTCCGGTGCTATTAGTGGTATGCCTACAATTCGATGCGCTTGATACTCCACATTTCCTGCCCAATACGGCGCACCTGACCCTGTTTACATTATGTCAACTCGGGTCGAGGACAAATGCAATGTTGCTGCAAGTACAGGATATTCAGGACTCAATATTTCATTGAACGTATATACACTGCTATTGGCGATATCCCGACAATTCGAAGCGTGTTATACTCCTCAGTCGCAGCCAAATACTACGCACAACAGAGAGTTTGAGCATTGTCAACTCTGTGTCCTTTCAAAAACATTGTAATTGCAGTTTATCATACTAGGCTCAACTATTTATTTAAACGTATCTCCGCTGCTATTCGTGGTATGTCGACAAATCTATGCGCGTTATAGTACTCATTTGCCACCAAACACAGCGCACCTGCTCTTGTTTACATTGTGTCAACTTCGGTCGAGGACAAATGCAATGTTGTTGCAGTACAGCATATAAAGGATTCAATATTTCATTGAATGTATCTACACTGCTATTGGTGATATCACGACAATTCGATGCGCGTGATACTCCACATACCCTGCCAAAGACAGCGCACCTGCTCCTGTTTACATTATGTCATTCGGGTCGAGGACAAATGCATTGTTTTTGCAGTACAGCATATACAGGATTCAATATTTCATTGAACGTATATACACTGCCATGGTGATATCCCGACAATTTGATGCGCATGATGCTCCACATTTCCTGCCAAATACAGCGCACCTGCTCCTATTTACATTATGTCATTCGTGTCGAGGACAAATGCATTGCATTGCATTACATCATATACCGGATTCAATACTTCATTGAACGTAAATACACTGCTATTGGTGATATCCCGACAATTCCATGCGCGTGATTCTCCACATTCCCTGCCAAATACAGCTCACCTGCTCCTGTTTACATTATGTCATTCGGGTCGAGGACAAATGCATTGTTTTTGCAGTACAGCCTATACTGGATTCAATATTTCATTGAATGTATCTACACTGCTACTGGAGATATTTCGTCAATTCGATGCGCATGATACTCCACATTTACTGCCAAATACTGCGCACCTGCTCCTGTTTACATTATGTCAACACGTATCGAGGGCAAATGCAATGTTGCTGCAAGTACAGGATATTCAGAATTCAATATTTCATTGAACGTATATACACTGTTACTGGAGATATTTCGTCAATTCCATGCGTGTTGTAGTCCACATGTCCTGCCGAATACAGCACAATTGCTCCTGTTTTCATTATGTCAACTGGGGTCGAGGACAAATGCCATGTTGTTGCAGTACAGCATATACAGTATTCAATATTTCATTGAACGTATATAAACTGCCATGGTGATATCCCGACAATTCGATGAGCATGATACTCCACATTTCCTGCCAAATACAGCGCACCTGCTTCTGTTTACATTATGTCAACTCGGGTCAAGGACAAATGCAATGTTGCTGCAGTACAGCATATTCAGGATTCAATATTTCATTGAACGTATATACTCTGCTATTCGTGATATCCCGACAATTCGAAGCGCGTTGTACTCCACATTCCCTGGCAAATACAGCGCACCTGCTTCTGTTTACATTATGTCAACTCGGGTCAAGGACAAATGCAATGTTGCTGCAGTACAGCATATTCAGGATTCAATATTTCATTGAACGTATATACTCTGCTATTCGTGATATCCCGACAATTCGAAGCGCGTTGTACTCCACATTCCCTATCAAATACAACGCACCTGCTCCTGTTTACATTATGTCAACTCGGGTCAAGGACAAATGCAATGTTTTTGCAGTACAGCACATTCAGGATTCAATATTTCATTGAACGGATATACACTGCTATTGGTGATATCCCGACAATTCGATCCGCGTTATACTCCTCATACGCTGCCAAATACTACGCACATAAGCCGGTTTGCGCATTGTCAACTCTGTGTCCTGTTAAATACATTGTAATTGCAGTTCATTATATTAGGCTCAAATATTTATTTAAACGTATCTCCGCTGCAATTCGTGGTATGTCGACAAATCTATGCGCGTTATACTCCTCATTTGCCGCCAAATACAGGGGACCTGCTCCTGTTCACATTATGTCAACTGGGGTCGAAGACAAATGCAATGTTGTTGCAGTACACCATATTCAGGATTCAATATTTCATTGAACGTACATATCCTGCTATTGGTGATATCCCGACAATTCGATGCGCGTTATACTCCTCCTTCGCTGCAGAATACTACGTACATCAGCCGGTTGGCGCATTGTCAACTCTGTGTCCTGTCAAATACATTGTAATTGCAGTTCATTATATTAGGCTCAAATATTTATTTAAACGTATCTCCGCTGCTATTCGTGGTATGACGACAAATCTATGCGCATTATACTCCTCATTTGCCGCCAAATACAGGGGACCTGCTCCTGTTCACATTATGTCAACTGGGGTCGAAGACAATTGCAATGTTGTTGCAGTACACCATATTGAGGATTCAATATTTCATTGAACGTACATACACTGCCATTGGTGATATCCCGACAATTCGATGCGCGTCATACTCCTCATTCGCTGCAGAATACTATGTACATCAGCCGGTTGGCACATTGTCAACTCTGTGTCCTGTCAAATACATTGTAATTGCAGTTCATTATATTAGGCTGAAATATTTATTTAAACGTATCTCCGCTGCTACTCGTGGTATGTCGACAAATGTATGCGCGTTATACTCCTCATTTGCCGCCAAATACAGCGGACCTGCTCCTGTTCACATTATGTCAACTGGGGTCGAAGACAAATGCAATGTTGTTGTAGTACTGCATATTCAGGATTCAATATTTCATTGAACGTGAATACACTGTTATTGGTGACATCCCGGCAACTCGATGCGCGTGATACTCCACATTCCCTGCCAAATACAGCGAACCTGCTCCTGTTTACATTAAGTCAACTGGGGTCGAGGACAATTGCAATGTTGTTGCTGTAAAGCATATTCAGGAATCAATATTTCATTGAACAGACCTACACTGCTATTTGTGATATCCCGTCAATTCGATGCGCGGTATGCCGCACAGTTGCTACCAAATAGAGCGCAAATCAGCCACTTTGCGCTGTGTAAACTCAGGTCCCTGCCGAATTCATTGGAATTGTATTTTTGCATATTTAGGCTTATGTATTCAATTAACCGTATCTCCGGTGCAATAGGTGGTATGCCTACAATTCGATGCGCGTGATGCTCCACATTTCCTGCCAAATACGGCGCACCTGCTCCTGTTTACATTATGTCAACTCGGGTCGAGGGCAAACGCAATGTTCTTGTAGTACTGCATACTCAGGATTCAATACTTCATTGAACGTATGTACACTGCTATTCATTATACCCAGACAATTCGAAACGCGTTATACTCCTCATTCGCTGCCAAATACTACGCACATCAGAGAGTTTGCTCATTTTCAACTCTGTGTCCAGTCAATTACATTGTAATTGCAGATTATCATGTTAGGTTCCAGTATATATTTAAAAGTATCTCCGCTGCTATTAGTGGTATGTCGACAAATCTATGCGCGTCATACTCCTCATTTGCCGCCAAACAGCGCACCTGCTCCTGTTTACATTATGTCAACTCGGGTCGAGGACAATTGCAATGTTGCTGCAATTACTGCATATTCAGGAATCAATACTTCATTGAATGTATCTACACTGCTATTGGTGATATCCCGACAATTCGATGCGCGTGATACTCCACATTCCATGCCAAATACAGCGCAGCTGCTCCTGTTTACATTATGTCAACTGGGGTCGAAGACAAATGCAATGTTCTTGTAGTACTGCATACTCAGGATTCAATACTTCATTGAACGTATGTACACTGCTATTCATTATACCCAGACAATTCGAAACGCGTTATACTCCTCATTCGCTGCCAAATACTACGCACATCAGAGAGTTTGCTCATTTTCAACTCTGTGTCCAGTCAATTACATTGTAATTGCAGTTTATCATAATAGGCGCAAGTATTTATTTAAACGTATCCCCGCTGCTATTCGTGGTATGTCGACAAATCTATGCGCGTTATACTCCTCATTTTCCGCCAAATACGGCGCACCTGCTCCTGTTTAGTATTATGTCAACACGGGTCGAGGACAAATGCAATATTTTTGCAGTACTCTATATGCCGTATTCTATATTTCACCTAACGTATATACACTGCTATTGGTGATATCCCGACAATTCGATGCGCGTGATACTCCACATTCGCTGCCAAATACTAAGCACATCAGAGAGTTTGCGCATTGTCAACTCTGTTTCCTGTCAAATACATTGTATTTGCTGTTTATCATGTTAGGCTCAAGTATTTATTTAAAAGTATCTCCGCTGCTATTAGTGGTATGTCGACAAATCTATGCGCGTTATACTCCACAGTTGCCTCCAAACAGCGCACCTGCCCCTGTTTACATTATGTCATTCGGGTCGAGGACAAATACTTTGTTTTTGCAGTACATCATATACCGGATTCAATACTTCATTGAACGTACATACACTGCCATTGGTGATATCCCGACAATTCGATACGCGTGATACTCCACATTTCCTGCCACAGACGACGCACCTGTTGCTGTTTACATTATGTCAACTCGGGTCGGGCACACATGCAATGTTGTTGCAGTACAGCATGTTCAGGATTCAATAATTCATTGAACGCAAATACACTGCTATTGGTGATATCCCGACAATTCCGTGCGCATGATACTCCACATTCCCTGCCAAATACAGCGCACCTGCTCCTGTTTACATTATGTCATTCGGGTCGAGGACAAATGCATTGCTTTGCAGTACATCATATGCCGGATTCAATACTTCATTGAACGTAAATACACTGCTATTGGTGATATCCCGACAATTCCATGCGCATGATACTCCACATTCCCTGCCAAATACAGCGCACCTGCTCCTGTTTACATTATGTCAACTCGGGTCGAGGACAAATGCAATGGTGTTGCAGTACAGCACATTCAGTATTCAATTTTTCATTGAAGGGATCGACACTGCTATTGGTGATATCTCGTCAATTCGATGCACGACATACCGCACAGATGATGCCAAATTGAGCGCAAATCAGCCACTTTGCGCTATGTCAACTCATGTCCCTGCCTAATTCATTCTAATTGTAGTTTTGCATATTTAGGCTTTTTTATTCAATTAAACGTATCTCCGGTGCTATTGGTGGTATGCCTACAATTCGATGCGCGTGATACTCCACATTCCCTGCCATATACAGCGCACCTGCTCCTGTTTACATTATGTCAACTCGGGTCGAGGACAAATGCAACGTTGTTGTTGTACTGCTTATTCAGGATTCAATACTTCATGCAATATATCTACACTGCTAATGGTCATATCACGACAATTCGATGCGCGGTATACCGCACACTTGCTGCCAAATAGAGCGCAAATCAGCCACTGTGCGCTATGACAACTCAGGTCCCTGCCTAATTCATTATAATTGTAGTTTTGCATATTCAGGCTTAAGTATTCAATTAAATGTATCTGCGCTGCTATAGGTGGTATGCCTACAATTCGATGCGCGTTATGCTCCACAGTTGCCGCCAAACGGCGCACCTGCTCCTGTATACATTATGTCAACTCGTTTCGAGGACAAATGCAATGTTGCTGCAGTACAGCACATTCAGGATTCAATATTTCATTGAACGTATATACACCGCTATTCGTGATATCCCGACATTTCGAAGCGCGTTATACACCACATTCCCTGGCAAATACAGCGCACCTGCTCCTGTTTACATTATCTCAACTCGGGTCGAAGACAAATGCAATGGTGTTGCAGTACAACATATTCAGTATTTATATTTCATTGAACGTATATACACTGCTATTGGTGATATCCCGACAATTCGATGCGCGTTATACTCCTCATTCGCTGCAAAATACTACGCAGATCAGAGAGTTTGCGCATTGTCAACTCTGTGTCCTGTCAAATACATTGTAATTGCAGTTTATCATATTAGGCACAAGTACTTATTTAAACGTATCTCCGCTGCTATTCGTGGTATGTCGACAAATCTATGCGCGTTATACTCCTCATTTGCCGCCAAACAGCGTACCTGCTGTTGTATACATTATGTCAACTCGTTTCGAGGATAAATGCAATGTTGCTACTGGACGGTATATACAGGACTCAATATTTCATTGAACGTATATACACTGCTATTCGTGATATCCTGACAATTTGAAACGCGTCATACTCCTCATTCGCTGCCAAATACTACGCAGATCAGAGAGTTTGCGCATTGTCAACTCTGTGTCCTGTCAAATACATTGTAATTGCAGTTTATCATATTAGGCACAAGTATTTATTTAATCGTATCTCCGCTGCTATTCGTGGTATGTCGACAAATCTATGCGCGTTATACTCCTCCTTTGATGCCAGTTCAGCGCACCTGCTCCCGTTTACATTATGTCAACTCGTTTCCAGGACAAATGCAATGTTTTTGCAGTACAGCACATTCAGGATTCAATATTTCATTGAACGGATCTACACTGCTATTTGTTATATCTCGTCAATTCGATTCGCGGTTTACGGCACAGTTGCTGCCAAATAGAGCGCAAATCAGCCACTTTGCGCTATGCCAACTCAGGTCACTGCCTAATTCATTGTAATTGTATTTTTGCATATTTAGGCTGATGTATTCAGTTAAACGTACCTCCGGTGCTAGAGGTGGTATGCCTACAATTCGATGCGCGTTATGCTCCACAGTTGCCGCCAAATAGCGCACCTGCGCCTGTTTACATTATGTCAACTTGGGTCGAGGACAAATGCAACGTTGTTGTAGTACTGCTTATTCAGGATTCAATACTTCATTGAATGTATCTACACTGCTATTGGTGATATCTCGTCAATTCGATGCGCGCTATACCGCACAGTTGCTGCCAAATAGAGCGCAAATCAGCCACTTTGCGCATTGTCAACTCTGTGTCCTGTCAAATACATTGTAATTGCAGTTTATCATATTAGGCTCAAGTATTTATTTAAACGTATCTCCGCTGCTCTTCGTGGTATGTCGACAAATCTATGCGCCTTATACTCCTCATTTTCCGCGAAATATAGCGGATCTGCTCCTGTTTACATTATGTCATCTCGCGTCGAGGTCAAATGCAATGGTGTTGCAGTACAGCATATACAGGATTCAATATTTCAATGAACGTATATACACTGCTATTCGTGATATCCCGGTAATTCGATGTGCGTTATACTCCACAGTTGCCGCCAAATACAGCGCACCTGCCCCTGTTCACTTTAGGTCAACTTGGGTCGAGGACAAATGCATCGTTTTTGTAGTACTGCATATTCAGGATTCAATACTTCATTGGGTGTATCTACACTGCAATTGGTCATATCACGACAATTCGATGCGCGTGATACTCCAAATTACCTGCCAAATACATCGCACCTGCTCCAGTTTACATTATGTCAACTCGGGTCGAGGACAAATACAATGTTGCTGTAGTACTGCACATTCAGGATTCAATACTTCTTTGAATGTATCTACACTGCGATTGGTCATATCACGACAATTCGATGCGCGTGTTACTCCACATTCCCTGCCAAATACATCGCACCTACTACTCTTTATATTATGTCAACTGGGGTCGAAGACAAATGCAATGTTCTTGTAGTACTGCATACTCAGTATTCAATACTTCATTGAATGTATCTACATTGCTATTGGTGATATCACGACAATTCGATGCGCGTGATACTCCAAATTACCTGCCAAATACATCGCACCCGCTCCAGTTTACATTATGTCAACTCGGGTCAAGGACAAATACAATGTTGCTGTAGTATTGCATATTCAGGATTCAATACTTCTTTGAATGTATCTACACTGCTATTGGTCATATCACGACAATTCGATGCGCGTGTTACTCCACATTCCCTGCCAAATACATCGCACCTACTACTGTTTATATTATGTCAACTGGGGTCGAAGACAAATGCAATGTTCTTGTAGTACTGCATACTCAGTATTCAATACTTCATTGAATGTATCTACATTGCTATTGGTGATATCACGACAATTCGATGCGCGTGATACTCCACATTCCCTGCTTAATACAGCGCACCTGCTCTTGCTTACATTATGTCAACTCCGGTCAATTACAGATGCAATGCTGTTGCAGTACTGCATATCCAGGATTCAATACTTCATTGAACGTATCTACACTGCTACTGGAGATATTTCGTCAATTCCATGCGCCTTGTATTCCACATTTGCTGCCGAATACAGCGCACCTACTCCTGTTTACATTATGTCAACTCGGGTCGAGGAAAATGCAATGTTTTTGCAGTACAGCACATTTAGGATTCAATATTCTATTGAACGGATCTACACTGCTATTGGTGATATCTCGTCAATTCGGCGCGCGCTATACCGCACAGTTGCTGCCAAATAGAGCGCAAAGCAGCCACTTTGCGCTATGTCAACTCAGGTCCCTGCCTAATTCATTGTAGTTGTAGTTTTGCATATTCAGGCTTATGTATTCAATTAAACCTATCTCCGGTGCTATTGGTGGTATGCCTGCTATTCGATGCGCGTTATGCTCCACAGTTGCAACCAAACACCGGACTTGATCCAGTTTATATTATGTCAGCTGGGGTCGAAGACAAATGCAATGTTCTTGTAGTACTGCATACTCAGGATTCAATATTTCATTGAACGTAAATACACTGCTATTGGTGATATCCCGACAACTCGATGCGCGTGATACTCCACATTCCATGCCAAATACAGCGCACCTGCTCTTGTTTACATTATGTCAACTCGGGTCAAGGACAAATGCAACGCTGTTGCAGTACTGCATATCCAGGATTCAATACTTTATTGAACGTATCTACACTGCTATTGGTGATATCCCGACAACTCGATGCGCGTGATACTCCACATACCCTGCCTAATATAACGCACTTGCTTCTGTTTACATTACGTCAACTCGGGTCGAGGACAATTGCAATGTTGATGTAGTACTGCACATTCAGGATTCAATGCTTCATAGAATGTATCTACACTGCTATTCGTGATATCCCGATAATTCGAAGCGCGTTACACTCCACATTCGCTGCAAAATACTACACACATCAGAGAGTTTGCGCATTGTCAACTCTGTGTCCTGTCAAATACATTGTACTTGCAGTTTATCATATTAGGCTCCAGTATTTATTTAAACGTATATTCGCTGCTATTCGTGGTATGTCGACAAATCTATGCGCGTTATTCTCCTCATTTGCCGCCATATAAAGCGCACCTGCTCCTGTTTACATTATGTCAACTCGGGCCGGGGACAAATGAAATGATGTTGCAGTACTGCATATCCAGGATTCAATACTTCATTGAACGTATCTATACTACTACTGGAGATATTTCGTCAATTTCATGCGCCTTGTACTCCACATTTCCTGCCGAATACAGCGCACCTGCTCCTGTTTACATTATGTCAACTCGGGTCGAGGACAAATGCAATGTTGTTGCAGTACAGCATATACAGGATTCAATATTTCATTGAACGTACATACACTGCCATGGTGATATCCCGCCAATTTGTTGCCCGTGATACTCCACATTTCCTGCCAAATACGGCGCACCTGCTCCTGTTTACTTTATGTCACCTCGCGTCGAAGACAAATGCAATGTTGCTGCAGTACAGCATATTCAGGAATCAATATTTCATTGATCGGATCTACACTGCTATTTGTGATATCTCCTCTATTCGATGCGAGGCATACCGCACAGTTGCTGCCAAATAGAGCGCAAATCAGCCACTTTGCGCTACGTCAACTCAGGTCCCTGCCTAATTCATTGGAATTGTAGTTTTGCATATTTAGGTTATGTATTCAAATATACGTATCTCCGGTGCTATAGGTTGTATGCCTACAATTCGATGCGCGTTATACTCCACAGTTGCCGCCAAACAGCGCACCTGCTCCTGTTTACATTATGTCAACTCGGGTCGAGGACAAATGCAACGTTTTTGCAGAACAGCATATTCAGGATTCAATATTTCATTGAAGGTAAATGCACTGCAATTGGTGATATCCCGACAATTCGATGTGCGTGATACTCCACATTCCCTGCCAAATACAGCGCACCTGCTCCTGTTTACATTATGTCAATTCGTGTCGAGGACAAATGCAATGTTTTTGCCGTACTGCATATTTAAGATACGAAATTCCATTGAACGTATCTCCGCTGCTATTGGCGATATCTTGTTAATTCGACCCGCGTTACACTCTACATTTGCTGCAAAATTTAGCACACATCTGCCAGGTTGCGCTTTGTCAACTATGTGTCCTGCCAAATCCTTTGTAATTGCAGTTTAGCATATTTAGGCTTAAGAATTCTACTGAACGTATCTCCATTTACATTGGAGATATGTCGACAATTCGATGCGTGCACTGCTCTACATATGCTGCTAAATATAGCGCACGTCAGTCGGTTTGCGCCATGGCAACCCTGCGCCCTGTCAAATACAGCGTTATTGCGGTTTTGCAGATACCGTGTTAAATATTCTGTTGAGCGTACCTCAGTTTCTATTCCAGTTATCTCGACCATTCGATGCGCGTTACACCGCATATTTGCTGCCAAATACAGCGCACATCAACCGGCATGCGCTTGTCAACTCTGTGTTCTGCCAAATCCAGCGCAATCTACACTGCTATTGGTGATATCTCGATAAGTTGTTGCGCGTTATACTCCTCATTCGCTGCAAAATTCAGCGGACCAGTTCCTGTTTACGTTTTATCAACTCGGATCGAGGGCAAATGATATGTTGTTGCAGTACTGCATAATCAGGATTCAATATTACATTGAACGGATCTACACTGCTATTTGTGATATCTCGTCAATTGGATGCGCGGTATACCGCACAGTTGCTGCCACATAGAGCGCAAATCAGCAACATTGCGCTATGTCAACTCAGGTCCCTGCCTAATTCATTGTAATTGTAGTTTTGCATATTTAGGCCTATGTATTCAATAAAACGTATCTCCGCTGCTATTGGTGGTATGCCTACAATTCGATGCGCGTTATACTCCACAGTTGCCGCCAAACTGCGTACCTGCTCCTGTATACATTATGTCAACTGGGGTCGAGGACAATTCCAATGTTGTTGTAGTACTGCATATTCAGGATTCAATTCTTCATTGAATGTATCTACACTGCTATTGGTGATATCACGACAATTCGATGCGCGTGATACTCCACATTCCCAGTCAAATACAGCGCACCTGCTCTTGTTTACATTATGTCAGCTCGGGTCGAGGACAAATGCAATGTTTTTGCAGAACAGCATATTCAGGATCCAATATTTCACTGTACGTATATTCACTGCTATTCGTGATATCCCGACAATTCGAAGCGCGTTATACTCCTCATTCGGTGCCAAATACTACGCACATCTGAGAGTTTGCGCATTGTCAACTCTGTGTCCTGTCAAATACATTGTAACTGCAGTTTATCATATTAGGCACAAGTATTTATTTAAACGTATCTCCGCTGCTTTTCGTGGCATGTCGTCAAATCTATGCGCGTTATACTCCTGATTTGCCGCCAAATACAGCGCACCTGCTCCTGTTTACATTATCTCAACTCGGGTCGAGGACAAATGCAATGTTGCTGTAGTGTTGCATATTCAGGATTCAATACTTCATTGAATGTATCTACACTGCTATTGGTCATATCACGACAATTCGATGCGCGTGTTACTCCACATTCCCTGCCGAATACAGCGCACCTGCTCTTGTTTACATTATGTCAGCTCGGGTCGAGGACAAATGCAATGTTTTTGCAGAACAGCATATTCAGGATCCAATATTTCACTGTACGTATATTCACTGCTATTCGTGATATCCCGACAATTCGAAGCGCGTTGTACTCCTCATTCGCTGCCAAATACTACGCAGATCAGAGAGTTTGAGCATTGTCAACTCTGTGTCCTGTCAAGTACATTGTATTTGCAGTTTATCATATTAGGCTCAAGAACTTATTTAAACGTATCTCCGCTGCTATTCGTGGTATTATCGACAAATTTATGCGCATTATACTTCTCATTTGCCGTCAAATACAGCGGACCTGCTCCTGTTTACATTATGTTATCTCGGGTCGAGGACAAATGCAATGTTTTTGCCGTACAGCATATTCAGTATTCAATATTTCATTTAACGTATATACACTGCTATTAGTTATATCCCAACGATTCGACGCGCGTTATACTCCTCATTCGCTGCCAAATACTACGCACAACAACCGGTTTGCGCATTGTCAACGCTGTCTCCTGTCCAATCCACTGTAATTTCAGTTAATCATATTAGGCTCAATGATTGAGTTAAACGTATCTCCAAGCTATTCGTGGTATGTCGACAAATCTAAGGGCGTTATACCCCTCATTTGCCGACAAATACAGTGGACCTGCTCCTGTTTACATTGTGCCAACTATGGTCGAGGACGAATGCAATGTTTTGCAGAACACCATATTCAGGATTCAATATTTCATTGATTGTATCTACACTGCAATTGGTGATATCACGACAATTCGATGCTCGTGATACTCCACATTCCCTGCCAAATACAGCGCACATCAGCCGGTTTGCGCATTGTCAACTCTGTGTCCTGTCCAATCCACTGTAATTTCAGTTTATCATATTAGCCTCAAGTATTTATTTAAAAGTATCTCCGCTGCTATTCGTGGTATGTCGACAAATCTATGCGCGTTATACTCCTCATTTGTCGCCAAATACAGCGCACCTGCTCCTGTTTACATTATGTCAACCCGGGTCGAGGACTAATGCAATGTTGTTGCAGTACTGCATATTCAGGATTCAATACTTCATTGAATGTATCTACACTGCTATTGGTTATATCACGACAATTCCATGCCCGTGATACTCCACATTCCCTGCCAAATGCAGCGCACCTGCTCCTGTTTACATTATGTCAACTCGGGTCGAGGACTAATGCAATGTTGTTGCAGTACTGCATACTCAGGATTCAATACTTCATTGATCGTATCTAAACTGCTATTGCTAATATCTCGTCAATTCCATAGGCGCTATACCGCACATTCGCTGCCAAATACAGCGCACCTGCATCTGTTTACATTATGTCAACTAGGGTCGACGACAAATGCAATGTTGTTGCAGTACTGCATATTCAGGTTTCAATACTTCATTGAAAGTACCTACACTACTATTGGTGATATTTCGTCAATTCCATGCGCGTTGTATTCCACATTTCCTGCCAAATACAGTGCACCTGCTCCTGTTTACTTTATGTCAACTCGGGTCGAGGACAAAGGCAATATTGTTGCAGTACAGCATATTCAGGATTCAATATTTCAGTGAACGTATCTACACTGCTATTGGTGATATCTCCGCAATTCGATGCGCGTTATACGCCACACTTCCTGCCAAATACAGCATTCCAGTTCCAGTTTTCATTATGTCAACTCGGGTCGAGGACAAATGCAATGTTTTTGTAGTAATGCATATTCAGGATACAATACTTCATTGAACGTATATACACTGCTATTGGTGATGTCACGAAAGTTCGATGCGCGTGATACTCCACATTTCCTGCCAAATACGGCGCACCTGCTCCGGTTTACATTATGTCAACTCGGGTAGAGGACAAATGCAATGAAGTTGTTGTACTGCATATTCAGGATTCAATACTTCATTGAATGTATCTACACTGCTATTGGTGATATTTCATCAATTCCATGAACGTTATACTCCACAGTTGCCGCCAAACAGCGGACCTGCACTTGTTTACATTGTGTCAAGTGTGGTCGACGACAAATGCGTTGTGCTGGCATTAAAGCATATACAGGATTCAATACTTCATTGAACGTATATACACTGATATTGGTGATGTCACGAAAATTCGATGCCCGTGATACTCCACATTTCCTGCCATATACAGCGCACCTGCTCCTGTTTACATTATGTCAACTCGGGTCGAGGACAAAGGCAATATTGTTGCAGTACAGCATATTCAGGATTCAATATTTCAGTGAACGTATCTACACTGCTATTGGTGATATCTCGGCAATTCGATGCGCGTTATACGCCACACTTCCTGCCAAATACAGCATTCCAGTTCCAGTTTTCATTATGTCAACTCGGGTCGAGGACAAATGCAATGTTTTTGTAGTAATGCATATTCAGGATACAATACTTCATTGAACGTATATACACTGCTATTGGTGATGTCACGAAAATTCGATGCCCGTGATACTCCACATTTCCTGCCATATACAGCGCACCTGCTCCTGTTTACATTATGTCAACTCGGGTCGAGGACAAAGGCAATATTGTTGCAGTACAGCATATTCAGGATTCAATATTTCAATAACGTATATAAACTGCTATTGGTGATATCCCGACAATTGGATGCGCGTTATACTCCTCATTCACTGCTAAATACTACGCACATCAGCCGGTTTGCGCATTGTCAACTCCGTGTCCTGTCAAAAATATTGTAATTGCAATTTATCATATTAAGCTGAA
This sequence comes from Bombus hypnorum, assembly GCA_911387925.2. NCBI lineage: Eukaryota > Metazoa > Arthropoda > Insecta > Hymenoptera > Apidae > Bombus > Bombus hypnorum. The sequence continues at coordinate 227,048 of CAJVQY020000002.1, forward strand.
GTATTTATTTAAACGTATCTCCGCTGCTATTCGTGGTTTGTCGACAAATCTATGCGCGTTATACTCCTCATTTGCCGCCAAATACAGCGGACCTGCTCCTGTTTACATTATGTCAACTGGGGTCGAACGCAAATGCAATGTTGTTGTAGTACTGCATATTCAGGATTAAATATTTCATTGAACGTATATACACTGCTATTGGTGATGTCACGAAAGTTCGATGCGCGTGATACTCCACATTCCCTGCCAAATACAATCGCATCAAGAGGAAACTTCAACGGGAACTCTCCGGATTCCACAGCGTAGGACCACGGTCACCTCCTTGATCAAAGGAAGGATCTACAAAGAATCTCGGTGAGCTGGCTTTTGTACATTATCGAAACCATAAACCCGAAACACGTTCTGAAGATAGTAACTCTTCTTCCGCCGAAAGTGTCATATCTCTCAACATGAACCCAACTGACAAGAGTACCGCTAAACAAAACGAGCTAATCGCTACCCTGATTGAACAATTTGAAAGCCTAACTCACGAGTTTGGTAGCTTTTGAAATAGCTCCGATCAAAACATTAAAAACATAAAGGAATTTGCGGAAACTAGCGATAGAAACCGGTCCAAAGAAATGCGCGATCTTGCGAAAACCATGGAAATAAAATACGATACCGAGACCGACCAGTCGCAAATGAACGCCCATTTAGAAACCGCTGCTGATAACGTAACGGATGACGAAACTGACGGACCGAATGTTTCACAAAGACCACGAGCCGCATCTAACCGCGCCGCGATTAAACCAAGAAACAACTACAACGAAGATCAAGGCCTCGAAGCAGATAAAGCCATACGAACTGTCGAGACACTACGAGGTCGAGCTGACGTAGGCGTTGAAGACTTCATTTTATCGGTCCGCAAAGCAAGAGCTAGGTGCAAGGCAAGTGACAGAGAGTTATTATTACATCTCATACTGATCGAAAGGATTACCGACAACGCGAAACGAAACATACGATATCTAAAAATCAACTCGTTCGAAGACTTACATTCGTGCTTAAAACAACACGTATTAACACCAACAACTATTAGCAATTGTAGGGACAAATTGAAGAATTTAAAACAAGGGGCAACAGAAAGTGTACAGTCTTTTAACTCCAGATTCCGACAACAGCTGAACGAATTAAATTACGCAGTTCAAAACGAAAACCGCACACCAACAGAACGACGCGTAGCTATAGTAATTGAAGAACGCGAAGCACTTAAAACATATTTGCTCAACCTACGATGCGAGATAGGACAGATGGTAATATCTAGCGATTCAAAGAACCTGAACCTTGCCCAACAACTAGCAGCTGATAGAGAACAATGGTTACGAGAAGCAAATCGTGTCGCCAACTGCGCAAAGAATCAATCTCACAACACTACATTAGTATCCAAGCGAACTACTACCGATCCACAACTACGATCTTTTGCTCAGCTACCTAACCGACCATTAGACGACCGCATGAAACCGAAGTGTCAAAAGTGTTTACGAACCGGACACACAGCCGAAAACTGCTACTCTCGAAATTTTCCATTCGCCAACCAAGGAAAGATTCCACCTCGAGTAAACCAAACAACGGAGAACCCAGAGGAAGCTTACCTCGAGTCAACTGCACCACCACCGGAAGACTATTATCAATCGTACTACAACGAAGAGACGGAGGAAGTGCCAGATTCCTCATCGATACCGGAGCAGGAATCAACCTTATAAAAGAAAAGGCCTCACTAAATGTCCAAACCTCTAACCCAAAGACCTTCCTAATGGGAAGTGACAAACATACAACTAACAAAATTTGCAATTTAACCATGCTCAAGAATAATCATCAATTCTACGTAGTCCCTAACAACTTTCCTCTAATCGAAGACGGAATAATCGGACTCCCATTCCTTACAAATTACCAATACAGCCTCACTAACAATAAACTAACCTTAGGCGAAATTGTATTACCATTCCAGAAGACCGATCGCAAGATAAGACCAGGCGAAACTTTAATTTCAACCCAATACATAGAAGGGAAGCCCACAGCAGTATGTTTCATCAACACTGGTAAGCAAATCTGTCACATTACAAACGAAATAGAGAAACCCGATAAACTAAGCCAAATTAATAAATTCGCACAAATAATACGTACCAAACATATTGATCCAGAACGTCGAGAACCCCTTGAGAAAATCCTCATTAATTACTTAGACGTTTTTAATATGGAAACAGACTTATTACCATGTACTAACTTGACAGAACATACAACCACACTCAAGACAGACAAACCTATAAACAGCAAATCTTATAGACCGCCCGAATGTCATAAAAAAGAAATTGAGACTCAAATCAACGACATGTTAAACAAACAAATCATAGAACCATCGGACAGTCCATATAACGCACCAATTTGGGTAGTTCCAAAGAAATTAGACGCATCAGGCAAACAAAAATGGAGAATCGTTATAGATTTTAGAAAATTAAACGAGCAAACAGACCAAGACGCATATCCTTTACCAAATTCGGACGAAATACTCGATCACTTAGGCAAAGCTAAATTTTTCTCAGCTCTAGACCTCTCATCAGGATTTCACCAGATACCTATGGAGCAAAATTCCAAAAAATATACTGCATTCTCAACCCCACAAGGTCACTTCCACTATAATCGCATGCCCTTCGGCCTTAAAAACGCACCGGCGACGTTTCAACGTATGATGGATACCGCGCTACGAGGGTTAATAGGAAATAACTGTTTTGTATACCTAGATGACATTATAATATTCGGGAGCACCATTCAAGAACATAACCGAAATCTAGCTATTATACTAGACAGACTACAAAATTTAGGATTAAAAATACAACCGGACAAATGCGAATTTTTGAAACCAGAATTGGAATACCTAGGACACGTAGTAACAAAAGAGGAAGTAAAACCTAATCCCAAAAAGATTCAGGCCGTGAAAGACTTTAAAGCACCAAAAACCGCGACCCACATAAAATCATTCTTAGGACTCGTTGGATACTATAGAAAATTTATACGTAATTTTTCTAAAATCGCGAAACCACTGACAGATCTCACAAAAAAGGACACTCCATTCCATTGGACCGATAAAGAACAACTTGCATTTGACACACTAAAACAAAAACTCTGCGAAGCCCCTGTACTACAATATCCAGACTTTGACAAAACATTCACGTTAACAACAGACGCAAGTAACGAAGGGTTAGGAGCAATACTCTCCCAAGACGGACATCCATGCTGTTATATATCCCGAACTTTGAACCCTCCTGAAAAAAATTATTCCACGACCGAGGAAGAATTATTAGCAATAGTATGGTCAATCAAAAGACTAAGACAATACCTACTGGGTAGAAAATTTAAAATTCAAAGTGATCATCAAGTTTTGAAATGGTTAAAGGATGTTAAAGATCCCTCATCGAGACTCATGCGATGGGGTTTGAGACTCGAGGAGTACGATTATGAAATCGAATACAAAAAAGGAAAAGAAAATACAGCTGCAGACGCTCTATCTCGATTGTATCCTATCACTTATGAAGAAATCCAACCTAATGTAGAAAATCCGGACTATTATGACGAGTATATAGAGTGGAAAATCAATATCACCCCAGCTCCGATAACTCAAAAACCTAACAGGCCACACTTTAAACAAATTACAAAGACCGAACTAGGAGACTTTAACGAACAGCACTGGTTGCGTCAATTAACCAAACACTTTATTAAACACGAAACCGGACGCTTACAAATAGGAATAAACGACAATAGCTTTAGCACATTAGAAAAGGTAAATATCCAACTCATGCTGAGGTTTCTAACAACTAGATTCCCTCAAATTAAATTAATCTTTGGGCAAGACCCGCCAGTAGATTACGATAACGAACAAAAACAAACGATACTACGCGAAAATCATAACGAATTAGTAGGACACCTAGGTATACATCGCACCGTGAAACGAATACAAGAGCACCATCACTGGACAAACCTAGAACAAGACGTTACAGAATTCATACAAAACTGCGAAACCTGCCAACAAGAAAAGCTAAATCGTATTAGGGCCAAAGAACAACCTATAATAACTGACACACCTCTTAATCCTAACGACAAAATCGCAATGGACATATTCGGACCTCTCACCAAAACCAAGCGGGGCAATCAGTTTATCCTGTCTATCCAAGATCAATTAACCAAATATCTCATCCTCATACCCTTAAAAGACCAGACAGCCAACTCAATCATTAACGAACTTTTGGATCACTATGTGTATATATTTTCCGCACCAAAATGTATTCTCACGGACATGGGACGAAATTTCGTATGTAAATTGATGGACACATTTGAAAAGGCTTTCAAAATCCGACATATAAAAACCACTTCTTTCCATCCACAATCTAACGGATCCCTTGAACGAACGCATGCCGTAGTAAAAGACCTTATTCGAACTTGTACGACCGACCGACAGAACGACTGGGATGAAAACTTAAAATTAATATGCATGAGATATAATACTTCAGTACACGAGACGACCGGACATACCCCATTCGAATTAACATTTGGACGACAAGCTAACATGCCATCCTCAATATCAACCACTCCTAGCCTAACTAAAGAACAATTATTTAACCTTTGGAAAAATCGACATAACGCCTATATAGCTAAAGCAAGACGAATTACCGAATCTAACAAAAAGCGATATCAAAGAGATCAAGTACGAAAAATTATTAAACCACAGACGATACTCCGAGTTAAAGATAAAGTATGGGTACATAACGATCACAAAACTAACAAACTAGACCACGAATGGCTAGGACCCGCAGAAATCCTCTCATCCAATCCACCCACCTATCTTATCGAATATTCCAACGGTCACACGCAAAGAATCCACGGTAACAGGCTAAAACCCTACCTTTCAGGAAGAAGACCGTAATATGGATCATCATAACATTTGAGTATATTAAAAGCGATCTAGTAGTAAAACCATTAAATTACGCCAACATATTCTTGGAACACATCGACGATTGCTATCTGTACAACGAACAAATAGACATCACTCTTATAGTAGGCCTTAACGATCCAATTGACCAAGTTAATAGATTACAACGCGTAATAGATTTAATAGACCGTCAATGTAAACCACCTTGCGCTTACATACCAGAAATAAGCAGCCTAAAATTTAATTACAGAAATCTTCAAAACCTGACTCGGCAACTCAAATTATTATTGCGTTATAGAAGCAAACGCGGATTGCTCAATGTCATAGGCTCAGTATCCAAAACTTTATTCGGAACTCTCGACGAAAAGGATCTAGAACTCATTGACAAAAACATCGATACATTATTTGATTCCAACAACAAAATAAAAACAATCCTTAGTAATCAAACCGCACTCATCAGACGCGTGCTAGACAACACCAAAACAAATCAACTTGAAAACATAGCCAACGATATACACAAGATTGAAAACCACAATGAAAGAAACGAAATATTAGTCTCCCTACTAATTCAAACTGAATCTACCATATCAGAACTCCATATTAACATCGACGAAATTTTTAACACTGTCATGTTAGGGAAACAAGGAATCATAAACCCACAAGTTATAGAACCTGAACAATTCTTAAAAACACTTGACCAAATAACGAGACAAAACTTTATGACTAACCATCTCGAACCTTCAGTTCAAAACTTTCAACTAATTCTAGATGTAAGTAAACTAAAGGTATGGATAAGAGATGACAAACTTATATATACAATAACTGTGCCGCTTTCGGAAGACAATGAATGGAAAATAACTAAAATTTATCCGATACCTTCTAAACAAAACTCTGTATTCATTGCGCCTGTAATAGAAACTGACTTGATACTAACCGACTCAGAACAATACACCGTTGCCGATAGTCACTACTTAAATAAATATTGTAAACGAACAGCAATCATCCACATTTGTAAAAGAACTGAACCGAGTCACAATAGAATCAATTCACCTGAATGCAGATCAGAATTAATTAATAATCAACAGACAGTCGAAACTTGCCCGACTGCTGTTTTCAAGCTGGAAGAATTGACGTTCGTACCTTTGCAGACGGAAAACCATTATATTATTATTCCTGCGAAAAATGTACAAATCGACGCGTTATGTAAGACATAAAATCCTAGAAATTAGACGACCAAGCTTAATTAGCAGTAAAACCGGGTGCATAATCACATACGATCATAATATCATGAAAATAGGAGGATCGCGTAAAAATATCTCTTACGAAACCAAATTTAAGAGTAGTATATACAGCTTCGAAGAAACAGATGTTCCAATATTAGAGAAAATATTAGAAACAGCTCCAAAGGTAACTCACAATTTTAACCGATATAAAGCCAACCTCGATACATGACAAACACAAATCAGTACCCTTCAATTTGAGCGACGCATAAACTCACTGAAAGAATATGGCATATCCACACTACAAATATTAGGAATCGTAGCCCTAGGACTAGGAACAATATATGTAATGTACAAATGTAAACTTTTCGAATGTCTACGCCGATCACTTCCTAAAAATGAATGTATCAAAATACTCTGCCCTACCGCTCGCGTAAACAGGATCGATCAAACATCAACAGTACAAAGGACGGTCACCTTCCAAAATATCACCGAAGACGAAGATGAGGGGATCACTCAACTTAGAAGCGCCTCTAGAGCCTTACGCTTTAGCGGAGCAAAGCGAAGCTAAGGAGGGGGGAATGTCACGGTGGCCGTGACAAAATGCAGCGAAAGGATAATTATATCTCACATACCTTAGCCGTCGAAATAGCAACTAAGCAGCAACGGAATCCCTATGTGACCGACATCCAGCGATAAACACTCCACAGGAAACAAACCCTTGATATAAAATACCTCCCAAATCAGCACTCGACATTGTATTCTGTTCTGTCATAACATACTGTATCGTTACTCTATCAGTTTTTAATAAATTTTGTAATAACTAAAATACGAATCTATCACTTTCCGCGCGGAACGTGAAATTACACCGAATCGATGTGACAATATCACTACAATTCGATGCGCGTGATACTCTACATTCCCTGCCAAATACAGCGCACCTGCTCTTGTTTACATTATGTCAACTCGGGTCGAGGACAAATGCAATGTTGTTGCAGTACTGCATATCCAGGATTCAGTACTTCATTGAACGTATCTACACTGCTACTGCAGATATTTCGTCAATTCCATGCGCCTTGTACTCCACATTTCCTGCCAAATACGGCGCACCTGCTCCTGTTTACATTATATCAACTCGGGTCGAGGACAAATGCAATGTTTTTGCAGTACAGCATATTCAGGATTCAATATTTCATTGAACGGATCTACACTGCTATTGGTGATATCTCGTCAATTCGATGCGCGGTATACCGCACACTTGCTGCCAAATAGAGCGCAAATCAGCCACGGTGCGCTAAGTCAACTCAGGTCCCTGCCTAATTCATTGTAATTGTAGTTTTGAATATTTAGGCTTAAGTATTCAATTAAACGCATCTCCGGTGCTATTGGTGGTATGCCTACAATTCGATGCGCGTTATACTCCACAGTTGCCGCAAAATACAGCGCACATGCTCCTGTTTACATTATGTCAAATCGGGTCGAGGACAAATGCAATGAAGTTGTAGTACTACATATTCAGGATTCAATACTTCATTGAATGTATCTACACTGCTATTGGCGACATCACGACAATTCGATGCGCGTGATACTCCACATTCCCTGCCAAATACAGCGCACGTGCTCTTGTTTACATTGTGTCAACTGTGGCCGTTGACAAATGCATTGTTTTTGCAGTACAGCATATACCGGATTCAATACTTCATTGAATGTATCTACACTGCTATTGGTCATATCACGACAATTCGATGCGCGTGATACTCCTCATTCGCTGCCAAATACTACGCACATCAGCCGGTTTGCGCATTGTCAACTCTGTGTCCTGACAAATACATTGTAATTGCAGTTTATCATATTAGGCTCAAGTATTTAATTAAACGTATCTCCGCTCCTATTCGTGGTATGTCGACAAACCGATGCGCCTTATACTCCTCATATGACGCCAAATACAGCGGACCTGTTCATGTTTACATTATGTCAACTGGAGTCGAAGACAAATGCAATGTTCTTGTAGCGCTGCATACTCAGGATTCAATACTTCATTGAACGTATCTACACTACTGTTGGTGATATTTCGTCAATTCCATGCGCGTTGTAATCCACATTTCCTTCCAAATACAGTGCACCTGCTCCTGTTTACATTATGTCAACTCGGGTCGAGAACAAAGGCAATATTGTTGCAGTACAGCATATTCAAGATTCAATATTTCATTGAACGGATCTACACTGCTATTGGTGATACCTCGTCAATACGATGCGCGGTATACCGTACAGTTGCTGCCAAATAGAGCGCACATGCTCCTGTTTACATTATGCCTACTCGGGACGAGGACAAATGCAATGTTGTTGCAGTACTGCATAATCAGTATTCAATATTTCATTGAACGGATCTACACTGCTATTGGTGATATCTCGACAATTCGATGCGCGTTATACCGCACAGTTGCTGCCAATTCGAGCGCAAATCAGCCACTTTGCGCAATGTCAAATCAGGTCCCTTCCTAATTCATTGTAACTGTAGTGTTGTATATTTTTATTCTTTAGTATTCATTTAAACGTTTCTCCGGTGCTATTGGTGGTATGCCTACAATTCGATTCGCGTTATACTCCACAGTTGCCGCCAAACAGCGGGCCTGCTTCTGTTTACATTGTGTTAACTCGGGTCGGGGACTAATGCAATCTTGTTGCAGTACTGCACATACAGGAGTCAATACTTCATTGAACGTATCTACACTACTATTGGTGATATTTCGTCAATTCCGTGAACGTTATACTCCACAGTTGCCGCCAAACAGCGGACCTGCACTTGACTACATTGTGTCAACTGCGGTCGAGGACAAATGCATTGTATTTGCATTACAGCATATACAGGATTCAATACTTCATTGAACGTATATACACTGCTATTGGTGATATCCCGACAATTCGATGCGCGTGACACTCCACATTTCCTGCCAAATACAGCGCACCTGCTCCTGTTTACATTATGTCAGCTTTGGTCGAAGACAAATTCAATGTTGTTGTAGTACTGCATATTCGGGATTCAATACTTCATTGAATGTATCTACACTGGTATTGGTGATATCACGACAATTCGATGCGCGTGATACTCCACATTCCCTGCCAAATACAGCGCACCTGCTCCTGTTTACATTATGTCAAGTGGGGTCGAAGACAAATGGAATGTTGTTGTAGTACTGCATGTTCAGGATTCAATACTTCATTGAATGTATCTACACTGCTATTGGTTATATTTCGTCAATTCAATGAGCGTTATACTCCACTGTTGCCGCCAAACAGCGCACCTGCTCCTGTTCACATTGTGTCAACTGGTCGAGGACAAATGGAATGTTGTTGCAGTACAGCATATTCAGGATTCTGTTAGAATTTTAATCTCGGAATTAAGATTAATAATCTGTGGAAGACACAATGTTTGTGTAAAAATAATATAATGTGATATTTATTAAACAAACAGTAAATATAAGTACAGTAAATATGTAAACTTTATGAATGTTGACAGTTGGCTATTTAATCTCAGACTGACTTAGTAACTTATGGCCCTTGAGACGATTTCGAACCCCCACTCTCTATGCAATAATGAGTTTGAGCTGTGTAGCTGTCTTTGCGGCTGCACATGCCACGGAACCTTCTAGTGGCTTCACGATACAGAGCGCTATGCCGCCAAAGTGCGACACCGACGTGCCGAATATCGATCCATGTGCTTATGTTTCTTCCGCCGAATTCTCGGAAGACCATGCACGCGCTAGTAGCCGCGGTACATCTAACGAACGCACGCTGGTGGGGATAGCGCTGGGCAACGAAGGGAAGAATCCGCTCGATCAATCACCTCTTCTGTATGCGATTAATATCGTTGTATTCCAAAACCCTTCCTCAACGATATTAGTCGCCAATCATTAATTCTGTAAATTGCACCTGTGTAACAGAAGACTCAATAATTTTCTTCTGTCGTAGTTGTCATACAAAGTGATATCTAGTCTGTATATGCTTTGTTCTGTTGCTAAACTTGTTATTTGTGGCTATTTGGATGCAGCTTTGATTATCTTCGTAGAGAATTAATTTTAATGAATCGTTGTTCAAAAGATCCCTTAAGATATAATTTATTCACATTCCTTCTTGACACGCTTCACCCAGTGCGATGTATTCTGCCTCAGTTGATGATAACGCAACACATGATTGTTTGCGGCATGTCCAGCTTATGCATCCTCTATATAGTAGGTAAACGTAGCCGCTGTGTGATTTTCTTTCAACGCTGTATCCAGCCCAATCAGCATCAGCGTACCCTTCGATTGATTCGTTGTTGAAGTCTCCACCGAGCTTTAATTTGAGATCCTTAGTACCCATCAAGTATTTCACGATCCTCTTAGCTTCTGTCCAGTCGGATTGTGTCGGACTCTTATTAAACTGACTAAGTATAGTGACACTAGCCGATATATCAGGCCGTGTGATAGTTGCTACGTACAGCAAAGCTCCGATAAGTTGCTGATACTGCTCCATTTTTTCCATTGGTTCGTCGCTACGTCTAGCTCTCATATAACCCGGATCCAGTGGTATTTTAGAAAACCGCGCGTCATGAAGTCCTATACCAAATGCAATCTTTTCTATGTAGCTTGACTGATGAATGTGGTAAATACCTTCATTTCTCTCTACTTGAACCCCTAAGTAATGGTGTAAAGCACCTAGATCTGTTATCGGGAAACGATTCTTGAGACTCTTGGCTATTTCTTCTATCTTCTCATTTATTTTCGCCGCAATGAGGATGTCGTCTACGTACACAATGAGGTAAATTGAGTCTTCGCCTATAACTAAAATGTACAGACACGGATCCACCTCGCTTTGATTAAAACCAAGTACGACTAATGTCTCGTGTAGCTGCTCATTCCACACTCGAGCTGCTTGTTTGAGGCCATATATACTTTTATTCAGTTTACATGCATACCTGCGGTCTTCGATCTCGTATCCTTCGGGTTGACCCATGTAAACTGTTTCCTTTAGATGACCGTTTAAAAAAGCTGTCTTTGCATCATAGTGCTTAACTATGAGGTGTTTCTTGCCTGCTATTGTCAGTAGGATTCTGAATGTAGTATGCCTTACCACTGGCGCGAACACTTCGTCGTAATCCTTTCCAAATTTTTGTGAAAAACCTTTTGCGACGAGCCTTGCCTTATATTTCACAATTTTGCCTTCGGTGTTTCTCTTTATCTTGTAGACCCATTTGCATCCAATAACCTTTCGCTCTTTAGGTGGAATCACAAGGTCCCAAGTCTTGTTATTTTTAAGTGAATCCATTTCCTCGTCCATCGCCTTTATCCACAGTTCTGCTTCTGGCCTTGATAATGCATCCTTTCGATCCTTTGGCTCTTCTAGGCTTACTGTCATGTTTAGTGCTCCCATGTACCTGTCGGGAGGAACTCCCTTATTTAATCTTTTTGATCACCTTAGCTCCGAACCTTGAATATCTTTACTCGTTACTTCCTTTTTCTTGTTTTTGTCTTTGGATTCATCTTTGGTTCCCTTTTCTTCAATAATTTCCTTATTGTTATATCCTGTTTTATTTACTATACCTTCAGTAACAGTCTGTTCTTCAAAAATAATTTCTTCTGTCCGGGGTTCCTTATGAGTTTCAAGAAAAATCACATTACGGCTTATCTTGACTTTATCTGTAGCTGTATCAAGTAGTCTGCATGCCTTTGATTCTTCCAAATATCCGACAAACCTTAGCTTTTCTGCCTTTTCGTCTAATTTTCTTCGACACTCTTGAGGTATATGTGCATATGCCATGGTACCAAAAGAATGAAAATTTTTGACGTCTGGTAGCTTAAAATACCATAATTCATACGGTGTCTTACCTGTGTGTTTTGTGGGTAGCACATTTTGCAGGTAGTTGGCTGTGTGCATTGCCTCACCCCAATACTTCTTGTCCATGTCGGCGTCAATAAGCATACATTTAGCCATTTCTATTAGTGAGCGATTCTTCCTTTCGGCAACTCCATTTTGCTGCGGTGAGTATCCTGCTGTATACTGAATCTTTATACCCTCATTATGCAAATAATTCCTCAGGTCGTTGTTGACGTATTCCCTTCCTCGATCCGACCTTATTGCTTTAGGTACCTTATTTAATTGATTCTTCATTGATTGCACAAATTCTTTAATATATCTCGTGGTTTCATGTTTTGTTTCCATTAGATATAATTTTGTGAATCTGCTGAAATCATCAATTATAGTTAAAGCATATCTTTTCCTACCTGGAGTTGCAGTCTGCATCGGGCCACAAACATCTGTATGTATGAGATCCAGAATGCCACTCGTCCTCGTCGTTGATTCTTTAGGGAAAGGTTTTTTTGTCATTTTTCCTTTTATACAGCACTCGCAAATTTCTCTTATTCCGCAGTCCTTTATCTTTATCCCGGTTGCAAGGCCGTTTTCTAATTTCTTTATCGCATCTATGTTTCTGTGCCCGAAACGCTTATGCCAGGTATGTTGACAGTTTTCATTCTGCTCCCTTTCTTTAATTGTACATGCGCTTTCGATGGTCGGTAGTAGATATAAATTTCTTGAGGCTTCAGCGAATACTTCTACTACTCCATCTTTTACAATACGACAACCGTCATTCTCGAAACTTACTTTATAGCCGTCACTCGTTAGTTTTTTCACCGAGAGTAGGTTCGAGCTTAGTTCAGGTATGTACAACACATTGTCAACATTCATGTTTATTACTTTACCGTTACTTAGGTACCTTATGATGCCTGATCCTTTGCCCTTTACTTGGACTGCGTTAACTTCGTCCGCTAAAAGTACAACACCCTTTTCATCTTGATTGAAGCTGCTGAAAAAGTTTTTGTCTGCCGTCATGTGGCTCGTAGCCCCTGAGTCAATAATCCATACATCCGTACGTCTTCTATCATTATTACTCATTCTGAGGCAAAGTTCCTGGGGAATTTTCTCAGATGCCTTATATTCTTTACTTACGAAAGCTTGCTGTTATTCATCGGATCTACATTCCTTCACGTTATTCACTTTACCCTTCTTTGCTTTCCATTTGGCGTACTTACGGCAATCCTTCTTCATGTGCCCGGGTTTCTTACAAAAGAAACATTTCGTATTATCATTGCTACCATCACTTACTTTCATTGCCGTTTCACTTTGGTCTGTTGTCCACCCGGAACCTCTGCGCCGTTTATATTCGTCGATGAGCTTTCCTTTGATGAATTCCATAGTGAGATCTGATTCCGGTCTACTTTTCAGACTGCTAATTAAAGGACTGTATGACTCTGGTAGACTACGTAGAATCATTGCTACTGATATCTCCTCATCCAAAGGTCTTCCTAATGCTGTTAGCCGATCGAACATGTTCAACATTTCTGTTAAGTGTTCTTCCAAATTTCCGCTTTCAGCTAAGTTCATTCGACATATATCCGTGAGCAGAAATACTTTATTTGACAATGATGCCTTCTGATGATAGTCCTTTAGGGCCGCCCATGCTTGCTTCGCCGTCTTTGCGTCCCGAATGTGAATAAGCTGATTATCCTCGACAAGTAACCCTATTGTCGTACGAGCCTGATCGTCCTTATCTAGCCAATTTTGATCCATCGTATCGGGCGCTGGAATTGGATCTCTGATCACTGTCCAAACTTTATCTTTAATTAATAACAATTCGAGTTTATCTCTCCACGTCTCGTAATTGCTTCCGTTATGTCTTTGAATCTCGAAACGTGCACTACCCGCCATTGTTATTTTGCTTTAGTCCGCACTTATACACTTATACACTTATACTTTACTTCAATACTTTATGTTAATTGTTTAATATTAACTTTAGTCACGAAGTTATTTCAACACTAGCACATTGGGTCTGGGTCCATAACCTGTTAGAATTTTAATCTCGGAATTAAGATTAATAATCTGTGGAAGACACAATGTTTGTGTTGAAATAATATAATGCGATATTTATTAAACAAACAGTAAATATAAGTACAGTAAATATAGGTAAACTTTATGAATGTTGATAGTTGGCTAGTTATTCTCAGACTGACTTAGTAACCCATGGCCCTTGAGTAGATTTCGAACCCCCACTCTCTATGCAATATTGAGTGTGATCTGTGTGGATGCTTTTGTGGCTGCACGTGCCACGGAACCTTCTAGTGGCTTCGCGATACAGAGCGCTATGCCGCCAAAGCGCGACACCGACGTGCCGAATGTCGAACCATGTCCTTATGCTTCTTCCGCCGAATTCTCGGAAGACCATGCACGCGCTAGCAGCCGCGGTACATCTAACGAACGCACGCTAGTGGGGATAGCTCTGGGCAACGAAGGGAAGAATCCGTTCGATCAATCACCTCTTCTGTATGCGATTAATATCGTTGTATTCCAACATAATCTGTAGAGGAATGGTCTACTATTAAATTACGCTTGATAGTGAATAATCAATTTATTGTGAGAAGTCACAATACACTCGTCACAGTATACAATTCTTCGCTTTTAAATACGCGAGTATTCTGAGAATTCTTGCGGATACTTAGATGCATGCGAAGGCTACGATTGCGATCGATGCACTCCCTCGCTCGTCACACGGTTTGTTTATTTATACTGGTCGGGGGACAGTCGGCAAATTCGAACTCGACTGCGTTTGACGGTTGAGAGTAGCGGCAGCATTGTTTTGCTCGGAGTTTATTACTCCTTACCAAACCTATGACCTAACGGTCATGATACTCCGAAACGAAACAACAACAGGATTTGAATTGACCTGCTCGCGTGCCGCTACATTACCCTCCTTCCAGTGATAACGTTTACGTTAAAATTTCTAAAGTATCTACAAAAATTCTCTGTCGTCGTTATTTTTCCGCATCACGCCGATCCGACATATTAAGGCGCCTAGTCAAGTCTTGCCTGGAACCGGTCGGGAAAACGAACTCTGCGTCCGTACCTCGTAACATATCTATCCCGAGTATTTTCTTCTGCTCTGCTGTTGTTTGCGCTATTTTCGTCGTGTGCATTCGCATGCTTCACCGGAATAAGTATGTCCCGAGACTCGGCAGTCTTCTCTTCTAAATCGTCCGGGACCACGTAAGCCGGTTTCAAACGATCTATGGAAACCGTTACGTCTCGATCGTTTATTTTGATGATAAAATTTTTGTCACCTCTACTAACAACTTTATACGGTCCGTCGAACTGAGGCTGTAAAGGGCCTCCTATGGCGTCATGACCCAAGAAAACATATGGCGATGTTTCTAAATTCTTGAAAACGAATATTTTTCTCTCGTCATGACGCGTAGCCGGATGCGGCCTGACCTTTACCATCTGATCTTTAAGCCGGTTCGCAAACTCTGTGTTGGCTCGCTGCTCGGTTGCTATGAAAAATTCCGCCGGCAATCGTATGTCGGTGCCGTAGATCATTTCGGCAGCCGTTGCGTTTAAGTCCTCCTTTATCGCGGTTCGGATGCCTAACAACACAATAGGTAGGATTTCAACCCAGTTGCTCGTGCCGTGGCATTTTATCGCCGCTTTTAACTGTCTGTGCAGCCGCTCTACCATCTCGTTAGCCGCGGGATGATAAGCGGTCGTGCGTAAGTGTTTGGCGCCGAGCAACTGGCACAACTCTTCGAACAACCGCGATTCAAATTGGCGTCCTCGGTCGGTCGTGATTCTTACAGGAACACCAAAACGTGCTATCCAAGTATTAAGGAGGGCCGACGCAACGGTTGCCGCTTCCATGTCAACGATGGGAATAGCTTCGGGCCAACGCGTGAAACGATCGATACACGTTAGACAATATCGATACCCTTGTGAATATGGCATGACGATAATGTCTAAGTGTATATGCTCGAACCGGCCCGCTACGGTTTTAAAAGTTCCGACTTTCGAGGATACGTGCCGGGTGACTTTGCAACGTTGCAATATGTTTAATATCACCTCAAGTGTAAGAAATAAGTAAATATATTTTTATTGATATTTCGAAATTTTTTTATTTCTACTGTATCCTCTTATCATTATTGTATGAAGAACACAAGTATCACAATGGAGATTTTCAAGTTAACCGCGACTGAGGAAAGCATGGCAGTGAGATCAAACGTTCAAGTCCTTCTCACAGCTTCTTTCTCGATTACCGTGGTATTGTGTTTCATAAATTTTTATCACAATATGTTACGATCCATAGAGAATACTATTTGAGCGTTTCACGTCGATTGTACGAAGCTATTCGAAGGATTTGTGAAACGATCACTCATAGAAATTGTACTAAAACACATCAGCTCATGCGTCACTACTGACTCGGGAGTTTCTCACAAAAAAATAACATTTATAGTCATCATATTCACCTTGTGAAGGTTTATGTCTAGAGGATAGTTAGTACGTGAGGTTTAAAGGACGAGATTGCCTGTTGTTGAAACCATCGAATATATCTAAAATAATAAATTAATGTAAAGCCTGTATACGTGAGTCGTTAGTACAAAGTATAAATCGCAAAATAAAATCGCGGATAAATACTCGTTAATGCTCGTCGAGTAACTCGGTAGATACTCGTGATACTCGGAGATACTGTAGATATTGTAGATACTTTGGTGGTAGTAGTCGCTGCCGGTGAAAAGAGGATGCGGGTTTCGTCCCGGGACTACCGGTGGACTCGTCGGTAAGGCTATGCCCGGTAGTCCCTGCCTTAGACGTAGAGGTGTCTCGCTAGGTGCGGTATTTGTATCGTGACACCATATATTCGACCGCTAGCGAGATAGACAGACAGACTCGTTGTCTGTCGTAGCCCTCTGGTGTTGGCGGTTGGTACCCGGATCGCCCGGGAGGTGTTACGACCGCGTTTGATGCCTCGACCTGTCGGCGTTCTGTTGGTACCGATCCACCACAATACTATTAGATACTGTTAGATACTGTTTCGCTCGCGATCGCGTCCGTTTATTTATAATGGTCGGAAGAGAGTTGCATATAGCAGCGACATTGTCTTGCCCGGAATTTACTTGTCATTACGTTTCACGTTTCAGGGTGTGTCAATGCCCCGATGCAAAACAACATGAGTCGCTCGCGATTCGCGTCGTACCTTGACTCCTGCGCCGCTACAACCTGATCGCTCCCTTGCGATTATTTGTTATTCTGCAGAATGAAAAAATGAAACAAAAGTCGTTATGCAAACTATGCACTATAGAAGAAAGTGCTTTCAGAAATGTGTTCATGACTGAAAGACACGCTGACAAAAATATACTGTATTCTGTTGAGGTTGACTGATAGAAGAACGAGTGGATGAATTTGTAATAGAAAAATATATTGAAATAAATAAAGGTATAAGTATAATGTATAAGTTTGTGCTGATTCAGATCCATACTCTCTTAGTGTCACTATACAGTAGAATCGATAGGGAGCACGTTCATTTATAGCAAAAGGACATTACCAAAAAATTTAACCTTATAGTTTTAGCGAAAGGCTACAAGGAACATAAATAGAAATCTATTTATTAGTTCCTTTAATCCTAGACCTTGTAACCTAAATCAAATGTATATTCAAGGGTACAATAATATGGACCTCTCCTTATTTAGAATTATTTTGTTTCACTAAATTCTATTTTCTGCGTAATACAGGTCTCTAGGTCACGGATATACATGAATAGAGATGTAGAGCTCTCTTGAAGTAGTTACTTTAACATATTAAAAGGGGATAACTTAAATATAGACGAACAAATAAATATTTTCTCGAATAAGAAAAAAATTCAACGATATTTTTTATCACGCCTCGTATGAGAGGGGGGGGGGGGAGAGAAAAAGAGGAATGTAAAAAATGATATGCAGCTTGGAAGATGTTCAGGTATCAGAACTCTGAGGAAATTGTGAAAGGAAAATGTCTGAGATAAAATGTGATGATTAAGAAGAATGTGGGACATGAAACATATTATATAAAATATACTTTATGTATTCTAAATGGTTCATATATGTCGGTGTGGCGTTGTGGATAGGGTTGTGGACGTTTGATGAATCTTCATTGGAATTAGCCTTCGTTATGGTACAAGAAAGGTACGGTTTATTAACACAAGTATGGATACCACAGACTTGACAATCAACCACGGCGATTAGGCGCTCGCGACACTAGTGACAATGGCCTTAGGTTCGATAACGAATCCGCGGTCAACGGGATGATAGATGTACGTGCTCACAAAATCTAACTCTGGCTCTTTGTTAATAAAACGCGTAATATTCACTGATCATAAGGCGTTACTCTTTTCGTCGATGAGATCGCAAGAGAGAGTCCCTTTCCGTCCCGATGATACCACAGAGGAAAACTATATGGGGTGTGTCTAAGGACACGAGATCCTCGGATTCGTCGAGGAAAGCCTTCGTTCGGAAGGTGAGGGAAATTGACGTTGCTGCTAATTGGTCAATCCCTATATCGGTGGTTAGAAAAAGATGCTAGTCGCCCTCGAGGAAAAGCTGCACTTGTACTGCGGAAATGCATCGACATCTGGCAATCATCTTACTCGAAGAATAGGGTCTGCATGTGGCGAGCTACGGGACAGAGACCGTTGGAATGTTTACTGTCGAGTGTTGCGACTATTTTCCTTTTTAAGGAGAGGTATAGAATTACTCCATGCCTCTGCCAGACAAAGCGTTCATTCCGTGATCGCGGCCTCGTCGCCTAGAGCCCAAGCTCACTATCACAAGTCCCGAACAATTACAATCGAATTGAATAACTACAATTGTTTAATTACAGCTATGGTAGACTCCAGATTACAATGTTGCGGGATTATCCAAAATTCCAAAGGCTCCCGTGTTCTTTCATCTCCGACATATATATAATGTAAAATATGTATATGTAATACAAAACGAGCGTAGAATATAAGTACTAATGTTTAATCTGAGTTTCTGTAATTTCGATAATTTTATATTTTTTTATTTTTATATTTTTATGTTTTCTATACTTTTGTACTTTAGCATTTTTAAATGTTTTCCATAATTCTGTATTCAAGTAATAGTATAATAAGAAGAATACGAAAAGTATGGAATGGCACCGCATGTAACGGTACGTTAATGTTACACGTGCGCAAGAAAACCAGGAGAGGTTGTTTAGGAATCGAGGGATCATTGGACAAAGAGAACGTTTCTTAGAAATACGTTACGTTCATGTAAACTATATACCAAAGAATTAAAAAAATAAACATATAAAATCAGGCAACTAATTAGTTATACGAAAGAAAAGGAATACATTCGCTAAACGAAATGGCACGATCAACCTCCGAAAGCAAGGTTGTGACGGTTGGCGTTAACAGTTGGGTTGCACGACACAAACAATTTCAAATTGGAGTTCAACTGCTAACCGCGACAAGGCCACGGTAATGTTTACTCTTTTCTATACGCAGGCGGCACGTTATAAATAGAGATCTCACTCCGCTGGTCCGATGTTTTTAGTTATATTTTTAATACAGAGTTTATCGCATCGAGCAGCATCGTGGCCATTTGTAAACATTCACTGGTAAAGGCACCCTAAGAAATTAAAGGAAGTTAGATAGATGCAAAAATTAAAATTGAAACATGATCATTTAATAAGAGTACCGTATTGAACTATATATTTAATGCATACAATTAAATTAAAATGTTACAATATTTTGTCATTATTTGTTTAAATTTCATCAAATGTTTTTAAATAAGAATATTTTGATAAAAACAAATAACTTACAGCATTAAAATAAAAAATTGTATTATCTTTATAGCATAATTTATTGATAAATTATAAATGTATTTATAGCTATAATATTCAGAATTTCGCAAAATATTCTCAGGATATATCTTGTTTCACTTGCTAAAACGTTTTGATGGATTGTTATCTAACATACATGATTAAAGCACACTCTTCTGTTAATCATTGATCAATCAAATTGGTCTTGTTCTTAAAATCGTAACGAATTCCCTAATTAATGTTTCACAATATATAGAAAAAAATAATTTTAAAACGATCTGATCTACATAAAAAGAGAACATTCTCAAGATTAACATTGCAATGTTGTAATATTTTTACATTTATAAAAGAAGTGTTGACATATTTAAACAAAATAATCCATCAGCCCTTTACATATTTTGGATTATTAAAATATAATTTCAGTTGATACAATTTTTGGCGGGTCAAAGGTTATTACAATTAATGAAGTTGTACGTTATTGTACATTTAATAATAATAGTAATTGTACATATAAGTTATGACAAAAAATAGAAGAGCAAATAAAGGTTCAACACTTCAATGCTTGCTTGTCACATATTAATGTTAATACAAATAAAGGTACGTTTTAACATATATTAACGCCTTGAAAAATTATTCTTTGTATATGTGGGATAGTGTGACATCAGGGAAGGACGTGGCGTGAGGGGTAATTGTTTATTAGCGTTGTCAAGATATGTTAATGTTGTCAAGGAGTGTTGTGAGCGTTTCCAAGGTATGTTAAGGGAAAAGTGAGCATGGAAAACATTGTAAACGAGAGTTGAGAGAGTCAGAGTTGAATTTATCGTTGTCGTGTGAAGATCGTTGTGTTGTTGTGTCGTAGAAGTAATGAGTAACGAATACGTGAAATGGGGTATTATATTCGATTTCGTGTGAGTGCAAACGATATTGTATAAATCATACTGTTACCTACAAACTAATAATGTAACATTCCTACATTTATACTAATGAGTCTTTTTTACTATTTGAATAACTTCTCGAATTTTTGTGAGTGGGTCATTAGAATTATTATTACTAGAAAAATGTAGATTTTTAGCAATAGACAGAAATCGGTTACGGCCCATAATATTCTTAAAATATGGTATTTCTATGTGTAAATCGACCGATCGTGGGGAGACGCGATCGCGAGGAAGCGCGTCAACGGGAGTCGTAAATTCCCGTTACGATTCTAAGAATCGACACCGAGAGTCGATCTATCCCCTGATTTCCGTTAAGATAATAGGGGTGGTTGTTGTGGTATAACGCTGCGATTAACAGCGTAATAAAATATATATTTCCAACAACTTTGTACAACAACACAAGTTAGTAGCTCCGCTGCTTAAGATATAGGTGACGAAGAAATGGATTGCTCTGATATGAGAGAATCCGGGTAGATATGTTGACTGATCTGAAGACCGAGATTGAGTACGGGTAGCTAGGTGGTCTTCGAAGAATTCTTGAGGGTTGAGCGTATTCGAACTGAACTGAACTGAACTGATCTCGAACTGGAACTGTTCTGGAACTGAATTGACCTATATTCTTACTGCCCGCTCTTATATACTTACGGAGGAAAGCTCAGCATGTATGTAATTATTGTTCGAAGGAAGCTTTTCGTTATGAAAAGTGTGATTCCCATTGGCTATGACCAGCGTTGATGAGTGAAGATAGGAGGAGTAAGCATCCTACCAACGTGGCTCATGGATGACCTTGTTCATGGGAAAATCCAGACATTTCCATTAGGTAAATGTCCGGTTTTTCCCATTATATAATTACTGGTTCTTCCCATTATATAATTACCAGTTGTTCCGTAATTTCTAAAAGCGCACAATAAACCTAAGGACCTTTTAAGTACCGGCTATAAACCGAAAATACTTGCAGGATTAACAGTTTCTGCAAGCTAATAAGATTCAGTTTATGGTGGTGCGTTGGGTTTGTTGAGGGTGTACATAACGGTCAGCGGAACATTAGCGACCCAACACCAAGGGACGTCGCAAGGTTCCAATCACGCGGCGTAACACTATGCTCTTATCCGTGGCCCAATAACTCTGAATATTTGACTTAGAAACTAAACTCATTAAAATGTTTAAAGCAATAAATACTTTTAGTTCATTTTCTGAAAGAGGCATAAAATTTGCGTCGGCTTCTCCATGTCTATAAGTTATATAAGAAACAGATTTTGCATATTAACAGTTGCACCAACCTCACTTGAAAAGTCATGTATAATTGGCGTATAATTTTTTGCTTTCCAGATGTGATCTTCATCTCTAAAACTGCCGCACTGATCAACTTCGCTGTCTTCGCTTGATGAGATCCTACGGATACGTTTTCGAGTACGTCCTATTGGTATACTTTGATCCGAATCATCAAGATCGTCAAAATCCATTGGGGCAACCAAATTAGTTTATATTATAAAATCAGAATCTTTTTTAAAATTGAATTTGTTAAATTTAATTAAGATTAACAGTACTTGCTCATAGTGACAGTTAAAAAGATTTTCACAACAAAGGTAAGACTTCTTTAGAAAACAGTAAACTGATATAGGATTAAACGTGATTTCTCACATCTGAAAAATACTTAGCGACTGAAATAAAAAGCAGTCGCAGTGCGCGGAATAATCCGCGCTTGGATACAAATGGGTTAATCCCGTCCTTCTTCTCCTTGTCGGGGTTCAGTTTCTTAACCATTCGACGTTTTCACCGTCCTCGACAAGGCTTGCGTGAACCCCTTCATCTCACTCATCGTGAACATTATCTCTTCTCCCTCGACCTCACTATTCTGAGCGTCGATATTCTTCCTCGCGCTATCCTCTACCTCACTGTCCGTAGGCAACCTAACCCCAACCGCTTCTTTTTTTTCTTTTCCCCGAAGAGGGGAAAATGCATTACGCATACCCGATGACCCGCGTCGCCCTGGTTACGTGGAATTCGGCTGATGGCAGTGCCATACCCACTCAAAACCCCTTCTCTTCCAATCTTTTTTCGAGCGGAGGGTTTCGTCGGCATTGTGATAGAACGTTACTTCGGAGAAGCCCCATTCGACGTGTCAACTCCGTATCTAACAAATGCCTCCATGTCTTCGGAGATAGTCATCATCCTCTTCTTCCCATTCTTCGAGTCGCCCCGCCTTTGTACCTTTCTTGTGTCTGTCTTGCCTTCATTACTGCCCCGCAGATACCCCGCAACAGCCCCCAGGTATAGTCGTCGGCCGACAATGGGATTATATTATTCACTGTAAACGTGTCGTCAGCGACATTTTCCAGAGCAGTACGCTGGTCTGCCCCATCTTGGACACCACAGTAAGGCGTGCTCCGCATCATCTGAGCACGCGTCGCAGTCCCAACATTTGTCGACGGTTTCCTTGTTTATCCTGACCCTATACGTGTTGAAGCTACCATGCCTAGTCAACAGCTGCATGGTGTAGTGGTCCATACTTCTCTCTTCCTGAAGATGACTGCATCCTCGATCAGCCTCCTTGCCCAATTGTTAGTGTTGTACCTGGTCCACTCTCTTCTCCACTCGTCCACTGCTTCCTCTTCGTCAAGATGGAACTGATTTAGGAATACTTCTGAATCGCCGAGGTCAAGTCGGGCTAGTTTTTCCTAACCCCGTAAACTCTTCCTCGCCAACGCGCCCTGATATGAATGGGCATAGTCCGCGTCAACACGCTCAACGCCGCATGCGAAACCGTCCTGTAGGTCGTAGAGGTAGTTATCAAGGCACTCCTCTGTGCCCTGCAGAGTTCGCCTACTGTCTTGATCCTGCTAAACGCATCCATCCAGATCAGGGAAGCATATAGCACGACCGACTCCCACACCTCATAATATAATTTCCTACAGGCGTCAGAGGGGCCGTTCACATTCGGCAATAGCTCTCTGATGGCTCCTACAATCGCATCCGCTCTATTACAAACTGCTTCAAAATGATCGTTATATTTTCTGTCGGAGTCCAACACCACGCCTAGGTATTTAACCCTTCCGCGCGTGTTGAACATCTCTCCCGTCAATATTACATTAAATTTTTTCGGAACCCTCATTCTCGTCAACAAGTTTTCTCCTTTGCTATCTGGTGACCCGAATTTTCGAACAAATTTAGTATCGTCTTCATGTGGAGATTCAAATTGACCTCCACACTTTCCTTCTTCTCCAGACCCACCAAGATAGCAAGGTCGTGCGCAAATGCAATAGCTATCAAATTAACACGGTTGTCAAATCTGGCCAAGTTGTAAACTAGATACCACAAAAGCAGACCTACCACAGAGCTCAGTGGGACACCCGCAAAAATTTGTTTCGGAATAAGACTACTCGGGTTATCAAGAACTACGAATCAATCTTTGAGGTAGTTCGCGAGAACTCTAGTTAGACTGTAGGGGAGATTCCTGCGCTTCGCCCCTTTCTGGATTACCTCCCACCTCAGGGAATTGAACGCATTTTTAACATCGATGCATATCATGACGCAGACAATGCCCTTCATTCTGCAAGAATCAGCGAAATTGCAGATCTGCGTTATGGCATCGATGGTACCCTTCCCCTTGCGATAAATTGATTTTGGTGGAACGGGCCCATTCCCAGTTTTTTTTCAATGGCCGACTTGAATGTGTATTCCCAAACTTTGCTCACCTCCGGTAGGATACTTATTGGTCGATACAACGAGGCCAACCTGGGATCCTTACCCGGTTTATTAAGCGAGATCAACCGGGCCACTTTCCATTTGGCTGGAACTCTTCCCGTCTCGTAAATAGAGTTCACCATATCGAGCAGATCGTGCGCCCGATGCTCGAATATTCACTTAACGACCGTTCCCGGCACCTCGTCGATCCCAACGACCTTGTTCACATTCAGGCGGCTAACCGCTGCTGTAAGCTCGTCCATTTGGGCCACACCAACTCCGGGGGTCACACCGCCATTTTCCTCTATTACGCCTCATTAGCAACGCCCGTATCCTCGATTAGGAAGAGATTGCCGATAATGTTCTCAGCCTGCTCCCTCTCTAGGCTCACATTCTGCTTGCTCCTTCTGAGCCTGGCAATGACTCTTTTATACGGCAGGCCTCATGGATCACGTTCGAGGGTGGCTGTGAACTCCTTTCAAGCCAGCTCGAATAGATAACTGATCTGAGCTCTTTCTCACTCTTCCTATAATCGGCATCTAGCTGGACGGATCCCACCTTATTTTGCTGCTTCGATCTCTGTGCTAATCTCCGCTTCTTAAGGGTCTCCCCTCGAAGCCGCGCTATCTCGTCGTTCCACCAATAATTTGGGTTTCTACTCCCCTTAGGGAGAAATACTTTCTTGAGTGAAATCTCACAGGATTCTTCAATGATCCGCTGTAGGTAATCCTCTTGTTTAATCGTCTCCCTCCATTTATCTTCCAATAATATATTTTCCCTGTCGTCGAAACTACGTAAGAACTTCTCGGGTATAACGTCCTTCGTGGAATATTTAAAACATCTCGCCACACCTATAACATAGGTGTGATCGGTCCATCGTCGGTACACACGTCGCCCTGACGTGCCCTAGATCCAGGCATTTAAAGCACCGCATGGGCCTCTTGGCGATGGCTTCGACCATTGCAATGGACCACGCCAGTGCAACCTTTCCTGCCTGAGCCAGCTTCCTCGCTCCGACTAGTGGACAACGCACCCAAGCCGAGCCGAGATCGTTCCTAGTTGTCCCAATCTCTCCGACCTGCACCTCCGCGCCGCCGCATCTCGCAGCCAACGCGAAGGTGTCCCGCAACCCTTCTTTGGAGACGGAGACGTCTATCCCAACGTAGCTCCGCCATTCTGGCGGTAACCGCAACTCTGACCGTGGTCGGGTCCCAGATCTGCGGCAGACACGTCGCCAGCGTGGACGCCTTCTTTCGGTCTTTATCAGTGGCGACCTCCAAGATGATAGCGCCGGTCATAGCCTTACGCATCTTAACCGCCTCTATGCCAACTTCTGCCAGCAAAATTTTCCCTCTTGCCAACGCCAACACCTCCGCGTATGACGTCTTCGCCCCCTCACCCAGGGTTAGAGTCACCGGAGATGATCGCGGTGAGCGAGGGAGCAGAGCCTTCTTTGGCACTTGCACCGGCACACTTTTCGGGGTTTTCACCGAGGCGCGCTCGTTGATGCGGCAGCCCTGGGTTTCGGGATGCCCTTTGTCCTCCTGTCAGCCTGAGCGTCTGTTGCAGATGAAGCCGTCTAGACTTGGCTCCCCATCGCCTTTTCTGTAACTGTCTTCACCTTTTTCTACTTCTTTCCCTTTTCCTTTGGCTCGACCACCTTCCGCACACCACCCTGCCGGTCCCTCAGGAGCGATGGTAATTGGGTGGCGCTGCTGTTGCGAGCAGAGGCCTCCGACCGAATCCTCTCTGGCTCGCGCCTCACGACTGTGTCGCTTACATCCGGTGCGCTCTTCAATGGCCCTTATGATGGAGGGTCCCAGCTCCTCGACCTTCATCTCCAGAGCAGTGAGACGCGCGTTGTCGCTTTGTCCGTTTCTCGGAGAACACTCTGACTTGGAAGCTGAGGCGCCGCACCAAGAACAGTCCTGGGGAGAGCTCACCGCCATTCTCGCAAGCCATTTCCGCAGGGCCTCGTTTTCCTCCTCGAGCAACGACGGCCTCGCATCCGCGAGTCTTGAGGCCTGGGTAACGCAGGCGGGTCCAATCCTCCTGGACAACTCCATCGTCCCGGTGGCAAGAGAGATTGCCGAGAAGGATCTTGATGTAGGTGCCCTTAAGGTTGGTCGATGTAATCGCCACCCTTATTACCTCCTCACTCTTACCTTCCCGGACGGCCGGACTTGGACGCCGGGCCGCTGCACCGAGGGCACTCGTGAGCGCAAGGAGCCCTTCGAGGTAATTCTTGGCGAAGGGCTGCATTCTCCTCCTTCAACGCAGACAGCCTTGCACGTTGCCGCTGTTGTGCGTTGGTTCTGTCCTCCTTGACAATTCATTCTTCCATGCGGCGGTAATGTAACTCGTCGCATCTCTTAGAGTTTTGATGTATGTCCCCATTAGGTTGGACGATATCGTCGCAACCCTCATGATCTCCGCGACATGCCTGGTAAATTCGGCGCTGACTTCCGCCGCCGAGCTCCTCCTTACTTCTATCGCCAGCTCCTCCGAAACATCCGGGGTTGTTGACATAATTCGCCTTTTCTTTCCCCTGGACGCCGTCGAAGACAGCGATGAGCGCGACGCGAACGAAGGAACCGACTCTTCATCGTCGGACATGGCTCGCGTCCGGAATCCTCTAACCATTGACGACGTGGCATCGACTACCATTGCCGGAGCGAGAAAAGCGCTCTCCGACCCGTCCGCGGTTTTCTGAGAACTCCTCGTGACTCTTCTTGAAGATTCCTCCGCAACCATCATTCTGCTACTTCCCACCTAGTCAGGCGCAGAAACACGGCCGGGAGCCTGGCGGTCCACCCTCTAACGGCCGTGGTCGTGAGATGACGACGCAGTGGGGCTCACTTGACTACCCACGATTGCGCCGGTACTGGGATCTCCCTTCCCTAGATCGTAAACGTGCTTCATTTGGTTGACCAAATCCATTGTATTTTTGTTGTTGTCGCCATGTCGTCAACGAAAGTCTCCATCGGGGTGCCACTCACTCTTTCGCACCCTATCCCAGTCATTGCCGATGCAGGGTGACAGGGGACCTCACGAAAAGGTGAGGTGAGTGGTACCATCAAATACTACGTATAGGCAGTCTCGTCAACGGACCTACTTCTTTTTATTAATATCTCTACACTCTATATAAAATAGCAAATACTAACCATCATTTGCATGTAGCTCGATCCGTCAATACATAGCCAACGTTCTCTGTTAATAATTAGAATTAACAACGCTATGAACTTCGAGTCATGCCATATAAAAATCATCATACTCTCCTTATATTCTTCGTCCACATATATAATTAATAAGACCACCAATCAATATCGAATCAATACATAAACGTTACTCCTTCACTGCAATCCTACAAATACCTGTCGACTTATAATTTTAATTTTTAGAAAGGAAGAACCAGATCAGACACCGAACCATCTGGATTCATCCATCTTTAATTTAACCGTCCATATAGTTATAATACAACTGGCGATATCACTGGTAATAATGAGAGGCATCTCCAGGTGAGACAGCAGGCGAGAAGGAGGATGGCAGTCATGGTCAAGGTGCCTGATGGCGCCGGGTGGCTCCAGACATACAAGATTGTGGGTGTGAAGGAAATGATTCAGGAGGTGGCGGAAGTGCGCAAGACCAGAGGCGGCCACGTCCTGATCGAGATTAGCGGACAAGGGATAACTAGTGAGGTCGCCGAGAGGTTGAAACCTCTGTGCAGAATATTCCGCTTCTAAAAAGAACCAAGATTGAGGTCAAAA
Source organism: Bombus hypnorum (assembly GCA_911387925.2). NCBI lineage: Eukaryota > Metazoa > Arthropoda > Insecta > Hymenoptera > Apidae > Bombus > Bombus hypnorum. The sequence continues at coordinate 255,285 of CAJVQY020000002.1, forward strand.
ATATCGACCCTCTTTCCACTGGGGAGGATCGGGACGGTGACATCTGTAGGGATCTTGACATACAGGATCTCAAAATGGTGGATATTAAAACCTTAAGGAGGGCGCCGTGGGAGACGCAGTCCGCAATTGTCACGGTGCCTACTAATAAAGTCCCGCGGAGTGATTCCCAAATTAGGATCAAAAGCGGGTGGACCATCGTTAGTGGTAGGGTTCTGCTGAATATTATCAGATGCTTTAGGTGCCATGACATAGGGCATGTAGCTGCGAAGTGCACAGATGTGGAGATGTCGGATCATAAAAAATATGAAAGTAGTAATGAGGCGAGATGCACCCTGTGCGTGAAGTACAACGGAGTTAATGTCAGGCACGTCATAGGTTCTTTGGCGTGCACGCTCATAAAGATGAATAATAGGGAGAGTAGACCGGGTAAAAGACCGGCGGTCGTTAAATTTGGTGAAAGGAATAGGGGATAACTCTGTCGAAGGATGCTAGGATGAGGAAATATGATTGCGAGGAGCAATAATTGATGAGAATGTATGAGCATAGTTATACAAGGAGCTGATGCATCGACTGGGGTCTCGTCGTAGTAATGCTTATTTAACGGTGCCGGCGAGACTCTCCGCTCTAAGGTGTGGAGAAATGAGAGGTTTTTCGTGGGTATGGCGCTGCTTTTTACCGAGGCCCTCATAACACGGTGACGCGGATCACTGGGTAGGCGTAATGCATTTTCCCCTCCTCGCACAAAAAGAAAAAAAGAGATTATGGTTACAGAACGCGGAGCACGAAGAGAGTGTAGCAGCACATGAGCTATAGAACAATTCAAATCATGTTGTTTTTCCTCGGAGTATCAATATCGTTAGGATACACGTAATGTAATAATAAATAAACTCCGGGAAAAACAATGTCGCCGCTACATGCATCCGTCAAGCAAACACGAATTCAAATTTTCGGACTCTCCCCCGGCCAGTACAAATAAACGAGCGCGATTGTAAGAGTTTTAATTACTAACGAGTTATAAGCGATTATATTAGCGATTAAATACTGTCTTTAGCGAATCCGTTAGTGTGAGCGTCTTAGCGACATTATCTGTATTTATTTATTTATTAATCATTTAAAAATACACTTGACGGTTTCAACTTCGAATTATCTCGTCATTTAAAACAAAACTACACAGCTATCCTCCACAAGAGTATGGGTGCACGAAGAACCACGCGTCACTCGGGCACCTGTCATCTTGCTGATCCAGTACGACGCATTTCGGTGAAGATGGTGCTCCTATTCTTCATGATCACTCATCTCAGCTTTACGTTGGTACTCTCTATCAGCTTGCACCAGCTTCAATCGGAGTAGGTCGCGAAAAATTGAGTGGTTATAGACATCACGCTGACAGAGTGGCGAACCAAAAACAAGTAATACAATATTATAGAGTCATGGACGAAGGGCTTAGAGGTTGTTGTGCGGACTGTAAACAAGCGGTTGCTGAGAAGTGACTTATAAACAAGCGGTTGCTGAGGTATGAATTCTAAACAGGCAGATGCTGAGCATGTGCGTAGTGCGGCTAAGACAAAAGACAAGAAGAAGCTAAACGAATTAACAGGAGTATGAGTTGAGAAGTCAGAGAGTGCAGATTGCGTTGTCGAGATAGTGTTGTTAAGAGAGAATTGAGAGAATTGAATAACTATTGTTTTCTGTTTAATTAACATCTGTTTAATCCATTTATCATTAATAAACTCATCTTAATTATTAATAAACTTGTGGAGGATAGATCTATTCCGGTATCGCGAAATAATATAGACTCATTATTGTCGTATGCAATTCGTTAAATATATTTTGTATATGAGAATTAGTCCAGCACAAATTACAAATCCTGGTACAAGACACAGTCACGGAATAAATATACGTTATCTCCGAGAAACTTCGCAGATACTTGTTTATGCGTCCGAATGCTTCTACACCGATCGAAGAATTCCTCGCCCGTGATTGCGTCTGATTATTTATACTGGTCAGGGGCAGTCGGAAAATTTGAACTCGACTGCGTTTGACGGTTGAAAGTAGCGGCGGCATTGTTTTGCTCGGAGTTCATTACTCCTTACAATACCTGTGACCTAACGGTCTTGATACTCCGAAACAAAACAATAACAGGATTTGAATTGTCCTGCTCGCGTGCCGCTACAAACTAATCATAATTATTTAGGATACTACAATTGGGGGCTCATGCACATGATTGAACAAGACAGAAAACGAGACGTTTAACAGAACTATTCGTGTAGTAATTGTGACATTGTGTTGAAATCGAGTTGAATCATTATCCATGGTGGCAAGCGTTGAAGATGAACAATTGCCAACAGAGGAGGAGTTGACGCTGCAGGAATTGAGGAGTAAGCTTGTACAGATGAATTTGCTTATATCTGGTGCAAGGTCAGTGTTGATTGCTAGGCTGGAATGAGCATGTAGGGTTGGGCAATCGAATCCTAAGTAAACGACGTGCGGTGAGGAGTCAACTGACTAGCAAAATTGAGCTGAGAGCTGGGCGTGATCAAGATGAAAAGAAAAATCTTGAGAAGTTGAAAACGAAAGAGTTGAGAGCGCATCTTGCTAGTTTGAGGCTAGAAACGACAAGGGAAAAAGCCAAACTACGTGCGCGGTTACAGGCGGCCGTGGAAACAACGATACATCGTCAGAAGAAGAAAGTGACGATGACGTTGAGAGCGAAGGCGATAAAAAAGATATGGGAGAATGCAATCAAAAGGCACGCTTTGGTTCATCATTGAGCTTTAAAGATGTTGAAGACGCATTGGAGTCGTTCAGTGGTGATAAAAGTGAAAATGTCGAACGATGGTTCGGGTCGTTCGAGGAAATGCGGATACGTGCATGTGGGCGGAGGAACAGAAGACAATCTACGCAAGAGGACTTTTGAATGTATCGGCAAAAATATTTGCGAACTTCGAGTGCCATGCCAGAACTTGGCATGAGCTGAAGAGATGACAGATTAGAGAATTCTCTAAGAAGATTAACAGTCAACAAGTGCATCGGAGACTGAGTGAAACAAAAAAGAGAAGTGACGGAACATGTCTGGCTTATATGTACCGTATGCTTGAAATAGCCAGCCATTGTTGATATGGGAGAGGAGGCGAAAGTGGAGTATATTATAGAAGGAATAGTAGATGAAGAAAACAATAAATCTGCAGTATATGGTGCTACACCCATTACAGAATTGGGGACAAGGTTAATTATGTACGAGGAACAGAAGTGCCGCAGAGCAAAATCGACTGTAAAGTTAGCCAAAACTGAGAAGAACAAAAAGCCTGATCAATCTAGAGATGTGAAGAAGACGAGATGTTGCAATTGCGGCGACAAAAAAACGAGCGTGCAGAGTGTCCGAATAGGATGAAAGGCCCTAAGTGTTTTAAGTGTAGAGGGTACGGACACATTGCATCCAAGTGCAACAGCTTAGATAAAAAGGTTTGTAACGTGCAGCAGCTGTTATATACAAAGTGCAGTAAAGACGTGAAAATCGGAGATTTCAAATTGAGCGGCCATGTTAGCGTCCACGTTAGCTGAGAGTGTCACGTTAACTTGAGGGTTGGGTGATAAAATAAAAATAGCTGAGTCGTAACACAACTATTAATTGTGTTTTAATTAAACTTTATTACAAATTCAGCAATCAAACTGGAATACACACTGAATTAAAATAAATCACAATTCATTCCAACCACGTTATATAAAACTTAGTTACACCGATACGTTAAGTACGTGACTGTTATAAGGATAGAGACAGGTAAAGATATGTTGACTATTCTAAGCATACAGAATAAGTGAGTTTTACTGACGATACTGTGTCTGAGAAAAGCTAGGGGTGGGTGTGTCTAAGGACACGTGACTATCGGATTTGTTGATGAAAATTTTGGTTAAGGAAGTGAGGGCAGTAGACCCCGTCTCCGATTGGATATTAAGACGGTTGGTGGACCAGGAAGGGTTTTAGCCGCCCTCGTGAGAAAGTTGCTAACGGAACATACCAGAAGTGAGGAAAACCAACTTTCCGTGTTAACCTGTAGTAAACAATAAACGTTGTGGCGGATCGATATCAACAAGGACGCCGACAGGTCGAGGCATCAACGCGGCGCTACACCTCCCGGGCGATCCGCGGGTACCAACCGCCAACACCAGAGGGCTACTTCTAAGGCAGGGACTACCGGGCATAGCCTTACTGACGAGTCCACCGGTAGTCCCGGGACGAAACGCAAACTCTCTTTTCACCTAGCTTCGCCTACACCTCAGCTAAAACGTAAAAGGAAACCTAAGATAAGAGACACTCGCTTGGTTTGAAGGACCTTAACTATGAAAATTCCAAGACCCCTGGTGGGTACTTAAGACTATTGAGGGTACGCGCCAAGGATGAGCTGATATCTGGGTGCCATCCTGTCCGCGGTGTGTGGCCTGGTCTCTGATGTGAATTGACGTTACAAGAACGTAGATGATAAAAAAGATATGGGAGAATGCAATCAAAAGGCATATCTAATTGTAACGGGAATTTACGACTCCCGTTGACGTGCTTTCTCGCGATCGCGTCTCTCCGTGAACGGTCAAAGAAACATGGTCCTTCGAGCCGGATCACGTGTCAGTGAAAAGTGCACTCACCAGTGACCACACAGTGTCACGTGAATACATCAACCCAGCATTGGAAGCGTTATCACGACAGCGAAGCCAGTGGCATCAGGAGCGTCACCTTCGAAAAAACATAACCCATTGGTCGAGGAACGCAACCACACAGCCTCCCGCCGCGGGACAATCATACGGACAATCACAACGGGAAGGAGCGCCTTCCTTGCTAAGCATACACGCGACCTCACGCCGCACAATAACGAGCAACATTTAAACTCACAACTACAAGGTAAGCTCGTTGATTGTATTGTCTGTACAATCCGCTATAACAATGGAGAACACAGACAAAATTACCTCCTTGCATCGGAGACGAGGCTTTCAAATCGGTCGATTTACTACTTTATCGAAACGACTCGATGAATATGAACAACGCAGCCAACCGAATAAGGCCTCTTTAACAGCCTACACGACACTGCTCCACGACACGTGGAAACAATACAGACTATTACAGGACGAATTAGAAGTTTTAGGCGAGAAAGAAGACGCGCGCGATTCCGAAATAACAAACACATATTACGATCTGGTAATACGCGTGGGATAGTGTGACGTCAGGGAAGGACGTGGCGTGAGGGATAATTGTTTATTAGCGTTGTCAAGATATGTTAATGTTGTCAAGGAGTGTTGTGAGCGTTACCAAGGTATGTTAAGGGAAAAATGAGCATGAAATAATACTGTCAGAGTTAAATTTAGCGTGGTCGTGTGAAATTCGTTGTGTTGTTGTGTCGTAGAATTAGTCAGAAACGAATACACGAAACGCGGCATTATATTCGATTTCGTGTGAGTGCAACGATATTGTATTTATCATACTGTTTTCTATAAACTTATAATATAACATTGCTTTCCAAAAAGGGGGGGCTCGAGCCGAGGATTTTTTTAAACCGTGCCAATCGAAAATTTCGGGAAGCGGTGTGATAAAAGATTGTTAGCCGTTGCAAATAATATCGTGTGTATTCAAGGACATTATTGTAAAGTCTAAGATGGCAAATTGTGAAGAGGAACAATTTTCTAAGAGGAAAATCTAACGATGGAAGAATTAAGAAACAAGCTTTCTCAGATGAATCTACCGATATCTGGTGCAAGGTCAGTGTTGGTGGCCAGGCTAAATCGAGCGTGTAGTGCTGGTCAGTCAAATCTCAAAGAGCAAGCGAATGGTGAAAGGACCGCAGAGAAGCGAGGTTCGGGGACCATACCGAAAACTAGGCGTAATCGAGATGTAGGCGAAATCTCGAGAGGCTTAGGACAAAGGAATTAAGAGAACGTCCAGCTAGTATGGGGCTAGAGACGAGAGGAAGAAAAGCTGAATTACGTAAGCGACTACAGGCGGCCTGGGAAGAAGATGCGTCGTCGGAGGAAGGAACTGACTACGGAAGCGCGCGAGATGTACATCAGAATTGTGACAAATGCTGTAGAAAGACAAGCAGGCGTACAACATTAAGTTTTCAAGATGTCCAAGACGCCTTAGAAGTTTTTAGGCGAAAACAATGAAAGTATCAATCAATGGTTCAAGACGTTTGAAGAAACGGCAAGCGTGTGTATGTCGACAGAAGAACAGAAAGTAATTTATACAAAATGATGATGAGAAGATTAGCAAAAATATTTGTGAATTACGAGTGTCATGCTAGAACTTGGCGTGAATTAAAAAGAGGACAAATAAAGGAATTTAAAAAAAAATTCATACTTGGCAAATACACTATAGACTTCAAGAGACGAAGAAAAGAGATGACGAAGGATGCACGGCCTACATGTACCGAATGCTTGGGATAGCTAGTCACATGGATATGGAAGAAGCAGCAAAAATGCGGTATATCGTAGAAGGAATAAGAGACAAAGAAGTCAATAAAGCAATACTTTATGGGGCTAAATCAATGAAAGAATTAAAGGAAAATCTAATCATCTATGAGGAACAAAAATCCCGCAGAGCAGGGTCATCTGTGAGACCGGTCAGGGCTGAGGACAACAGGAAATACAGGCAATGTGGAAGTGTAGTGAAATATAGAAGGTTTCATAATTGCGGCGATGGAGAACATGTGAGTGCCGATTGTCCGAACAAATCGAGAGGCCCTAAATGTTTTAAATGTAGAGAATTCGGACACATTTCATCAAACTGTGCAAATATACTAAAGGATGAGACGCGTTGTGATGGGTGGCGGAATGAAAATAAAAGAGGGGTCAAGCAAATAAAGATTACGAACATGAATGTAGTGACAAAGATAGACACAGGAAGTGATCTTAATTTAGTAAGAATGAGTATGTATTTGCGTTTAGGAGCACCTCAACTTGAGAAAAGAATTATTAGATTCGATAGTATAGGCGCCGTTGACGTACACACCATGGGACGATTCAAAACGGATTTAATGATTGACGGTTTAAAGTCAACGCTCGGCTTTGACGTATTTCCCGATAACTTCTTGGGACACGATGTACTATTAGGTATTGAATTAACTGAACAAATGGAAGTAAGGTTGAAACATAAACAAGTTTAAACAAATTAAAAAAGAACTAAGTGAGAACCAGTGTGCTGCCGAAAATAGTAAATGGAATGAAGTGTTAAATATAGACGAATGTAGTAAACAAAACGACCGAGATCTATTGTGGTAGTAGAGAAAAAAATGGTGAACCGCGACTGTGTGTAGATTATAGATTATTAATCAGAAAAATTGTTAAAGATAGGAACCCGTTACCATTAATAGAAGACCAGTTAGATAGACTACAGAATGCGAAAATATTTTCCACATTAGATCTAAAGGACGGATTATTCCATGTCCCAATTGAAGAGAATAGTGTTAAATACACAGCTTTCGTGGTTCCTGATGGACATTATGAATTTTGAAAGGTACCGTTCGGTTTGTGCAATTCACCTGCTGTGTTTCAGCGACATGTTCGTGCAGTGTTTCGACCTTTAATCAACGACGGAATTGTGTTAGGGTATCTAGACGATCTTATAGTTCCTGCAGAAACCGAGAGTGAGGCAATTGAAAACCGGAGACAAGTATTAAAAACCGGGAGTGAATATGGACTAGTAATTAATTGGCGAAAATATAGTTTTTTAGTCAAACAAGTGAATTATCTCGGGTACATTATTGAAAATGGACAAATTCGACCTTCGCAGCAGAAGACGTCAAGATGTCCAGAACCTAAGACGACCAAGCAGGTACAGAGTTTTTTGGGGTTTAACGGGATATTTCCGTAAATTCATAGAATCGTATGCCGTAATTGCGCGACCATTATCGGAAATATTAAAAAACAACGTTGGATTTAAATTTGGACCGTTAGAGAAGGAGGCATTTGAAAGATTAAAAAAAGCCCTAATTGAAAACCCGGAACTTAGATTGTATCAAGTAGGAGCTGAAACCGAACTTCATACTGATGCTTGTAAAGAAGGACTAGGGGCAATAATGTTACAGAAAAGTGAGGATGACGGTAAATTTCATCCCGTATACTATGCCAGCTGGAAGACGTCCTCCACGGAAGAAAATTCCGTGTTTATTTATTAAATACCATTTAAAATAGTGACAGACTGCAACGCGTTTGTTTGGACATTAAAGAAGAAAGATGTATGTTTGCGAGTGGCGCATTGGGCACTTTTAATTGCACAATTTGATTACATAATCGAGTATAGACCAGGTACGGCTATGCGTCATGTGGACGCGCTTAGTCGGAATACAGTAGAAGTGTTATTAGTACAGGAGAGCCGAAGCGGTTTGATTGATCGAGTTCGCAAAGCTCAAGAAGAAGATCAGGAGATAAAGAAAATAGTTGAGATAGTACGTGATAAGAAGAAAAATGACTTTAAGTTAACGAAAAATGGAGTTTTATATCGCGAGACTGAGGGTGGTGAGACAATAGTTGTGCCGAAATCGATGCAGTGGGACATTATCAAATTAGCACATGAACAAGGACATTTTAGCAGTGGCAAAACGATGATAATGCTCAAAAGAGATCATTGGTTTCCCAACATGGAAGAGAAAGTTAAAAGAGTAATTAACAACTGTATACGGTGCGTGTTGGCAGAAAAGAAGAAAGGGAAAGGTCAGGGAGTGTTATATCCCATAGAAAAAAAGGAGCTGTACCATTAGATACATATCATATCAATCACCTAGGACCGCTGCCGTCGACGAAAATATCTTATAACCATATTTTTATGATTATCGATGCGTTCACCAAGTTTACCTGGTTATACCCAACCAAAACTACTACGACGGGAGAGGCGTTAAGTAAACTGAAGTTGCAGGCATTAATTTTTGGAAATCCAAGACGCTTAGTGTCAGATCACGGTTCAACATTCACTTCGAAAGCATTTAAAGAGTATTGTCAAGAGGAAAACATCGAGCACATACTAATTACTACGGGTACACCGCGCGGAAATGGTCAGGTGGAAAGAATGAACGAAACAATCATACCTGTTCTAAGGAAACTTTCTATAAGCAATCCAGCGGAATGGTGGAAACACGTGGGCAGAGTGCAACAAATTATAAATGCAAGCCATAACCGGAGTATTAGGAAGACACCAATTGAACTGCTAATCGGAGAACAAATAAGACTTAAGGGAGACCAAGAATTAAAGCAACTGATAGATGAAGAACTGGTGAATACTTTGGAAGAATATTGCACGAAAATGAGATTAGAGGCCAAGGAAAATATTGCAAAAATCCAGGAAGAAAACAAAAGAACATACAATAAATGTCGTAAAACTGCCATCAAATATAAAATTGGTGATTTAGTAGCAATTAAACGTACTCAGTTCGGAACAGGTACAAAGTTACTACCAAAGTTTTTGGGTCCGTACAAAGTAACATCGGTAAAGGGCAAGAACCGTTACGAAGTCATCAAAGTGGGTGATCAAGAGGGACCGCAGAAAACAAGCTCCGCAGCTGATCATATGAAGCCATGGGTTATACCATTAGAATTTGACGAGGATACTGAAGAAGATGACGATTATGAAGACAACGAAGGATAAACATCATCCATTGAGGTTGATAGTCGATGTAGAATAGCAAGAAATCAGGAGCGCAGGTGAAATTAGTAATATTGGACACATCTGAGGGCAGATGTGTTTGTCAGAATGGCCGAAGTTGTGGGATAATGTTTATTAGCGTTGTCAAGATATGTTAATGTTGTCAAGGAGTGTTGTGAGCGTTACCAAGATGTGTTAAGGGAAAAATGAGCATGGAAAATGCTGTCAGAGTTGAATTTATCGTGGTCGTGTGAAGTTCGTTTTTTGTTGTGTTGTAGAATTAGTGAGAAACGAATACGCGAAACGCGGTATTATATTCGATTTCGTGTGAGTGCAGCGATATTGTATTTATCATACTGTTTTCTATAAATTTATAATATAACATTCCTACGTACGGAAGGACCTGAGAATACCAACGGTCAAAGAGGAAATTAGCAGATACGCAGGAAGATACAAAGAAAGAATAGGAACACACCCAAACCGGCTAGCTGTGGAAACGATCATCACTTCAAACATAGAAGACTGAAAAGGAAACACCCAGCAGACCTCACAAAAGACACAACCTGACAAACACGAAGATGGTATCCCGCAGGGGGTAGCTACCCACATGATAATCTAACAGCTAAAAAATTCCACCAAATGTCCAAACTGGACAAATTGTGAATGTAAAGAATTATATAACAAAAAAATAATAATGAAGAAAAATCCCTCTTCTTCCGAGAATCATCATCACAGAAAGTCGAATGCAACGGCTCATTCCCTACTGCGGTGTTTTTCTCGATTTTCGGTGTGAGAGAAAAGGATTGCCAGTTTTGAATATGAAAATAGAAGCAATGTGCTACACTTCACCAAAACTAAATGCTAGAATTATATACTTTAGTTGAAATACGATCTTAAAAGTTAGAAAATAACGTAGTATACTACTAGCGAAAAAGTAAGACGCTCTCGAAACAAATTTGTTTGTGTTTGCTGTAACTTTTCTAGCGAAATATGTGTAGTATATAAAAGGGAAAAGGGCCTAAGAAACATCGAGTTAACCATGAACAATGTCGCGAGAGCCGAGGCGCCGTCGGGTCCATCAATGTGTCGTCGGTCTTTTCAAGTGCATAGTTTTGTAGAAAAGGCCGGCGTGACCCTGGCAACGAGCGTCTGCGGTACACGTGTGTGGTGGGCCTAGGAAAAGACAAAGGGATGCTAGAACGGCCAGAATGCGAGTTGAGAGGGCACAGAGTGTCAGTTGAGAATGGGCAGTGTGAGTCGAGAAGTCAGAGAGTGTAAGTGGAGGAGCCGGAGAGTATGACTCGGGAAGTTGAGAGCCGAGTATGATAATAAGACGTACGACGAGATTGTAATCAGTCCTCTGTATTTTGGGTATCGCTTATTAAACTAAACTTAACTCTAAATAAAACTTCATTACTTGTCCTTACTTAAGATCGATACAAGTTACCACATATGTATTTCAAATTCCGATTGCCGCTCATCGGTTGAAACACTTACTAACAGGAGTACAAGCCCCCTTGATACCATTCAACTTCCATATGAAACTTTTTCCCCTATTCTTTATACGTATAGAAATAACAGCGCGTATACACTTAAAATGGACATACTATATATGTTATGACTTATGACTGTTTAGTGTAATAATAACTGCATCTACGTATAGACTCTATTTCAGAAAACGTGACATTTGAAAAAGAATATTAAATTGAAGTTAAGTTTCGATTACGACGAACCAAGAATCTAATCCTTCTGGCCATATGGTTCACCGAGGGTCAAAAGGTAATAAGAAATAATGTTTAATAGCAATTTGGTGTACCGTATAGTTACTAAAGTCGATGATGCGTGTGATTTCGATACCCAATTTTGTATATATTTCTCGTAGCGAATCTGTTGACCAACTGAACCCGTCTTACCTTTCTTACTTCAGTTTGCACACCTCACAAGTTGGGGAAAAATTAGTATTGGCGAATAGGAGGAAGTCGTTGCGTTTGTGAGACTATCATTTAAAGGATTTCTGCTTCGTGTTTGTCCTAAGTTCCCCATAGTCTAAATCGAGCATACGCTCTCTAAATAAATATGAATTAAGATATGTTGCGCGAACATAACACCTCCTCTTTTAGATGGGATGTCGTTTGTTGGTATGTTTTCACACTCGTAGATCGAACACGTAGCAAGAAAATATTGAAGTGAAGTATTTCCCCGTAGTATCGGCGTTTCTATCTGAATATGTAGGACTTATCGTTTACGCGGTTCATTCGATTTCCTAATTTTCTTAAGTATGACATTTGACATCAGTCACTGATGTTTTCATCGATTGAATGGGCGAACAGCAGGCTATTCTTCTATTTGCACGATAGTTTCCTCTCGGTTGAATTGGTTGAATCACCTGTTGTCCTGAGAGCGTGTGTTTTGCTGCTCCTTTTGGTTGTTTATGCCTGAGTCACGTACGAATTTCCACGTTGACCGTTTTACCAATTCGACTCGACACTCGGTCATCTGTATCTAATACATATTACCTATTTTTCCCCGAGGAAGGGAAAATGCTATTACGCATACCCAGTGACCCGTGTAGAAGTCAGAAGTGAACCGTGTAGGTTGTAGAAGATGATTGGTAGTGTGTTTTAAGTAACGAGATATCTTGATATTGAAAACCGTCAAATATATTTTAAAATAATAGATACAGAGAATGTTCGCTAAGACTATGTATCGATCGTTATTAAGATCGCTCGACAGTGAGACCGAAAAACTGGTCACGTTACGATCCCGTTCGTTTACTTATACTGGTCGGGGGTATACCGGAAAATTTAAATTCGTATTTGTTTGACGCTTGCCCGTAGCGGCGACATTGTTTTTGCCCGGAGCTTAAGAGAAAGTGCAGAGAGTGAACATGAAAAACAACCTCATGGAATTAGCGAGAATGTGAGACAATTGAGAGATAGAGATAAGATCAAACGAACCGATTTTTATGGTAGCCCAGTAACGTACGTAGCGGAAAAATTACCGATGGATTTTAACGAAGCGATGAGATCCGAAAAGAAAGAGTTATGGGAAACGGCTATGAATGATGACATGAAATCGCACCGTGAAAATAAAACGTGGATTTTTGTAGAAAAACCAAAAGATCAGAAGTTACTTAGTAATAGGTGAGTTTTAACGGTAAAGTTAAATCCGGACAACTCGGAACGATACAAAGCGCGACTTGTAATAAAAGAGTGTTCACAGAAAGAAGACATAGATTATAAGGAAACATATAGTCCCATTGCCCGATTTGACACAATTAGATTAATGCTCAGTATTGCTGCCAAAAATAATTTACACCTTTGACATTAAAACCGCATTTTTATATGGAAGTCTGAAGGAAGACATCTATATGAAACAACCTAAAGGCTATGATGATGGTGCGAATCGCGTTTGTAGATTGCTAAAAAGCCTATATGGCCTAAAGCAGTCTCTAAGATGTTGGAGGGCACGTTTCACAAAATTTATTTCAAACTTAAAATTTTATCAGAGTAACACAGATTCTTGTTTTTATATTTATAGAGAAGATGACAAATTAATGTTGATGACCATATACGTACACGATGCGATACGTACAGCTGCTACTGGTAGCAGCTTCAGACGAATCAATCTCTAATCGATAAATTGTTCAATAATTTAAATAAAGAATTTAAAATTACGAGTTCGAAAGAGGTAAAGAGTTTTCTTGGACTTGAAATTAATAGATTAAAAGATGGTTCGATATTCATTCATCAGAGCAGGTTTATCGAAAGCATATTAGAAAAATTTAATATGAATGGGGCAAACAGTGTTTCTACACCTATCGAAACTAATTGGAACGAAAGTAACATAGGCAATAATGACTGTAACGCACCATATAAAGAAGCCGTAGGAAACTTAATGTTTTTACAAACCGTAAGTAGGCCAGACATTAGTTTTGCAATAAATATAGCGTCGAGTCATTTAGAGAATCCAAACCAATATTAGTCAAACGAATTTTGCGCTACATAAAAAGGACCGCAGACATGGGACTCTTATATACGAAAACAGGCAGTCTCAAAACCTTCAGCGATGCTGGCTATGCAGGTGTCACGACCGGCATACTTCAAATCCGACGGATTGACGATGGAGATAAAGATGTGGCGGCACTCGGCGACAATGTATATCGCTGAAGTGCCTAATGAACCATCAACATCCCAACGGCCCTTCCACCGAAGGTTCTAGAAGAAAGAGCACGTGGCAACGGTCGCGGATGCCTAGCAAATGCATGGACGGTGGGGATGTTGGGAGATGACAAAAGAAAGTAATCGGATCCGATCGAAAGTTAAATTGTAAGAGCTTCAGTCTTGGAAAGTCACGCCTAGAGTTCGGAAGTGGATTGTAAAGTGGATTGTTGTTAGAAAAAAATAAAGTTTCTTTTTTTTATTTTTCACCCCAAATTTTTTTTTTTATTTTGTTATTTTACGTGACATAAGCGACAACAATGTATAACTCTATCTACGACGGAAGCTGAGTATGTCAGTGCAGCCTCAGGAGCGAAAGAAAATATTTCTTGAATGTAAAATAGAGATCTTTAAGTATATGCTATATGTAGATAATACTAGTGCCGTGAAATTAATTAAGAATCCAGAATTCCATCAAAGAAGTAAGCATAATGACGTAAGATATCATTTCTTGCGAGATTTATACAATAGAGGCGAAATTGATGTAACGTATGTAACAAGCGAAGAGCAACTGGCAGATATATGTACAAATGCGTTGCCAAAACCAAGATTTGAATGTTTAAGACAAAAGTTAAAAGGTTTGAAAAATAAAAAAGATATTAAGAGGTAATTGTTTGTAGACATTTAGAGTTTTAGGGAGAATGTTGAAGTGGTCACCACTTCTAAGAAAACTCTGCATCTGGTCTTTTTTAGTTTTCTCAAGCACTGAAGTATAAGCATAAACAGTAGACAGGCGACGTTGGCTTCGGGGTTTTCAGTTATTGGGTAACACAGCTAGCGTGCGGATCTAGACCAGCTCAAATTGTATTCTTACTTATAATTACAGTTCTATTTAAATATATTTTCTACCTTTCAATTTATCCACGAGTTTCTCTGTTTACACATGAAATAATCTCAACAGTTGCCATGTTAAGTCATGTCCAGAGTCATGCCCAGGTATCTGACTGAATCCTTGTTAGGAATTGTCATATTGTCACTGGTCACCTGAGGGCAGGTTGTTCCGCGTGAAGGTTACATGTGTGGATTTGTTTTCGTTAATTTTGAAGCCCTATTTGTGAAACCACTTTTCCATAGAGTCGAGACATCGCTGGAGAGTGGAGGATACAATTATCGGGTCTGCGTGGGATACTAATCGCGCTGTGTCATCAGCAAATGTCGCTATGGTTATCGCTGTTAAAATTGGTAAATCGGCAGTCTAGATGGAGAACGGCAGGGTTCCGAGGACACTACCTTGGGATATGCCAGCTTCTATTGGAAATGTTGTGGTTGTGGCGCCTAAGTATTTAACCATGAATTGTCTATTCATTAGATAGGACTTTAGGATGGAGTAGTAGGTGTGTGGTAGGATTTTCTTTAGTTTGAATAAAAGTCCTTCATGCTATACTTTGTCGAATGCTTATTGAATATCAAGGAATACCGCTGAGCAATATGTTTTCTTTTCTAAGTTTTGGCAGTGTTTTCAAGCGCTCTAAGAGTGGAAGGAGTCGATTCGTTCGCATCTTCTCGAATAGTTTTGACAAAGTCGGTAGAAGACTAATTGGGCGATAGGAGTTAGTTTCGCGTATTGGTTTACCGGTTTTTAGTGATAGTATTCGAAGCGAAGAATTGCGTTAAAAATTGATGTAATGAGTGCAATCCCTTTTATTGGAAGTTCCTTGATTACTTTATTACATATTTGGTCATGCCCCAACGCTTCCCTGGGACTTAAGCGACGGATTAATTCTGTAACTTCTACAGAAGTGGAGAGTTCAATAGGAGGAGACATTTGGAAGGGAGAGTGCAAGTATTCAGTTATTTCCGCGGCAATTTTGGAGGAGTGAGGTTTAAATACGTTAAATAGGTGATCAGCAAATTAGTTGGCTTTTTCTATAGGGCTACGCACCCACCCACCTTGCGAACTGCGGATTAGAGGGATTATTTGCGAGGGACGCGTGAATTTTCTGGAAGCCTTCCATAGTGAGTAGTTGGAGTCAGCTGCGGCAGACAGATTGGCCAGGTATTTTTGGAAACAGTCATTTTTATAGTTTTTAATGATTTTGGTTAAACTCCTAGTTGCGTTATTTAGGTTACGTTTGTCGTCAGGTGTTATATGGGTTTGCCATACTCTTCTAAGTCTACATTTTTCTGCAATTGTTTTAAATATGTAATGGGGCCATTCATGTTTGTTGATAGAAGCCTTAGTAGGTATGGAGGAGAAAATAGCGTTTATTATGTTGTTGTTTAAGTATTCCGTGGCTGTTTCGACATCTTCATTTGTTTTTAAGGAAATTAATGCTGATGTTGAATGATTAAAGACTTCTCTAAAGAGCTGCCAGTTGGTGAGTTGCTTATAAATAAAGGCATTAGGTGGATTTTCTATAATTGTTGAGCTAATTGTTGCTATAACGGGGGAATGGTCTGAAGAGAGTTCCGCCGAGGATTCGATTTGGAAATATCTTGGCGAGATATTTTTAGTTATAAAGAAGTCAAGTAAATCAGGTATTTTCTTGGTGTCAGTGGGCCAGTAAGTGGGTTCATATGTGGTGAGGTAATTGAGATTATTGATGTTTATGCTACTCAAGAGACTTTTGCCTCTTACTGTGGTAAGTCTGCTGCCCCATTGGATATGTTTGGCGTTATTGTCTCCTCCAGCTATGAAACGATTGTCCAGAGCGTCAAGGAAGTTATCAAAGTCTTCTTTAGAAATGGAGTGTCTAGGAGGGCAATATACTGCTGAAGTGGTGAGTGTACCATGGCAATCTTCTATCGCTACGTTTGTAGTTTGGAGGTAGTCCTTTTGGAACGATGGAAGCTCGTAATGCTTAATGCTGGCTTTGATAATAATTCCGGTGCCGCCGTGGGCCTTTCCGCTGGGATGTTGGATATAGTAGAAGTTATAACCGTTTATTTTCAGGTAATTTTTGTCGGTGAAGTGAATTTCAGATGTGGCGGTACTCGACCACCGAAGTTTCCAACGGCCTGGCGACACGAAGCGCTATACACATAGCGCCTAATGTACCATTGATATCCCTACGGTTCTTTCACCGAATATTTGAAAGAATGAATACGCGGCAATCGTCGCGGATTTCTAATAAACGCGCGCGTAATGGGGATATCGAGGGGCAACAAAAGAAAGAATCTGTTTGGTTTTGAACCAAAAGATTCATTCTGCCCCGAGCTGCGAAGTGGGAAAGGTTAAGCAAAGCAAACACAATTAGAAAAACGAGTCGTCTACTCTTGAAAGTTCAGTTTTAATTATTATCAGTTATTAATCGTTGTTAATCGTTAATCGTGGTTAATCGTTATTTGTTGTTAATCGACAAGAGTTTAATAAACGTTATTGTTGAAAATCAAGAGTAATTCTTGTGGGCTCCTTCACCGACGATCACCTCACAGATATGAGCATTACGTCGATTTGTTGTTGTTTTAAGAAGAGTTTCAGTTCGTATTTGTGTTGAGCTAGACCGTTGGCATTCCAACGGTAGTCGGGGTGTATTAATTTATCCATGATGAGTGTTAATAATGAGAGTAAGTTATTTATTTGTTCTGATTGTTTTTCGATTAATTTTTCGAGTCTAGAAAAGTTGTCTGTGTTTTGTGGATTGGGAACACTATTTTGAGAACGGTCCCTATTTCCTTGTACTGCTTGGGCATAGGACATTGAAGTAGTAGAGAATTTTTGAGGACTGAGTACTTGGTTGGTTATCTCTTTGGCTCTGGGTTTAGGATACTTATTTGTGTACAAGATTTTGTAGGCTGAGCAACCTTTATAGTTCGCAGGGTTTCCTTGAGAGAGGATGCACTTCGCAGGGGTTTCTGGAGATTTAGTGCCACTGCTGAGTAGGGTGTATACCTGTACATTTAACGCAGCGGAAATTATGGTTGCAGTATTTCTGAATGTGACCGTTACTTTGGCATCTTTTACATTGCACTATCTCTTTTTTTTATAAAAGGAGGTTCGAATTTGCCTACTGAGTTCATTAATCGATTGATGTTATAAATTTGTTTCTTGTTTGGCTTTCGTTTTAAGTCTATGAAAAATAAGGATAGCAGGTTTTTCGAGATTCTATGTCTTATGTTGCTGATGTTTGTTACTTCGTGGCCATGTTTTAGGAGTTGGGACTTCAGTTCGTCTAAGTTAGCTGAGTGGTGGATGTTGCGTAGTACCACTCGAAAAGGTCATTTTTGTTTAAGTTGATACATGTGGTAGTTTGCGTTTAAGGCTTTTAGTGGCTTAGTTAGTTTTCTGTAGGAATCTGGGTTAATCGGCAGAATTTTGTAATTCTCTTTGTTAATATCTTTCTCAATGGACTTCCCCATTGTTTGAATGTCGATGACGTCGTCAATGAAAATAGGTAGGGGAGGGGGATTTATACGTGTATGTTGGTTAGTTGGTGTTTCCGCTATGTCTATGGAGTCGTTTATGGATTCTAGTATTGCGTATCTATTATAGGTAGTTACACCGTTTGTTGACTGTTCGTTCTGGCTAGTGTTTGCGTTTGTTTTAACTGTTTCTAGCTTACGTTTTTTTATGTTTTTAGTGTCGATTGAAAGGAGGGATATATTGTCCTTTTGCCACGGAGAAGGTAGAGCGGTGCAGTTACGGTTTTACTCAAGAGATCTGGATCACCGTACGATCAACAAAATTGTAGAGAATGAAATCAATCTGACCGAAATTTCCGACGATTGGTTACTAGCGGAACAACGTCGCGACCCACAAATTTCTGAGAACGTCAGTAAATTACAAAACGAAGAGCTCGCGGAAGACATTGCGAATACGTACGAATTACGGTCCGGTACACTCTATCGTAAAATACAGAGAAAAGGCAGAACTCTCTGCTTGCCCATTGTCCCAAGAGGTTTTGGGTGGTCCGTCATTAACCATGTGCATCAGTCCATTATGCACTTAGGTTGGGATAAAACGCTGGAGAAACTACACGAGTATTACTGGTTTGAGGGAATGGCGAAATATGTTCGCAAATTCGTTGAAAACTGTCATGCTTGTCGAGTTTCAAAGGCTAGTTCAGGTAAAATACAAGCTGAACTACATCCCATACCTACGACCAGCATACCCTGGCATACGGTTCACATGGACATAACGGGCAAGTTAAGCGGTAAGAGTGACTCAAAGGAGTATGTCGTTGTTTTGGTGGACGCTTTTACGAAATTCGTATACCTGCATCATATCCGTAAACTAAATTCCCTTAACAACATTACAGCACTTAATTCCGCTATATTTTTATTCGGCAATCCCTGCCGAGTAATAGCTGATCAAGGAAGATGTTTTACGGGTAAATATTTCCAAAATTTCTGTTAAGATAGACACATTAAACTCCACTTAATAGCAACCGGTGCTAGTACAGCCAATGGACAAGTGGAGCGTATTATGAGTACGTTGAAGAACATGCTTACGACGGCGGAAACGACCGGGCGATCATGACAAGACGCGATTGGCGAGGTGCAGTTGGCCTTAAATTGCACCACCAATCGTGTGACGAAATCAAGCCCTCTAGAATTATTAATTGGGAAGGCAGCAAGGCCCTACAGTTTATCGTTGCCTGATAATTTCGAGGAAAGGGAAGTAGACATCTCCAATGTAAGGCAACAGGCGATACAGAACATAGAGACTTGCGCTAGTTATGATAAAGATAGGTTTGACAAGACGAAAGCTAAGATAGTTAAGTTTAATTTCGGTGACTTCGTGTTACGTAAGAACGAGGAAAGAAACCAAACTAGGTTAGATCCGAAATTCAGGAGTCCATTCGAGATAGCAGAGATTTTGGAAGGAGATAGATACACTTTAAAAACCTTAGACGGCAAACGGACATATAAGGACAGACACGACAGACTGAGAAAAATGCCAAAAAGTTGCGTCCCTGTTGAGTTGGACGTCTGCGGTGATGACAGCGATGGTGATAATAACGATGCGAGTACACTGATCTCAAAGGATCATTAACACCGCGTTGTGGTCATAGTAATACACCCAGCGTGGTATCCTGCGCTTTCGTAATACGCCCAGTGTGGTAACCTGCGCTTTCGTAATATGCCCAGTGTGGTATCCTGCGCTTTCATAATACGCCCAGTGTGGTATCCTGCGCTTTCGTAATACGCTCAGTGTGGTGTTCTGCGCTTTCGTAATACGTCCAGTGTGGTGTCCTGCGCTTTCGTAATGCACCCAACGTGGTAATACGATCCAACAAACTGAGATCTGTCGTGTCATTGCGGTCTGACTGGTAGCTCACAGAATGCAACTAGCACTTTCAATACAAACTATAACACTACTAATTTGAATTCTCTTTCATTTGCTTGCTTGTCAAACCTCCGAACAACATTTTGTTGTTGAACTGGACCCTTGACTTATTTGGAGCATTTAATTGAATGGAAAATAATATCAGTTACACCGAGTCTAATGTTGAAAAAAACTCTGCATTTTAGCTGCACACGAGGACGTGTGATAGTCAGAATGGCCGTGTCGGAGATGAAAGGAAAACCGGAGCCCTCCCTTTGCAATTTTGGGAAAAGTCCTCTAATGCTTTAGCTTAGATTTTATCATAGCTGTAATTAAGCAATTGTTGTCATTCGATCTGATTGTAATTGTTCGAGATTTGTAATAGCGAAATTGGGTTCGATGTGACAACTGGTCGCCGAACGTAGCCACGGTCACGGGATAAACGTTTTGCCTGACGAAGGTGTGGAGCGGTTGTATGGTTCTCCCTAGAAATGTGGTTGTGGCGGCATACGGCCTCAAGAACGGGCCTGACCACATGGAATTGTACTTTGGAATTGCCGATATAATGGGACACACGTTGTATTAATATTCAAACTCCAGACAGAAACTGCCTAGCAATGGCATTTGGGACTTTCTCGATGCTTCCAACGAGTATACATAACATAGCATTTCTATACATTTTTTATATTGCACACCTCATTGAACATATAGAAAATCGCTAGTAGAACATAGATTATGAGAGTATATTTAATTCATAAATACATTGTGAAAATTATGGAGGTAAATACAAATAGAATGTAAGCCGGAGGTAACAAAATTATATGAAACATTATTCAATATGTGTTGTAGAGCGAATATATTATTCGTTATTTATAATATTTCATGTTTTATTTCCCGTGTAAGATATTTATTATATTTCGATTATATACTTAGTTTTCGAATATCTTTCTGCTAAATTATATTATTTTCCCAGAACATCATAATTGAATTTAATCTTACTGCTTGAAATGATTGACTTCCTTTTGTGAAAACACTCCTGACTAAATCTATCCGAACACTTTCCGTAATGCTCAGATCTGATAAATGTGCGAAACAAATCAGGGTTTGAATATTTTCAGAAAGATAATAGTTTCAGTAAATTTAAGTGTATCGAACATTATCACGTTGAAAGGATCTCTCCGTTCAATGCGACTAACATGCTTTCCTTATCTTCCATATATTAAACTGATATATCTATGACTGTTTATAGCACTATATGATTGCTAATTTTATTCACTGCTTAAATTAATTAAATTAAATTTTTTCTGAAAATTGCGTTTTGTTTCATCCTTCTCTTACTTGCCACGTTTTCGAATATAAATTTCGTTTAGATTAAACAACGTTTAATCTAACAATGGAGAGGTCATGACACAAGTTCATATATGTTCCTGCTCCGAATTTATATCACAGGAAGTTCCTCCTTTCTGAAGTTAAGATCACGATAAGTATCTGTTCTTCTGTCTGTTCTAATGGAAATAAGTGATCGATGAAATAGTATGCAACGAAATATAATATGGTCAAATACACCAGAATCTGTTACAATATTCTTCAAGGACGGTATAGTTAATCGTCGCCCAACACAGATGACTGTGATATTTGTGTTCTATCTGTTCCCTCTTCTTTTTCCATCTACTTAGAGCCTCATTTTTTGCACTGATTCTCATCGAGCAATATTGTCCGAACGTGTCGTCACTTTTGCGGAAACTTGTACACGACTTCAATACGTATTCGCCACTCGGTCATTAAAGAGATTGAAGAAATTCTGGTACATTTTCCTTTAAGCATCGTCATCTCAAGAGTATTCCTATTAAAGCGTGCAAATATTTCATAACGGTAATAAATACATCGAGCTCAGCAAACGTTCATATAGATAAAATTTTGGGCATCTAAATTTACTAGCGTAATGCAATGCAACATTTGCTTAAGTAGTTTCACAAACTGAGTTGAGTTTAAGAAATTGGTACAACACATGACAAAAAGCTTCTCGATATTCAGGATAATATGCTCCATATATTATAAGGAAGCTTTTATGAGGCGATTGTTCCAATAGACTCGGATGTTAGAAAGGATATTTTACAGGATATTTTAGAATCCAAGCTGAAATTGCACTTATAAGCAGAGTTGTAGTTTTTATATAAGGATTTCATCCTTGAGTGAAAACGCTAAATATGTTTTCACTTAAATGATCTTTTTATTTGTGTTGACTGTGTCAATTTCTTTTTTTGATTGTGTGTCTTCAAGATTTTCTTTGCATGTTGTCTACTGACAGTCTTGAATGCAATAATTTCATATTTGCAAATCTCGAAGGATTTGTGAATAAAATTGTCGCCAGAAGCCCGAGAAGAAAGAAGCATTAGATATTTCTATTATTCAATTATCAACTTTTAAAAACTATTTACTTTTTATTTTTATTATTTATATTATTTCTGAAATAATACTGATATCTGCTATAAAATTTGAATGAGCTCGACACCTGTGTTTTGGTAAAAAACATAGCAGTTGACAAAGCATCCACGGCTGCGCTAGGGACGTACCGCTGCACTGTATCGTATTGATTGTATTGTCACCTATAATAATATTATAGTTAGCTTCCAACGGTACGAAGATTATTGTATGGAAAAATTACGGAGTGTGTTGTTTGTAACCGCAGCGGTGAAATTTTGTGCTCATGATCAACAACTGGAGATCAAATTATGCGAATTGCATTTTTCTATGTAACAAAATGCAAATACGCCTATAGAAAATGTATCATGAACAACCTACTTCTCGATAAATGTGCGGATGTGTTTAAGATATCCAATATTCGAATGTTTTTGAGATGTACATCAACTTTCTTCCAGAAGCTTTTGCATCTTACAACCTTTTTCCATTGATTGCGATCTCACTGCGTATAACTTTATTTGTAAGTATTAGACAAGCAAATGTTTCATTTGTTCCTTTATCCAAATTGAAACTTGATATTATTTCATATTATTGTTGCTATATTACATTGCACAATCCTTGTATCAAGGGAAACATGTTAAAATTCTAGACATATATTTTACAGATAAAGCACAATTCTAGATTCCAGGTATACATATGTATTCGTTTGTGAAATAATGAAAATCTCCTCTTCATGATTAGAAAATTCATGTGTACTGCATTGTATATCTGACAGCAATGATTGGATTCATTTCCTTCACGTGTTCTGTTCACGTGGTCATCTGATTTCACATATAATATCACACGCATCTTCTTCCCGTTTCTAATCTTTTCACCTTTATGTTTTCTTCATTTTCTTTTACTAATGATCGTTTTGTACTGCACCATTTATTTTTATTGCCTGATTACTCTGAGTACGAGTTCTTCAAACTATTCAAATTCCTCATCGTATAAATAAATATTGCAAGTTCAAAACACGTTGCTGTGTCATTGGCCAATCTGCATAAAGTTCTCGACCAATATCAATATCATTAGATTTGTTATAGGTTTTCCAACATATGTTGATATACTACAAATTACAACATAATATACAGTACATTGTTAGCTAGAAACTTCTTGCATATTCTACAATTCCGTCCATCTAGACGGATTGCTTTTTCATCGCTAAGTACAATTTTTCTTTAATGTTTCCTGCATTGTATACTGTGCACATATTTTTATGAATTCTATACATTGTTCTTTACGTTGAGACGTGAATGATATCTAACGTTGCTGTGTTGCAAATGTTTATATCGCTGCAAAATACGTTGAACGGTTTATCGCAAGATCTACTATTTTAGCAAATAAATTTTTGGCAAAGCGATTGCTCTCTGCTCTTGCTTGTGTTATATTTCGTAGAACTTCTAAGCAATTATCCTGTTATCTTTCCATTTCTACTAACAAATGAAGGAAGACTTATTTCCAAAATTCATTAAGGAATAAAACAACAAAATATTAAGTAGACTTGTACTTTATTACTCTGCTATCAAAACACGTCAATAGCAATTAATAAGAGATATAACAAGATTCTATTAGGTTTCTGTCCATAAATTTCATGTAATATTAATCATATAATATTCTACAACATATGGCAGCGATCTTCCCAGTGCGTTTGGCATAATATATATAATTTATAAAATATATGTAACATTTCCCCTTGTAGAGCATGTTAACATTTCCCCTTGGAGTCCTTAACATGCGTCATGATGTAGTCTGTATGAAATGTAGTGTCAGATTGCACTATAATGAATAATAATATTACTGGAAAAAATGGAAAATACAAGTAACCAATGTAAAAAAGTAGGATATCTCTTGTTTAAAGCAACACAACCTCTATACATCATCTGTTGTGGCAGTGCTTTTATATATGAGAATCATCTACAATTAATTACAACCGATCAGAATGAAATAATTACATAACTATCATACAGAATTATTTATAACACTGACAGTAATTTAAAATTGTACAATACGATGCGAGAAATATTTTTCTGTATAAAATATCGCAAATAAAAGTGTAAGATAGTATATATCAATGTAATCAGTAATTGAACGATACTATATATTTCATTTGTTTTGGCAAAAAATTCTCATACACGTAAAGTCAAAAATGTAGAAAGAACGAGTTCCATCGTCGGAAGATAAGTCAACGATAGGCATAATTCATGGTTTTTTGTAAAGAACTATTGCAGTATTTATTATGAAACTGTTTTTTAAATATATTAGTACACTTGCGCTACTTTCATTGGTATTTATAATCTACCTTGGAATAATAACGGCAATATTTTATTGGGTATGGTAAGAAGTAGAGAACTAAGAGAACTATAGAGATTGAGGATCTCTCAGCGAACAAAAAAAGGATATTCCTTATCTGCAATGCCTGGAAAATTTAAGCTCTCAAAAATGGAAGCAAGAGAAGAGCAAGAAAGGATGACAGCAGACCAAGTTATAGAAGAAAGAAGAAAGAGAGAAGTAGAAGAGAGGGGGGAAAGGATAAGGAAATCCAAATATAACATACATTACAGAAAAATCGCCAAAGAAGAGTTACCAAAGTACTTAGAAGGGAGGATGAAGTGGAAGGACAGAAGAATATTAGCAAGATACATATGTGGAAACGAGACCAAAACAAAGGAATACTGGAAAGAAGAGGGAGAAAAAAGATGCAAACTATGTAATAGGAAAGAAGAGGACCTGAAACATGTAACAGAAGAATATGAAATAACGGGAGGACCAAAGGACATAGAAAAAACACTAAATGAGACTGGAGAAGGACTAACAGAACTAAAAGCAATAATAGAGAGGAGAAGGGCAATACAAGACGGGGCGGAACGACAAGAAGGAAGCACAGCAAGGAGGCAACTGCGCAAAGTTGCAATAGTTTTTTAGTAATTAGTTTTTAGTTTTTTCTAGTTTTTTAGGTTATAGGGATAGAATAATTAAGGGAAGGGCAATATAATAGAATGGATAAGAGGGGAGGTAGATATATAAGAAGCGAAATAGGTATAAGGGATGTGTAAGTTCGACCAATCGCGGGGAGACGCAATCGCGAGGAGAGACGTCAACGGGAGTCGTAAATTTCCGTTACGATTATAGCAATCGACACCACGAATTGATCGATCCCCTGACTCCGGTTAAGGCAATAGGGGTGATTCAGTTTGTATAACACTGTGGTTCACAGAATTATAAAATATATATTTCCAACACTTAGATTACACTCTCGAGTAGAAATAAATAAATAACAACTTGTCGCACGACGCTAAGATTGATATATACGCTAGAGCAGGGCTCTTATAATTAACACTAGTATGCTAGTGGACGTAGCACGAGAAGATATTTCGTAGAGGAGGTGAATGTTCGACAACACCGAGAACCGACTTAAAAACTCCTCTAGCGTCACGCTTAGAAAGTAGATGTTAGGCTTGAGAATCTGTACTGTAAGTTGACCCTGCTAGCGGTGTAGTAGAAGTAGTTGACTCTCCTGAAGTCGTAGGAGCAGTAGATGTCCTGACCCGCTTGATGTCGTAGGAAGAGTGAGGCACAGCGACGATGCTATGTCGGAGGAAAGCTAGCGATGGGTGTGTCTAGCGCACGGGACCATCGGATTCGTTCATGACGTTTTGAGCAGGAATGTAAGGGTAATATGTATTGCTGCTGCTTGGATTAGGAAGGTTTTAACTGTCCTCGATAGAAGGTTGTTAGTAGGAAGCATCGCACGTGAGAAAAACTAACCTTCCCTTGTCAAGCCGTAGTAAACAATAGTCGTTAGAAAGTGCTTTAAGAAGGATATTTGTTGGGTCTGAAGGTCCTTAGATTGCAAATTCTGGGATTTATGATGGGCCCTTAAGCTTAATGAGGGTCCGCCGTAAGGATGAGCGGACATCTGGTGTCCGTCTGGACCGCGGTGTATGACCTGGTCTAGGTAGAGGGTCGCGCGGCGTAGCAGGATGTAAAACCGAAAGTCCAAAGCCGAAAGGCGCGGACTAAGCAATAATAAATAATAAATAATTTGTAGTACAATTTGTCCAGCTGGACATTCGGTAAATTTTTCTAGCTTAAAAAAACAGAACGCCATGTGATTCAGTCAAAGAGAGATGTTTCGCTGAAGATATGCCAAGAACGAGTAGAAAAGGCAAAACGATGCTGCGGCAAGATATTCGTATCGTTCACGAAATAAAGCGCAATCCATTAATTACGATTCGTGAAATAAAATGAACAGCGAACTTCAAGAAATGTTCCATTCTCTGCAATTTCGATGATTTTGAAACATGTTATGGAGATCGAAGGAAAGTGAATTCAAAATTTACGAGAATACTCCAATGCATTATAGATTTAAGATATAAAACTAAGATAACGAGTGTTTCATAGAAGCACGACCGCCCCTATGGAATAAACTTCGTCGCACAATTAGTAAAAAATACAATCATACAAAAATATAACAATAAACACTGAAGAAAGTTCATTTAATGGAGAAATAGATTACACTATCGATTATTGATAAAAAATAATCTTCAACATCTGAAAGATCGTCTACTAACACATTATTGAACAAAAGGGGTATCGGACGAAATATTGAACTTTTATGAAAAATAGTATTGCCATTTTAGTTTTTCTAATATTAATTTATAAGGTGTTCAGATATCTTTATAACACCAAGATTCATATTTTTCAACACTTCTTCTTATATTTAAAAAAAAGCGCTTTGTTTTAAATCAAAAGTTTTTTACTCCGAGACCTATACAATATAGTTCAGTATACTGCAAAATGTTTTTTTCGCATTTATTTCAAGTACAGGGCAGAGAAATCAAAGTTGTGCTAATGTCCGAATATTTTTGAGCCCGACTGTATAATCGGGGATCAGCCTTATTTCTTGAGATATTCGTAAACAATGTCGGTATCGCTACAAAGTATATTTGACTACAGGCATGCGTATTTGGCAATGCGAGCGTCAGTATTAGTTGCAGGTTACCTTTTGTTTATAAACGAAAGTAAGGCGAGCAAGGGCTTAAAATAATGGCACAACTACATATACGATGCTGCAACATATGCCTACTATAACTTATCTACTATAACTTACATACTAGCTCAATAAAAAGAGAATATTATCATTTATTCGGTTTAACGGTGGGTTGGGGAGCAGGAGGCGTGTATGGGTTCTCAGGGCGTAGGACCATGCCCCGAAACCCCGATGGATCTAATATTCTCCTATAGTCGGGTGGCGGCTGGTCGGTGCCCTTGGGACCCGTCTGCTCGCTGATCCAGTGCGGAGAATTTCGGAGAAGTTGGTGGGTCCAGGCCTGACAAGACCACTCACCTCACCTTCTCGTAGGGCTCCCTGTCATCCTGCACCGGTTTCGACCGGGGTAGAGTGCGAAAGAGAGAGTGGCACCAGGATGGAAACTTTTGTTGACGACTCGGCGACAACCAATTATGAAAATGATGATGGATCTAGTCTACAAGAAGAAGCACGTTTACGGTGCAGGGGAAGGAGACCGGCGCAGTCGTGGGTAGTCAAGTGGGCTCCACGGCGTCGTCATCTCACGACCACGGCAGTTCGAGGGTGGACCGCCAGGCCCCCGGATGCGTTTCTGCGCCTGGCGAGGCGGTAAGCAGCAGGATGGAGGTATCAGAGGAGGACAGAGAGATAGGAGAACTACGAGGGGTTCGCAGAGAACCGCGGACAGGTCGGAGAGTGTATTTCTCGCTCCGGCCATGGTAGGTGATGCCATGTCATCGATGGCAGCGGGATTGCGAACGCGAGCGAGGTCCGACGACGAGGAGTCGGTCGACTAGTTCGCGTCGCGCTCATAGCTGACTTCGACGACGTCCAGGGGAAAGAAGAGGAGGATTATGAGTACATTCCAGACGTTTCCGAAGAATTGACCATCCAAATAAGGACGAGCTCGGCCGCGGACGTCAGCGCCGGGCTAAAAAGGCACGTCTCCGAGATTATGTGGGTTGCGACGACATCGTCAAACCTCAAGGGGACGTATATAAAAGCCCTGAAGGACGCGGCCAGTTATATCACGGCCGCATGGAAGAACGAATCATCGTGGAGGACGGGACCAGCGCACAGCAGCAACATCGGAGCCACGAGGCTCGTGGAAGCAACAAGGCTGTCCGCGTTGGAGGAGGGAAACGCAGCTCTTCGCAAAGCCCTGTCTCGAAGGGCTGCTTGTGCTCACGAGTGCCCGCGGTGCAGCGGCTCGGCTTCCGAATCTGGCCGTCCTCCGCGGGAGGGTAAGAGCGAGAGTGCGCGCCTCGATGCCCTAGAGAGGAGATTCGAAGAGATCGGACCCTCCATAATAAGGGCCATCGAGGAGCGATTTTGGGGCCGACGACACCCAAACATTGCCGCTCCCGAGGGAGCAAGAGGGTGGTGGGTGGAGGGTGGTAGAATCCAAGAAGCAGAGGGAGAAGAAGTAGCACAGGAAGACAGCCGCCGCTTGAGGAGAGACGGCGAGGAAAGGGGCGACTATGGCTCAACCGGTGAGAGGAGGCCAGCAGCAACCCCAAGCAAGGACGACAGGCGCGCCGAAATCGAGCGTCGCCGCATCAAACAAGGGACCGTCGCAGGCATCGAAGATAGACACGCTCCCTCGCACACCGCGAACATCCGCGGTGATTGTAACACTGAGCGAGGGAGCAAAGATGTCGTATGCCGATGTATTAACAACGGCCAAGCAGAACATCCCTCTTACCGAGATCGGCGTAGGGGCCGTGGATATGAAGAAGGCCATGACGGGCGCCATCATAATAAGGGTCCCTGGAGACAAGGCGTCACTGCTCGCGACGCGTCTGGCCAAGGCGCTAGACCCAACCATGGTAAGAGTTACGGCTCCAACGAGGATGGCGGAGCGACGAGTGATCGGGATAGACGTCTCGGTCAAGAAGGAGGAGCTGCGGCAAGCACTGGCCTTGGCGGTAGGATGTGGTGGCGCGGAAGTGCATGTCGGAGAGATCGGCGCCTCCAGAGGCGGCCTCGGGTCGGCGTGGATAAAGTGCCCGGTGGCTGAAGCCCGGAAATTAGCCCAAGCAGGGAAAGTTGCCCTGGGCTGGTCAACTGCGAGGGCCATAGCCATCCCGAAGAGGCCCCAGTAGTGCTACAGGTGCTTGGAGTTGGGACACGTACGTGCAACTTGCGTGTCCACCGTGGATCGAGGGCACCTGTGCTACAGATGCGACGGAAACGGATATCGGGCCAAAGGCTGTCCTGCCTCTGCACACAAGTGCCCCCTGTACGAGTCGCTCGGGGCGCCCGCCGACCACAGGATGGGCGGGGCGGCATGCGCTCCCCCGAAAGTCAAGAGGAGGCGACCCATCCGCGAGTCAGCTGCGGAAAGGAAGCAAGGGAGCAGCGCCAAAGCAGCAGCGGTAGATGGCCGGGAGGAAATAAATTCAAGCGCCTCCTCCAATGTAATCTGGGAAGATCGAGACAGGCGCAAGACCTGCTCTTCCAGACCATCCGGGAGAGCGAGGTCGCCCTTGCAGTAGTGGCCGAGCTGTACCGTGTCTTTGACGCCCCCAACTGGGTCGGGGACATAGATGGATCGACAGCTATAACGTGGACGCCAGCGATGAGTGCCTCCGGCGTCCTGCTCGACTGTGGCAGCGGCTATGTCGCGGTCGAGTGGGCTGGAATATCGGTGGTGGGCATTTACGTTTCCCCTAACAGCGGCTTGGTCGCGTTCGGAGACTTCCTGGACGGGGTTGGCGAATGCGTCAGAAGATGCCTTCCCCGCCAGGTACTCGTCCTTGGGGATTTTAACGCCCACTCCTAGTAGTGAGGAAACACCAGAACGGACACTCGAGGAAGGGTCCTGACCGATTGGGCTGCGGGTGTCAGGCTCCTACTGGGAAACAGAGGCTCCGCGAGCACTTGCGTTGCGTGGAGAGGATCCTCCGTTGTCGACGTCACGTGGGCTACCTCCGAGATGTATCGGAAGATCTACGACTGGAGAGTGACCGGGGGGGGGGGGGGTTGAAACTCTATCCGACTACCTCTACATACTGATGGAGGTTATGACTAATTTAAGCAAAGTAATGGAAACTGCATATGGTCCATAGGTGCTTAAATACCGTGATATTGGTAAATTCTTTGGAAAAGATATGAAAATAAAAATATTCTTAGCAAGTCAATGCTAGAGGAAGATATACTTGGATTTGAATTGATGAAATAATCGTTGGATAAAGTCGGATGTTACATAAGTAAACGTGATGGTTAAACATTATGTGAAAGAGCAGTCTTCAACGCCTCATTCATTTGTTTATGAAGAATTGCAAAGGAAACAAAATTATACAGAAATTCTAATTCAACATACGACTGTTGCACGATTTATGAATTCCACAAAAAATGTGTTATTTTTAATGTGCACTTGCTGCAAACTATTGTTCGTAACTAATTCGATTTCGTATATATTGGAAGCTGGAAGAAGTTTAAAATTATTTTATCCTAACATGTCACGTGTAACATCTATAACTCAGAGCTTGTGTAAAATAGCCGAGAAAATGAGGCTATTATTCCCTTCGATCAATAAATTGTTTCTATGAAGCAAATATTTTTAAAAGTTGCACACATTGTGTCGGAACTTACAGAAAAACTATCAAATATGCCGATATGTGATGTTACAGGTAACTTCAGTATCACACAGGGTATCCAAAAAAAGTGCAATACAAGCCGCTGAAAGAGATAAGATTTGTTCATCCGAAGCCTCGTTTGCAAGAAAATCGAATTTGAATTTCTGTAAAATATCGTATTGAAGAGACCGAGCATTGACTGAATGTGTTCCGTCGTACACAACTACTTTGTTCGTATTTATGACTTGGCATGGCCGGAATTACTACACGAAGGTTCGTGATCACAGAAGTAAACAAGGTCCCGCGGAGCTTTATTTACAAATTCCGAGTGAACAAAATAAAAATACGAAACTATTAAGAAAACAACAAGCATTCAGGATAGCAAACTGTCACGGCGGAAGAAACAAAACATAACGTAGTTTGATCCTTAAAAACGACAACAACAACAGAACCTGCTGAAACCGGAAGACAGCAAGCAACACGTGTCGATATATTTTAAAACAGAACTGCGGGCGGAAAACTATGAGATAAGAAGGGTAGAACAACATGAGCGATAAAACACCCGCTCTAGGTCAGGAGCCGCCTCAATTTTTATAGAAAGGATTAGGACAGTGGAAGAACGTATGAAGAAAAAGTGGAGAGGAGAATGGAGTTATTATAGAGAGGATAATTGGACAAGAAGACTTATAAATGACGCTTGTATTTTTAAGAAGTACAGAATATACAGATTATAATGCTGAAGAAGATGATGCGGAGCATGCGTTGTTCCACTGGAACAATGATAGAACAGTATTAGAAAATTACTTGGGCATGCCACTGACAACCGATAATATAATTGAGGTGGTGAGCAGCAGGGAGGAGAATTAGGTAAGATTCCAAGGACTATGTAAGAAGATTATGGAAGTTAAACAAGTCCAGGATAAGAACTTTGAAAGGAGCAGGAGACCTAGATAAAAGCATCTTGATTAGAGAAGGAGTACAGACGGAAAAAAGACCAACCCTGAAGTAATGCTTAAAGGTGGATCCAGGGTTGGTACTTGTGGTTAAATGCAATGTCGGTGAGTTCTGTAATTATGGGTTGTAATTGTGGGTTGATTGCTTATCTATGGTGACGTTTTGGCTTTGCTATGGATTATGATTGGCACTCTTTTTGTCCCTGGTCTATGCGCTATATTTAATACAAATATGGAGAAGTTCATTAACAGTAGGTTTACGACCCATCAATTTGACGGATTTCAAACTTCGAAATGATACATCCCAAAACCCATAGCATTAATTTTAACCACTTTGCATCGTAAATTAATCATTTCATCTAAAGAATTTATACACACAATTATTTTTTCCGGGGATTTCTAATTTTTGAAATCTGTATGTAGTATACCCATCTCTACGAAAGCCGTCAAATTGACGGGCTAGCTGATTTCATAAACAATCCGACTTTTAAAGAGTATGCAATAGTTTTAGTTATTGTAGACATTTCCCATTATCGTCTCCGCTTACTGCAAGTATTTATAATAGGATAAATGAATTTGGGCACAGAATTTTCTTATTCTGACCAATCCTCCTTCTCTAGCAATCATGAGTAAATCTAGGAGATATAATAAGATATCGAACAAAATTGTCAATATCAATGAAGATTGTTCTGAAGATACCTCCAAAGAAGATCAGTATGAATTAGACCAAAGCGAAGCTACCAGTGAAAGTTCTGAATACATGGAAAGTGGAGAGATAGAAGGATCTTTGGATAGTGAAGAAGAAAACTTCTTGAAATTGCGTCATAACAAGAAAAGGATGCGTATTCTTCCTAGTTCTGACTTCGAGGATGAGAGAACGTGCATTCCAAACACATCCCAAAATGTAATGAGTGAAATTGAAATTGCAATTGACGGGACACAGTGGATAAAACTGAAAGCAGGCGGATCTAGGGGTAGGACGCCCGTTCGTATGATATTCAAGGATATCGCTAAGGATATCGCTATTCTAAGAGAAATATTATGTCGGGTTGTGTAACTAGTGCTTTCCAATTGATAATTGACAGACACATAATGGAACACATAAAAGATTGCATTGAAACCGAGGTGCATCGTATTTTGAAAAAAGACTGGATAATCACAGTTGCTGAGTTACGTAGTTTTCTAGGAATTCTATATGTCCGGGGAGCATAGGGCGTTGTTCCACTGCCCTAGGTGGATTTACAAGAGGACTGAATTTGAAAGCTACGTTGGCATGGCACTTACGGTGGAAAATTTGATAGAAACAATAATCAGGAAAGAGGACAATTGGACTAGGTTCCAAGCGTTTTCCAGGAAAATCATGCAAGAAAGACGAGTTCAAGAGAGGATTGTGGGGAGGAGGAAAAGACAAGCTAGTGGACTGAATTGAGAAGATTGAACTATTGAAGGGTACACACTAA
Source organism: Bombus hypnorum (assembly GCA_911387925.2). Taxonomy (NCBI): domain Eukaryota; kingdom Metazoa; phylum Arthropoda; class Insecta; order Hymenoptera; family Apidae; genus Bombus; species Bombus hypnorum. The sequence continues at coordinate 288,815 of CAJVQY020000002.1, forward strand.
GGCCAACCCTGAAGTGATGTCGAAAGGCGGTTCCGGGGTTGGATCCTGTACCATAAGAGGACCGGATAGAGGAGTTTCTAGTGGGTATAGCGATTTCATCCGCCGAGTCCAACATATTCAGTTACTGGGTATGCGTCATAGCATTTTCCCCTCCTCGAGGAAAAAAAGGTTTACGCAATATATGCCGAATAAGCCTCATAAATTGGGCATTAAGTTTTCGTTAGCAGTTGATATCCAAACAAAATATATTTTGAATGGTTTCCCCTATATGGGGAAAAATGAAACTTGATGCTCAAGGGAAAAGAGGACAAGATGACATTGTTTTCCTCATATTTATATAAATTAGAAAACTGCAAGCTTACTGTGTATAAAAGTAAACCTAATATAAAATTCCTCCTTCTAAGCACCAAACATACAGGTGTACAAGTAGAAGACAATTATAAACGTGTTCCAGAAACCATTGCGTTGGTAATATTTTATCAAATATAAATGTCGGTCCAAAATGTTGTACCGGTGGAGAATCTTCAAAGAAAATGAATTCGATAAAAATTATTCAAAAACCTCGCGTGTGCAGGTTTTTCGACGTTAGCACGCGAGGTATCCGGCAAAGTGTGTGCGAATTTCAGATGCCTCGCCTAGAAATATCTCACAAGGAAATCCAAGTAACAGATACATGATAATTTTCGTAAAAATTTGCACAAGTGTTCATTAGAACTTACCAAAGAATTTAATCGTAATTCGACCGTGCCAGTATGTACTTTCAGGAAGAAAACAACCTTATTGACCGGATAGTTCTATGTAAATATTTATAAATCGAACATAAAGCGAACTTGTTTACGAGTTAAAATCCAAAGGTCTTAGCTGTCAGAATCACAAGAAAAGATAAAAGAGACGTACCTTCAGAATTTCAACCTCATAAACGTCGTGAGATAAACTGTTTTCTTTTTGGGTTCACCCAAGATAGAATATTGGTATCTTATGATCCCAAGAATTATGATCCCATTGATACAAATGTGTATATAACAAAACAAAAATGAAACGTATTCTTTTCATTTGTAATTTTAAATAACGCATACATGGAGTTTATCACCTTCTTTAAATGGTACAATGCATTCCATAATTAAAAGCGAATAAAGAAACGAACTTACCAAAGCACCATAGGAAAGAATTTATGAAGTTTTACCTTACTCGGGAGTCAGTTTGCCTGAATATCACAAAATCCATTCACCTTACATTTCTGACAACGAGAACTCTTGAAATTTCCTAAAAAATGAATGTTAACAGACTGTTTTTCAATTTTTTAAATTTTAACAAGCAATTTAATATTTTAACAGATAATTTAACATTCTAACAGAAATAGTAACAAGGGAAAGGTAGCATGTGCAAAAATGCGTGAAAGGGCATTTAGAAAAATCGAAATAATTGGAAATATAATTAAAAAGTGAAGAGAAAATATCATGGGTTTCATGCCTGGAGCATAAATGTGAAAAATTTCCGCTTTTGTGACAAATTCTACATCCTTTTCTTTTTTTGTTTAAATTGAGGCGTGCATTGAATTTCATGACAAAATAATATATATTCATATATAAATATAAAAAATAATAATCATTGTCCTTAGTTTATTTATCAAAATGTCATTTCCTTATATTATTATACTACAAAGAATTATATATGTCGGAGAAGCGTCAGGAATAGGGTTGTAGGCGTTTGATAAATCTTCATTGGAATTGGCCACCGTTGTGATATAACAAAGGCGCGGCTTGCTAACACGAGTAGGGATACTACAGACTAGACAATTAACCGTGGCGGTTGGACACCCGCGATACTAGTCATGTTGATCTTAGGCTCAATAACGAATCCGCGGTCAACGGGATGATAGATGTACGTGCTCACAAAATCTAAGTCGGACTCTTTGTTAAAACGTGGAATATCCACCGAGCGTACAGACTCTAAGTAACTCGCTAATACGACCTCACGAGAGAATGACTCTCCGTCGAGATGATACTGCAGAGGAAAACTATGATGGGGTGTGTCTGAGGACACGAGATCATCGGATTCGTCGAGGATAGCCTTCGTTCAGAAGGTGAGGGAATTTGACGTTGCTGCTAATTGGTCAATCTCCATATCGGTGGTTAGAAAAGGATGCTAGGCGCCCTCGAAGGAAAGTTGCTAGTGGGAGACGCCGTTGGTTGAAAAATAGGTCTCTCCTATCTTCCCGTAGCTGGGACAAAGACTGTTTGTTTGAAGGACTTTAGTCAACTAAATCATAAGATTTATAACGGGCCCTCAGGCTAGCTGAACATGTACTGCGGAGACGCATCGACATCTGGCAATCATCTTACTCGAAGAATAGGGTATTCGTGTGGCGAGCTACGGGACAGAAACCGTTGGAATGTTTACTGTCGCGTGCCGCCACGAATATTTCTTTTAAGGAGAGCTATAGAATTACTCCATACCTTTGTTAGACAAAGCGTTCATCCCGTGACCGCGGCTACGTTCGGCGACTGGCTGTCGCCTCGAACCCAAGCTCATTATCACAAATCTCGAACAATTACAAATCGGATTGAATAACTACAATTGTTTAATTACAGCTATAGTAGACTCTAGGTTACAATGTTGCGGGATTATTCAAAATTCCAAAAGCTCCGGTGTTCTTTCATCTCCGACATATATATATGTCGGAGAAGGGTTGTGGGCGTTTGATGAATCCCCGTTGGGACTGGCCATCGTTGCGGTATAACAAAGGCACGGTTCGCTAGCACAAGTGCGGATACTACAAACGGAACGATCAACCGCGGCGGTAGGGCACTCGCGACGCTCGTGATATTGGTCTTAGGTTCAATAACGAATCCGCGGCCAACGGGATGATAAATCTACTTGTTCCCAAAACTGGCTCAAACGTGTAACACTCGCGTAAGGTGTAACCCTCCGCGTCGATGAGGTCGCAAAAAAGAATGAAGTTCCGTTCCGATGATGCCGCGGAGGAAAACTATGATGGGGTGTGTCTAAGGGCACGAGATCATCGGATTCGTCGGGGGCAGTCTTCGTTCGGAAGGTAAGGGAAATTGGCGTTGCTGCTAATTGGTCAATCTCCATATCGGTGGTTAGAAAAAGATGCTAGTCGCCCTCGCAGGAAAGTTGCTAGTGGGAGACGCCGTTCGTTGAAAAATAGGTTTCTCCTATCTTCCCGTAGCTGGGACAAAGACTGTTTGTTTGAAAGACTTTAGTCAACTAAATCCTAAGATTTATAGCGGGCCCTCAGGCTGGCTGAACATGTACTGCGAAGACGCATCGACATCTGGCAATCATCTTACTCGAAGAATAGGCTCTGCGTGTGGCGAGCTACGGGACAGAGACCGTTGGAATGTTTACTGTCGAGTGTTACAGTTATTTCCTTTTCAAATCGAGATATAGAGTTACTCCATGTCTTTGCTAAACAAAGCGTTCATCCCGTGACCGCGGCTACGTTCGGCGACTGGCTGTCGCCCCGAACCCAAGTTTATTATCACAAATCGCAATCAAGTACAATTGGATAGAATGACGGCAGATTATTTAGTTACAATAAGCTTTAGTTACAATTCTACGGATTTTCTCGAAGTTCCCGAGGGGAGGTCTCCGGTGTCCTCTCGTCTCCGACACGGCCATCCTGACTATCACACGTCCTCGTGTGTGGCTAAAATAATGCGTTTTTCCAACGTTAGATTCAGTACAAATAACATTATTTACAACTTAACTAAATCAAGGGTCCGGTTTAACAGCAAATTTTGTTCAGGGATTTGGTAACAAAAGGAATAAAAGAAACAAATTAATGACATCATGATTGGTATTCAAAATGCTAGTTGCATCCTGCAGGTTGTTAATCTGGTCGCGATGACATGACGGACCATTCTCGATTTCGCACCCAAGTGGATCTCGCTTTTCTGGATCGCACGACCGCCCAGAGTTTTGTTACATTGTCACCCCGAGAGCATGTGAATCTAACACACGGTCCGACGGGCTTCCTAGCATTATCACCCAATGGTGCCTTTAACCTGTTACACGGCCTCCACTCGATGGTACATTTAACTTATTGCTCGGCCTTCCTGACCTTTCTTACATTATCGCTCCGGACGCATGTGAACTCCATCACATCGAGCTTTCCTTCATTATCGCTCTGAACACATGTGAACTCCATCACACGGACACATCGAGCTTTCCTACACTATCGCTAGGAACACATGTGAACTCCATCACACGGACACATCGAGCTTCCCTACATTATCGCTCGGAACACATGTGAACTCCATCACACGGACACATCGAGCTTCCCTACATTATCGCTCAGAACACATGTGAACTCTCATCCCGTAAAGCGTTCATCCCGTGACCGCGGCTACGTTCGGCGACTGGCTGTCGCCCCGAACCCAAGTTTATTATCATAAATCGCAATCAATTACAATTGGATAGAATGACGGCAGATTATTTAGTTACAATAAGCTTTAGTTACAATTCTACGGATTTTCTCGAAGTTCCCGAGGGGAGGTCTCCGGTGTCCTCTCGTCTCCGACATATATATATATATATATATATGATGTATAATGCAAAATAAGAATGTAAAAATTAAAATTGATTTCACAATTACACTTGAATATGGTATGAAAAGTAAGGTTTGAAAGAAAATTTCAGATACATTGATTTCCTGAGTTATTTGATTGCTTTTCATGTTTAGTTGTGAATTTCCACAGTTGTCCAAATTGCAAAATTCATGCCATTGACATTAAAGAAACAATATAGAGTGTAATAAAAGCAAAATAAGAAAATACAAATTCTGACAATGAATTTCGTAAAAAATCAAGAAAAAGTAAGACAGACATTAGGAAACTATAGCAAAATAAAAGAAGCTCAAGAGGGCAACAGTAACCATAATAATAAGAAAGAAACACGAGAGAAAAGCCACTAAAATAAATTACAAAGTGTAAAATAGCGGTAGAAGACAAAAAACAAACATTAAGTACGAACAAAGAAAATAATGTTATACAATAAAGGAAATGATGGAATGACCTTAAATGAAGGTAAGAAAAATTTATGATTAGTTAAGAGAGATTTTATATTATAATAGGGAGATGCCAGAATATAAAAAAAGATAGGAGAAAAGAAAGGGAAATGAACAGATGAACAAAGCAAAATGGGCAGAAGAAAGAAGCAAACTCACAAAAAGAAGTGAGGTACTAGAAGAGTCAGACAAAATTAAAAGAAGAAGAGAGGGGGACAACTATTATTATAAAAAGGTTGTAAATAAGAGATAAAGTAGAAGAACCCAAAATGATATTGAACATAAATAGATTAAACTTTGTTTCAGGGAATCACTCTTTTCTGGTCATTGTTTGTATCTTCTAATGTTATTTCATGAATATGAAGATGAATATGAGAATGAAAAATAACAGTTTTGAGTTTAGCGATCCATTGTTTCACAAGTAATGATCAATATATAAATTAATTGGGCAAAGGCAATTTTTGGTATTTTGTACGAGAAGAAAAATATATATAACCCAACTAATATTACAGCGAAAACATTCACGGTGTGGATAGAAATTAATGCTTTAATGGTAATCTGACATAAGGACAAAGTCAACCATACACAGTATATAGCTATATGGCATAGGAATATGGGTTTTCCACTACTCAACAAGAATAGATAAAACACAAACACATTTCCTAAAAAGAATATTATACATACTGAAATACCATGTAATGCCTGATTATGTGATTAAAAGCAAGAAGAATAGTCGCAGAACACAAAATAATAAAATAAGGCATAAACTACATGTTAAAACTGGCAAACATGGGAGAACACATAATTAGACAGGAAAACATTGCAAAAAGTAATACACACATAAACTCAAATAGAGTCATGAAGCCGATGATAAAGGAATAATAATAAATTTAAACTGAGCAATAATAAAGGAAATAACAGAAATACTTTGTGGATAAAAGAAAGAAAGAATAGAATAATCTATCTATAGTGAAGTATATAAATATGATAAAAATATAGAAAAAATAATTAAAGCTACTTACTTAGATATGAAACTGCTATTAATAACTAAAAGGATAATCAAAGTTAGAGTACCCGGGAGACAAGAATGATCAGTGAATGCAGAAAACAGCATAAAATACAAAACAGATGAAAACAAAATGTATAATATGTGTAAGAAAAATATATTGGATAGTATTCAGAATTTACAACAAAATTCATTAAAAAACAACAATAGGATGGTCATTTCCTTTTCTGACAAAGAAAAATAGTTATGAGGACTCACAAATTTTATTTGTCGGGGATGAAAGAACACCGGAGCCTTTGGAATTTTGGATAATCCCGCAACATTGTAATCTAGAGTCTACTATAGCTGTAATTAAACAATTGTAGTTATTCAATCCGATTGTAATTGTTCGAGAGTTGTGATAATGAACTTGGGCTCGAGGCGACAGTCAGTCGCCGAACGTAGCCGCGGTCACGGGATGAACGCTTTGTCTAACAAAGGTATGGAGTAATTCTATAGCCCTCCTTAAAAGAAATATTTGTGGCGGCACGCGCCAGTAAACATTCCAACGGTTTCTGTCCCGTGGCTCGCCACACGCAGACCCTATTCTTCGAGTAAGATGATTGCCAGATGTCGATGCGTCTCCGCAGTACATGTTCAGCTAGCCTGAGGGCCCGTTATAAATCTTAAGATTTAGTTATCTAAAATCCTTCAAACAAACAGTCTTTGTCCCAGCTACGGGAAGATAGGAGAGACCTATTTTTCAATGAACGGCGTCTCTCACTAGCGACTTTCCTTCGAGGGTGGCTAGCATCTTTTTCTAACCACCGATATGGAGATTGACCAATTAGCAGCAACGTCAAATTCCCTCACCTTCTGAACGAAGGCTATCCTCGACGAATCCGATGATCTCGTGTCCTTAGACACACCCCATTATAGTTTTCCTCTGTGGCATCATCGGGACGGGAAAGGCATTCTTTCTCACGATCTCATCGACGGAAAGAGTAACCCCTTACGACCAGTGAATGTTACGCGTCCGACTTAGATTTTGCGAGCACGTTCATCTATCGTCCCGTCGACCGCGGATTCGTTATGGAACCTGGGATCATTGTCATTAGTTTCTCGAGTATCTAATTACCGCGGTTACTTGTCCAGTTCTATGATAATCTCTATTGCGTAACGACAACGTGTAATCCAAACGAAGATTCGTTTCACGCCCCTAACTCTAACTCTAATTCTAATGTAAACCCGACATATTATATTATTCTATATCGCATGATATTTGTTAAAACATTCCAAACACATTTGGGGTGATTTTGGGCACTTCGACCAATAGTTGTAGACTCCGTCATCACTACTTTCCTCACTATCAAATAGGGTGGTTGGTAACTGGTGGTACAAGCGGAAAGGAGGTGATTCTACGCGGAAGAAGAAGTCGAAAATATCGAAAAAAATTTTTTTAATTATTTTTTTTTAATTTTTCTATCGAGACAAAGATCTACACTGAGATCCGTTATAACGTACTACACGCGTACCGAGCGAAAATTCAAAGTCGATTTTCTCGAAAATAATATTTTTGTTTATATTTGATCACTATCAATGAAGAAATACAATTTGACTGAAAATTTAGGAGGATAGCATTTTCTGAGGTTATATTTTCATTAAAATAAGATAAGAGTTAAAGTCTTAATACCGAATTATAAAACAAATGACTAACATACTACAGATTATTTTAGATTTTACACATTCATATTAGAGTTTCAGTTTTTATACTTATCAAATTTTATTAGAATTTCAATCTTTATTATTGCTAAAGTTACTAAAGTTAATAAACCTTCATTTTTCATTATCTCCAACTTTTCAAATAGTCAGCGAGCACTCATCGTGTTTTGTTTTGTAACAGATTTTTCGCAACCTCCATTTTTACCATTGGCCTTTCAACGGTTCCTGACTGATGTTAATCTTCCTGACGACATTCGCTGGGATAGCGCAGTATCGATGGTAACGTCCTCTGTTTCTCCGCTTCGAACGGTGAGTCGCATGCATTTCTGTTCTTCTCGTCACTCAATTATGTCGTAGGATAAAAGGTCCGAATCGGCACGGGTGACTGGTTGTATTACGTAGAATTCTTTGCGTGCATAGTGAATGACGGTATCTTTTATACCCGTGAGTAGTAACGCTCTTTTTTCAAATTGATTAGTTCAGGATAGGTCTTCTTGCACAACGCGATTATAATAATTAGTTTTTTAATAATTAAGTTAAACATATGCACTTGAGAATATGTTCGTGTTATTTATAAATATGCATGTTAATATTCCGTATGGATATTTGCAAATGGCAAATATCTACACGGTCTACAAATTCAAACCATCGTCAAATTATTGCAACATAGAGATTGTAACAGAATAATGAAAGTACGAGATTTCGTTGGATCGTTTGTGAAATATTATTATAATTGGTAATCGCCTGATAAACAGGAAATCCTACCTTTCGTACCGAGCCTCGTTTAAAACAGGCCGGAAGGCGATTCTCTTTTTACGTTCGTTCGTTTATACGTTCAAGCGATCGATTAACGTAATTTCTCGAAATCCATAATTAAATGGAGGCAAACGTTTACATTGCTGCGATAATTAACAGCCGATTAGAGCACTAGGCGGGAGTAACTATGACTCTTTTAAGGGATAGCTAGCATGCGGCGGTTAAACGGTTGTGCCGTTTCGATGCTTGAGAGTTTCATAGTTGCTCGAGGGCAGGGGGACCTCGGTCTCGTCTGCCCAAGTCGCACTCCTACCTCCCCGTGGTACCGCAGGTAACATGTGCGCCGCGTCGGCGTGGGGAATTGTCTCCCGGACGCGGCGTCCATGGCTAAACGAAGTGTGGCGCAGAAGGAGCGAAAGACACAGTAATTATCGACGATCAACGGTATTTTACCGTGAATAAATGAGCTGACAACTTGTAATAGGAACTTGTTCCTATAATGCGTTTGGTAACGACTGGTTATGAATAAGGTTAACGATTTGGAAATGTTTGGATTGATTGCGAAGATAACAAAATTTAATTTGTAAATTCGCGAGTGGCAGCAATGCCTTGTAAACGAGATAGAAAAGCTAGCCGAGGTACCCCCGATATTAAGGGAAATGTACGCTCGGTTAAGCAGAATTTGGGATGAAAGGAAAAGTGATAAGGAAACACTTAAAAAATGTTTGGATGAATTTTTAATTGAGCATCTCTATGGAGCTCTAAAAGATAAAAGAGGGAAACCCCAAAGCTGTCAAAAACAAAAAGGAAAAGCCAACACGGCAAGAAATCTAAAAAAGCAGCCAGAAATTACAGAAAGAAATTCTCATTTGCACGTTGCCAAGAAATGTATAAAGAATGTCCTAAGAAGTTGGCCGATGCCATAGTTAACAATGACATGACTAACTTGGAACCAGTCAAACAACCGCCAGAGGCAGGGGAAGTGAAAAGGCTCTACAATGATTTATGGGGGAGAACTGGCCCCATGAACCTTGAAATATCAGATAAGAGTAGCCCAGAGCTGTCACTGGGTGACTACTTCGGACCGATTACTGTCGGAGAAGTCGAGGACAGAATTAAGAGAATTAGGATGAAGTCTGCGGCAGATCCAGATGGGCTATTGAAAGAAAATCTACTAATACCAGGCCTGCTCATTATACTCGCCAAATTTTTCAACATACTATGGTATAGTTTCTATTTTCCGACCTTATGGAAGGAGAATAGGACTACGTTAAGTCCAAAGCCCAACAAAAATGCTAGCAATGTTGAAAATTGGTGACCAATTACGATCGGATCTATTCTAAGTAGAATGTTCTCGTCGATCCTCGATGGACGGCTCAGGAGTGGTATCACCCAGAACATAAGACAAAAGGGGTTTACATCCGAAAGTAGGTGTAAGTTAAACATTGAGTTAATGAACGCATCTCTAGATCATTGTAAAAGAAATCGAGCAGGGGTGTTCACAATTGTGGACATCTCAAAAGCCTTCGATACAATACCTCATTCGGCAGTAAGACCTTGCCTGGCGAGAAAGGGTATACCGACCCCTATAATCGACATAATAGTCGAAATGTACACAAAATGTAAAACAATTGTAAAAGCGAAGGATAATATAGGGGTCGAGGTTGAAATCCTCAGGGGGGTTAAGCAGGGTGACCCGCTATCACCGCTGCTATTTAATCTGTGCTTCGAGCCGCTAATAGAAATAATTAATATGAAGACCGGTGGCGTTAATATTAACGAAAGATATAAGATTCCTGTACTGGCCTTTGCCGATGACATCGTCTTACTCGGTGAAGATGAGAAAGAAGCACGGTGTCAAGCTCCACAGATACCTGGAGAGTCTGGATATGAGAATATCAGTTGAAAAAAGCCAAACGTTCCAGGTGGTAACCAAAAAGGACACCTGGTTCATTAAAGACCCTAAAATTAAAATTGGCGATAACAAAATACCAGAAGTCAACCCAGAAGAAGCATTCAGGTATCTGGGCGCAATGATTGGGCCTTGGAAAGGCGTCTACTGTGGCATAGTTGTGCCTGAAATTAATAATGCTTGACGTGATATACTACGTAGGATTGTACGCGTAACATAATTAAGTAAGCGCAAGTTACCGAAACTTCTTAGATGTAGGTGGTACTCGAAAGTCTATTGCCCTCCCCGAATAGACGTGCTCGAAATTCTACGAGCGAAATCATTACAGGAATTGCATAGAATTGTTGATCTCTATATCGCTCCTTTGCCCCGATGTTTTCAGGAAAATCAAACGTGTAAATTTCAACCGAATCTTGGTTTCTCTGCAGTAGGAAACAGATATAACGCGTGTGATCGGTGAGATTGATCGGTAAGGCGGGTGTTCTTTCACTCGCGGGGAGACACGATCGTGTAGATGCGCATCAACAGGAGTCGTAAATTCCTGCTACGATTATTCAATCGACGCCGCGAGATGATCGATCCCCTATTGCGTTTAGGCTAATAGAGGTGGTTAATTGAAGTGCACACTGCTGTAACGGGTTTCCAGTTGTGTTTTATTAAGACACTGTGTATACACTGAGTGGTGAATTAACAGAAACCGGGATGCGGTTGGACTCGGTTAGAACGTAAGATCAGGGGATGAGAGGGCGAGAGCGTAAGCGCGAATCCTTGCTGCCAACTGAGGCTTCCCGAGGTTGCTGACTCACTGACTGCCTGACTGACTCCCTCTTAGTTTTCCCCGAAGGAAAGCTTGATGCCGATTGGTCGTGACCCCGCTAAAGAAGCAGGACATGAGGAATTTCTCACCAGTGTCCGGGGTGATTTTATTGCTGGGGAACACCAGTCGTTTCTATCCTATGTTTATGTGTTGGGTTTTCTCGTTCGGTGACTACCTGCCTTTTCCGAGCCCTTTTTAATAGCATAACAAACTCAAGGATTTTGCTAATCCGGACATAAACCGAAATGCTTCTAGACAACTAGATTGCTCGACACACATCTGGAAACAATTTAGCTAGAAGGTGACGTTTTATGGCCGGTCATTGAGTTTATTGGGGGTCTGGAAGCAGGTAGGTGGGCCGCTGGCCGCCAGGTAGCGTTGGCTGGGGTTCCGCTGCTCCATTCGACGCAACAGCGGGGATGTTCGATTTGACGTGATGTTATATTTCCTTGAATGAAAAGGGTTTTTATTTGTTTAATATGCAATATATTGTTCTTTTAAATTTCGGAGGTATTTTTATATTTAAAAATTTCGAGATTTTATTTAATCGTATTATTGTAAAAACATACAAAAGAAAATATAGAAGGTATATGAAATTTCCCCCTTTCAGTTTTCAAGCATTTGTATTCACCGAAGTATTTATTTCGATAGATATTTATTTATATCTCGATGCTGCCATGTTTCAATGTGAGTATAAATATAGAAAAATTGTTAGGTAGATGATACATTTACACTGTACATGTGAAAGTGTGTGTAAGCATCAGAGGACGTCCTGGTCTCAGTTGAGACAAAAGACTGTTGGTAGCTGTTAGAAGCATCTAGAATAGTCTGTTTGACAACAAGCGTGCGTGTAAGAAGGTTATCGAGATCTTCAGAGTGTAATATATATGTATAGATGCTGTGTGCGAATAAAGCAATTAATTTATTATACCTCAACATAATTTATATCTCGAGCCGCTGCTTGAAGTAATCGAAAAGAATACCGGTGGCATTAACGTAAATGTAGCGAATAAAGTCTCGGTGCTGGCCTTCGCAGACGATATCGTCTTGCTTGGTAAAGATGAAAGTGAGGCACAAAGCTAGATGGACGAGCTTCACAAATACCTGGAGAGTCAAGGCATAAAAATATCGGCACAAAAGAGTCAAACATTCCAAGTGATGGCAAAGAAAGACACCTATTTTATAATTAAATAAGGATACCGGAAATAGATCCAGTCCAAGCCTTCCAGTATTTGGGCGCTAAAGTAGGGCCTTGGAAGGGCACCCATTGTGGCATAATAGTACCCGAGATTCTGAGCATGGTGAGGAGAGTAAGGAAGCTCTCCTTAAAACCATGCCAGAAGATCGAACTGTTGACTAAGTATATTTTCTCTCGCTTTATATATAACCTGTTGATAAATCCCCCAAATGAAGGCGTTTCAAAGCTTATGGATAGCGAGGTCAGACAGGAGATCAAAATAATATTGCATCTAGTACCATCTACTGCCAACGGATTCTTCTACGCTCCAAAGAACTGTGGTGGATTAGGGCTACCGAGATTCGAACATATTGTGAAGCTCAGTACCCTAAGGAGCGCTTTGAAAATTAGAAGTTCTACAGATCCAGCAGCGGCCAGTTTAATTGGAGATGAGGAAGAGAAAAAACTAAAGAAGATAGCGAATTGCCTGAGATTAAATTGGCCAGCCAGCTTGGAGGATGTAGAAAAGGCTAAAAGAAGACTAAAAGGTAAACACATCAAAAAGTGAGCAGAATTGAAAAGTCAGGGCCAGGGTGTCGTTGACTTTGCAAAAGGGAAGTTGGGCAACGTGTGGCTTAAGGAGTATTATTTGCTAAAGCCTTCCCGCTTCATTGGTGCCTTGCGGATGAGAATTAACACCTTTGGCACCAGAACCACCTTGACGCTTACACACACATTCACATGTACAGTGTAAATGTATCATCTACCTAACAAATTAAACAGCAGCGGTGATAAAGGATCACCCTACTTGACTCCTCTGAGAATATCTACCTCGACTCCTATATTATTATTCGTTTTAATCGTAGTTTTGCATCCTCTGTACATTTCGTTTATAATCTCAATTATAGGGGTCGGAACGCATTTTCTCGCCAGACACGGTTTTATTGCTGAATGGGGTATAGTATCGAAAGCATTAGAGATGCCCACTATTGTGAACACTCCCCCTCGATTTCTTTTACTATAATTTAAAGCAGCGTTTATAAGGTCAATATCGATATTACATCCACTTTCGTATGTAAACCTTTTTGCCTTATATTTGATCTATATCCCGACCAGCCATCCACCGGGGATTGATGAGAAAATTCGGCCCAGAATTGGGCCGATCGTAATTGGTCACCAGTTCTTGACCGTATTTCCATCTTTATTGGCCTTTGGTATTAAGGTTGCCCTATTTTCCTTCCATGCGGTCGGAAAATAGGAACTGTACCATGACATGTTAAATAATTTTGCTAATATTATGGGCAAGCCAGGTATTAGCAGATTCTCCCTTAATAATCCATGTGTGCCTGCTGTTGTCTTATTTCTAATTCTTTTTATTTCCCCATCAATTTCCTCAATTGTAACCAGCATGAAATAGTTGCCTAAAGGCAACTTTGAGGCTCTTCTTCCCAATATTTCTAAATTAGTGGGTCCAGTTCGCCACAGAGCTTCATATAACAACTTTACATCCTTTGCTTCTGGCTGTTTTCTCGTTGGTTCCAGATATGCCAAGTCATTATTTATTATGGCATCAGCCAACTTTTTAGGGCATTCCTTAAATGTCTCCTGATAACGTGCGTAGGAGTACCTTTTTCTCTTATTTCCATTAATTTCCTTTTCACCATCCTGTCTGTCATTTTTAGCTTTTTGTTTATTTAGGGGCTTGGCTTTATTACTACTTTTACTCTTAAGAGCTCCATATAAAATCAGATTTATGAAATAGTTAATTCGGTTTCTTAATTTTGAAACATTGTTTTCCCTTCGGCCCGAATTTCATTTAACCGAGTATAAGCATCCCTTAAAACAGGGCCACTCAAACTCGTGAACCGTTTCTTCGCTAATATCGCTTGTTCCCTGGCCCGTAGACGCCATGGATGGTTCAACGAGATCGCACCCGCCCTCTCTCATTGAGCCTTCCTTCTGAAGGTCCCCTTCGACATTAGCAATCTTTAGCGTTTTTCTCTTATTTATAATTTGTTACGCTGCTTTAGTTGTTAAAATTTTGCTAATTTCAACATTGAGGTAATTATGATTTTTATAAATTACATGCAATTCCTTCAGGAGATCAACCTCATCTGCTTTCTACACTCTACCACTTGCCTCATTAATACGGGGGTCCGTTCCCCTTCTTTTTATACTTCTCACGGCAGGGTGCGCGTCTCGTTCGTGGGTCGAAGGACCTCTTTGGAATCCGAAGCTCCTGGGGCAAGCGTCACATTTGAATTGACGCTCATGATGTTCCGTGCGGTCCCTACATTTAGGAATATGACACTGTGCACCATGGAGCTCAGGGAAACTTTTGTCACATTTGATACAGCCCCATTGAATGGGGGTATCTACAAGGTGTTCAATAAGATGCCTGTCCAGATTTTGTAGCGTCATGAAAAGTAGTTATATTTCCCTCTTTTCACAGACCGGACAGGCAACTTTATCCCCCATTAATGGGACTAAAATGTTGAAATAAGCAAACGCAGCTAAGCCAGCGGCGTTTTGCTTTCTCAATAATGTCACTAATTGTGACGAGGCATTTGGTTATCCCTGTGAAACTTCACTGAAGTCACAAACTTCAGAGGTACCCCCTCGTAAGGATTAAAACTTAAGTTAACTTTAATATTGACATAGTCAATAGTAAAGCCATCATTAATAAATAAATAAATAATTTATATTCATTTTAAGTTCATATGTACAATTTATGTCATGTACAATTTGAAAATTAATAAATGAATAATAGTAAATAAATTAAATAAATAATGATTGCATTTTATTCCTCTAAAAGTAAGTTGCATATCTCCACAGAGCTTCTCGGTACGTTTAAAACCATTGTTTTCATGTCCTTATTGGGAATCCCCATCATTTTTGAGTTATTTACAGTTTCCGGCGTTATAGCTCTTCTGCTACCAAGCACCACCGGCAGAACGGCTCCCTTACCGACGCCATACCTTTTCCTTAATTCCATAAGACAAGACGAGTACTTATCGACCTTTTCTTTGGCTGCTTTTTGTCCGTAGCGGACAGTAACGTCGACTACGAGAAGCCGTTCCTCGTTTTTCACCACGAGGTCCGGTTTAAATAGATTTTCCCCAATTTTAATAGTAGGCTCGACAAATACTTCGTTCTTGTCTTGTAGCTTTTTAACGAGGAGAGCTTTTACCTCGCCATGCCCTTTAATTCTTAAGCCCTTTGTATGCTAGCATAGCCCCAAAATGTGCCCTAGGGTCTCGAGCTGGGCATGACACCTTCAGCACATTATATTAATCTTTTTGTCGGCTCTTGCTAGAGCTACTTTGGTGCCAAAGGTATTAGTTCGTAACCTAATGGCGTCGATAAAGCGAGACGGATTCAACAGGTGGTACTATTTGAGCCACACGTTGCCAAGTTTTTCCCTTGCGAAGTCAGCCACCCCGTGGCCTTGACTCCGCAAGCCAGCCCATTGTTTAATATGCTCGTTTTTCAGCCTCCTTTTGGGCTTTTCAATGTCCGCAGAAGTAGCGGGCCAATTAATATTCAGGGAGTTGGGGATCTTTTTAAGTTTCAATTCTGTGCTCTCGTTAATAAGACTAGATGCTGCTGGATCTAGTGAATTTTTCATATTTATTCCATTCTTAAGGGTACCTAATTTCACAAGATGTTCGACCCTCGGTTACCCTAGTCCACCATTATTTTTGGGCGTGTAAAAGAACCCAACCGCAATAGAAGGTATTAAATGTAAAATTGCTTTGGCCTCTTGCCTGATTTCATTGTCCAAGAATTTTAAAACTCCCTCGCTAGGTGAATTAATCAACATGTTATATATTATATGTAGCGAGGGAATATATATTTAAGCAGAAGCTCCATTTTCTGGCCCGGCTTTGACGATAGTTTGCTTACTCTCTTAATTGTGCCTAGTATTTCTGACACAATAATGCCACATTGCAGGCCTTTCCATGGTACAATTTTTGCGCCGAGATACCTAAAGGTTTTCTCGGGTGCGATGTTCGGTATCCTTTTATTATTAATTTCTATCTCTGTATCCCTTACGTACCAGGTGCCCTTCTTTGAGACCATCTGGAATGTTTGGCTTTTCTTTCCAGATTTACTCATCCTAAGGCCCTCCAGGTATTCTTGGACCATTAATAACTGTTTCTGAGCTTCTTTACTGTTCTTTCCCAATAGGACAATGTCATCAGCAAAAGCCAAAATGGGGATCTTATTATTTTCGCTTATACTGATCCCCTCGGTGGATTCTTCTACCGCTTCCAGCAGCGGTTCTAGGCACAGGTTAAACAATATAGGTGACAGAGGGTCGCCTTGTTTAACACCACTGATGATTTTAATATCTACCACAGTTCCATTTTTGGCTTTAATTTTTGTACTGGTGCCTTTGTATATCTTTCGAATGAGATTAATTATAGGCGTCGAGATTCCTTCCCTAGCCAGACACGGTTTAATCGCTGAGTGAGGCACCGTATCGAATGCTTTAGAAATGCCAATTATAGAATAGACACCTCCTTTATCGTTTTTGGTATTTTCCAGGGTTGCGTTGAAAAGCTCGACATTTATTTTGCATCCGTTTTCGGGTGTAAAGCCCTGTTGCCTCAGATTCTGCACGATGCCTCTTCTTAATCTCCTGTCGAGAGTGGAGGAGAAAATTCTCGCTACCATTGTATCAATAGTTACGGGCCGCCAGTTCTCGGCCTTGTTTAAATCCTCATTTGGCTTGGGTATAAGCACGGTACTGTTTTCCCTCCAACTCTCCGGATAGTGGGAAATAGAAAACAACATATATAAATAACGCCGCCTGAGATTCTTGTCTGATCTCTTATTTTTGTTCTTATTATTATTATATGATTTTTCAACAATTCCGACTTTATGTTTAGGGATCCTGCGTCCCTCTATTTCGCTACCATTAAGTAACGCTCTGTACAGAGATGTGCCGACAAAATTATCAAGTTTGGCTGCTAAAATTATATGATCATCTTTAAAATCATCCCACACCTCCTTTAATTCGCTATATAATTTTGTGTAGGAGGGGGCACTTCGGAAGTCTTCTCTATTGCGATTTTCAAGCAGCGCTGCCATTCATTTACAGAGTCTCTCCCTAGATCCTCCATAACATTCCAATCTGGCGCATTGTCTGAAATAACTGGATCGCACCCTCCCTCTGTCTCCTGGGTAAACTCCTGAGCTTGTTTCTTTTTCTTATTTTGTTCAGCCGTTTTCGTGGTGAGGATCTTACTTATTTTCACATTAGGAAATTTGTGATTTTTATAAATTTCATTAAGCTCTTTCAGGTGATTCACCTCTTCTACAGTCCAATATCTTGTACTTGGGGGGCCCGTTCCCCTTCTTTTTACGTTCCTGACGGCAGGGTGCGCATGCCGTGCGTGTGTGGATAACCCTCTTTGGGTGCGGCAAGCTTCGCATTTGAATGATCCTTCTTTACTTGTACTGGTGCCTTTACACTGGTAAATGGCACCTTGCGCCATGAAGCTTCGTAAACGGTCTTTGACAATTTATTCACCCCCATTGGATTTGGGCATTCACATGATGAAGACTAAGGTGCCCGTCCAGGTCTGTTAGTGTCATAAAGTAGAGGTGAATTTCTCTCTTCTCACAGACCGGACACGCAACCTTGTCTCCCACCAGCGGCACCATAATTTTCGAACTTACTTCCATAGACATAGCCAGGTCTTCAGCCATGGTCCCCTCCAAAGCGGATAAATTCGCCACAGCGCCTCCGGGACCGAGAGACGCTGTGTCCGAGGCTGAATTTTTGTTACTTATCTTTGCAAATTACAACTGTTTTGCCCCTTATTTCGGATCCAATCACATCCAACTCATAAGCCAGTGATGCCAGTTCGTCATCGTTAGCCGTCAAAAGAACGGATTCCTTATTATACAGATGGTTAAGAGAGTCGTAGTTACTCCCGCCGTTTACCCGCTTTTACGCGCTTTTTTGAAATTCTTCACAATGACATTTAGAGCACTGGACAGAAATCACATTGCGTCAACACTCTTGGGGCCATCGCAATGCTTTGTTTTAATTAGACAGTCGGATTCCCCTAGTCCGTGCCAGTTCTGAGCTGAGCGTTGAATGGCGGCCGAAGAGAACGACCACAACGGTAAAACCGCCGCGGAAGCCTCGCAGCAAGGAACCGAGCTCGATACACAATAAATCACGGAACCGATAGATCGCCTGTGATCTCCTCGCGTCACAGTTCGAACGTTTCACGAATAAGGTGACGTAATTGAACTTTGTTTATTATGCAAATCCATCCGAGTGACGATTCAAAGTGTTATAGAATGATTCAGAGTATTACAAGAGATGGGGTCAAAATATTTTAACAGTCTGATTCAAGCGCTTATTTTGGATGGTTTTTATACTCTGGTTTTAGTCCCTCTGGAGGGGTTGTCGTCTGGTGTATCTCAGAGGCGCCTATTCCGTTACTATTCGATTATTGTTTCGATGGCTGTGGTATGTAGGGAAAAGAAAAGCCAATTGACCTAGATATAATCTGCAAAAACACTAAAATTTTGGAGGACCAAAATCAATCTAAGGAGGGATATATGTATAATGTTCTAAATTAAGATAATTCAGGGATCGATTCTGAAAATCTGGAAATCGAGTTTTATTGTAACAATACATAAATAAAATACAGTGGTAAATAACAATTCATGATAATTAATAACAATAAATAATAATAAATAACAAAACTTTGTACAAGGTCTACCTGAAAATCGAGAATCGATTTTCCACGCCCTAAACTACCGCTCTTCCTCTGTCAATCTTCAATATTTTAAATAATACTTTCTTATAATCGTGTCTATTTCTAACGCTCGAAATCCTTCTTCTTCTCTAACCGTCTGTCTGTGAAATGACTGTTTGGCACATCGGTTGTTCGTAACAACAAATAAGGTCACACTTCCCGTTAAACAGAGAAAGTCCCTTTGTGTATCCGCGTTTGAACTCTTAGGGAGTTTACATATGTAACGTCAATCCACGTCAGAGACTAGGCCACACACCGCAGGCAAGCTGGTAGCCAGATATCTATACATCCTTGGCGCGTACTCTCAATATTCTTAAGGACCCACCATGGGTCTTGGAATTTTTCATAGTTAAAGTCCTTCAGACCAAACAAGTATCCTTTATTTTAAGTGCCCCTTTTACATCTATTGTTCACTGCGAGTTAACACGGGAAAGTTGGTTTTCCTCACGTTAGGTATCTTCCGTTAGCAACTTTCTCTCGAGGGCGGCTAAAACCCTCCCTGGTCCACCAACCTTCTTATTATCCAATCGGAAGCGGTATTTACTACCATTATTTTCCTAACCAAAAGTATCATCAACAAATCCGATGGACCCGTGTCCTTAGACACATCCACCCCTAGCTTTCCTCAGACACAGTATCGTCAGTAAAACTTCACTTATTCTGTATCCTTAGAATAGTCAACATATCTTTACCGGTTTCTACCATCAGACCAGTCGCGTACTTGATCAGTGTATACTCAATTGTGAATATTGAGTGAAAAATAAAGTTTAATAGAAAAACAAAGTTAATAGTTGTGTTACGGCTCAGCTATCTTGTTTTCATCATATGAGCCTCAAGTTTACGTGACATTTTGACGATCCTGCCAGGGTCCATCACTTTCAAGTAAACGAAACCACGCATTTCGGGCTACGGTCAACCTTGAAGATTGAGGATCAACGGATCACTAAAAGTAATTGACCGATTTGTAATAAAGGGCAGCGAGTTTTATTCGGAAACACGGGCACGTGTCATTTACATTGATGGTAAATGTTGTGTAACAACTATATTAGGGCTGAAATCTTATTCAAACTGCATTTACATGGCAGAGGTAAAGAACTACACAAGTTTTACGATTAGCGAGATATACAATTAACTGTTTGTTGAGTTTCAATTATGAAATGTGATTATAGTCTTTAAGTCTACGTAAATATTCAATATTTTCAAACTTTGTGTAGGTTAAAGTTTTAACGAAATTGTACATGTAGGAATGTTTATTATAAATTAACAGAAAAGACATTATGATGAACACAATATTATTACACTCTCACAAAATCGAATATAATATCACGTTTCACCAATTCGCTTATCACTATTTCTACGTCACAGCAACTTCTCTCGATCACGATTAATGCAACTCTGACAGCATTACCACGCTTATTTTTCCCTTAACAAACCTTAGTAACGCTCACAACACTCCTTGACAACATTAACACATCTTGACAACGTTTATAAACAATCAGCCACGTCTTTCACTAACGTCACACCATCCTACATACATATCAATGTAAAGTATGTAGTTGAAAAAATACAGGAAGAGAATATCTCTTAAAATGCTTTATGCACTGAAATCTTTCAAAAGAAATCTTCCACAGTTTTACACAAGTATGCATAATACTGTATATTTTACAACCCAACAAAACGCTAAAGACATTCTTGGCTGAATAAAACATAACGTAAAACTTTCTTTTCTCTAAATGTGTGGTGTAGAATATGTGTCTTGAGAAACTTCAACGTTATACATAATATGTATAACGTTTCTTCTACGGATCAACACTCGACAACGTTGGATATTATTACAAGATAGAAGAATTCGAAAAGACTACTATAAGAAAAAAGAAGGAAAAGAACAAAAAAGGAAACATTGAACAAGCCTTAAAAAGAGTTCAATTGATTTTACAGTAATTAAACTTGCAGTCGATATCAAGACAAAATGATCTACACGATCAGTGATCCACAAAGACAATTTAGTCGTTCAATTCAAATCAGACATCCTATATCGATTTTCATCACAAAAAAATTGAATACTTCTTCGCTTGTAATAGCACAGCTGCCAAAGATTTAATTACATTCCAGCAAACATAGATTTAAGCATCTAAAATTCCCACATATAGATATATATGTCGTGTTCGCATTAAGAGTAGGGTTAGGGGCGTTTAACGAATTTTCATTAGGATTAGCCATTGTTATTATACAATAGAGGTACGTTTATTAACACAATCGTAAATATTACAAAGTTATCAAGTGACCGCGGTGATTAGACACTAATACAAACGAGATGTATTTGCGAGTAAATGTAGCAGGATACCAATCCTTGAACGACGCGTACCGCCAAGCCGTGAGAGCAATACGGGAATTGAAACAAGCAGGCGACAGAACACGATGCCAACGTCCGACACCTCCGAACAATTATAACCGAGACAACACTCGTTCCCTGAACAATAACAACAACATCGGGAACACTCGTCAAGATCGGAGATTTATACCGCCGTTGCAAAATCGTCCACACGACCCGGGACAGAACTCTATAACGTGTAATTATTGTAAAAAAACCTCGGCATTTGGTAAAAGATTGCTACAGATTTAAAACCAGAATAGACGTTGGAATAATAGTACCTTACAAGTCGGGGCAGTCGGGAAACCACCCAACTCCTTCGAGAGTAAGGGGCGAACCTCGAAGGAGCGACGCTGTGAATTGCCTATGAGTACAAGCGGCAACGAGAATACCGACGCCACAACCTTCAATCATTGCAATAAAACCATCGTGCAGTCATGCACGGGAACGAAGAGAATATCTGGAGAATCGACAATTAAAAGAGAAGGAAGTGGACGGAAAAACAACCAAGAATGCGCAAGAATCGGATTCTGTTTCGGACGAAGACCTCTCCGAATTGTTTCGATAAAGATAAACGAAACCCCGAGCACTCCAACCGCAAGAATAGTCTCCCCAGACTTGAAAACTAAAACTAATTTGCTATTAGACTCCGGATTAGAAATAAATATTATTAAAAAACCTGCCTTACCCCATTCAGCGATCACCAACGAGCAAGAATCAATCGAAGTTCGAGGAATTACGGCAACGAGTCTGGTCACCCTAGGGCAGACAGTAATACAGGTTGCGGGCCATCCAGTTATTTTTCATGTAGTTGATGACTCATTGCTGATCGATCAAGACGGAATCTTAGGATCCGAATTTTTCACAGGATGCAAGGCTCGTTTGGATTACGAGCGAAAGCATATCAAGTGGGGAAATATTTATATTCCCTTCGATACGAGAGAAAAGGTAATCGTGCCAAAACGAAGTTCGGTACCGTGTACTATCAACATTGCAATTCCAGAGATAAACGAGGGATTTATTCAAAAAATCGAGCCAATGAAGGGAGTCTATTTTGATATTGCAGTTGTTAGGAACCATAAGAGACGAGGTTATATGAGAATATACAACACCTACAATGGTAGATAAAGAATTTGAAATCTCACCTCGCTCCCTAGCATGACGCGCAATGCGATTTCAAAATAGAAAGAAAGTAGAGTTGACAAAATAATTGAATAATTACGACTCGAACACTTGAACAAAAAGAAGAGAAGAAACGTCGGAAAATTAATTCGGAAGAATCAAGATAGATTTCATATTCCAGAAGACACGCTGAAACGAACTGAAGTTCTAGAGCATCGGATAACTACAATGCATGATATACCAATTAATATCAGACAGTATCGTCACTCACTTGCACATCGAGAGGAGATAAATCGTCAAGTTCAAGAATTACTGGACACTGATGTTGTAGAACCATCGACATCTCCGTACAATTCTCCGTTATGGATTGTGCCGAAGAAACCAGACACGCGAGGAAACAAACGTTGGAGATTAGTTATTAATTATAGAAAGCTTAATGATAAAACGATCGGTGGTGCTTATCCGCTTCCCAACATCACAGATATATTGGATCAATTAGGAAGTGCGAAATATTTTTCACGTTTAACTTGGCCTCAGGCTTCCACCAGATCCGAATGACCCAGGAGGATGCCCACAAAACTGCATTTGCAACACCGTACGGACACTTTCAATTCAAAAGAATGTCCCTTGGATTAAAAAACGCCCCAACAACATTTCAACGCTTAATGAACTCAGTGCTATCAGGATTGCAAGGAGTAGAACTATTCATCTATCTGGACGACATAAATCGAGAAAATGCATTCAACAATTTTAAAACAGCATTAATGACAAAACCTATTCTACAATATCCGGATTTTTCCAAACCCTAGAACCTCACGTCAGACGCATCGGGATACGCAATAGGCGGAGTATCGAGTCAGGAACCGATTGGAAAGGATTTGCTAATCGCGTATGCCTCCAGACTACTAAACCCCGCAAAAAAAACTATTCTTGCATAGAAAAGGGATGTCTGGCAATCGTCTACTGCGCGATGCATTTCAAACCACACCTGTATGGTAGGAAATTTACTATAGTAACTGACCACAAACCACTAGTATGGATGAATTCCATTAAGGATCTCACATCGGGAATTTGGAAATGGAACCTGAAATTATCCGACTGAGTTTGATATTCAATACAAGGAAGGACGAACAAATGCAAACGCAGATGCATTGTTTCGAAAAGCGAAAAGGAGATTCGCCACATCGATGTCCACATCTAAAAAGATTTAAATTGGATGCCTTGACCGAGGACTGTGAAACAACTCGGCAACGAGGAGAAGACGCAAGACCTACGGTACTTGTGGAATCAAAAATTTCGGAAACGCGAGACCTAGTTACGAGAATAATCATAAAGTGATATTCTTCGATATACAGGGCGCTCCGATAGATAAAGGAGCCGTGGAGATGAAGAAAATAGGAAGGCTACCGCGTTACGAAAGACTCATGTTGGAAAGAGCAAGTTTGAATCAAGACTTCGGAAAATACATCGTATCCCTATTGGTAAAGGAAGGCCGAAATATTCCTATAACGCCAGAAAATCTACTAAACTCGTTGAGATTCCTACTGGACGTAGTAAATGAAAAACAATTAACGTCCTTTAGCAATAGCAAAGGAAATTTGGAAGAGATACCTTGCGACGCACTATCAAGAAATTGAAGGAAGTATTTATGGAAAAATCGCCATCTGCACTGGGGAAATAATCACACCACCAGTTGAAATGCGAAATAATATAATGCGAGAAAAACATGAGTCGTCTGTAGCAGGACACAAAGGAGTAACGAAGACTTATCGAAGAATACGACAGCATTATTACTGGAAAAACATGAAGAGGGAAATTCAAGAATATGTAAGAATCTGTAGAGAATGCCAGTACATATAGAGTTTGACGTATATTTAGTGGCAATAATTTACGATACTATGACAATGAGAGCGTGGCGACTGTTTCTACTGGAGTATCGGTAGCAGGTGAGAAGCAATTCGAAGAATGTACAAGTAGACCAGTAGAATGCATGATACTATGTGAAAATTTTGTTGCATGTGGCAAGAATGCATGTTGTTCACGTGAGATTTATAAAAAGAAGCGAGAGAATTTTGTGTAAATAGTTGAAGAAAGTTTGAGAGTCATTTGAGAGTCGAAGGAGAACTTAAGAAAATTTTGAGAGAATTGAGACTATTATTCTGACGCAGCGTCGTTTCTTTTTATTACTATATATACATTTTATTATTTTATACGACATTATCGAGTAAAAGCTTAAGCTGGAGTAAACATTTAGTTCGAAAATATTTCAACCCTAGCTGTAATATGAAAAATTTTTCTGAATCAGATTTAAACGTTACAATCCTTTTTGTAATTTAAGCGATTTCCAATAAGTACCTCGATGTGGCGTAAATATAAAATTGCGAATAAAACAGAAACGTGAAAGGGATTTGGACGGATGATTCGAAAAATATTGAATGGAAAACATGTATAAAATTTATTCTCCGTTGATTGTACAAACCGAGTAAATGCATATTATTCTCCAAAATTCCCAGTACGACAGTGCCAATTAGTTAGATATATGTTGTTTGCAGTACCAGCAATAAACTGCGTTTCTTTATTAAGCAAGGTCCACGGTCGAATGAAATAAATCTTCGAAAATATTTTTCATCTGTTTGAAATAGCACTCCGAAATTGTATCTGCTTTTCATAATACGGCTGCGGAAACACAATTTGTTTTTGCATATTTATCAAACCGAAACATTAATGCACGCATACAGATCATGCATCGTAGTTGCATTTCTATTATTTATCGTAATCGCGCAGTTAGCGGCTATCGTTCTATAATATCTGAGATCATGGATCTAAATAATAGATTATTATTTAACGTAATTCCATTATTTATAAAAAAATGTAAGCATTTTTAGAATAATATATTTCACACAAACGTAGAAAAACGAGTTTCAAATTGAATTTTTTCGAATTCGTTTTGCATGTTCTGCCCTTGTTATAACGTGTTATTAAAACGTATTAAAACAAAAGTTAATTGCCACACTTTAATCAAAACTTGAGTGCATGCATGTAGCGATGTTACAATGTTTCACATCTATATATATATCTGAAATGAATAAGATGTCTGGCAGGACTTTTTGATTAGATAAATGACTTGGTAAATTTTCTTTACAATCTCGAATTAGAAAGAAACACTCGCTGCAGAAAAGAAGTACGATAAGTTACAGTCGATGGTAGCGAAGAAGGCTTCCCTTAATTAAAATTAGTACGAGAGCCACGCCTTTATCAATCGTTCGTTGCGCAAGCGAGTCTTAGAGAGGCAACAAAGAATTTAATGAAATTACAGGCTACAACTCTTCTTTACATACCCATCGTAAAAATAACAATCGATCGTGCTCTTAAAATAAAACCAGGATCGATCATTCGAGAAAAATACTTCTGACGATAAATAATCCTTCTGTTAGCTATTTTTATCCACGATGAGTACATTATGCTACTTGCGAACCATTTTCCAAAGTAGATATATATTATAATGTAGTATATAGTAGAATATACAGCATGTATATAGGATTTTTAATATTTCTGGATCTTAGCTATCGTTTTACATCGTATATCGAAACAGTGTTTCTAAACTCTGGCTATAGTTTCACAGGCTTAATTTACCGCCAAACGCGAAATAAACACGTAAATGGAATAATAAAAAGTTTATCAAACCATCGTTCTTACGAATAAAAATCTCGTGTATTCGAGTTACAGTCCAATTATCATCCCAAAAACCATATTTCGAGATCATAGGTGAATAAGAAAGGATACCTACAGGCAGAACTATGTATAGTACACAGGCATTCGTCATTTCAGGGAGAAGCATTGAGCTTGCAGAAACATGTTCTGTTTCTTTCAATGTTCTGAAAATAACACTTTTATCTGTGGCGAGGTTACGTCATACGAACCACGTCCGTGAAATGTTTAACTTCAAACATAATTTTAAATTTCCTTTCTGGTCAAAAATACGAATGTGTGTAAGAACTCGTGTAGGAAAAGATGGACAATATTTTAGCGATCCTGAAAGAAAGCAGGGCCAAGCTGCACAAGCGGCCTGTATTTTCTTCTCTCTCAAAAAGGCTGCATATAGCTGTCCCTTCTTAGAATCAAACCGTTGCTCGCCATACTTTTCTTCAAGTCTGAGAACTATACGTATGAATATGTACACTATAAAAGAATATTTGCGTTCCTGTTATAACATTTTGTTCCTTTTGCGCAGGCAAATATATCGGGACTTTCTTAACTTGCAGCTACAGACGTCGATATTTTTCTCGATACTTATGTTAATATCAACGGATAACGTTAAATCGTAAATCAAAGCTGCCTGAGAAAATTATCCTATTTCGTAAAAATATTTCAATGCAACCTAAACATATCTACTATAAAAATTTCCATTGCTTATGAACAAAAGCATCAACGGTACGTGATACTTGAAAATCAACCTACGACTCTTGGCAGCAATCCCCCAATCTCTTGATTCGATGAGCGACTTTTTTCTTCTGCAGGCAGCTAAAAGTTGAGTAGTCAGAAGCGTAATTCGCAGGGGACGGCTGTCCTCAAACTCGTGTAATATCCACGTACTTATCGATCCACCTATCCTTATGTCCTACGCTTTCAAATTCTTCCCCAACGGACGCTCAAATGATAGTAAGTCGACGAACTAGTCGTGGGAAGGATGCTTTATGAAAGTTTTTCCTCTCATAATCTCGAGCTACCTTCCCACCTCCCTTTTTCACGCCCATTGTCCAACACTTGTCAACTTCGCGATGTTTCTTTTGTAAAATATTCCTTTGTTTGAGTTACTTTATTTCAATATAGAAACCCTCTTCCTTACGTTTCACCAATAATCGGCGGCGATTCGACGCTTGCTGGATGAAGACCGGATCGTTCTTGACACCTAGGCTTTACACACTTTAATCGTTGAGTTTATTCAAACAGTTGAGTCGAATTAAACAGAAACCTCGATAAAGGATTTAAAGCACATTTGGTATATTTTTGGAAAAAGCGGTTTTCTAGTTAGACTGTTCCACAAGTTTCAAACACGACAAAGAAAGAAGATTGTGTCCATAGAGAGTGCAAAGTTTGGAACATTTTTCTCACGAGAAATCATGAAACAATTTGAAGGCTATAAAAATAAAAGCGTTTTTAAAAATTCTTCTCGTAGTAGGAAAAACATAGTATGTACAATATATAGGTTCGTGTAGTGCCAAATGAGTTAAATGAGATACAATTTGCAATAACAGCTGTTGCAAGCTTTCAGATATTTGCGTATCTCACTATAAAAAGGCATTACACCGGAATGATTTGCATATTATATATGAAATAACATTTCGTGACGGAAGCAGCGCTATAAGTACATACAAAATATTAAAAAGATAAAGAGAAAGATTCTTTGTTCAAATAAAGTTCTGGAAACCTCTCTTGACCGCTTCTCTGTTTCATTTCAAAATATTACCGGCATAAAGGTTTCCCGATAAATAGGATCCACACAAGGGCTGTTTGATCAACTTAAAACGAATGAAATGTTTATTGTAAAGAAAGTTTGCCAAAGATCGAAATAAATGTCGAGAGAATATAGTTGCCGAAGTCTCGTATTCTTGTTCCTTTTATTCCCTGTTCGATGTTGATTGCAGCAGAATATCGTAAGAACCGTAGAAACATGGAATCGAAAGGATGAGAAGATCAAAGAAGATAAAACTTACACTCTTTTACGGCATGAACAACTCGAAAAATATTTTTCACTTGGTGAAAGTGCCGTGCAATTTCCCAAGCCGGATTAAAGAAAGTCGACACGCGTTTACTCGAAGTCGAATTCGATTTAAACATAATATTCGTAGTTCGTGAGACGAGAGTGGCTCGAATCGCAATTCCGAGCGCAAATTCAACCGCTTTGTCATTTTCGATTTCCTGAAATCTTTATGATGTATATAGATATCGTGTACATCCCTCAGGCTGCTGGTTGGTGCACGATTTTCGATGGATTTCGATTGACGCGAAGATTGATCGCAAAATGTCAAGGATTTCAACTGGCAAAGATATTCAGTTCGGTGGAAATGTCCAATTTATTGGAATATAATCTATCTGACTGACATGACCAGGTTTTTTAACCGCTTTGAATAATCCGCGGAAATGGAAAGCTCTTACGAAGTGTGCGCCGATTTGCGCTAGTCGAGCGTAAAAAAATATCGATTCGTGATCCGCTTAGTGAATATAGAAAGTTTTTGAATTGAAAATATGACATGTTCACCTTTTAAAACAAAAAATTAAAAATTTCTTCGTTGGTTGTGTAGCGGCAAGCGAGCAGGACAATTCAAATCCTGTTGTTGTTTTGTTTCGGAGTATCATGACCGTTAGGTCATAGGTATTGCAAGGAGTAATGAACTCCGAGCGAAACAATGCCGCCGCTACTTTCAACCGTCAAACGCAGTCGAGTTCAAATTTTCCGACTGTCTCCCGACCAGTATAAATAAACAAACGTAGTGACGAGCGAGAGAGTTCATCGATCGCAGCTAAAGCTATCGCATGCATCAGAGTGTCTACGAAATTTCTTAGAGTAACACCGCGTATTTATTTTCGGAAAATACATTGTACTGTGACTTTTGCGTTGTGTGGAATTAGGTTCCTCATACAAATAAAATAACAAACTGTGGACACGAATAACTTGTTCGATTTATTCGCGAATCAATAAAGACCATTCCTCTACAGTTGGAAAAGTGCCCCGAAGAAACTGTAGCGGCACATGAGTTAGAGGACAATTCAAATCATGTTGTTGTTTTGCCTCGGAGTATCAAAATCGTTAGGATACACGTAATGTAAGAATAAATAAACTCCGAGCAAAACAATGTCGTCGCTACGTGCAACCGTCGAACAAAGACGAATTTGAATATTCCGACTCTCCCCCGAGCAGTGTAAATAAGGGGACGCGATCGCAAGGAACTGAGTTACAGTCAGTTGTCTATTAGTTATCAATCAGTTATCAAGAATTATCAGTGATCTAATTAACGAGCGATCCTATTTTACGACTTATACATTGTTTTTGCGAATCGTTTAGTACGAGCGTCTTTGCGAACATTATCTGAATACTAATTTATCATTTTAAATATATTCGACGGTTTCAACAACAAGCAATCTCGTCCATTAAACCTCACCGGCTAACCATCCTCTACACATAAACCTCTAGAAATTGGTAACCCCGACGTGAGTTGAACACGACTAAACAACCTCTCCATTGGTGACACCGACGTGCGAAAAATGAACATTCATAATGACGAGTAGCAACAGACAACTTCGTACAGAATTCACAAACTCAAACGGTTCAAGACTGCACTAGAAGTTCGAGAACGAAGAAATGGGTCTCAATTCTATACGGATCTGAGGAAGCTTGCCGCCTCGTCAGTCTTCGACGACTTAGTGCTGGCGACCTAGGAGAAACACCTCCCGGCGGATACTCAA
Organism: Bombus hypnorum; assembly: GCA_911387925.2. Classification (NCBI taxonomy): domain Eukaryota; kingdom Metazoa; phylum Arthropoda; class Insecta; order Hymenoptera; family Apidae; genus Bombus; species Bombus hypnorum. The sequence goes on from CAJVQY020000002.1 coordinate 318,958, forward strand.
TACGTACTAACGGCGCCTTTCATCGGCGTGGACTTCTTAAGCCACTACGGGTTATTGGACGACCCTCGAAATCGACACCACAGCGATGAAACCAGCAACCTAGCGACAACACGATACACGGACACGACAGAGGCTGTATCGAGCAAAGCAATCGACGTATCACCGACTTCTCACCGAATTGTCGGGCGCGACTCGTCTACTCGTTCGGTAGAGACGAAATACGACACAGTGCGGTACTTTATATCGAAAACCACGCCAGGCTGTATGTATGTATGTACAGAAAGAAAACTACAGGCAGGTTAGGCATCGTAAATTGTCGGATCAGGTGTATCGGTAATTTTTTTTTTAAATAACGACGACCCAAGGAAAACACTGCAAATACTTTAAAAGTATAACTTGGTAAAAAACGTTATCACTGGTAGGGTGGTAATATAGCGGCAGAGGAGTCAAAGGACGACGCGAGTCGAGAGCGACTCGTGCTGTTGTTTTGCCTCGGGACATTGACTCAGCCTTGACGTAGAAAAGTAATGATAAACAAACTCCGGGCAAATCAATGTCGCCGCTACAAAACCATAAATCGGAATAACACGTTTGAAAGTGGAAATTCACGTTAGATATGAACAAATCACATGGAGTTTAGAATATCACTGACCACAACATCTCGTTCGTCTTCGAACACGATTGGCTGCCAATTTGTTCCGTCCGCTGCAAGGGCCTAACTGGCGCGTAAATATTTCATGAGGTGGATCGGTTGTAGCACGAATGGGTTAAAAACAGCCTGTACATACGAAGGATGGAACTAAAATTGCACCTCCCCCGGCAATTTTCAGCTGTGCTCTGGAACCGCGTGCCGCGAGAGTCAAGGCAGAAAAAGACGCACCGAGATCCTAGGCGAAAGAGGAAATACAGAGAATAGAAAGAGAAAGAGAGAGAAAGAGATGGAAGAAAAGATGAAAAAAGCTGGAGGAGATTCAAGAAAGACAAACACTTGCGACAACGCGGAGAACGCTAGTTAGACCCCTCAAGCCATTCACATTTACCTCCTTTCGAGTATGTTTACGTGGGCAATCATAATCGCTGGAAGGAGGAAGCCGGCTCAACTGCAGATGTCGAAGGCAGATTGAACGCGAAACAAAGCAGGAACAGAAGAGAGAAAACTTAGCGGAAGGTTGAGGAGCTCTAGAGCAGCTATTGGCCCGTCGAGCGTGATTCGTCGCATGCTGTACAATCAATTTTTTAAGCGAATAAACGCCGATAGCAGAGAATTTTCGCTGTTCACGCTGAGAAACGGATAGCTCGTTCTAGTTTCAGTAAAACAGAGAGCGTTTTAATATTTTGAGAGAAACTTTAGCACGAGATTAAAATTTGAAATATTTCTTCTGTTCTTTCTAAGACATTCAAATATAAATGCAAACAATTCGTTTATTACGAACTCACATTTTATTCGTTAAAATACGGACAACAGATATCTGCTGAAAAATGACATGTGTGTGTGTGTGTGTGTGTGTGTGTGTGTGTGTGTGTGTGTGTGTGTGTGTGTGTAATCGACCGGCGCAAAACATGGAGAACATATCTTTTAAAAAATTAGTCTCACAGGAGAAGTTGATAAAACATAACTAACAGCACTCGCTTGTGATGCGTCACTGTATCATCACTATCAAACTATCAGTGATCACCTCGTGTATGAACGCTGCGCGATAACTTTTTTCGTCCACTATTCATCATTTTAACGGTGGTAGAAGGGGTGGGTATAGAGCGAACAGTGACATACAAGTGCTGGAAATCAAGCTAAAATAAGGAGAATAGTTTTTCGTGCGCCACCACATAGAAACAGTTCTGTAACTAGGAACAAATAATACGTATTTCGAACGGTGTTATGTATCGTTGTATGTCGAACAATAAATATTGTGTGAATCAAATTCCGGGTGGAAGATGTTCCATGAAATAAATTGAGAATCGCTCAGGATATTGTAAATGTGAAAGTGCAATAAAATATTCGCATTTACTGTGGGGAGGATTTGTCGAGGATAGATAATGTGAAATAACGAGAACGAGAGATTGCAGTCGCAATCCGTCAAATATATTTCGAATAAGTTAAATAATTAAATAAATAAATAAAGTACAAACTGTCGTAAGACGCCCGTTTACTGTATTCGCAACGATAGTATATGTTCGCTTGCGGAAAACCCGACTCGTAGATAATGATCGCTAATATGTGTCACTCGGTATATTCTTATGCAAACGATCGCGTCTGTTTATTTATACTGCGGAAGTTCATTTATACTGCGGTCGGGCGGAAGGTTGAATCGGAAAATTTGAATTCGTCTTCATTCGATGGTCGCACGTAGCAAAAGTTCGGCGACCGAACTCTATTTGTTTATTCGACCATTCGCGAAGGGACGCGACTGCGAGAAAGCACGTCAACGGGAGTCGTAAATTCCCGTTACGATTAGATAATCGACACCGCGAATGATCGACCCCCTTATTTCTGTTAGGATTATAGGGGGTGGTTCAATTGACATTCAATAGACATTGCTTCCGACTGGATAATAAGAAGGTTGGTGAACTAGGAAGGCTTTTAGCCGCTCTCGATAGAAAGTTGCTAGTGGGAAGCATCGTACGTGAGAAAAAATAATTTTCTCGTGTCTTCTCGTAGTAAACAATAAATGTAAAGAACACTTGAAATAAAAGATATTTGTTCGGTCTGAAGGACCTTAGCTAGAAAATTTCTGAGATTTATGGTGGGTCCTTAAGGCTATTGAGGCTACACAGTAAGTTGTCATGTTGCCCGCGGTGTGTGGCCTGGTTTAGGTAAATAGTCGTCCGACCGATCAAAAGTTCTGTAACAGTGAAATTAATTGGTTCTGCTATCCAACTCCTTTTCGATTGCTGGCTGTCCTTATTGTGTTGGATCGGGTTGGCTTGATAATGTAACGAGCCGCATGGCACCTCGATCCAAGATGCTCGTTGCCGTATTAACTGTGGCTGTCTGGATGATGCCGTCGTCGCCAGGGTGAATTCGATGATGCGGCCGAAGGGCCGTTGTCTTGAGGGTACGTTGTCTGCCTTGCAGTCTGGATCGCCGTGGTCCTCGGCATCGCCAAGAAATTTGCCGTTGAAATTCACGAACCAGGAAGTGTCGTGAAACAGCTTGGTCCATGAAGTATCGTGGAACACCACGGCTCAGGAGGTGTCGTTATACATCTCGTCGATTTCACAAAGGCAAGTGAAAAGTGAAGAGGTCTACGATTGATTGAGGGACAGGGCTCCCCCGCTGACCCATCCGTATCGCGCCTTCTTGATGACGCTTGGTGGTTCTACCGGCTTGGCCTAGCTATTCGCAAAAGACAAAATTAGAGACGTCTTACCCTCCGTCTGGTTAGATTCTTTCCATACGACTGGGTGCCGTGGATTAGGAGTTACCGTTCTGGATTAGGTTTAACAGGTTCTATATCGTTCTTCTGTATCAATTAAGTGATTAGTCACGGTGGCAATAACATGGAGATTGTTCCGATTCCGACCACTCGCAGGTGTGACCCCTCTCGGCCATGACGAAGGAGGAGTCTTCACGTTATGTCCCGGAGAATGAGTTTCCGATACGATATTTTCCGTCGGCGGAGTATGACCGTTGTTGTCCTGGACGAGATTCAGTCCCTTCCGGTCCAGGGAATTGTGAGGAGTTGTCCTCAAGTCGCGTGTAGGCGATAAGTTGCGAGCGTGAAAAGTTTTCTGATTCAAGGCGTTTGATAGCCTTGAATCTGATTGTTGACATAATGAGGTGAATTTTGTTGTTATCAAGGCGCGTGTAGGTGACGAGCTACGGGTATCGTGGAATGAGCCGCACGTGTCATGCAACGAGATCCGCGTGTCATGCGACGCTAGATTCGATGCGATATTTTGCCGTCGGCGGAATATGATCATTGGTACTATGGTTATTGAAATTATTCTTACGTCCCTAGTGTAGTATCGTGGACGAGGGCCTAGGGGGGTGTCGTGCGAATTGTAAACGAGCGGTTGCTGGGAGTGTGCATGATGGGGCTTGAACAAAAGATATCAGACAAAAGACAAAGGATTGCTAAGAGACATAAACGAATTAACGGCAGTATGAGTTGAGAAGCCAGAGAGTGTGGATTGCGTTGTCGAGATAGTGTTATTAACGTTGTTGAGAGAGAGTTGAATCTGTGTTGACGAGAGTTGTTAATTAATTATAATACGTTGTTACGATTTGTTCATGTTAAATAACCATTGTTTTCTGTTTAATCAATTTATTATTAATGAACTAATTATTATTATATTTACGATACTACACTAGAAATGGTTAGACGTGTTATTGCTGCCCTTAGGTATCGACGGGGTTGCTGCTCATGGGCTGTTTAGGAGACAGTCTATCCGTATTAATAGATCGTTATACTGGTCCCTTATCTCGAAGCTGCTCGTTTGTGCCTCCTCGTCTAATTCTTCTAGCTCGAGTTGGATGGCTTCGAACTGATTCGTATCTTCGGTCAACTGTTCTATGTAGTATATTAAAACGGAACTTTTCTGATGACCGGATTGTTCGTACTCGTCTAGTCGTTTCGATAGGTACGTGAATCGATCGCTATAATCGCCTCGTCTCCGACGCAAGGAGATGAGTTTGTCTTCTTTCGCCAATGTTGCAGCAGATTGTGGATTTGCGATTGCTTCGCGAGATAGGCGTCTCGTTTCTGAAGGTTTATTATCGCCCCGAAAATTGCTAGAAGTGTTGCTGCTGCATTCCGGTGCTTTCGGATTCACCGCTGTTTTGAAGGCATCCGTTGAGGAAGGATTAATATCGATGAGAGTGAGTAATCTTTCCACCAGGTTAAAATAGACATCGATTAAGTCTACAGGTGCGCTGTCGTCGATCTCAAGTAACTTGTCATTGACAATGTTGAACTGTTTCCAGGTGTCGTCGACTTGTTTTCGACAAGTTGTTAAGGTGGCCTTGTTGTGTTGACCGGATTGTTCGTATTCGTCGAGTAGTCTCGATACGAACTGGAATTGGTCATTCAGATTGTCTTGCTCCCGACGCAAGGAGGTAATTATTGTTGCGCTTGCCATTGTTGCGGCGGATAGTTGATTGTCAATATAAGGAATGAGCTTACATTGTTGTTGTGAAATGGACGTGAGGTCGCATGTATGCTTAGCGAGGTCGTTTGGTTGTGTGATTAAAGTTGTTACGACCGTTCGCGGAGAGACGCGGTCGCTAGGAAAACGCGTCAGCGAGACGCGTAAATTCTCGCTACGATTCTATTAATCGACGCCGCGAAATAGTCGTTCCTCTGTTTCGATTAAGATAACAGAGGTGGTTCAATGAATTTAACACTGTATTAACAGGTTAACATATAGTACATTTGACAATAATATGATGAACGCGCCACAAATTGTTTAACAATGAATATGGTAAATATATTATAGAAAGTTGACCCGACTTTGTAATACCTCTCAATGAATTCGTTAGACTATGTGTCTTTAATTTTAATCGTCAGACCTCTCGATGTATAACGTGTGACTCGTTAGAAGGGACTGATTGCCTTTCGATCATTTCTTTGTCTTCTTTGGAAGACGACTCCCACTATGCTCGGGTCACGCCACCCTATATTCGCGCCTATGATTACGTATGTCGCCTTCTTGTATGGAAAACGTAACGAACAAAAATCGACGTTTCTAAATCTCGCTGCTTGGCGACAACTATTCGCTCGTCGATACATTGTATATGTTCCGTCGGGCAGATAAGACAATCTGCCTGCGACACTGAAGAACCGCGAGCGACGGTTAGAAATACAGCCTGTGATAAGCCTCGTGGCGTAACAAAAGTTGTTGGAATTCGTTACGTTGATGATTGTCCAGCTGCGGCAAGAGGATACGTGGTTGCGTTCCCTTGCCGATGGATGCTTCTTCGAAGGTGACGCTTCTGACGTCACTGGCTTCGCTGTAGTGATAACACTATCGCTGCTGGTTTTGATGTATTCACTTGGAACTATGTGGTCACTGGTAAGTGCACTTTTCACTGACACGCGATCCGGCTCGAAGGTCCACGTTTATTCAACCATTCGCGGAGAGACGCAAACGCGAGAAAGCACGTCAACGGGAGACGTAAATTACCATTACAATTAGATAATCGACGCTACTAACTGATCGATCCCCTTATTTCTGTTTCTCGATGTGTCATAGGCGACCGTCGTCCCCTGGTGATTTACTATGACACACCTGTAAAATTGAGTTCTCCATCGCGTTCCAGCCAATTTCGGTAATTGCTACGAAATTGTTGTAAAAACTGGGTCAAATCGTCGATCGTACGGCTACTGAGGCTGATCAAGGTCGGTCTGTCGGATTCTCGTGTTCCTGCTGACCGTTTCAACGCGTTAGATGCTGTACATGATCAGCCACTTTGACAAGTGCCGGTATTTATTAAGCCCGTGAACGATCGTTTCGAATCGACTCACGAGAGCTTCGTATTACGCTAAAGAACCCTTCAACCTTCTTATAAGATAGCAGATATCTGCCCATCGTCGATATCACGAATCCTCGTCTGATCGCTGTATCTATATACAAACGCGACAACAGATTGCCAAGCGACAAGAAACCAATTTCCTTTTTTAAATACATCTACTCTGACTCGTTTCACCGCGAAAGGAACGACAGTGGCATACGACGAAACGGACACCATCAATGGTACGTAGCTTCGTTGATATATTCTACTTAACGTGGAAATTCTTATTATCGCACGGCCTTCTTCGACCAACCTTTTCTCCTCGACGATCGTCGCCGATTATATCTCTCCTCTATAGAACTCTATAGAACAGCAGCACTCGTAATGCGAATAATTCCGCCGTTTCACCGTCGATTCACGCCCACCCCGTGGGATAACTCGGTCTTTCGATGGCAATTCGTGCCTTGTTTGGATGATCTCCAACCTTTGTTCTTTGACGTTTGGTTGTTCAAAACCACGGGTTTGTTGTTGGGTTCCCACGGTACCCGCGGATCGTACGACGGATATTGAAACTAGGGCATTACATGAGTTACACGACGGTTTATTTTCAGTTCGAGAGTTCCTTCTCTGACGGGAAATTTCGATATTGCAAGTTGAAGGATGGCTTAATTTTACGAAGAGGGAGAATCGAAATAATTCGAAGCAAACAGAGGTGAGGTGGAAGCGACGAATGGAGACGAGGGCTCTCGTTTATCCATCAGTAATCTCCGCGAGAAACTAGGCGAGATCGACGGGAGTGGCGGCTAACCAATACACTCATCGACGTTTCTTGGCATCTTACATTTACTCGCGTTAAGAATACGAATCGTACAAAACAACTATTAACGTGCGTCCGTTGCTCCATCGACCTTGTTCTACGTTTCGCCCTTCCGCCTTTACAAAATTCTCCACTATACACGATATATGCCATTTTCTTTCAACCGCGAACAGACCATAGCAGAATTTTCGTAGGCGATAAATTCTTCGAAGGAACTCCAAGACACGAGTAGTACCAGTCGATGGCGAATAACTCGCGCCTGTTCTCGCGTAACGAAATCCACATAAATATCGAAGGGCGGGACGAAATGGAGACGCCTGCCGTCGGAATGTTTCTCCATCAGCCGGTACTCCGGCGGAGATCCACGTCCACGAACTCTTTAAAGTGGCTTTCGTTCGACGTTACGAAGCTTTTAGCCACGATACGACAACTTTACTTGGTCCTCGGTTCTTCCAAACCTTCCTCCGTCTTTTCCATTTTCTTCCCTCTTTATTTATACCCAGGAGGAAGGAAGTTCGTCTGTCGCGGCGGCGTGGAGGAGAGGTCGAAGCCCCAGGGTTAGTCGATCCTACGTGGTAAAGCGAACGGGCGGTAGTTGGACAGTAATTGATTAGCTTTCTCTGCTAAGGTTCTCCGAAATCGAGCGTTCGATCAGAGACTTCTTTCAGCTCCCTTAGATACATTCAGTCGCTCTCTTATATTCTCTCCCTCTTTTTCCCTTTCTCTCGTACTCTTTCGTTCGTTACATAGCGGTTTTTTTTCATTTTGTTCATTAGTTTAGGTAGATAGGTTTAATCGGTTATTTAGGCGCGTTGATTAGTTATGACTTCCAGCAGCGGACCTTCATCCGCTTCCTTCTAGCCTATTTGTTGTGTGTTCGGATAACTTTCCGGCAAAATCGCGCGTTGGGTGGCTTGCTTCGAGTTAACGATCAACCCGCTACTCTTCTCTCCATCGTCGTTACCCGGTTTATATTATACTTTCTTTCTGTCTCTCCCGACGAAGAGTGTCTGCACAACTCGCTCGTACACCGTCCTAAACGTCGTCGTTTCGATGGAAATAAAGACGAGCGTAGTTGTCCTACAATAAGAATATCGCGACCTTCGGATGGAAATTGAAGGTGCAAGTTCGCAAGTGTCTCTTCCTCTGGTCCGTCGAATAATTTTTCTTCCTCGTTCCTGCGTATCCTGAGTGCCACCCCCCTCTTTTCCTCTTTCCTCCTCCTATTCCTATCTTCCTTCTTGTGTTTCTGGGCAATTCGTGGAGCTCAGTGAAGGAAGACGCTGGTGACGGACGTGGTGGTGTGGAGCAGCAGGTCGGGTACCTCCGTGGGGGTGCCCTCGTACTCCTATGCGCTCATGCCAAGCCGGTGGATCTTCGCCGAGAGAAAGTTGTGGAGGACGAACACGATCGGCATGGGACAGCTCTCGAGGTCCAGCTCAATCTCGCCATCCTTGCCACTAAATTCGAGCCACAGTTGACGCGCCCCGTCGTCCGCGGGGATCTTCAGTTTATCAAAGGATCTTGTCCAGAGAGGAGTCGGAGATGAGCTTGGACTCGCCCCTTTATCTCCTAATATCTCGCCCCTAATCAGGAAGAACGCTTAAAGCAATTGAAGCAGAAGCGGGAAGTATTTAAGCAGGAATTAACGAGATTTCGAACGATCCTTGAAAATTACGAAGCAAGAGGATCAGTAAATACCGTTCAATTTATGTTAGAGGATTTGGAAGCGGAATACGCAATATATAAAAAACATCAATGCGACCTAGACGAGATAGACGAGGGTCAGACAATACAGGAACGACTGGACATTAAACAGGAGTTCTTGGACTGCAAAGGACGCGCCACAGATATACTTGAACGAGCTAAGGGACGGAGCCGCTGCTCCGACGCAGTAGACAGGAATTCACCCATCTTACCGTGCACATCGCACTCAGAGCTAGGGTACCAGGACATTGCGATACCGAAAATGCAGCTACCGACCTTTTCAGGAGCATACGAAGATTGGCCCGGATTCGCCGATCAATTCCGTTGCACGATACACGAGAATGCCCATCTTGATGACTGTACGCGGCTTATGTATCTACGATCGTGCTTAACACAGGAGGCTGCTGACGCGATAGCATCTTTAGCGAACACCGCTAACAATTATTCAGTGGCCTGGCAACTTTTGGAAAGGCGCTTTAATCAGCCAACTAAAATCGTGAACAACCATTTGAAGGCGATATTCGACGCTTCCCCCTTGCAAAGGCCATCACACCAAGACATACGATCGTATTTAAACCTAGTCGAAGCACATTATAAGGCTTTGCAAGCCCTCAACCAACCAACAGTGGACACTGTGCTGTTATACTTGCTCACCTCCAAACTGGACCCCGAGACAGAGTTTAGGTGGAAGGAAAGGGTGGCACACACACCTTTCCCAAGCATCGGAGATCTGTTCGACTTCCTACACGATCATTGTAAGTTGTTGGAAGCCACCAGATCAAACTACCAAAACCCACCACGCCCCACAACCTATCCGGATAAGTCACGCGTTCGGAACCAAGACAGTAGACGCAGTCTGACTACAAACCACACCTCCGTCGCACAACCTCAAAGCCCGTGCAATCTGTGTAACGGATCTTACACACCTCGAAACTGTAGGCAATTTTTATCAATGTCAGTTCCGGAGAGAGCAAATCTCGTGAGAGAGAAGAAAATCTGCTCCAACTGTCTGCGTAGCACGCACTCTGCGGAGGAATGTCGATCTGGCAGCTGCATGCTGTGCAGTAAACGACACCACACTCTCCTCCATGCGAACGTAGACAAACCAGGGCAACCAATTCACACCAATTTAATATGTCTATCAAATAGGATAATTCCAACTGTTTTGTCTACAGCAATCATTAAAATCCAGGATCGAACAGGAAACATGCAACAGTGCAGAGTCTTGTTGGACTCCTGCTCCCAGGCACATCTTATCACGAACGAAGCGTGTCAGCGGCTCGGGCTGCCCACACAAAGGGTAGATATACCGTTATGTGGGGCCAATCAAATGCAGTCACAGATTCGCCAAATGACTCGAGCAAAGATTCAGTCACGAATCAGTGACTATCAGACAGACCTGACATTTTTGGTCATGGATCAGATTTCACAGGCCGTGCCATCCGACGAGATGGAGCTAAACAGTCTAAACTTGCCGGAACAGATCCCATTAGCGGATCCGACATTCTATCGATCATCAGACATCGACGGCCTCATTGGAGCCCAGTTGTTTTGGGATCTCCTTCGCGAAGGAAAGATAGTCTCAGCCAACCCGACCCTGCAGCTACGAAATACAGAGTTAGGTTGGATCGTCACAGGGGAACAACAGGAGAAGAAACAGTATCTCCAAGGTTTTCAGTTAACAGCCAGAGAGTCAGCATCCGAAATGACGTTAGAGTCTTCCTCTAAGCTTAACGAAGCGAATAACAACAATGAGACGAATGAGACGCGAAACAAGTGCAATGCCACGTTGAAGAAGGAGGACGGTAGAGCGGCAGAGACTTTGAAGAAAGTAAATGAGAACTCGAAGAATAAGAGCAACAACGAGAACATTAGTGTAAACGCGAATGCCTGTAAACAGGTTGTAACGATGACCAGAATTGGCAACGCGCGAGTGAATACAAATAAACTGTGCAGTGACTCAGATAGGGGCACATTCAGAGACTTGAAGAATACGAACGGAGGTATGAACATTAACGTAAATCGCAATCCCGCGAAGAGGGATGTGTATACGTTCTCCAACTACCCACCAGTAGATCCCACGGGAGAGGGGAAAAGGAAATGTCCACCAGGTTTATCCATCTTCAATATCAAGAGAAAGAAGCAACAGCATATGTCGAGCCAAGTGCCGAAGAAGCAAACTGAAGTACATCCACCTGCAGTAGTGCAAACCAACGCCAAGTCACTTCGAAACCTTCCAATGGAGCCCGTTATGCCGGCGAAACGCGCTGCGAACATAGTCAGAGAAGCTGGTCCTAGTCGAGCACACATGCCACCAAGGTCGAAACCTTCGTCGACTCAGTGTCAAAATCACCCGCGAACAATGCGGGAGTTACCGAACCAAAGGATTCCAAGGATAATTGAAAGGATGCGCTGGGAAAGACGGGACAGATTAGAATGCCCACACCGTCGAAACCAAGGCAGCCTAAGCGATCGGTACGCGATGCGAACCAACAACGGCAGGCGTCGTCCCTTAAACGAGAAAGAGACCAGGAATCGATAGACATTTTGGACCTCAGCTGTGGAAGGAAGATGGACATACATCCGTAAAGAAGACCACAGCCAGGGACGAAACTTAAACAGTCATAATCATACAATAACCCAGGATAGACTAGGCAGTGGCAGGTTAAGATAGTTAGGATGCACTCTCACTCTTGTAAACCTACAGTCAGACGAATGCATTATACACACTTACACCCTTCTTCACAATACACAATTTTTTTCTTTTTCTTTCGAACGTGACCGTTCAAGGGGGGCGGTATGTTCGAGATTTTGGAGTGGCCGCCTGGTAATTGCCGCGGCGGTTTATGGGACCATGCGACCCGCGGGCAGGACGACCGTTAAGGGTACCCTAATGCAGACCCCTCATAAACAGTGGGCCTATTGTACAGTCAAGGTACTTTAGGACCTCACGGAAAACACGAAATCTCTTTATTTTTATGCTACATATTAGGAAAAACCGGACGCACGGGTTTTCCCCAAGGCAATTAGGTAGAGACTTGAGACACCCCACCACGAACCTTCCGCTAGGACAGCAACATCCCCAAGAATTACTCTGGCACCAGTCTTCGAAGAGTCAACACCTACCAGTCGTCAATCAGTGAATTAAATTCAGTGTAGTCATAGGAATTCAGTACATCTCAGAACAGTTGCAACAGAGTATTGAGTAGAATAAATAAGGTGAATTAAACCTCGCTCTTTACACTTATTATAATCCTCCACCTTGGGCGCTAATAACGTTCAAGGTTCGCGATACCAACCGATCAGTTGTGCCTGACTGGTCGTTATTTAATTTGTGTGTCGCAACAGTGTCCGATACATAAATTTAATCAAAGAACAAATAAGTAATCATGAACAACGCGTTTCTGGACCTGATTGCGTTTTTCAACAAGATAGTGCACCTGTACACACACCAAGATTGCTCCAATCATACTTTTATGAAAATAATATATCTATTTTATCGTGGCCTGCAAGCTTCCCGGACCTTAATATTATTGAAAATTGATGTAGAGAACTTGTTCACGGCGTATACGCGAATGGAAAGCAATATCAACAAGTACAACAATTAAAGAGTGCAATTGTAGTTACATCCAGAAACTATATAAATCGATAGCAAATACAATAGAACAATAGAAATGTACAATAGAAATAATAGAAAATAACGGAGGATGTACCCAATATTAAATAAATATATACGTTTGATAAGCAATTATTGTTAGTTACAATTTATGTTGATTATTATTTTCTACATGTGCCATTATTTCGTTCTTAAAATAGAACAATTTTTTTTGTTACACACTAAACCTCATAATATTTTTAATTACTTTCAACGAACCTGAGGTCATAATGTTTTGATATTATACGTTACAGACGAAAAATTTTACACGTATCAATGAAAAATTAAAGATAGCTCACACTGGGCAATCTCTTTGACGAGGAGTGTATATTACTACAGACAATAGCTTCTGGAATACTGAAATATTTTCCGGTGAAAGTAAATTCTGTTATTAAATATAGGTTTGGGGTTGATATTTAGTGGATTCACTCAGATTGGATTTTACTTTCTATATTTCACCACCTTATACAAAACATCTGAACACACCGGATACACTTAGATTTTTAACACGTGGTCGACTCCTAAGACAAAAGAGCGTCGTTAGGAGTCGTGCCAACTTCGCTTGTAGGAACTAGCGATCATACCAACTTAACAAATTCAATATTCTTCAGTCTGATGAGCATAATTATGTGTGGAGAAAAGCCAATACTAAAATAGAAATACGAAATTTGCTCCCGGCAGTAAAACACGAAAGTGGTTTTGTCATGGAGTTGTATGGCAGCCAATGATAATGAGAACTTAGTATCTATAAACTGGATTTTAGTCCAATATAAGTATTTGAACATATTAACGACAAATCTGAAGTAAAATGCTAAAAATACATAATCTTCACTTTCAATAGGATATTGATCCGAAACATTGAACCTGGGTTGTAAAAGAATGGATACTGTACAATACACGCCACCACAGACCCAACATATAAACCCAATATGATATATATGGGATGGAATGGATAAAAGATTAAGTAATCGTGAAATAAATAAGGAAAAGATATGAGAACATTGTAGCGACACGCGAGAAGGAATTCAAATCCTGTTGTTGTTTTGTTTCGGAGTATCAAGACCGTTAGGTCACAGGTATTATAAGGAGTAATGAACTCCGAGCAAAACAATGTCGCCGCTACTTTCAACCGTCAAACGCAGTCGAGTTCAAATTTTCCGACTGTCCCCTGACCAATATAAATAAACAGACGCAATCACGAGCGAGGAGTTCATCGATCGATGTAGAAGCATTCGGACGCATAAACAAGTATCTACGAAGTTTCTCGGAGATAACGTGTATTTATTCCGTGACTATGTATTGTACCAGGACTTGTAATTTGTACTGAACTAATTCTCATATACAAAATATATTTAACGAATTGCATACGACAATAATTCGTCTATATTATGTCGTGATACCGGAATAGTCCTATCCTCCACAACATAACAATTACTTACATATGAAATAATGTTGACATAAATATTACACAAAAATTAGAACACAGTATGAAAAGCTGTCCTAGAGATGTTATTCAAGGCAAAAGTGACGGAACTAGATATTAGTATGAGGTAAGAAATAGAAATAATGTGGTAAGAGATAGAAATAGAGAAATGTTTATAACACTGTTTTTACGTGTTCCTGTAATGAGTATTCTCTAACTTCTACAAATGTTATCCAATTCAAATTTTACACGTATAATCTTGATATCTGTACCTTGCTGTAGTTGCGAGAATATTTTGAAATATCAAGTGCATCACACACACGCGCGCGCACGCGCGCGCGCGAGCACACACACATTTTTATCTTTATATATATATCTATATCTTTAAAGTTTCAGTAGGGAGCATTCAAATTCCTTCGAGAGCCATTGTACATAACACATACATGTATTTTACATATTTTACTATACTATAACTATATAAAAATTCGGAGTATAATAATCGTTATTTCCGGTATTAAAATCGTTATTAAACATTTATTGAATTAATCTTCAAATTGAAGTACAACCATGGAAAATTATCAAAAGAATCACATCTAGGTTTTACAAGTATGCCACAAGGTAACACAAGGTTTTGCGCAATGATCGTGTACATGTCCCACCTGTAGTCTTGAAGCGTAGCCAATCAGCAGGCAGCACTACTCCTCTGTCTTCACTGTTATCATAGACATCGGTGCTGTTCAATCGTTTTTCGTATTTCAGTCAAGGTAGAGTGTACATCGTATAAAAATTTACTGAACGTTATAATTTTTGAATTTACCAAGCATTACTTGGTAATAAGTACTAAGTGGAGAATTAAATTTGACTAGAAACATGATCTGCAAAGTTTCTGTAAAAAGAGATTTAGCGAAGGTAAATATTTTATACATACAATTTTATAAAATAAAAATATTTGTATACATATTAGTTTTGTATAAATAATTTTAACCTACAAATTTGTTCCAGGATAGATGGGATACTACAGTAACAGGAAAGGAAATTATTCTACATGTAAAAGTAAGTCGTAATAACAAATACAGTTTTCTTCTATGTTTTTTGCATTTTCATTACATTCTTGATTTTCATATACATAACCGTCTTTTATTTAAAGAAGAATTTACTTTTTCAAGGACTTTTTGTATAAATTTCAATAATAACAGCTATTTTTGATATCTTATTTTAACCTTTGTCCTTGTTTATTTGGGCTACTGTACCGCTTATTTCCTTTTAATGTTTACGCACTGTGCTAATTTTGTGTGAATGATCTAAAAATATATGAGGCCTGGCAAATGAAATGATTTGATGTAGAAAATTCTTAATTTTCATAAAATAGTTTTGAACTGCCATGACTGGGTGGAAACAAAGAATCTCGGAAGTGAATTATGAAATAAACCGCTTCGCAAATGTACGTTGAGAGTGTTACGCCACGAGGGTTACCACAGGCTGTATTTCTAACAATCGCTCGCGGTCCTACAGTGTCGCAGGCAGATCGTCTTATCTGCCCGACGGAACATATACAATGTATCGACGAGAGTATAGTTGTCATCAAGCAGCGAGTTCTAGAAGCATCGATTTCGGTCCGTTACTTTTTCCACACAAGAAGGCGGCATACGTGATCATAGGCGCGAATGGTGGCGTGACCCGAGCATAGTGGGGATCGTCTCCCAGAGAAGACAAAGAAATGATCGAAGGGCAATCAATCCCTTCTGAAGAGTCAGACGTTATATGTAGAGAGGTTCAGACGGAGAAAATCCAGATCACTTATTCTAAAGCATACATCGAGAGATATCGTAAAGTCGGGTTGAATTTCTGTAACATATTAACTGTATTCATCGCTAAATAATTTGTGACGTTTATATGATTACATTCATTATTGTTAAATATACAGACTATATTAACCTGTTAATACAGTGTTAAATTCATTGAACTACCTCTGTTATCTTAATCGAAACAGGGGAACGACTATTTCGCGGCGTCGATTAGCAGAATCGAAATAAGAATTTACGCCTCTCGCAACCGCGTCTCTCCGCGAACGGTCGAAAATACATATATACATATAAATATATACATATACATGTATACATATAAATGTAATATATACATGATATTCGACTATGGGTATAATAAAATGTGAGGATCGACTCTTAAGGTAAACAAATTAAAAATAGAAAAATTGTATTTTCGGCTTTGCTTTTTTTAGGAGTAGTTATTGACAAATAAAAATTTACACGAAGTAAAGATAAGACAGTTCGAACAGTGGGCAGCTCAGAGACCCTTAAATTGAACAACGCATGCGCAACAGCTGTCCGAGCATATGTAATCGAATAAAGAGGCTATGACTTTCGGAAACGTAAACGATTCCAACGTCTTCCGAACTTCTATTTGTTCCTATTACTAGTATTATGTGACTTTTGTCAAACCTTATGTTCTAGTACAGTAAGACTAACTTTTTCCTCTATTAAGCTGGACGCTGCTGGATCTAGCGAGTTCTGCATTTTTATTGCATTCTTTCGGGTGCCTAGCTTCACTATATGCTCACATCTCGGCAACCCTAATCCTCCGTTGGTTTTGGGTGTGTAAAAGAACCCAAATGCAGTCGAGAGCTTTAAATGAAGGATCCCTTTGATCTCCTGCCTTATTTCACTGCCTAGTAGCTTTAGTACTCCCTCGCTAGGTGGATTTATTAACAGATTATAAAAATAGCGACGGAATATATAGCTTGTGAGTAGCTCCATCTTTTGGCCAGGTTTTAGAGATAATTTTCTAGTTCTTTGTATCATACTCAGAATTTCTGGCACGATAATCCCACATCTTAGTCCTTTCCATGGCCCCACCTTTGCACCCAGGTAGCTGAAGGCCTTATCTGGCTCAAGAGTTGGTCCGCTTTCTACTTCTATCTCTGGGTCCTTGATGTACCAGGTGTCCTTCTTTGAGATCACCTGAAGCATTTTTCCACAGAGATACTCATTCCCAGGCTCTTCAGGTAATCCTGAACCATGTATAGCTGTTCTTGAGCTTGTAGGGTGCTATTCACTGAGACGATAAGTATGTAAAATTGCCGTTTATTCAATTCGTCCTTAACAGTATGCACATACAGCCGTTTGCTAACAGTTACTAAAATCTTTTCGAATCGCGTGTGTTTATTTACAGGAGTCGGGGGAAAGTCGGAAGATTCAAACTTGCCTTTGTTTCACGGTCACATGTAACGGCGGCGTTGTTTTGCTCGGAGTCTGTTTGTTCTTACAATATACGTAACCTAATGAACTTCATACTCCGGAGCAAAACATCAACATGATTCGAATCGAGTTCTAACTCGTGTGCCGCTACAAGCTTCCCTTTTGTCCTTTCCGAGCAGTACAATGTCGTCGGCGGAGGCCAATCTAGGGACCTTATTTCTTTCATTAATTTTTATGCCCTCAATCTTTTCTTCTACTGCCTCCAGCAGCGGCTCCAGGCACAAGTTAAATAGTAGTGGCGACAAGGGATCACCATGTTTAACTCCCCTGAGGATTTCGATCTCGACCCCTGCTCCATTCTTCGCCTTGATCTTGGTCTTGCAATTTTTATACATGTTTTGTATTAGCTCGATCAGCGGGGTCAAGATACCTTTGCTTGACAGACAAGGTTTAATCGCCGAGTGGAGCACCGTATCAAACACTTTTGAAATGTCCACTATTGTGTAGACACCTCCTTTCTCCATTTTACTGTGATCAAGGGCTGCGTTTAGGAGTTGCACATTTATTTTACATCCGTTTTCGGAGGTGAAGTCCTTCTGTCTTATATTTTGTACGGAACTCTCCTTATTCTCCCATCGAGAATTGAAAAGACAATTCTGCCGAGAATGAGGCCTATAGTTATAGGCAGCCAATTCTCGGCCTTCCTTGCATCCCTGTTTAAGTATTAGTGTTGTTATACTGTCTCTTCAACTCTCCGAGAAGTGAGAGGTAAAACAAAGGATGTTGTATAACAGCGCCAATACTGTGGGCAGGCACGGATTAACAGATGTTTATTTTCCAAGCCGTCCGGACCCGCGACTGTTTTGTTTCTTATTTTCTTGACCCACTCACTTATTTCTTCGGCAAGTACTGGAGGAAAATATTCCTGTATAAAATCTTCTAAGGCACATCTTACCGGTATTGGAGAGTTTGATGGCCGAATTTTGCCCCATAAATCTTTGTAAAGGTGTTCCACCTCTTTTGCTTCAGGAGATTGTCTGGCTGGTTCCAAGTAGGCCAATGCGTTATTAGCAATAACGTCGGCTAACTTCTTCGAACACTCTTTAAATATATTTTGAAAAATATATATATTTATCGTTCTTTTGTTTCCACTTCGATCTTTCTTTTGGGGCTTTTTTATTTCCTCATCCTTTGCATTATTTCTTATTAACGCTCTATATAGAGACGTGCCGACAAATTCATTAATATTCATCGCCAAAATTTCTTTATTTCATTCCACACCTTCTTTAGTTCCGTATATATTTCTCATGTGGGAGATGTCACTTCGAGGTATTTTCTATTTCTTTTCTCAGACTGCGCAGCCATTCACGAATCGACTCTTCGCTTACTTCATCATTCTCTATTCGTGCTGGCGCACAGCCTGGATCGACGGGATTGCACCCTCCCTCTGTCTCCTGGGCATCCTCCTGAGGGCTCGCATCCTCACCAATTATCCTTAACTTTTTCCTCTTGTTTTTAATTTGATCTATTTGTTAAGGTATAGAGAGGATTTGGAAAGAACAAAAATATAAAATTTATTTATAAATTATCTAAATTTAGCTCTACATGTGGGTTACTCTCTAAAGGACTCAACAACACACTCGATTGCTTGTTTGTTTTCTTCTATTAGCTCTTTTGTCTCAACTGAGACCCGGGCGTCCTTTGACGCTCACATACACTCTAGGGAGGGGATGCATACATGTTTCTGCTCGCTCTTCGCTGCCTCACACTCACAAGTACAATATAAATGTACTATCTATTTAACACAACTATTCCCTTTCTCTTTCCATTTCTAACGGCAGGTTGTGCATGCCGTTCGTGGGTGGATAGACCTCTTTGAGTTCCGAAGCTCATGAGGCAAGCTTCACACTTAAATGCTGCTCCATTACTTTGACTTGGGCCACTACATTTCGGTGCGTGGCATCTTGCAGCACGAAGCTTCAGAAAACTTCTTCCGCAGTATATACATCCCCATTGAATGTGGGTATCCACGTGAAGCAAACTAATGTGCTTGTCAAGGTCTCCCAACGTCATAAATATCGAAAATATCGTTACACAAGATCTATACATGATCCTCGTAAATAAAATGCCACTGATATTCCTAGTGTCGACTGCCTCCTCTCTCCTAGGTTTTTTTGCGTGATTTACTTTTCTCTCCTCCAAAGGGGATATCGCCTTTTGTTTCGACGATAGACTCGTCTCCATCTGACTGGTCATCGATACCCCATCATGCTTTGTTTCTCTCTGGTCCCTCGGGATCATTTGAGTAGCGACCGACTTCTAATCGCGACGTCCACTGTTCACTTCCGCGTTGGAATCAATCCACTCCCTTACTCTTTTGATCTCTAGTACGCTTTCATTGTTTAGCTTTTCCAACATGGAATCTTCCTTGCCCGAGACCGTGATACTCCTCATCATTCTCTCCATGTTAAGTGATAATGAAATTTCTAAGCTCAGCATGTTACCTTCTTCCTCGCAGTGCTCTTCTCCGCCTCTTTCCGTCTAGTTCTCCCCCATCACCATATTTTGCAAAACTGCCCTATCTATAATGAGGATAGACAGAAGCTGCGGAACGCCACAGAAGAATTTGCATCCGGGTGCGCAAAAAAGCCAGACCCCGAGCCAAAGTCTCAGACTAGCACAACGTGAATCTGAACGGAGCAGAGGGAAACCGACCCCACCTGACAATAGCAGAAATAGTAATAATTAGCGGACGAATCAGAGTGAGGAAATAAACAAAACAAACGAATGCAAACAAACAATACGACGGATTAAAAAACAGGACATTAGGCGGGAAAGAACAAAGAAGACGATAACAGCAACGGAACCACGACGCGGAACAAAACACAAAGCGTGTGAGCCGGAGAGATAACCTGCGACCGTCAGTGCAGACGGTATCCATTCAAACGGATACCGAGACGGCGCATAGATAATCGACTGGAGAGCCAACCTGCTGGGACCGAGTTATATCCTGACAGTTCCGTCTCCTCGTGGCCCCCGCTGGTTACGGCGCAGCGCGATCCATGCACCTCCGGCCCAGTCCGGAGCATCCAGAACTCTGTATGGTTCGGTCACCACCGCTAGAACGACCGTGCTCTTCCGGATGGTTTGGAAGAGCAGGTCTTGCGCCTGTCTTGACCGTCCCAAGTTGGTCTGGAAGATGCGCATCCTTTAACCCCTTAACCTACAACTACGGGCATAGTGTTGAGAAAAGTTAGGTTAGTATGATCGCTAGTTACTACAAGCTAAGTTGGTACGACTTCTAGCGACGCGCTTTTGTCTTAGAAGTCGACCACGTGTTAATTGACCAAGAGTATCCTGCGAGTTAAGACGTGTTGTACGAGGCGGAGAATATATAGATTAAATCAAGTCTATGTGAATCGATTAATTATCAAACCCAAACCTACATCAATTAACACATAGCCCGTAGTGCGATGATCGGATCAAACGTAAATATTACGGCCATAGCCCGGACTAGATGGTCGGAGCAAATGTAAATGTTACGGACATAGCCCGTAGCACGATGATCGAGCCAAATATAAATATTAGCGGCGGTGCCCTCCTAAAGTTATAAATATTTGTGGAATAAGTAATTTGATTAGTAATTACAACCTGATGCAGTAATTGTGGTAGATGCAAGTACTACAAAAAGTTTATTTATATAAAAATCAGACCAATGGGGTAAGGTATCTTTTGCAAGAGTTCCTCGGGGTCGCGTACCCGTACTGCGACTCGCCAGCGAGTCCGCAGTCCCTGAGGGATTGGAACTTGAAAGGCAAGAGAGAGGAGAAGTGGGAGAAAGAAGGGAGAGCCGTGACCTCCGGGCTGCTTGGTAAGACGTCCCCTCCCGACCTCTCGGCCGGGACTGCAAACTCCTCTCTATGATACTACGTAGTTAGTTAATTTAAAAAAATTAAAAATTTTTCTTACAAGCATTCAACAAACTCGGAAGATTCATATGATAGTACGTTTTTAGACTGATTTGTGAAAAGATATAATGATTGCAAATGTTCCATGGCGGTGTTTACATATCGTGATATTAGTAAATTTTTTGATGTACGAATCAAAATATACGATATATACGATATATAATATAAATAAACGAAATGTACGAATCAAAATATTCCCAACGAATCAATTCTGAGAAAAGATTACTTAGAAGATTCGTATATAACAATTATTTAAAGTATACGATATATTGGTGAAAACAATGTGCATTTCAATTCATAAAACGACAGATAAAATTGGCTGTTATATAGCAAACATGGCACATTATGTATGAGAACCTTCAATGCTTCAGTTACTTGCCTGTAAAGAATGGAAGAAAATAGATCGCGCTATTGTCGCATGACTAGTGAATACATTATCGAAAATAATATCGCAGCGCAATCGCGACTCTGTGTCAGGTGCAAGATGTACTCCATTCATAAAAGCTTGCTTAGTGTAAATGCATCGTGACTCAAAACCAGAGTTGCTGTGAGTCTACGCAGCAAATAGTGATAAAAAATATTGAAACTGAATCGCACGATTAATCTTATTTAATTTTCCGCCATAGGTAGTGATGCTTGCACACAAAATATGTAAATTTTCGTCAATATTGTACCTCAATCCTTGAATATTGACCACATACGATCGATAGTATTGTCGAGACTTGGTGTTTAATATCATCGTCAGTGAGGATGATACTAATACATATATGTCGGGTTATGATTAGAATTTTGGGCGCGTAACAACTCATCACGTGAATTAGCCATTGTTTCACAAAGCCGAGATTATATTTACACGTATATACAAGACTATCACAAAGCTTAACAAATAATAATTCTAATGGATAATAAGTTTGATGAACAATAAAGTTAGTGAATAATAAATTGTATGAATAATTAAGTCTAACAGATAATAAGCCTAATGAATAATAAATTTAACGAATAGTAAGTTTAATGAATAATACGATTTACGAATAATAAGTTTAATTAACACTATTAGCAATGTTTTTTGGTTCAAACGAATCCACGGTCACCGGGATAACTCTTTACTAAGCGTAAACTAATCTTAGGCGCAAAAATACGATTGTTGAAAATGCTCGATGTGTCACTCTCCAAGGCAACCGCACGAATGCCAGCCTCGTGGAGATATTTCTCGCTGTACGATTGCATTTGTTTTCTATACTCGTTTGGAAGCATCGAGAAGGTTCCAAACGCTCGTTGCTAGGCAGTCTCTGCTTGAAGTTTGATACACACTCGTTGGAAGCATCGAGAAAGTTCCAAACGCCGTTGCTAGGCAGTTTCTGCCTGGAGTTTGATTATTAATACAATATATGTGTCCCATTGTATCGTCACCTCCAAGGCAACATCACACGTGGCTAGACCCGCTCCCGAGGCCGGATGCCGCCACAACCACATTTCTCGGAAAACCCATACAACCACTCCAGAGCGCCGTTAGGCAAAACGTCCATCCCGTGATCGTGGCTACGTTCGGCGACCAATTGTCACCTCGAACCCAATCTCGCTATCACAAGTCTGGAACAATTACAGCTATGATAAATTCTAGGCTAGAGTACTAGAGGATGTTCCCAAAATTTCCAAGGAAAGGCTTCGGCTTTCCTTTCATCTCCGACATATATGTTTAAAAGGTATATCAAGTAGGGTAGGACAACCGAGTAGGGGATGATTCTATACGCAAATATAACTTTATCGTATGAAGTTTTTTCGTATAACAATAACGAAGAAGTTTAGATGTTTCCACTTAGTTGTATCCATTGCTAGTATGTTGTTCCGTCATGCGGCCTGACATAGGCTATATTCTTAACCGTCGATTGTGTTACGCCGCGCGACCCTCTACCTAGACCAGGTCATACACCGCGGGCCAGACGGACGCCAGATGTCCATTCATCCTTACGGCGGACCCTCATTAAGCATAAGGGCCCATCATAAATCCCAGTAATTTGCAAGCGAAGGTCCTTCAGACCCAACAAATAGCCTTTTTTAAATCGCCTTTTTTACGATTGTCTACCACGGCTCGACCCGGGAAAGTTAGTTTTTCTAACTTTCGATGCAACTTTCCTTTTAATAGCCACTTTCTATCGAGGGCAGCTAAGACCCTTCCTAGGCCATCAACCTTCGTTTAACCAATTAACAACGAAGCCTACTTCCCTCACCCTCTGAGGCGAAACCGTCGCCAAATCCGATGGTCCTGTACGCTAGACACAGTCATCGCTAGCTTCCCTACGGCACAACATCGTCGCTGTGCCACACTCTTCCTAAGACAGTCATCGCTAGCTTCCCTACGGCACAACATCGTCGCTGTGCCACACTCTTCCTAAGACAGTCATCGCTAGCTTTCCTACGGCACAACATCGTCGCTGTACCTCAGTCGATTATTAGTCTAGTCTCAGTCTCGTCTCAGTCTTGTCTTGGTACTCTTCTCAAGTCAACTCTACACGTCAAGCAATTGGAGTCTACATCAAGGATCCACGCAAGTCAGTCGGCATACTACATTCTCGTCCGCTACGACATCGTCACCGAACTTGACTGATTTGCCATCGTTCATACAGTCAACATCCTTCGACCGGGTTTACACCCGAAGATCAGTCACTTACATATCTTATACACACGCAACACCGTGACTATCACCTGCATAAAGTTGTTGGAATAAACAGTGCTTTATAACTTAGTACATCAGTGTATATTCAATCAACCACCTCTGTTGTCCTAAACGAAACAGGGGAGCGACTACTTCGCGGCGTCGATTAACTGAATCGTAGCGAGAATTTACGCCTCTCGCTGACGCGTATTCCTAGCGACCGCGTCTCTCCGCGAACGGTCGTAACAAATAGTTTACTTTATTTCACACACAACAGCTATACATATATGTTACACTCTGAAGACCTCGATAACCTTCTTACACGCACGCTTGTTGTCAACTGACTCTTCTAGGAGCTTCTAACAGTTGACAACAGTCTTTTGTCTCAACTAAGACCTGGACGTCCTCTAACGCTTACACACACTTTCACATGTACAGTGTAAATGTATCATCTACCCAACACGCCTCCTTACATTTATACTGTACACTTTATTGTATTTACATTCCTCTTATTTTACATTCAACCATGACCTAAACCTTTCGAATTTCTCCCTGCACAGTGCCTTCGTAAAAATATCCGCAGTATTTTCGTCTGTACTTACTTTTATTATATTTACCTTATTTTCCTTTAAGCACTCGTGAACGTAGTGGTAATGAACTTCAATGTGTTTAGAATTTTTTGTAAAGTTTCCGTATTTTGCTATACTCATCACTCCAGAGTTATCCTCATAAATTTTTACAGGGTTATCATCTAGATTTACATTGAAGATTTTCATGAGTTCTGTGATAGACATTACTTCACTTGCCGCTTCCGATAGAACTACATACTCTGCATACGTCGAGGCTTTTGTCACACACTTTTGTTTTTTAGACTTCCATCCAATTACATTTCCATACAATCTAATTACATACCCAGAAGTCGATTTCCTATCTACATGATCTCCTGCCCAATCAGCGTCCACATAACAATCTATCGTTTCGCACTTTTCATTCCTTTTATAATGTAACCCTAAATCTCTAGTCCGGTACAAATATTTTAATCTTGAAATCTACTCAGATAATTTACACTATAACTTATATCGGGTCTGGTATTTATACTAATATACAACAGTGCGCCAATTAAATTGTTGTATCGAATGTCCTCTTTATTTATCTCAACTTTTTCATTTTTTAAGTTGGTCTCCATAGGTGTACAGTACAATTTGCTATTATGTAATTTATATTTGTTTGCTAATGAATCTATGTATTTCTTTTGGCGTAATCTCATTTCATTTTTTAAATAATCATACTCTATATTTATTCCAAGATATTCTTTTACTTCACCTAAATCTTTCATTTCAAATTTATCAGTTAATAACCTTTTTACACTTTGTATCTTCCTTTTGTTTTTACTACAAATCAACAAATCGTCTACATATATTAACAAATTTTCTCCCTCTCCATGAGTATATAGGCACAGCTCTATGTTGTTCTTCTTAAAACCTAATCTCGGACTTTCTTTTAACCCATAAAGCGCTTTCGATAATTTACAAACTCTATTCGTTCCGTCCGCATATCCTTTTGGTTGATTTACATATACCTCCGAGGTTACTTCACCATTTAAAAAGGCAGTTTCTACATCCATTTGTTCAATGATTAATCCATTTTGGCAACAATATGATAGTAATATCTTAAAGGTCTGATTACTCGCTACTGGAGAATATATGTCATCGGCTACGTTTCTTTGTTGTAATCCCCTTACCACTAATCTAGCCTTATACCTGTCATCTGATTTTCTCGCGTAAACCCACTTTACATCTAATACTTCTTTGCCTTTTACCCTTTCTACCAATTTCCAAGTTTTATTCTTATAGAGACATTCTATTTCCTTATCCATAGCCTGTTTCTAATCTTCATTATTTTCGCAACAAATCGCCTCCTCAAATGTACGAGAAATATCTACTTTACAATAATTTGCATGAATCTCGCTAATATTTTCCTTTTCTGGATACCTTACTGGAGTTCTCTTATTACGTGTAGATCTCCTAGGGATGTTTGAGCTTTCAGAACTATTATCATTTCCGTCTTCCCTACTTTCTAACTCTTCCTCGTTCATACCATCCAATAAGTAATTATCTTTGCTATCATTTCTATCTGCATCTAATGAATCCTCCTCAAAACCGATACATTTAATGTCTATTTCTATGACCTCTACATGTCTAGCTATTGTTATTTTCCCACCTAATAAGACTCTGTATCCTACTTCACTATATCCTAACAGAATTCCCGTATCTGCCTTCTTGTCCCATTTAGAAACCCTTTTTTGTTCTGGCCTTCTTACAAAAATTTTACTTCCATACAAATATAAATTTTTAACACTTGGTTTTCTCCCGAAGAATATTTCAAAAGGTGTCTTTTTCTCTATAGTATTTGCTAGTATTCGATTTTTCAAGTATGCCGCTGTACATACTATTTCCGGCCAGTACTTTTTATGTACTTTCGCTTCCGCTAATAAGCAACGTGCCATGTCCATCACTGTTCTATTATACCTTTCCGCTGTCCCGTTTAATTCATGTACGTATGTCGGGCAATTATTTATTCTTATACCTTTATCCCTAGAAAATTTTTAAATTCGATTATTTAAATATCCTTTACCATTATCGCATCTTAATATTTTTAACCTCTTGCCCGTTAAATTCTCGGCTTCATCTACGAACTGTACGAAAGAATCAAAGACCTCATCTTTTGATTTTATACTATAAATTCTAGCTACTTTACTATAATCATCGATAAATGAAATAAAATATTTTTCTCCATTGAATCCGGCAGCTTTAAAGGGACCACATACGTCCGTATGAATAAGTTCCTTTATTTCCCTAGCCTTAGTTCGATTATTTTTGAAAGGTAAATTATGCATTTTGCTTTCTATACACACCCTACATTTCACAAATTCCTTCTCAAATTCATTCGGTATGCCAGTCACTAGCTGCCCTTTACCCAAAATATTTAAGTATTTAAAATTTACGTGTCCTAGCATCCTATGCCATCTTTCCTTTTTACTCATACCACTACGTTCGGCGCTGTTTACTAAGTGCGCCTTCCCTTTCAATATACTTTTTATTCTATATGTCCCATTCTCTTTGAACGCTACAGCTGTAAGTTTATTATCCTCATCTATTACTTTTGCAATATTTCCTTTTGAAATAACCGTATTTTTATTGTCCGTTACTTTACCTAAACTAATCAAATTTGCGGACATTTCATTCGCGTAAAATACTTTCCTCATATTTATTTTATTTTGCTTTCCAAATACGTAGAAGTAGCTTATAACGTGCCCACCTTTTTTTGCTTTTATCGGTCTATTATCGCCTAAATATATATTTACCGGTTCCTTAAGGTCACTACATTTCTCAAAGTAATTTAGGTTATTAATTATGTGATCGGTACAACCGCTATCTAATACCCACACTATTTCGTTCTTACTTATCTCATTCGTCTCACTGCTGTGTGCTGCGTGCCCCGTTGCTTGTCACGTCCCGCGCTGCGCACGCGCCGTAACGTAGAATAAAACTACCAATAGCGCGAGTGAACGTTTTAATTTGAGATTCAAATAAAATTTAACAATTTGTATAGAAACCAAATTCGAGCCTCACAACCCCCACGAAATAACCCGTCACATGACGACTCTTCCACGGTAGACCTAATTATAAATAAGCGTAGCGACATAGAAGATACATAATAATTCCTTTGTTCAGAGTAGTTAACTCCTCAGTTCTGTGTGATTAGTCCCTCAGTTCTTGGTGATTAATTCCCTGATTCTTGGCGATCAGTTCCCCAATTCTTGGCAAGTAATTTCTTTGTTCATAGCGATTAGCCCTCAATTCTTTTAGCTCTTAATTTCTCAGTTCCTTTACCTTTCAATTCTTTAGTTCCTTAGCTTTAGCTCTTAGTTCCTTTAGCTCTTAGTTTTGCACTTAGTGCTTAAGTTTTTTAGTCCTTTAGTTCTTTAGCTTTTAGTTCTTTGTTTCATTAGTTCCCAGTTCTTCTCAGTTTTGTTAATCGACGTGTTTGTATTTGTCAATTTGTAAATTATTGAAAATCAATTAAATCAAAATCTTGTAATTAATAAGAGTGTAATCGTATAGCGAACGATTGTAACTTCGAGTATTCGAAATCTCAACGACAATTCTGTCAATACCCAAATTAGAATTTGAATAAACATTTGTTGTGGAAAACATTTGTCTAATAATATAATAGGATTAAGCGAATATTTATTTTCACCAACTTTGATCCTCTCCCGTGCCAGTATTCCTGCGCGTAGCAGGTTAGCCGAAACGTGGAGTTTAATTGCCAATCGTATTAAACATCAGACAACGCTACCATTTAATCTAAATTCAAAAATTAACGGCAACACAACCAAAACAAATCAAACAAAAAAGTAACAGGGTAAATATTTTGGTGACAGCGGTGGGATTCGCTCCACGGAGGATTAAATTTGGTTTAAACGGTGGGATTAGATTTTTTTGGCTATTGACAAGAATAAATGGAAACATGGCGACTTCATCAGAATCATCGGACAAGGACATGCTTCTGTCATTATTAGAAAAATTAAAAGCACGGGACGCAAACTTTCGTACGATGAACGACATGGACGAAAGACTCCGCGAATTAGAAGACGACATAAGTGTACTCAAGACAAAGAAAGAAGTAGAGACACCTGTATCACAGCCGACAATCCAGCCTCGGACAGCATCGACGGATAGTGGTTCACAACCGATTAAATTAAGAGACGCGATCGAGTCGGTACCAGTATTCGACGGACATCAACCCTCAGTATTTCAGTTTTTAAGAGCATGTGAGCGCGCGCGAAACATGATTCCGCACCATCAAGAGCCCCAACTAGTAAAATTATTAGTAAACAAGCTTCGTGGACACGTGCTCCTCGCCGCAGAGAACAGTAAAATAAACAATCTAACCGATTTTGGGAACAAATTAAAAGACATGTTCGGTCCCGGAAAAACGGTTAATGAATATAAAGGGGAATCAGCTACAGTATTCCAACGAACGAGAGAAGATATTTTGGACTACATAGATCGCGTCAGAGATCTTAGGATGGCCATAATGGATAGAGATAGATGTGATTACGGCCTCATCTCTCCGGATGTTCAAGACGCAATACAATGGGACGATGGAAGCCTTCGTAAAAGGACTTCCACACGAGATATATTTACGCGTAAAGGTAGTGGGGTACCATTCCTTGGAAGATGCGTATCGACAAGCTGTTAAAGCAACGCGGGAATTTAAAAGAGCAAATGACGGGTTGCGATATCACCATACCGTACCCCCGAACAATTACGACCATAACGGTGCTCGCCCCCCGAACAACAACCGTCTTAACACTCCGAGGCAAAATACAATGACGTGCAACTATTGCAAAAAACCGGGACATCTAATAAAAGATTGTCACACCTTCAAAGCCCGAGTAGACGCTGGAATAATCGTACCCTACGCGTCGAGACAGTCGGGAAACCTAATGACTCCTTCGAGAAGAGAACAGGGCGAACCTCGAAGGGGCCACGCTGTGAATCGCCCAAGAGTACAAGCAGCCACAAGGAGGCCAGCGTCCTCACCAGTAGAACCAACTCGACCTACAACCGCCGTCCGTTCGACCTACAAAGCCGTCGAGCAGTCGTGCAGAGGAACAATGGGAAAGGGCGAACAGCCAACAATCAAAAGAAAAGGTAACCCACGAAAGGATAAACGAGAAATACCCAGAGACGTATTCAGAATCGGACGACATCTCTCCGGGTTATTTCAATAAAATTAAATAACACTCCAAGTACTCCTACCGCGAGAATAGTCTCCCCGGATTTAAAAACGAAAACAAGTTTATTATTGGACTCCGGATCCGAAATCAACATCATAAAAAAACCTGCTTTACCCGATTCAGCGATCATCGACGAACAAGGATCTATTGAAGTTCGAGGTATTACGGCTACGAGCCTGGTCACCCTAGGGCAGACAATAATGCGGGCCATCCAGTTAATTTCCACGTAGTCGATGATTCATTGCTGATCGATCAAAATGGAATCCTGGGATCCGAATTTTTTGCAGGAAATAAAGCTCGTCTGGACTACAAGCAAAAGCATATCAAATGGAGGAATATTTATATTCCTTTCGATACAAGAGAAAAAATAATTGTGCCGAAACGAAGTTCGGTGCCGTGTTCAATAAATATTGCAAATCCGGAGGCAAACGAGGGATTCATTCCCAAAATCGAGGCGATTAAGGGAGCCTATTTTGGAAACGCTGTTGTGAAGAACCATAGGGGACGAGGATATATGAGGATAATAAACACCACGTCAAGAGATTATGAATTTACCACGCCTACAATGGTAATTGAAGAATTTAAAAGCCTCACCTCGCTCCCTACCGCGACATGCCATATGATATCCAAGTCGAAAGAAGATAGGTTCGACAGAGTAATGGCAGTATTACGGCTAGAACATTTGAACGAGGAAGAGAGGAAAAATATTGAAGTATTAATCCGGAAAAATCAAGACAGGTTCCATCTCCCAGGTAAGACGCTGGAAGGAACAGATATCCTACAGCACGAAATCACTACCACAGACGAGATACCGATTAACGTTAAACAATACCGGTACCCGCCCGCACATCGGGAAGAAATAAACCGGCAAATTCAAGAACTACTGAAAACGGACGTTGTGGAACCATCGATGTCTCCGTATAACTCTCCGTTATGGATCGTACCGAAGAAACCAGATTCCCAAGGCAACAAACGATGGAGACTAGTCATTGATTACAGAAAGCTGAACGACAAAACGATAGGTGATGTTTATCCGTTACCCAACATTACCGAAATATTGGACCAGTTGGGAAGCGCAAAGTATTTCTCTACGTTCGACATAGCATCTGGATTTCATCAGATCCGTATGGCATCTAAGGATGCCCACAAAACGGCATTTTCGACACCGTATGGTCATTTTCAATTCAAACGAATGCCCTTTGGATTGAAAAACGCACCAGCAACGTTCCAGCGGCTAATGAATTCAATATTGTCAGGATTGCAAGGAATAGAATTGTTTGTCTACCTGGACGACATAGTAATTTATTCCACATCCCTTCGTGAGCATGAAATTAAGTTCAACCAACTTATGGACAGGTTACGGAAGGCTAAATTGCAATTGCAACCTGACAAGTGTGAATTCCTGCGACACGAGGAGAAATATTTGGGACATGTGATTAGTGAAAATGGGGTTAAACCAGACCCGAGGAAAATCGAAGCAGTTTCAAATTTTCCACGGCCAAGGAGACCGAAGAATATCAAGCAATTTCTGGGACTAGCGGGATACTATAGGAGATTCATACCAAACTTTTCCAAGGTTGCGAAACCATTGACACAACTACTAAGAAGACGGCCCTTACAACGGAACCCATCTTGCAATATCCAGACTTTTCTCGACCCTTCAACCTCACGACAGATGCATCCGGATACGTAATAGGCGGAGTATTGAGTCAGAGACCGATTGGAAAAGATTTGCCAATCGCGTATGCCTCGAGATTATTAAACCCCGCAGAACAAAACTATTCCACAATAGAAAAGGAATGTTTGGCAATCGTCTACTGTGCGATGCATTTCAGACCATACCTGTATGGTAGAAAATTCACAATAGTAACCGATCATAAACCTCTGGTGTGGATGCATTTCATAAAAGGTCCCACTTCAAGAATCTGGAAGAGGAAAATAAAATTGTCGGACTTCGAATTTGATATTCAGTACAAGGAAGGACGAACAAATGCGAACGCAGATGCATTGTCTCGAAATCCTCCGGCGGTATGTCTACCAATCAGGAAGAGAAAAGAAAATTCACCGATTCGATATCCTCCCTCAAAAAGATTCGAACTAGATACGTCAACCAGAAACTCTCCTATCCTCGAAGCTGAACCACACGGACTACCACTACGACAACGGGAAGAAAGGACCAAACCCACGATACTTGCAGAATTGAAGATCTCAGAAACGAGAGATTCGATAGTAAAAATAAATGACCATAAAGACATTTTCATTGACATAAAAGGAAATCCGGTGGATAGAGGAGCTTTAGAAATAAAGGAAGCAGGGAAATTACCACATTACGAGGATCTAATGTTTGAGAGAGCAAGACTACACGAAGATTCAGGGAAACAAATAATATCTTTACCCGTGAAAGAAAGCCGAAACGCGCCCATAACATCAGAATATTTGTTGAATTCGCTAAAAATCCCTGCTGGACGTGGTAAATGAAAAACTATTGACATCCTTCAGCATTTATAAAGGAAATATAGAGGAGCTACCATGGCGACACATAATCAAAAGATTAAAGGAAGTTTTCTTGGAAAAAACAATACACATTACAATACACATTTGTACCGGGAAAGGTAATCACTCCACCAGTGGAAACACGAGCTAATATAATTCGAGAAAAACACGAATCACCCGTGGCGGGACACAAGGGAGTAACTAAAACCTACCTAAGAATACGACAACACTATTATTGGAAGGACATGAAGAAAGAAATCCAGGAATTCGTAAGAACATGCAAAGAATGTCAATTGAAAAAATTAACTAGGATTAAAACAAAACAACCGATGATACTCACTGATACACCGGGCGAGGCATTTGACAAAATTAGCATGGATATCGTTGGTCCACTACCAAGAACACAAAAGGAAAACAAATACATATTAACGATACAAGATCTGTTAACGAAGTACTCGCTTGGAATTCCGATCAAAGGCATCACTTCGGCCGAAATAGCAGACGTATTTATTAAACAACTCATTTGTCGATTCGGTCAGGATCAGGGAGCAAACTTCACATCTTCCTTAATAAAAAAAGGTAGCAGAGAGATTTCGGATAAGAAGATAAACCACGACAGCATATCATCCACAAAGTAACGGTTCTATCGAAAGATCACACCACGCGTTAACGGAATATCTTAAGTTATATATCGAGAATTCCAGAAATTGGGAAGAATGGGTGGAATTAGCCATGTTTTCGTACAATACCTCGGTACATGAAGGAACAAAATTCTTTCCGCACGAATTAGTATTTGGACATTTGGCCAGAGAACCCACGGGTGAAACAATAATCGAAGAGGACATGGAACCAACATACGCAGATTACCTCAGAGATTTGTTCGATAATATCAACACCGTGCAACAAATAGCAAGAGAAAATCTGGTAAAATCCAAGTTGAAATCGAAGGAATACTATGACCGAAGGATTAACCCGCAAAACTTCAAAATAGGAGACCTAGTATATCTATTACAGGAACCCAACAGAGGAAAACTTTCCGATCAGTATTCAGGTCCGCATAAAGTGCTAGAAGTTTTAGACAATCAAAACGTCAAGATTGAAGTTAATGGGATTCCACGAACAGTGCATTTAAATAAATTGAAACTAGCGCATAGCCGAAATAGACAATAGACGAACGATTACGGAAGGTGATACAGTACGATATCAAATTTCCTCCGGAAATTTTAACACCAAGGGCGGGGATGTCACGTCCCGCGCTGCGCACGCGCCGTAACGTAGACTAAAACTACCAATAGCGCGAGTGAACGTTTCAATTTGAGATTCAAATAAAATTTAACAATTTGTATAGAAACTAAATTCGAGCCTCACAACCCCCACGAAATAACCCGTCACATGACGACTCTTCCACGGTAGACCTAATTATAAATAAGCGTAGCGACATAGAAGATACATAATAATTCCTTTGTTCAGAGTAGTTAACTCCTCAGTTCTGTGTGATTAGTCCCTCAGTTCTTGGTGATTAATTCCCTGATTCTTGGCGATCAGTTCCCCAATTCTTGGCAAGTAATTTCTTTGTTCATAGCGATTAGATTCAATTCTTTTAGCTCTTTCTTTTAGCTCAATTCTTTTAGCTCTTAATTTCTCAGTTCCTTTACCTTTCAATTCTTTAGTTCCTTAGCTTTAGCTCTTAGTTCCTTTAGCTCTTAGTTTTGCACTTAGTGCTTAAGTTTTTTAGTCCTTTAGTTCTTTAGCTTTTAGTTCTTTGTTTCATTAGTTCCCAGTTCTTCTCAGTTTTGTTAATCGACGTGTTTGTATTTGTCAATTTGTAAATTATTGAAAATCAATTAAATCAAAATCTTGTAATTAATAAGAGTGTAATCGTATAGCGAACGATTGTAACTTCGAGTATTCGAAATCTCAACGACAATTCTGTCAATACCCAAATTAGAATTTGAATAAACATTTGTTGTGGAAAACATTTGTCTAATAATATAATAGGATTAAGCGAATATTTATTTTCACCAACTTTGATCCTCTCCCGTGCCAGTACTCCTGCGCGTAGCAGGTTAGCCGAAACGTGGAGTTTAATTGCCAATCGTATTAAACATCAGACAACGCTACCATTTAATCCAAATTCAAAAATTAACGGCAACACAACCAAAACAAATCAAACAAAAACGTAACAGCTACCCATGTGCCTGCTCCTGAGTTTCCATGCTCGCCCGTGCCGGTTGTTGATTAACGGTGGAAGTTTCCACGTCCCCTGCTCGTATTGCCTTTGTTTCCTTTTCCTCTGCTTCGGCCACGTGTTGACCCATGCCAATAACCGTTACTGCTTCCCGCTTGCACGCCGTTTTGACATTCTCTCGCAAAGTGTCCTAATCTTCCACATCTGAAGCACCCTTCCTTTTTTGCAGAAAAGGCGTTGGTTTGCCTTTCTCCTCGATTGGAATTATTTTTCTTCTCTGCTATTTCTATTTTATTTTTCACATACGCTACCGTTTGATGTTCTTCTTTCAATGCGTCTATTAGGTCCGCTATGTAGCTGTATTCTTCGGGTAACGTATTCAGCATGTAATTCAGCTTTTCCCTCTCACTTACTTGTGCGCACGCACTTTTTAATTCGTTTACTTTTCGAAATCGTTAGAGAATGATGCTGAATCACTGTAGTTCTCCAGTCTTATGTTTTCCAATCTCCTTCTGCATACGATCTGCAGTGGCGTCGACTCTTTCAAGTACATTTCATCAAACCTTTTTATTATATCATACGCCGTTTTTTCTTCCCTAACATACTCCAATTGTGTATTTGTGATGGCACTGTAAATTATATTTATCGCCTTCAAATCCTTTTTATCCCAATCTACATTGTCTCTTTCGGTCTTCACTCTAGTTGTAACAACCTCGCATTCCTTATACTTGAGAAATATCGTGATTCTTCCTTCCACATTCCATAATCCTCACCATCGAATACAGGTATCATGATTTCCGATATCTCCATTTTAATTGATTTTTTTTCTATCTCTTACTCAAGCGTTCCTACGTGCTCGAAGTATATTTTTCCTCTTTTTATCCTCTGAACGTTTCTTCCCTTACTGAAACTCACTCGCAAGATCGTAACCACGCACTCAATAGCTTGCAAAACTAGTAACCACGCTCTGCTACCATGTTAATGTAAGGAAAATAATTCGGTAATACAAATAGTTTACTTTATTTCACATACAAAAGCTATACATATATGTTACACTCTGAAGACCTCGATAACCTTCTTACACGCACGCTTGTTGTCAACTAACTCTTCTAGGAGCTTCTAACAGTTGACAACAGTCTTTTGTCACAACTAAGACCTGGACGTCCTCTAACGCTTACACACACTTTCACATGTACAGTGTAAATGTATCATCTACCCAACATTAGTTTAGGATAGGTCTTCTTGCCCAGCGCGATTATAATAATTAGTTTTTTAATAATTAAGTTAAACATATACATTTGAGAATATATTCGTGTTATTTATAAATATGCATGTTATTATTCCGTATGAATATTTGCAAATGGCAAATATCTACACGAATATTCCTGTATAACATAAATATACTTGATCTTTAGCAATGAATTGATCGTGACAATATTAACCCCTTAACCTACACCTACGGGCATAGCCCGTAGTACGATGATCGAACCAAACGTAAATATTACGGGCATTCTCGAACGCAAATCGTAGGTTAAGAGGATAAGTCGCGTTCGTTTATTTCACTTCTCCTAGAATTTAAAATATCAGTTAATCAAAGCAATAATTTTGAACACTGCTTCTGCTTTTTCGATTATGTGCTTTGATAAAGAGATTATCTGAGATTATTTCTTTCTTAGTAATATATTTAGAGTCAGTTATTCCATTTGATTGAGTCTCAGTCTTTTTCGCTACCTTCTTTGCAATATTAAAATTTTGTTCTGGTTTATTAAATTAATAAAGTAGAGTTACTTAGTTACTATTAAATTAATAAAGTAGAGTTAATCAGAATCGAAGTAGTAAAATATAAAATCAAAGAACGTTAGTCCGTTAAATAAAGTTACACAAACTAATCATCTTTTCAGATCAGGATTTTCAAGTTTAATCCTTTCCGTGCCCATTGTCAGGACCTGATTCACTAGCCCAGGTGCTACCTGAAGGGGAGAAAGACACTGGGTACGATGATCACATTTAATGTAATAATTTCTCAGCCACTGACTATGTGTTAGTGTATCGTCCACGACGTATTTTCCACATTGTGTGTGTGTGTGTTGTTAGGCCGTGGAACTGCCATGGAAGAGAACAACTACCAATGACTCCCCATCCTCTGGATCATCCAGGGCATGGAAAGTCATACTTGTTACTACTTTGTCACTATGCTCGCTTTTAGTATTTGTAGTAATAGTAGTAGTAGTAGTAGTTCTTTTTTTGGCCGATGAAAGGGATGGACGTAACGGGTTAAAACACAAACTAACCGGACGAGAATGGGTGGAGACAGCTCGGGGAAACGCCGCGTCGTTTTTCGTTAATAGAAGCGAGCATACGCAATCGCAGTTACTTGGGCGATCACCTCCGTTCAAGTATATAATAGTTATATTGACAGTGAAATTATGTCGTTACCGTAATTTTAAAAAAGTTATTCTGTTTTAAGGCGTGACGGAATATTAATGAGAGTAACCGTACGTAATTACTTTCATTGCTGTAATCATTATAATGTAATGGGGAAACCCGATATTTGGAAAAAGAGCGTCCAATATCACTTTTTTAAAGCATTGTCCGCTTTTAAAGGAAATAAAATAATCGTTTTTTTCAGTGTAATTTTATTCGATATTAAAAATGAAGTTTGTGTAGCATCGGTTTTTACAGGATTTTCATGAATGTCGCGATTCTATAAACAAAAAGTAATTCTAACTTTGAATATCTCAAAACGGCATTGCAAATAACTGTTCGATTGTCGAAAAAAATTATTCTTAATGGCAAGATCTTGGCTTTAAAGTAGCCTCTTGTCTTTGGACGTGCGTGTCATAAAACGACCTAGGAAAATTCTCACAATTTTTATTCTTCCCGGTGAAACAGTTTTGATGTAAAAGAAACTTATTTGGCTTATATTGGCTATTATATATTTATCCTTAAAAGAATTCCACAATTAGTTATACAAATTTTGCAACATTGTGAAATCTTTAAATATTGAAATTTTTATGAAATTATCTTATTGTTAGCGCAAAGTTTGCATCGAATTGAGTTTGCATTTTGAGAATTCAATACAAATATTAAATAAGCTTCTTTCTTTAATCCGTTTCGTTATTCGAAACAACATCAGTCACTTACAATTGTTAATTTGGCAAATAAGAACCAGGCAACGTTTTCAATTGTGATAAGCTTATTTAAGCTGATAAAGCTTCATTGTTTTTGACATAATATAGCATGACTGTTTTATTCTCACGTTTCCTTCAATTTTATAATCGAAATAGAAAAACGATGTTGCGGATAGTCTTTCATCAAAGTGACTATCGAATTTGTTAGCAGAAGATTTCAGCGATACGCTTATATGTTTTCTATCGAGCTACCTTCGTTTCGTAAACTTTGTTATCGGTCTCTTAAACAGACCCTAACGAACTGAAATGCGATATTTGCTATACATTTGCAGAAACTAGACGTAAAATGGAAACTGTGGCCGAATGCTAATACTAGTATAGGTACTGACAGTTGAATTTTCGATTATCGATATTATCAATATGCACGTTCTGGTATTAATCATATTTCTAATATTGTTGCTTATATTTCAAATTTTCTTGAATTATATTTTATTTATAGTACTTCTTATTAATTATTTTTTATTTATAATTTACATATTATTTCTCTAAATGTTGGTATTAAATACTTTTTTTTATTAATTAATAATACTTGATCATCAAAGTAACCCACGCGGAATATTTCATAATTTGAGATTAATTACGTAACTTTGATCTCTACCACTCGAAATCGCTTACCAAGGTTCACGATACATCTTTGAACCTCTTACGCTGCGAAGAGAACAAGGTTATTCCTCAGAAGTTCGATCTGAGTCAATTTAAATCAAGCAACTGGAGCAACGAATTTATATTCCGGAAACCGTGTTATCGACTTCTGATCATGATTCTCGATAGTGGAACTGTTAACAACCTCGATGAAC
This sequence comes from Bombus hypnorum, assembly GCA_911387925.2. NCBI lineage: Eukaryota > Metazoa > Arthropoda > Insecta > Hymenoptera > Apidae > Bombus > Bombus hypnorum. The sequence goes on from CAJVQY020000002.1 coordinate 357,319, forward strand.
TCGAGAACAAAAGCTACGTCTGTCTTCCTCTCTCTAAGATTTCGAGCAAGCGAAGCTTATATAAATGAATAACATCGAACTGAAGGATCGCGCGACGATCCGCGTACACTAGAGAGTGTGCATTGTTCCTGAGAGCCGGGCCAGGGATCAGGAATGAAACGATCAAACGAACGTTGGTTTCACTTCGATATTCATACGATAATAATTTCCTCAGTTCTGCCCGAGCAGTCGAGCTATGCGGACGTGAGAACCAGTGCTTCCGTAAGTGCGACAAGTGGGAAAGAAAAGAGAAGAGAAAAGAAAAGTGAAGTGCAACACAACCAATATACTAAAACTAAAGGATGGAAAACATCCAAAAAATACCAACTATAAAAATCCTAAACAAAGGCGAAACATATGCCATAAACAGAGCAATAGACCAACAGAGCTCAAATAAATCAACAAGTGAAGTGGATTGCTCAGATACAAACGAAATAGCGATGGAAATTACAAAAAAAGATGAAGAAAAAAATAATACTAGCAATGTTCCACCACATTACAACGAAAGCTGGAAGACTGCAACTCCCAGCAAAAAACGAAGGATAAACACAAACACAAATGCTAAGAGGACGATAGAACCAGAAGGACAAAAATGGCTACAGGAAATTCCTATACATAACTCTTTCAGCTCACTGCCAGAAGAGATGGATGTAGACCCAGCTGATAAACCAATAACAAACATTCCTAAATCTCCACCAATCTTCATTGATGCTAAAATAATAGACCCCCTCATCGAACTGCTAAACATCACGGCAGGAAAAGAAAATTACACCATCAAACAACTCAAACTAGAACAGGTAAAAGTACAAACCAATACCCCAGAAATATATAGAAAAGTAACAAAAGCGCTAAAGGAAAAAAACGCCGGGTATCATACCTACCAACCCAAATCTGATAAAAGCTACAAAGCAGTAATCAGAGGCTTACATCCTAAATCGAACACAAACAACATATGTGAGGAATTAGCCAAAATCGGACACCAGGTGAGAACGATCAACAACATAACCAGATTTGACACCAAGCAACCACTATCGCTATTTTTAATAGAACTAGAACCTAAAAATAATAACAAAGAAATTTTTGAAATTAAGAAAATTTTAAACACGATAATTACAGTTGAGCCACCCAGACACAAAAAAGACATACCGCAATGTATGAGGTGTCAACAATATGGGCATACAAAAAACTACTGTAACAGAAACCCGGCGTGTGTCAAATGCGCAGGAAAGCACCTAACAGCTAACTGCCCACATACGGGAAAAATAAATAACGCAAAGTGTTTCAATTGCGGTGAAAACCACCCAGCTAGTTACAAAGGCTGTTTAGTCAGAAAGCAACTACAAAAAAAACTTTTTCCGCCGCTTCGTAACAGGACATATAATAACTCTAACACTCAACAGGATAGCACAGTAACTGAAACATCAACAAACGTTCAGAATGTAATGAACCATAACAATACCAACACCCTTGGTAGCCGAAGCTACGCGCAAGTAGCCAAACAGTCAACACCTTTAGATAATCACAACCAGAACATTAACATCGACGACGCTACAGAAATTAAAGAACTATTAAAGATATCCATCAAAAACACAGAATTCCTGGCAAAAATGATAAGTGAACAAAACGCAATCCTTAAACAGCAAACGCAACAAATCACACTCATGCTACAGCTACTTACAAACACGCTAACTAAAAAATAAAATGGACACGCTTAAAATAGCAGCCTGGAACTCTAACGGCCTACAACAAAGGGCCCTAGAAACTAAAACATTCCTGTATAACAATAATATCGATATACTTCTTGTTTCAGAAACACACTTCACTATAAAAAACTATTTAAAAATACCGTACTACACCATATATGATACCAAGCATCCCTCAGGAAAAGCACACGGAGGAACCGCAGTAATAATAAGAAACGATATTAAACACCATTTACACAGTCAGGTTAGTAAAGAATATATCCAAGCAACCACCGTTACAGTACAAACTAGCAGCAACTATCTACAGCTGTCAGCAGTATATGTACCACCGCGACATAAAATTACATCTCAAATGTGGGAAGATTACTTTCAACATTTAGGTGATAAGTATATTGCAGCGGGAGACTATAATTCAAAGCACACACTATGGGGATCAAGAATCAATACACCTCGAGGTAGAACTTTGGAGAAATACATTAGAAACAATAACCTCAATATATTATCCACAGGAAGACCGACTTACTTGCCGACAGACTTGAGCAAAATACCTGACCTACTTGATTTTGCAGTTACAAAAGGACTAAATGCAAATAAACTAAATATAGAACCCAGCCTCGAGCTTAGCTCCGATCATACACCCATAATTATTACATACTTAAACAAACCAATAATTTATAAAAATTCAGAGACACTATGCAATAAAACCACCAAATGGCAAACATTTAAAGAAATAATTGAGAACAAAATCAACTGCAACATCCCATTGAAAACACCCGAACATATCGAACAAGCAGTAATAACGCTTACAGAAACTATTCAGGAAGCAGCATGGGCAACCACCATACCTGAATCAACTAATAGACCAACAAAAATAATTCCGCCAGACATCCTTGAAAAAATTAGAGAAAAAAGAAAAGCGAAAGCAAAATGGCAAAAACATAGATCAAAAGAAAACAAAAAACACCTAAATAAACTTGCAAAGGAAATAAAAAACAAAATAAAAGAACACAATAACAATGAGTTCACAAAATTCATAGAGTCACTATCTGCACACGAGAACTCTAACTACTCCCTTTGGAAAGCCACAAAAAAAATAAAGAAGCCAATAAAACTAGTCCCAGCAATCAGAAAAGCAGATAATACATGGGCAAGAAGCAACGAAGAACAAGCTGAAGAATTTTCCAACCACCTAAGCAACATATTTACACCACATAATATCAATAATAGCAACCACAACTGTCATATGGACGAGGATGAGGTAATCACTAGTACTGCAACTGACAATCATTACATCATACCTAAAACAACAGCACATGAAATTAGAAACATAATCGAGAAAACAAAAAATAATAGGGCACCAGGAATTGACCTAATCACTGGTATAATCTTGAAAAACCTTCCTCCAAAAGCGATACGGCTAATTACAATAATCTTTAATGCAATATTAAGAATCCAATACTATCCTAAACTATGGAAACTAGCACAGATCATAATGTTACCTAAACCAGGCAAAGACCCACACCAAACAGTATCGTACAGACCAATATCACTACTTCCAGTATTCTCCAAAATACTGGAAAAAATAATTTACGCCCGCCTAAAACCAATAATAGAGAAGGAAAAACTAATACCAGATCACCAATTTGGATTCAGGAACAAACACTCCACGATAGAGCAAATGCACAGACTCACAAACGAAATAATACTAGCAATAGAAAACAAACAATACTGCACAGCCCTCTTTATGGACATCGAGAAAGCATTCGACAAAATAAACCACGATAGTCTACTTCAATCAATCAGAAAACAATTCCCGGAGCAGATATACCATTTAACTAAATCCTACTTAAGCAACAGAACCTTTACAGTAAAAATTAAAGATACATACTCTCAAGTTAAAGACATCAAGGCAGGGGTTCCGCAAGGAAGCGTCTTGGGACCAATTCTCTACACACTATACACGGCCAACATACCAACAACCACCAACAGCAAAATACTGACATTTGCGGATGACACTGTGGTACTAGTCAGGCACACTAACCCAGCAACAGCAGTCGCATTGCTACAAGAGCATATTGCAAAAATAGAAAAGTGGCTTCAAGTTAAACAAATTAAAGCAAACCCTGATAAATGCAACCACATTACATTCACACTGCGAAAACAGTTACCACCAAACATTACACTCAACGGCACGCACATAATACAAACAAGGCAAGTCAAATACCTAGGACTACACTTTGATACAAGATTCACATGGAAACAGCATATCAAATCAATAATAAGCAAAATACAGATAGCAAGGAGACAGATGTACTGGTTAACAAGTCGAAAATCCAAACTAAGCATAGAAAACAAATTAAAAATCTACAAACCATCATAAAACCAATCTGGACGTACGGAATACCACTATGGGGAACAGCAGCAATGAGCCATATAACCAAACTAGAGGCAATGCAATCTAAAATACTTAGAACAATAGTAAACGCCCCATGGTACGTTAGAAACGAGGACATACGGAAAGACCTTGGAATACCAACGGTCAAGGAAGAGATTAGCAGATTCGCAAGAAGGTACAGAGAAAGATCAGCAACGCACCCGAACCGGCTGGCAGCGGAAACGATCATCACATTCATCGAAAGGAGATTAAAAAGGAAACATCCAGTAGATCTCATAAAGGATACACCCTAACAAGCACGAAGATGGAACCCCATTGGGGGTAGCCACCCACATGTTATATTAGTAAACAGCTATAACATTTTACCAAATGTCCTACTGGACAAATTGTAAAATTTAAAAAAAAAAAAAAAAAAAATAATTTCCTCTCGTATCGATGACTGTCGCCATTGTTGATTCTCTGGATCGACCCTGTCGATTCAATGAATTTTCAGTAAAAGCACGCAATTCTTGTTTATCAATATCGCCGATCTTAAGTATTTGTATACGTTACTACCTTAATTTGAATCGAATACTCTGCACTGTTTCTGTTTTTTTAATTATTTTATTATAAATTAGTTAACTTGCTCGTATCATATTAGTCTTACATGTAAAATACTAAATATAAAGTAAAATTTATTAGAGTTTTGCGATAATCGTGACGAGAAGTGGCCCAATTTGGTCAACCTACTTAGCAAATAAGCGATTGCAGAACGGCTTAAGTAATCGTTTACAAGCCGAAATCGTTCTGTGAATCTGATAACCGAGATTGTTGTCAGGTGACTGAGACGAACTAAACCACTGACTTCGGTACATTAAGGCGTTTGTTGAGTATACGCGAGCTCTATGCCAGCAGCTTTCAAATCTGAATAATTTTTTATTTCTTATTGTATCGGTAGTGAACGGTTTCGTGATATATGTGGCGTTATGATCGTTGGCATATCGTGCAAAAGTGTATGTAGCGTCGGTGGTATTTAATTTATCTGTGGAATTTAATCAGTTCACACACGTATATAAGCGGTTGATCGCTGCAACTTCTCTCGTTCCGCTCCAGCCTTCCTGAATCTTATTTGGTGCGAAAGGAACGTGACGAGAGGCAGCACGACGTACAGCCATCTTACACGACGATCCTTCATACTGTCGATTTTTCTTTCTTTTCTGTCTCTGCGCTGATCCTTCCTCGCCCCTCGAACAACAGCTACGACGAACGTGAACACACTTCGATCTCTTTAACAGTTACTCACAGAGATCGTGGTGTTATTCGATGTAATTGGGACTCGGATACACCCATCTCACTTTCATCCTTTTGTCCCAGCTTATCTGCGTTGCGTGTGCAAGCTAACTGTAAATTCGCACGATCGCGGGGAGACGCGATCTCGAAGAAGCGCGCCAACGGGAGTCGTAAATTCCCGTTACGATTGACTAATCGACGCCGCGAATCGTACGATCTCTTATTTCTTTTGGGATAATAAGGGTAGTTAAATTGTAGATAACTCTGCTGGTAACAGGTTATTATATATTTGCACAATCCAACAACTTCGGTGTAATACAAGATTGTTGAAGTGGTCACCACTTATAGGAAAACTCTACATCTGGTCTTTTAGTTTTCTCAAGCACTGAAGCCATCGACAGCGCGTAGACAAAAGACCGCGACGAGGTCAGGCCATAAACAGTAGACAGGCGACGTTGGCTTCGGGGTTTGTTCAGTTATTGGGTAACACAGCTAGCGTGCGGATCTGGACCAGCTCAAAATTGTATTCATATTTATTTATACACTTCTAGTTAAATATGTTCCCTGCCTTACAATTTATCCACGTGTTCTCTCTGTTCACACATTGAATAACCTCAACAGGTTATGGGCTCAGGGCTGTAAATTGTAAGGTAGCAAAGTGAAGTGAATAAACTGTTAAAGTGTTGTGCTTAATAACGTAAAGGACAGTGCTAAAATGGAATCAGCAAGTGCGAAGATCGAGATGTTACGTGGCGAAGAAAATTGGCTCCAGTGGCGTTTTGTTATGCGTACACTTTTGGAGGAAGATGACGACCTGATCGACGTGTGTGAAGGGAATCTGTGTCATCCAGGTAATAGCGCGGAGAAAGAAATCGCTCGTAAAAGATTTTTGAAGGCAGATCGGTTAGCGAGAAAATTAATCGTGACCTCAGTGGGAAAGAAACCGTTGGATCTTCTTTTATGTTGCACAACAGCACAGGAAGTGTGGAAAAAGTTGAATACAGTATATGACATGAAGTCGGATGAGAATTTAAATATGGTCCAGAAGCAGTTCTTCGATTTCAAATGGGAAGAATCTGAAAATGTCGCCGACAATCTATCAAAGTTGGAACTGATAGCGGCGAAAATGAAAACCCGTGGAAGTGAAATTGGCGAGAAAATGCTGATAACACGCATTTTATCGGTGTTACCAAAGAAATTTGATCATTTTCACAGTGCGTGGGATTCCGTGGAAGAAGGAAAGAAGACCTTAGACAGGCTTAGTACCAGGCTGATGACGGAAGAAACCAGATGGAAGAAAGACGACCAGGAAACATCGGTGGCACTGGTAACAAAAAGTAATAATTATAAAAGGGAACAGCAGAAGCAGTCAAGTAAACGCGAATGCGAGAAACAAGGACCAAGCTGCTTTAATTGTGGAAAGGTTGGCCATCTAAAGAAGGATTGCTTTAGATGCTTTATATGCAAAAGGAAAGGCCACACCAGCAAAAATTGTTTTAAAAATAATAAAAGAAGCAACAGTGGAGACAACCAGGAACCTAGAAGTCAAAATCGAATTGGTCTATTAGGAAGTACCTCAGCGATACAAGCGGCAAACCCTGATGTTTGGATAATCGACTCAGGAGCTACAGATCACATGACAGGACGACGGGAATGGTTCAGCGTCTTCGAAGAATTCAATAACACGGTGAAGATAGAGATCGGCGATGGTACATTCATGGATGCGTGCGGCAAAGGAAAAATTGAAATAGAGACTTTTGTGGACGGCAAATGGGTAGCATGTACAATGAATGATGTTCTGTATGTGCCAGGTATGAAAAGAAATCTATTTTCCATTAGATCAGTTGCAAGAAGGGGCATAGATTTCTGTGTTTTAAAGGGAGGGACAAATTGTATATTTTTACAAAATCAGAAAATAATAGCAAGAGGTTCTGTTATCGGAAATTTATACAAAGTAGATATGCGAGTTAACATACCGTCAGCTTGTAATTTTAGCAATAGAGCCGAAGCCATGAACACAGCAGTACATGTCATAAATAAGACGGGGCCGACAAGACAAGACAAGAAAACACCGTATGAACTGTGGTACGGGAAATCGCCAGATGTAGAAAAGTTTTGAGTTTTCGGTACTGAGTGCTTTGCACACATACCTGCGGAGAAGAGAACGAAACTTGACAAAAAGGCGAACAAAGGATATTTGGTAGGCTATCTAGATGACGGACGAGGGTATCGAGTGTACGTGCCGACAGTAAGAAACGTAATATTAAGCCGTGACGTAATATTTAAGCCCGAACTAGAAAATAGGAAATTCGTTAATTTAAGTTTACCGAAAATTGTCGAGCGCGAAGATGTGAGTGCGCAGAGCGATAGGGTATGTTCGTATGAAAGTGCAGAGAGTGAGCATGAAAAACAACCTCATGGAACTAGCGACAATGTGAGACAGTTGAGAGATAGAGATAAGATCAAACGAACCGATTTTTATGGTAGTCCAGTAACGTACGTAGCGGAAAAATTACCGGTGGATTTTAACGAAGCGATGAGTTCCGAAAAGAAAGAGTTAATTGTAGACAATACTAGAGCCGTGAAATTAATTAAGAATGCAAAATCCCATCAAAGAAGTAAGCATATTGACGTAAGATATCATTTCTTGCGAGATTTATACAATAGAGGCGAAATTGATGTAACGTATGTAACAACTGAAGAGCAACTGGCAGATATATGTACAAAGGCATTGCCAAAACCGCGATTTGAATATTCAAGAAAAAGGGTAGGTTGGAAAAGTAAAAGGGATATTAAGAGGTAATTGTTTGTAGATATGTAGAGTTTTTAGGGAGGGTGTCGAAGTAGTTATCACTTCTAAAAAAAAAAAAAAAGAAAAAAAAGAAAGAAAAACTCTACATGATCTGTTTAGTCTTCTCGTTTTTTGTAATAAATTAATTTGAATGGAAAAGAGAAAGGCGGCTAGCAAATATATTTGTGAAGGCATTGACAATTTAATTTTCAGATATGTACGACAAAAGTTAGAAAAATAGTAAGAGATAATTTGTAAATTTGAGAAATGTGTAGGGATGTAGATTTTTAGGGAGGGTGTTGAAGTGGTCACCACTTATAGGAAAACTCTACATCTGGTCTTTTAGTTTTCTCAAGCACTGAAGCCATCGACAGCGCGTAGACAAAAGACTGCGACGAGGTCAGGCCATAAACAGTAGACAGGCGATGTTGGCTACGGGGTTTGTTCAGTTATTGGGTAACACAGCTAGCGTGCGGATCTGGACCAGCTCAAAATTGTATTCATATTTATTTATACACTTCTTGTTAAATATATTCCCTGCCTTACAATTTATCCACGTGTTCTCTCTGTTCACACACTGAATAACCTCAATAAAGATGAATGGTTGATATAAGCTGACTACGAATGAGTACGACCTGAGACTCTGTTCGTATTGTCGCGTATAATAATGTATTGTGTCGACCGACTGTATTCGACTTGTTGACTGACGTGAGTTGATCCTTGATGAAGACTGGCTTGAGTGGATCCTGGATGTAGACTCTTGAGTTGATCCTTGATGTAGACTGACTTGAGTTGATGTCTGTGTTGAGATATGTGTAATTTTCTGTGCTGAGCTAAGTTAGATGCGTGGTGAGGTTACTTGTGTGTGAGTGTCGGTGTGTGGAAGTATGTGTGTCCGCAGCGTCTCGGAAACAAAAGAAATGTAAACTGAAGAGTCGGTCAAGAACCGCTCAAGAGTAGGTCAAGGTCGGTCAACTGTCAGAGTGCTGAGACGCGTGCGAGTGTGTATTGATAAATATATAAGGAATCGTTCACGAAATAAATAATTATTAATTAATGTGAATCCTCAGTGTAAACTTAATGTTCCTATAACATTATTTCGGCTTCAAAGATCCACAATTCTCAACATGGTAGCAAAAATCGTGGTTGCCGAGATTTAAGATTAAGGAACTACGTGTAACCGGGAGTGAATGTATGAAAGTCGATTTAAAAAAAATAAAAATTGGAAATAAGTTCTAAGAGATAAAAGGGCTATTGGCAGAATAAATAAAAGGAATCTGGATAATAAAGAGAACTATTTGTGAAAAAGAAAAGAAAGGGTGAAAATAAAAAACGAATCAAGATGCCAAGGGACGATGAAATTAAGGTTCAAATATTCGATGGACATGATTACAAAATGTGGAAGAAAAGAATATTGATGTACTTAAAGTGTAAAAAATGTTATGAACCGGCTACACGAGAGAAAATGGACACGGATGAGCAAGATAAGTGGGATGAAAAGAATCAATGGGCGATGAACTACATCTATGGTAGTATAACGAATGAGCAATTAGAATTTGTTAGTGATGAGGACACTGCTTTAAAAATAATGAAAAAATTTGATGAGATGTATATGAAGGAATCAACAGCATTGCAAATTTGTATAAGAAGCAGACTAGACATGATGAGATTGAAAGACTTTGAAGAATCAAGTTCATTTTTCACGGAATTTGAAAAAACGATAAATGACTTAAAGAGTGCTGGTGCAAATGTAAGTGAATGTGAAAAACTTGACTACATGCTGAAAACACTACCAGAATCATTGAGCTATATTGGTGACTTAATCGACTCAGTGAAAGAAAGTGATCGAACATGTGAATTCTTAAAAAATAAAATTATAATGTGGGAAACGCGTAGAAAGAGGGAAAGTGATAGGACAAGGTCAAATGCATTCACAGCTGAAAAAAAGGACATAAAGTGCTATGGCTGTGGTAAGTACGGCCACATGGCAAGAAATTGCTCAAACACGCGCAGAGGCGAAAACAACGGCGGAGCGCAACGGCAAGGAGGTGCGTATCAGCCGCAGCAGAATAGGGGTCGCGGCGGACGAGGTTTTGGCCAAAGAGGACGAGGATATGGTCAACGAGGATTTGGCCAACGAGGACGAGGCAGAGGCTGGCAACAACGCTACAACGAGGGCTGCGACAACCAAGAAATTGGATCTTTCCTAACGAGAGTAGAGCGCGAAAACAGTAAGAGTGAAATTACGGTATATACTAGCGATACGCGAAAAATAGATTGGATATTGGATAGTGGATGTTCAGATCACATTGTAAATGATGACTCTTATTTCGTAGAATATGAAAATTTAAAAAACCCGATAAATGTAAAGTTAGGAGATGGTAGAATTCTGAAAGGAACAAAAGTTGGAAAAATTTTAACTTACTTTGAAGTAAACAAAAGGAGGATTAAAATTACAATGTCTAATGTATTTTATGTAAAAGAAATGGATAATAACTTGATTAGCTATGCGAGAGTAACGAATAAAAATAAGATAGTCTCAGCAGGAAATACTTCAAAGATATATAACAAATACAGAAAGTTGATAGGGATAGCATTCAAAGATAATGGTTTATATAAAATAAGTAGTTACATTGAAAGACAAGAATCTCACGCTAAAAATGTGAGAAAAATGACAAATAAAGAAAAATTTCACAGGATCTTAGGGCATATAAACTTTAATTATTTAGATACAATGTGTAAGAAAAGATTAGTTGAGGGAATGCCTGAAAATTTTGAGCAAGTACAATTAAAATGTGGTATATGTATCCAAAATAAAATGCACAATTTACCGTTCCAAAATAACCGTAGTAGAGCACGCGAGATTTTAGAAGTAGTACATACAGATTTAAATGGTCCTCATAAAAATACCGGGTTTGATGGGTCCAAATATTTCTTAACATTTATAGACGACTACAGTAAGTGCGCATTGATTTATACTTTGAAATCAAAAGATGAAGTTTACAATTGTTTCCTTGACTATATAAACAAAGTTGAAAATCTTACTTTTAAGAAGATAAAGAGATTAAAATGTGATAATGGAAAAGAATATATGAACAAAAACATGTACAATCTAACTAGAGAAAAGGGAATTGTCGTAGAACCATGCCCACCTTATGTTCACGAGTTAAATGGAACAGCTGAGCGCTACAATAGAACAATCATGAATTCCGCTAGATGCTTATTACATGATTCAAAGCTGAACATTAAATATTGGCCGGAAATAGTTAGAGCCGCGGCGCACTTAAAAAATAGAACCATTACGAACACATGTGAAAATAAAACACCATTTGAAATATTTTTTAAAAGGAAACCGAATATAAGTAATTTAAGATTGTACGGAAGTAGGGTTTTCGTAAGAATACCTGAAATTAAAAGAAATTCGAAATGGGACAAAAAAGCAGACACTGGGATACTTGTAGGTTATGAAAACAATGGATATAGGATCCTAGTTAATAATAAAGTTATAATTGCAAGACACGTAGAATTTATAGGTCAAGATGATAATTTAGTAGGATTTCAAGGCGAAGATGGACCAGATAATGAAACAGAAAAGGATTTTGACGAACATTCAGATTTAAACGAAAAGGTCGAGCAGGTTGTAATAAAAGAGGAGAGAAATTTAAATAACGAATCAGAAACAAAACTTGAGGACACAGAAAATAACTTGAGAAGGTCAGAACGGGAAAGAAAGAAACCTCAAAGATATGGCCAAACGAGCTCATATTTCATTTATGTGAATATAGTTAGTGCAGACAGTCATCAAACCTATGAAGAAGCTTTAAGTGGAGATGACAGCGTTTCATGGAAAGAAACAATGGATCGAGAAATGAATAGTTTAATCAAAAATAAGACGTGGCAGTTGGTAGAGAAACCAAAAGACAAAAAAATATTAGACTTAAAATGGATATATACGAATAAATCTGATAATCGTAAGAAAGCGCGACTAGTTGTTCGAGGCTTCCAACAAAAGGAAGTACTGGAAGATTTATACTCTCCAGTGGCAAAAATGCAAACGTTAAAGTTATTATTATCTTATTGTTGTCAATACGGTTTGACGATTATGCAAATGGATGTAGAAACAGCATTCCTAAATGGAACTATAAAAACGGAAGTATTTGTAAAACAACCTATAGGTTACGATGATAAAAGCGGGAGAGTATGTAGATTATCAAAAGCGTTATATGGATTGCGTGAAAGTTCAAGAGCTTGGTATGAATGTTTCGACAAGTATATGGAAAAATTAGGATTTCAAAGAAGTAAGAGTGATTATTGTCTGTATATGAAGTATGAGAGCGATGATGTTATATATTTAATTCTATTCGTAGACGACTTATTAATATGTGGAAAAAACAAAAGAAAAATCGATGAGATTAAAAACGAATTGTCAAACAAATTTGCGATGAAGGACTTAGGTGAAGTAAAGACTTACTTAGGAATAAACATTGAATACGATAATAAGAAGTGTGAGATGAAATTAGATCAAAGTAGTTATATAGAGTCATTAGCAAGACAATATAATATAGACAGTACTAAACTATATTTTACACCAATGGAACAAAACTTAAGTTTAGAACCCGCACAATCAGCCTCAGACGATATTAGATATAGAAATCTCATAGGAGCTTTATTATATATTAGTACTGGAACAAGATTAGACGTTAGCTATAGTGTAAACTATTTAAGTCGATTTCAAAACAGTTACAACGAGACGCACTATAAATATGCATTGAGAATTTTGAAATACTTATATTTAACTAGGAAATTAAAATTAACTTATAAAAGAAATTTGAATGCTGAAGTTATTGATTGTTTTGTTGATGCTGATTGGGCTGGAGATAAAACAGATAGAAAATCCACTACGGGATTTATCATAAGATTTTTCGGAAACGCAATTTACTGGAAATCGAGAAAACAAAGTAGCGTGACAAAATCATCAACAGCCGCCGAATATGTAGCTTTATCGGAAGCTGTGAGCGAAATTAAATTTGTAAGAAAATTGTTGAAAGATTTTAAAATAATGACCGAGACACCAATAAAAATTTACGAAGATAATTCTGGAGCGATTGCAATATCAAAATTTGGAAACTTAACAAAAAATTCGAAGTATATTGAAGTTCACTTCCATTTTGTGAATGAAAGTTACGAAAATAAAGAGATTGACATTATAAAAGTAGATTCAGAAAATAATGTAGCTGATATTTTAACGAAGGCACTAGGGAGAAACAAATTTGAAAATTTTAGATTATTTTTAAGAATAGTTTGATTGACTTATAAAAGGAAATGAATATGCAGCACAAAAAATTAAGGAGGTGTGTTGAGATATGTGTAATTTTCTGTGCTGAGCTAAGTTAGATGCGTGGTGAGGATACTTGTGTGTGAGTGTCGGTGTGTGGAAGTATGTGTGTCCGCAGCGTCTCGGAAACAAAAGAAATGTAAACTGAAGAGTCGGTCAAGAACCGCTCAAGAGTAGGTCAAGGTCGGTCAACTGTCAGAGTGCTGAGACGCGTGCGAGTGTGTATTGATAAATATATAAGGAATCGTCCACGAAATAAATTATTATTATTTAATGTGAATCCTCAGTGTAAACTTAATGTTCCTATAACATTATTTCGGCTTCAAAGATCCACAATTCTCAACAGTCTGAACTAGAGTGACTTGAGTGGATCCTTGATGTAGACTGACTTGAGCTGATGTCTGAACTAGAGTGAGCTTTGATCGAGACTCTCTTCGCTCTGATGTTTTTCCGAAGGAAAGCTTGATGTGGGTGTGTGTTTTGAACGAAGAACGCGGATTCGTTATTCACACCTTTCGTCAATGAAGTGAGGGTAAATATCCGCGCTGCCGATTGGTTATGAGCTATGCTAATGAAGAAGGATATGAGGAAGTCTCCTACCAACGTGGGTCGGAGGTGACATTGAGTCAAACTGTTAATTAAATAATATTTCTACGCGTATTTCGTAGCTTTGTAAAAGGCACCGCTTCGCGCTTTGCCTGTGTCGGAACGTACCCACTATTCATCGTTAAGTTTCATAATGCTAATTAAACCTAATCAACGGCAGTGTATCGTGTTTCTATAACATATTCTAAAGGTGGAAACAGAGTCGGTGAACCATAACGCGGAGGTCTTTCGGAGGAACAGGCATAGGGGAAAGGGAGCTGAAATGGATTCGTGGGCGAAAGTAAATTTACAATATGTAATGATTTATTCAAATCTTACATTTCGATATTGACAATTGACTGACAGACAGACGGATATAAAATTCTTCGGTTGACAAAATGATGATTCTTCGATTGACAAGATGATAATTCTTCGGTTGACAAGATGATGATTCTTCGGTTGACAAAATGGTAACTAACTCTTTGAATGGTAATTATTCGGTTGGCGAACGGTAAATACTCTACTCAATAATGACAACGGTAAATATTCTTATTTAATTAAATTGTCTTAATATCGCTGTAGAAACATAATTAAGTTAATATAAAGACATAGTTAGATAAGTTTTCGCAAGATTTAGCTTTTAGCGGCTTTAACTGCCTTTCACTTCAAATACTGTAAACACGGTTTCAAATAAACGTTTTAAATTACCTTGATTTGAAAGAAATTATCAATTTTACTTTCGCGCTACGGATCGTGCAGGACGTGACACCCGCCCCCCCCTCTTGGGGTTAAAATTTCCAGTGGAAATTTGGTTAATCGTCTCTCTCCGTTCACTTGTGGCGGATTTTTCGACGTTTGGTTGTTGGTCCATGTGTTCACTGATAGGCTATTGTCTGTTTCGATTGTGCGCTGGTTTTAGCTTGTTCAAATGTACGGTTCGCGGGGCACCTCTCACTTATACTGTAACGTTTTGATTAAAAATATCTAATACTTTATACGGTCCTGTATACTGGTCGTTAAATTTTCCGATACTTGGTTCATTCAAGAGGTACACCAGATCTCCTGTTTTAAAATTTTGTAGATTGATTCGTTTGTCGTAGTACTACTTGGATTTTAGTTTAGACTTTATTAGATTTTCCTACGCCTTTTGCTGTATCAGATTAATTTTGTCGAGTAGGTCTTTCAGGTATTCTGCGTTAGTAGGTTCCATGTTCTCTTCGATAATCGCCTCACTCGTGAGCTCTCTGACCAAGTGTCCGAAGACTAGCTCGTGCGGAGAGAACCTTGTTGCCTCATGTACAGAGATGTTGTAGGTAAACATGGCAAGTTCCACCCATTCATCCCATTTTCTAGTGTTTTCTAGGTATAGTTTCAAATATTCGGCCAATACGTGATGAGATCTTTCGATCCAACCATTGCTTTGTGGATGGTATGCCGACGTGATGTCTTGCTTGATGCGAAATCTCTTCGCCACTTTCTTCATCAACAAAGATGTAAAGTGCGCTTCCTGGTCGGTAAGAATGGCTCTCGGTGACACGGATCGGCAAATAAATCGTTTCACGAAGACGTCCGCTATCTCAGCCGAAGAGATCCCTTCCATCGGAATCCCAATCGAATACTTGGTCAATAAGTTTTGAATTGATAGTATGTATTTATTTCTTTTTTGTGCCTTTGGCAATAGACCGACGATATATCCATGCTGATCTTGTCGAAGGCTTTACCTGGTGTGTCTATGAGCACCATCGCTTGCTTCGTCCTTATTCTTGTTAGTTTCTTTAACTGGCATTCTCTACAGATTCTTACATATTCTTGAATTTCCTTTTTCCCAGTAATAATGCTGTCGTATTCTCCGATAAGTCTTCGTTACTCCTTTGTGTCCTGCTACGGATGACTCATGTTTTTCTCGTATTATATTATTTCGCATTTCAACTGGTGGTGTGATTACTTACCCTTGGTTATAACGCTTTTTCATTACGAGAGGAACTTTCGGCCTCTTCGTAGCGGTGCGAAAAAATTCTAAGTTCCAACGTCCCGGTCATGTTGGTCTGGCGGACGAAATTTTTCAAAAAAATAAAAAGAAATCGTTACGTTCGACTAGAATACGTCGATACATAACGATTTCACTAAAAATATAGATACCTCGTAACGCTTTTTCACGAGTTATTTCGAAGAGAATCTTCGAACCGATGCGAATATTTCAAAGTCCCTACGGTGCAACGTCGGTACGCAATACACTCTTACGCGTTGCCTACGCGTTACAGTAACGTCGACTGCAAGAAGCCGTTCCTCGTATTTCACTGCGATGCCCGGTTTATATAGATTCTCTCCAAATTTGATAGAAGGCTCGACAAACACACAAAGCTTATCCCGAAGCTTTTCGACGAGGAGAACATTTACCTCGTCATGACTTTTTATTCTTAACCTTAAGGCGTCGATAAAGCGAGACGGCTTCAACAGGTGGTACTCTTTGAGCCACACGTTGCCAAGTTTCTCTCTTGCGAAGTCTGCCACCCCGTGGACCTGACTCCGCAAGTCGGCCCATTGTTTTATTATATATACTCATTTTTCAGTATCTTTTTGGACTTTTCAATGTCCGCAGAACTGGCGGGCCAATTAATCCTCAGGGAGTTGGCGATCCTTTTAAGCTTCAATTCCATGCTTTCATTGATTAAGCTAGATGCTGCTGGATCTAATGAATCTTTGATTTTAATTCCGTTCTTAAGGGTACCGAGTTTCACTAGGTGTTCAAATCTCGGTAACCCTAATCCATCATTATTTTTGGGCGTGTAGAAGAACCCAACCGCCGTCGAAGGTGTTAAATGAAGAATAGCTTTGGCCTCTTGCCTGATTTCAATGTCCAAAAGTCTTAAAACTCCCTCGCGAGGTGGATTGATCAATAAGTAAATATATAGAGAGGGAATATATATATTTTTGCAGAAGCTCCATTTTCTGGCCTGGTTTCAGCGATAGCTTTCTAACTCTTTTTCTTGTACTTATTATTTCAGGTACAATAATCCCACATTGCAGGCCTTTCTGCAGTCCAACCTTTGCACCAAGATACTTGAAGGCCTCCTCGGGTGCGATGTTCGGTATCTTTTTGTTATTGATTTCTATCGCAGGATCCCTCACATACCAGGTGTCCTTCTTTGAGACCACCTGAAACGTTTGACTTTTCTCTCCAGAGATAGTCATCCCGACGCCCTCCAGGTATTCTTGGACCATTAATAACTGTTTCTGAGCTTCTTTACTGTTCTTGCCCAATTGGACAATGTCATCAGCAAAGACAAAAATGGGGATCTTATTATCTTCGTTTACTCTGATCCCTTCCGTGGATTCCTCTACCGCTTCCAGCAGCGGTTCTATGCATACATTGAAAAGTAGTGGTGATAGGGGATCGCCTTATTTAACGCCCCTGAGGATTTTTAAATCAATCATCTTGCCCTCTTTACATTTTATGCTTGTATGAATACCCTGGTACATTTTTTGGATTAGGCTGATAACAGGCATTGCAATTCCTTTTCTTGCCAGATATGGTTTGATCGTTGAGTGGGGCACTGTGTCGAAGGCTTTGGCGATGTCAATAATGGAAATGCTACCGCCATTATTCCTTTTACAATTTTCAAGGGCTGCGTTGAAGAGTTCCACATTTATTTTACATCCGTTTTCGGATGTAAAGCTCTTTTGCCTTAAGTTTTGCACAGTGTCCCTTCTAATCCTCCGGTCAAGAGAGGAGGAAAAAGTTCTTGCTAAAATTGGACCGATAGTTATAGGTCGCCAGTTCTCGGCCTTATTTGGATCTTTGTTCGGCTTAGGTATCAATACGGTTCTATTTTTCCTCCAACTCTCCGGATAGTGATAGATATAAAACAGTATGTTAAATAATAACGCCAAAACAGTGTCCAGGCCCGGAATCGCGAGATGTTTCTTTTCTATTCCGTCCGGGCCCGCTGCTGTTTTATTCCTTATCTTTTTAATTCTCTCAAGTATTTCCTCAGCGATTACCGGAGGAAAGTATTCGTGTAATAACCCTCCCGAAGCACTATTAGGCGGTATAGGAGGATCTGAAGGACCCTCCTTACCCCATAAATTACTATGAAGCTTGTCTACTTCGTTGACTTCGGGAGGTTGTCTGGCAGGAGCCAAATATGCCATATCATCATTAATAACTATATCCGCCAGTTTCTTAGGACATTCTTTGAACATTGCTTGGCAACGTCCGTAGAGATAACGTCGTCTGAGATTCCTGTCTATTTTCCTGTTATTGTATCTTTCATAATTCCGTGCACTATTTACGTCAGGGATCCTGTTTCCCTTTTTTGAGTTATCTTTGACTAACACTCTCTGTAGAGATGAGCCGACGAATTTCTCAATTTATGCCGCTAACATGTTTGGTTCGTCTTTAAAATTATCCCACAACTTTCTCAGCTCATTATACACTTTTTGTGAGGGTGAGGGGACTTCGGAAGTCTTCTCGATAGCTATCTCCAGACAACGACGCCACTTATTAATGGACTCTTCTCTAAGGATCTCAATATTTGTTTCTGGCGCATTGCCTGAAGTAACGAGATCGCACCCTCCCTCTGTATCCTGAGCAACCTCCTGAGAGCTCACATCCTCACCACTTGCTTTTATTGCCAATCTCTTTTTCTTAATTTGTTCCACTGTTTTCGTGGTGAGGATTTTGCTTATTTCCACATTGGGAAACCGGTGGGCTTTGTAAATTTCATTAAGTTCTCTCAGGAGGTTTATTTCCTCTTGTTTCCATAATCTTGTGTTTGGGGGGTCTGTTCCCTTTCTTTTAACGTTCCGTATGGCAGGGTACGCATGCCGTTCATGTGTGGATAACCCTCTCTGGGTGCCGAAGGTCAAGGAACAGACTTCGCATATAAATAAAGGTTCTGTACTTGTTCTAGCGCCTTTACATTTTGGTGAATGGCACCTTGCCCCATGAAGCTTCGAAACCCACTGGATTTGGGTTTCCACATGATGAAGACTAAGGTGCGCATCCAAGTCGGATAGAGTCATGAAATAGAGGTAAACTTCCCTCTTTTCACAGACCGGACACACCACCTTGTCCCCCACAAGTGGCACCATGATTTTGGTACTCGTGACCGTGGACATTGCCAAGTCGTCATCGTTGGTCCCCTCCAGAGCGGATAAATCCGCCACAGCGCCTCCGGGACCGAGAGACGCTGCGTCCGAGGCTTCAATGTTACCAGTATCGAATTTTATTCGCATCTTTTGCTCCAAAATATATAAATCCATCCATAATCCAAATCTTTAGCCATGGACATTCCTGTCGTCATAAGTTGGCCTGGGAACAAGTTCCCTTAATTTATATGATTCTTCTTTCAGGACTTCACGGTAATATACCGTTACTCGGCAAGCCGAGATTTTATTGCGCGCCTTTCAGCCCTGTATCGTCGCACTCCATTTAGCCATGCCAGCCCCATCCGGGAGACTCTACCCCACGCTGATGCGACTGAACATGTTACAGGCGGTACCACTGGGAGGTAGGAGCGCGACTTTGGCAGGTGGGACCCAGATCCCCCTACCCCTGAGTGACTATGACATCTGTGTAGCCGGCGACAAGCCGCTAATTGGCGGCATGCCGTCAGGCAAACTCATAGGATCACAACACGCATCTAGCCCCGCAACACACTGCTCTTGAGGCTCACGCATGGTACTCGCTACGAACACTATTCAGCACACGCGACCAAGTTCCAGCGGCGTATTGCTTTTCAGCCCTCGCGACTAAGTCCTGGCGGCGTATTGCTTTCCAGCGCCCGCAACAACGTCCCAGCGGCGTATTGCTTTCCAGCGCCCGCAACAACATCCCAGCGGCGTAATGCTTTTCGAACAAATGCAGCAAGGTGCCAGCGGCGTATTGCTTTCTCAATAACGTCATTGATCAGATGACGAGGCAGTTGTTAAGCCTTTAAAAAAAAAGCAAAATCGATATGCAACCGAATCGATATAGAACCAAGTCCCGGCGGCACACCGATTATAAAGCGTCACTAACCAGATGACGAGGCCTTTGGAAACCTTGAGAGAGTCATAGTTACTCCAGCAGATGGTGATTGTAATGGTTTTTTAGATAAATACTTCCTTTAATTTCCTGATTGTGTGTCGCAGGGTGTCTCCTCCAAATTTCCTTTGCTATTGCTAAGGGACGTTAATTGTTTTTCATTTACTACGTGCAGTAGGGATCTCAACGTGTTTAGTAGATTTTCTGGCGTTACAGGAATATTTCGGTTTTCCTTTACGAGCAGGGATACGATTTTATTTACCGGAGTCTTGATTCAAACTTGCTCTTTCCAGCATGAGTCTTTCGTAGCGCGGTAACTTTCCTATTTTCTTCATCTCCAAGGCTCCTTTATCTATCGGAGCGCCCTGTATATCGACTGTTAGAATTTAATCTCGGAATTAAGATTAATGATCTGTGAAAGGCACAATGTTTGTATTGAAATAATATTATGTGATATTTATTAAACAACTGTTACAGGAATTATAAGTGAGTGTTGTGGAATGTAGATAGTTGGCTAGTTATTCTCAGACTGACTGGCTTAGTGACCCATGGCCCTTGAAAAGGTTTTGAACCCCACACTCTATGCAGTAATGAGTGTGACCTGTCTAGATGTCTGCGTGGCGTCACATGTGCCACAGAACCTTGTAGTAGCTTCGCGACGTGCCCAATATTACATCTATATCCTCATGCTTCTTCCGCCGAATTCTCGAAAGAGCATGCACACCCCAGCCGCCGCGGTACATCTCACGAACGCACGCTAGTGGGGATATCGCTGGACAACGAAGGGAAGAATCCGTTCGATCAATCACCCCATCTGTATGCGATTAATATCGTTGTATTCCAACATCGACGAATATCACTTTATGATCATTCACTCTCGTAACTGAGTCTCGCGTTTCTGAAATTTTTAATTCCGCAAGTACCGCAGGTCTTGCGTCTTTTCCTCGTTGCGGAGTTGTTTCAGAGTCCTCGGTCAAGGCATCCAATTGAAATCTTTTTAGATGTGGATATCGATCTGGCGAATCTCCTTTTCTCTTTTCGAAACAATGCATCTGCGTTCGCATTTGTTCGTCCTTCCTTGTATTGAATATCAAACTCAGTCGGATAATTTCAGTTTCCATTTCCAAATTCCAGATGTGGGATCCTTAATGGATTTCATCCATACTAGTGGTTTGTGGTCAGTTACTATAGTAAATTTCCTACCATACAGGTGTGGTTTAAAATGCATCGCGCAGTAGACGATTGCCAGACATCCCTTTTCTATGCTAGAATAGTGTTTTTTCCGCGGGGTTTAGTAGTCTAGAGGCATACGCGATTAGCAAAACCTTTCCAATCGGTTCCTGACTCGATACTCCGCCTATTGCGTATCCCGATGCGTCTGGCGTGAGGTTGAAGGGTTTGAAAAAATCCGAATATCGTAGAATAGGTTTTGTCATTAATGCTGTTTTAAAATTGTTGAATGCATTTTCTCGATTTATGTCGTCCAGATAGATGAATAGTTTTACTCCTTGCAATCCTGATAGCACTGAGTTCATTAAGCGTTGAAATGTTGTTGGGGCGTTTTTTAACCCAAGGGACATTCTTTTGAATTGAGAGTGCCCGTACGGTGTTGAAAATGCAGTTTTGTGGGTATCCTCCTGGGTCATTCGGATCTGGTGGAAGCCTGAGGCAAAGTCAAACGTGGAAAAATATCTCGCTCTTCCCAATTGATCCAATATATCTGTGATGTTAGGAAGCGGATAAGCATGACCGATCGTTTTATCATTAAGCTTTCTACAATTAATAACTAACCTCCAACGTTTGTTTCTTCGCGTGTCTGGTTTCTTCGGCACAATCCATAACGGAGAATTGTACGGTGATGTCGATGGTTCTACGACATCTGTGTCCAGTAATTCTTGAACTTGACGATTTATCTCCTCTCGATGTGCAGGTGAGTGACGATACTGTTTGATATTAATTGGTATATCATACATTGTAATTATTCGATGCTCTAGAACTTCAGTTGCTTTCAGAGTGTCTTCTGGAATATGAAATCTATCTTGATTCTTCCGAATTAATTTTCCGACGTTTCTTCTCTTCTCTTTGTTCAAGTGTTCGAGTCGTAATAATTCAATTATTTTGTCAACTCTACTTTCTTTTTATTTTGAAATCGCATTGCACGTCATGCTAGGGAGCGAGGTGAGATTTCAAATTCTTTAACTACCATTGTAGGTGTGGTATTTATTATTCTCATATAACCTCGTCTCTTATGGTTCCTAACAACCGCAATATCAAAATAGACTCCCTTCATTGGCTCGATTTTTGGAATAAATCCCTCGTTTATCTCTGGAATTGCAATGTTGATAGTACACGGTACCGAACTTCGTTTTGGCACGATTACCTTTTCTCTCGTATCGAAGGGAATATAAATATTTCCCCACTTGATATGCTTTCGCTCGTAATCCAAACGAGCCTTGCATCCTGTGAAAAATTCGGATCCTAAGATTCCGTCTTGATCGATCAGCAATGAGTCATCAACTACATGAAAAATAACTGGATGGCCCGCAACCTGTATTACTGTCTGTCCTAGGGTGACCAGACTCGTTGCCTTAATTCCTCGAACTTCGATTGATTCTTGCTCGTTGATGATCGCTGTATCCGGTAAGGCAGGTTTTTTAATGATATTTATTTCTGATCCGGAGTCTAATAGCAAATTAGTTTTAGTTTTCAAGTCTGGGGAGACTATTCTGCAGTTGGAGTGCTCGGGGGTTTGTTTATCTTTATCGAAAGAATTCGTAGAAGTCTTCTTCCGAAGCAGAATCCGATTCTTGCGCATTCTTGGTTATTCTTCCGTACTTTGGTGGGGACCACAGACGGCGAACCGGCAACGTCCCTGAATATGAGTTACTTCAAAATTGTAGTTCCATTAATGGGGGATAGAGTTGCCTGTCCGGTCTGTGAAAAGAGGGAAATACACCCACTTTTTATGACGCTGCAAGATCTGGACAGACATCTTAATGAACACCATGTAGAGACCCCAATTCAATGGGGCTGTATCAAATGTGATAAAAGTTTCCCTAAGCTCCATGATGCACAGTCTCATATTCCTAAATGTACGGAACCCACGGAACATCGCGAGGGTCAATTCAAATCTGACGCTTGCCCCAGGAGCTTCGGATTCCAAAGAAGTCCTCCGACCCATGAACGACACGTGGCCTAGCGTGAGAAATATAAAAAGAAGTGGAACGGACCCCCCTATTAATGAGGCAAGTGGTAGAGTGTGGAAAGCAGATGAGGTTGTCCTCCTGAAGGGGCTGGATGTGATTTATAGAAATCACAAATACCGCAATGTTGAAATTAGCAAAATTGTGACAACTAAAACAGCGGAACAAATTAGAAATAAGAGAAAAACGCTAAAGATTCCTAATGTCGAAGGGGACCTTCCGGAGAAAGCCTCAATGACAGAGGGCGGGTGCGATCTCGTTGAACCGTCCATGGCGTCTACGCGCCAAGAAATAAGCATTAATAGCGAAGAAACGGTTCACGAGTGGAGGAAATACCTTGCCAAAGGAATCGAAAGACAAACCGAGATGCCTCCTGTTTTAAGGGATGCTTATAGAGATTGATAAGGGATGCTGAGAGAGATTTGGGACATGGGGAGAGACAATAAGTCGGAATTGATTAAGCAAGTCGATGGATACATTTATACAAGTTTATATGGAGCTCTTAAAAATAAGAGTAGTAAAAAGAACAAGCCCTTAGAGAAACAAAAGGGGAAGAACCATAGACAGGATGGTGGAAAAAGGACTAATAAAAATAGAAGGAAAAGGAACTCCTACGCACGTTGCCAGGAGACCTTTTATGAGTGCCCCAGAAAGTTAGCTGATGCCATAATTAACGATGATTAGGCTTATCTGGAACCAACTAGAAAGCCGCCAGTTGCGTTGGATCTAAAACAGTTATATGAAGCTCTGTGGGGAAGAACTGGGCCCACAAATTTGGAACTGCCTTCAGAACTGCAGAGAGCTTCAGAACTATCCTTGAACAACTATTTTATGCCCGTTACCATCGAAGAGTTTGAGGGAAAAATTAAAAGAATGAGGAGCAAGACATCGGCAGTGCCAGACGGATTGTTAAAAGAAAAGTTGTTAATGCCTGGCCTGGCTGTAATTTTGGCTAAATTATTTAATATATTATGGTATAGTTCCTATTTTCCGACCTTATGGAAGGAAAATAGGACAACTTTAATACCTAAAGTCAATAAAAATGGAAATATGTTCGAGAACTGGCGACCAATTACGATCGACCCAAGTTTGGGCCGAATTTTCTCATGAATCCTCGATAGACGGCTAACATGGGGTGTAGACCAGAGCTGGAGACAAAAAGGATATACATCCGCAAGTGGATGTAAAATAAATATTGAATTGCTTAATGCGGCTCTGAATTATAGCAAAAGAAATCGAGGGGGAGTGTGCACTATAGTGGATATTTCGAAAGCCTTCGAAACTATACCCCATTTTGCAATAAAACCGTGTCTGGTTAGAAAAGGCGTTCCGACTCCCATTGTGGAATTAATAAGCGAAATGTATAATGGATGTAAGATGACTACAAAAATTAATAATACTATAGGGGTCGAGGTAGAAATTCTCAGAGGAGATAAGCAGGGCGATCCTTTGTCGCCACTGCTTTTTAATCTATGTCTTGAGTCGCTGCTTGAAACAGTCGAGAAAAATACCGGTGGCATCAATATCAATGAAGCAAACAAAGTCTCGGTACCTGCCTTCGCAGATGATATCGTCTTGCTTGGGGAAGATGAAAGGGGGGCACAAAGCCAGATGGACGAGCTTCACAGATACCTGGAGAGGCTCGGCATGAATATATCAGCCCATAAAAGTTAAACATTCCAGGTGATAACCAGGAAGGATACCTGCTTTATTAAAGACCAGGCAATTAAAGTTGACAATGAAAGGATACCGGGTATCGATCCAGACCAAGCCTTGAGGTACTTGGGCGCTAAGGTAGGGCCTTGGAAAGGCGTCCATTGTGACATTATAATGCCTGAGATTCTGAGCATGATGAGGAAAGGGAGCTCTCCTTAAAGCCATGCCAGAAGATAGAATTATTCACTAAATATATCTTCCCTCGATATATATATATATTATCTGCCGATAAATCTCCCGAGTGAAGGCGTTTTAAAGCTTATGGATAGCGAGGTCAGGCAAGAAATAAAAACGATACTGCACCTGTTACCATCTACTGCCACCGGATTTTTCTACGCTCCAAAGAACTGTGGTGGATTAGGACTACCGAGATTCGAACATATTGCGAAGCTCGGTACCCTAAGGAGCGCTTTAAAAATCAAAAGCTCAATAGATCCAGCAGTGGCAAGTTTAATTGGAGACGACGAGGAGACAAAATTAAAGAAAATTGCTAACTCTCTGAGAATAAATTGGCCAGCCAGCTTGGAAGATGTGGAGAAGGCAAAGAGAAGGTTAAAAGGAGAGCACATTAAGGAGTGGGCAGGATTAAAATGTCCGGGCCAAGGTGTCGCTGACTTTGCGAAAGAAAAAGTGAGCAACGTGTGGCTTAGGGAGTACCATTCGCTAAAACCATCCCGCTTGATCGATGCCTTGCGTTTGAGCAAGAACACCATTGGCACCAGAACCACCTTAGCACGGGCATACAAAAATATCGATGTAACGTGTAGAAGGTGCCATGCCCAACCGGAAACCTTGGAGCATGTGTTAGGGTTATGCCAGTTCACAAAGGGCCGTCTCATTAAAAGGCACGATGAAGTTAAAAGCTCTCTAGCCAATAAACTAAGAAATGAGTAATGAGTATGAAACTAAGAAAAGAACTACAAAATGACGTATTTGTTGAGCCAACAATAATGGTGAGGTGTAATCGTTACAAGCCGGATCTCGTAGTCAAAAACGAGCAACGGCTTTACGTGGTCGACGTTACAGTCAGCTACGAGAATAGAGATTACCTCCTCAAAGTGTGCAAAGAAAAGGTTGACAAATACCTCCCATGTTTGGAACACCTTAAATCAATATATGGCTCGAAAGAAGGATCAATAATACCAGTAGTGCTTGGTACTAGAGGGACTGTTACTATGAAAACCAAGGAAAGTTTATACGAAATGGGATTAAATAACAATAAAATTAAGACAATAGTAATACACGTGCTTATTAGCTGCATTGAAATTGGCAACATATTTTTAGAGGGTTAAAATTGGTTTCAACCTAACTTATTAAATTATTTATTTATTTACTTATTTATTTACTTATATGTTTAATTTAATTTGTCTTTATTTATTATAATGGAATTATACATATTGAATATTGACTATTGTCAATTTTAAGAAATTATAAGTCCCTACGAGGGGGTACCTAGGAAGAATGGGGCCTCATTATGAAGCTCCACTGGTTTTAGGCTGACAAGCAACATGCCGGCTTTAAACGGCGTCTTGGGAAGCCTCGGAGAGTCATAGGTGCTCAGGGGCAGGGGAGACTTCGGCCTTGTCAGCCTAAGACGCACTCCTGCCTCCTTGTAGTACCGCTGGTAACATGTGCGTTGTGTTGGCGTGAGGTATTGTCCCCCGGACGCAGCGTCCATGACGCGGAGTGCGACGACGAAGGAGCGGAAGAACTAATTTCAATAATCGGCTAGCCCATTCAACGGTTTTGAATATGTTTCAAACCGTGCAGTTGGGAACTACCGTCATCGTAATACTAAGGAATCCATTACTTTGGTGGTTTATGATGACGAAGTGGCCTTACTGGTTTATGAATTGGATATGATCGGATTAAGTCTTAAGGAGCAGAATAATTTAAATTCGCTAAGATGAGTAATGGAAATTCAGCCTCGGACGCGGCGCCCCTCGGTCCCGGAGGCGCTGTGGCGGATTTTTCCGCATTGGAGACGACCACGATTAATGACTCGGCTTTGTCGACGGACGCGAATTTAAGGATTACGGTGCCACTCGTGGGGAATCGGGTTGCCTGCCCGGTCTGTGAAGAAAGGGCGATCATGACGTTGTCGGACCTGGACAAGCACCATGATCAGCATCACACGGAAGACAACATCCAGTGGGAATGCTTGTATTGTGAGAAAAGCTTCCCGAAGCTTCA
This sequence comes from Bombus hypnorum, assembly GCA_911387925.2. Taxonomy (NCBI): domain Eukaryota; kingdom Metazoa; phylum Arthropoda; class Insecta; order Hymenoptera; family Apidae; genus Bombus; species Bombus hypnorum. The sequence continues at coordinate 384,576 of CAJVQY020000002.1, forward strand.
TGGGGCTAGGTGCCACATACCCAAGTGTAGTGAGCCCAGTCAGAAAAAAGAGGGAACATACAAATGCGAAACTTGCCCCATGAACTTCGGGACGCAAAGAGGGCTATCCACCCACGACCGGCATGCGGACCCTGCCGTGAGGAATGTAAAAAGAAGGGGAGCGGACCCCGAAGACACTAACAAATGGACTGTAGATGAGGTAACTCTCCTGAAGGAGCTATGGGAAGTCTACAAAGATCATAGACATCCCAATAAAGAAATGAGCAAAATCCTCACAAACAGAACCATTGACCAAATCAAATATCAAAGAAGGAAGCTAAAGTTAGCTAGTGAGGATGACAGCCCTCAGGAGGTTACCCAGGTAACAGAGGGTGTATTTTCGTACGTTCGCGGAGAGAGGCGATCTCGAAGAAGCGCGCCAACGGGAGGAGTAAATTCCCGTTACGATAGACCAATCGACGCCACGAATCGTATGATCCCTTATTTCTTTTGGGATAATAAGGGTAGTTAAATTGTAGACAACTCTGCGGTTAACAGGTTGTGTATATTTGTACAATCCAAACAACTTGGTGTGATACAAGATGAATATGTGATACAATTGAATACGGATGAGTACGACCTGAATGTATTCGCCTTGTTGACTGACTGACTTGGATGGATTCTTGTTGGAGACTGACTTGCGTGGATCCTGGAGGTAGACTGGCTTGATCTGATGTCTGAACTGGAGAGTCTTGATCGAGCTTCTCTTCGCTCTTATATCCTTCTGAAGGACAGCTTGAGGTGGGGGTGTTCTTTGACCGAAGGACGAGGATTCGTTATTCACATCTGGCGTTAGAAAGTGAGGGTAATTATCCGCGCTGCTGATTTGTTGCGAACCATTCTAATGAAGAAGGATATGAGGAAGTCTCCCATCACCGGGGGTCGGGGGTGTCTTCATTCCTGGGGAAAACCAGTCGTTTTCGGTTGGGTTTTCCCGGTCGGTGACTACCTGCTTTTCCGTGATTTTTTAATAGCCTAATAAAACTAAGGACTTTTCCTAAATCCGGACATAAACCGAAAATACTTCTAGCCAAATGGGTTGATTGGCAAACATGTGGAAACCATTAGCTAAAAGTGGACGTTTGATGGCTGGTCCTTGTGTTTATTGAGGGTCGGGAAGAAGGTAGTTGGGCCGCTTTGTGCCAGGTAGCGTCGGCTGGGGTGCAGATGTGCCATGCGACGTAACATCCTCCCCCCGTTGAGAGGGCACAGATTAACTTCTGTACATGGGTTAGATGGGGGTGTGATCCCCTTCCTCCGGCTTCAGTGATTGTCCGGACTCTTCTTTATCTGGTTGACATGGCAGGGGAACCAATCGGTTGACGCCGCGGTCCAGGAGGCTCGATGATGTCTGCACAGTCGCTGTTCGGATTATGCCGTCGGCTCCGGGATGGACCTTGACTAGACGTCCCAAGGGCCATTGTATTGAAGGAACGTTGTCTTCTCTGAGTAGGACGATCGTGCCTTCTTGTATGTTGTGTCCACCCTTGGTCCATTTACTGCGGCTGTTCAGTTGGTTGAGGTACTCCTTGTGCCAACGTTTCCAAAAAAATTGCTTAATTTTTTGGATGTGCTGCCATCTGGAGAGCCGGTTGGAAGGAGTGTCCCTGAAATCTCGGTCACGCATACTCATTAATGATTCGCCGATACTTTGGCCACGATGAAACTCTGTCTAAGAGGCTGTTGTTGACAGTAGTTGTGGCGAGACAAGTTGCTGCCTTCCGTTCAGGTAGGTTAGCTAAAGGTGTTGGATTCCACATAGGCCAGCATTCCTCGGGTTGCTGCAGCCACCGCGGTCCAGTTCGCCAAATGTTAGGCTGCAGGAAGTCTTCGGGTGATTGTCCTCGAGAAATTAGATCCGCCGGATTGTCATTGGAGGGGCATGACGCCAATCCGTGGCGTTGGTGTTGCTCTGGATCTCCGCTACGCGATTTGGCACGAAAGTTTTCAAGGTATGCGGTGAGGTGTTGATCCACTGGAGAACAATGGTGGAATCTGTCCAATAAAATGTCCGATTTACCTTGCGCTGTAGTGCTTGCTTGATAACTGTGACTAATGACGTGAGTAACAGTGCGCCACTCAGTTCTAGTCGTGGAATGGTTTGCGTTTTGAGCGGAGCGACCTTCGATTTCGCCGTGAGTAGGCGTGTCTGGACGTTTCCTTGCTGATCGAGAGGCCCCAGATATACACAGGCTCCGTAAGCCCTTTCGCTGGCGTCACAAAATCCGTGGAGCTCAATCTCGATGGTTGCTTCTATTATGGTCTTGCGTGGGAACCGAATCTCGTTGAGTAGAGAGACGTTAGTGTAGTAGCGGCTCCACTCGGAATGCAAGTCCGCTGGGAGGGACTCATCCCAGTCGACCTTTAACGACCAGACTCGTTGAAGGATAATTTTTGCACGCACGATCACTGGCGCGAGCAATCCTAGTGGGTCATAGATTCTGGCGATCACGGAGCTGATGGATCGCTTGGTAGCCCGAGAGGTCGTGGCGTTGGCGTCGACCGAGTACAGTATCGCATCGTCCTTGGAATCCCAAAATATACCGAGGGTTTTTAGGGTTTGAGACGCACCTAATTGTAACCGTCGGCTTTTGTCTTGTTCGGATAATCCCTGAAGGATGCTCTGGTCGTTGGAAGCCCATTCTCGGATATTCAAACCGGCGGATTGGAGCAGTTCGGTTAGTTCCCGTCTGAGGGATAGTACCTCCTCCTTCGTGTCCGCTCCGGTGAGGGCGTCATCGACGTAGAAATCTCGTCGCAAAGCTGATGACGCTTGGGGGAATCGATGTCCTTCATCGTCTGCCAACTGCTTGAGACACCGTAGGGCTAGGTATGGAGCTGCCGATAACCCGAACGTCACGGTGTTAAGTTGGTAGCTGTCGACTTCCCCCTTCTCGTTACGCCAAACGATTTTCTGATATCGGCGATCCTCCGGTCGTACTAAGAATTGTCTGTACATCTTCTTGATGTCCCCGGTGAGTACGTACTGGTGCAAACGAAATCTGAGCAGGATGTTGAATAGGTCTTCTTGCAGCTTGAGTCCTGTATAAAGTGTTTCGTTTAATGACACTCCGGTGCTGCTCGCTGCAGATTCGTCGAACACGACGCGGAGTTTCGTTGTCTCGCTCGATGCCTTGATCACGGCGTGGTGTGGTAGATAGTACCCGCCTTCGTCGGCGTGGTCGGCACTGATTTTGGACATGTGTCCCCGATCTAGATAATCTTGTAGTACCGCTCGATAATCGGCTTCGAAACGTCTGTCGCGCTGGAAGCGGCGGTTTATAGATGCAAGCCGTTTCATCGCCAGTGCCTTGGATGATACGAGCGACGGGAGCCGTTCGTTGAACGGGAGAGCGACGATGTATCGTCCTTCGCTGGTGCGTCGGGTGTGAGCTCTGAAATGATCTTCGCATCGTCGCTCCGATTCAGAGATGTGTTGGATCGGGGGTCCTTCGTCGATTTCCCAGAACCGCGCAAGATCTGCTTGCAGAGCCGTTGTGGATGCGTGAAAGGTGCTTGTCGCGGTTGAGGAAGTTGGACTCCCCCCGATTACCCAGCCGAATCTTGTCTTCTGCAAGCGCAGGCCTGGTTCGTCCGGTTGCGTCAGATTGATTTGTCCGACGCACATCGACGAAAGAGTTGCACCAGAGTTCAATAAGACATCGATCGGGGAAGGTACATGAAATCGGGGATCGGCTAGCTTGATATTCCTGGGTATGTCAAGCGCCGCGCGATCGATGGGTTGGCTAGGGAGCAAGTTCGTTATGGCTGGAATGACGAGGAACGTCAATGTGTGTTCGTACTTGCCGTCAATGGAGGTAATCGTCGCCCGTATGAATCGCCTTGATGTCGTCGTCAACGTATCTAGGACTCCGATTGGGACTGAACACTTCTGTTGCCTGATTCCGAGGGTATTTGCAAGCCTCTCTGAGATGAAGTTCATGCTGGATCCGGTGTCGAGGAGCGCACGGCACTGGATCGGTTTCTGTTTGTTGGTTAGCATGTAAACTTGAGCTGTGATCACTATATCATTGCACAATGCCTCGGAAACGGATGGTCTGGTGTTTTCGCTCCTAGTCGGAGTTCTGGGCCCCTGGCGTCATTGTTTGTGACTATGTGCTCGTCTCGAACTGGCGGGTGGACTAGGGGGCGAGTTCGTCCGTGTTGTCCCCGACTTGTGCCGTCTCGAGGTTTTTCGCTTACTTGTCGGTGATGTGGGTGTTGCTGATCCTCTGCTTGATGAGGCGGAACTTCGGCTCGAGGTGGATGAATTCGACCTCGACGACTGCCTTTCCTGGTGTAACATCGTGTGGTGTCGTCCTCCGCACACCAGACATGAGTTGGCGTGACAATCACGTGCGGTGTGCCCCTTCTTCAGGCAATTCGAGCATAAAGCCGCCCTTATAGCGACCTTCAAGCGTTTCCTCGCAGTTTCGTTCTTGAATACATCGCATTTCCAGACGGGGTGTTGCCCTTGGCAGGCGGGGCATTCCGGAGCAACCTGTGTCGCTGTGATTGCATGTTTCCGTGATGCGCGTGTACGGGGCCGAGTGGTTTGTTCTGTTGTATATTTTGGATGTTGAACCCGTGCCTTATCCGCATATGTTGTAGGGCGTGTTGGCGTTTGGGAGGCTGGGCTGGAGGCTTCTAACACCTTACAGTGACCGTGTAGGAACGTGAACAGATCTCCGACACTGGGGAAAGGTGTTTGTTCGCTCCTCTCCTTCCACCTGAACCTTGTCTCAGGGTCTAGTTTGGAGGTGAGCAGGTATAGCAACACCGTATCTACGGTGGGTTGCTTAAGGGCTTGCAAAGCCTTATAATGGGCTTCGGTTTGGTTGAGATACGAGCGTATGTCTTGATGCACTGGCCTCTGCAAAGGGGCAGTGTCGAATATCGCCTTCAAGTGATTGTCCACGATCTTGGGTGGTTGATTGTACCGGGTTTCCAGCAGTGTCCATGCCACTGAATAATTGTTAGCTGTGTTAGCCAAGGAGGCTATCAAGTCGGCAGCTTCATGCGTTAGACACGACCGTTGATATATGAGTCGTGCATAGTCATCCAGGCGGGAATTTTCGTGTATTGAGCACCGGAATTGATCCGCGAATCCAGGCCAATCTTCATACGCTCCCGAAAATGTTAGTAACTGCGTTTTTGGTATAGCAAGGTCCTGGAACCCGAGCTCTGAGTTCGGAGTGCACGGTAGGGTGGGTTTATTCCTGTCGCTTGGGTCCCTGCTTGTCGTCGAGGGGTTTGGTGCTTGAATTCGGTCGAACAGCCTTAGGAGCCGTATGTCAATCTCATGCTGCTCTTGCAATAACGAGGTTGCACGATCCATTTCCCCCTCATCTAACGCTTCTAACTCATCTTGGACCGCACTTAGCTTCCTCCAAGTCTCGTCAAATGTTTTGCGGCAAGATATCAGGCAGTGTTTGTGTACCTGTTCAGCCTCTTCGTATTCGTCGAGCTGACGCTTCGTGAATGCAAATCGGTTGGCTAAGGCGCTTCGTCTCCGCCGCAGTGTGCTGATAGATTCAGCATGAGCCATATTTGAAGTTAGTGGTAGGAACGATCTTACCTTGATCAAATGGACGTTGATCTGGGAATCGGTTGCTACCCGGTACCGTGCGGCGTGGGCTCGTGTATATGCTGCGCGAAGGAGGTGTTCCTTGCCGATGGCGACTCCTTTTCAGTTGACCAAGTTGTTGGACTGTGGATTTCACGTGACACTGTATAGTCACTGATCAGTGGACTTTTCGTTGGCACGTGATCCGGCTCGAAGGACTATGTATTTTCGGACGTTCGCGGGGAGAGGCGATCTCGAAGAAGCGCGCCAACGGGAGGCGTAAATTCCCGTTACGATAGACTAATCGGCGCCACGAATCGTATGATCCCTTATTTCTTTTGGGATAATAAGGGTAGTTAAATTGTGGACAACTCTGCGGTTAACAGGTTGTGTATATTTGTACAATCCAAACAACTTGGTGTGATACAAGATGAATATGTGATACAATTGAATACGGATGAGTACGACCTGAATGTATTCGCCTTGTTGACTGACTGACTTGGATGGATCCTTGTTGGAGACTGACTTGCGTGGATCCTGGAGGTAGACTGGCTTGATCTGATGTCTGAAGTGGAGAGTCTTGATCGAGCTTCTCTTCGCTCTTATATCCTTCTGAAGGACAGCTTGAGGTGGGGGTGTTCTTTGGCCGAAGGACGAGGATTCGTTATTCACATCTGGCGTTAGAAAGTGAGGGTAATTATCCGCGCTGCTGATTTGTTGCGAACCATTCTAATGAAGAAGGATATGAGGAAGTCTCCCATCACCGGGGGTCGGGGGTGTCTTCATTCCTGGGGAAAACCAGTCGTTTTCGGTTGGGTTTTCCCGGTCGGTGACTACCTGCTTTTCCGTGATTTTTTAATAGCCTAATAAAACTAAGGACTTTTCCTAAATCCGGACATAAACCGAAAATACTTCTAGCCAAATAGGTTGATTGGCAAACATGTGGAAACCATTAGCTAAAAGTGGACGTTTGATGGCCGGTCCTTGAGTTTATTGAGGGTCGGGAAGAAGGTAGTTGGGCCGCTTTCTGCCAGGTAGCGTCGGCTGGGCTGCAGATGTGCCATGCGACGTAACAGAGGGAGGGGGCGATCCCGTTGATTCAGGCAATGCGTATCTCGAAGAGTCTCGTGTTGATGAGAATAATAATGAGTCAATCGGTGAATGGAGCCTCCAAATTGAAAATGCGATTATAACGCCAACCGAGCGAGGTGCCTCCCTGTTTTAAGGGGGTTCATGATCGGTTGATAAATATCTGGGTCGTTTATAAAAGATTTAGGGAAGCACTTATTGAGAGAATAAATACTTTTATTTGCTCTTCTCTGTATGGAGCCGAATGTCGAATATTGAGTTTGAAGCATTTGACGAGTGGTTTCTTACAAGAGTAAGGAAATCATAAGTAAATTATAGATGATTGATGGGGAGTTTTTATATTTTGAATTTTATACTTTGGTGTTAAATTTTACGGGGAGATCTTATTTTATTCACTGGGGTAGAATATGATGCTGCGTGGCAGTGGCAGTTTATTGTTTATTTTAAAGTGTAGTTAGTGAAAAATGGGTATTGTTAAATGTAAAACTTGTTTAATAAATATTATATTGTAAAAACGTATTGGAGAACAGTATGTGTTTGCGGTAGAGCATAAAAAGGGTTTGAAAGCAAACAATTCAAATAGTAATTGTAGTAGGAGAGAGGTTAGGTTGAAACCAAAGAATACTGTTTTTGATTATCTAGGATAGAAAATTTTGGTTACCTGGGTGAATGAGAGCGTAGGAGGTGTGGAGTCAAGGGAATGATAAATGATGATTTCTGGTGCAGATTGGGAGGTTCACGATATGCTTCTGTGCCCAATTTTCACCCGGGGTGGACGATGGAAATGTCGTAGTCGATCTTCCTAAATAAAAGAATAGAGAAGAGTATAATAAATGTAATAGTGAGTGTAGAGGGAGGTGGTAATAAATTAATTAGATATAGTAGATTATATATCACATAGTATACTACTAAAAAATTCAAATACCTAGGTGAATGAGAGTGTTGAGGTGTAGGTAATGGAATGATTAAATTTTTTTTTACCTGAGGTGGATGATGGAGATATCGTTATCATCGTCCTGAAATAAAAAGAAGAAAAGAAGAAAAATTTATAAATGTAATAGTCAGTCAGTAGTAGTAGAATCTTACGTAGTAGATCTTACGTTAATAGGATACTAGTAATGAATTTGTAATACCTAGGTGATCGAGAGCGGGGGAGTTGTAGTTATGGAATGTTTAAACTTTGATCTGAGGTGGACAATGGAGATATCCATTTATTTTCCTAAAAATAAAAGAAAAGATAAGAAATTAATAAACGCAATGGTCAGATGTAGAAGGAGGTAGATATAGGTTAATAGATATAAATAGACCATACTCAAAAAATTAACTATTGGAAAAAATGGTAAATAACAGATTGGTTGACTACACACTGGATAGGTATTTTATTGGTAAATGAGCACGCAGGAGGCGTAGGCCATAAAGTAAAAGCAATAAATTTTGGTCCATATAGTGGGTTGATGGAGTGTTTGATTTTTGTCCGAGGTGGACGATGGAGATATCGCTATCTGTCTATCTAAAACGAAATAACTGTTAAGGTAAAGAAAGGATTCGGAAATGCAAATAGTTTACTTTATTTTACACACAACCGCTATACATATATCTTACACTCTGAAGACCTCGATAACCTTCTTGCACGCACGCTTGTTCTCAACCGACTCTTCTCGAAGCTTCTCACATCTGGCAACAGTCTTCTGTCTCAACTAAGACCTGAACGCCCTGTAACGCTTACACACACATTCACATGTACAGTGTAAATGTATCATCTACCTAACAATAACAGATAGATGAGAATTAATAAATGTGATGGTCAGCAGCAGAAGGAGGTAGTTAGTTATAAATTAAATAAGTTAAATTGATATAAAAGTTATATATTAAATAGTATACTATTATAAATATTGCAAATACTGTTTAGTCCAAATAGTTGTAGAAGGAGGTGGTTAGTAATTAATAATTAATAGACTGTATAGATCATGCATCTTATAAGCATACAACTGGTAAGAATTTTCAATTAGTTTTAAATTAATAAATGTATAGATACTGTTACGCCGCGCGACCCTCTACCTAGACCAGGTCATACACCGCGGGCCAGACGGACGCCAGATGTCCATCCATCCTTACGGCGGACCCCCATTAAGCATAAGGGCCCATCATAAATCCCAGTAATTTGCAAGCGAAGGTCCTTCAGACCCAACAAATAGCCTTTTTTAAATCGCCTTTTTTACGATTATTGTCTACTACGGCTCGACCCGGGAAAGTTAGTTTTTCTAACTTACGATGCAACTTTCCTTTTAATAGCCACTTTCTATCGAGGGCAGCTAAGACCCTTCCTAGGCCATCAACCTTCGTTTAACCAATTAACAACGAAGCCCACTTCCCTCACCCTCTGAGGCGAAACCGTCGCCAACAAATCCGATGGTCCTGTGCGCTAGAAACAGTCATCGCTAGCCTTCCTACGGCACAACATCGTCGCTGTACCTCAGTCGATTATTAGTCTGGTCTGAGTCTCGTCTCAGTCTCGTGTTGGTACTCTTCTCAAGTCAACTCTACACGTCAAGCAATTGGAGTCTCCATCAAGGATCCACGCAAGTCAGTCGGGCTACTACATTCTCGTCCTCTACGACATCGTCACCGAACGTGACGGATTTTCCATCGTTCATACAGTCAACATCCTTCGACCGGGTTTACACCCGAAGATCAGTCACTTACATATCTTATACACACGCAACAGCGTGACTATCACCTGCATAAAGTTGTTGGAATAAACAGTGCTTTATAACTTATTACATCAGTGTATATTCAATCAACCACCTCTGTTGTCCTAAACGAAACAGGGGAGCGACTACTTCGCGGCGTCGTTTAACTGAATCGTAGCGAGAATTTACGCCTCTCGCTGACGCGTATTCCTAGCGACCGCTTCTCTCCGCGAACGGTCGTAACAGATACCTTAGTGAGGTTAGAAGTATAAGTGCTTCGCACGTGCAATGGAGATGTGTATACCTAGTGTAACGATGAAATGGTTGAAAGAAGGGGCCCATGTGGTGCGAGTGGAGGTGATTAGGGCGATGGACAACAATTGAGCACTGCAAGCGACGTAATCATGAGTACGTGATACACATGTTTATTTGAATTTACAAACGTGAGTTTGGTTCTCGGCGACCGCCATCTTGTCGGCACTGGATAGGCAGAACCATGAAGTGTAGACATTCGAGAGTTGACATTTATAAACTTGTAGTGGTGATTTGAACAACCATGAATATACAGTATATAGAGCCGAACTCAACTTAGTAAATGTTGTATATGTTTCGCATATAGAATTATAATTCAAATATTGATAAATTGGCTGGTTTATGTGCATGTATATAAAATAAGAATTAAATGAGCGTGTAAGCGGATGAAATACTATAGTAATATATATTGGGTACACACACAAACTCATAAGCACACATAAGCATATAAGCATATGAACATGAATTCATAAATAAATTTACTAGGGTATGTGTTTCGACCACTCGCAGAGAGACGCGATCGCGAGGAAGCACGCCAACAGCAGTCGTAAATTCCCGTTACGATTAGATAATCGACGCCACGAAATGATCGATCCCCTATTTCGGTTAGGATAATAGAGGTAGTTAAATTGAAAATGACACTGATGTAACAAGTTATAAATCACAGTTTATTCCAACAACTTTGTAAAGAAGATAGTCACTCTGGTGCGTATATATAAGATAAGTAAGTGACTGATCTACGGGTGTAAACCCGGTCAAAAGGATATTGACTGTTTGAAAGATGGAAAGTCAGTGAAGTTTGGTGACGATGCTGTGGCGGAGGAAAGCTAAGGATGGGTGTGTCTAGCGTACGAGAGCATCGGATTTGTTGATGACAATTTTGGCTAAGAGAGTGAGGTAAATAGGCTTCGTTGTTAATTGGTTGTTTCCTATGGTATGGGCGAGGAAGAATGCTAACCGCCCTCGAGATAAAGTTGTTAGTGGGAGGCCGCATACGTGAGAAAAGACAACTATCCCGTGTCAACGCGTGGTGGACAATAAACTTTAGGAAACAATTCAGTGAAAGAATATCTGTTCGGAACTAGAAAATTTCTAATATTTATGGAGGATACTTGAAACTATTGAGGGTACTCAGTAAGGATCTGAAGACATCTGGCTGCCATCTTGCCCGCGGTGTGTGGCCTGGTTTAGTTAGAGTGTAGCCTGACGTAAGAGTATGAATTATTAATAAGTGCATAGATATAAATAAGTATATGAATATGTGGTCAAATACATTAGAGGATAATTATGAAAGACTGTAATATATGTATATAAGGATTGCTATGGATTTTTGATGACGAAGTTGGTATGTATAAGGACTACGATTATCTCATGTTCGGACGGTGAATTGGCAGAATTTATGACGACCGGCTGAGTTTATGGACTATGAGAAAACTTTTAAAATTATGGAAAAGTCAAATAAGGGTATAAAAGTTACGGCGCAGGGGGTTTCGGAGCCCCCTGGCACCGTCGGTGAATCGAGTATCTTTTCAGGCTCGACCCGATGGTTATCTAGCTACTGGAAGAACGGCGAAGGGGGGTGGATCCCGAGGCACCCCGTCGTACGGGAAAAGCGACAGGGGAAAACAAATTGAATCTGTAGAAATTGTGAAGCTGCTCTGGAGAAGAAGGCGGCGCGGCTGGAGTAATAAAGGACGGGAAGGGGGAGAAGCCTAGGCTACTTCGGATGTTAAGCTGAGGGATGTCACAATCACGGACTTCCTAAAATGAAAGGAGGAGAGGAGGGAGAAGGGTTAAGCCCTTTTAAGGCGAGTAGGAGGCTGCAGAGGAGCCCGATAGCAGGGGAGAAAAGGGAGGCGGAGATTGGTGAAGAACCCGAAGGGGGTGAAATATCCTTTGGGGTTAGCGACCAAAGTACGCCAATAGAAAAGAGTGGAAAAGGAGGGGGACAACTTGCAAGAAGAGCGATGGAGAGGAGTACACTAGCTAGATATGGAAGAATGCTACCGGTGGGCAGTGAAGCAGAGGAGAGTGCTAAGGAGGAGACCGACGAACGATCCCATTAGCGAGGCTGGGGGAGAAAAAAAAGTCAGGATGACGGTCGACGGCATGAAAGGTCTAACTCAAGCCTTGGTGGGGGCTGCCCAGATGCTGAAAGCACTGGTGAGGAGATTCAATCTGGACAGGGAGAAAAGTCGAGGCATAAAAGAGGTAGGCAGAGTGATTGAGGATATTGCGTCGTTCATGGATCGATGCGTTGGTCAGCCGGAGAGAAGAAGGTGGACAAAGTTTGGCCAGGTAAAAGTGGAAGGGTCCGGGCGAAAAATAGAGAAGAGGACCGTGTCTTGTAATGAGAGAAGAGATGAGGTGGGCCAGGGTCTGGTATCCGAATATCCCAAGAGGAAATGGGTGTCCCCTGGTGAAGGAGAAAAGGCAGTCGCGGTAGTGAAGAGGCCGAGGAAAGGGGAGCCGACTTATGCGGAAATGTGTGGTCGGTCAGAGGGCTACGAATATTCGGATAGGGAGAGGAGTGAAGACTCGGACAGTTGGCAGGCAGTAGTGAGAAGAAAGAGGGAGAGGAGAACACCTCAAGAGCCGCTTTCCACAGGTGTGCGTGGTAACGAACAGGGGTTGAGAGGTGACAGTAGAGGTGCAGCTACTGGCAGGAGGCGAAAGGAGGCAATCCTGATTAAAGTGGAGGAAGGTCGGGATTGGATGGAGATATATAGGAAAATAGTGACGGTCAGGGAAGCGATCGTAGGGGCGTCCGGGAGGAGGAAGACCAGGGCTGGTCACATCCTCATTGAATTTGACAGAAAAGTGGTTGTGAGCGAAGTGGCGGAAAAGCTCAGGGCCGCCCTGAGCGATAATATGGAAATGTCTGTATTGGTGAGCAGAACAACGATGCAGATAAAAAATATCGACCCCCTCACCACCAAGGAGAAACTGGCGGAGGACCTGAAAAGGAAGTGGGGGATGTCGGTGTGCGATATCATCGGGGTTAAGTCAATGAGGATTGACGCAAATGGCGGTGTTGGTGCTACCAACGATTGCGATTCCCAGAGAGGAGGGAATGAGGAGATTTAGAACGCGCCTGACTATAGCATCGGCCAGGATCTTGCCAGAGGTGCTATAGGTGCCATATATTAGGGCATATCGCGGCGGGATGCACCGTGGTATGACCTGGTAAGGAGTTATGCAGGAGGTGTGGGAGTGGAGAGCACACTATGAAGGAGTGCACGAAGGAGCCGAGGTGTGTGATGTGCTCCAAGAAGGGAGGTTAGCCTGCCCGATGGTCAGAATGGAGACTAGGAGACGAAGGGGATAAAGGTCCTGCAGATTAACTTGAATAAATGCAGGCTAGTGCAGGACGACAAGCGTCTAGTGAGACGCTGATCAGCAAGAGAGGAGTGGTCGGCATCAGGGTCGAGGACATCATGTGTATCGATGGATATTGTTCCCATAATGTGAACAGGCAGGAGTTCGACGGCTACAAGCTGAACTGGAGGAGGCCATAAAGGAGGGCAGGAGAAGAGCCCCAGCGATGCTAGTGTTTGGCGACTTCAATGCAAAGTCCACTGCCTGGAGAGGAAGGAGGACGGAGCCGAGGGGGATGTATCTACTCGATGCTATCACGAAGAACGAACTGATGCCGATCAGGACGACGGGAGCATACTCCTTTGTAAGGAATGGAAGAAAAAGCTTCCCGGACATTTTGAGTGTTAGTAGACGAATAAGGCAGATTGGGAAGAAGAGTACCGTTATGGATTGGTACCCTGCCTCGGATCACCTATATTTATTTCATGTGTTTTTAGAAAATATAATGAAGCCGGTGCGGGGCAATTTTAGATATTCGACCAAGAACATGGACGCGGGAAAATTCCTGAGGAGGTTCGATGAGAATCTCAATTTTATGACAAACGACGACGCGACACACGCCGACCAATTTCAGAAACGGTTGGAACGAAAGTGTACCGACAAACTGAAGAAGATTTTTCTGTCGCGCTGCAGGAGAAACGCTAATGATTGGTGGAACGACGAGTTGTCCGGGTTGAGAAGGACAACTCTGAAATCAGGGAGAAGAGCGCAGCGGGCAGTGGCAGCTGGGAGTGACAATGCTGGCCTAATGGTAAACGAGTTTAAGGAGGCTAGGAGGATATTAAAAAGGGATATCGAGCGCAGTAAGGACGAAAAGTGGAGGGAGTTTTGCGCAACCCTGGATCAAGATCCCTGGGGGAGGCAGTATAGAGTAGTGAGAGCAAGAATGGCTCAGAACGTGCCACCGGAGGTTCTTAACATGGTCCGTTCTTACGGACGCAAGAAGAAGGGGAACAAGATTTGCGAGTAACGGAAGAGGACCTGCGGACGGCTATTTCAATTTGCGATCCGAGAAAAGCTGCGGGCGTCGAAGGGGTTCCTGGGGAAATAGTCAAGATCATAGCGGGACAAGGGCCAGGGCGGCTCCTAGGTGCCTAACGAGGGACCCCTTTCATAGGGAGCAATATGGATTCCGGAGGCGCAGGAGCACGTTAGACGCGCTGGGCAGAGTGTAATATTCACAAATAAAACTATGCAATTGTGAGAGAGATCGTAATCGATCGAAAATGTTGCACGCTTCAAAAGAGTTTGTTAAAAAAAGTTGAAAGAAGTGTTGGTTTACTAGATCATGTGAAACAAAAAAGTATTCACATAATGACAACTCTGAGGCTCTATTCCCGGGATTATTGGATTTGGAGGTCTAGTTCTACCCCACAAATCCTCGCAGAGCCTCTTCACCTCCCTTGCCTCTAGCGGTTGCCTGCCTCGTTCTAATTGAGCCAAGTGATTGCTGATAATTACATCAGCCAACTTCCTTGTCATACTTTAAAGATTTCGTGACAGGGCGTGTTCGCGTCGCTCCGTACACTGTCCGTGTGTACAAACAGTACGCCGCGAAAGTAATCCAGATGTCGTCACGTAGGCAGAAGCCACCTGCCACGAAGGCAGGAATGGTTCTGCAACCCTTAAAAACACAAAAGCCTGAAAAAGGAGCAGAGGGGTCAACCCCCAAAAATCCGAGGGTAAGCGCTACACCGGAGAAGCAAAACAGTTATAAAGCTACGCTATAAATTATAATACAATTTGTATAGTGAAATTCATCAGTACGTCTCAACTGAACAGATGAATTGCGTAACAACTACTTATCACTAAAGTACAGATGTCAAACCCTATCGAATTTTATTGTCAATGTCAGTATCATTTTAAAAATAATATAAATAGCAAAAATGAAAAGTAAACAATTTATAACGTCTGATAATTTAATAAGAGGAATATATAACGCTCCTTTTCTCTCGATCTGTTTGGCAATAATTTTATTCACCAATTTTTCGAGAGCTTCAAATATGATCCCACTGCACTCAAGACTGTAAATAGACAACGTGTAAAGAAAATTCTGATGCCATATAGTCAAAAAAGCTTTAAGCGAAAACATACATACATGCCTGTATGATAATTGCAACTGCTCACGAATACAATTTCGACTCCGACTTGAGAATTCTGTAAGATATCATTTTAACTATACAAAATATATAGTACGCTGTTCCACGTATCTATAAGGATATCTTTAAAATGCGGTCCTACCAAATTAAACTCAGACTGTTTTCTAAAACTACTTAATCAAATGAAGCATTGGTTTATAGTAGTAAATCTAGGCATCAGAAATTTACTCCGTATGAAGAAAGACCATCGGTGTATTTATTACCGTTACGAAACATATATACTCCAATAGGAACACTCCTAAAATGATAATGCTCGAAGGAAAACACGTCAGAATGGCTGTCTCTCAAATCCATTCAATGAGTAAGTGACGAATGAAGATGCGTATTAAAGTTATGTGCAAGTATCCGTAAAGTGGTGAGACGTTCGGACAAGCTTGTTCGATGAAGATCAGCTACATACTCTGTTCGCGGGTAAAGAAATGAGCGCCTAAGGGGATGAAAAAGGAAGGGGAAATAAGGATGTTACGTCGCCTAAGACATCTGCACTTCATCCTTCGCGACCGGACAGCCAACTGTCTGCGTAACGTCATTTCGACCCTCAATAAACCTAAGGACCCACCATAACTTACCACCTTTCGCTACTGTGTCAACATGTGTCTTCAGTCATTTCGTTGTCCTGAAGAATTTCTTAAGTATAAAAGTATTTTCTACGCACATCTGGTTTTTAGAGAGGTCCTTAGGCGCACTTAAAAACACGGAGAAGCGGGTACGCACCCATTAGGAAAAATCGAATAGCTCTAATAAAACAAGCTGGTTTTTCCCGTGAGCAAGGTCACCCACGAACCACAGTGGTAGGAGGCTTCCTACTCATCCCTTCAAGCATCAGCGTGGGTCATAACCAATCGACATCGCGGATCGTCACCCTAACTTTTCCTAACGAAAAGTGTGAACAACGAATCCGCGTTCCTTATACAAAGGGGGCACAACCACCCAAACATTCTTCCGTATTAACATACGTGCGACAAGACAGTACAAAATCTAACACCTAACGTCTACGTCTAAGCACAACGCTAGAGGAGTATAACTAACATCTCAGCCTGTTCTCGGGTACATCGAATATTCACCTCCTCTATTGAACGTCCTCTCGTGCTACGTCCACTAACATACAAAATTCAATTATAAGAGCGTTGCTCTAGCGTGTATATCTATCTTATCTTCGGGCGACAAGTTGTTAGCCACGATTTATATCTACGCAACAGTGTAACTTAAGTGTTGGAAATATATAACTTATAATTCTGTGAACCACAGTGTTATAATAACTGAATCACCCCTATTCTCTTAACCGAAATCAGGGGATCGATCAACTCGTGGTGTCGATTATCAAAATCGCAGCGGGAACTTACGACTCCCGTTGACGTCTCTCGTCGCGATTGCGTCTCCCCGCGATTGGTCGAATATGCAAAGGAGAATACAAAGAGTTGATGAATGTAAGGAAGGGAAGCTAAATCTCAAAATAAAGAACAAGAAAAAACAAGCTACTTACAATGACACCGTTTCTAGTCGTCTGTTCTCGATGACAATTGCCTGCACCACCGCCCTTGTTGAATATTTTAGCAGTTCTAGTATATTTGAGCATATTATATTATATTTCGATGTACACCACCTTTTCGACCACTTATTTCTGTGATTATGACTGAAGAACAAACAGAAGATACTTATCGCAAATTAAATTTAAGCAAGAAGAAACTTTTTGCGATGTTAACTCCAAATGGGAAAATATCTATATATCAGCATGGATCATGACCTCCCTACTTTTACATTAAGTGTTTTGACAAGTTGTATTTCAAAGCATGGCATGGTTTTCGTTGAAAGGAATAGTTTCGTAGAAGGAAACTTCAAATAGTGAAAGCGTCAAATTATATAGCTCTGGAAGAATAATATAATTTAACATGAAAATATTAAAAAACTGAATACATCGAAATATAATAGATACTTTACAAGTATCTTTATAATAGATACTTTCAATAATATGATATTATTATTCACAGTGACTAACGCGTGTAGCGGCGCAGGAGTCAAAGGACGACGCGAATCAAGAGCAACTCATGTCGTTGTTTTGCCTCGGGTCATTGACACAGCCTTGACGCATGAAAAGTAATGACAAATAAACTTCGGGCAAAACGATGTCGCCGCTACATGCAACCGTCGAATGAAGACGAATTTGAATTTCCCGACTCTCCCCCGACCAGTATAAATATACGGACTCGATCGCGAGCAGGGCAGTACATACCGAGTATCTATCAGTTAGCAATCAGTTATCAATCAGTTATCAGTTAGTCGCGCGAAACAGTATCTAACAGTATCTACAGTATCTCGAGCATTAACGAGTATTTATCCGCGATTTCATTTTGCGATTTATACTTTGTACTAACGACTCACGTCTACAGGCTGTACATTAACTTATCATTTTAAATATATTCGACGGTTTCAACAAGGAGCAATCTCGTCCTTTACATCTCACGTACCAACTATCCTCTACACATAAACATCTACACGTGTATCTTGTTTTATGTAACGCTCGATGGATTTATTCAAAGTTTCTGTTAAGTTTCTATAAACATTCAATTAATAAAAACGTCGAGTTAATTTTTTAACCTTAGAGGTTCTTATCTAACACGTGTTTATATGGAAATCTTTCGATCACGTGTGTCTGTACGATATAATATTATTCGTATATATTTCACCACCATGCAGTATAATGCCTTTTCTAATAACACAGCTCTACATGTTTTAAAGTAACGAAGTGCTGCAACACTCTAGCTGGATCGCGTCTTCTCTCCCTCTTTCTCTCCGCTCGCTCCTTCGTGAGCATGATTTGCTCGCAGTAGGCGCCGATGGCGATGAGCTCCTGATGCCTCCTCAGCATCGCTTCGACGACCGCCTCGGGGGCCAATCTCTCGCCGATGGCGAGCCGCAAGATACGGTGCGGTTCTTCCCACGCTGGACAAAACTCCTGCGTGTGCTGCGCCGTGTCTTCCTCCTCCTCGCAGTGGTGACAGATGGAAGTCACCTCCCGTCGAATCCTTAGCAGGTACTCGCCGAATGCTCCGTGGCCAGTGAACACCTGCGTCGTCCTGAATATCAGCGGGACTCCGCCTCGGTCCCTCCAAGCCTCCCAGTTGGGATGGACGGCTCGACCGGCCCGGTGTGGTTGCACAGCACCTTCCTCGAGCAGCTGAGAGGAGCCACCGCTCCCAGGTCATTAGTTTCGCTACCTCCCGGACGTCTTGGGCCGACTGGCTGGCGGACGGCGGGGTACACGCGTCCGAGCCCAGACTCCTCAGGTGTTTGTACACCCGTCGGAGCGCAAGGGCCTGCAACTCGAACGGAGTGGACGCCGCCAACACAGTCGCCAACGCGTAGGATATGGTTCGATATCCTCTCATTATGCGGGCGGCGGTCGTCCTATGCAACCTCCTCAACAAGAATAAGTAGCGACGACACGCCATCAGGTCTTCGACCCATACAGGAGCCCCGTAAAGGACTCAAGACCGAACCACCCCCTCGTAGAGTCGGCGAACTCCAACTCCTGCTTCGCCGATGTTCGGTAGTAAGCCGCATAAGGCGTTGGCTGCGGCAGTCACCCTTGGAACCAGGAGCTCGAAGTAGCTGGAAGTGAGACCCAGGTATTTCATCTGGCATCTCACCGGGACTTCTTCTCCGTTGACATACACAAACAGTCCAGGAGGAGGGGTTCCTCTACGGTGGTGATCGAAGAACCACAAGGCCTCGGACTTGGCTGGCGATACGCTCAAGCCGAGCCTCTGGATGACGCGTATTGCGCATGCCACGGCGGACTCAGTGAGATTCACGGCCTTGTTCCATCAACGTCCCCCGGCCAGGACCAAGAACATAGGACATCGAAAGACCATGTCGTAGGCCGTGATCCACAGGATGGGTCACAGCACTGAACCCTGTGGAACACCACGCTCGACCGGCCTCCTCTCTTCACCATTCTTACCGGTGTACATGACCCATCTGTCGCTCAGATACGCTCGAATGACACGAACGAGATACGACGGCACCTTAAAGTGTACCAGGGCCTCCACTATCCCGTCCCAGGGAATGGCGTTGAAGGCGTTCGTGACGTCCAAGGAGACTGCCAACGCCACCCCTTCTCGGGAAACCATGGCCTCCGCCATGGACCTCACTCGTTACACTGCGTCCACCGTCGAGCGACCTTGTCGAAAGCCATACTGGCTATCGTGCCATCCAGGCACTCGCTCCGACATTTGGGCCTTCAGACGGGTGGCAATTATCCTCTCAAATAGCTTGCCCACCTCGTCCAGAAGGCACACCGGCCTATACGCGGACGTCGAGCCTAACGCTCGACCCTCTTTCCGTAATAGGACTAATCTCGCCGTCCGCCATGTCCGGGGGTAGACACCTTCCCCCATGCATCTGGTGAACAGGTGCCGTAGACGGGGAGCCAAGGTGTTGATTGACTCCTCCCAAACCCAGCCTGGACCCGGTGCCACGTTGAGGAAAGCCATCCTCTTTGCCGCTTCGAAGAACTCTTCCTCGGTGACTCGTAGCTCTTCGGCCCACTCCGGCGTCGTCATCGTGTCGCTGGAAGAGGAGGATGGCCATGACTGTCACGCATCGTTGTCTAGCCGTGGGAACAAAGTACCGATGACATTAGCGAGCAACATCGGATCCATGTTCGCGGTCAGCGGGGGGGGCGAAGGTCGAACTTCTTCGTTACTAATCGATAGGGCCGCCTCCGCGGATCGGATTCGACCGATTCGACTATTTCCGTCCAGGACCGAGCTTTCACGATCTTGATTTCCCGCTGAAGAGTGCGTCTCGTCTCTCTGTATGCTTCGTAGCAGCGGTAGATCTCTTCCTCGTCGCGTATCCGCCTACGACGACGGGCCCTTAGAAGTCTTCTGCGGGCCCGAACACAGCTCGCTCGCATTTCCGCAATGTCAGTGGTCCACCAGTATACACATCGGTTGTGTCTACCACCAGGAACGGAGCGCGGCATCGAGGCGTCACACGCCGCGCTCATGTCTTTTCGGAGGCTTTACGCCTCCTTGTCAACGCTTCCCGACGACTACACGGCATCTCCTTGTCCCTCTCTTTGAGACGCCACCTTCGTGGCGGGAGGAGGGAACGGTTCACTCCTAGCAGCAGATGTAATCTCAAGGGCCACCTCCATCAGTATGTAGAGGTGGTCGGACAGAGTCTCAACCCCCTCGGCCACTCTCCAGTTGTAGATTCTTCGGTACACCTCGGAGGTAGCCCACGTGACGGCGACCATAAAAGATAATCTCCTCGCCACGCAAGTGCTTGCCGAGCCTCTACTTGCCAGTAGGAACCCGAGACCTGCAGCCTAATCGGACAGCATCCTTCCACGAGTGTCCGTTGTGGCGTTTCCCCATTGCGAGGAGTGGGCGTTGCAATCCTCAAGGACGAGTACCTGGCGGGGAAGATATCTTCTGACGCAATCGCCAACTCCGTCCAGGAAGTCTCCAAACGTGGCCAAGCCGCTGTTAGAGGAAACGTAAACGCCCACCACCTCTATTCCAGCTCACTCAGCCGCGACATAGCCGCTGCCACGGTCAAGCAGGACGCCAGGGGCACTCAGCGCTGACGTCGACGTTATGGCTGTTGATCCATCTAGGACTCCCACCCAGTTGTGGGCGTCAGATACAAGATACGGCTCAGCCACCACTGCAAGGACGACTTCGCTCTCCCGGATGGTCTGGATGGTCTGGATGGTCTTGCGCCCGTCTTGATCTTTCAAGGTTACTTTGGAGGAGGCGCTTGAAATTATTGTGTCAACTTCATGGCCTCCTCCCGGCCATCTACCGGTGCTGCTTTGGCGGTGCTGCCTTGGTTCCTTTCCGCAGCTGGCTCGCGGGTGGGTCTTCTCCTCTTGACTTTCGGGGGAGCGCATGCCGCCCAGCCCATCCTGTGGTCGGCGGGTGCCCCGAGCGACTCGCACAGGGGCACTTGGCTGCAGAGACATGACATCCTCTAGCACGATGTCCGCTTCCGCCGCACCTATAGCACAGGTGCCCTCGATCCACAGTGGACACGCAAGTTGCTCGTACGTGTCCCAACTCCAAACACTTGTATCACTTCAAAGGCCTCTTCGGAATGGCTATGACTCCTGCAGTGGGCCAGCCCGGGGCGACTTTTCCTGTCTAGGCTAATTTCCGGGCTCCAGCCACCGGGCACTTTATCCAAACTGAACCGAGGCCGCCTCTGGAGGCGCCGATCTTTCCTACTTCACCTCCGCGCTGCCGCAGCTCCTCCTTCTTGACCGAGATGTCTATCCCGATCACTCTGAGCCCCGCCGTCCTTGTTGGAGCCGCGACTCTCACCGCCGTCGGGTCTAGCACCTTGGCCAGACGCGCCGCCAGCACTGACGCCTTCCCCCTGTTCCTGTCTCCAGGAACCCTTATGATGATGGCGCCCGTCATCGCCTATGTCATATCGACGGACTCCAGGCCGATCTTCGTAAGCAGAACCTTCTGTCTGGCCGTTGCATGGACGTCGGCGTACGACATCCTTGCTCCCTCGTTTAGCGTTGGAGTCACCGCGGATGTTCGCAGAGTGCGAGGGAGCTTGGCCATTTTAGCTGTCAGCGTCGGTCCCTTGTTCGTTGTGGCGGCGGCGATTGGTTTCGGCGCGCCTTCCATCCTTGCCGGTGGGACCGCAGTCGCCCCTTTCTTCGCCTCTTCTCCAGAGGCAGCCGTCTTCCCCTTCTTCTTCCTTTTCTGCTTCTTCCTTTCCACCACTCTCCATTCGCCACCCTCCCGCTCCCTCGGGAGCGCCGATGTTTGAGTGGTGTGACGGGTGGCAGAGTGGTCCGCCTTGCTTTGGCAATCACGGATGCGTAGTCGTCGACCCCCAAATCGCTCCTCGATGGCCCTTAATTGTAGGGTCCGAGCTCGTCGAACTTCTTCTCCAGGGCATCGATGCCCCCACTGTCGCTCTTACCCTCCCGCGTAGGACGGCCGGACTCGGACGCTGGGCCAGTGCACCGCGAGCAGTCGCGAGCGCAAGCAGCCCTTCCACATAATTCTTGACGAAGGGCTGCATCCTCCTCCTTCAACGGAGACAGCCTTGCTTCCGCAAGGCTCGTAGCCGCGATGCCGCTGTTGTGCGTTGGTTCTGTCCTCCTTAATGATTCGTTCTTCTATGCGGCGGTAATGTAACTCGCCGCATCTTTTAGGGTTTTTATATATGCCCTCTTTAGGTTGGACGATGTCGCAGCAACCCTCGTGATTTCCGCGACATGTCTAGTAAATTCGGCGCTGACGTCCGCCGCCGAGCTCGTCCTTATTTCTATCGTCAGCTCTTCCGAAACATCCGGGGTTGTGATAGCGATCCTCCTCTTCTTA
This sequence comes from Bombus hypnorum, assembly GCA_911387925.2. Classification (NCBI taxonomy): domain Eukaryota; kingdom Metazoa; phylum Arthropoda; class Insecta; order Hymenoptera; family Apidae; genus Bombus; species Bombus hypnorum. The sequence goes on from CAJVQY020000002.1 coordinate 407,164, forward strand.
CCCCTGGACGTCGTAGAAGACAGCGATGAGCTCGACGCGATCGAGGTGACCGACTCCTCGTCGTCGGACTTTGCTCGCGTCCGCAGTACTCCTGCCATCGGTGACGTGGTATCGTCTACCATGGCCGGAGCGAAAAAACCGCTCTCCAACCTGTCCGCGGTTCACAGCGAAACTGTGGTCGTCCATCTTGGAGATTCCTCGGTAACCTCCATCCTACTGTTTTCCGTTTCGCCAGGCGCAAAAACACGTCCGGGGGCCTGGCGGTCCACACTCGAACGGCCGTGGTCGTGATATGACGACGCAGTGGGTCCCACTTGACTATCCACGACTGCGCCGGTACTGGGGTCTCCCTCCCCTGCACCGTAAACGTGTTTCTTTTTATTATTTAACTCTATCATTTTATATAAGTGTCTGTCGGTAAGTCGTCCTCAAGTTTCCATCCTGGTGCCACTCACTCTTTCGCACCCTACCCCGGTCAAGGTCGGTGCAGGGTGACGAGGAGCCCCACGAGAAGGTGAGATGAGTGGTCTTGGCAGGCATGGGCCCACCAACTTTTCCGAACTTCTCCTCACCGAATCGGCGAACTGACGGGGGCCAAAGGCATCGACCAGCCGCGACCCGACTGTAGGAGAATATCAGATCGATCGGAGTTTCCCAAGGCGTGGTTCTACGTCCTGAGAACACATACCCGCCTCGTGCTCCCCAAACCTTTAGTGAATTGGCACAACCCTAAGATGTGTCCGAGGGTTTCCGGTTTGGCCTGACATCTTCTACAAGCTACGTCTACCTTTTTGTCGGCCGGTGTCAATACAGTCCGTGTCCCAAAGGTGTTTGTCCTAAGTCTTACGGCATCGATGATTCTCGAGGGCTTGAGGAGTATAATCTGCTCAAGCCCTCAAGAATCGTTGCCAGTTTTATTCTTTGAGAAGTCATTAACTCCATGTCCCCACTTCTCAACTCTTGCCATTGTTTAATATTTCCGCTCTTTAATCGCTTTGTAGATTTTTCTACCTCTTCGGAAGTGGCTGGCCAATTGATCCTTAGAGAGTTTGCGATTTTCTTCAGCTTCCTGTCGTTTTCTTCATTGATCAAGCTAGATACCGCTGGATCGACTGAATTCTTAATGTTTAATGCGCTTTTTTGGGTACCGAGTTTGATAATGTGTTCGAACCTCAGTAACCCTAATCCTCCATTAGCTTTTGGAGTGTAGAAGGAACCGGTGGCTGTCGAAGGCACTAGGTGTAATATGGCCTTTATTTCTTCCATGACTTCGCTGTCCAACAGTTTTAATACGCTATCGCTTGGTGGATTTATAAGCAGATGTTAAATACATCGAGGGAAGATGTACTTCGTTAATAACTCAATTTTCTGGACTAGTTTCAGAGAGGGCTTTCTAACTCTTCTGACCATGCTCAGAATTTCAGGCACTATGATGTCACAATGGATACCCATACAAGGCCCTATTTTGGCGCCTATATACCTGAAGGCGTCACCTGGGTCAACGGTTGGTATGTTGATGTTTTCGAGCCTAATCCGTGCTTCTTTTACGAACCAGGTGTCCTTTTTCGCGACCACCTGGAACGTTTGGCTATTTTCTCCTGAAATATTCATTCCTAGGCCTTTCAGATATCCATGAGCATATCCATTTGGCGTTGTGCCTCCCTCTCGTCTTCACCAAGTAGGACAATGTCGTCAGAGATTGGTACTTTTCTCTCATGACTGACATTTATGTCACTGGTTTGCTCCTCTATTACATCCAGCAGCGGCTCTAGACACAGATTAAATACCAGCGGCGACGGAGAGTCACCCTGCTTGACTCCTCGAAGGACCTTGATCTCGACATTTATATTATCTCATGTTTTGATTTTAGTCTTGCCCTCGTTATACATACCTCCGATTAAATCGATTATAGGGGTCAGCACACGCCAGGCAAGGTTTTAATACCGAATGGGGTATTGCGTCGAACGCGTTGGGTATATCCACGATTGTGAATATTCCCCCATTATTTTTCTTACTGTGGCTTAAGGCAGCGATGAATAGGTCTATGTTAATTTTACATCCATTCTCTGATGTAAATCCTTTCTGCCTTAAATTTAGCACAATACCCCTTCTTATCCTTCCGTTGAGGATGGAAGAGAAAATTCGGCCGACAATGGGGTCTGTAATTTTAGGTCTGCAATTCTCGACCTGGCTGCTTGATTTATTTGGTTTTGGTGTTACCTTAGTCCTATTTTCCTACTATACGGTCGGAAAATAGGAACTGTAGCATAGAATGTTGCGACACACAAATTAAATAACGACCAGTCAGGCCCAACTGATCGGTTGGTATCGCGAACCTTGAACGTTATTAGCGCCCAAGGTGGAGGATTATAATAAGTGTAAAGAGCGAGGTTTAGTTCACCTTATTTATTCCGCTCAATACTCTGGTTACAACTGTTCTGATATGTACTGAATTCCTCTTACTACTATGAATACACTGAATTTAAGTTACTGATTCTCCTGTTCATTGATGGACGACTGGTAGGTGTTGACTCTTAGAAGACTGGTGCAGGAGTCCCTGATTATCCTGTTCCCTGACTCAAGACTGGTAGGTGTTGACTCTTCGGATACTGGTTCAAGAGTGCTTCTTGGGGATGTTGCTGTCGTAGCGGAAGGTTCGTGGTGGGGGTGTCTCAAGTCTGCTCCTAATTGCTGATTGGGTAAAGATGTATGTTTTAGAATGGGCTAGCTGCCTGCGCGGGTGACCTTACCCTTGGGGAAAACCCGCGCGTCCGGGTTTCCTAATATGTAGCATAAACAATAAAGAGATTTCGTGTTTTATGGGTCTTTTCCATGAGGTCCTAAAGTACCTTGACTGTACAATAGGCCCACTGTGTATGAGGGGTCCGCATCAGGGTACCCTTAACGGTCGTCCTGCCCGCGGGTCGCATGGTCCCATAAACCGCCGCGGCAATTACCAGGCGGCCACTCCAAATCTTGAACATAGAATGTTGAATATTTTTGCCAATATTGCGGGCAGGCTAGATATCATTAAATGTTCTTTTTGAAATCCATCTGGTCCTGGCGCAGGCTTTTTCCTGATCTTACTAAGTTTCTCGCTCACATCCTCAGCGGTTATCGGTGGAAACAATTACTTATTATCAGCTCAGAGGCTCTATTTCCTGGGATTGGGGGATTTGGTGGTCCTGCCCGACCCCACAGATCCACATAGAGCCTCTTCACTTCAATCGCTTGAGGTGGTTGCCTGGCTGGTTCCAGGCATGCACGTTCGTTGTTAACAACAACGTCGGCAAACTTCATAGAACATTCTTTAAATAACTCCTGGCAATGTGCGTAGAAGTGTCTTTTCTTTCGATTTCTATCGAGTTACCTCCTCTACCGTCCATTTTCTTATGTTTGGGGAGTCCGTTCCCCTTCTTTTCTTGTTTCTTATGGCAGAGTGCGCATGCCGTTCGTGAGTGGATAACCATGTCTGAGTCCCGAAGCTCATGGGCCAAACTTCGAGTTATACGCTCCTTCGTTTCTTTGACTAGTGTCATTACAATTTGGGATGTCGCACTTTGCCCCATGGAGCTTCGGGAAATTCCTTTCGCAATATAGACATCCCAGCTGGATGCGAGCATCCGTGTGATGTTGATCAAGGTGCCCGTCCAGGTCTGATGGCGTCATGAAGAAAACGTGAACTTCCCTTTTCTCACAGATCGGACAAGCAACCTTGCCACCCGCCAGCGGCACCATGATTTTCAAATTGAGATCCGAATCATACTGAATTAAATTATTAATCACTGTATATTATTCATTCAATATTTTCAATCGTTAATCAGACTCTTCATACCCATTTAATAAGTTTATATCCTTTATACCGCGAGGGCATTTTCAGTTCAATCGAATGCCATTCGGACTTAAAAACGCACCCGCTACCTTTCAAAGATTAATGGACAGAGCCTTGACTGGACTTGTAGGAAAATACTGCTTTGTTTATTTGGACGACATAGTGATATTCGGAAAAACGATTCAAGAACATAACGAAAACCTCGCGATAGTATTTCAGAGACTCAGAGAATTAGGACTTAAATTGCAACCGGACAAATGTGAATTCGTAAAACCGGAACTAGAATACTTAGGCCATGTAGTTTCATCCGAAGGAGTTAAACCAAACCCCAAGAAATTAGACGCTGTAAAAAACTTTCGATTACCCCGCAATGCCACGGACGTGAAATCATTCTTAGGTTTAGCAGGTTATTACCGCAAATTCATCCGAAACTTTTCCAAAATCGCGAAAAGCCTTACAGACTTAACAAAAAAGGACACACCATTTCATTGGACTGACAAACACCAGACTAGCTTTGATACTTTAAAAGACAAACTCTGTAATTTCCCAATATTAGCTTATCCAGACTTTAACAAAACCTTTACCTTAACTACCGACGCAAGTAACGAAGGACTAGGAGCAATACTGTCACAGGACGGTCATCCTTGTTGTTACATTTCAAGAACACTGAATCCACCCGAACGAAACTATACCACGACAGAAAAAGAACTGTTAGCCATCGTATGGGCCGTGAAAAGATTAAGACAATACTTGTTAGGACGACGCTTCATTATTCGAACCGACCACCAAGCTCTTAAGTGGTTGCACAATTGCAAAGACCCTTCTAGCAGACTGATCCGTTGGAGACTTAAACTCGAAGAATATGACTATGAAATCGAATATACAAAAGGTAAAGATAACACAGCTGCAGATGCTTTATCCAGAGTTCACGCGGTAACTCGCGACGAAGTAGTTAACCTCGACCTAGTAATTGATCACACTAATTCATTCAACGCATGGAAAGACAACAACGAAAATCCGAAACTCTTAGAAATTACACCGAATGACCAAACATTTTACCAATTAACTCGAAACGACTTAGGAGAATACGACGAGACACTTTGGATCAGAAGACTTTACAAAATTCTTAAAGATACAACAACAATCGGCATAGGAAATAACGATTTTACTCAATTAGAGATTAAACTCATGCTAATATATTTTAATGACACGTACAAGAAAATTACTTGTGTATCTAATCCCATCTTAAAACTAGACGAAAACGAAATACTACAAGCAATAAAGAAAAACCAAAACAACACCGTAGGACATTTAGGGATATAGAAAACGTATCAGCGGATCAAGGATAAATTCAAAATTTCCGGACTTTTGGAAAGAGTAGAAAACTTCGTGAAAACATGCGACACGTGTCAAAAGGAGAAGCTAACACGTATCAGACCCAAAGAATCCCCACAAATCTCAGACACGCCACTTAACCCTAACGACAAAATCGTTATGGACATCATAGGACCGATGACGAAAACCAAACGCGGAAACCAATATATACTTTCAATTCACGATGAACTTACGAAATATCTGATACTAGTTCCCCTTAAAACGCAACGAACTGAATCCACAATTAACGCGCTCATTGAACACTATATTTACATATTTTCGGCATCAAAAACGATCCTAACAGACCAGGGACAAAATTTTGTTAGCAATTTAATGACGAAATTTGAAGAAGCTTTTAAAATCAAACACATCAAAACAACTTCATTTCACCCACAGAGTAACGGATCCCTCGAAAGAACGCATGCCTGAGTTAAAGATTTAATTCGTACTGCATTACACGGCAATGACAAAGAATGGGACGAAGTACTTAATTTCATTTGTTTAGGGTACAATACCGCGAAACATGAAGGATCAGGATTCTCTCCCTTTGAATTGACCTTTGGGCGAAAAGCTAACTTACCTTCCGCAATATCCAAATTCCCCACACTTACCAATGATGATATGTACTCACTTTGGCAAAAACAGTTGAATAAATATTGGGAAACAGCTCACAAAACGCTTATTCAGAATAAGCAACGATACATGCGAGACCAAGAAAGAAAGATTGTTAAAACTCAGACCGCGTTTAGGAAAGGAGACATTGTTTTAATTCACAACGACCATAAAAGAGATAAGTTGGACATTGAATGGTTAGGACCCTACAGGATTAACGATGTGAAAACTCCTTATTACATTATTTCTATCGACAATGCTAAGAAAAAGATACATGGTAACCGATTGAAAGCGTACTGTTTTCAGGATAATGCTGACCCTAGCACTAGTAATAATACCCTTAATTAGTTGCCTTAAATTCACGGGATAGGAATTACGCTTTGTAAACAAACCCAACCAATTCACGTTCGAAAACTACAACATGATTACGCCTCTGAAATTATTAGCTTCTCGAACACTAACAAACATTGTAAAATTGCTATATTTAAGATTAACGAAATAACTTTTGTACCATTACATGCTGAAAATCAATTCATAGCGATCCCTGAAAAAAGGGTGTAAACATATCCTTTGATTTCCATTTAAATAATTCCATTCTACTACGATCTTAGAGGACTAAGATCAATCTAACCAGGGGGGTATGTCACGACCGGCATACTTCAAATCCGATGGACTGACGATGGAGATAAAGATGTGGCGGCACTCGGCGACAATGTATATCGCTGAAGTGCCTAATGAACCATCAACATCACAACGGTCCTTCCACCGAAGGTTCTAGAAGAAAGAGCACGTGGCAACGGTCGCGGACGCCTAGCAAATGTATGGACGGTCGGCATGTTGAGGGATGACAAAAGAAAGTAATCGGATCCGATCGAAAGTCAAATTGTAAGAGCTTCGGTCTTGGACAGTCACACCTAGAGTTCGGAAGTGAATTGTAAAGTGGATTGTTGTTAGAAAAAAATAAAGTTTTTTTTTTATTTTTCACCTCAAATTTCTTTTTTTATTTTGTTATTTCACGTGACACTGTCATCATTTTTCTCACCATTTGCTCGGGTTACGGAGGGTATTTCGCTTTGTCATTATAAAACTAACAGCACACTGAGTAACGTGTAATGTAAGATATTCACGCGTTCCGGGTAATGCATAAGCGATAATGGGATTTTAGTAATAATTAATATTCACTAAATACGAACACACACGTGCACTTTCTGGGAACGCTTCCCTATCCGCCGTAGAGATTGCAGGTTCGGGCGTTTATTCGAGTAAGATTTGTTTTTTAAATTATTGTGGAGTTATTATAACACTCGCGATGGCATGTCACTTTGTGAAGCGGTAAATATGCGAAATAGTTTTACTATTAAGATGCGCACGTGTGTAGAATTGACGCCATTAGCGTGATGGGGACGATAGGACGCATTCGTTGGCGTGGAGCGATGCGCAGGTGAGTCGCCACCTTACGGGCATCGCTCGAGAGTATGTACGGTCGGCTCGGCGTAAGTTCCTATTATGAAGGAATAAAGTCGGGTCGCCCAGAGTTCTATTATATATTATTTTATTTATTTTATTATACTCGAGCCGAACTTCTTTGTGAATAAATAAGTGATGGTGTGCTACGTAACTAGGCTTTATATGAGTTGCGTGGTGACGAGTAGGATGGAGAATGCAATTGTAACGTGCATTCTGTTAGTTATGTATTTATTAATTTATTATTATTTTTGTTATTCATTAGTAGTTATTTATTTCTTTATTTATTCACATTGGATTATTTATTATTTATTATTATTTGTTTATTTATTATTATTGGATGTTTTTATTTATTATTTATTTATTTGTTATTATTATTATTTATTTACTTATTCTTTATTATTTATTATTATATATGTATCGATTTACGTACGCATCATCAGGTCTTAATTAGAACGATAGGCCCTTAGAGTGATTTAATGTAGATTTTAGGTATTTTATATAACATTATTAAGTTTGCACATTAACTATACGTAATTTATTTATTTATTTATTTATTTATTTATTTATTTATTTATTTATTTATTTATTTATATTTATTAATATTTATTATAGGATGCCTTTCGTTGACGACTTGGCGAGTTTTCTGGTTATGATTGGATACATTTGGACGGTTTTCTGATCTGGGTTGATGACGACTTTGGCGATGTCCACGGACTTACCTCTAAAAATTCATTATGGATAAGTTGACTAAGGAAAATAAACTTACGGCGCAGGGGGTTTCGGAGGTTATCAGACGGTTATCCGGCTACTGGCAGAACGGCAGGGGGGAGGTAGATCCCCAGGCACCCCCTCGTATGGTAAGAGCTACTGAGGAGGAAGAGAAAGTCAAGGGAAAGAAAATGATAGTGGGAGGAGAGAAACCGAGGATGGTTTCAGATATCAAACTAAGCGACAACGTGACAATCTCGGTTATTCCGAGGGAAAATGGAGGTGAGGAAGGAGAAGATTTCTGCCCCTACACACCGAGTAGCACACTCCAGAGAAGCCCTACGACTAGTGGCAGATCGGAAGTAGAAGTGGTTGAGGAATCCGAGGGTTCCTTTGGAATCAGAGAAAGCGACCACTGTACGCCGGTCACAGGGAGAGGAACAGCTTCCGGTAAACAGCTGGCCAGAAAGGTGGTGGAGAAGAATGCCGGCGCCAAACATGTGAGATCGTCTATGGCCGATGTAAATTCAATAGAATTTAGAATACCAACCGACGGTTTGACTTTCGTTGTGCTTACTGGAAGTCGGTCGAACGATATAAATAGAGAAGGACGGGGACTTAGCATAGAGAACAAAAGAGGACTTCGACAAGCGAAGATTGAACAAAGAAAAAAAGCAAGTTAAGAGGTAGAAGGAGAAAAAGAAGAGGGATTAGAAGCGGAGAGTTCTGAGGAGATACGGAAAAAGACTTAGAAAATCGATTCTTGAGTTTTCACGAGCCGATCGCCTGATATCCAAAAATATTACATTACATATATGTCGGAGATGAAAGAACACCGGAGCTTTTGGAATTTTGAATAATCCCGCAACATTGTAACCTAGAGTCTACTATAGCTGTAATTAAACAATTGTAGTTATTCAATCCGATTTGTAATTGTTCGAGATTTGTGATAATGAGCTTGGGCTCGAGGCGACAGCCAGTCGCCGAACGTAGCCGCGGTCACGGGATGAACGCTTTGTCTAACAAAGGTATGGAGTAATTCTATAGCTCTCCTTAAAAGAAATATTCGTGGCGGCACGCGACAGTAAACATTCCAACGGTCTCTGTCCCGTAGCTCGCCACACGCAGACCCTATTCTTCGAGTAAGATGATTGCCAGATGTCGATGCGTCTCCGCAGTACATGTTCAGCTAGCCTGAGGGCCCGTTATAAATCTTAGGACTTAGTTGACTAAAGTCCTTCAAACAAACAGTCTTTGTCCCAGCTACGGGAAGATAGGAGAGACCTATTTTTCAACGAACGGCGTCTCCCACTAGCAACTTTCCCCCGAGGGTGGCTAGCATCTTTTTCTAACCACCGATATGGAGATTGACCAATTAGCAGCAACGCCAATTTCCCTTACTTTCTGAACGAAGGCTTTCCTCGACGAATCCGATGATCTCGTGTCCTTAGACACACCCCATCATAGTTTTCCTCTGCAGCATCATCGCGACGGAGAGTCATTCTCTCGTGAGGTCGTATTAGCGAGTTACTTAGAGTCTGTACGCTCGGTGGATGTTTCACGTTTTAACCAAGAGCCCGACTTAGAATTTGCGAGCACGTTAATCTACCATCCCGTCGACCGCGGATTCGTTATGGAACCTAGGATCATTGTCATTAGTTCTCGAGTAACTAGTTACCGCGGTTACTTGTTCAGTTCTATGATAATCGTACTCGCACTAGTCAATGTCTTCCCTATTGCATATCGACACGTGTAATCCAAACGAAGATTCGTTTCACGCCCCTAACTCTAATTCTAATGTAAACCCGACATATATATATATATATGTCGGGTTAGCGTTAGGTTTAGGGGCGTGTAACGAATCTTCATTCGGACTAGCCATCGTTGTTGTACAATAGAGATTATATTTACTGGTATAAATATTGATTTTTACAAAGTTTGACAAATAACCGCGGTGATTAGACACTCGAGATATTAAAGACAATGTTCTTAGGTTCAATAACGAATCCACGGTCAACCGGGTAACTCTTTGTAAACGTAGAATATATTTTGAAGCACAAAGTAACGTTTGCTGTGACGCTCGGTATAATACTGCACGTAAAGACAATGTGAAAACTCTCCAAGGTGATCGCAAGAATAAAAGACTGATGGAAACTTTCCTCTCCTTACGATCGTGTTCATTCGTTGCATATTGGCCGGGGATACCAACAAAATTCCAGCCGCCGTTACCAGGCAGACCCGCGTAGAGCCGACATTGCTCCTGCCCGGGGTTTGATTGTTAATACAACGTGTGTTCCACAATATTGGCACTTCTCTGTTAGGCAAGAACGTTCATCGCGTCACCGTGGCTACGTTCGCTGACCAGTTGTGTCACCTCGAGCCCAAGCCCACTGTCACAAATCTCGGGCAAACATAATCGGATGGAGGATTGGTCGATGATTGGTTGAGCGAAATAACGAGAGCGAAATATTGCTATTGCAGTCCGTCAAATATATTTTGAATAAATAAATAAATAAATAAACAAATTACAGACGAATTGTGAGTTGTTGGTACAAATATAAATTGTGGAATAAATACCCGATAAATACTCGGAGGAACTCTGTAGATCACTTCGATACTTGTTTACACGTTGATGCTATTCGACACTGTTCGATGAACTCTCTCGCTAACGATCGCGTCCGTTTATTTATACTGGTCAGGGGAGAACCGGAAAATTTGAATTCGACTACGTTTGACGGTTGTATGTAGCGGCGACATTGTTTAGCCCGGAGTTTATTTGTTCTTACAATAGTTATAACCTAACGGTCTTGATACTCCGAGGCAAAACAACAACAGGATTTGAATTGACCTGACTCGCGTGCCGCTACATAAAGAAAAGATATAAAATACACATAACGCTTCTGTACAATGAATTTTGAAAAACATTGATTGAATTCACTAGCAGAAAACATACACGTATTTTCTTCTGTTTAAACGTTCTCTACAATTCCTTCTTGCTTTTGGCATTTCTTTTATATGTATTGTCGATCGCACTTCAGAAATGTTGTTCTATGTGATATACTTATTAAACTGTCCAAATATAACTACTTGCTGGTAAATAACTCTTGTCCATTAATAAAACTTCGATCGCTCGTTAAATACTGACTGTAGAATTAATCGTATAACTTGTTGACTGACAATTAATAACTGTTCAGTTTTAGTTCTGGATGTTAAGCCCCTCTGCTCTAAGTAGCTACTCTTATTTATGCTAAAACTACGATGAGGTAATTGCCACATGGTGACCTATTGCCCGAAAATGCGAACTTTCGGCGCGTACCTATTTCTTAGGACGTTGTCTTTGTTTCTGCTCATGCCCTTCCAAAAGTGTTAAGGCTTCTTCTCTCCGCTGACGTGCTTTTCGTGGAAATGTTGTTGAAGTTATTTCAAGAAGTCCTTGCTGCAGCATTCCTCTTGCAGTTTTAATTTCGGATAACGAAAATCGTACTCGCGTAACATTCGTTCATGTGCCGTACCTTTACTTGTGAAAGTATTGACTCGTGTTTGCAACGTATTGAGGCTGGCTTTGTACTGGTTAAAGTTGCGAGTCACCTTTGGAGCCGTTTCTAATATTTTCTCTAGTGTTGGAATGTCTATTTCTTCGAAACTGTATGAACTGTTCTTAATTTTGATTTCGTAAGAAATATTTTTGAGTGATCCTCCTATTTTCTATAATATTACGGTCGTATGTGATTATTCATCCAGTTTTGCTGGTAATTAAATTTGGTTATCTGATTTCTAGGACTTTATGTTTTTTACATAATACGATTTCTCCTGAGGTTAAGCAACTGTTTTTTATCCTGGTCCATGTTTTGTACCACCATGAGCGGGGGGTTGTAGATGCTCGGTGGTGTTTATCTCTACATCGTGTGTATCTTTCTGCATCCTATTTTTCAAGTATGAACAGGGCGTTGCTAGAAAGAAGACTGCCGTAAGCAATGCAAACTTGATTGGCTGGATATAAACTCAACGCAAGCATAAAGATAATCACGCGTATTTGCCGAGAATGACAGATATCCAAATAATTTAGCAATTTTTTAGCTATTACTCCCGTAGTAATGAAGACTATACTACTACAGTGTTGTCCAAATATCACGATATATTTATAATTTGAAAACCGTTGTCTAGTACGGTTTGAAAATTGGACAAATCATCGTGTAACACGTTATTCGTATAACATCCTTTCGCTCCATCGAGAATGGTTTTCGATAATTGGAGAAACTGAACAAAAAAAGAAGGAAACGCAGACCACCTTTAAATTATGAAACAGGAGTCTTTTGAATTTGTCCTTTCAGACATGTGTACGGCATCGTATTCGTACTCCAGGAATTTTCGTCAAACCAATTTTAAATGGAGCCTTTGTCTGAAATTATTCAAACTATAGATCGGTACTCGGTTATGAGTGTAACTTTTCTAACGCATAATGTTGGGAATAGCGGAGTATATACCGCAGATATTCCTATTCGGTTCCTGAATAGTTGCGATTTGGTTTAAACAACGAATAGTAAATGCAACTGGTACCTTATGGTCGATTTCATCGTGGCTCAATCTGCAGCCCTATTGTATAATCCGTAGCATCGGCAATGATACTGAATGGAGTATTCAAATGAAATCGAAATACCGTAGTATTGGTTGTGTGGAGAGTCCATCACGGATTTTCAAACCTCCTCTGTTGTTCGTCTGTTGTTGCGTCGGGCAACACTCTACCTATACCAGGCCACACACCGCGGGCAAGATGGCAGCCAGGTGTCTTCGGATCCTTACTGCGTACCCTCAATAGTCTCAAGTACCCTCCATAAATCTCAGGAATTTCCTAGTCGAGGTCCTTCAAACCGAACAGATATTCTTTCGCTGAATTGTTTCCTAAAGTTTATTGTCCACCACGGGTTGACACGGGAAAGTCGCCTTTTCTCACGTAGGTTGGTGCTGGTTTGGGACCTTGGAAGGGTTTTCTTTTTTCCTTTATAATTTTTTGGTTTATGAATGTTGGTTTAGTTTTTGTTGAATTTATATGAATTTGAACCGTACTTTATGAAGAAAAGTGTAGATCTTGTCTAAATCTTTTTCTTACATTATGAATTGCTTCAGGAAGTGTGAAAGTGTAAGTGTTCCAGTTTTACTTTGAGCTCTAGTAGATACTGCAGTAATACAATTTTATTTTAACGAAGTTTCTACAACTTGTAGTAACGAGACGTTGCTCGAATTAATAATTAACCGAATGTCAAAATGACTTTGAGGTGATAGGGCGTGATACTGATTAAAGGAACACTCGAATTCGTTTAACAATAAATGTTTATTAACGATAATATCTAATGAGTACACTTGGCGTAACCTCGCGGTTATTAAATTCGGTTCGCGGTTCGCGGCTACAAGTTCAAGCTCGGGTAGATACGATTCGATATGCGCTACGAATTCGGACGATGATTGCCTGAGATGTTGAGGGACTCGGACTCTTGCTATCAACTTCCTACTATCAATTCGGACAGGCTACTCGCGACTCCCTTTTTCTCACGATGATGCTGCATAGGAAAACTATGATGGGGTGTGTCTAAGGATACGATTTCATCGGATTCGTTGAGGAAAGCGTTGGTTCGGAAAGTGAGTGAAATGGACGTCGCTGTTAATTTTGAGTCGTTGGTTGGAAAAGGATACTAACCACCCTTGAGAGAAAGTTGTTATCAGGAAACGTCGCACGTGAGGAAAGCAGACTTCCAGCATCTTCTCGTAGTGGGTGGTATGTATGGAGACTGTTGAGTCAAAGACTATTTGTTCCTTTGGAGGACCTTAGCTAAGTAAATCCTAAGATTTATAGCGGGTCCTGGATTAGCTGAATATGTTCTGAAGGAATGTATCGACATCTGGCAATCATCTTGTCCGAAGGATAGGGTCTTCATGTAGCGAGCCATGGGACAGAAACCGTTGGAGCGTTTGCTGTCGAGTGCCGCTACAACTTCGTTGTCTAAAATTTCCACGTGAAAACGAGACGTGATGATTACGATAACTATAATACCGTATCTCTATTTCACTCATAGATTTATGTTCCATAAATCGCGATACACACCGAGAGAAGGTGTAATCCACCGCTCAAGAAGGCCACCCGCTCAGAATCAGTAATAGCATAGGCTAGATATCCTGCATGCCACAGGAATCGAAACAATAACCAAAAAGTAACGGAAAAGGCGCCTCTGAGATACACCAGACAACCCCTCTAAGGGGACTAAAACCTTAGTATAAAAACTCTCCAAAATAAGCGCTCAGTTCTGCCCGACCAGCCGAGCTAAACGGATATGTAAAACAGTGCTTCAGAAAAAGTGCGGCAAGTGGGAAAGAGAAAGTTATCAACGGCAACGCCCATAGCTAAATGGTGGAAAGCCGTGTCTTCTACTAAGAAGACTACATGCAAATCTAACATGAAAAAACACATCTCACTGATAAAAATAATTAGTAAAGACGAATCATACTACATAAATAAAACAACAAACATATCAAAACCAAGCCAACCAATAAATGAAGAACAGGAATGCACTGCTACAAAGGAAGTTGAAATGGAAACAATACCAAACAATGCAGAGAATAAAACCAATAGCGAACCAACCCAACAGGATGAAAGCTGGAAGGTGGCAAGTTATAACAAGAAACGAAAAATAACACGAAATCCAGATACAGAAAAGCAGAAAAGAAACTCCTTCAGCTCACTAACGGAAGAAATAGATGACGACCCAACAACCAAAAACACAACTCAATCAACACACACTACAAAACCACCACCAATATTTGTCGAGGCCCAGATAATAGACCCGCTTATTGATCGACTAAACAATATAGTTGGGAAGGAAAACTACACAATAAAACAAACAAAATTGGAACAAGTAAAAATTCAAACAAACACCCCAGAAAATGATAGGAAAGTGATAAAAGAATTCGAGGAAAAAACGCTATATACCACACGTACCAGCTCAAAACGGAAAGGAGCTACAAAATAGCTATAACAAGATTACATCCAAACACTAACACAAAAAAGTTAAGTGACGAATTAGCAAAAATTGGCCACCAATCAAGAGCAATAAACAATATGACAATATACGATACGAAGCAACCATTACCATTATTCTTAATAGAACTGGAACCTAGAATCAACAACAAGGAAATTTACGAAATTAAAAGAATTCTAAATACGATAGCAACAGTGGAACCACCACGCCACAAAAAAGATACAGCACAATGCATGCAGTGTCAACAATACGGTCACACTAAAAATTATTGTAACAGAAGCTCGGCATGTGTTAAATGTGCAAAAAATCATCTAACTATACACTGTCCATACATAGGGAAAATAAATGAAGTAAAATGCTACAACTGTAATGGAAATCACCCAGCCAGCTATGAAGGATGTGAAACCAGGAAACAATTACAACGTAAACTGTTTCCACCACTTCGCAATAGAACTGTCAATAACTACCAACCACAACAAAGTATAACGGATAATGAAGCAACATTGAAAGCACAAAATGAACTAAAAACTATAAACAGAAACATAGATCCCCAGCTACTAACATAGAAACCGAAGCTACGCGCAAGTAACCCAAAACATTAAACTTGTAAAATTTATATAAATATTAGGCATATTCTCATTCCTGCTTGAATTCTGTATCAAATGTAGTGTCAGTTTATAACATAACCAATAGAAATGCGTCTCAAAAAAAAGAGAGAATGGGAAATGCAAACGAACAATGGCAAAAGGTAGGATATCTGCAAAACAACACAACCCCTATACGTACTTTGTTGTTTCAGTGGTCGTGCTTTTACATATGAGAAATATTCAATTAAATATAACCCGTTAGAATGAAATAATTACATAACCATACAGAATGATTTATACAGAGAATTGCACTTAAAATCGTCCTGTGTGACGTAAGAAATATTTCTTATTCTTTACTCATAAAATATTGTAAATAAAAGTAAAAGGTAAAATAAGGTCTTAGAAACTTAAATACAGGGCTTTAGTATAGCATTGGCCATGTTAATGAGCAATAAAGTTAGAAAGATTTACCGAATGGATAAATTGTAAAGTACTGTACTATTGTGGACGAAAGGCCTAAGAGATATCGGGCGAACTATAAACAATGTCACGAGAAAGCCGAAGTGCTGACAGGCCCATCGATGTTTCGTTGGTCCTTTAATCGAACAGTTTCGTGGAAAAGGCCTACGTGACTCCTTGTACGGTGATGTTAGGATCAATTAATTGTACTTCTAACTGGCCTGTATTTACGCGAGTACGTAGGAAACCCGTAACGGATGAATCTTTGAATCTTCGAAAAGAAAATTAATCGACTTTTATCACTACCACGTACCTCATTGTCAACTTCATTAACATCGATCTCGTTTTCAGCGGTCTTATTACAGGCATTAATTATTTTCGTTTTACACATAGCGAGGCTAGTTTGTGTAATGTTACGCTAAAACCTTGACTTAAAATTTCACGATCAATCGCGACATCATACCTTAAATAACTATCAGCGAGGATATAAAAATTTATCTTTAATCATTAACACCTGCAACGAACAAGATTTGAGAGGTACGTTTAGTACAAATATTTTTTATTCCTCGCATTACTACTATATCAATCGTTCCTTTGCCAGAAAATCTCAAGACTACGAGTTCTTTAATTAATGAACACTCGGCTCCAAAATCGGGGTAAAATGGAAACGACTCACCCGGATGGCTTGATCTACCAGTTGGCGCCTCCAATACGTAGAAGTCGATTTGATACTCGTTATTGAAAGTATATTCAGGGCACTGCTTTGTAAGGGATTTTCCTCCATAATCAGATTGATAGCTGCGCGTCGTGCAGCGGAGTCGAAGCCCGCGGTTTCAGGGTTAAAACACGGTGGCGAAAATTGTTAGGTTCCACACTCGATTTTGCACTAGCGACTGAATCAACTCGCGCACGAT
Source organism: Bombus hypnorum (assembly GCA_911387925.2). Classification (NCBI taxonomy): domain Eukaryota; kingdom Metazoa; phylum Arthropoda; class Insecta; order Hymenoptera; family Apidae; genus Bombus; species Bombus hypnorum. The sequence continues at coordinate 424,145 of CAJVQY020000002.1, forward strand.
GGTCGTAAGCTCTTGCACTGTTATAACCGGCACTGATCCCACTTCTGATGTCGGGTTTACATTAGAATTAGAGTTAGGGGCGTGAAACGAATCTTCGTTTGGATTACACGTGTCGATATGCAATAGGGAAGACATTGACTAGTGCGAGTACGATTATCATAGAACTGAACAAGTAACCGCGGTAACTAGTTACTCGAGAACTAATGACAATGATCCTAGGTTCCATAACGAATCCGCGGTCGACGGGATGGTAGATTAACGTGCTCGCAAATTCTAAGTCGGGCTCTTGGTTAAAACGTGAAACATCCACCGAGCGTACAGACTCTAAGTAACTCGCTAATACGACCTCACGAGAGAATGACTCTCCGTCGCGATGATGCTGCAGAGGAAAACTATGATGGGGTGTGTCTAAGGACACGAGATCATCGGATTCGTCGAGGAAAGCCTTCGTTCAGAAAGTAAGGGAAATTGGCGTTGCTGCTAATTGGTCAATCTCCATATCGGTGGTTAGAAAAAGATGCTAGCCACCCTCGGGGGAAAGTTGCTAGTGGGAGACGCCGTTCGTTGAAAAATAGGTCTCTCCTATCTTCCCGTAGCTGGGACAAAGACTGTTTGTTTGAAGGACTTTAGTCAACTAAGTCCTAAGATTTATAACGGGCCCTCAGGCTAGCTGAACATGTACTGCGGAGACGCATCGACATCTGGCAATCATCTTACTCGAAGAATAGGGTCTGCGTGTGGCGAGCTACGGGACAGAGACCGTTGGAATGTTTACTGTCGCGTGCCGCCACGAATATTTCTTTTAAGGAGAGCTATAGAATTACTCCATACCTTTGTTAGACAAAGCGTACATCCCGTGACCGCGGCTACGTTCGGCGACTGGCTGTCGCCTCGAGCCCAAGCTCATTATCACAAATCTCGAACAATTACAAATCGGATTGAATAACTACAATTGTTTAATTACAGCTATAGTAGACTCTAGGTTACAATGTTGCGGGATTATTCAAAATTCCAAAAGCTCCGGTGTTCTTTCATCTCCGACAGATACATATATAACAAGAAAACTATAACGATTCCAATCTTTCGTTTGTGCACTCAAATCACATGATCGCGCGAATAGCAGACAGTTTAGTAACAACTTTACTCAAGGAAATGGACCCAATTGTTTTTGTCAGATACGCGATGCAGCACATCAATTTTCTAATCACGAAGACAAGATCTTTCTTATTTCACAAACGAATACGTTTGTAGAGGAATGGTCTTCTATTTAATTTTGATTGATTGTGAATAGTCAGTTTATTGTGAGAAGTCACAATACACACGTCACAGTATACAATATTTCGTAATTAAATACGCGAGTACTCAGAGAATTCTTGCAAATACTTAGATGCATGCGAAGGCTACGATTGCGATCGATGGACTCTCTCGCTCGTCACTCGGTTTGTTTATTTATACTGGTCGGGGGCAGTCGGCAAATTCGAACTCGACTGCGTTTGACGGTTGAGAGTAGCGGCAGCATTGTTTTGCTCGGAGTTCATTACTCCTTACCATACCTATGACCTAACGGTCATGATACTCCGAAACAAAACAACAACAGGATTTGAATTGACCTGCTCGCGTGCCGCTACACGTTTGTATACTTCGAATGTAGAATCATGCTTTACCTGTAAGGAAATTATATCCAGAACTTTAACTTGTTTCCCTTAATACAAGGATTGTGCAATGTAACATAGCAACAATAATATAAAAGAGTATCAAGTTTCAATTTCGATAAACGAACAAATGAAACATTGGCTTATGTAATAATTACAAACAAAACTATACGCAGTGAGATAGCAATCGATGGAAAAGGTTGTAAGATGCAAAAACTTCTTGAAGAGAATTAATGAACACCTCAAAAATATTTGAAAATTGAAAATCTTATGAGCAACCTACTTTTAGATGAATATGCGGCATTTACTACAGACGTAGTTGCATTTTCTTGTACAGAAAAATGCAATTCGCGTAACTTGACCTCCAGTTGCTAAAGAGGAGCACAAAGTTTCACTGCTTTGATTGCAGGCAACGCACTCCGTCATTTCCTCTTTTATGTCGTTGCAGTCATCCTTGTACGAGTTACAATACTCCTCGTACCATTGAAAACTAGCTATAGTCACGGTGTAGGTGACAATACAATTAATATAATGTATCAGTGCGGTAGTACATTCCAACCGAACAGATGTATTGTCAACAATTACGTTTCTCATCAAAACACAGGTGTCGAGCCCACCCAAAATTTTCAAACCAACGTCACTGCACTCAAGACTGTCTATAGATAATATGCAAAGAAAGAGCTGAAAATACCTGAAGTCAAAAAGGTTTCAAGTGAAAACATATTTCTCGCTGCAACATCAATCATCGCTGTATGAAAATTGCAACTGCTTATAAATGCATCTTCAACTTGGATTTGAAAATCCTGTAAGATGTTCTTATTGGCATTTGAGTCTATTGGTATGGAGTTTATTGTTCTGAATAACCTATTCCTGAAATGGGACTCCTGCCAAATTGTTAACTCATGTCGTTTTGTGAAGTTACTTGATCATATATCGCACTGCACCACTGTAGTAAATTCAGATATCAAAAATTTGATCTACATGAACGTCATGCGTTCAAATATATACATGCTGTAATAGGAATACTATCGAGATGATGATGTTTAAAGGAAAATAAATCAGAATCTTGCCTCTCAAATCTCTTCAAATGAGCGAGTGGCAAATGACGATGCGTATTGACAAGGTTGCTAGATGAAGATCAATTACGTATTGTGTCCGCGAATTCCAAGAAATGAGTGCCTAAGTAGATGGAAAAAGGAGAGGAAAGAGATAGATCGCAAAGAGCTAATTATTGTAAGGGAGGAAAGCTAAAACTCCAAATAAAGAACAAAAAGGAACAAGCTGCTTATGACGCTATCGTTCCTGGTCTTCTGTGTTCGGTCACAATTACCTACATCGCTCTTGCAGTATATTGTAGCAGGTTGTGTAGTATATTTGAGCATATTGTATTATATTTTGATGCGTACTATCTCTTCGATCACTTGTTTTCACCATTAAGACAAAAGAATAAAATGCTGATTGAAGATGCTTATTGTTATCTCAACTTGAGAAAGGAGACTCTTCTTTTGATGTATATTCGAAACGGGAACATGTTTCATCCTCGATGATGACCTTCATTGTTAGATTGGATTTTAGGTTTAAAAATTTGTATTTCAAAATGTGATAGGAAGAGGATAAAACAAATTGTTAGTAATACTAAAAATTACATTTATTTTTACTGAAATCACTGAAATGGATACTAAGATCAGTGAAATTATTATTTTTCTAGAAATATTCAAGCCTTGAACTTTTTTTTCGTAGGGAGATCCTCATGGACATTGTCCGGGTAGTGACGGACTTACCGACTAAAACCCCACGATAGTGTCACACGCTCAAGAAGACCACCGCTTAGAAACTACAGTATAAAAACCCTCCAAAATAAGCGCTCGAATCAATCTGTTAAAATATTTTGACGCAGTCTCTTGTAATACTTTGAATCATTCTGTAACACTTTGAACCGTTACTCTGTTAGATCTGCATAATAAACTCTATTATCATATATAAAGGTCAATTTCTTCACCTTGGCTTACTTGACGCCTAATAGAGGTGCACCGGGACCTCTTTCGAAATTCAAGCCTTTAACTGCTCCGAATATTCATCGGATCTGAGTATTCGATACAGAAAATATCTCGGTAACTTTAGTCAAAAATGTTCTCTCAGAAGGAAGTCAATTTCAAACAGTAAGTTAACTTGAGAGAATTAGATTATAAAGTTCTGGCATAATAACATAATTTTGCATAAAATAATGGAAAAATGAATACGTCGAAACATTTTACAGAAGAAATAAAGCATGAAATGTTATAAAAAGTGAATCGTTTATTCTTTTTACAGAATATTTTACATAACACGCTGTATCAGTTTGTCTTTTATTTAAATTTTCTTACATGATTTTCAAAATATATTCATGAAATAAAGTTGAATATATAGTACCATGCTATAGGCCTATTGCGAGAAATACATCTTAAAAACAGCAACACTAGTAGAGAAGAAGTGTTCAAGCCTATATCCAAATATGATATAGTGCTGAAAAGCTAAAATTAATATATCTTAAGAATGCTCAAAATCTATGTTCTAGTAGCGATTTTCTACATGTTCAATGAGATATGCAGTATAGAGGACATATAAATTTGTTTTTTATTTATGTTGAGTCACAAATCAGAATATTGAGTACGTTATTTTCCCGCGGATTGTAAAATTATAAATTGTAAAAGTGTCACGGCTCATTTTATTATCGTAGTATCTGTTCAAAATTTGTCAATGTATATTGCGACCTGGGGATTACGGTAGTGAATATGCAACAATCGAATGCCCCAGCCATATTTATATATTATGCCATATTTATCCTTATCGTGGGTTCGATAATAAAATATCGGGTTTAGCGGTCGTATACAGAGCTCGATCTTTCTGGATTATAGCCTTTACCTTTACGATTCCTTCTTGTTTTTGTCATTTCTTTTATATGTGTTGTCGATCGCACTTCGGAAATATTGTACTATGTGATATACTGATTAAACTATCCAAATATAACTACTTGATGGTGAATAACTATTGACGATACGTTCTTTATGACCATAGGCCGCTACATTAAATTTTTCCTTGCTGCGAGTTGCGTCGTGTTGATCTTATCAAGTAGATCCCTTAAAAATCTACATAGGTCGGTTCCATATTTTCTTCGATTACTACTTTACCGGACGGTTCTCTGGCTGGCCAGACGTTCGAAAATTAACTCATTAAGAGAGAACTTCGTTCCTTCCTTCTACCACAAAAGTGGTATAGGAGATCATGGCTGACTTCTCTTACTCATTCTAATTAAGGAAGTAGAAGAAGGAAAGCAAGGGCTTTCTCTGCATATAATTTGCGGTATCCGACTAGTACGTGGTGCGGTCATTCTATCGATCCATTGCCCTGTTGCTATTGTAGTTTACTATTTTATTCGAAATCTGTTTACTACCTTCTTCATTAACGACGATGTAAAATTCGTTCCTTGATTTGTTAAAATCGGTCTCGGGGAGTCGAAACAACAAATAAATCGTTTTTACAACGTGTCTGCCACTTTGGCTGCAGAGATTCCTTCTGTAGTGAGGTGGTAGGATGTGTTCAGTGTAGCGCCAAAAAAATACGCCGTGGATTGATTTAACAATGAGTTTATTAATTATACGAGGGAGACCTGACAGTTATACTAGTGCGCGTTACCTGGGCCGTACTCGTATTGTTCTTCGCGTGCTTTTCCGCAGGGAGGACTGCCGGGTGTGCAGGGAGTTTTTAACTCTACCGTACACCCGCTTGCGTGAGTCTATGGGGTATGGCAAACCCATGTTCCCGAAGCCAGGGGGGACCGTCGGGGTAAGTTCCGGAATCGGAGCATCGGCGTTGACCGATACCCGTTGTTTTGGGCCCTCGCATGCGTGAGCCCCCTGTGTTAAATTGTCGAATTCGGTAAGCGGGATCTCCGACAGACAGTGACGTAGTCGTCCATCCACACCGATAGTTCCACCAATGACTAAAGTTGGAACCACGGGGGTCGAGTGAAGCCCGGAGGGAGTTGCGACTCCTTCGCTCGATCAATTTAGGTTGGACTTGTAACATCATTCCCCATCAGAGACGTCTACATATTCTTGTCGTGTACCCATAAGGACCCAACATGTGCCTTGGCATTTTTCATAGTTAAGGTCCTTGAGACCAAACAAGTGTAGAGGATGAGTTAAGGATGGATAATATAACATACCAAGAGCAAGAGATTGCTGTTGCAACCCGCCAAATATATTTGGAATAAGTATAAATAAATAAATAAAAGTACAAATGCTGTCGAAAGACGCTCGTTCACTGTATTCGCAACGATGGTGTATGATCGCTCGCGGAAAACTTGAATCGTAGATATTGATCTCTAATTCGTGTTACTCGGTATATACTGAGTCGCTCGCGCTCGCGTCCGATTATTTATACTGGTCGGAGGGGAGTCGGAAAATTTGAATTTGTCTTAGATCGATAGTTATCCATAACGGTGATTTTGTTTAGTCCGGAGTTTATCAATCGCTATATTTCGAGCGTCAAGACTGTATCCCGGTTCCGAGGCACAACAGCAACATGAGTCGCTCTCGATCCGCCTCGTCCTATGACGCATGTGCCGCTACACAACTATCGTTTACTTTAAATTTACTTTACTTTACTTTACATTTATTGTTTACTACGGGTTGACACGGGAGAGTTAATTTTTCTCACGTTCGGTATCTTCCGTTAGCAACTTCCTCACGAGGGCGGCTAAGACCCTTCCTTGTCCACCAACCTTCTTATTATCCAATCGAAAGCGGTATCTACTGTCCTCACTTTCCTAACCAAAATTGACATCAACAAATCCGGTGGTCCCGTGTCCTTAGACAAACCCACCCCTAGATTTTCTCTGCCACAACATCGTCACTAAACATTTTTTTTCCTTTAACGTGGAGGAAATCCGCAGGGACACCAGGCCGCTTCTGGGGATAGGCGGCGTGGTAGTGCCGGACTCCTACCGACTAAAACCTCCACGATGACTGTCCCGACTGCGATCGAGAGTGGCCCGGGAACCGGTGTGAGCGACACACCGCCCCCCCCCCACCAGCCCAGCGCACAATACATCCCATAATGAAGCGGTGTGCGGCCATGTCACGCCGCGCCTCGTTGCCGGAGCCGTCGTGCCACGCAGTTTGGTTCCCCTACCGGACAGCTTGGCGGCCCCGAGGCGCTGAGCTGCTAGCGCCTAAGTTTGAACCCCACCGCGGGCCGCGGCGGACCTAGCGCGTCTCGCCGAAACGCGCCGATGCACGCCCCGCAGAGACGAGCAATCTCCTCGGACCACCAGTACACCGCGCCTGCGCGGCGCGGGGCTCCGGACTGCGGCATACACGAATCGCAGATCGCGTGCATGTCGTGCCGCAGCCGGATCGCTCCTGCCTCCGCGTCTTCGTCGGTCGAACTCCGACTTCGGCCCCGCCGATATTCGGCGAAAGCCATATTGGCTGTCGTTCCAATCGGGCATTCTCCCCGCCATATGGGTTTACAGACGGGCGGCAACTATTCTCACAAGAAGCTTGCCAACCTCGTTCAGAAGGCACACCGGCCGATACGCGGATGGTGGGTTAGACGGATGAACCTCCTTCCGCAGCAGGACCAGCCTAGCTGTCCGCCATATAGTGGGGTAGACACCCTCCCCCAGGCGTCTGCTATATAGATGCCGCAGACGGGGAGCCAAGTGTTCATGGACTCCACTCAAACCCGACCTGGGATCCCATCCGGACCCGGTGCCACATCGCGAGAGGCCATCCTCGTCGTCGCCACCGAGAGCTCTTCTTCGGTCACGGCCAATTCTTACCGCCACTCCAACGATCGAGTGGAGACTGACCGTGACTCTCTAGCGACATCATTATGACGTGGGAACTATGTCCCGATGACATCGGCAAGCAAATCCGGGTCCATATTGCCGGTAGGTGGGGGTGGGGGGGGGCCAAGGGGCGTAACTTTTTCGTAACGATACAGTAAGGTCCATTCAGGACCGGGCTCTCGCGACCTTGATCTCCCGCCGTAAGATATGTCAGTGTCTCCGTACGCTTCGTAACGGCGGGAAATCTCATCTTCGTCGCGAATCCGTCTGCGGCGTATCCTCTGAAACGCTCTGCGGGCGCAAACGCAGCGGGCACGAAGCTCCGCGATTTCAAGGTGTTGAGGTTATTCAGTGTGTGAACAGAGAGAACACGTGGATAAATTGTAAGGCAGGGAATATATTTAACTAGAAGTGTATAAATAAATATGAATACAATTTTGAGCTGGTCCAGATCCGCACGCTAGCTGTGTTACCCAATAACTGAACAAACCCCGAAGCCAACGTCGCCTGTCTACTGTTTATGGCCTGACCTCGTCGCAGTCTTTTGTCTACGCGCTGTCGATGGCTTCAGTGCTTGAGAAAACTAAAAGACCAGATGTAGAGTTTTCCTATAAGTGGTGACCACTTCAACACCCTCCCTAAAAATCTACATCCCTACACATTTCTCAAATTTACAAATTATCTCTTACTATTTTTCTAACTTTTGTCGTACATATCTGAAAATTAAATTGTCAATGCCTTCACAAATATATTTGCTAGCCGCCTTTCTCTTTTCCATTCAAATTAATTTATTACAAAAAACGAGAAGACTAAACAGATCATGTAGAGTTTTTCTTTCTTTTTTTTCTTTTTTTTTTTTTTAGAAGAGATAACTACTTCGACACCCTCCCTAAAAACTCTACATATCTACAAACAATTACCTCTTAATATCCCTTTTACTTTTCCAACCTACCCTTTTTCTTGAATATTCAAATCGCGGTTTTGGCAATGCCTTTGTACATATATCTGCCAGTTGCTCTTCAGTTGTTACATACGTTACATCAATTTCGCCTCTATTGTATAAATCTCGCAAGAAATGATATCTTACGTCAATATGCTTACTTCTTTGATGGGATTTTGCATTCTTAATTAATTTCACGGCTCTAGTATTGTCTACAATTAACTCTTTCTTTTCGGAACTCATCGCTTCGTTAAAATCCACCGGTAATTTTTCCGCTACGTACGTTACTGGACTACCATAAAAATCGGTTCGTTTGATCTTATCTCTATCTCTCAACTGTCTCACATTGTCGCTAGTTCCATGAGGTTGTTTTTCATGCTCACTCTCTGCACTTTCATACGAACATACCCTATCGCTCTGCGCACTCACATCTTCGCGCTCGACAATTTTCGGTAAACTTAAATTAACGAATTTCCTATTTTCTAGTTCGGGCTTAAATATTACGTCACGGCTTAATATTACGTTTCTTACTGTCGGCACGTACACTCGATACCCTCGTCCGTCATCTAGATAGCCTACCAAATATCCTTTGTTCGCCTTTTTGTCAAGTTTCGTTCTCTTCTCCGCAGGTATGTGTGCAAAGCACTCAGTACCGAAAACTCAAAACTTTTCTACATCTGGCGATTTCCCGTACCACAGTTCATACGGTGTTTTCTTGTCTTGTCTTGTCGGCCCCGTCTTATTTATGACATGTACTGCTGTGTTCATGGCTTCGGCTCTATTGCTAAAATTACACGCTGACGGTATGTTAACTCGCATATCTACTTTGTATAAATTTCCGATAACAGAACCTCTTGCTATTATTTTCTGATTTTGTAAAAATATACAATTTGTCCCTCCCTTTAAAACACAGAAATCTATGCCCCTTCTTGCAACTGATCTAATGGAAAATAGATTTCTTTTCATACCTGGCACATACAGAACATCATTCATTGTACATGCTACCCATTTGCCGTCCACAAAAGTCTCTATTTCAATTTTTCCTTTGCCGCACGCATCCATGAATGTACCATCGCCGATCTCTATCTTCACCGTGTTATTGAATTCTTCGAAGACGCTGAACCATTCCCGTCGTCCTGTCATGTGATCTGTAGCTCCTGAGTCGATTATCCAAACATCAGGGTTTGCCGCTTGTATCGCTGAGGTACTTCCTAATAGACCAATTCGATTTTGACTTCTAGGTTCCTGGTTGTCTCCACTGTTGCTTCTTTTATTATTTTTAAAACAATTTTTGCTGGTGTGGCCTTTCCTTTTGCATATAAAGCATCTAAAGCAATCCTTCTTTAGATGGCCAACCTTTCCACAATTAAAGCAGCTTGGTCCTTGTTTCTCGCATTCGCGTTTACTTGACTGCTTCTGCTGTTCCCTTTTATAATTATTACTTTTTGTTACCAGTGCCACCGATGTTTCCTGGTCGTCTTTCTTCCATCTGGTTTCTTCCGTCATCAGCCTGGTACTAAGCCTGTCTAAGGTCTTCTTTCCTTCTTCCACGGAATCCCACGCACTGTGAAAATGATCAAATTTCTTTGGTAACACCGATAAAATGCGTGTTATCAGCATTTTCTCGCCAATTTCACTTCCACGGGTTTTCATTTTCGCCGCTATCAGTTCCAACTTTGATAGATTGTCGGCGACATTTTCAGATTCTTCCCATTTGAAATCGAAGAACTGCTTCTGGACCATATTTAAATTCTCATCCGACTTCATGTCATATACTGTATTCAACTTTTTCCACACTTCCTGTGCTGTTGTGCAACATAAAAGAAGATCCAACGGTTTCTTTCCCACTGAGGTCACGATTAATTTTCTCGCTAACCGATCTGCCTTCAAAAATCTTTTACGAGCGATTTCTTTCTCCGCGCTATTACCTGGATGACACAGATTCCCTTCACACACGTCGATCAGGTCGTCATCTTCCTCCAAAAGTGTACGCATAACAAAACGCCACTGGAGCCAATTTTCTTCGCCACGTAACATCTCGATCTTCGCACTTGCTGATTCCATTTTAGCACTGTCCTTTACGTTATTAAGCACAACACTTTAACAGTTTATTCACTTCACTTTGCTACCTTACAATTTACAGCCCTGAGCCCATAACCTGTTGAGGTTATTCAATGTGTGAACAGAGAGAACACGTGGATAAATTGTAAGGCAGGGAACATATTTAACTAGAAGTGTATAAATAAATATGAATACAATTTTGAGCTGGTCCAGATCCGCACGCTAGCTGTGTTACCCAATAACTGAACAAACCCCGAAGCCAACGTCGCCTGTCTACTGTTTATGGCCTGACCTCGTCGCGGTCTTTTGTCTACGCGCTGTCGATGGCTTCAGTGCTTGAGAAAACTAAAAGACCAGATGTAGAGTTTTCTTATAAGTGGTGACCACTTCAACACAAGGGTCCACCAATACACAGCCGAGCTGCGTCCACCACCGGTACGGAGGGACTGCCGGAGGGCCTCCACCTCCTCATCTACACTTCGCCACGTCTTGGGAGCCTCCCAGCTCCAAAGATCTTGGTGCCGGTGAGGGCGGCTAGCATCTTTTTCTAACCACCGATATGGAGATTGACCAATTAGCAGGAACGCCAAATTCCCTCACCTTCTGAACGAAGGCTATCCTCGACGAATCCGATGATCTTGTGTCCTCATACACACCCCATCATAGTTTTCCTCTGCAGCATCATCGCGACGGAGAGTCATTCTCTCGTGAGGTCGTATTTGCGAGTTACTTAGTGTCTGTACGCTCGGTGGATATTCCACGTTTTAACAAAGAGTCCGACTTAGATTTTTGTGAGCACGTACATCTATCATCCCGTTGACCGCGGATTCGTTATTGAACTTAAGATCAACATCACTAGTATCGCGAGCGTCTAACCGCCACGGTTGATTGTCAAGTCTGTAGTATCCCTACTCGTGTTGGCAAGCCGTGCCTTTGTTATACCACAAAGATGGTCAAATCCAAAGAAGATTTATCAAACGACAACAACCCTATTCCTGACGCCTCTCCGACGTCAGAAGTGGGATCAGTGCCGATTATAACTCTACAAGAGCTATGATAATCGTGCGCGAGTTAATTCAGTCGCTAGTGCAAAAAATCGAGTATGGAACCAAACAATTTTCGCCACCGTGTTTTAACCCTGAAACTGCGAGCTCCGATTCCGCTGCATGGTGGGCAGCTGTCAATTTGATTCTGGAGGAAAATCCTTACAAAGCAGTGCCCTGAATATAATCTCAATGATGAGCGGCAAATCGACTTCTACGTAGTGGGAGCATGAACTGGTGGATCAAGTTATCCGGGTGAGTCGTTTCCATTCTAACCCGATTTTGGAGCCGTGTGTTTACTAAGTAAAGAATCCGTAGTCTTGAGATTTTCTGGCAAAAGAACGATTGATATAGTAGTAATGCGAGGAATCAGAAATATTTGTACATCTCAACTCTTGTCCGTTGCCGGTGTTAGTGGTTTTATATCAGAGATAAATTCCTCATGTCCTCGCTGATAGTAGTGATAAAAGTCGATTAATCTTTCTTTTCGAAAATTCAAAGATTCATTCGTTACGGGTTTCCTACGTACTCGCGTAAATGCAGGCCAGTTAGAAATACAATTAATTGATCCTAACATCACCGTACAAAGAAGTCCTTATAGATTTCGCGTGGAAGAGTGCAGAATAGTACATGAGAGAATAAGCGAATCAATTAGAGCGAAAAATATCATAGGGCCTAGTAATTCACCGTTCGCGAGCCCCATGTTAATCGTGAAGACAAACGATGGTTCAGATAGATGATTTGTAGATTTTCGAGAACTAAATAAAATTACGGTCGCGGATCGGTATCTTTTACCCCTTGTCGCGGTTCAAAACGCGAGATTGCTAAAGCATGATATTTTATTAGTCTAGACATCGCCAGCGAGTTTCGCCAAATACCTATTCATCCTAATTCTAGGAAATACGCAGCATCGGTTACCCTCGATGGATAATTTGGGCAATAAATTGTTGTTTTCTTCAAATTCTTTGTGCTTTTGTTCGGTCCAGTCGACGTCTTTTGTTTGCATGGCATGGTTGCGTGCGCGTCTGGTGTTCCTTCCGGAATCATTTTTCCAAACGGCAATATTGTGCTGACTCCGTCGAAAGCGGGGATTCTTGCGTTTTCGGACAGGCCTAATAATTTTGCACCTGATACTTGTCCAAATATTCTAATATTTATGTTCCACCTTGCTGCAGTTTTGCGAACCGTCAAAGCATTTACAGCAGAGATCCCCAGAAGGAGTTGCATGCCGGGTCTTCTGTACCATTTGATCCCTTTTTTTAATTGTGGTAGCATAAGAAACCATTTGGTCGGAATAATCTGTACCACACGTTCCTTCGTTATGTTCAACAACGACTGGTGATTTTAATGTTGCGAACAAACGAAACGGGAGATCATTCTTGAGATTCCTTTGAAAATACGTAGGGCAGCCAACGTGCCATTCGTATGTTATTGTTTATTTTGATGATGTTCTAATTATTGTCGACTCCATAGATCAAGCTTTCGAAGGATTGTACACCGTAGTAAATACCCTCGTAAATGCCGGATCTTCTTCTAATTTTTCTGAATGCTCTTTCCTAAACATATCAGTACTCTAATTGGGACACGTAAATTATAACGGAGAAGTTCGCCCCAACCCGGGTAAAATACAAACCTTGAGTTCTTTACCTAAACCAACGACCGTCACACAGTATAGACAGTTCATAGGCTTAGTTTCTTACGTCCGAAAATTCGTCTCTAAGTTTTCACAGGTAATGAAACCTCTATGCACACTTACTTCTGGTAACAAGAACATAACCTGGACAGATAGACGCGAAAAGATGAGGCAAAAGGTAATTTCTGTCCTGACCGATGCTTCGGTGTTAACGATATTTGACCCTAATTATCTGATAGGATTACATACTGACGGTAGTTTGGATGTATGTGGGGTTACCTTAATGCATAAGGTTGAAGGTAAAATAGGGTGGTAGAATATCATAGTAAAAGACTTAGCCCTGCGGAATCTAGGTATTTTTCATATGAACTAGAGACGTTAGCAGTCGTTACACGCTGTTAAACATATTCGTTACTATTTACATGGACGAGAATTTCCTGTTATTACTGATTGTAATCCCTTGAAGGCATCTAGTAGTGGGGTGAATTTAAATGACAGGGTTTATAGGTAATGGACTTACTTACAAACTCTTACTTTCGACGTTACGTATCAAGGAGGTAAACGAAAGGCACACGTAGATTTCTTCTCGCGAAATCCCGTAGACTTGGATCACCGTACGATCAACGAAGTCATAGAGAAGGAAATCAATCCGACCGAAACCTCCGAAGATTGACTATTAGCGGAATAATGCCGCGACCCACAAATTTCTGAGATCGTTAATAAATTGCAGAACGAGGAGCTCACGGAAGATATTGCGAATACGCATGAATTACGGTCCGGTACCCTTCATCGTAAAATACAGAGAAAAGGCAGAACTCTCTGCTTGCCATTGTCCCGAGAGGTTTTAGGTGGTCCGTTATTAACCATGTGCATCAGTCAATCACTTAGGTTGGGATTAAACGCTCGAGAAACTGTACGAGTATAACTGGTTCGAAGGAATGGCGAAATATGTTCGTAAATTCGTAGAGAACTGTCGTGCTTGTCGAGTTTCGAAGGCTAGTTCAGGTAAAATACAAGCTGAATTACACCCTATACCTAAGACCAGCATACCTTGGCATACAGTTCACGTGGATATAACGGACAAACTAAGCGGGAAAAGTGATTCGAAGGAATGTCATTGTTTTGGTCGACGTCTTCACTAAATTCGTATATCTGCATCATACTCGTAAAATAGATTCCCTTAGTACCGTTGAAGCACTTAAGTATGCTATATTTAATTCGGCAGTCCTTGCCGGATAATAGCAGATCAAGGAAGATGTTTTACGGGCAAAGAATTCCAAGATTTTTGTCGAGGTAAACATGTTAAACTCCACTTAATAGCAACCGGTGCTAGTAGGACCAACGAACAGGTAGAGCGTATTATGGGTACGTTGAAAATTATGTTCACAATCATAGAAACGATTGGGCGATCGTGGCTAGACGCGATTGGCAAAACACAGTTGGCCTTGAATTGCACCATCAACAGCGTGACTAAATCGAGTCCATTGGAACTGTTAATCGGTAGAACAGCAAAGACCTTACGACATGTTGATAACCGATAATACCGAAGAAAGATATTCCGATATCTCCGATGTAAGACAGCAGGCAATAGAGAATATAGAAATTAGTGCTAGGTACGATAAAGGTGGATTTGACAAAACTAAAGCTAAAGTAGTTAGGTTTAATCTTGGTGATTATGCAAAAACGAGGAAATAAAATCAAACTAAATTAAATCCAAAGTTTAAGGACCCGTTTATAATAGCTGAAATTTTGGAAGGAGATAGATATGTTTTGAAAACAGTAGACGGTAAACGCTCCTATAAATACAGTCATGATAGGTCGAGGAAAATGCAGGATAGTTGTATTCCTGCTGAATTGGACGTCTGTAGCGATGGCGAGAACAGTGACCATGGCGATATGAGTACCCCGATCTCGGAGGATCACAAGCACGATGACGATAACGCCTAGCAGAGTAATATTAGGTTAAGTAAAAAGTTCTGAGCGTTTTTCGCTAGATGTCTTTAGTGAGCCATATCTCACGATGTGCACATCGCATCGAGTCATAGTATACACCGATTTCAAGGTGATATTACGCATCAAAAAGGTTCTTTGACAGTTTTGTGTTCGGTGAAGCCAGTTGTGTGTTACAGCGTTCGAAAATGGAGATAAAAAAAGAGAAAATTCGATACATTCTTCAGTACCACTACGACCAAGGTGAAAAGGCGGAGCAGGCGGCCAAAAAAATTTGTGCTGTTTATGGACCCAGTACAGTATCGAATGCAACAGCAAAGCGGTGGTTCCAACGATTCCGTTCTGGTAATATGGACGTCGAAGATGAGGCACGCTCTGGTAGGCCAATCGTCGAAAATGTGGATAAAATCATGGAAATCGTCGAGTCGGACCGGCATGTGAGCACTTATTCCATTGCCCAGGAACTGAAGATTAGCCAGAAAACCGTTTGGAACCATTTGCATAAGGCTGGTCTCAAGAAGAAGCTCGACGTATGGGTGCCACATGAATTGACGCAAAAGAACCTTTTGGACCGAATTGATGCCTGCGATTCTTTGTTGAGACGTAACGAAATCGACCCATTTTTGAAGCGGATGGTGACTGGCGATGAAAAATGGGTCACATACGAGAACAACAGCCGAAAAAGATCGTGGTCCAATCGCGGTGGGCCGGCCCAAACGATCGCCAAGCGTGGATTAACGGCCAAGAAGGTTTTATTGTGTGTTTGGTGGGATTGGAAGGGAATCATCCATTATGAGCTGCTCCCATCGGGGCAAACACTTAATTCGGACCTCTATTGTCAACAACTGACCAGACTGAAGCAGGCGATCGACCAGAAGCGGCCAGAATTGGCCAATAGGAAAGGTGTTGTGTTCCATCAAGACAACGCCAGGCCGCACACATCTTTAACGACGCGTCAGAAGCTCCGAGAGCTTGGCTGGGAGGTTCTATCGCATCCGCCGTACAGTCCAGACCTGGCACCAAGCGATTATCACCTTTTTAAGTTTTTGCAAAATTTTCTTGATGGTACAAAACTGGCCTCAAGAGAGGCTTGTGAAAATGAGCTGGTCAAGTTTTTTACCAATAGGGACGAGGACTTCTTCAACCGCGGAATTATGAAATTGCCTTCAAAATGGACAAAAGTAATCGAACAAAACGGCGCATATTTAATCTAAATCGAATAATCTTGACTATGTTAATTTCATCGTCGAAATAAAGCGAAAAAGCGCTCAGAACTTTTTACTTCACCTAATATAAGAAAGCTCAATGTGACCGTGTGATGGATTTCACAGGAAGGCCGAGCAATGGGTTAAATGTACCATTGAGTGGAGGCCGTGCAACGGGTTCAAATGTACCATTGGGTGATAATGCTAGGAAGCCCGTCGGACCGTGTGTTAGATTCACATGCTCTTGGGGCGACAATGTAATAAAACTCTGGGCGGTCGTGCGATAAAGAAAAACGAGATTCACTTGGGTGCGAAATCAAGAATGGTCCATCATGTCATCGCGACCAGATTAACAACCTGCAGGATGCAACTAGCATTTTGAATACCAATCATGATGTCATTAATTTGTTTCTCTTATTCCTTTTGTTACCAAATCTCTGAACAAAATTTGCCGTTAAACCGGACCCTTGATTTAGTTAAGTTGTAAATAATGTTATTTGTACCGAATCTAATGTTGGAAAAACGCAATATTTTAGTTACACACGAGGACGTGTGATAGTCAGGATGGCCGTGTCGGAGATGAAAGGACACCGGAGCCTTTGGAATTTTGGATAATCCCGCAACATTGTAATCTAGAGTCTACTATAGCTGTAATTAAACAATTGTAGTTATTCGATTCGATTGTAATTGTTTGAGAGTCGTGATAATGAGCTTGGGCTCGAGGCGACAGCCAGTCGCCGAACGTAGTCGCGGTCACGGGATGAACGCTTTGTCTGTCAGAGGTATGGAGTAATTCTATAGCTCTTCTTAAAAAGGAAATGGTTGTAACACTCGACTCGATCAGGAAACGTCGCACGTGAGGAAAGCAGACTTCCAGCATCTTCTCGTAGTGGGTGGTAGGTATAGAGACTGTTGAGTCAAAGACTATTTGTTCCTTTGGAGGACCTTAGCTAAGTAAATCCTAAGATTTATAGTGGGTCCTTAGGTTAGCTGAAAATGTTCTGAAGGAATGTATCGACATCTGGCAATCATCTTGTCCGAAGAATAGGGTCCGCGTGTGGCGAGCCACGGAACAGAAACCGTTGGAATGTTTACTGTCGAGTACCGCTACAAATATATCATAATAAATATTGTTCAACAAAATCGAGTTCTTGTACAAATGAATTTTTATGAATATCGCGTAAGATTGCAAGCATCGAAAGAATAGAAAAGATTTCAATAATTTTCTAACGATCGTGATTGAAAGCAACAATGAGGAGGAACATATAGTTGGAATTATCAGAAAAATCAACCACAAGCTCCAGGTAACGGTTGTAGTATGTCCATCGTACAATTTCCATGTTCGTATTTCATGTTTTGTTTTCTATATTTCTATGTTCGATTAAAATTACTACGAATCAAAACTCTCGGGATCTCTCGATAGCTTTGTCAGTCATTCGTCATTACGCAACATAATACTGTTGAAATATATGCAACTTGCGTTAAAACCGATATTTGCGCCTAGGTTCTATCGTAGAGCGCGCCAGAATGGTATCTCGAGGTCCAGTCGTCACGCCCATGAATCCCAACCGCATGCCTTTCTTTTAAAATTCCTTCAATTTTCCACTTCATTTCTGCTACTTAATCACGTCTATATTTTAACGTCACACTCCCATTAATAAAATAGATTTACATAAATAAGTAAAATTAACTATGCGACTTATCATAGGACCCTTTGCTGCTAGTAATTCGAGCCCTACTCCATGGATGTCCCTCGGTACTTGATTACTAAGCTTTCCTACCATTCCTTAACCATTGCCACCAGATAGCCCACTTAGCCAGATTGGTACATACCATTTCATATCGAATAATACTTCACTTCATATACTTAAATGGCACACTCCTTCATGTATCAGCATTCTGGCTGATATTAGCTACTATTCACATGCCCTAAAGAAGGGATCAGAAAGGGGCCCTCATATCAATATGGCAATCATTAATGTGATACGGTTGCATCTGTATTTCCCCTATCCCATCAATCCACAGTTGACTCTCGCGACAAGAAAATCTTGCCGTGTCTCAAGCAGTGCTACTACTCCATTTACTATCTTAATTCATCGATCTACAGATATTCGTGTGTCAATTTAGTAAGTATTAACCGTGTCGAAGCCATCCAGAGGCTAGTGTTAGTGTACTATTGTGTTTCATCGTATGCAATTGCATTTTCGATCATACTTCATAATCTTACGCCATTTAAATCTATTATATTAATTATCATTTCGGAGTCAATATTAAATACTGTTGCGTTGTCAATTGATACAAAACCATTATCGTTATTCACTTAAAAGCAAAATAAACAACGTCTAAAACAAAAACAAAACACGATAAACACTCTTAGCAGGATGAGTTGTTGTTATTAAAGACGTTTTTAATCTGTCATTTTTTATGTAGCTAAACTTTATTTAGTTACATTTTTTTACTTTCTACATTCTGTCCCATATAACCTAGCTTAACGTAAAAAATTTGAATTGAGTCAATTCTTGCTCTAACCATTAATTTATTAGTTTGCAGTTAATTAATTAATTAATTTGTAGTTATGAAGCCATAATAACTCATCAATAAATACGGCCAACCAACGTCCTTTCCAATTACCTACTTCCACATTAACTACTTAAACATTTCCTAATATGTTATATACATTAATTTCTTACTTTTGAAATTATCTACTGTTTCGTACTTATTTCTTTTCGCTTTTAGACTTGGAAATCACCGATGTATACAATCACTCACATATTATTATTACTCTCTGTCTTTAATTCTTCCACTGTTTTTCATTGTAAACTAACTTTATCTGATGAGTCATTATAGTTCCAAACATATTTATCCGAAGTTATTCTAATTAAATTACTTAAGATTGAAAATAAATTTCTTCTTAAAACTTTATATTTATATAGTTATTCAATTATATTACGTAGAACACTCCTCCATTATATTACCAGACTTTATTATATTTTATTTAACTCTGGCTTCATCTAAATCAATTCTAATTTTCTCTTCTTTTAAAAACTTAATTCAAGACATATACTGAAAAGTTTTATCATTTAAAATGAGATTCGTAATTGCATTTTCTATAGTTCTATATACAAGAACTTGAATTGGACTGACCGGAGGAAAGGTGGGAGTTTGTCACAAAAGACATATACCCTCACTTCTGTCAGTTTACAAGGGGCGTTCTGCAGGCAAAGGAGCAGACGAGAAGGAGAGTCTTGCAAGAAATGGGGGATCCATCGCAACAGGAGCGGCCTCCAGAAAGAAGATCGACGTAACCGAGTAAGCAGACGAGTCAGCCCCTGGGGCGAAGTGCAAGGCTAGCGCGACGAGTACCTGAGCAGAGCAGAGAGGCACCAACTCCGCCGGAAAACAGAAATAGAAATAACTAAAGAAAGAAACACAGCGAGGAATAAATACAGAAAACGGATGGAAACAAACAATACGGCGGATTAGAAAAACAGGACAACAGACAGGAAAGAACAAGGAAGACGATAACAACAATGGAACCAAAACGCAGAAGAAAACACGAAGCGTGTGAGCCGGAGAACAGTCAGTATCCTACGACCGTCAGTGCAGGCGGTACCCACTAAAACGGGTACTGAGACGGTGCACGTCTATTGACGGTCTATTCCAAACTCTATACACTGAAGGAAAGCCCACATCAATATGTTTTATCAACACTCGTAAGCAAATCTGTCATATTACAAACGCAATAGAAAAACCAGACAAATTAAGTCAAATCAATAAACTTGCAGAAATAATACGTACCAAACATATTGATCCAGAACTTCGAGAACCCCTTGAGAAAATCCTTATCATTTACCTAGACGTTTTTCACATGGAAACAGACTCACTACTGTAATATCGGGAACATATATATAATTATTATTCTCGATTATTATTAATGATGATGATTTATTTACAATAAATGGATTATACAGATGTTGATTGAACAGAAGAACGATGGTTGTTTAACGTGAACTAATCACAATAACGTGCTATAATCTAGACAACTCAATAGTTAACTCGCAACTCTCGTCACAACGGATCCAACGCTGTCTCTCACGCGGACCACACTCTCATGACAACGTTAGCAACACTATTTCGACAACGCAACTATCTAACTTTTCGATTCACACTCTCTGGCTTCTCCACCGACACTGCCTGTTCTAGCATCCCTTTGTCTTTTCTTAGGTCCACCACACACGTATCCCGCAGACACTCGTGGCCAGGGTCACGTAGGCCTTTTCTACGAAACTGTTCAAGTGAAGGACCGACGACAAATTGATCGACCCGACGACGCCTCGGATCTCGCGATATTGTTTATGGTTTACCCGATATCTTTTGGGCCTTTCGTCCACGATACTACACTACCGTGCACCAACCTGATCGAGCGTGCAATCACACTCAAAACAGACAAACCTATAAACATCAAATCTTATAGACCTCCCGAATGTCATAAAAAAGAAATTGAAATTCAAATCAACGACATGTTAAACGAACAAATCATAAAACCATCAGATAGTCCATACAACGCGCCAATTTGGGTAGTCCCAAAGAAGTTAGACGCATCAGGTAAACAAAAATGGAGAATCGCTATAGATTTTAGAAAATTAAGCGAGCAAACAGATGAAGACGCGTATCCTCTACCAAATTCGGACGAAATACTCGATCACTTAGGCAAAGGTAAATTTTTCTCAGCCTTAGACCTCCCGTCAGGATTTCACCAGATACCTATGGAACAAAAGCCTAAAATATATACTGCATTCTCAACGCCACAAGGACACTTCCACTACAATCGCATCAGTTCTGCCTGAACAGCCGTGCTATACAGACGTGAAAAACTGTCCTTCAGTGAAAGTGCGACAAGCAATGAATTTATGTGAACGAAAAGACAACAAACACTGGCAAATGATAAAGCTACAAAATGCAACAGCAAATACCACCAATCAAAATAACAAACAAAGGTGAAATATATTACATAAATAAAGCTACAAAAGAAATGGAAACGATGCAAAACCAAAAAGAAAACAGCTACGATGACGAACTATCATATCAAGATGAACACTGGAAGATAGCAACAGCGCATAAAAAGCGTAAAATAATACCAAGCACAAGGGCCATGAAAATTTCAGATACAGGAAAACAACAATGGCTACAATACATCCCACTCCGAAATTCGTTCGGTTCACTCATAGAAGAAATAGATACGGACCCAAAAGGAAAAGTCACAACTCATATCGTCAAACCACCACCGATCTACATAGATGCCCGAATAATAGATCCCCTAATCGAATTATTGAACATCACTGCTGGAAAAGAAGACTACAGTATAAAGGAACTAAAACTAGAACAAGTAAGAATACAAGCAAAAACTCTTGAAATCTTTAGATAAGTGACGCAAGCATTAAAGAAGAAAAACGCTGGGTATCATACATACCAGCTCGAAACAGAAAAAGCTGCAAAATAGTAATTAGAGGACTACACCCAAGGACAAACACAAAAAATATATGCGAGGTGTTACGACCGTTCGCGGAGAGACGCGGTCGCTAGGAATACGCGTCAGCGAGAGGCGTAAATTCTCGCTACGATTCAGTTATACGACGCCGCGAAGTAGTCGCTCCCCTGTTTCGTTTAGGACAACAGAGGTGGTTGATTGAATATACACTGATGTAATAAGTTATAAAGCACTGTTTATTCCAACAACTTTATGCAGGTGATAGTCACGCTGTTGCGTGTGTATAAGATATGTAAGTGACTGATCTTCGGGTGTAAACCCGGTCGAAGGATGTTGACTGTATGAACGATGGAAAATCAGTTAAGTTCGGTGACGATGTCGTAGCGGACGAGAATGTAGTATGCCGACTGACTTGCGTGGATCCTTGATGTAGACTCCAATTGCTTGACGTGTAGAGTTGACTTGAGAAGAGTACCAAGACGAGACTGAGACGAGACTAATAATAGACTGAGGTACAGCGACGATGTTATGTCGTAGGAAAGCTAGCGATGAGTGTTTAGCGTACAGGACCGTCGGATTTGTTGGCGACGGTTTCGCCTCAGAGGGTGAGGGAAGTGGGCTTCGTTGTTAATTGGTTAAACGAAGGTTGATGGCCTAGGAAGGGTCTTAGTTGCCCTCGATAGAAAGTGGCTATTAAAAGAAAAGTTGTATCGGAAAGTTAGAAAAACTAACTTTCCCGGGTCAAGCCGTCGTAGACAATAATCGTAAAAAAGGCGACTTAAAAAAGGCTATTTGTTGGGTCTGAAGGACCTTCGCTTGCAAATTACTGGGATTTATGATGGGCCCTTATGCTTAATGGGGGTCCGCCGTAAGGATGAATGGACATCTGGCGTCCATCTGGCCCGCGGTGTATGACCTGGTCTAGGTAGAGGGTCGCGCGGCGTAACACGAGGAATTAGCAGAAATCGAACTCCAAGCAAGAACAATAAATAGTATAATCAGATATGATACGAAACAGCCATTGCCACTATTTCTAATAGAACTTGAACCCAAAGCTAATAACAAAGAAATCTTTGACATTAAAAAAATCCTAAACACAATAATAACAATTGAACCACTTCGTTACAAAAGGACATACCGCAATGCATACGGTGCCAACAATACGGACACATAAAAAATTACTGCAACAGAAACTCGACGTGTGTCAAATAAGCAGAAAACGACCTAACAACAAACTGCCCATACAAAGGAAAGATAGACGAAGCAAAATGCTATAATTATAATGGAAACCACCCAACAATAGAGAAAGAGAAGTTCGAATTTCGAAGAAGTTCGAAAAAAGCATCATTCGATCAAGAAAACCCAAACTATTATGATGACCACATCGACTGGAAAACTAATACAACCCCAGCTCCATTAACTCAAAAACCTAACAGACCACACTTTAAACAAATTACAAAAACCGAACTAGGAGGCTCTAACGAACAACACTGGTTATATCAATTAACTAAACACTTTACTAAATGCCAAACTGAATGCTTACAAATTGGAATAAACGACAATAGCTTCAGCACGTTAGAAAAAGTAAATATTCAACTTATGTTAAGATTCTTGACAACGAGGTTCCCTCAAATTAAACTAATATTTGGACAAGATACGCCAGTAGACCACGATAATAAACAAAAACAAAAAATACTACGCGAGAACCATAACGAAATCGTAGGACACTTAGGTACACACTGCACCGTGAAACGAATACAAGAACACCATCGCTGGACAACCTTAGAACAGCGCGTCACAGAATTTATACGAAACTTGCCAACGAGAGAAATTGAACCGTATCAGAGCAAAAGAGCAACCCGTAATAACTGACACACTCTTTAACCCTAATGACAAAATCGCAATACATATATTCAGACCTCTCACAAAAACCAAACAAGGTAACTAATTTATCCTGTCTATTCAAGACTAATTGACCAAATGCCACGTTCACATCCTTTTAAAAGACCAAATAGTCAACTCGATCATCAGTGAACTTTTGGATCACTATGTGTACATATTTTCCGCACCTAAAAGTATTCTGATGGATATGGGACGAAATTTCGTGTGTAAACTGATGGATACATTTGAAAAGACTCTCAAGATTTGATCGATCCCTCGAACGAAGACATGCTGTGGTAAAAAACTTTATTCGAACTTGCATGATCGACCGACAAAACGACTGGAACCAAAACCTAAAACTAATATGTATGGGATATAATACTTCTGCACACGAAACAACTGGATATACCCTTTTCGAACTGACGTTTGGACGACAAGCTGACATGCCATCCTCAATATCAACCACTCCTAGCCTAACTGGAGAACAATTATTTAACCTCTGGAAAAATCGACATAACGCCTATATAGTCAAAGCAAGACAAATCACTGAATCAAACAAAAAGCGATATCAGAGAGATCAGATTCGAAAGATTATCAAAACGCAAAGGATATTCCAAGTAAAAGATAAAATATGGGTACATAACGATCACAAAACCAACAAACTAGACCACGAATGGCCAGGACCAGCAGAAATCCTCTCGTCCAATCCACCCACTTATCTTATTGAATATTCCAATGGTTAAACGCAAAGAATTCACGGTAACAGGTTAAAATCGTATTTATCATAAAAGCGACTATAACATGGATATTTCTAACACTCGAATACATTCAAAGCGATATAGTGGTAAGATCACTAAGTTATGCCAACGTTTTCTTAAAACATATCGACGATTGCTATCTGTATAATGAACAAGTAGATATAATTCTTATAGTGGACCTTATCGACCCAATCGATCAAAACAATAGATTACAACATATAATTGAGCTAATAGACCGTCAGTGCAAACCACCTTGGGCTTACGTACCAGAAATGAACAATCTATAACGCTCGCAACCACTCTAGCCACGCCCCCCCCCCCCCGTGGGAATTCCGGATGGTAGCACTCAGAAGGAGATACACCCACCGGAGAGTATGGCATCCGGGAGAAGATCTGATCGAGCAGGCGGTTCCAAACGACCTAGGAACCGCTGAGGAGGACACGTGGGACCTGTGGCGATCCCAGCTGATCAACGAGGGAGGTGAACATCGGGGCGCGGAGGCGATCCTCCCAAACTGGGATGCATGGAGAAGCCGCCGCGGGCTCCCGCTCACGTTCAGAATGACCCAGGTGCTCGTCGGACACGGCGTGTTCGTTGAGTTCCTGAAGAGAATCAGACGAGAGACGACAGACATCTGCCACCACTGCGGAGAGGGCAGAGATACAGCGCAGCACACCCTGGAGCTCTGTCCGGCGTAGGAGCTGCCCCGCTACACTCTGCGGCACGCCATAGAAGAAACATTGACCCTCCCCCCCCAACGATTGTAGAAGCGATGTTGAGAGGGTTACAGGAATACGAGGCCGTCCGCCTCTTCTGCGAGCGAGTTATGCTCGCGAAGGAGCGAGCGGAAAGGGAGAGGAAGAAAAACTCTCACCCTTGTAGGATAAGACGATGGAGAAGGATGGCAGTCAGACGACGTAGAGCCACCCCACCGCCGTCCCAAAGGGGTGCAACTGAAGTTAATTCATAAGAGGTTCCTGGAGCACCCCTGTCATACGCGTAGGATGGTCATCGTGGAGTTTTAGTCGGTAGAAGTCCGACACTACTCTGCTGTTACGCGATTACTGCAGCAGCGGAGTGTCCATGAGGATTTCTCCACGTACAAAAAAAAGTATCTAAAACTCTATTCGGAACTCTCCTCGAAAAAGATTTACAACTTATTAACGAAAATATTGATACATCATTTAACTCCATCAACAAAATAAAAACGGTCCACAATAACCAAGCCGCATATCAAATACGTACTAGACGATACTAAGACGAATCAACTCGAAAACCTTACCAACGACATACGCAAAATTGAAAACCATAAAGAGAAAAACGAAATATTGATCTCTTTACTAATTCAGACTGAACCTACCATATCGGAGCTCCATATTAACATCGACGAAATTTTTAACACTATCGTATCAGGAAGACAAGGAATCATAAACCCGTAAATTATAGAACCTAAACAATTCTTAACAACACTCGACCAAATAACGAAACAAAACTTTATGAGTAATCATATCGATCTTTCAGTTCAAAACTTTCTACTAATTCTAGATCTAAGTAAACTAAAATTATGGACAAATGATAACAACCTTGTATATACGATAACTGTACCACTTTTAGAAGACAACGATTGGAAAATAACAAAAATTTATCCGATATCTTTCAAGCAAAACTCTGTACTTATCGCACCTGTAGTAGAAACTGATCTAATACTAACCAACGTAGAACAATGCACCTTTGTCGATAGCCACTACTTAAATAAATATTGTAAACGAACGACAATCATTAACATTTGTAAGAGAACTCAACCAAGTCACAATAGAATTAGTTCTCCTGAATGTAGAATCGGATTAATTAGTAACCAACAGACAGTCAAAACTTGCCCAACCTGCTGTATTCAAGCTGAAACAATTGATGTTCGTACCTTTACAGACTGAAAATCATTATATCGTGTTTGCCGCGAGCTCCCGCTTGTGAGCATAAGGCTAGTTGTAATAATAGTTGGTTAGAGGTAGATATGTCACAACGTGGGTGGAATTAGTTTAAAGAAAACATGAGAAATATCAATTGTTAACGAGCGAGATAGTGATGGATAATTTCCATTTGAGGTGAAATAAGTGGCGGAATATTGGAGTGTCTAGGAGAATGGGTAGGATCCAGTGAAAGAATTAGGGTGTCATGGTTACGTACAGTGATTTTAGCTTATTGTCGACTTGAATAAAATGAGAGGGTTTAAGAAGTCGCAGGCTAAATTGGAAGGCATTGCGGGGCTAAAATCGATATAATTTTAATGTTACTGAGTGAGTAAGCGTTTAGTGGATTTTAATTAAAGTTAAAGTTAGCTAAATTAATATTAAGCTAACTTATTGGCTAAATTAAAGGAAATAGAAATTAGAATTTGACTAGAATGGGAATTGAAATAAAGTGCAATTACGGTTCTGGAACTATAACGAATGAATAACTACGAGTCACGTGTTAAGGTGGACGTAGGTCATAGACAGAAAGATAGGGTAGATAATAAAGTCAACGTGTAATTAAAATAAATATCTTATTTTATATTAAATATTAATTATGTGTACAGTTTGAATATTCTTGTATTAAGTGCCGATGTTTAGAATTTAAATAATCGTAGTTCATTGTTAAAGAAAGACCAATTTGGGCAATGGCCATGTAAAATGCGATTTTGATAGCATTGGGTGGGTTTGGTGGTCCGGGCCTAAAATAAAAATAAAATAAAATGAAATAAATATAATAAATATAACAAAGATAATAAATTGATAGTTGTAGAAAGAAGCTGTAGTTAAAGTATAGTAAGGCATAGTAAGATTAGTGAAATCATAATGTTAATTGCTGTAAGTTTGGGGTTGATAATTAATCGATTTACACAGATTCGATTTTTCTCTCTATATTTCTCCGCTTCGTACAACACGTCTTAACACAAAGGATACGCTTAGTCAATTAACACGTATTCGACTTCTAAGACAAAAGAGCGTCGTTAGAAGTCGTACCAACTTAGCTTCTAGTAACTAGCGATCATGCCAACTTAACTTTTTCTCAACGCATATAACAAATCGACTGCTATGTAGAAATTAGTAAATAAATTTGGTACTTACTCTAATAGATTAGCTTGCCAATAGCATGGAGAACCAGAAAGTTACATGTAGATAATCATCGGCTAATTCGTCCTAATTAAGTAATAAAATGAATTAAATTAACGGTGGTATATGTATATATGGCTACATAATAGAAATACACAGGAAGTTAATTATAACTATATTAAGGTTACGGCTATTCGAAATAAAATAAGTAAATGAATTAAATAGAACGAAGGAGGTATAGTTGAAAACAAAGAAGGTAAACTAATAAATAAAAAACAGGATAAAACGAATTAAAATAACATGACCTATCGCTCAAAATTGGTGTATCTAGTATTAAAAACAACAGTAGAAATATTTATGATTGGCTCATGCACATCCAATGTCAAGCAGGAAGATATAATAATAAAATATAATGGATGTGGTCTTTATAAAAGTTAAATTTCTAATAATATTTATTAGAAAAATAGCCGTTGTCGTGGTTGAGTTATATAATAATAAGCGTTAATAAGAAATGCATATGTAGGACTAGAAATTGTGAATTAAAATAAAATAGTGATTTTGTTTAGCAGTATTACTCTGTCAAAGGGAAAGTGGATGAATCATTGGAATTGGTGGGCCTTGTGCGATCCAAAAAAAATTTTTTTTATAATACAATGATTAATGTGAGTTAGGAAGCTTAATAAATATCAAAATAACGTAGTAGTCATTGGAGCTTAGGTATAAAGTAGCGGTAATGGTTAAAATCGGAAACACATTAGGAGGATTTGAGAATTGTGAATGAAAGTGTTAGGTAGATGATACATTTACACTGAAATCTGTGTGTAACTGTCAGAGGGCGTCCAGGTCTCAGTTGAGACAAAAGACGATTGGAAGCTGTTAGAAGAATCTAGAGGAGTCGGTCGACAACAAGCGTGCGTGCAAGAAGGTTATCGAGGTTTTCAGAGTGTAATATACAGGGTGGTTGGTAACTGGAGGTACAAGCGGAAAGGGGGTGATTCTATGCGAAAAAAGAAGTCGAAAATATAGAGTAAAAAATTTTTTTTTTATTTTTCTTTTTTTTTTAATTTTTTAAAAAATCTACAGTGAGATCCGTTATAACGAGATGTGATAAAGTGCACGTGTACTGAGCGACAATTCAAAGTCGATTTTCTCGAAAACAAAGCCTCGAACGAAAAATTTTTTTTCTATATTTTCGACTTCTTTTTTCGCGTAGAATCACCCCCTTTCCGCCTGTACCACCAGTTATCAACCACCTTGTATATGAATAGCTGTTGTGTGTGAAATAAATAAAATAAACTATTTGTATTTCCGAATCCTCTCTATATCTTAACAAAAAGAAATAGTTATTTATATAATCAGTCTTACCTTGTCAAGGGGAAAGAGGATAAATTTCTTTATTACTGACAGGACTAGGCATGCAGTCCCTAAAAATTAAATAAATTTAATGTTTGATTAAATTTGTAGAAGAACGTAGTAACATTAAAGCAAAGTTGTAACAGTATCATTTTGATTAAAGTGTAAGCAGTTAATCTAAGATATAGTAGTATGATTTGAGCATTTATAATGAAAGAGCAAAATAGTTATATATAAACACTGGCTCACCTTACCAGAGTGATATGCCTGGTAGTTAATTATTGATAGACCTGCAGTGCCGTACCTTGAATTAAAATTAATTAGTTGAATTAAATAATATTGAATGATTTTAATTAACGGTTGCACGTAGGCCTATGGTACTTGCCATTTAGAGTGCAGGTAATAAGTTGAATGGCTAATGTTGACGTTTGGGCTGTTGACGAGTGTGTAAGATTGTTAATGGAAGTAAGAATCCATGGGATGACAGATGCCTTGTTGTTGCTGGAGCCTTGACAAGGTCGAAGATTGCGATTTGTATAACCATTTTGTAATACCGTTTGTAATGCACTTGATCGGCGCGAGTAGAGGCGACGCTTACGGTGACTGTCATTCGGCGCCATGCTGTGATAGTGACCTGTTATTCAGAGCTCGATTTCAAGATCGATGAGCCTGCGTCGGACGAGAGTGCCGTGTATGATAATAAACAGTTGGCGCCATATTAGAATGATGGATCCATCCATAATCATATTGCGGCCGGCTGAGATAGAGTCGAAAGATAAGTTGCATTGTTGAGTGTAATTAATTTTATTTACTTTTCATGTTATTTGCTTACCGCTCTTTTAGTTATTATTAGTACGGTGATAAACGTATAAAGTTGTGTATGTTTGATTTGGTGATATCATCGTATTATCGACAATGACCCTCGAATACTGTCTCAGTTATCGCTATATTCAGGGATAGTTGAAATGTGTTGACCATATTTAACGCATGTACATGTAGATTAAGATTGTGAAAGTGGGGTTATTTTAATCACATGGGTTAATAACATGGAATAAGTCGGAGTGGGAATAATTTTCTAAACGAAAGTTCCTGACAAACTGGCGACTTGCGAAGTTTGGTTCTCGAAACGACATGTTGTTGTACGGTTCGGTATGTCTCCAGGCGCAATGTTCGATGTCCACTCGCAACTTTGAGAAGAGGTCGCCATCTTATGGACCTCTTGTTTGTTGGCAGAGATAGAGTCAGCTCGTAGTGGGTTCCACCGTGGTTGTGCCGTTTCATTGGAGATTGTTGGTATTTCGGAAATTTTCTCGTGGTTTAAAATTATTTTTTTTAGTTGTATACAGTTGCAACTATCTACTCGCCAAATCGCGTGTTGGGGAAAAATCTAGAAGTATGGAAAAATTACTGTAGATCTTTGATACAGTCGGCTTGATATAGTCGGCTGCCCGGAAGTTCCTTTATGATATTACATTTGTAAGGAGAGCAAGAGCGATGTTCCGTGAATTTTTGGTTGATGGGAAATATTGTCGAGGATAAGACGTATTTTAATAATGGATATATAGAAGTAGCTTC
This sequence comes from Bombus hypnorum, assembly GCA_911387925.2. Taxonomy (NCBI): domain Eukaryota; kingdom Metazoa; phylum Arthropoda; class Insecta; order Hymenoptera; family Apidae; genus Bombus; species Bombus hypnorum. The sequence continues at coordinate 454,610 of CAJVQY020000002.1, forward strand.
CTATTGGCTATACGCGGCGGTAGGGAAAGTTAGGAGGTATGGTCTTAGATGCTACGAGCGATTTCTGTTCTTATTGCCGAGTCTCTTCCAGTGGACCGTCGCCCTTTTATTTAAAGAAATGAGAGGAGCCGGTTCGCGGTCGAGCTATGTTACTGCGGTATGATAGTGAAGATTTCTCCTAAACGTATAGAGTTTGAATATTGGGTGATCATCGACGCACTGATTTCGGGACTTAGAGAACTCGAGCAGACTCACTTGGACTGATTTGCGGCGACTTTGGCTACGATCTAAGGACACGATAATGGTACAACCCTTCTACGACGAACACGGCACTGCCCTTGGACTAGGATACTTTTTGTCAAATTATTATGGAAAGTACAAACAAAAGTAGTAAATTTACGGCACAAGAGGTTTCAGAGCCCACAGGCTCCGTCGTTGTTTCGAGTGGCGTTCCAAGCTCACCCGACGGTCATCCAGAGACTGGGCAAACGACGAGAGGAGGGTGAGTCCAGGGGCCTCTCGTTCGGAAAATACGACCGGGAACCAGAGTTACGAAGACAAGCGAGTTCGAAGTTGGTGGAGGCAAAGAAAGGCTACGTATAGGAAACTGATTAATAAAGGGACCGTCAGAGGACGGGCACCCTGAAAATTCTGCAAATCAATCTCAATAGTAGTAAGCTTGCGCAGGACCTGATGCAGCAGTTTGTCTGGCAGCGTCGAAAAATTATTTAATTATAAGCTGGCAAAAAAATTATTTTTGTTTGTCTATTGGTTGATTCAGGTACAGTGGTTGCCCATGCTGCTTCTTGAATAGTTTCTGTAAATGTTGTTACTGCTTGCTCGATGTGTTCGGGTGTTTTCAATAGGATATTGCAGTTGATTTTGCTCTCGATTATCTCTTTAAATGTTTGCCATTTGGTGGTTTTATTGCATAGTATCTCTGAATTGTTGTAAAGTATTTGGTTTGTTTCTGTATGTAATTATTATGGGTGTATGATGGGAGCTAATCTTGAGGCTGGGTGCCATATTTAGTTCATTTGCGTTTAGTCCCTTTGTAACTGCAAAATCAAGTAGGTCAGGTATTTTGCTCAGGTCTGTTGGCCAGTATGTCCGTCTTCCTGTGGATAATATATTGAGGTTATTGTTTCTAATGTATTTTTCCAAGGTTCTACCTCTAGGTGTGATGACTCTTGATCCCCATAGTGTGTGCTTTGAGTTGTAGTCTCCCGATGCGATATACTTGTCACCTAATTGTTGAAAGTACTCTTCCCACATTTGTGATGTAATTTTGTGTCGCGGTGGTACATATACTTCTGACAACTTTAGATGTTTGCTTGTATATATTCCTTACTAACTTGACTGTGTAAGTGGTATTTAATGTCGTTTCTTATTATTACTGCGGTCGCTCCGTGTGCTTTTCCTGAGATATGCTTGGTATCATATATGGTGTAGTACGGTATTTTTATGAGACTTTTTGTAGTGAAGTGTGTTTCTGATACGAGTAGTATGTCAATATTATTGTTATACAGGAATGTTTTAGTTTCTAGGGCCCTTTGTTGTTGGCCGTTAGAGTTCCAGGCTACTATTTTAAGCATGTCCATTTTTATTTTTTGCTTAGCATGTTTGTAAGTAGTTGTAGCATGACTGTGATTTGTTGCGTTTGTTGTCTGAGAACTTATGTGCGCGTAGCTTCGGCTACCGATGGTGTTGGTATTATTGTGGTTGATGTTCATTACGTGCTGTACATTTATTGGTGTCTCAATTCCTGCGCTGTCTTGTAGTTCGTGATAGTTATTGTATGTCCTGTTTCGAAGCGGCGAAGACAGTTTACGTTGAAGTTGTTTTCTGACTATACATCCTTTGTAGCTGGCTGGGTGGTTTTCACTGCAGTTGTAACATTTTACATCGTTTGTTTTTCCCGTGTATTGGTAGTTCATTGTTAGATGCATTTCTGCGCATTTGACACACGCCGGGTTTCTGTTGTAGTAATTTTTTGTATGTCCATATTGTTGACACCGCATACATTGCGGTATGTCCTTTTTGTGTCTGGGTGGCTCGACTGTAATTATTGTGTTTAGAACTTTTTTAATTTCGAAAATTTCCTTGTTATTGTTTTTAGGTTCGAGTTCTATTAGAAATAGCGGTAATGGTTCTGTAGTATCATATCTGGTTATGTTATTTATTGCCCTTACCTGGTGTTCGATTTTGGCTAGGTCTTCGCATATGTTACTTGTATTTGTCTTTGGGTGTAAACCTCTGATTACTTCTTTCTAACTTTTATCAGTTTCAAGCTGGTAAGTATGATACCCGGCGTTTTTCTTTTTTTAGCACTTTTATCACTTTTCTATAAATTTACTGGGTGTTAGTTTGCACTTTTACCTGGTCCAGTTTTAGTTGCTTAATGCTGTAATTTTCTTTACCTGCCGTGATGTTTAGCAGTTCCATTAGGGGGTCTATTATTTGGGCGTCTATGTAGATTGGTGGTGGTTTGGCGATGTGGATTATTGGTTTTTCGGCCAGGTCTGTTTCTTTCTCCTCTGGCAGTGCGCTGACGCAGTTTCGGAGTGTGATTTCTTGTAGCCATTGTTGTTATTCTGCTTCTATAGCTTTTCTAACGTTTGCGTTTGGTGTTATTTTTCATTTTTTGTTATAACTTGCCACCTTACAGGTTTCATCCTGGTAGGTTAGTTCGTTACTGGTTTTATTCTCTTCTTTGATTTGTATTGGTTCCATTTCAACTTCGTTTGTAGCTGAGCATTCCTGTTCTTCGTTTATTGATTGGCTTGGTTTTGAAATGATTGTTGTTTTATTTATGTAGTATGTTTCGTCTTTACTAATTATTTTTATCGGTGGAATGTGAATTTGCATTTTAGATTTGATTATAGTCTTCTTAGTAGAAGACAGGGGTTTTCACCATTTGGCTATGGGCGTTGACGTTCATAACTTTCTTTTCCCCACTTGCCGCTCTTTCTCTGAAGCACTGTTTTACACGCCCGTTTAGTTCGGTTGCTCGGGTAGAACTGTGGCTCAAGCAGGTGAAAGCAAAATTCGAACTCATGATCGAGCAAGGCGTGATGCGTCCATCGAAAAGCCCGTGGCTGTCACCTCTGCACGTCGTACCCAAAGAGGTACCAAAAACTGAGAGTTTTTATTTATGCTCATGCTAGTTGTTTAGCGTTACTTTGGTCACTGTACTGACTAATGTTATGTAATTTACGGCAACTTTGGACATCACTAAGGTAAATGATAATAGGGCTTTAAAACCAGAATTGTGGGTGATGGTGGTGGTGTACTGAACGGTGCAGATTGCTGATACGTACGATGGTTTAAAAAATGTGCAACAGCATTAGCCTCGTCTGGTTTCGGCACGGTCGAACGATGCGTAAAGGGCGTCGGAAGCTCGGTTGTGCGTTGAGTTTTTGGATCTCGTAGGTGTAGGGTAGCACTCACTTGGCACGGCAGGGCTCACGGGGGGGGGGGGGGTTAATAACATGGAATAAGCTGGAATAGGAGGAATTTACTAAGCAAAGTTCCCGACAAAATAGTGGTTTGCCAAGTTTGCTTCTTGAGACGTCATGTTGTTGTACGGGTCGGTATATCTCCAGGAGCGGTGCTCGAGAGCCACTCGCGACCTCGCGTAGAAGTCGCCACATTACGGGCCATTTGTTTCTTGTCAGAAATAGAGGCTGCTCTAAGAAAGATCCGCCGTTGTTGAGCTGTTACTTTGAAGATGTTTTTTGGGGATTTCCGAAATTTTCTCGCGTTTCAAATATATTTTAAATAATGCCTTACAGTGGCAGCAATCTACTTGCCAAGTCGCGTTTCAGAAAAAACCTGGAAGCATTTCTTGAACTCTGAGTCAGTTGGCCTGATATGGTCGGCTCTCCGAAAGTTCCATTGTGATATTTCATTTATAAGGAGGGCAAGCGCTGTTTTCCCTTAAATTTTTTGGTTTATTGTTAACATTGTCAAGGAACAAGACATAGTTTAATAATGGATATACAGATATAGCTTCCGATTGGCTATACGTGGCGGTAGGATATGTTTGGAAATCTTGAATGCTGCGAGCGATGCTCTGTTCTTACCGCCAAGTTACTGGACTCGTCTAAGGGATCGTCGCCTTCTCATTTAGTGAAGTCAGAGTAGCCGGTTCACTGTTGAGCTATGTTGCTGCGGTATAAGCGCGAAGATTTCCCCTATAAGTGTAGAGTTTAAACACTGGGTGATCTTCGACGCACTGATTTCGAGACTTGGCTTTGTATTGTAGTATTTAGTTTCTCCAAGGACAGGGTTAAGGTTGTGGCTCTTATTTAGGCATCAGATATATAACGATGAATACGGGAATACAGGGTCTAGGACCGCACGTATCGATGGACTCGAGAAGACTCACTTGGACTGATTGACTACGTTATAAGGATGCGACATTGGCATAACTCATTTATGGTGAACGTGGTTCTGTGCCTGGACAATGATACTTTTTTTTGATATAATAATTATGGATAGTACAAATAAGAGCGTTAATGGTCTACGGTCCTCATTTTCCCTTATTAATTTCTCCCTAGTTCTCCTCCTCTCCCTCCTATTCATCTGGACCGTCCATTCGTCCCCCGATTCTCCCGTCTCGACGTAATCGGTATCCGGTATACTCCTTCTCTTCGTACGAGCTACCTCTGCGTACGAGATGTCACTTTTCTTAGTCCTCTTCTTGTGTTCTTTGCTAATGTTACTCTCTATTGGTGAGTCGATCTTTCTTTTGCCTCTAGCGTTAACTGCACCACCTCCCCCTTGTTCCTTACGAGTCAGAACCATCAACGGGGAGGTTTGCGTGGAAGCTTCGACCTCTTCCGGTCTTTCTGCTTTCCTCTTGCCTCTTCTTCCCTTTTTATTTATTACGCTCACCAACCTATCCCAGATACTATCCGCCTTAATGTTCGCCGCAGATGCTAGCTCATGGATTCTTGGATCTTTTTTGGAGATTAGATGTAATCTCCTTACTGTGTTCTTCAAGTCTTCATAGGCTCCCTTCATGAGCTCTATCATTTCTTCGAACTCCGTTACCTTGACTATAACGCATTCTTCCACCTTGCGTTCCGTGGCTTTTTCGCCTATACCTCCTGTATTCTTAGCCGCGTACGCTCTCTTCTTGCGATCTTCTTGCTCTCGTCACAATCGGTGTAGCGCTGCAGCTGCTTTCGGACATAGACACGTCCCCTTCAGACATGCTGCCCTCGGCGGTTTCGCTTGACGCTTTCGCAGCAATGGTAGACCATGTTACCATCGATGCGCTCCCACTATTCCTGTTATCTATCGCCATTACGGGAGCCAAGAATCCTTCCTTGCTAGTGGCTACTGCTATCACTCGGGGGCGGGGGGGGGGGGGGGAGAGCTCTTCCGCTGCCCGCCGTCCGAGTGTTTAGCTCCTTTTTGCTCACCACCTCTCCTATATCACTGAAGAACTCGATGAGCTTGGTCTTCTTCGGGAACTTCGTTTTACCGTCCCTCTTCTTCGCACTGCCACCAGCGACTTCACTGTCGCTGTTATGGCAGCACTGATGATCCCCGGTCGTATTTACCGATCGAGAGGGGGCCCCGGGACCCACTCGTCGTTTGCCCAGTCGCTGGTTAACCGTCGGGTCGAGCCTGGTGCGCCACTCGATGTCCCGACGGGGCCTGGGGGCTCCGAAACCCCCTGCGCCGTATGTTTATTCTCTTTGTTTGACCTGTCCATATTTAAATTTTAAATTCTTATCGTCCGTATACATTGCCAAATCATTCCATCTGACCATAAACCCTCCCAATCATAAACCAATCATAACCAAAAGTTTTGTCAAGTCGTCATCAAAAAATCCAATCCCACTTATACAACAAATTATGCTCTAAGTAAATAGACAATTATAAACGTACCCGTATACGTCAGGCAACCTCCTGCGCTTAACTGCGTACTTGATAATGCATACGCCAATCATCGCATGTATAAATATAATACACTTATCATAATAATGATAAATAAATATAAGTATAAATAACATATAATACTAAGAACATACTAATAATTATATAAATAACTAAAGATTGAGTGCATATAATTGCACTCTCCCTCCTACTAACGCCGCGCAAACTAGAGAACCTCCACCTTGCGCAGCACTATTTGCACTATTATATTTATTCATTCATTATTGAAAACATAGTTAATTCGTAATTAGTTCGTCTTTGGTTCGGCTCGAGTGTCAACATAAAAAATAACAATAAAATAGACGAACTATATCTAATTTACCTTTCCAGAACTTTTGATCGGTACCCTCTCAACGGGGGGAGTATGTTGCGTCGCGCAACACTCTACCTAAACCAGGTCATACACCGCGGGCCAGACGGACGCCAGATGTCCATTCATCCTTACGGCGGACCCCCATTAAGCATAAGGGCCCATCATAAATCCCAGTAATTTGCAAGCGAAGGTCCTTCAGACCCAACAAATAGCCTTTTAAAGTTACCTTTTTTACGATTATTGTCTACTACGGCTCGACCCGGGAAAGTTAGTTTTTCCCACTTGCGATGCTTCCTACTAACAACCTTCTATCGAAGGCATTTAAGACCTTCCTAATACAACCAGCAACAATGCATATTACCCTCACTTTCCTGCCCCAGCTTTCCTCCGACATAGCATCGTCGCTGTGCCTCACTCTTCCTAAGACAGCACGCGGGTCAGGACGTCTACTGCTCCTACGACTTCAGGAGAGTCAACTACGTCTCCTGCACCATAAGGAGATCAACTCTACTTATTCTCCAAGTGAAGCAACTAGACTCCAGTTCAGACATCAGATCAAGCGAGTCTACATCAAGGATCCACGCAAGTCAGTCGGCATACTACATTCTCGTCCGCTACGACATCGTCACCGAACTTGACTGATTTTCCATCTTTCATACAGTCAACATCCTTCGACCGGGTCTACACCCGAAGATCAGTCAATTACTTATCTTATACACACGCAACAGAGTAACTATCATCTTCACCAAGTTGTTGGAATAAACGGGTCTTTCTAACTTATTACATCAGTGTTATATTCAATCAAACCACCTCTATTTACCTAATCGAAATAGGGGATCGACCATTTCGTGGCGTCGATTACATCTAATCGTAACGGGAATTTACGACTCCCGTTGGCGTGCTTCCTCGCGATCGCGTCTCTCCGCGAGTGGTCGAAACAACATCATTACGAAGCTAAAACTCCAGTCCGCTCGACTTATTTCCTTAAATAGGAACCTTCGTCAAGCCTAGTAAATAAGCAATTAATGTGCAATATTCTAGCAATAACAGTAATTCAATAAATATTATGCGAGAGAAATGATGAATACACGAACTCTAGTCGACTCGACTTTATTCCTTAAAATAGGAACTTTCGTCGAGCCGGCCGTACATGCTCGCACCGATGTCTGTACGGTGGCGACGCCACACCTCGGCGCATGCAACCACCGCTTCTGCGCAACGTTCTCGTCAACACGTGTGTAACGAAGCCATCTTTTACGTGGCGTCATTTTTCTGTGCGCGTCTATTTGTACAAAATACACTCGATTCACCGTGTCAATTCATCGCCAGCGTGTAAACTTCTCCCGGTGAATGTATATCTTACCCGGCAATAAGATAATTCTACCCGCGTAAGTGTCTTCCCGTCATAGTGCACGTGCGCGCTCGCAGTTATAATAATATTACATTACAAATTATATTAGTAATATTAGTAAATTACAACCTCCTTCTTGCTATATTAATATCATGTAGCCCTAATTCTACCTTCTAAGTTCCAGCACGCGTGAATATCTGTTATCAGGATTACTAGTTAACGTTAATTAGGGTTATATATAATTCTAACCCTACAACCCGGTTATGTAATCAACCAATATTTAACAAATATGGAGCAAAACTAATTTTTTCTTCATCAGACGCGACGCGGTGCCTATGTTCTTATATTCATCTTTCTTTCATTTTCAGTGAGCCCAGCAAGAACCAAAAAAAAGTACTCACCGGCCTCCACATAACCTCCATCTGTCAACCCTCATCTGTCATGCTTTCTCCTCCTCAGGGTATGCACTATATTCTCATATTGCACCATCTCAAAATATAAATTTATAGTTTTACGCTAAGCACTATAAATAAACCAGTAAAACTCTAATCGCCTTTATAATGCCGTCGTCCATTTTTAAAATAACATAAGTATCCTGATAATTAAACTAATAGCAACTAAGACCATCTAATTTCAGATATGAAAAACACTTACAATATATTCTTGCAGCTATTGACAATTGATATATATGCTAACAGATATATGGAGCAATAAGCCATTATACCAATAAAGGAGGCAGCATTGCCCAAACTCCACATAACTGCACTGCTCACCACTCAATAATTTAATTAATAATATGGTAATACAACCCTAATATGAAAAACACTTACAATATATTCTTGCAGCCAAGCAGCTATTGACAGTTGATATATACGCTAACAGATATATGGATCGACAAACCCTCTACCTGCTACTATACCAATAAAGGAGGCAGCATTGCCCAAACTCCACATAACTGCACTGCTCACCACTCAGTAATTTAATTAATAATATGATAATAATATTAGTACTTATCTGCTATAAACCACCAGCATATGGTAAGTGATATATAAATTAATTATTCTTATATAATAAATAAATCCTTAATCAAGATATACACTATACCTATATGCTATGACTATAAACTATACCATAAACTAATCAAGTAATACAAAACTCTTACAGATCTACTCCCTATCTGCATAAGTGATACTTCTCCTATGCTCATCACCAGCCATCGTCCGTCAGTTAATATTTAACGTAAGTAGCTTGCGTTACCCATATTCTATAACTATAAATTATTAAATATAATATGCAAGTAATAGAAATATAAGTTGCAGTCTAACTTTAACTATAACTATAACTAATAGAAAGCTATATTCTTTACATTTCAATTCTATCATCCATTATTATTATATATAAACATACGCATCCTAATAAAGCAATTAATGACGACCATTGCCATCTCGTTTACAGATATAAAATCTACTTCCTACCCACATATCGGTATGCTTCTCCTATGCTCAGACAAGCCTTCATCAATCAGTCAATATTTAAAAAGGTTACTACCTCACAGTACCTGTATTCTATGAATGTAACTTATTATACAATAATATCTATTAAGTAAAATATAAATTTATAATTTGACGCCAAACATTTACCCATATTCTATAACTATAAATATAAATATAATATGCAAGTAATAGAAATATAAGTTGCAGTCTAACTTTAACTATAACTATAACTAATAGAAAGCTATACTCTTTAGATTACAATACTATCAACCATTATTATTTTAATATAAATATACGTATCCTAATAAAAAACAACTAATGACGACCAATGCCATCTAATTTACAGATATAAAGGCAAAATAAGCCTCACACATCTCAGGCTAGATCCCATCTCGTAACTAGATGCACGTAAGTAAGTATATCATCCAGCAGGTGCATCCACCTTATATTCTTACACCAGCTAATTATTATCAATTAATATCCACACTGATAGATATATGGAGAGATGAACCCTACCACCATACATTTATACCAGTAAATGAGGCAATATTGCCCTAAACTCCACATAACTATCACTGCCCGTTTCTTAACAGTTAGTTAATGGTATAATAGTACAATGCTAATGTCAGTACTCTATCTAACATAAACTCCTCCTCCACAACTCCTTTGTTTACTTTTCATAGCCAAAACCTCCTTCCTTCGTCACCTCAATCTCCTAATTTATTTCTCTCGGATGCACCTACTGCATACGAGTATAACCTCCTACACTAGACACCACCATCATCATGCAATCCATATTACTAAAATAAGAACCCAGTAATTGCATATGGACCAAGGTGTAAAAAATTTATTGTACCCCTACGCTCAACACAGGCCATCAACAATCAGTCAATATTTAAAAATAAGTGCCTCACACTACGTATATTCTATAAATATAAACTATTCCATATAATACGCTTGTAGTAAAAAATATAAATTATAATCTCTCAAATTTAATTTTAACTTTAACACTAGCTAGAACTACTAGAATAACTCTGTTCACTTGCATATCAATACAATTATCCATTCTAAAAACAGACATAAATATCCTGTGAAAAGTAGGTGCATCGCAGTACGTATATTTAATAAATATAAATTATTCCAAGTATAATCCACATATAGTAAAGAATAACTTAGTATCATTTAACTTTAACACTGTACTAGAACTAATAAAACTCTGTCCTCATACATATAATACGTTCATCAATTATTAAAAACAAACATAAGTATCCTGATAAAATCAATTGATAATGACCAATACTACCTCATTCCAAATATAAAGGCAGCATACACTTCAACAAATTTCGGACTAGATCTCACCTCTTAATCAAGCATACGCTGGTATATCACCCAACAAATGCTTCCTTCCTACATATACTTAGCCAGGTAATTATTATCATTTGATATATACACTGATAGATATATGGAGAGTTGAACCCTACTACCAACCATTATATCAGTAATGGCGGCAATACTGCCCCAAAACTCCACACAACTGCCACTGCATTACTTAATATTCTAATTAATAATATAGTAATACAATACCCATATTATATACCTATAGAGAGCTAATCGAAGAATACAAAAAATCTTACAGATCTAATCCGTGCTTGGGTCAGGCATAATTCTCCTACGCTCACCCAACCATCATCAATCGATCATTATCTCTAGAAGTAAGTACCACCTAATGCATATAATCCATAAAATAAATTTATTGTCATATATAATACATACATAATCAAGGTATAGAACAAAACTATAAACTATTTACTATACTAACTATCTCTAATATTATTCTATTTACTTACATCTAAAGCCCGATTGTCCATTACACAATAAATAATCCAATAAAATCAACCAAATAACATAAAACCATTTACTCAAAACGGTCAATTTCATAAAATTAACATCATTTATATTTTAGGTATCGAAACTTCACTTCTTAACCTCCGCACATACCAGGGTTTGTCAATCAAGATTAACTAATATTATAAATAAGGAAGTAAGTACCTCTCCTCAATAATTACACTGTACATACACATCAATAGGTCTATGGAGAGTTAAAACTCATTTATGAGTCAGTTTTATAACCCACTGTAGTCAGCAACTTAAAAGTAGTTAAAATAAGAACTATATCCTAATACTAGATAAAATAATAGATAAAATATAAAATTATACACTCCATACCACCTATACAGTGTCAATTGTCACAAGATACCATCTCATAATTATCGTATAATTGATATAAATCTTCACATTACAGGATAAACCTTCGCATCAACTACTAACGGGAGATTTCCAACATCTTTCACTTTTATCGTAAAAATATTTTGCCACCTAAGGGTATGTACTTTTTACCAGTATACTCAATAAGTCAAAAAGCAATTAAAACATCCAAAACGATATACTAACGATCTAATACATCAATTTTTTGATTTTAGGTAACCGCTCGCCAACCTACGAGTACAACATAACCTACAATCGACGATCTATTACTGTACTTCAATCAAGCTTTTATTAATATTACTCTCATCTCAATTGTAAAAGTTGTAAAAATTTCAACCCCTAATTTACAACTACACAATACACACTCTTTCATTTCATCAATAAATATATATTTTTTCATTTCTCATCTCCATCTAACCGCCACAACACACACCAACTTATAATAAATTTTACACACATCTCGGCGACAGCACACCCACCCTCGATATAATAATAAAATAGACATCTTTCCCTTCCTTAATTACTTTCCCTCCATCTGCAAAAGCACTCCATTATTCCTTTATTTTACAAAATTTGCTATGTACTTTCCCCGTTAACCGCCAATAACCTAAACTAACAGAACACTATTCCGCAGTTTTACATCATTTCGACGGCTAAAATCACCAGTATATAATATTCTCACGCTATTACACATAATTAATCCTTAAAAAGTCATTAACTTAGTCTCAAGCTCCTACTACAATGCTACTACACTTGCTACTACATTTGCTACTACAATGTTTATTTGTCGGGCAGACGCGACGATCCGTCTGCGACGTTGTAGTGCCACGATCTGTATTTTCGCGTCAACGGGAGGCGTAAATTCCCGTTACGATTGACTGATCGACGCCACGAATCGTGCGATCCCTTATTTCTTTTGGGATAATAAGGGTAGTTAAATAGTGGACAACGCTGCGGTTAACAGGTTGTGTATATTTGTACAATCCAAACAACTTGATGTGATACAAGATGAATATACAATACGGATGAATACGACCTGACTATATTCGCCTTGTTGACTGACTGACTTGGATGGATCCTTGTTGGAGACTGGCTTGCGTGGATCCTGGAGGTAGACTTGCTTGATCTGATGTCTGAACTGGAGTGTTACTTGACGTGTAAAATAAGTAGAGTTGATCTCCTTATGGTGCAGGAGAAGTAGTTGACTCTCCTGAAGTCGTAGGAGCAGTAGTCGTCCTGACCCGCGTGCTGTCTTAGGAAGAGTGAGGCACAGCGACGATGCTATGTTGGAGGAAAGCTGGGGCAGGAAAGTGAGGGTAATATGCATTGTTGCTGGTTGTATTAGGAAGGTCTTAACTGCCTTCGATAGAAGGTTGTTAGTAGGAAGCATCGCAAGTAGGAAAAACTAACTTTCCCTTGTCAAGCCGTAGTAAACAATAGGCGTTATAAAGTGCCTTAGGAAGGACATTTGTTGGGACTGAAGGACCTTAGATTGCAACTTCTGGGATTTATGATGGGCCCTTAAGCTTAATGAGGGTCCGCCGTAAGGATGAATAGACATCTGGCGTCCGTCTGGCCCGCGGCGTATGGCCTGGTCCAGGTAGAGGGTCGCGCGGCGTAACACGATCGACGGTTAAGAATATAGCCTATGTCAGGCCGCATGACGGAACAACATACTAGCAATGGATACAACTAAGTGGAAACATCTAAACTTCTTCGTTATTGTTATACGAAAAAACTTCATACGATAAAGTTATATTTGCGTATAGAATCATCCCCTACTCGGTTGTCCTACCCTACTTGATATACCTTTTAAACATATATGTCGGAGATGAAAGGAAAGCCGAAGCCTTTCCTTGGAAATTTTGGGAACATCCTCTAGTACTCTAGCCTAGAATTTATCATAGCTGTAATTGTTCCAGACTTGTGATAGCGAGATTGGGTTCGAGGTGACAATTGGTCGCCGAACGTAGCCACGATCACGGGATGGACGTTTTGCCTAACGGCGCTCTGGAGTGGTTGTATGGGTTTTCCGAGAAATGTGGTTGTGGCGGCATCCGGCCTCGGGAGCGGGTCTAGCCACGTGTGATGTTGCCTTGGAGGTGACGATACAATGGGACACATATATTGTATTAATAATCAAACTCCAGGCAGAAACTGCCTAGCAACGGCGTTTGGAACTTTCTCGATGCTTCCAACGAGTGTGTATCAAACTTCAAGCAGAGACTGCCTAGCAACGAGCGTTTGGAACCTTCTCGATGCTTCCAAACGAGTATAGAAAACAAATGCAATCGTACAGCGAGAAATATCTCCACGAGGCTGGCATTCGTGCGGTTGCCTTGGAGAGTGACACATCGAGCATTTTCAACAATCGTATTTTTGCGCCTAAGATTAGTTTACGCTTAGTAAAGAGTTATCCCGGTGACCGTGGATTCGTTTGAACCAAAAAACATTGCTAATAGTGTTAATTAAACTTATTATTCGTAAATCGTATTATTCATTAAACTTACTATTCGTTAAATTTATTATTCATTAGGCTTATTATCTGTTAGACTTAATTATTCATACAATTTATTATTCACTAACTTTATTGTTCATCAAACTTATTATCCATTAGAATTATTATTTGTTAAGCTTTGTGATAGTCTTGTATATACGTGTAAATATAATCTCGGCTTTGTGAAACAATGGCTAATTCACGTGATGAGTTGTTACGCGCCCAAAATTCTAATCATAACCCGACATATATGTATTAGTATCATCCTCACTGACGATGATATTAAACACCAAGTCTCGACAATACTATCGATCGTATGTGGTCAATATTCAAGGATTGAGGTACAATATTGACGAAAATTTACATATTTTGTGTGCAAGCATCACTACCTATGGCGGAAAATTAAATAAGATTAATCGTGCGATTCAGTTTCAATATTTTTTATCACTATTTGCTGCGTAGACTCACAGCAACTCTGGTTTTGAGTCACGATGCATTTACACTAAGCAAGCTTTTATGAATGGAGTACATCTTGCACCTGACACAGAGTCGCGATTGCGCTGCGATATTATTTTCGATAATGTATTCACTAGTCATGCGACAATAGCGCGATCTATTTTCTTCCATTCTTTACAGGCAAGTAACTGAAGCATTGAAGGTTCTCATACATAATGTGCCATGTTTGCTATATAACAGCCAATTTTATCTGTCGTTTTATGAATTGAAATGCACATTGTTTTCACCAATATATCGTATACTTTAAATAATTGTTATATACGAATCTTCTAAGTAATCTTTTCTCAGAATTGATTCGTTGGGAATATTTTGATTCGTACATTTCGTTTATTTATATTATATATCGTATATATCGTATATTTTGATTCGTACATCAAAAAATTTACTAATATCACGATATGTAAACACCGCCATGGAACATTTGCAATCATTATATCTTTTCACAAATCAGTCTAAAAACGTACTATCATATGAATCTTCCGAGTTTGTTGAATGCTTGTAAAAAAAATTTTTAATTTTTTTAAATTAACTAACTACGTAGTATCATAGAGAGGAGTTTGCAGTCCCGGCCGAGAGGTCGGGAGGGGACGTCTTACCAAGCAGCCCGGAGGTCACGGCTCTCCCTTCTTTCTCCCACTTCTCCTCTCTCTTGCCTTTCAAGTTCCAATCCCTCAGGGACTGCGGACTCGCTGGCGAGTCGCAGTACGGGTACGCGACCCCGAGGAACTCTTGCAAAAGATACCTTACCCCATTGGTCTGATTTTTATATAAATAAACTTTTTGTAGTACTTGCATCTACCACAATTACTGCATCAGGTTGTAATTACTTATCAAATTACTTATTCCACAAATATTTATAACTTTAGGAGGGCACCGCCGCTAATATTTATATTTGGCTCGATCATCGTGCTACGGGCTATGTCCGTAACATTTACGTTTGCTCCGACCATCTAGTCCGGGCTATGGCCGTAATATTTACGTTTGATCCAATCATCGCACTACGGGCTATGTGTTAATTGATGTAGGTTTGGGTTTGATAATTAATCGATTCACATAGACTTGATTTAATCTATATATTCTCCGCCTCGTACAACACGTCTTAACTCGCAGGATACTCTTGGTCAATTAACACGTGGTCGACTTCTAAGACAAAAGCGCGTCGCTAGAAGTCGTACCAACTTAGCTTGTAGTAACTAGCGATCATACTAACCTAACTTTTCTCAACACTATGCCCGTAGTTGTAGGTTAAGGGGTTAAAGGATGCGCATCTTCCAGACCAACTTGGGACGGTCAAGACAGGCGCAAGACCTGCTCTTCCAAACCATCCGGAAGAGCACGGTCGTTCTAGCGGTGGTGACCGAACCATACAGAGTTCTGGATGCTCCGGACTGGGCCGGAGGTGCATGGATCGCGCTGCGCCGTAACCAGCGGGGGCCACGAGGAGACGGAACTGTCAGGATATAACTCGGTCCCAGCAGGTTGGCTCTCCAGTCGATTATCTATGCGCCGTCTCGGTATCCGTTTGAATGGATACCGTCTGCACTGACGGTCGCAGGTTATCTCTCCGGCTCACACGCTTTGTGTTTTGTTCCGCGTCGTGGTTCCGTTGCTGTTATCGTCTTCTTTGTTCTTTCCCGCCTAATGTCCTGTTTTTTAATCCGTCGTATTGTTTGTTTGCATTCGTTTGTTTTGTTTATTTCCTCACTCTGATTCGTCCGCTAATTATTACTATTTCTGCTATTGTCAGGTGGGGTCGGTTTCCCTCTGCTCCGTTCAGATTCACGTTGTGCTAGTCTGAGACTTTGGCTCGGGGTCTGGCTTTTTTGCGCACCCGGATGCAAATTCTTCTGTGGCGTTCCGCAGCTTCTGTCTATCCTCATTATAGATAGGGCAGTTTTGCAAAATATGGTGATGGGGGAGAACTAGACGGAAAGAGGCGGAGAAGAGCACTGCGAGGAAGAAGGTAACATGCTGAGCTTAGAAATTTCATTATCACTTAACATGGAGAGAATGATGAGGAGTATCACGGTCTCGGGCAAGGAAGATTCCATGTTGGAAAAGCTAAACAATGAAAGCGTACTAGAGATCAAAAGAGTAAGGGAGTGGATTGATTCCAACGCGGAAGTGAACAGTGGACGTCGCGATTAGAAGTCGGTCGCTACTCAAATGATCCCGAGGGACCAGAGAGAAACAAAGCATGATGGGGTATCGATGACCAGTCAGATGGAGACGAGTCTATCGTCGAAACAAAAGGCGATATCCCCTTTGGAGGAGAGAAAAGTAAATCACGCAAAAAAACCTAGGAGAGAGGAGGCAGTCGACACTAGGAATATCAGTGGCATTTTATTTACGAGGATCATGTATAGATCTTGTGTAACGATATTTTCGATATTTATGACGTTGGGAGACCTTGACAAGCACATTAGTTTGCTTCACGTGGATACCCACATTCAATGGGGATGTATATACTGCGGAAGAAGTTTTCTGAAGCTTCGTGCTGCAAGATGCCACGCACCGAAATGTAGTGGCCCAAGTCAAAGTAATGGAGCAGCATTTAAGTGTGAAGCTTGCCTCATGAGCTTCGGAACTCAAAGAGGTCTATCCACCCACGAACGGCATGCACAACCTGCCGTTAGAAATGGAAAGAGAAAGGGAATAGTTGTGTTAAATAGATAGTACATTTATATTGTACTTGTGAGTGTGAGGCAGCGAAGAGCGAGCAGAAACATGTATGCATCCCCTCCCTAGAGTGTATGTGAGCGTCAAAGGACGCCCGGGTCTCAGTTGAGACAAAAGAGCTAATAGAAGAAAACAAACAAGCAATCGAGTGTGTTGTTGAGTCCTTTAGAGAGTAACCCACATGTAGAGCTAAATTTAGATAATTTATAAATAAATTTTATATTTTTGTTCTTTCCAAATCCTCTCTATACCTTAACAAATAGATCAAATTAAAAACAAGAGGAAAAAGTTAAGGATAATTGGTGAGGATGCGAGCCCTCAGGAGGATGCCCAGGAGACAGAGGGAGGGTGCAATCCCGTCGATCCAGGCTGTGCGCCAGCACGAATAGAGAATGATGAAGTAAGCGAAGAGTCGATTCGTGAATGGCTGCGCAGTCTGAGAAAAGAAATAGAAAATACCTCGAAGTGACATCTCCCACATGAGAAATATATACGGAACTAAAGAAGGTGTGGAATGAAATAAAGAAATTTTGGCGATGAATATTAATGAATTTGTCGGCACGTCTCTATATAGAGCGTTAATAAGAAATAATGCAAAGGATGAGGAAATAAAAAAGCCCCAAAAGAAAGATCGAAGTGGAAACAAAAGAACGATAAATATATATATTTTTCAAAATATATTTAAAGAGTGTTCGAAGAAGTTAGCCGACGTTATTGCTAATAACGCATTGGCCTACTTGGAACCAGCCAGACAATCTCCTGAAGCAAAAGAGGTGGAACACCTTTACAAAGATTTATGGGGCAAAATTCGGCCATCAAACTCTCCAATACCGGTAAGATGTGCCTTAGAAGATTTTATACAGGAATATTTTCCTCCAGTACTTGCCGAAGAAATAAGTGAGTGGGTCAAGAAAATAAGAAACAAAACAGTCGCGGGTCCGGACGGCTTGGAAAATAAACATCTGTTAATCCGTGCCTGCCCACAGTATTGGCGCTGTTATACAACATCCTTTGTTTTACCTCTCACTTCTCGGAGAGTTGAAGAGACAGTATAACAACACTAATACTTAAACAGGGATGCAAGGAAGGCCGAGAATTGGCTGCCTATAACTATAGGCCTCATTCTCGGCAGAATTGTCTTTTCAATTCTCGATGGGAGAATAAGGAGAGTTCCGTACAAAATATAAGACAGAAGGACTTCACCTCCGAAAACGGATGTAAAATAAATGTGCAACTCCTAAACGCAGCCCTTGATCACAGTAAAATGGAGAAAGGAGGTGTCTACACAATAGTGGACATTTCAAAAGTGTTTGATACGGTGCTCCACTCGGCGATTAAACCTTGTCTGTCAAGCAAAGGTATCTTGACCCCGCTGATCGAGCTAATACAAAACATGTATAAAAATTGCAAGACCAAGATCAAGGCGAAGAATGGAGCAGGGGTCGAGATCGAAATCCTCAGGGGAGTTAAACATGGTGATCCCTTGTCGCCACTACTATTTAACTTGTGCCTGGAGCCGCTGCTGGAGGCAGTAGAAGAAAAGATTGAGGGCATAAAAATTAATGAAAGAAATAAGGTCCCTAGATTGGCCTCCGCCGACGACATTGTACTGCTCGGAAAGGACAAAAGGGAAGCTTGTAGCGGCACACGAGTTAGAACTCGATTCGAATCATGTTGATGTTTTGCTCCGGAGTATGAAGTTCATTAGGTTACGTATATTGTAAGAACAAACAGACTCCGAGCAAAACAACGCCGCCGTTACATGTGACCGTGAAACAAAGGCAAGTTTGAATCTTCCGACTTTCCCCCGACTCCTGTAAATAAACACACGCGATTCGAAAAGATTTTAGTAACTGTTAGCAAACGGCTGTATGTGCATACTGTTAAGGACGAATTGAATAAACGGCAATTTTACATACTTATCGTCTCAGTGAATAGCACCCTACAAGCTCAAGAACAGCTATACATGGTTCAGGATTACCTGAAGAGCCTGGGAATGAGTATCTCTGTGGAAAAATGCTTCAGGTGATCTCAAAGAAGGACACCTGGTACATCAAGGACCCAGAGATAGAAGTAGAAAGCGGACCAACTCTTGAGCCAGATAAGGCCTTCAGCTACCTGGGTGCAAAGGTGGGGCCATGGAAAGGACTAAGATGTGGGATTATCGTGCCAGAAATTCTGAGTATGATACAAAGAACTAGAAAATTATCTCTAAAACCTGGCCAAAAGATGGAGCTACTCACAAGCTATATATTCCGTCGCTATTTTTATAATCTGTTAATAAATCCACCTAGCGAGGGAGTACTAAAGCTACTAGGCAGTGAAATAAGGCAGGAGATCAAAGGGATCCTTCATTTAAAGCTCTCGACTGCATTTGGGTTCTTTTACACACCCAAAACCAACGGAGGATTAGGGTTGCCGAGATGTGAGCATATAGTGAAGCTAGGCACCCGAAAGAATGCAATAAAAATGCAGAACTCGCTAGATCCAGCAGCGTCCAGCTTAATAGAGGAAAAAGTTAGTCTTACTGTACTAGAACATAAGGTTTGACAAAAGTCACATAATACTAGTAATAGGAACAAATAGAAGTTCGGAAGACGTTGGAATCGTTTACGTTTCCGAAAGTCATAGCCTCTTTATTCGATTACATATGCTCGGACAGCTGTTGCGCATGCGTTGTTCAATTTAAGGGTCTCTGAGCTGCCCACTGTTCGAACTGTCTTATCTTTACTTCGTGTAAATTTTTATTTGTCAATAACTACTCCTAAAAAAAGCAAAGCCGAAAATACAATTTTTCTATTTTTAATTTGTTTACCTTAAGAGTCGATCCTCACATTTTATTATACCCATAGTCGAATATCATGTATATATTACATTTATATGTATACATGTATATGTATATATTTATATGTATATATGTATTTTCGACCGTTCGCGGAGAGACGCGGTTGCGAGAGGCGTAAATTCTTATTTCGATTCTGCTAATCGACGCCGCGAAATAGTCGTTCCCCTGTTTCGATTAAGATAACAGAGGTAGTTCAATGAATTTAACACTGTATTAACAGGTTAATATAGTCTGTATATTTAACAATAATGAATGTAATCATATAAACGTCACAAATTATTTAGCGATGAATACAGTTAATATGTTACAGAAATTCAACCCGACTTTACGATATCTCTCGATGTATGCTTTAGAATAAGTGATCTGGATTTTCTCCGTCTGAACCTCTCTACATATAACGTCTGACTCTTCAGAAGGGATTGATTGCCCTTCGATCATTTCTTTGTCTTCTCTGGGAGACGATCCCCACTATGCTCGGGTCACGCCACCATTCGCGCCTATGATCACGTATGCCGCCTTCTTGTGTGGAAAAAGTAACGGACCGAAATCGATGCTTCTAGAACTCGCTGCTTGATGACAACTATACTCTCGTCGATACATTGTATATGTTCCGTCGGGCAGATAAGACGATCTGCCTGCGACACTGTAGGACCGCGAGCGATTGTTAGAAATACAGCCTGTGGTAACCCTCGTGGCGTAACACTCTCAACGTACATTTGCGAAGCGGTTTATTTCATAATTCACTTCCGAGATTCTTTGTTTCCACCCAGTCATGGCAGTTCAAAACTATTTTATGAAAATTAAGAATTTTCTACATCAAATCATTTCATTTGCCAGGCCTCATATATTTTTAGATCATTCACACAAAATTAGCACAGTGCGTAAACATTAAAAGGAAATAAGCGGTACAGTAGCCCAAATAAACAAGGACAAAGGTTAAAATAAGATATCAAAAATAGCTGTTATTATTGAAATTTATACAAAAAGTCCTTGAAAAAGTAAATTCTTCTTTAAATAAAAGACGGTTATGTATATGAAAATCAAGAATGTAATGAAAATGCAAAAAACATAGAAGAAAACTGTATTTGTTATTACGACTTACTTTTACATGTAGAATAATTTCCTTTCCTGTTACTGTAGTATCCCATCTATCCTGGAACAAATTTGTAGGTTAAAATTATTTATACAAAACTAATATGTATACAAATATTTTTATTTTATAAAATTGTATGTATAAAATATTTACCTTCGCTAAATCTCTTTTTACAGAAACTTTGCAGATCATGTTTCTAGTCAAATTTAATTCTCCACTTAGTACTTATTACCAAGTAATGCTTGGTAAATTCAAAAATTATAACGTTCAGTAAATTTTTATACGATGTACACTCTACCTTGACTGAAATACGAAAAACGATTGAACAGCACCGATGTCTATGATAACAGTGAAGACAGAGGAGTAGTGCTGCCTGCTGATTGGCTACGCTTCAAGACTACAGGTGGGACATGTACACGATCATTGCGCAAAACCTTGTGTTACCTTGTGGCATACTTGTAAAACCTAGATGTGATTCTTTTGATAATTTTCCATGGTTGTACTTCAATTTGAAGATTAATTCAATAAATGTTTAATAACGATTTTAATACCGGAAATAACGATTATTATACTCCGAATTTTTATATAGTTATAGTATAGTAAAATATGTAAAATACATGTATGTGTTATGTACAATGGCTCTCGAAGGAATTTGAATGCTCCCTACTGAAACTTTAAAGATATAGATATATATATAAAGATAAAAATGTGTGTGTGCTCGCGCGCGCGCGTGCGCGCGCGTGTGTGTGATGCACTTGATATTTCAAAATATTCTCGCAACTACAGCAAGGTACAGATATCAAGATTATACGTGTAAAATTTGAATTGGATAACATTTGTAGAAGTTAGAGAATACTCATTACAGGAACACGTAAAAACAGTGTTATAAACATTTCTCTATTTCTATCTCTTACCACATTATTTCTATTTCTTACCTCATACTAATATCTAGTTCCGTCACTTTTGCCTTGAATAACATCTCTAGGACAGCTTTTCATACTGTGTTCTAATTTTTGTGTAATATTTATGTCAACATTATTTCATATGTAAGTAATTGTTATGTTGTGGAGGATAGGACTATTCCGGTATCACGACATAATATAGACGAATTATTGTCGTATGCAATTCGTTAAATATATTTTGTATATGAGAATTAGTTCAGTACAAATTACAAGTCCTGGTACAATACATAGTCACGGAATAAATACACGTTATCTCCGAGAAACTTCGTAGATACTTGTTTATGCGTCCGAATGCTTCTACATCGATCGATGAACTCCTCGCTCGTGATTGCGTCTGTTTATTTATATTGGTCAGGGGACAGTCGGAAAATTTGAACTCGACTGCGTTTGACGGTTGAAAGTAGCGGCGACATTGTTTTGCTCGGAGTTCATTACTCCTTATAATACCTGTGACCTAACGGTCTTGATACTCCGAAACAAAACAACAACAGGATTTGAATTCCTTCTCGCGTGTCGCTACAATGTTCTCATATCTTTTCCTTATTTATTTCACGATTACTTAATCTTTTATCCATTCCATCCCATATATATCATATTGGGTTTATATGTTGGGTCTGTGGTGGCGTGTATTGTACAGTATCCATTCTTTTACAACCCAGGTTCAATGTTTCGGATCAATATCCTATTGAAAGTGAAGATTATGTATTTTTAGCATTTTACTTCAGATTTGTCGTTAATATGTTCAAATACTTATATTGGACTAAAATCCAGTTTATAGATACTAAGTTCTCATTATCATTGGCTGCCATACAACTCCATGACAAAACCACTTTCGTGTTTTACTGCCGGGAGCAAATTTCGTATTTCTATTTTAGTATTGGCTTTTCTCCACACATAATTATGCTCATCAGACTGAAGAATATTGAATTTGTTAAGTTGGTATGATCGCTAGTTCCTACAAGCGAAGTTGGCACGACTCCTAACGACGCTCTTTTGTCTTAGGAGTCGACCACGTGTTAAAAATCTAAGTGTATCCGGTGTGTTCAGATGTTTTGTATAAGGTGGTGAAATATAGAAAGTAAAATCCAATCTGAGTGAATCCACTAAATATCAACCCCAAACCTATATTTAATAACAGAATTTACTTTCACCGGAAAATATTTCAGTATTCCAGAAGCTATTGTCTGTAGTAATATACACTCCTCGTCAAAGAGATTGCCCAGTGTGAGCTATCTTTAATTTTTCATTGATACGTGTAAAATTTTTCGTCTGTAACGTATAATATCAAAACATTATGACCTCAGGTTCGTTGAAAGTAATTAAAAATATTATGAGGTTTAGTGTGTAACAAAAAAAATTGTTCTATTTTAAGAACGAAATAATGGCACATGTAGAAAATAATAATCAACATAAATTGTAACTAACAATAATTGCTTATCAAACGTATATATTTATTTAATATTGGGTACATCCTCCGTTATTTTCTATTATTTCTATTGTACATTTCTATTGTTCTATTGTATTTGCTATCGATTTATATAGTTTCTGGATGTAACTACAATTGCACTCTTTAATTGTTGTACTTGTTGATATTGCTTTCCATTCGCGTATACGCCGTGAACAAGTTCTCTACATCAATTTTCAATAATATTAAGGTCCGGGAAGCTTGCAGGCCACGATAAAATAGATATATTATTTTCATAAAAGTATGATTGGAGCAATCTTGGTGTGTGTACAGGTGCACTATCTTGTTGAAAAACGCAATCAGGTCCAGAAACGCGTTGTTCATGATTACTTATTTGTTCTTTGATTAAATTTATGTATCGGACACTGTTGCGACACACAAATTAAATAACGACCAGTCAGGCACAACTGATCGGTTGGTATCGCGAACCTTGAACGTTATTAGCGCCCAAGGTGGAGGATTATAATAAGTGTAAAGAGCGAGGTTTAATTCACCTTATTTATTCTACTCAATACTCTGTTGCAACTGTTCTGAGATGTACTGAATTCCTATGACTACACTGAATTTAATTCACTGATTGACGACTGGTAGGTGTTGACTCTTCGAAGACTGGTGCCAGAGTAATTCTTGGGGATGTTGCTGTCCTAGCGGAAGGTTCGTGGTGGGGTGTCTCAAGTCTCTACCTAATTGCCTTGGGGAAAACCCGTGCGTCCGGTTTTTCCTAATATGTAGCATAAAAATAAAGAGATTTCGTGTTTTCCGTGAGGTCCTAAAGTACCTTGACTGTACAATAGGCCCACTGTTTATGAGGGGTCTGCATTAGGGTACCCTTAACGGTCGTCCTGCCCGCGGGTCGCATGGTCCCATAAACCACCGCGGCAATTACCAGGCGGCCACTCCAAAATCTCGAACATACCGCCCCCCTTGAACGGTCACGTTCGAAAGAAAAAGAAAAAAATTGTGTATTGTGAAGAAGGGTGTAAGTGTGTATAATGCATTCGTCTGACTGTAGGTTTACAAGAGTGAGAGTGCATCCTAACTATCTTAACCTGCCACTGCCTAGTCTATCCTGGGTTATTGTATGATTATGACTGTTTAAGTTTCGTCCCTGGCTGTGGTCTTCTTTACGGATGTATGTCCATCTTCCTTCCACAGCTGAGGTCCAAAATGTCTATCGATTCCTGGTCTCTTTCTCGTTTAAGGGACGACGCCTGCCGTTGTTGGTTCGCATCGCGTACCGATCGCTTAGGCTGCCTTGGTTTCGACGGTGTGGGCATTCTAATCTGTCCCGTCTTTCCCAGCGCATCCTTTCAATTATCCTTGGAATCCTTTGGTTCGGTAACTCCCGCATTGTTCGCGGGTGATTTTGACACTGAGTCGACGAAGGTTTCGACCTTGGTGGCATGTGTGCTCGACTAGGACCAGCTTCTCTGACTATGTTCGCAGCGCGTTTCGCCGGCATAACGGGCTCCATTGGAAGGTTTCGAAGTGACTTGGCGTTGGTTTGCACTACTGCAGGTGGATGTACTTCAGTTTGCTTCTTCGGCACTTGGCTCGACATATGCTGTTGCTTCTTTCTCTTGATATTGAAGATGGATAAACCTGGTGGACATTTCCTTTTCCCCTCTCCCGTGGGATCTACTGGTGGGTAGTTGGAGAACGTATACACATCCCTCTTCGCGGGATTGCGATTTACGTTAATGTTCATACCTCCGTTCGTATTCTTCAAGTCTCTGAATGTGCCCCTATCTGAGTCACTGCACAGTTTATTTGTATTCACTCGCGCGTTGCCAATTCTGGTCATCGTTACAACCTGTTTACAGGCATTCGCGTTTACACTAATGTTCTCGTTGTTGCTCTTATTCTTCGAGTTCTCATTTACTTTCTTCAAAGTCTCTGCCGCTCTACCGTCCTCCTTCTTCAACGTGGCATTGCACTTGTTTCGCGTCTCATTCGTCTCATTGTTGTTATTCGCTTCGTTAAGCTTAGAGGAAGACTCTAACGTCATTTCGGATGCTGACTCTCTGGCTGTTAACTGAAAACCTTGGAGATACTGTTTCTTCTCCTGTTGTTCCCCTGTGACGATCCAACCTAACTCTGTATTTCGTAGCTGCAGGGTCGGGTTGGCTGAGACTATCTTTCCTTCGCGAAGGAGATCCCAAAACAACTGGGCTCCAATGAGGCCGTCGATGTCTGATGATCGATAGAATGTCGGATCCGCTAATGGGATCTGTTCCGGCAAGTTTAGACTGTTTAGCTCCATCTCGTCGGATGGCACGGCCTGTGAAATCTGATCCATGACCAAAAATGTCAGGTCTGTCTGATAGTCACTGATTCGTGACTGAATCTTTGCTCGAGTCATTTGGCGAATCTGTGACTGCATTTGATTGGCCCCACATAACGGTATATCTACCCTTTGTGTGGGCAGCCCGAGCCGCTGACACGCTTCGTTCGTGATAAGATGTGCCTGGGAGCAGGAGTCCAACAAGACTCTGCACTGTTGCATGTTTCCTGTTCGATCCTGGATTTTAATGATTGCTGTAGACAAAACAGTTGGAATTATCCTATTTGATAGACATATTAAATTGGTGTGAATTGGTTGCCCTGGTTTGTCTACGTTCGCATGGAGGAGAGTGTGGTGTCGTTTACTGCACAGCATGCAGCTGCCAGATCGACATTCCTCCGCAGAGTGCGTGCTACGCAGACAGTTGGAGCAGATTTTCTTCTCTCTCACGAGATTTGCTCTCTCCGGAACTGACATTGATAAAAATTGCCTACAGTTTCGAGGTGTGTAAGATCCGTTACACAGATTGCACGGGCTTTGAGGTTGTGCGACGGAGGTGTGGTTTGTAGTCAGACTGCGTCTACTGTCTTGGTTCCGAACGCGTGACTTATCCGGATAGGTTGTGGGGCGTGGTGGGTTTTGGTAGTTTGATCTGGTGGCTTCCAACAACTTACAATGATCGTGTAGGAAGTCGAACAGATCTCCGATGCTTGGGAAAGGTGTGTGTGCCACCCTTTCCTTCCACCTAAACTCTGTCTCGGGGTCCAGTTTGGAGGTGAGCAAGTATAACAGCACAGTGTCCACTGTTGGTTGGTTGAGGGCTTGCAAAGCCTTATAATGTGCTTCGACTAGGTTTAAATACGATCGTATGTCTTGGTGTGATGGCCTTTGCAAGGGGGAAGCGTCGAATATCGCCTTCAAATGGTTGTTCACGATTTTAGTTGGCTGATTAAACCGCCTTTCCAAAAGTTGCCAGGCCACTGAATAATTGTTAGCGGTGTTCGCTAAAGATGCTATCGCGTCAGCAGCCTCCTGTGTTAAGCACGATCGTAGATACATAAGCCGCGTACAGTCATCAAGATGGGCATTCTCGTGTATCGTGCAACGGAATTGATCGGCGAATCCGGGCCAATCTTCGTATGCTCCTGAAAAGGTCGGTAGCTGCATTTTCGGTATCGCAATGTCCTGGTACCCTAGCTCTGAGTGCGATGTGCACGGTAAGATGGGTGAATTCCTGTCTACTGCGTCGGAGCAGCGGCTCCGTCCCTTAGCTCGTTCAAGTATATCTGTGGCGCGTCCTTTGCAGTCCAAGAACTCCTGTTTAATGTCCAGTCGTTCCTGTATTGTCTGACCCTCGTCTATCTCGTCTAGGTCGCATTGATGTTTTTTATATATTGCGTATTCCGCTTCCAAATCCTCTAACATAAATTGAACGGTATTTACTGATCCTCTTGCTTCGTAATTTTCAAGGATCGTTCGAAATCTCGTTAATTCCTGCTTAAATACTTCCCGCTTCTGCTTCAATTGCTTTAAGCGTTCTTCCTGATTAGGGGCGAGATATTAGGAGATAAAGGGGCGAGTCCAAGCTCATCTCCGACTCCTCTCTGGACAAGATCCTTTGATAAACTGAAGATCCCCGCGGACGACGGGGCGCGTCAACTGTGGCTCGAATTTAGTGGCAAGGATGGCGAGATTGAGCTGGACCTCGAGAGCTGTCCCATGCCGATCGTGTTCGTCCTCCACAACTTTCTCTCGGCGAAGATCCACCGGCTTGGCATGAGCGCATAGGAGTACGAGGGCACCCCCACGGAGGTACCCGACCTGCTGCTCCACACCACCACGTCCGTCACCAGCGTCTTCCTTCACTGAGCTCCACGAATTGCCCAGAAACACAAGAAGGAAGATAGGAATAGGAGGAGGAAAGAGGAAAAGAGGGGGGTGGCACTCAGGATACGCAGGAACGAGGAAGAAAAATTATTCGACGGACCAGAGGAAGAGACACTTGCGAACTTGCACCTTCAATTTCCATCCGAAGGTCGCGATATTCCTATTGTAGGACAACTACGCTCGTCTTTATTTCCATCGAAACGACGACGTTTAGGACGGTGTACGAGCGAGTTGTGCAGACACTCTTCGTCGGGAGAGACAGAAAGAAAGTATAATATAAACCGGGTAACGACGATGGAGAGAAGAGTAGCGGGTTGATCGTTAACTCGAAGCAAGCCACCCAACGCGCGATTTTACCGGAAAGTTATCCGAACACACAACAAATAGGCTAGAAGGAAGCGGATGAAGGTCCGCTGCTGGAAGTCATAACTAATCAACGCGCCTAAATAACCGATTAAACCTATCTACCTAAACTAATGAACAAAATGAAAAAAAACCGCTATGTAACGAACGAAAGAGTACGAGAGAAAGGGAAAAAGAGGGAGAGAATATAAGAGAGCGACTGAATGTATCTAAGGCAGCTGAAAGAAGTCTCTGATCGAACGCTCGATTTCGGAGAACCTTAGCAGAGAAAGCTAATCAATTACTGTCCAACTACCGCCCGTTCGCTTTACCACGTAGGATCGACTAACCCTGGGGCTTCGACCTCTCCTCCACGCCGCCGCGACAGACGAACTTCCTTCCTCCTGGGTATAAATAAAGAGGGAAGAAAATGGAAAAGACGGAGGAAGGTTTGGAAGAACCGAGGACCAAGTAAAGTTGTCGTATCGTGGCTAAAAGTTTCGTAACGTCGAACGAAAGCCACTTTAAAGAGTTCGTGGACGTGGATCTCCGCCGGAGTACCGGCTGATGGCGAAACATTCCGACGGCAGGCGTCTCCATTTCGTCCCGCCCTTCGATATTTATGTGGATTTCGTTACGCGAGAACAGGCGCGAGTTATTCGCCATCGACTGGTACTACTCGTGTCTTGGAGTTCCTTTGAAGAATTTATCGCCTACGAAAATTCTGCTATGGTCTGTTCGCGGTTGAAAGAAAATGGCATATATCGTGTATAGTGGAGAATTTTGTAAAGGCGGAAGGGCGAAACGTAGAACAAGGTCGATGGAGCAACGGACGCACGTTAATAGTTGTTTTGTACGATTCGTATTCTTAACGCGAGTAAATGTAAGATGCCAAGAAACGTCGATGAGTGTATTGGTTAGCCGCGACTCCCGCCGATCTCGCCTAGTTTCTCGCGGAGATTACTGATGGATAAACGAGAGCCCTCGTCTCCATTCGTCGCTTCCACCTCACCTCTGTTTGCTTCGAATTATTTCGATTCTCCCTCTTCGTAAAATTAAGCCATCCTTCAACTTGCAATATCGAAATTTCCCGTCAGAGAGGGAACTCTCGAACTGAAAATAAACCGTCGTGTAACTCATGTAATGCCCTAGTTTCAATATCCGTCGTACGATCCGCGGGTACCGTGGGAACCCAACAACAAACCCGTGGTTTTGAACAACCAAACGTCAAAGAACAAAGGTTGGAGATCATCCAAACAAGGCACGAATTGCTATCGAAAGACCGAGTTATCCCACGGGGTGGGCGTGAATCGACGGTGAAACGGCGGAATTATTCGCATTACGAGTGCTGCTGTTCTATAGAGTTCTATAGAGGAGAGATATAATCGGCGACGATCGTCGAGGAGAAAAGGTTGGTCGAAGAAGGCCGTGCGATAATAAGAATTTCCACGTTAAGTAGAATATATCAACGAAGCTACGTACCATTGATGGTGTCCGTTTCGTCGTATGCCACTGTCGTTCCTTTCGCGGTGAAACGAGTCAGAGTAGATGTATTTAAAAAAGGAAATTGGTTTCTTGTCGCTTGGCAATCTGTTGTCGCGTTTGTATATAGATACAGCGATTAGACGAGGATTCGTGATATCGACGATGGGCAGATATCTGCTATCTTATAAGAAGGTTGAAGGGTTCTTTAGCGTAATACGAAGCTCTCGTGAGTCGATTCGAAACGATCGTTCACGGGCTTAATAAATACCGGCACTTGTCAAAGTGGCTGATCATGTACAGCATCTAACGCGTTGAAACGGTCAGCAGGAACACGAGAATCCGACAGACCGACCTTGATCAGCCTCAGTAGCCGTACGATCGACGATTTGACCCAGTTTTTACAACAATTTCGTAGCAATTACCGAAATTGGCTGGAACGCGATGGAGAACTCAATTTTACAGGTGTGTCATAGTAAATCACCAGGGGACGACGGTCGCCTATGACACATCGAGAAACAGAAATAAGGGGATCGATCAGTTCGTAGCGTCGATTATCTAATTGTAATGGTAATTTACGTCTCCCGTTGACGTGCTTTCTCGCGTTCGCGTCTCTCCGCGAATGGTTGAATAAACGTGGACCTTCGAGCCGGATCGCGTGTCAGTGAAAAGTGCACTTACCAGTGACCACATAGTTCCAAGTGAATACATCAAAACCAGCAGCGATAGTGTTATCACTACAGCGAAGCCAGTGACGTCAGAAGCGTCACCTTCGAAGAAGCATCCATCGGCAAGGGAACGCAACCACGTATCCTCTTGCCGCAGCTGGACAATCATCAACGTAACGAATTCCAACAACTTTTGTTACGCCACGAGGCTTATCACAGGCTGTATTTCTAACCGTCGCTCGCGGTTCTTCAGTGTCGCAGGCAGATTGTCTTATCTGCCCGACGGAACATATACAATGTATCGACGAGCGAATAGTTGTCGCCAAGCAGCGAGATTTAGAAACGTCGATTTTTGTTCGTTACGTTTTCCATACAAGAAGGCGACATACGTAATCATAGGCGCGAATATAGGGTGGCGTGACCCGAGCATAGTGGGAGTCGTCTTCCAAAGAAGACAAAGAAATGATCGAAAGGCAATCAGTCCCTTCTAACGAGTCACACGTTATACATCGAGAGGTCTGACGATTAAAATTAAAGACACATAGTCTAACGAATTCATTGAGAGGTATTACAAAGTCGGGTCAACTTTCTATAATATATTTACCATATTCATTGTTAAACAATTTGTGGCGCGTTCATCATATTATTGTCAAATGTACTATTATATGTTAACCTGTTAATACAGTGTTAAATTCATTGAACCACCTCTGTTATCTTAATCGAAACAGAGGAACGACTATTTCGCGGCGTCGATTAATAGAATCGTAGCGAGAATTTACGCGTCTCGCTGACGCGTTTTCCTAGCGACCGCGTCTCTCCGCGAACGGTCGTAACAACTTTAATCACACAACCAAACGACCTCGCTAAGCATACATGCGACCTCACGTCCATTTCACAACAACAATGTAAGCTCATTCCTTATATTGACAATCAACTATCCGCCGCAACAATGGCAAGCGCAACAATAATTACCTCCTTGCGTCGGGAGCAAGACAATCTGAATGACCAATTCCAGTTCGTATCGAGACTACTCGACGAATACGAACAATCCGGTCAACACAACAAGGCCACCTTAACAACTTGTCGAAAACAAGTCGACGACACCTGGAAACAGTTCAACATTGTCAATGACAAGTTACTTGAGATCGACGACAGCGCACCTGTAGACTTAATCGATGTCTATTTTAACCTGGTGGAAAGATTACTCACTCTCATCGATATTAATCCTTCCTCAACGGATGCCTTCAAAACAGCGGTGAATCCGAAAGCACCGGAATGCAGCAGCAACACTTCTAGCAATTTTCGGGGCGATAATAAACCTTCAGAAACGAGACGCCTATCTCGCGAAGCAATCGCAAATCCACAATCTGCTGCAACATTGGCGAAAGAAGACAAACTCATCTCCTTGCGTCGGAGACGAGGCGATTATAGCGATCGATTCACGTACCTATCGAAACGACTAGACGAGTACGAACAATCCGGTCATCAGAAAAGTTCCGTTTTAATATACTACATAGAACAGTTGACCGAAGATACGAATCAGTTCGAAGCCATCCAACTCGAGCTAGAAGAATTAGACGAGGAGGCACAAACGAGCAGCTTCGAGATAAGGGACCAGTATAACGATCTATTAATACGGATAGACTGTCTCCTAAACAGCCCATGAGCAGCAACCCCGTCGATACCTAAGGGCAGCAATAACACGTCTAACCATTTCTAGTGTAGTATCGTAAATATAATAATAATTAGTTCATTAATAATAAATTGATTAAACAGAAAACAATGGTTATTTAACATGAACAAATCGTAACAACGTATTATAATTAATTAACAACTCTCGTCAACACAGATTCAACTCTCTCTCAACAACGTTAATAACACTATCTCGACAACGCAATCCACACTCTCTGGCTTCTCAACTCATACTGCCGTTAATTCGTTTATGTCTCTTAGCAATCCTTTGTCTTTTGTCTGATATCTTTTGTTCAAGCCCCATCATGCACACTCCCAGCAACCGCTCGTTTACAATTCGCACGACACCCCCCTAGGCCCTCGTCCACGATACTACACTAGGGACGTAAGAATAATTTCAATAACCATAGTACCAATGATCATATTCCGCCGACGGCAAAATATCGCATCGAATCTAGCGTCGCATGACACGCGGATCTCGTTGCATGACACGTGCGGCTCATTCCACGATACCCGTAGCTCGTCACCTACACGCGCCTTGATAACAACAAAATTCACCTCATTATGTCAACAATCAGATTCAAGGCTATCAAACGCCTTGAATCAGAAAACTTTTCACGCTCGCAACTTATCGCCTACACGCGACTTGAGGACAACTCCTCACAATTCCCTGGACCGGAAGGGACTGAATCTCGTCCAGGACAACAACGGTCATACTCCGCCGACGGAAAATATCGTATCGGAAACTCATTCTCCGGGACATAACGTGAAGACTCCTCCTTCGTCATGGCCGAGAGGGGTCACACCTGCGAGTGGTCGGAATCGGAACAATCTCCATGTTATTGCCACCGTGACTAATCACTTAATTGATACAGAAGAACGATATAGAACCTGTTAAACCTAATCCAGAACGGTAACTCCTAATCCACGGCACCCAGTCGTATGGAAAGAATCTAACCAGACGGAGGGTAAGACGTCTCTAATTTTGTCTTTTGCGAATAGCTAGGCCAAGCCGGTAGAACCACCAAGCGTCATCAAGAAGGCGCGATACGGATGGGTCAGCGGGGGAGCCCTGTCCCTCAATCAATCGTAGACCTCTTCACTTTTCACTTGCCTTTGTGAAATCGACGAGATGTATAACGACACCTCCTGAGCCGTGGTGTTCCACGATACTTCTTGGACCAAGCTGTTTCACGACACTTCCTGGTTCGTGAATTTCAACGGCAAATTTCTTGGCGATGCCGAGGACCACGGCGATCCAGACTGCAAGGCAGACAACGTACCCTCAAGACAACGGCCCTTCGGCCGCATCATCGAATTCACCCTGGCGACGACGGCATCATCCAGACAGCCACAGTTAATACGGCAACGAGCATCTTGGATCGAGGTGCCATGCGGCTCGTTACATTATCAAGCCAACCCGATCCAACACAATACGGACAGCCAGCAATCGAAAAGGAGTTGGATAGCAGAACCAATTAATTTCACTGTTACAGAACTTTTGATCGGTCGGACGACTATTTACCTAAACCAGGCCACACACCGCGGGCAACATGACAACTTACTGTGTAGCCTCAATAGCCTTAAGGACCCACCATAAATCTCAGAAATTTTCTAGCTAAGGTCCTTCAGACCGAACAAATATCTTTTATTTCAAGTGTTCTCTACATTTATTGTTTACTACGAGAAGACACGAGAAAATTATTTTTTCTCACGTACGATGCTTCCCACTAGCAACTTTCTATCGAGAGCGGCTAAAAGCCTTCCTAGTTCACCAACCTTCTTATTATCCAGTCGGAAGCAATGTCTATTGAATGTCAATTGAACCACCCCCTATAATCCTAACAGAAATAAGGGGGTCGATCATTCGCGGTGTCGATTATCTAATCGTAACGGGAATTTACGACTCCCGTTGACGTGCTTTCTCGCAGTCGCGTCTCTTCGCGAATGGTCGAATAAACAAATAGAGTTCGGTCGCCGAACTTTTGCTACGTGCGACCATCGAATGAAGACGAATTCAAATTTTCCGATTCAACCTTCCGCCCGACCGCAGTATAAATGAACTTCCGCAATATAAATAAACAGACGCGATCGTTTGCATAAGAATATACCGAGTGACACATATTAGCGATCATTATCTACGAGTCGGGTTTTCCGCAAGCGAACATATACTATCGTTACGAATACAGTAAACGGGCGTCTTACGACAGTTTGTACTTTATTTATTTATTTAATTATTTAACTTATTCGAAATATATTTGACGGATTGCGACTGCAATCTCTCGTTCTCGTTATTTCACATTATCTATCCTCGACAAATCCTCCCCACAGTAAATGCGAATATTTTATTGCACTTTCACATTTACAATATCCTGAGCGATTCTCAATTTATTTCATGGAACATCTTCCACCCGGAATTTGATTCACACAATATTTATTGTTCGACATACAACGATACATAACACCGTTCGAAATACGTATTATTTGTTCCTAGTTACAGAACTGTTTCTATGTGGTGGCGCACGAAAAACTATTCTCCTTATTTTAGCTTGATTTCCAGCACTTGTATGTCACTGTTCGCTCTATACCCACCCCTTCTACCACCGTTAAAATGATGAATAGTGGACGAAAAAAGTTATCGCGCAGCGTTCATACACGAGGTGATCACTGATAGTTTGATAGTGATGATACAGTGACGCATCACAAGCGAGTGCTGTTAGTTATGTTTTATCAACTTCTCCTGTGAGATTAATTTTTTAAAAGATATGTTCTCCATGTTTTGCGCCGGTCGATTACACACACACACACACACACACACACACACACACACACACACACACACACACACACACATGTCATTTTTCAGCAGATATCTGTTGTCCGTATTTTAACGAATAAAATGTGAGTTCGTAATAAACGAATTGTTTGCATTTATATTTGAATATCTTAGAAAGAACAGAAGAAATATTTCAAATTTTAATCTCGTGCTAAAGTTTCTCTCAAAACATTAAAACGCTCTCTGTTTTACTGAAACTAGAACGAGCTATCCGTTTCTCAGCGTGAACAGCGAAAATTCTCTGCTATCGGCGTTTATTCGCTTAAAAAATTGATTGTACAGCATGCGACGAATCACGCTCGACGGGCCAATAGCTGCTCTAGAGCTCCTCAACCTTCCGCTAAGTTTTCTCTCTTCTGTTCCTGCTTTGTTTCGCGTTCAACCTGCCTTCGACATCTGCAGTTGAGCCGGCTTCCTCCTTCCAGCGATTATGATTGCCCACGTAAACATACACGAAAGGAGGTAAATGTGAATGGCTTGAGGGGTCTAACTAGCGTTCTCCGCGTTGTCGCAAGTGTTTGTCTTTCTTGAATCTCCTCCAGCTTTTTTCATCTTTTCTTCCATCTCTTTCTCTCTCTTTCTCTTTCTATTCTCTGTATTTCCTCTTTCGCCTAGGATCTCGGTGCGTCTTTTTCTGCCTTGACTCTCGCGGCACGCGGTTCCAGAGCACAGCTGAAAATTGCCGGGGGAGGTGCAATTTTAGTTCCATCCTTCGTATGTACAGGCTGTTTTTAACCCATTCGTGCTACAACCGATCCACCTCATGAAATATTTACGCGCCAGTTAGGCCCTTGCAGCGGACGGAACAAATTGGCAGCCAGTCGTGTTCGAAGACGAACGAGATGTTGTGGTCAGTGATATTCTAAACTCCATGTGATTTGTTCATATCTAACGTGAATTTCCACTTTCAAACGTGTTATTCCGATTTATGGTTTTGTAGCGGCGACATTGATTTGCCCGGAGTTTGTTTATCATTACTTTTCTACGTCAAGGCTGAGTCAATGTCCCGAGGCAAAACAACAGCACGAGTCGCTCTCGACTCGCGTCGTCCTTTGACTCCTCTGCCGCTATATTACCACCCTACCAGTGATAACGTTTTTTACCAAGTTATACTTTTAAAGTATTTGCAGTGTTTTCCTTGGGTCGTCGTTATTTAAAAAAAAAATTACCGATACACCTGATCCGACAATTTACGATGCCTAACCTGCCTGTAGTTTTCTTTCTGTACATACATACATACAGCCTGGCGTGGTTTTCGATATAAAGTACCGCACTGTGTCGTATTTCGTCTCTACCGAACGAGTAGACGAGTCGCGCCCGACAATTCGGTGAGAAGTCGGTGATACGTCGATTGCTTTGCTCGATACAGCCTCTGTCGTGTCCGTGTATCGTGTTGTCGCTAGGTTGCTGGTTTCATCGCTGTGGTGTCGATTTCGAGGGTCGTCCAATAACCCGTAGTGGCTTAAGAAGTCCACGCCGATGAAAGGCGCCGTTAGTACGTATTGAGTATCCGCCGGGAGGTGTTTCTCCTAGGTCGCCAGCACTAAGTCGTCGAAGACTGACG
This sequence comes from Bombus hypnorum, assembly GCA_911387925.2. NCBI lineage: Eukaryota > Metazoa > Arthropoda > Insecta > Hymenoptera > Apidae > Bombus > Bombus hypnorum. The sequence goes on from CAJVQY020000002.1 coordinate 490,796, forward strand.
AGGCGGCAAGCTTCCTCAGATCCGTATAGAATTGAGACCCATTTCTTCGTTCTCGAACTTCTAGTGCAGTCTTGAACCGTTTGAGTTTGTGAATTCTGTACGAAGTTGTCTGTTGCTACTCGTCATTATGAATGTTCATTTTTCGCACGTCGGTGTCACCAATGGAGAGGTTGTTTAGTCGTGTTCAACTCACGTCGGGGTTACCAATTTCTAGAGGTTTATGTGTAGAGGATGGTTAGCCGGTGAGGTTTAATGGACGAGATTGCTTGTTGTTGAAACCGTCGAATATATTTAAAATGATAAATTAGTATTCAGATAATGTTCGCAAAGACGCTCGTACTAAACGATTCGCAAAAACAATGTATAAGTCGTAAAATAGGATCGCTCGTTAATTAGATCACTGATAATTCTTGATAACTGATTGATAACTAATAGACAACTGACTGTAACTCAGTTCCTTGCGATCGCGTCCCCTTATTTACACTGCTCGGGGGAGAGTCGGAATATTCAAATTCGTCTTTGTTCGACGGTTGCACGTAGCGACGACATTGTTTTGCTCGGAGTTTATTTATTCTTACATTACGTGTATCCTAACGATTTTGATACTCCGAGGCAAAACAACAACATGATTTGAATTGTCCTCTAACTCATGTGCCGCTACAGTTTCTTCGGGGCACTTTTCCAACTGTAGAGGAATGGTCTTTATTGATTCGCGAATAAATCGAACAAGTTATTCGTGTCCACAGTTTGTTATTTTATTTGTATGAGGAACCTAATTCCACACAACGCAAAAGTCACAGTACAATGTATTTTCCGAAAATAAATACGCGGTGTTACTCTAAGAAATTTCGTAGACACTCTGATGCATGCGATAGCTTTAGCTGCGATCGATGAACTCTCTCGCTCGTCACTACGTTTGTTTATTTATACTGGTCGGGAGACAGTCGGAAAATTTGAACTCGACTGCGTTTGACGGTTGAAAGTAGCGGCGGCATTGTTTCGCTCGGAGTTCATTACTCCTTGCAATACCTATGACCTAACGGTCATGATACTCCGAAACAAAACAACAACAGGATTTGAATTGTCCTGCTCGCTTGCCGCTACACAACCAACGAAGAAATTTTTAATTTTTTGTTTTAAAAGGTGAACATGTCATATTTTCAATTCAAAAACTTTCTATATTCACTAAGCGGATCACGAATCGATATTTTTTTACGCTCGACTAGCGCAAATCGGCGCACACTTCGTAAGAGCTTTCCATTTCCGCGGATTATTCAAAGCGGTTAAAAAACCTGGTCATGTCAGTCAGATAGATTATATTCCAATAAATTGGACATTTCCACCGAACTGAATATCTTTGCCAGTTGAAATCCTTGACATTTTGCGATCAATCTTCGCGTCAATCGAAATCCATCGAAAATCGTGCACCAACCAGCAGCCTGAGGGATGTACACGATATCTATATACATCATAAAGATTTCAGGAAATCGAAAATGACAAAGCGGTTGAATTTGCGCTCGGAATTGCGATTCGAGCCACTCTCGTCTCACGAACTACGAATATTATGTTTAAATCGAATTCGACTTCGAGTAAACGCGTGTCGACTTTCTTTAATCCGGCTTGGGAAATTGCACGGCACTTTCACCAAGTGAAAAATATTTTTCGAGTTGTTCATGCCGTAAAAGAGTGTAAGTTTTATCTTCTTTGATCTTCTCATCCTTTCGATTCCATGTTTCTACGGTTCTTACGATATTCTGCTGCAATCAACATCGAACAGGGAATAAAAGGAACAAGAATACGAGACTTCGGCAACTATATTCTCTCGACATTTATTTCGATCTTTGGCAAACTTTCTTTACAATAAACATTTCATTCGTTTTAAGTTGATCAAACAGCCCTTGTGTGGATCCTATTTATCGGGAAACCTTTATGCCGGTAATATTTTGAAATGAAACAGAGAAGCGGTCAAGAGAGGTTTCCAGAACTTTATTTGAACAAAGAATCTTTCTCTTTATCTTTTTAATATTTTGTATGTACTTATAGCGCTGCTTCCGTCACGAAATGTTATTTCATATATAATATGCAAATCATTCCGGTGTAATGCCTTTTTATAGTGAGATACGCAAATATCTGAAAGCTTGCAACAGCTGTTATTGCAAATTGTATCTCATTTAACTCATTTGGCACTACACGAACCTATATATTGTACATACTATGTTTTTCCTACTACGAGAAGAATTTTTAAAAACGCTTTTATTTTTATAGCCTTCAAATTGTTTCATGATTTCTCGTGAGAAAAATGTTCCAAACTTTGCACTCTCTATGGACACAATCTTCTTTCTTTGTCGTGTTTGAAACTTGTGGAACAGTCTAACTAGAAAACCGCTTTTTCCAAAAATATACCAAATGTGCTTTAAATCCTTTATCGAGGTTTCTGTTTAATTCGACTCAACTGTTTGAATAAACTCAACGATTAAAGTGTGTAAAGCCTAGGTGTCAAGAACGATCCGGTCTTCATCCAGCAAGCGTCGAATCGCCGCCGATTATTGGTGAAACGTAAGGAAGAGGGTTTCTATATTGAAATAAAGTAACTCAAACAAAGGAATATTTTACAAAAGAAACATCGCGAAGTTGACAAGTGTTGGACAATGGGCGTGAAAAAGGGAGGTGGGAAGGTAGCTCGAGATTATGAGAGGAAAAACTTTCATAAAGCATCCTTCCCACGACTAGTTCGTCGACTTACTATCATTTGAGCGTCCGTTGGGGAAGAATTTGAAAGCGTAGGACATAAGGATAGGTGGATCGATAAGTACGTGGATATTACACGAGTTTGAGGACAGCCGTCCCCTGCGAATTACGCTTCTGACTACTCAACTTTTAGCTGCCTGCAGAAGAAAAAAGTCGCTCATCGAATCAAGAGATTGGGGGATTGCTGCCAAGAGTCGTAGGTTGATTTTCAAGTATCACGTACCGTTGATGCTTTTGTTCATAAGCAATGGAAATTTTTATAGTAGATATGTTTAGGTTGCATTGAAATATTTTTACGAAATAGGATAATTTTCTCAGGCAGCTTTGATTTACGATTTAACGTTATCCGTTGATATTAACATAAGTATCGAGAAAAATATCGACGTCTGTAGCTGCAAGTTAAGAAAGTCCCGATATATTTGCCTGCGCAAAAGGAACAAAATGTTATAACAGGAACGCAAATATTCTTTTATAGTGTACATATTCATACGTATAGTTCTCAGACTTGAAGAAAAGTATGGCGAGCAACGGTTTGATTCTAAGAAGGGACAGCTATATGCAGCCTTTTTGAGAGAGAAGAAAATACAGGCCGCTTGTGCAGCTTGGCCCTGCTTTCTTTCAGGATCGCTAAAATATTGTCCATCTTTTCCTACACGAGTTCTTACACACATTCGTATTTTTGACCAGAAAGGAAATTTAAAATTATGTTTGAAGTTAAACATTTCACGGACGTGGTTCGTATGACGTAACCTCGCCACAGATAAAAGTGTTATTTTCAGAACATTGAAAGAAACAGAACATGTTTCTGCAAGCTCAATGCTTCTCCCTGAAATGACGAATGCCTGTGTACTATACATAGTTCTGCCTGTAGGTATCCTTTCTTATTCACCTATGATCTCGAAATATGGTTTTTGGGATGATAATTGGACTGTAACTCGAATACACGAGATTTTTATTCGTAAGAACGATGGTTTGATAAACTTTTTATTATTCCATTTACGTGTTTATTTCGCGTTTGGCGGTAAATTAAGCCTGTGAAACTATAGCCAGAGTTTAGAAACACTGTTTCGATATACGATGTAAAACGATAGCTAAGATCCAGAAATATTAAAAATCCTATATACATGCTGTATATTCTACTATATACTACATTATAATATATATCTACTTTGGAAAATGGTTCGCAAGTAGCATAATGTACTCATCGTGGATAAAAATAGCTAACAGAAGGATTATTTATCGTCAGAAGTATTTTTCTCGAATGATCGATCCTGGTTTTATTTTAAGAGCACGATCGATTGTTATTTTTACGATGGGTATGTAAAGAAGAGTTGTAGCCTGTAATTTCATTAAATTCTTTGTTGCCTCTCTAAGACTCGCTTGCGCAACGAACGATTGATAAAGGCGTGGCTCTCGTACTAATTTTAATTAAGGGAAGCCTTCTTCGCTACCATCGACTGTAACTTATCGTACTTCTTTTCTGCAGCGAGTGTTTCTTTCTAATTCGAGATTGTAAAGAAAATTTACCAAGTCATTTATCTAATCAAAAAGTCCTGCCAGACATCTTATTCATTTCAGATATATATATAGATGTGAAACATTGTAACATCGCTACATGCATGCACTCAAGTTTTGATTAAAGTGTGGCAATTAACTTTTGTTTTAATACGTTTTAATAACACGTTATAACAAGGGCAGAACATGCAAAACGAATTCGAAAAAATTCAATTTGAAACTCGTTTTTCTACGTTTGTGTGAAATATATTATTCTAAAAATGCTTACATTTTTTTATAAATAATGGAATTACGTTAAATAATAATCTATTATTTAGATCCATGATCTCAGATATTATAGAACGATAGCCGCTAACTGCGCGATTACGATAAATAATAGAAATGCAACTACGATGCATGATCTGTATGCGTGCATTAATGTTTCGGTTTGATAAATATGCAAAAACAAATTGTGTTTCCGCAGCCGTATTATGAAAAGCAGATACAATTTCGGAGTGCTATTTCAAACAGATGAAAAATATTTTCGAAGATTTATTTCATTCGACCGTGGACCTTGCTTAATAAAGAAACGCAGTTTATTGCTGGTACTGCAAACAACATATATCTAACTAATTGGCACTGTCGTACTGGGAATTTTGGAGAATAATATGCATTTACTCGGTTTGTACAATCAACGGAGAATAAATTTTATACATGTTTTCCATTCAATATTTTTCGAATCATCCGTCCAAATCCCTTTCACGTTTCTGTTTTATTCGCAATTTTATATTTACGCCACATCGAGGTACTTATTGGAAATCGCTTAAATTACAAAAAGGATTGTAACGTTTAAATCTGATTCAGAAAAATTTTTCATATTACAGCTAGGGTTGAAATATTTTCGAACTAAATGTTTACTCCAGCTTAAGCTTTTACTCGATAATGTCGTATAAAATAATAAAATGTATATATAGTAATAAAAAGAAACGACGCTGCGTCAGAATAATAGTCTCAATTCTCTCAAAATTTTCTTAAGTTCTCCTTCGACTCTCAAATGACTCTCAAACTTTCTTCAACTATTTACACAAAATTCTCTCGCTTCTTTTTATAAATCTCACGTGAACAACATGCATTCTTGCCACATGCAACAAAATTTTCACATAGTATCATGCATTCTACTGGTCTACTTGTACATTCTTCGAATTGCTTCTCACCTGCTACCGATACTCCAGTAGAAACAGTCGCCACGCTCTCATTGTCATAGTATCGTAAATTATTGCCACTAAATATACGTCAAACTCTATATGTACTGGCATTCTCTACAGATTCTTACATATTCTTGAATTTCCCTCTTCATGTTTTTCCAGTAATAATGCTGTCGTATTCTTCGATAAGTCTTCGTTACTCCTTTGTGTCCTGCTACAGACGACTCATGTTTTTCTCGCATTATATTATTTCGCATTTCAACTGGTGGTGTGATTATTTCCCCAGTGCAGATGGCGATTTTTCCATAAATACTTCCTTCAATTTCTTGATAGTGCGTCGCAAGGTATCTCTTCCAAATTTCCTTTGCTATTGCTAAAGGACGTTAATTGTTTTTCATTTACTACGTCCAGTAGGAATCTCAACGAGTTTAGTAGATTTTCTGGCGTTATAGGAATATTTCGGCCTTCCTTTACCAATAGGGATACGATGTATTTTCCGAAGTCTTGATTCAAACTTGCTCTTTCCAACATGAGTCTTTCGTAACGCGGTAGCCTTCCTATTTTCTTCATCTCCACGGCTCCTTTATCTATCGGAGCGCCCTGTATATCGAAGAATATCACTTTATGATTATTCTCGTAACTAGGTCTCGCGTTTCCGAAATTTTTGATTCCACAAGTACCGTAGGTCTTGCGTCTTCTCCTCGTTGCCGAGTTGTTTCACAGTCCTCGGTCAAGGCATCCAATTTAAATCTTTTTAGATGTGGACATCGATGTGGCGAATCTCCTTTTCGCTTTTCGAAACAATGCATCTGCGTTTGCATTTGTTCGTCCTTCCTTGTATTGAATATCAAACTCAGTCGGATAATTTCAGGTTCCATTTCCAAATTCCCGATGTGAGATCCTTAATGGAATTCATCCATACTAGTGGTTTGTGGTCAGTTACTATAGTAAATTTCCTACCATACAGGTGTGGTTTGAAATGCATCGCGCAGTAGACGATTGCCAGACATCCCTTTTCTATGCAAGAATAGTTTTTTTTGCGGGGTTTAGTAGTCTGGAGGCATACGCGATTAGCAAATCCTTTCCAATCGGTTCCTGACTCGATACTCCGCCTATTGCGTATCCCGATGCGTCTGACGTGAGGTTCTAGGGTTTGGAAAAATCCGGATATTGTAGAATAGGTTTTGTCATTAATGCTGTTTTAAAATTGTTGAATGCATTTTCTCGATTTATGTCGTCCAGATAGATGAATAGTTCTACTCCTTGCAATCCTGATAGCACTGAGTTCATTAAGCGTTGAAATGTTGTTGGGGCGTTTTTTAATCCAAGGGACATTCTTTTGAATTGAAAGTGTCCGTACGGTGTTGCAAATGCAGTTTTGTGGGCATCCTCCTGGGTCATTCGGATCTGGTGGAAGCCTGAGGCCAAGTTAAACGTGAAAAATATTTCGCACTTCCTAATTGATCCAATATATCTGTGATGTTGGGAAGCGGATAAGCACCACCGATCGTTTTATCATTAAGCTTTCTATAATTAATAACTAATCTCCAACGTTTGTTTCCTCGCGTGTCTGGTTTCTTCGGCACAATCCATAACGGAGAATTGTACGGAGATGTCGATGGTTCTACAACATCAGTGTCCAGTAATTCTTGAACTTGACGATTTATCTCCTCTCGATGTGCAAGTGAGTGACGATACTGTCTGATATTAATTGGTATATCATGCATTGTAATTATCCGATGCTCTAGAACTTCAGTTCGTTTCAGCGTGTCTTCTGGAATATGAAATCTATCTTGATTCTTCCGAATTAATTTTCCGACGTTTCTTCTCTTCCCTTTGTTCTAGTGTTCGAGTCGTAATACTTCAATTATTTTGTTAACTCTACTTTCTTTTTATTTTGAAATCGCACTGCACGTCATGCTAGGGAGCGAGGTGAGATTTTCAAATTCTTTAACTACCATTGTAGGTGTGGTATTTATTATTCTCATACAACCTCGTCTCTTATGTTTCCTAACAACTGCAATATCAAAATAGACTCCCTTCATTGGCTCGATTTTTGGAATAAATCCCTCGTTTATCTTTGGAATTGCAATGTTGATAGTACACGGTACCGAACTTCGTTTTGGCACGATTACCTTTTCTCTCGTATCGAAGGGAATATAAATATTTCCCCACTTGATATGCTTTCGCTCGTAATCCAAACGAGCCTTGCATCCTGTGAAAAGTTCGGATCCTAAGATTCCGTCTTGATCGATCAGCAATGAGTCATCAACTACATGAAAAATAACTGGATGGCCCGCAACCTGTCTGCCCTAGGGTGACCAGACTCGTTGCCGTAATTCCTCGAACTTCGATTGATTCTTGCTCGTTGGTGATCGCTGAATGGGGTAAGGCAGGTTTTTTAATGATATTTATTTCTAATCCGGAGTCTAATAGCAAATTAGTTTTAGTTTTCAAGTCTGGGGAGACTATTCTTGCGGTTGGAGTGCTCGGGGTTTCGTTTATCTTTATCGAAACAATTCGGAGAGCTCTTCGTCCGAAACAGAATCCGATTCTTGCGCATTCTTGGTTGTTTTTCCGTCCACTTCCTTCTCTTTTAATTGTCGATTCTCCAGATATTCTCTTCGTTCCCGTGCATGACTGCACGATGGTTTTATTGCAATGATTGAAGGTTGTGGCGTCGGTATTCTCGTTGCCGCTTGTACTCATAGGCAATTCACAGCGTCGCTCCTTCGAGGTTCGCCCCTTACTCTCGAAGGAGTTGGGTGGTTTCCCGACTGCCCCGACTTGTAAGGTACTATTATTCCAACGTCTATTCTGGTTTTAAATCTGTAGCAATCTTTTACCAAATGCCGAGGTTTTTTACAATAATTACACGTTATAGAGTTTTGTCCCGGGTCGTGTGGACGATTTTGCAACGGCGGTATAAATCTCCGATCTTGACGATTGTTCCCGATGTTGTTGTTATTGTTCAGGGAACGAGTGTTGTCTCGGTTATAATTGTTCGGAGGTATCGGACGTTGGTATCGTGTTCTGTCGCCTGCTTGTTTCAATTCCCGTATTGCTCTCACGGCTTGGCGGTACGCGTCGTTCAAGGATTGGTATCCTGCTACATTTACTCGCAAATACATCTCGTTTGTATTAGTGTCTAATCACCGCGGTCACTTGATAACTTTGTAATATTTACGATTGTGTTAATAAACGTACCTCTATTGTATAATAACAATGGCTAATCCTAATGAAAATTCGTTAAACGCCCCTAACCCTATTCTTAATGCGAACACGACATATATATCTATATGTGGGAATTTTAGATGCTTAAATCTATGTTTGCTGGAATGTAATTAAATCTTGGGCAGCTGTGCTATTACAAGCGAAGAAGTATTCAATTTTTTTGTGGTGAAAATCGATATAGGATGTCTGATTTGAATTGAACGACTAAATTGTCTTTGTGGATCACTGATCGTGTAGATCATTTTGTCTTGATATCGACTGCAAGTTTAATTACTGTAAAATCAATTGAACTCTTTTTAAGGCTTGTTCAATGTTTCTTTTTTTATTCTTTTCCTTCTTTTTTCTTATAGTAGTCTTTTTGAATTCTTCTATCTTGTAATAATATCCAACGTTGTCGAGTGTTGATCCGTAGAAGAAACGTGTATTATATTATACATATTATGTATAACGTTGAAGTTTCTCAAGACACATATTCTACACCACACATTTAGAGAAAAGAAAGTTTCACGTTATGTTTTATTCAGCCAAGAATGTCTTTAGCGTTTTGTTGGGTTGTAAAATATACAGTATTATGCATACTTGTGTAAAACTGTGGAAGATTTCTTTTGAAAGATTTCAGTGCATAAAGCATTTTAAGAGATATTCTCTTCCTGTATTTTTTCAACTACATACTTTACATTGATATGTATAATTTTGTTAAAACTTTAACCTATACAAAGTTTGAAAGTATTGAATATTTACGTAGACTTATAGACTATAATCACATTTCATAATTGAAACTCAACAAACAGTTAATTGTATATCTCGCTAATCGTAAAACTTATGTAGTTTTTTACCTCTGCCATGTAAATGCAGTTTGCAAAAGATTTCAGCCATAATATAGTTGTTACACAACATTTACCATCAATGTAAATGACACGTGCCCGTGTTTCCGAATAAAACTCGCTGCCCTTTATTACAAATCGGTCAATTACTTTTAATGATCCGTTGATCCTCAATCTTCAAGGTTGACCGTAGCCCGAAATGCGTGGTTACGTTTACTTAAAGGTGATGGATCCTGGCAGGATCGCCAAAATGTCACGTAAACTTGAGGCTTATATGATGAAAACAAGGTAGCTGAGCCGTAACCCAACTATCAACTTAGTTTTTTTATTAAACTTTATTTTTCACTCAATATTCACAAGTATGCAAGTATACAAGTATACACTGATCAAGTACGCGACTGGTCTGATGGTAGAAACCGGTAAAGATATGTTGACTATTCTAAGGATACAGAATAAGTGAAGTTTTACTGACGATACTGTGTCTGAGGAAAGCTAGGGGTGGATGTATCTAAGGACACGGGACCATCGGATTTGTTGATGATACTTTTGGTTAGGAAAATAAGGGCAGTAAATACCGCTTCCGATTGGATAATAAGAAGGTTGGTGGACCACGAAGGGTTTTAGCCGCCCTCGAGAGAAAGTTGCTAACGGAAGATTCCAACTTTCCCGTGTTAACTCGCAGTAAACAATAAATGTAAAAGGGACACTTAAAATAAAAGATACTTGTTTGGTCTAAAGGACATTAACTATGAAAAATTCCAAGACCCATGGTGGGTCCTTAAGACTATTGAGAGTACGCGCCAAGGATGTGTAGATATCTGGCTACCAGCTTGCCTGCGGTGTGTGGCCTGGTCTCTGACGTGGATTGACGTTACATATATCCCTCCTTAGATTGATTTTGGTCCTCCAAAATTTTGGTGTTTCTGCAGATTATATCTAGGTCAATTGGCTTTTCTTTTCCCTACATACCACAGCCATCGAAACAATAATCGAATAGTAACGGAATAGGCGCCTCTGAGATACACCAGACGACAACCCCTCCAGAGGGACTAAAACCAGAGTATAAAAACCCTCCAAAATAATCGCTTGAATCAGTCTGTTAAAATATTTTGACCTCATCTCTTGTAATACTCTGAATCATTCTGTAACACTTTGAATCGTCACTCGGTTGGATTTGCATAATAAACAAAGTTCAATTACGTCACCTTATTCGTGAAACGTTCGAACTGTTACGCGAGGAGATCACAGGCGATCTATCGGTTCCGTGATTTATTGTGTATCGAGCTCGGTTCCTTGCTGCGAGGCTTCCGCGGCGGTTTTACCGTCGTGGTCGTTCTCTTCGGCCGCCATTCAACGCTCAGCTCAGAACTGGCACGCACTAGGGGAATCCGACTGTCTAATTAAAACAAAGCATTTCGATGGCCCCCAAGGGTGTTGACGCAATGTGATTTCTGTCCAGTGCTCTGAATGTCATCGTGAAGAAATTCAAAAAAGCGCGTAAAAGCGGGTAAACGGCGGGAGTAACTATGACTCTCCTAACCATCTGTATAATAAGGAATCCATTCCTTTGACGGGTAACGATGACGAACTGGCATCACTGGCTTATGAGTTGGATGTGATTGGATCCGAAATAAGGGGCAAAACAATTGTAATTTGCAAAGATGAGTAACAAAAATTCAACCTCGGACGTGGCGCCTCTCGGTTCCGGAGGCGCTGTGGCGGATTTTTCCGCTTTGGAGGGGACCATGGTTGATGACTCGGCTTCGTCCACGGATACGAGTATAAGGATTACGGCGCCACTCGTGGGAAATCAGATTGCCTGCCCGGTCTGTGAAAAAAGGGAAATCCACCTCTTCTTTATGATGTTATCGGACTTGGACAGGTATCTTGATCAGCATCATATGGAAGCCCGCATCCATTGGGGATGCCTGTATTACGAGAGAATCTTCCCGAAGTTTCGTGGGGCTAGGTGCCACGTACCTATGTGTAGTGGCCCAAGTCAGAGAAAGAGGGAACATACAAATGCGAAGTTTGCCCCATGAGCTTCGGGACGCAAAGAAGGCTATCCACCCACGAAAGGCATGTGCACCCTGCCGTGAGGAATTTAATGAGAAGGGAAGCGGACCACGAAGATTCTAATAAATGGACGGTAGAAAAGGTGACTCTCCTGAAGGAGCTCTGGGAGGTTCATGGTCGGTTGATAGACATCTGGGTCGTCTATAAAGGGTTTAGAGAATCCCTTATAGACAGACTAAATACCTTTATTTGCACATCTCTGTATGGTGCTATTAAAGAGTTAAACAGCGAAAGGAGTGGTGGGTCGGAAAATAAGCCTACTAAAATCAGTCGGAACGACAATAAAAAGATAAACAGGAATTCTCGGAAGAGATACTCCTACGTACGTTGCCAGGAGTTATTCGATGAATGTCCTAAGAGGTTGGCCGGCGCTGTTGTTAACAACGATCGGACATGCCTGGAACCAGCCAGGCAACCCCCTGAAGCCGCGGAAGTGAGGAGGCTCTATGAGGAGTTCTGGGGCCAGGCAGGACCTTTAAATGCCCCAATCCCAGGATGTAGAGCCTCTGAGCTGTCCTTAAATGAAATGTTCCCACCGATAATTGTTGAGGATGTGGCGGACAGAATTAGCAGAATGAGCAAAAAGTCTGCGGCATGGCCAGATGGATTCCAAAAAGGACACCTAATGATTTCTGGTCTGCCTACAATTTTAGCAAAATTATTTAATATCCTGTGTTATAGTTCTGTAGTACCGTGAGCTGCTTAGCGCTGTAGATGTCGCTACTGGGTACGGCCGCATTTCTTCTCATTTATTGTATCGTGGAAGAAAAATCGGACTCCGGCCGCCGGGATTCGAACCCGGGTTCCGAACGTTCGCAACCTAAGGCGCTAACCACTGCGCTGCCGTCGTCCGACACTAGTTAGTGTCGAGCGGTGGTATTTGCTATCGAGTGCCACCACAGGCCTTTCTCTACGATACTACAGTTCTTATTTTCCTTCTGTATGGAAGGAAAACAGAACTACATTGATACCTAAAGTAAATAAGCCTAGCAGCCAGGTCGAGAATTGGAGGCCTATAACAATAGGTCCCATTCTTGGCCGGATTTTCTCCTCCATCTTCGACGAGAGGATCAGGAAGGGTATTGTGTTGAATCTAAGGTAGAAAGGTTTTACATCCGAAAGTGGATGTAAAATCAACATAGACCTACTAAACGCTGCCTTAAGATATAGTAAGAGAAATAAGGCGGGGGGGGGGATATTCACAATTGTGGATATTTCCAAAGCTATTGACACAGTGCTCCACTCGGCGTTAAAACCTTGCCTGGCGAGGAAGGGTGCGCCGATCCCTGTTATTGGGTTAGTCTGCAGCATGTATAACGGAAGTAAAACGAAAATAACGTCTAGGGGAAACATAGCGGTCGAGATTAAAATCCTTAGAGGAGATAAGCAGGGTGACCCTTTGTCGCCGCTGCTATTCAACTTGTGCTTGGAACCGCTGCTGGAAACGATTGAGGAGCAAACCATTGGCATTAACGTTAGTAATTCAAGAAAAGTACCTGCCCTGGCGTTTGCAGATGACGTTGTTTTACTTGGTACTGACGAAAGGGAAGCACAACGCCAAGTAGACATGGTCAAAGAATATCTGAATGGCCTGGGCATGACCGTCTCTAGGGATAAGAGTCAATCGTTCCAGGTTGTTGCTAAAAAAGACACCTGGTTCGTTAGAGAACCAACGATCAGGCTCGGGGAAGATAACATACCAACAGTTGATCCCGCTGAGGCCTTCAGGTATTTAGGCGCTAAGATGGGGCCTTGGAAGAGCGTCCACTCTGGCATCATAGTACCAGAGATTCTGAGCGTGGTGAGAAGCGTTAGAAAGCTCTCTCTCAAGCCATGTCAGAAGATCGAGGTGATAACGAAATTCTTCTTTCCTCGGTACATATATCACCTGCTCGTGAGTCCGCCAAGTGACAGCGTCTTGAAATTGTTGAGTGGTGAAGTCAGGCAGGAGGTAAAGGCAATTTTACGTCTTATGCCTTTAACTGTCACTGGCTTTTTCAATGCCCCAAGGTCTGTGGAGGGCTAGGGTTGACGAGGTTTGAGCATCTCGTGATACTCGGTACCCTGAAGATCGCTATCAATATTAAAAATTCGATCGATCCGGCAGTCTCTAGCCTTGTTGATGAAGATTGTGACAGAAAACTCGAAAAAATGAACAACTCCCTAAGGATCAATTGGCTAGCCTCTTTAGAGGACATTGAGAAAGCAAAGAGGAGGCTCAAAGCCTTACATGTAAAGCAATGGACGGAATTGAGGAATCAAGGTCAAGGTGTTTATGACTTCTCAATAAATGGAACTGGCAACGTGTATCTTGAGGAATATAATCTGCTCAAGCCATCGAGGTTCATCGATGCCCTTAGACTTAGGACCAATTCCTTTGGGACTAGGACTGTATTGGCACGGGCCGACAAGAAGATAGACATTACTTGTAGAAGATGTCGAGCCCAGCCTAAAATCCTTGGATATATATTATGGCTGTGCCAATACACCAAAGGCCTAAGGATGAAGAGGCACGATGAGGTGAAGCTAATCTTCGCCGACAATTTGAGAAAATGCAACGAGGTATATGTCGAGCCTACTTTGAGAGTGGGGGGTAATCTGGTTTAACCTGACCTCGTAGTTAAAAACGGGGAAAGGATTTTCGTGATAGACGTAACTGTCCGTTACGAGAATAAGGATTAACTCTCGAAAGCAAAAAAGGCAAAGGTCGACAAGTACCTATCCTGTCTAAATTACCTTAAACAAAAGTTTAATGTTGGCGGGGGTGAAGTTTTACTCGTGGTCTTGGGCAGTAGAGGCGCAATAACGTCCAATACGGGAAGAACCCTCAAGCGAATGGGTATCAATAATCGAGATATCAAAACAATAATTATGAATGTTTTGCGTATCTGCATCGAGATGTCCTTAGATGGCTAATGAAATGACCCAGGTTTTAAATTATGTGTTATCTACATTTATATTTGTTAAACATTATTTATTTATCTTACTTTCGAATTAAATGAATTATATATACGAACTGATTTATTCGTTATTATTATAATAATTTTGTCTTAAAAGAGTGTCGTCTATTTATTCAATAACTGTGTGCCGTAAGTTGATCTTCAATTTTGAGGCAAATATTAGTTATGTCACTACGAGGGGGTACCGCGGAAGTATGGAGCCTCGTTTTCGGGATTCCACAGATCTTAGCCGCGTATGCTGGAAAGCAGTACGCCGCTGGGCCTATGCGTGTGCTCGAAGGGCAATGCGTCGCTGGATTGGCCGCGTGTTGTGATCTCTTGAGCCTCAAAGGCGGCATGCTGCCGACAAACGGCATGCCGTGGGCAATACGAGTAGCATAGTTACTCAGGGGTAGCCGAGACTTTGGTCTTATCTGCACAAGTCGCACTCGTACTTCCCAGTGGTACCGCCGGTAACATGCTCACCGCATCAGCGTGGGGAATAGTCCCCCGGATGCGGTGGGCATGGCTAAATGGAATGCGGCGACGAAGGGGCGAAAGACGACGCAATTAAGAATCGGCTTGCCGGTTAACGGTTGTTAAAGCCGTGAAGAGGAAAATAAGTCCTAAATTTAAATCTATTAAAAAGGGTACTTGTTCCCGGGTTGGACATACGATGACAGGCTTGTTAAGGTTAATTATTGGGATATGGATATATACAGATACTAAATAAATTGCGAAATCAAAATTCGATTCTGAAAACTGTAATGCTTCGGACACAGCGTCTCTCGGTCCCGGAGGCGCTGTGGCGGATTTATCCGCTTTGGAGGGGACCATGGCTGAAGACCTGGCTATGTCTATGGAAGTGAGTTCTAAAATTATGATGCCGCTGGTGGGGGACGAGGTCGCGTGTCCGGTCTGTGAGAAGGGAGAAATTCACCTCTACTTTATGACACTAACAGACCTGGACGGGCACCTAAGTCTTCATCATGTGGATGACCAAATCCAATGTATGTGCATAAATCGTCAAAGATCGTTTACGGAGCTTCATGGGGCAAGGTGCCATTTACCAGTGTAAAGGCGCCAGTACAAGTAAAGAAGGATCATTCAAATGCGAAGCTTGCCCCATGAGCTTCGGCACCCAAAGAGGGTTATCCACTCACGAACGGCATGCGCACCCTACCGCCAGGAACGTAAAAAGAAGGGGAACGGGTCCCCCAAGTACAAGATTTTGGGCGGTAGAAGAGGTGAATCACCTGAAAGAGCTTAATGAAATTTATAAGAATCACAAATTTCCTAATGTGAAAATAAGTAAGATCCTCGCCACGAAAACGGCTGAACAAATTAAGAAAAAGAGACAAGCAATCAAAGCATGTGGTGCGGACGTGAGCTCTCAGGAGTTTACCCAGGAGACAGAGGGAGGGTGCGATTTCGTTATTTCAGACAATGCACCAGATTGGAATGTTATGGAGGATCTAGAGAGAGACTCAATAAATGAATGGCGGCGTTGCTTGAAAATCGCAATAGAGAAGACTTCCGAAGTCCCCCCTCCCAGACAAAATTCATATAGCGAATTAAAGAAGGCGTGGGATGATTTTAAAGAAGATCATATAATTATAGCGGCCAAACTTGATAATTTTGTCGGCACATCTCTGTACAGAGCGTTACTTAATGGTAGCGAAATAGAGGGAAGCAGGATCCCTAAACATAAAGTCGGAATTGTTGAAAAATCATATATTAATAATAAGAACAAAAATAAGAGAACAGACAGGAATCTCAGGCGGCGTTATTTATATATGTTGTTTTATTTTTCTCACTATCCGGAGAGTTGGAGGGAAAACAGGACCGTGCTTATACCCAAGCCAAATGAGGATTTAAACAAGGCCGAGAACTGGCGGCCCGTAACTATTGGTACAATGGTAGCGAGAATTTTCTCCTCCACTCTCGATAGGAGATTAAGAAGAGGCATCGTGCAGAATCTGAGGCAACAGGGCTTTACATCCAAAGACGGATGCAAAATAAATGTCGAGCTTTTCAATTCAACCCAGGAAAATAGCAAAAAAGATAAAGGAGGTGTCTATTCTATAATTGGCATCTCTAAAGCATTCGACACGTTGCCTCACTCAGCGATTAAACCGTGTCTGGCTAGGGAAAGAATCTCGACGCCTATAATTAATCTCATTCGAACGCTATATAAAGGCACCAGTACAAAAATTAAAACCAAAAATGGAACTGTGGTCGATATTAAAATCATCAGGGGTGTTAAACAAGGCGACCCTTTGTCACCTATATTGTTTAACCTGTGCCTAGAACCGCTGCTGGAAGCGGTAGAAGAATAGACCGAGGGGATCAGTATAAGCGAAAATAATAAGATCCCCATTTTGGCCTTTGCTGATGACATTGTCCTATTGGGCAAGAACAATAAAGAAGCTCAGAAACAGTTACTAATGGTCCAAGAATACCTGGAGGGTCTTAGGATGAGTATTTCTGGAGAGAAAAGCCAAACATTCCAGGTGGTCTCAAAGAAGGACACCTGGTACGTAAGGGATCCAGAGATAGAAATTAATAATAAAAGGATACCGAACATCGCTCCCGAGAAAACCTTCAGGTGTCTCGGCGCAAAAATTGGACCATGGAAAGGCCTGCAATGTGGCATTATTGTGTCAGAAATACTAGGCACAATTAAGAGAGTAAGTAAACTATCGTTAAAGCCGGGACAGAAAATGGAGCTTCAGCTTAAATATATATTCCATCGCTACATATATAACATGTTGATTAATCCACCTAGCGAGGAAATTTTAAAATTCTTGGACAATGAAGCGGAATCAAGGCCACGGGGTGGCTGACTTCGCAAGGGAAAAACTTGGCAACGTGTGGCTCAAATAGTACCACCTGTTGAAGCCGTCTCGCTTTATCGACGCCATTAGGTTACGAACTAATACCTTTGGCACCAAAGTAGCTCTAGCAAGAGCCGACAAAAAGATTAATATAATGTGATGAAGGTGTGATGCCCAGCTCGAGACCGTAGGGCACATTTTGGGGCTATGCTTGCATACAAAGGGCTTAAGACTTAAAGGGCATGACGAGGTAAAAGCTCTCCTCGTTAAAAAGCTACAAGACAAGAACGAAGTATTTGACAAGCCTACTATTAAAATTGGGGAAAATCTATTTAAACCGAACCTCGTGATGAAAAACGAGGAACGGCTTCTCGTAGTCGACGTTACTGTCCGCTACGAGAATAGAGATTATCTCCAAAAAGCAGCCAAAGAAAAGGTCGACAAGTACTCTTCTTGTCTTAAAGAATTAAAGAAAAGGTATGGCGTCGGTAAGGGAGCCGTTCTGCCGATGGTGCTTGGTAGCAGAGGAGCTATAACGCCGGAAACTGTAAATAACTTAAAAATGATGAGGATTCCTAATAAAGGCATGAAAACAATGGTTTTAAACGTACTGAGAAACTCTGTGGAGATATGCAACTTATTTTTAGACGAATAAAATGCAATCATTATTTATTTAATTTATTTACTATTATTTATTTATTTATTAATTTTCAAATTGTACATGACATATAAATTGTACATATGAATGTGACAAAAGTTTCCCTAAGCTCCATGGTGCACAGTGTCATATTCCTAAATGTAGGGACCGCACGGAACATCGTGAGGGTCAAATCAAATGTGACGCTTGCCCCAGGAGCTTCGAATTCCAAAGAGGTCCTTCGACCCACGAACGACACGCGCACCCTGCCGTGAGAAATATAAAAAGAAGGGGAACGGATCCCCCTATTAATGAGGCAAGTGGTAGAGTGTGGAAAGCAGATGAGGTTGATCTCCTGAAGGAATTGCATGTAATTTATAAAAATCATAATTACCCCATTTTTGAAATTAGCAAAATTTTAGCAACTAAAACAGCGTAACAAATTATAAATAAGAGAAAAACGCTAAAGACTGCTAATGTCGAAGGGGACCTTCAGAAGGAAGGCTCAATGAGAGAGGGCGGGTGCGATCTCGTTGAACCATCCATGGCGTCTACGGGCCAGGGAACAAGCGATATTAGCGAAGAAACGGTTCACGAGTTTGAGTGGCCCTGTTTTAAGGGATGCTTATACTCGGTTAAATGAAATTTGGGCCGAAGGGAAAAACAATGTATCAAAATTAAGAAACCGAATTAACTATTTCATAAATCTGATTTTATATGGAGCTCTTAAGAGTAAAAGTAGTAATAAAGACAAGCCCCTAAATAAACAAAAAGCTAAAAATTACAGACAGGATGGTGAAAAGGAAATTAATGGAAATAAGAGAAAAAGGTACCCCTACGCACGTTATCAGGAGACATTTACGGAATGTCCTAAAAAGGTGGCTGATGCCATAAGAAATAATGACTTGACATATCTGGAACCAACCAGAAAACAGTCAGAAGCAAAGGATGTAAAGTTGTTATATGAAGCTCTGTGGCGAACTGGACCCACTAATTTAGAAATATTGGGAAGAAGAGCTTTAAAGTTGCCTTTAGGCAACTATTTCATGCTGGTTACAATTGAGGAAATTGATGGGAAAATAAAAACAATTAGAAATAAGACAGCAGCAGGCACACATGGATTATTAAAGGAGAATCTGCTAATACCTGGCTTACCCATAATATTAGCAAAATTATTTAACATGTTATGGTACAGTTCCTATTTTTCGACCGCATGGAAGGAAAATAGGGCAACCTTAATACCAAAGGCCAATAAAGATGGAAATATGGTCGAGAACTGGCGACCAATTACGATCGGCCCAATTCTGGGCCGAATTTTCTCATCAATCCTCGGTGGATGACTAAGACGGGATCAAATATAAGGCAAAAAGGTTTACATCTGAAAGTGGATGTAAAATCAATATTGACCATATAAACACTGCTTTAAATTATAGTAAAAGAAATCGAGGGGGAGTGTTCACAATAGTGGGAATCTCTAATGCCTTCGATACTATACCCCATTCAGCAATAAAACCGTGTCTGCCGACAAAAGGCGTTCCGACCCCTATAATTGAGATTATAAACGAAATGTACAGAGGATGCAAAACTACGATTAAAACGAATAATAATATAGGGGTCGAGGTAGATATTCTCAGAGGAGTCAAGTAGGGTGACCCTTTATCACCGCTGCTGTTTAATTTGTTAGGTAGATCATACATTTACACTGTACATGTGAATGTGTGTGTAAGCGTCAGAGGACGTTCAGGTCTTAGTTGAGACAAAAGACTGTTGGTATCTGTTAGAAGCATCTAGAATAGTCTGTTTGACAATAAGCGTGTGTGTAAGAAAGTTATCGAGGTCTTCAGAGTGTAATATATATGTATAAATGTTGTATGCGAATAAAGCAATTAATTTATTATATCTCAACATAATTTATATCTCGAGCCGCTGCTTGAAGTAATCGAAAAGAATACCGGTGGCATTAACGTAAATGAAGTGAATAAAGTCTCGGTGCTGGCCTTCGCAGACTATATCCCCTTGCTTGTGAAAGATGAAAGGGAGGCACAAAGCTAGATGGACGAGCTTCACAAATACCTGGAGAGTCAAGGCATAAAAATAGCGGCAGAAAAGGGTCAAACATTCCAGGTGATAGCAAAGAAAGACACCTAGTTTATCAAAGACCCGGCAATAAAAGATGACAAAATAAGGATACCGGAAATAGATACAGTCCATGCCTTCTGGTATTTGGGCGCTGAAGTAGGGTCTTCGAAAGGCGCCCATTGTGGCATAATAGTGCCCGAGATTCTGAGCATGATCAGGAGAGTAAGGAAGCTCTCCTCAAAACCATGCCAGAAGATCGAACTGTTAACTAAGTATATTTTCTCTCGCTTTATATATAACCTGTTGATAAATCCCTCAAATGAAGGCGTTTTAAAGCTTATGGATAGCGAGGTCAGACAGGAGATCAAAATAATATTGCATCTAGTACCATCTACTGCCAACGGATTCTTCTACGCTCCGAAGAACTGTGGTGGATTAGGGCTACCGAGATTCCAACATATTGTGAAGCTCAGTACCCTAAGGAGCGCTTTGAAAATTAGAAGTTCTACAGATCCAGCAGCGGCCAGTTTAATTGGAGATGAGGAAGAGAAAAAACTAAAGAAGATAGCGAACTCCCCGAGAATAAATTGGCCAGTCAGCTTGGAGGATATAGAAAAGGCTAAAAGAAGACTAAAAGGTAAACACATCAAAAAGTTGACAGAATTGAAAAGTCAGGGCCAGGGTGTAGCTGACTTTGCGAAAGGAAGTTGGGCAACGTGTGGCTTAAGGAGTATCATTTGCTAAAGCCTTCCCGCTGCATTGATGCCTTGCGGGTGAGAATTAACACCTTTGGCACCAGAACCACCTTAGCATGGGCTAACAAGTATCGATGTGACATGCAGAAGGTGCCATGTCCAACCGGAAACCCTAGGACATGTGCTAGGGTTATGCCAGTTCACAAAAGGCCTCCGCATTAAAAGGCACGATGAAGTCAAAAACTTTCTAGCCAATAAACTAAGAGAGCGAAATGAGGTATTTGTTAGGCCAACAATAATATAATCGGTATTGTATGTATTGTAATCGGTACAAGCCGGACCTCGTAGAAAAAAACGAGGAACGGCTTCTCGTGGTTGACGTTACAGTCCGCTACGAGAATAGAGATTACTTCTTCAGAGCGGGCAAGAAAAAGGTCGACAAGTTCCTCTCATGCGTGAACCATCTCAAAGAAAAGTATAATGTCGGTGAAGGAAAGGTCTTACCGATGGCTTTGGGCAGTAGAGGAGCTATTTATAATGGCAGACCGTCAAAAGAAGAAACAAGAAGAAAAAGGAGCCAACAAAGAAACAACCAGCAAAGCTAAGCGCCGGGACAAGGGCGAAGAGCCCGAGGAAAGCCCCAGAGGGAGGATCGGAGAACGTGCAAAGAGGAGGAGACAAGCTGCCCCCCTACATACACTACGAACATCGGCGATAACGATCACGCTGAAGGATAGATCGGGCCAATCCTACGCGGAGGTGTTGGCCGCGGCCAAGGACAGCGTCTCTCTGGCCGAGATCGGCATCAACGCAGTGGGGATGCGCAAAGCTATGACCGGAGGCGTCGTTCTGGAAGTCTCCGAGGACCAGAAGAGGGAGAAGGCCGCTGCGTTCGCAGCACGGCTGACCCGGACCTTGGATCCGAGCAAGATCCCGCGTGGCGACACCCTTCCGAGCTGCGAAAGCAAGGATGACCAAGGTGGATATTTCGGCCACCCAGGAGGAAATCAGGAACACCCTGACGAAGGAGAACGGCTGCAAGGCGGAGGGCGTCCGACTGGGAGAGATCCGCCTCGCTCGAAACGGCCCTGGATCAGTGTGGATACGAGGCCCAGCCGGTGCAGTGAGGAAACTGGCCCAGGCTGGCAAGGTCGCCATAGGTTGGTCGATAGAGAATGTCGAAGCCATCAAGCGAACACCTTTACAATGCTACAGGTGCCTGCAGATTGGACATAAGCAAGACCTGCACCTCCAAGGAGGTTAGGGGGCACCTGTGCTATACATGCGGCAATTCGGAACAACAAGCCAAAGCATGCACTGCCGCGAGCCCGAAATGCCTGCTTTGCGAGGCGCTCGGAGCACCATCTGTTCACAGGATGGGGGAACCGGCCTGCGCCCCCCCCCCCGAAGAAGGAAACAAGAGGAACCACCCCCGGGTCCACGGCCGCGGGGCTTGGACTCCTATTGGTGAACAGAGGCTCGGCCAGCACCTGCGTGGCGTGGAGAGGGAGCTCCGTCGTCGACATAACATGGTGGACTGACCGCACTCAATAATTCTCTGATCCCTACATATACAAAAATACGGGTTAGGATTTTAATTTCCGCGAGTCTCTACCACACTCAATATTTAAGAAATATTCATATATCGGCGCTCAATTCAGTCTCATATTAATAATAATTTAAAAACTACTTAAAAATATGTAAATTATTTGTATTTTCATGAATTTACATTTTATATTTTTGTTAATGAAAAATAAATTATTTGCTTTATTCGCACACATCATCTATACATATATAGTAAACTCTTAAGACGTCGATAACCTTCTTACACGCACGCTTGTTGTCAACAAACTATTCTAGATTCTTCTAACAGCTACTAACAGTCTTTTGTCTCAACTGAGACCAGGACGTCCTCTGATGCTTACACACACTTTCACATGTACAGTGCAAATGTATCATCTACCTAACAATTTTTCTATATTTATACACACATTGAAACATGGCAGCATCGAGATATAAATAAATATCTATCGAAATAAATACTTCGGTGAATACAAATGCTTGAAAACTGAAAGGGGGAAATTTCATATACCTTCTATATTTTCTTTTGTATGTTTTTACTATAATACGATTAAATAAAATCTCGAAATTTTTAAATATAAAAATATCTCCGAAATTTAAAAGAACAATATATTGCATATTAAACGAATAAAAACCCTTTTCATTCAAGGAAATATAACATCACTTCAAATCGAACATCCCCGTCTTACCGATCAATCTCACCGATCACACGCGTTATATCTGTTTCCTACTGCAGAGAAACCAAGATTCGGTTGAAATTTACACGTTTGATTTTCCTGAAAACATTGGGGCAAAGGAGCGATATAGAGATCAATAATTCTATGCAATTCCTCTAATGATTTCGCTCGTAGAATTTCGAGCACGTCGATTCGGGGAGGGCAATAGACTTTCGAGTACCACCTACATCTAAGAAGTTTCGGTAATTTGCGCTTACTTAATTATGTTACGCGTACGATCCTACGTAGTATATCACGCCAAGCATTATTAATTTCAGGCACAACTATGCCACAGTAGGCGCCTTTCCAAGGCCCAATCATTGCGCCCAGATACCTGAATGCTTCCTCTGGGTTGACTTCTGGTATTTTGTTATCGCCAATTTTAATTTTAGGGACTTTAATGAACTAGGTGTTCTTTTTGGTTACCACCTGGAACGTTTGGCGTTTTTCAACTGATAATCTCATACCCAGGCTCTCCAGGTACCTGTGGAGCTCGCCCACTTGACACCGTGCTTCCCTCTCATCCTCACCGAGTGAGACGATGTCATCGGCAAAGGCCAGTAGAGGAATCTTATATCGTTCGTTAATATTAACGCCACCGGTCTTCATATTAATTATTTCTATTAGCGGCTCGAGGCACGGATTAAATAGCAGCGGTGATAGCGGGTCACCCTGCTTAACCCCCCTGAGGATTTCAACCTCGACCCCTATATTATCCTTCGCTTTTATAATTGTTTTACATTTTGTGTACATTTCGACAATTATGTCGATTATAGGGGTCGGTACGCCCTTTCTCGCCAGGCAAGGTCTTACTGCCGAATGAGGTATTCTATCAAAGGCTTTTGAGATGTCCACAATTGTGAACACCCCTCCTCGATTTCTTTTACAATGATCTACAGCTGCGTTCATTAACTCGATGTTTAACTTACAAATACTTTCGGATGTAAACCCCTTTTGTCTTATGTCCTGGGTGATACCACTCCTGAGCCGTCCATCGAGGATCGACGAGAACATTCTACTTCGAATAGATCCGACCGTAATTGGTCGCCAATTTTCAACATTGCTAGCATTTTTGTTGGGCTTTGGAATTAACATGAAACTTGAAACTTTAGCAACAATAAATACTAAACTCTAATAAATATGTAAATTGGAACTCTAACATAAAAGTTTGAGAACAAAACATTCAGTGATTTTTGATGCGTATCAGACAATTTTATTGTACTTTAATGTCAAGATTTTAAGATTTTATTTCAATTAAGAAGGACATTTACGGCTTTCTAAATTATCAATAATTTTTATTGTATAATTAACAATAATTCAAACAAAATATAATAAAGAGAACAAATTGAAATACAATATGTAAAACTACTTACATTCTTGAGCTCCTGCAGAAGCTTTGTCCTCTTGAGAGATACACTGACTCTAATACCGAAAAAGAATATTCAAAAGAATATGAAATAGGATCACATTACCGCGACCGTTAAAATTGTAATCGGCGAACAAGAACTCTAACGGCGCGTACAAAATTATTTGATAAAATTTTATTACTTTCGCGTGTGACTTTTTAATTGGATTAAATTATTGGAGTAATAAAAGACCGACGCCGCCAATACGTTACAATACGTTGCAAACCTGATGCAACGGGATCCATGTTATCGGTACGAAATAAGACGACTAAATGACTCCTTGTACCTTAGTTTCGCCGAGTAACTTACAAAGTGGCGGGGGAAGGGGGGACACATGAGCCGATGGCACAAGCAGCTACGCAGTTAACGATTCTATGTAGTTACAGATTAACGATCTAGACAAAGAAATGTATACATCAACAAAAATATTCATCTTCTACGAAGCACATCCTTTCGAATTACGCAGCAGGAATCTTTCTCGACATCGATATTTACAAATATCGTACAATAATTCGTAGCCCTACTGGCAACAACACAGACTCATTTGACTAACTTATTACCTTACTTACCTTATTTTAGTACCTGAATTTAGTTAAACAAAGCATGATTTAAACAACAGCACGAAGAAAATGAAAAAATACTTAAAATTACTGTTCGGCAATGACCCAGTATGCAGATGAAGTCTTAAGCGCATTTTGAGTGCGTATTCGCTTTTAATATTAATATAAAAATAATAAAGGAGAAACGTTATTTATTCCTAAGTGCAAAATGAAGTAAGAGAATAATCTTCTCACGGTTGAAAATTTGAAGTCCATTGATATTTTCTCTATATCATTTTTATTATCACGACGTAGTACCTGAAGTTTTGACCGATCCAATGATTTTTATTCTTAGAAACATCTAGAATACGGAGAATTAAGAAATGTGTAATGAAGGATGTACATAATGGAAATTAATTATGGCGGAGGAATCAACGAAGAACAGTTATCTTGCAAATTATTATACGAATGAATATTCAAAATGTCGCGCAACGACTACTAAACTATTTAATTAACACTAACCTTACCAGCCTTAGTCAAATGACTGGTTTAAAAATCTAATTTAAAATTGTACATTTATCGTTATTTCTTTTGTTCATCTAGCTTTATGTGAATTTTTATATTCTGTGATTAATTGATTTCTCAACTTTTAAAACCAGTTATTTGACCGGGCCTGGTGAGATTAGTGTCAAAAGCCAGATCAATTTCTGACCTTTGGCTGATTTTCAGTATTTTGCCTCCGACTTTTCACCAGCAATTAGATTTGACAAACGAAATGCAATGTAAGACTTGCCAACGTATAGGCTATGTTGCTTCGAATTGCAACAGACTGCCGCAGCGTTAAATTCAACGATGAATTACAATCCAGATGCAAGTATTGACCCAGATTCCTGTACCGAAGAAAGCGAGGATAACACAAATCAACCTTGTTGCGTGTCATGTAAAAATGTTGGTCATCCTGTTCACATCAAAATTGCTCTCAACGCTTATTGTTAGTGTTAGAAAGGCGATGGCAAAAGAGAATTTGGAATATTAATGAAAAGCGAAACAAATAAATACGATTGGTTCGTAAAACAAGTGACTCAAAAATTACTTGCTGGCAAATTCCATCGAATAATAAACTGGATAATTATCGTAGACCCTGTATTCCCTTATTTCATCGCGATATATCTGATGGCTAAGTACGAGCCACAACCTTAACCCTGTCCTTGGAGAAACGGCTAAATACTACAATACAAAGCTATGTCCCTTTACTTATAGGGGAAATCTTCACGCTTATACCGCAGCAACATAGCTCAACAGTGAACCGGCTCCTTTCACTTCACTAAACAAGAGGGCGACGATCCCCTAGACTTGTCCAGTAACTCGGTGGTAAGAACAGAGCATCGCTCGCAGCATTCAAGATTTCCAAACATATCCTACCGCCACGTGCAGTCAATAGGAAGTTACATCTGTGTATTCATTATTAAACTATGTCTTGTTTCTTGACAATCTTTCAAATCAACCAAAAAATTTAAGAGAAAACAGCGCTTGCCCCCCTTATAAATGAAATATCACAACGGAACTTTCGGGCAGCCGACTACATCAGGCCAACTGACTCAGAGTTCAAGTAATTTTCCGTGCTTCTAGGTTTTTTCCTCAAACGCGACTTGGCAAGTAGATATCTGCCACTATAAGGCATTATCTAAAATAGATTTGAACCGCGAGAAAATTTCGGAAATCCCCAAAAAACATCTTCAAAGTAACAGCCCAACAATGGAACTTACTTAGAGCAGCCTCTATTTCTGTCAACAAACAAGTGGTCCGTAATGTGGCGACCTCTACTCGAGGTTACGAGTGGAACTCGAGCATCGCGCCTGGAGACATATCGACCCGTACAGCAACATGGCGTCTCGAGAATCAAACTTGGCAAACAGGCATTTTGTCGGGAACTTTCGCTTAGTAAATTCCTCCTATTCTAATTTATTCCATGCTATTAACCCTTGTGATTGGAATTAACTCACTCTCCCAATCGGAAACTAACAGGGCGATAGGCCAATAAGAAAAAGAGAATAATACTCTTAACAATGCAACTTATTATATGGCTCTCGATACACCGTAGTACGCGCGCAGCTCCATAAGTGTCACTCGGTGCTCGAGTACCTAACTGTCGTGACTAGCAATAATCCCCAGATAGCACGGCACGTTCCGTATACTCGGCTAAGACTACATATCGTAACTTGCACGCACAGCGTATTGGCGGCACTACCAATTCGTATATCGGCACGAGGCTAATGATGATTCTATAACCCTGCCCTGAGTTACGGGGCCCCCATACCAAGATGGCGATGGCCTGATAGACCCGTGCGCGTCTCTTCACGTCGATACCGTTGGCTTTCGCGATAAGGAGACCTACCGTGCCAAGTGAGTGCTACTCTCCATCTACTAGATCCAAAAACTCAACGCACCACCGAGCTTCGGACGCCCTTTATGCATCGTTCGACCGTGCCGAAACCAGACGAGGCTAATGCTGTTTTACTTTTTTTTTAACCATCGCACGCATCAGCAATCTGTCCCGTTCAGTACACCACCATCATCACCCACTGGTTTTAAAGTCAAAATCATTTACCTTATTGATGTCCGAAGTTACCGTAAATTACATAACGTTAGTCAGTACAGTGACCAAAGTAACGCTAAACAACTAGCATGAGCATAAATAAAAGCTCTCAGTTTTGTCAGTTACAGCCCATACCAGCACCGGCATCTCGTACATTATTTAACACGTTCGTCGCTCAGCATGATTCGGCTAAGTTTACTGCGGGTTCCAAATCCGACCGCCGGTACGCAGAACGTAAATAGAGCGACAAGCGGTAATTCATTGTTTATCGCCTTCGGTTCATTGTAAAGATAAGATTATTTAGTTCTGAAATGCAGAAAGCGCGGAATGCGAAAATTGTCACTATTACGCTGCTGATTTTTATATAGATATTATCTATCAAAGTGGATAAAATATGTAAATGCAAAATATATTCCATACTATGTAATAATTGTACAAGATTTTACACAATATAGTTAATTTAATGGTTGTTCTCCCCTTAAAGCATAAGTAATGTTAGAGATAATTGGCAAAAAATGGAGGCTATATCTGCAATCGCCACTGAAAACTGCGTAACTGCTACACATATACGTAAGTATAATACATGGCATAAACCACTACAATGCTTATAACTATATCGAAGAAGAACCTCTATACGTAACAATTCTCTAACCTCCATATGACCAAACTATGACCCTGGGGAACAGAGTATACAAAGCTGCATTATACCTGTACGATGAATATATACATATTTTGCTCACTGTCAACAATATACAAGGGTACTTTTACGTATCCTCACAACAATTTTTTAAAAGCAATTTTTGAATCTCAATACTTCAGATAGAGGAGGTAATATAATACCAGAATTCTACGAGATATTTTGTTGTACGTAACGAATATAGCAGGGACAGATTTAGCAAACAAGAAAAGAAGCTTATATATGTCGGAGATGAAAGAACACCGGAGCTTTTGGAATTTTGAATAATAATCCCGCAACATTGTAACCTAGAGTCTACTATAGCTGTAATTAAACAATTGTAGTTATTCAATCCGATTTGTAATTGTTCGAGATTTGTGATAATGAGCTTGGGCTCGAGGCGACAGCCAGTCGCCGAACGTAGCCGCGGTCACGGGATGAACGCTTTGTCTAACAAAGGTATGGAGTAATTCTATAGCTCTCCTTAAAAGAAATATTCGTGGCGGCACGCGACAGTAAACATTCCAACGGTCTCTGTCCCGTAGCTCGCCACACGCAGACCCTATTCTTCGAGTAAGATGATTGCCAGATGTCGATGCGTCTCCGCAGTACATGTTCAGCTAGCCTGAGGGCCCGTTATAAATCTTAGGATTTAGTTGACTGAAGTCCTTCAAACAAACAGTCTTTGTCCCAGCTACGGGAAGATAGGAGAGACCTATTTTTCAACGAACGGCGTCTCCCACTAGCAACTTTCCCCCGAGGGTGGCTAGCATCTTTTTCTAACCACCGATATGGAGATTAACCAATTAGCAGCAACGCCAATTTCCCTTACTTTCTGAACGAAGGCTTTCCTCGACGAATCCGATGATCTCGTGTCCTTAGACACACCCCATCATAGTTTTCCTCTGCAGCATCATCGCGACGGAGAGTCATTCTCTCGTGAGGTCGTATTAGCGAGTTACTTAGAGTCTGTACGCTCGGTGGATGTTTCACGTTTTAACCAAGAGTCCGACTTAGAATTTGCGAGCACGTTAATCTACCATCCCGTCGACCGCGGATTCGTTATGGAACCTAGGATCATTGTCATTAGTTTCTCGAGTAACTAATTACCGCGGTTACTTGTCCAGTTCTATGATAATCGTACTTGCACTAGTCGATGTCTTCTCTATTGCTTAACGACACGTGTAGACCAAACGAAGATTCGTTTCACGCCCCTAACTCTAATTCTAATGTAAACCCGACATATAAATATACATATACGTGATGTTACGCCGCGCGACCCTCTACCTAGACCAGGTCATACACCGCGGGCCAGACGGACGCCAGATGTCCATTCATCCTTACGGCGGACCCCCATTAAGCATAAGGGCCCATCATAAATCCCAGTAATTTGCAAGCGAAGGTCCTTAAGACCCAACAAATAGCCTTCTTTAAGTTACCTTTTTTACGATTAGGACAACCACCTCTGTTGTCCTAAACGAAACAGGGGAGCGACTACTTCGTGGCGTCGATCAGTCAATCGTAACGGGAATTTACGTCTCCCGTTGACGCGCTTCTTCGAGATCGCGTCTCCCCGCGAACGTACGAAAATACATGGTCCTTCGAGCCGGATCACGTGCCAGCGAAGAGTCCACTGACCAGTAACTATACAGGGTCACGTGAAATTCACAGTCCATCAACTTGGTCAACTGAAGGGGAGTCGCCAGCGGCAAGGAACACCTCCTTCGCGCAGCATCTACACGAGCCTACACTGCACTGCACCGGGTAGCAACCGATTCCCAGATCAACGCCCATTTGATCAAGGTAAGATCGTTCCTACCACTAATTTCAAATATGGCTCAGGCTGAATCTATCAGCACACTGCGGCGGAGACGAAGCGCCTTAGCCAACCGATTCGCATTCACGAAGCGTCAGCTCGACGAATTCGAAGAGGCTGAACAGGTAGAAAAACACTGCCTGATATCTTGCCGCAAAACGTTTGACGAGACTTGGAGGAAGCTAAGTGCGGTCCAAGATGAGTTGGAAGCGTTAGATGAGGGGGAAATGGATCGTGCAACCGCGTTATTGCAAGAGCAGTATGAGATTGACACACGGATCCTAAGGCTGTTCGACAGAATCCAAGCACCAAACTCCTCGACGACAAGCAGGGACCCAAGCGACAGGAATACACACACCCTACCGTGCACACCGAACTCAGAGCTCGGGCTCCAGGACCTCGCTATACCAAAAATGCAGCTACCAACATTTTCGGGAGCGTATGAAGATTGGCCTGGATTCGCGGATCAATTCCGGTGTTCCATACACGAAAATGCCCGCCTGGATGACTGTGCACGACTTATATATCTACGATCGTGTCTAACGCATGAAGCTGCCGACTTGATAGCCTCCTTGGCTACCACAGCCAACAATTATTCAGTGGCATGGACACTGCTGGAAACACGGTACAATCAACCAACCAAGATCGTGGACAATCACTTGAAGGCGATATTCGACACTGCCCCTTTGCAGAGGCCAGTGCATCAAGACATACGCGCGTATCTGAATCACACCGAAGCCCATTATAAGGCGTTGCAAGCCCTTAAACAACCCACCGCGGACTCGATGTTGCTATACCTGCTCACCTCCAAGCTAGACCCTGAGACAAGGTTCAGGTGGAAGGAGAGGAGCGAACAAACACCTTTCCCCAGTGCCGGAGATCTGTTCACGTTCCTACACTGTCACTGTAAGGTGTTAGAAGCCTCCAGCCCAGCCTCCCAAACGCCAACACGCCACACAACATATGCGGATAAGGCACGGGGTCAACAACCAAAATATACACCAGCACAAACCACTCGGCCCCGTATACACGCATCACGAAAACATGCATTCACGGCGACACAAGTTGCGCCGGGATGCCCCGCCTGCCAAGGACAACACCCCGTCTGGAAATGCGATGTATTCAAGAACAAAACTGTGAGGAGACGCTTGAAGATCGCTATAAGGGCGGGTTTATGCTCGAATTGCCTGAAGAAGGGGCACACCGCACGTGATTGTCACGCCACCTCATGTATGATGTGCGGAGGACGACACCACACGATGTTACACCAGGGAAGGCAGTCGCCGAGTCCGAATTCATCCACCTCGAGCCGAAGTTCCGCCTCATCAAGCAGCGGATCAGCAACATCCACATCACCGACAGGTAAGCGGAAAACCTCGAGACGGCACAAGTCGGGGACAACACAGACGAACTCGCCCCCTAATCCACCCGCCAGTCCGAGACGAACACATAGTCACAAACAATGACGCCAGGGGCCCAGAACTCCGACTAGGACCGACACCCCCAGACCATCCGTTTCCGAGGCATTGTGCAATGATATAGTGATCACTGCTCAAGTTTACATGCTAACCAACAAACAGAACCCGATCCAGTGCCGTGCGCTCCTCGACACCGGATCCAGCATGAACTTCATCACAGAGAGGCTGGCAGATACCCTCGGAATCAGGCAACAGAAGTGTTCAGTCCCAATCGGAGTCCTAGATACGTTGACGACGACATCAAGGCGATTCATACGGGCGACGGTTACCTCCATTGACGGCAAGTACGAACACACATTAACGTTCCTCGTCATTCCAGCCATAACGAACTTGCTCCCTAGCCAACCCATCGATCGCGCGGCGCTTGACATACCCAGGAATATCAAGCTAGCCGATCCCCGATTTCATGTACCTGCCCCGATCGATGTCTTATTGAGCTCGGGTGCAACTCTTTCGTCGATGTGCGTCGGACAAATCAATTTGACGCAACCGGACGAACCAGGCCTGCGCTTGCAGAAGACACGATTCGGCTGGGTAATCGGGGGGAGTCCAACTTCCTCAACCGCGACAAGCACCTTTCACGCATCCACAACGGCTCTGCAAGCAGATCTTGCGCGGTTCTGGGAAATCGACGAGGGACCCCCGATCCAACACATCTCAGAATCAGAGCGACGATGCGAAGATCATTTCAGAGCTCACACACGACGCACCAGCGAAGGACGATACATCGTCGCTCTCCCGTTCAACGAACGGCTCCCGTCGCTCGGATCATCCAAGACACTGGAGATGGAACGACTCGCATCTCTAAACCGCCGCTTCCAGCGGGACAGACGTTTTGAAGCCGATTATCGAGCGGTACTACAAGATTATCTAGATCGGGGACACATGTCCAAAATCAGTGCCGACCACGCCGACGAAGGCGGATACTATCTACCACACCACGCCGTGATCAAAGCATCGAGCGAGACAACGAAACTCCGCGTCGTGTTCGACGGATCTGCAGCGAGCAGCACCGGAGTGTCATTAAACGACACACTCTATACAGGGATCAAGCTGCAAGAAGATCTATTCAACATCCTGCTCAGATTTCGTTTGCACCAGTACGTACTCACCGGGGACATCGAGAAGATGTACAGACAATTCTTAGTACGACCGGAGGATCGCCGGTATCAGAAAATCGTTTGGCGTAACGAGAAGGGGGAAGTCGACACCTACCAACTTAACACCGTGACATTCGGGTTATCGGCAGCTCCATACCTGGCCCTACGGTGTCTCAAGCAGTTGGCAGATGATGAAGGACATCGATTCCCCCAAGCGTCATCAGCTTTGCGACGAGATTTCTACGTCGATGACGCCCTCACCGGAGCGGACACGAAGGAGGAGGTACTATCCCTCAGACGGGAGCTAACCGAACTGCTCCAATCCGCCGGTTTGAATATCCGAGAATGGGCTTCCAACGACCAGAGCATCCTTCAGGGATTATCCGAACAAGACAAAAGCCGACGGTTACAATTAGGTGAGTCTCAAACCCTAAAAACCCTCGGCATATTTTGGGATTCCAGGGACGATGCGATACTGTACTCGGTCGACGCCAACGCCACGACCTCTCGGGCTACCAAGCGATCCATCAGCTCCGTGATCGCCAGAATCTATGACCCACTAGGATTGCTCGCGCCAGTGATCGTGCGTGCAAAAATTATCCTTCAACGAGTCTGGTCGTTAAAGGTTGACTGGGATGAGTCCGTCCCAGCGGACTTGCATTCCGAGTGGAACCGTTACTACACTAACCTCTCTCTACTCAACGAGATTCGGTTCCCACGCAAGACCGTAATAGAAGCAGTCATCGAGATTGAGCTCCACGGCTTTTGTGATGCCAGCGAGAGGGCTTACGGAGCCTGTGTATATCTGAGGTCTCTCGATCATCAAGGAAACGTGCAGACACGCCTACTCACGGCGAAATCGAAGGTAGCTCCGCTCAAAACGCAAACCATTCCACGACTGGAGCTGAGTGGCGCACTGTTACTCACGTCATTAGTCACAGTTATCAAGCAAGCACTACAGCGCAAGGTAAATCGGACAGTTTATTGGACAGATTCCACCACTGTTCTCCAGTGGATCAACACCTCACCGCATACCTTGAAAACTTTCGTGGCAAATCGCGTAGCGGAGATCCAGAGCAAAACCAGCGCCACGGATTGGCGGCACGTCCCCACCAATGACAATCCGGCGGATCTAATTTCTCGAGGACAATCACCCGAAGGCTTCCTGCAGCCTAACATTTGGCAAACTGGACCGCGGTGGCTGCAGCAACCCGAGGAATGCTGGCCTATGTGGAGTCCAACACCTTTAGCCGGCCTACCTGAACGGAAGGCAGCCACTTGTCTCGCCACAACTACTGCCAACAACGGCCTCTTAGACAGAGTTTCATCGTGGCCAAGGTTAATCCGCATCGTAGCTCGTTGTCTTCGGTGGAAACAACCACACAACCGGGCGTCGCCACTGAACGCCGAAGAACTACAGGTTTCGCATGACAAAATCATTCGATTACTCCAACACACGCACTTCTCAGAAGAGATAGCCAAGCTCCGGAAGAATCGAAACATGCCGGTCAATGGGAAACTCCAACGACTCAACCCGTTTATAGACAAGGCAGGAATATTGCACGTCGGAGGCCGACTGAGTCAAGCACCGATGGCTTTCACGCAAAAGCATCCGATCATCCTGCTCAAATCTCCTACTACATCACGGATAATCGAGAACGAGCATAAGATCAGTCTGCATGCAGGTACACAAGCGACTTTATACGCAGTGAGACAACGATACTGGCCCATCGATGGCAGAAGTCAAGTATGGCAGACAATAAAAAATTGCGTCCGCTGCGCTCGTGTTCATCCACCACCGGTCGATTACATAATGGGCAATCTGCCGGAGGTGCGAGTAACTGAATCTCGACCATTCACCAACGTCGGCGTCGACTATTGTGGGCCATTTTACATCAAGGAAAAACGAGATCGTAACCGCCGCCAGATCAAGGCATATGTAGCTATATTTGTATGCCTAGCGATCAAGGCAGTACACATCGAGCTCGTTGGCGATCTCACGAGCGAAGCCTTCATCGCCGCTCTTCGTCGATTCATCGCTCGGCGAGGGTTTTGCTCGAGCATACATTCCGACAATGGCTCAAATTTCATCGGCGCCAACAACGACTTAAGGGAGCTCCACGACCTGCTAAAATCGGACGATCACAACGAAAAGGTGACCACGTTCCTAGCTAACAAGCAAATCGAATGGCGCTTCATACCCCCTCATTCCCCACATTTCGGTGGGTTGTGGGAAGCAGCGGTGAAATCTTTCAAGCATCACTTTAGACGCGTCGTAGGTAATGAACTGCTTACTCTCGAGCAATTCAATACACTCATCATCGAAATCGAAGCAGTTCTCAACTCCCGACCATTAACACCCATATCCACTGATCCCAAGGATCTCCTCGTCCTCACGCCGGGTCATTTCCTCATCGGCGAATCATTAATGAGTGTGCGTGACTGAGATTTCAGGGACACTCCTTCCAACCGGCTCTCCAGATGGCAGCACATCCAGAAAATTAAGCAACATTTTTGGAAACGCTGGCACAAGGAGTACCTCAATCAACTGAACAGCCGCAGTAAATGGAGCAAGGGTGGACACAACATACAAGAAGGCACGATCGTCCTACTCAGAGAAGACAACGTTCCTTCGCTACAATGGCCCTTGGGACGTGTAGTCAAGGTCCATCCCGGAGCTGATGGCATAATCCGAACAGCGACGGTGCAGACATCATCGAGCATCCTGGACCGCGGCGTCAAGCGATTGGTTCCCCTGCCATGTCAACCAGATCAAGGAGAGTCCGGACAATCACTGACGCCGGAGGAAGGGGATCACACCCCCCTCTAACCCATGTACAGAAGTTGATCGGTGCCCTCTCAACGGGGGGAGGATGTTACGTCGCATGGCACATCTGCACCCCAGCCGACGTTACCTGGCAGAAAGCGTCCCAACTACCTTCTTCCCGACCCTCAATAAACTCAAGGACCGGCCATCAAACGTCCACTTTTAGCCAATGGTTTCCACATGTTGCCAATCAAACTA
This sequence comes from Bombus hypnorum, assembly GCA_911387925.2. Taxonomy (NCBI): domain Eukaryota; kingdom Metazoa; phylum Arthropoda; class Insecta; order Hymenoptera; family Apidae; genus Bombus; species Bombus hypnorum. The sequence goes on from CAJVQY020000002.1 coordinate 526,497, forward strand.
TTTGGCTAGAAGTATTTTCGGTTTATGTCCGGATTTAGGAAAGTCCTTAGTCTATTAAGCTATTAAAAAAGCACGGAAAAGCAGGTAGTCACCGACCGGGAAAACGACTGGTTTTCCCCAGGAATGAAGTCACCCCCGACCCACGGTGATGGGAGACTTCCTTATATCCTTCTTCATCAAAACGGTTCGCAATAAATCAGCAGCGCGGATAATTACCCTCACTTTCTAACGCCAGATGTGAGGAACGAACCTTCGTCCTTCGGTCAAGGGACACCCCCACCTCAAGCTGTTCTTCAGTAGGATATAAGAGCGAAGAGAGGCTCGACCAAAAAACTCACAAACTCTCCAGTTCAGACATCAGAGCAAGCCAGTCTACCTCCAGGATCCACGCAAGTCAGTCAGTCAACAAGGCGAATATAGTCAGGTCGTATTCATCCGTATTGTATATTCATCTTGTATCACATCAAGTTGTTTGGATTGTATAAATATACGCAACCCGTTAACCGCAGCGTTGTCCACTATTTAATTACTCTTATTATCCCAAAAGAAATAAGGGATCGCACGATTCGTGGCGTCGATCAGTCAATCGTAACGGGAATTTACGCCTCCCGTTGACGCGCTTCTTCGAGATCGCGTCTCCCCGCGAACGTACGAAAATACACATGAAAGCTCTTAAACTTCCACAATAGGCTACTTGTTTCGTCCAAACCGTATATACATTCTTAAATTCTACAATTTTCAATCCTTTCATTTCACTCCATAATGTATAATGTGTTACAACGTATTAAGACATGTTTATGTAGGAAGCAGAAGTTTATATAGAATACTGCAGAACCAGTGATATATCTATCTGTCCTAGGATATCTTTTACATGTATATCACGTATGAGAACTTGAAGACGTTTGACCGAGAATTTCTATCGAAATGCCAAAAATATTTGATGATATCGATTATCGAGTAGACTGTTTTTTTTTAGTTTTGGTTCTTGCGCATACTTAACATACTCGATGACACAAGTTTCTGAAGATAAATTATTTACCTTGAGACCAGATTCATAGCGAATAAATAAACTATCACATTGATGTTCTTGTTTAAATGGTTCTTTCTCTATCGGACTAAAAGACATGACTGTGACAGATCCACTCATATCTCCAAGTACAGTATACGAGTCCTCTTTGATATTTTTACTGAAATAATAATCCATACAAATGACAGCTTACAAATTAGCTTACTAATTTACATTCTCTCCTACGTCATGTCGTGATCTTTTGATATCTTTAAATAAAATTCGTGTAAAAAGCGTAAACACATTTCTTGGGCACGAAATAATCGATTTTTACTAAATTTGACATCTTCGTTCTTAGGCTGCCTATGAATAAAAAGTATATCGCACGATAATTTAGAAAGTTAAATGGCTGTCTTTACGTGGAGTTATATCAGTATCATTGTTTATATCGCTTAACAACGCAAATGATTTGTCGATATCCGGTATTTTCACAAATTCGCCGTATCGTAGATAGCAAAATTTTCAATAAATTTGTTAAAATAAACCTCAACGGAAGTAAGACTAGGAATAAAATTTATTAACTGCATATTTATCGATATTTTCTTTGAAATATGAAGAAGGTATCCGACTTTTCTGCACTGTCTTGTAGAGGACTGGTATATAGGATGTTTGACCGTGAGATTTATTAGATGTTATTCCTTGTTGTCGTAACAGTCGAATATATTTAAAAATAATAAATAGATATACAGACTATACTCGCTGAGTCGCTCGTACAGAGTATAAATCGTAAAGTAAAATAATTAATTAATACTCAATAAATGCTCTCTAGATACTCGCCGATAACTCGGTAGATAACTCGTGATAGCACTTAGATAGCTCGTCGAAACAGAAAGATACTCGTAGATACTCAACTCTTTTCGGTTGCTGCGATTTATTTATACTGGTCGGGGAGAGTCGGAAAATTCAAATTCGTCTTTGTTCAACGGTTGCACGTAGCGGCGGCATTGTTTTGCCCGGAGTCTATTTATTCTTACATTACATGTGTACTAACGATCTTGATACTCCGAGGCAAAACAACAACATGATTTGACTTGTCCTCTACTCATGTGCCGCTACAGTCTAACGAAAATGGACATTTTCTTTTATTTGAATATTTTAAAGGCGAATGCGCCGTTTGAAATAGATTTCTAATCTTAGTTCCTAAGTCGTCCCGTTATTCCGTAAATAATTTCAGCCTGGAAATTTTACTTCGCAATAGATTGAAACTCTGAAGTCTGTTGTTTCAAATCCCAATACACGCTAAGATCGAAAAATCTGTCAAGGTTACTAAAGGAATATCAGATTGTCTCGGCTAACAAAAAATACATAAATATCGGAGTAGCAAGGGAAAAACAGAGAAACGATGTCAGCATAATTCGCGTTATGACAATAACGTTTTCTAATAGCGCTCTACTTGTTCATACTATACAAGGGCAAGCGCATGCGCGCGCCGAATCGAAATTAAGCATCTCCGTGTATAATGGGTTGCAAATCTTAATCGACTCATCGATCAAAGTCGTGCGTGCGCCTATGTCACACGCTCAAGAAAGGCCAGCCGCTCAGAAACGGTAATAAAGTAGACGAAACATCCTGCATGCCACAGCTATCGAAATAATAACAACTGAATAGCTGCCTCTGATATACATCCGACGATAATCCCTCCAAAGGGACTAAAACCTCAATATAAAAACCCTCCTAAATTAGCGCTCAAAACCTTATTCTGATGTAACACTTTGGACCGTAACTCTGTTGGATTTATATGATAAAATTTCCATCATCTTATACGAAGTTCAATTTCTTCATCTTATTCGTGATACGTTCGAACTGAGACGCGAGGAGATCACCGACGATCTATCGGTTTCGTGATTTCTTGTGTCTTCGATGTGACAGCTACAACGCTTGTTACGTTGTTACGCGTGCCGGAGTTCGCTGACCTCTCTTCAAGAGATTCAATATAATTTCGCGGAAGAACTTTTTAACTTCCTTCCTCGTTTCATTGCGCTACAATCTCCTAGCCACGAATGATCTTTTTGGCGACGAGTTTATTGCACGAAATTCCTCCTTCCTCGTTGACACGTCTAATCTTCGTCCAATTTTCTCATTGTATTCCGTTGTTATTGAACTCTTCGAAACATCACGTTGTTTAGTTCCTTCTTTTCATATATAACAATCGTGTTGAATCTTTTGTCGAAAGGATGTTTCTCTTTTTAGTTAATTTTTCGTATTAGAAAATGTTTACGTCACGTTCTATTTAGTTTCCGCGTTCGGTATCGTTAACTGACGTTTAATGCAACTTGCAATAAGTTCCCCTTTCGACTAACCTGCTATGTGCGGGAATACTGACACGGGAGAAGATTAAAGTTGTTCGAAAGTAAATTAACAATATGTATCGATTTATTCAAATCTTACTCGATTTCGATATTGACAATTGACTAACAGACTGACGGATATAAAATTCTTCGGTTGACAAAATGGTAATTCTTCGGTTGACAAAATGATAACTAGATCTTCGATAGACGAATGGTAATTACTCGATAGACGAACGGTAATTAATTAATAATGACTTCTATGAGTAGCTACACTTATTTATATCTGCAGGAGATGAAAAAACGTCGGGGTCCTTCTTTTGCAAATGTTTGGGAAGATCCCCAACGTTTGTTCAAACTGCCGACTTTTTTTACAGTTTTAAACTGTCTTAATATCGTTAGAAAAACATAGTTAGGTAATTATAAAAACATAGATAAATTTATCGCAAAGTTAACTGCCTTTCACTTCAAATACTGTAAACACGGTTTCAAATAAACGTTTTAAATTACCCTGATTTGAAAGAAATTACCAATTTTACGTTCGCGCTACGGATCGTGCGGGACGCGGGACGTGACAGTTTAAACTCAAACTCTTTTTATCACTTTAATTTATTTATTCTTAGGAATTCTTCGAACGAACGTTTAAAATTTAAAGTTCTGTTAAAGTTAGCAACGAATATCGTGCACTACTCTCAGTTCAACGTTCAAGTTTTCACACAAGAACTTTGAACTTAATAATTATAGCATTTTAGATGATTGAAGAACATCGTTCGTTTTGGTTGTTTCATTCCGTAGGGATATATAAAGATATATAAAAATGCCATTCGTCGAACTTAAAAGAAATAAGCGGATACTTGTTTTAAACACTAACGTTCACCTGTGCTAGCAGGTTTAAGATTTAAAACTGCAATCCAGCAAAACTAATACTCGCAAAACTAATAAAACTAAAAGTAAGTCGCTGGCTAATGATCAAACGGACGATGCCAGGCAACTCGAGGAAAAGAAACTAACGAATTTTGGCAAATTAACCGCGCTGGTATTTTGAGAAACCCAAGTTCGGAATATATTAAAACTGTGCAACGAATAAAACATTCTTAAAAGATGGACAATGTATGAAAAAAGAGAATTTCACTCTCCGATCGTTGAGATTAATTTCCATTTTCTTATATTTCATCTAAAATCGGGATAAAATTGGCGATGTCGCTAGTATTGTCTTTAAAAAACGGAATTCAGACGGTTAACGTTCGTCGTTCAAATTAATGGTTAGTAACTCGTAAACCTTGCCGACGTTTTTCGAAGGCGTTTCATCTATACTCTGTAAATAATCCCGATTCAGTTGGATTTTCAGCGCTTTCCAATCTGTTTTACGGGACGGAAGAAGGTAGTTGGGCCGCTTTCTGCCAGGTAACGTCGGCTGGGGTGCAGATGTGCCATGCGACGTAACACGCGTCATACAAAATATATTCAAGAAAAAATAAATGATTTGTTATATTAATTGTATTAATATTTCATGTATTACTTCCCTTCTAAAATATCTGTTATATTTCGATGTACTCAGTTTTTTTAAATATTTTCATGTTAAATTATATTATTCGTCCAAATAGAACTTTTCAAAACATTTAATGTAAAAATAGGGAGGTCAAGATCCTAGCTGATATATACATGTCGGAGATGAAAGCATATCCTTCCCTTTGGAATTCTTGGGAAAATCCCCAATACTTTAGTCTTTACGATTTAACCCGATTATAATTGTCCGAGATTAAATAATAATAAATCTCCGATAATTAAATTATCAGACTTTAAAAATTGCTTACTTTTCCTTTTTAATACTTATATTATTTATACTATTCATATTATATCAGTCCTTCCTTTCCGGTAAAATTACATAAAACAGATCAATGTTTGCTTCTCTCCAAATATCTATTATGAGAATTATCACAATCTTCATCAAGAGAACCATCATTTTTTTTATTTCATATTGAAAAGTTTTTTGCCGCAAATCCTAGAAGTTTTGATAGAATAGAATATTCAAGTTGCGTGAAAGATGAAGAAAGATTGTGGAACAAAATGGCACTTGTATAATTCATCAAATGTATATAGAATCGAAATGTAAATCGGAATAAATTCTCCGGGCAACCCAATAGTAATTTCAAATGTACCTGTATTGCCTCCATCATATTTCCTGTTCTGATCACTGAAACTATCATACAATATTCGCTTGTTTTTCATTAAGGGTCTCCCGGATATGAAAATTTACAATAATATATATTCTAGACTACTTACATATCTGTTATGCAACTACTTACATATCGGTTATGAAACTAAACGCCGATAGTGCGAAATAACTAAGAAACAACATATTCGCTGTTATCGGTGATTCCCAGTATTTCTATAAGAAAAAAATGACCATGTTTTAAATATGTCATTTTTTCTGCGACAAGATATGGTTCCATCTAGGTAGACATATCAACTGGTAGAATAGTCAAATATGTACCACTACCAATCTTGGAAAAATTTGGGAGATACCAATGCATACGACTAAAATTCGTGTATGGTGCGCTATATTGCGGAAATGAACAATTGAAAGAGCACGAAGGATGTTGCTGATGTTACAGATTCGGAAAGTAGTAATAGGATAACCACGTCTGATAAACATCCTGCATACCGCAGCCATCGAAGTAATAGTAAGATAATAGCAGGATAGCCACGTCTAATAGGCATCCAATGATAACCCCTCCAGAAGGACCAAGCCTTACTACATAAACCTTTCCAACTCGGCATATACTGCGTGGAAAACGGTAATGGAAGATTTTCTTGCCGACAGAAACATTTCAAATGGTATTATGGCCTATACGATTGATGTACCGATATAACATCTCCGAATTTCTTTCTCTGTGGGGTGTTAGAGACTGATGTGTACAAATCGAACCCGCTGAGGAGAATATCGAAAGGCTTGTGTCACAAATAAGTGAAGAGACATTATTAAGCGTCTTTAGAAACATGTTAGGAAGAAATAATAAATGTACTGAATATCAAGGCGGGCATATTTCACAATGTTTGTAATTATTTTAAGGCATATTAATTGTAGGTAATACACCCTTATGAAGACCACGAAATTACGCAATCAACCGTTATCGAGATCGTCAAACTAGAGAATTCGGACAAGGAAAGTAACCAGAGTGAAGGATTAGTGCCTGTGAAAGAAAAGCGGGTGTGGGAACTAACGAAATCTGGTCTGGAAAGACGTTAAAGGCAAAATTAAACCGAGTGTGAGGTTAAGACGGTGAGGTAGCCATATTCGGTCGCGCAACAATAACGCCGCTGCACGAGCCACCCGGGGAACTACACGGACGCAGCCATATTGGCACGCGCGCCGAAAGCGGGGCGCGTGGGCCATTTGAAAGTGGTAGTGACTGGTGGTAGTGACAAGTGTGGGTACAAGTGGCCATTTTGCGCGCCTAATGGGGGAAAAAGGACACAATTTTAGAGGAGAAAGCGGCGGATAACACCATGAGAAGAGGGGGCGAAGCGGAGTTGGCGGCTGAGCCTACACACGTTAGCATCAGACGTACGAGGAAGGCGGTCCCTTTCGAGGAGGGGTCCTTCCGCTCCTCACTGAGCACGGCGAGCCTACGGACCGAGCAAATGGAGGAAGAAGAGACCTGCGCCGTCGGATCGCCCCGCGCGAAGAAGAGAAAGCTTCTGATGTGACCAAGGTTGCCGAATCATCTCGCAACCTCAAGGGCACACACTTGAAGATGCTGAGAGAAGCGGCGAGGTCCATCGCCGCTGGCGCAAGAGAGATTGTGAGAAAGATGGACACCGCTCCTGGCACCTTCCCGATAACGGAAGGACGCATAGCGGCGTTAGAGGAGGAGTACAAGGCGTTCCGAAAAGAGCTGGCCTCGCGCTCCACGGCAGAGCAGAGCGGCGAGACAGCGCGTTTCGCCGCGATCGAACGCAAGATGGAGGAGTTAGGCCTGTCGCTGATCCAGCTGATGGAGGAACGCCTCCAAAACATGGAAAGAAGAAGGGAAATGGAGGTCGTCTCCGACGAGACCACGAGAAGGGTGGAGCCTGGAGTTCCACACACTCCAGCGACTAAGGGATGACAAGCGGCTGCTATGGAATGGCAGACCGTTGAGAGATGAAGCAGCAAAAAGAAGGAGCCGGCAGAGAAACAACTGACGAAGAGAACTCCGGGGACAGGGGCGAAGAGCACGAGGAAAGTCTCAGAGGGAGGATCGGAGAACGTGCGAAGAACGGGAGACAAGCTGCCTTCCCCAAACACATCGTAAACATCGGCGGTGACGGTCACGCTGAAGGATAGATCGGGCCATTCCTACGCGGAGGTGTCGACCGCGGACAAGGACACCATCTCTCTGGTTCAGGTCGGTATACAAACGGTAAGGATTCGTACAACTATGACCGGGGGCGTTGTTCTGGAGGTCTCCTGGGACGAAAAAAGGAAGACGACCGCCGCGCTCACAGCACGGCTGACTCGGATCCTGGATCCGAGCAAGGTCCGCGTGGCGACACCCTTCCGAGCCGCAGAAGCATGTGTGACAACAATAGACATTCCAGCGACCAAGGAGAAAATCAGGAACACCCTGGCGAAGGAGGGTGGTTGCAAGGCGGAGGACGTCCACCTGGAAAAGATCCGCTTCGCTACAAGCGGTTATGGACCTGTGTGGATACGAGGCCAGGCCAGGGCGTGGTGGGAACTGGCTCAGGCTGGCAAGGTAGCCATAGGATAGTCGATATCGAAGGTCGAAGCCATCAAGCGGAGACTTTTGCAATGCTTCGGATGCCTCGAGATTGGTCACGTAACCAAGACATGCACCTCCATGGGGCGCCTGTGCTACAGATGCGGCAACTTGGGATACTAAGCCAAAGGATGCACTGCCGCGAACCCGATGTGCCTGCTGTGCGAGGCTCTGCGGGCATCATCGTTTCACAGGATGGGGGGCCCGGCCAGCGCTCGCCCCCCCCCCCCCACACCGAAGAAGGAAACACGAAGAATCACCCGCGGATTTGCAGTCGCAAGTGGCAACAAAGAAGGCTCGTCGCCGCAGGGAACCAACGACCCTAAGCCCGCGAGCAAGGAGACTGGCGCTGAGGAAGCCATGGGAGCAATGACTTGAGAGAATTAAAGGGATGTGCATCCTTCAGACCAACTTGGACAAAACAGGCGCAAGACCTGCTCTACCAAACCATCCGGGAGAGCACGGTCGCCCGAGCGGTAGCAGCAGAACGATACAGAGTTCTGGACTCTCCGGACTTGGCCGGAGACACGGAAGAAATAGTCGCTGTCACCATGACATCAACGCCGGGGACCTTCACCAACGGAGTCCCGCTGGAGCGCCGCAATGGATACGTCGCTGTCGAGTGGACAGGAATGGTGGTCGTGGGCGTGTACGTGTCACCCAACAGCGAGGGGGCAGCGTCCGAGAAGTTCTTGGACGGGGTAGGCGACTGCGTCAGGCAGCGCCCTCCTCGGTAGGTGCTAGTCTTGGGAGATTTCACCGCACACTCCACGGAATGGGAAACGCTAGATCCAATGTGCGGCCGCACGCTGTCAGATTGAGCCGCGGGACTTGGTTTCCTGTTGGTTAACAGCGTCTGGGCCAACACCTGCGTCGCGTAGAGGGGGTGCTCCTTCGCTGATATCACATGGACCTCCCCCGACGCATTCAGGCGAATTTCAGACTGGAGAGTGGCCGAGGCGGTCGAGACACTCTCGGAGCATCTCTACATGTTCATGGAGGTGAAAGACACACTTGGACCTGGAAGGGCGACCGTCAGTGATGGTCTCGGCCCGCCGAGAGGGGGACGTGCGCGCCCGCCATCAAGGTGGAAGATCAGGGAAAGGGACGAAGATCTGCTTCGAGCGGCCGCAATAGTGGCTGTCTGGAACTGGGAGGCATTGACAATGCCGACGGAAAGAAGCGTAGAAGAGAAGACTGAGAACCTCCGCCGAGTCATGACGGGTTCGTGGATGGATGCCTTTGTGTGTGGTGTGAAATGTGGGAAATTGACGTTGCTGTTATTTGGTTAATTTCCATGTTGGTCGCGCGGAAGGTACCAGAGGGCTCGCCGCAGGCGACGACTTGACAAGGAATAAGTCTCCCTGTGCTACCACCGAACCGTACACGTACCGTGTGCTGCCACCGAAGTTCCGACTATGAAAAATCAAATTAGTTCATTAGTGCCTATAGAATATATAGTTGATGGAAAAGAAACATTACTTATCATTAGTGTTCCAGAAGGTGCACTTAACGGTATTCGATGGGAAAGTTGCTCAAGGTCTAACAAGTCCCAAGTCCAGTTCAATGTACATAATTCGCCATAAAAATATGAAAGGTTTCGGTAATACTGGAGAAAATATGAAAGAAAATTATAAATATGGTCTTTCAGCATTATATGCAAGGATAAAATTTATGAAATTTTTTTACATTTAAGTTGCCACTTATGTTTGCGAATGATGCTTTAGACCAAAAATAAAGGAATTGGGAATAACCCGGAAAACAAACAAAAGAGACAACATAAGAAGCTAAGGATTTAAGATTAATTTAGGGGTCAGTTTGTTTCAATCATTGATAAACTCGCATAAGGATCTGGGTCGAATAATAATGGCAATACCGCCCGAAAATTTTTTGAATATCCAGATACAACATCAGAAATTACCGGAATAGATATAGGAACTGTACAAAAAAATCTCGGATAATATAAAATGCACTTTTTTGCTATTTTTTAGTGTATGCAGAAAAATCTGACACACTTGAATAGTCCCGCGTAAAAATATATGTGTTTATGTAAAAAAAAGATTTTTTCATAAAAAGTGTCTCAAACCAAAAAATGGGGGAAAAATTAATGGGAGTGCTTTTCAAATTGGAAGTTGGTACAAAAGCATCAGTTTCGACTATTACACTCCTCGTCAAAGAGATAGCCCAGTTGAGTTATCTTTATTCTCAATGACGCGGGAAAAGTTTTTCATCTCTAACGTATAATATCAAAACATTATGAGCTCAGGATAGGCGCTTGCTGGAAATAAATCACAATGTCGCAGGTGTTTTTATAGAACCAAGAAGAACTATTCCAAATTAACGCTCACTCGGTGGTGTACCGAAACTGGATTGAAATTAGCTCAAGACAAGACGGAGGTGATTATACTTACCGCAAATCGTATCACAAGGTCATGGACATCAATATGGGCAACTACCTGTTGATGACTAAACAGGAGGTTAGGTATCTTGGGGTACAATTGGACAATAATAGAAAAATCTCATTACATCTAGGAAAGGTCTGTGTCATGGTTGATACCCTAATAGGAGCGGTTAGGACATCGTTGCCGAACGTCAATGGGCCCACCGACTCAGTTAGGAAACTATTACGGAGTGCGGGAGTCGGTGGTGCTTTATGCCACACCGATATGACTCAAAGCTCTAGCAATACGGAAAAACAAGAACATTCCGAAGATGTCGATAATGATCGAAGAAAAGACGAAGAGAAGAGTAGCTCTATTGCAGAGAGGATAATTGGACCAGAAAGCTGATCGACGACGCCTGCATTTTTAATGGAGAACGATTAGGGAAGAGACACACACAAGATGCTGGGATTGTGATGCCGAAGGTGAAGATGTAGAGCATGCGTTGTTCAATTGCCCCAGATGGGACAATGGAATAACATTGTTGGATAATTACGTACTGGCAACCAATAACGTAATCGACGTGGTCGTCAATAGCGAGGAGAACTGGGCTAGATTTCAAAGGCTTTGCCGAAAGATAATGATAGCTCAATCAGATAGACAAGATAAGGAGAGGAACATGAAGAGAAGAAGGAGATGATTAACTAGAAGAAGATCATAATAAGATGAGAGGTACACTCAGTAAGAAGGTCAACCCTGAAGTAATGCCGGGAGGTGATTCCAGGGTTGGTTCTTGTACCGATAGAGGAGAGAGACAGAGGAGGGGTTTTTAGTGGGTAGAGGTGCTATCATCTTGCCTAGCCCCACATAACCCAGGCGCGCTTTAGCGTACCTAGTTATGCGTAACTGCATTCTCCCCTCCTCTCAAAACAAAAAAATGTGCAAAATAGGAATGAGTATGGATATGAATTTTTAAATTACTATCTGTCAATAAATATCCACAATTAGTAAATTTGGGTTTAAGATTATATTAAATTTGGCTTAATATATAAATGCGAATGATCATTTACTATGAAATGCATAAAATCAAAGTAGATATCAATTGGTACCACCAGATGACTTGTTATCTTGTGTGCTAAGTAAGTATATCACAAAATTTCAGTTGATATAATAACCGTCACTTGTTGATGAAATGTCGCGGTCACGATGTTTGGATAACGTATGTATTTCTGTTTGTTCTAAAATAAGAACAATAGATTGTAATAAACGTACGATTATAAATTGTAACGTATCCCTATTAAAGATAATTTCTGATCTTTCGGAAGATTAGGGAAGGATACTATTCTTTGTTTGTATTCAAGTAATGACAACGAGAGAGTGAGTGAAGCGTAAAGCATTAGAAAGCGTAGGCGCGAATTTATCTTCAGGTAACATTAGTGATGTATGCCTGAAAAAGGCAAACGCGCGTAGAGTCTGTGGTTTCAGATTAATACTTATACCGATGCAGTAATCTTTTCCTGGCAGACGAGTAGTGTTTTTCTAACGCCATATTACGTTTCACCTTCCCTGAATAGAAATTCGTGATACTCGCAAATTTAATATTTCAAGTTCGGGCATAATCATTCATTGGTTCGATGTAATTAATACTTGGTTAGGTACATGTCGAAATTTGTTTGATTTGTTAAGAATTAAAGTAGCGAAAGAATGATTTTGACGGGAATTGTGTTCTTCTATACGAAAAAGTGTCAATAAAGAGATATTTTAGTTTCCACTGAACTGAACAAATTATTGAATGTTTTGAGGACTTCGAATTTTGCAGAAAAACAAGTAGTGCGCAGTTTTCCTGATAGGCGATTTACTCAGTAATTGGAAATAACCAATAGCGTTTCTTGTTTAAAAAGAATGGAATTGAAACTGATCAATTATAAAATATATTAGGCGCTATTTTAGTACACAGTACTGACTTGGAAGTTATTGCTAGAAATGAAAAAAAGGGTTACATTTTACGACATCGACATTGGAAAAGGTGGAAAATGACTCAATTCGACATGTATATTTTTCTTTTTGCTGTGTTTACCTATTTTTCGGAAACGGATTGATCAATCGGAATGACACTTTTTGCTCCTTGTAAGACATAATTTCCCGTTGGTTCAGATATAAAATATTTTTCCATTTCTTTTTGCAAACTATTTTTTTTGCAAAAATCTAATTTTTATGTATACAATTTCATCAGTTATTCTGGATTGGATCGAGCTATCGAGATGAAACCTTTTGCATCTTTTAAGGGTAGTCCATTGACTCGTACCATTTGCAAAATGTCTCATTTTTGTTCATTGTTAAGTATTATTATTGCAAAGAATTCATTATTTATCAATTTCATTTACGCCTGCTGAGTGATTGTTCTGCAATTGTTGGACTGATAGCGAGATGATTCTAAAACAACAGCCTGGGCAAGTAGTTTGAAATCGTGTTTTTCAATCTAGGCTTCAATTCGTGTTTCCATTGTAGGGAACATTGGCTGGTTGTTATTGTTGCTGTCGTATAAGAGAAATTTCTTGACATAGCTGTGTACATCGTATTTTGTCCCTCGTATTTCGGAGATGTACAGCTAGAATAAAATTGTCTTTCACTTGGTTATATTAATTTCTACTGTCCATAAATAGCCATGCATTTTGTCGAATATTTGTTGTAGATGGCTTTCGGATTTTAAACCTTCATTGTCTCTCGCACATATTAGTAGCTCATATCGCTTCTTTGTTTTTATCGCTATATGCGCTACAATTTACATCGCTGTAAATTAAGGAAAATGTGGGAGTTCACGGCTTCTTGTTGTGGGTCGTTCTTTGATTTTAGATATTTTGTTTGAACTGTTCTGGCTGTTACGTAAAATTGTTTGTTACATAACATGTTCTATATTATGACTGTTATTTGGTGTCAACTATCTAAGTACTATCCATGTTCAGCGCAGCTTGACTGCCGTAAATAGACGAGAACGAGTGTTATATATATTTCTATATGTCGTAGATGAAAGGACACCGGAACCTTCCCTTTGGATCTTTGGGAAAATCCCTTAACGCTGTAACCTAGATTCTACCATAGCCGTAATTAAGCAATTGTCGTCATTCAATCCGATTGTATTTGTTCGAGGTTTGTGACAATGAGCTTCGGCTCGAGGCGACAAACAGTCGCCGAACGTAGCCGCGGTCAAGGGATGAACGTTTCGTCCAACAAAGGTATGGAGTAATAGCGTAGCTCTCCTCAAAAAGTGTTGAAGTGGTTATCACTTCTAAGAAAACTCTACATCTGGTCTTTTTAGTTTTCTCAAGCACTGAAGCCATCGAGAGCGTATAGACAAAAGACTGCGACGAAGGCAGACCATGAACTGTAGACAGGCGACGTTGGCCTCGGGGTTTTCAGTTACAGGGTAACACCGCTAGCGTGCGGATCTGGACCAGTTCAAATTGTATTCTTACTTATAATTACATTTCTGCATGAAAATATATTTTCTACCTTACAATTTATCCACGAGTTTTTCTGTTTATACATCAAATAACCTCAACAAAAAAATAGTTGTAGCGGCACTCGACAGTAAACATTCCAACAGTTTCTGTCCGTGGATCACCACACGCAGACCCCTTTCATCTCCACAGTACATGTTCAGCTAGCCTGAGGACCCGTTATAAATCTTAAGATTTAGTTAACTAAGGTCCTTCGAACAGACAAACAGTCTTTGTCGCAACTACGTGAAGATAGGGGAAATCTGTGTTTCTCACGAACGACGTTTCCCGCTAGCAACTTTCCCTCGAGGGCGGCTAGCATCTTTTTCTAACCACCGATATGGAGATTGACCAATTAGCACCAACGTCACTTTCCCTCACTTTCGGAACGAAGGCATCTCTCCGCGAATCCGATGATCTCGTGTCGTTCGACACACCCCATCATAGATTTCCTCTGCAGCATCGTCGCGACGGAAAGTTATTCTCTCGTGAGGTCACATCAGCGAGTTACATAGCGTCTTTATATTTTACGGTGAATATTTTACGTTTTAACAAAGAGTTAGTTTAGTAATTCTTGTACCGTAGACAAGCAAGTTGAGTAGAACTTGGACTTTGAAAAAAAGGGCACTTTGTTATCCCGTTGACCGCGGATTCGTTATAGAACCTAGGATCATTGTCATTAGCTTCTCGAGTATCTGATTACCACGATTACTTATCAAATTCTGTAATAATCCTATTTGCACTAGTAAATATTGCATAACAATAATGTCTAATCCAAATGAAGATTCGTTTCACGCCCCTAACCTTAATCATAATCTGAACCCGACATATATATAACATTTATTGCCCGAGAAAATACATATTACACGTATATATTCTCAATAAAGAAAGAATTTCAGTTGGAATGTGGTTTTGGCAGAAGTACCGTTACGCGACGGTATGACGTAGCCGTACAATATTTTGTGTCGGATTTACATTTTTAACATTACAGTTAATGATTAAGTTAAGTCGCTACAAAAGTGGTACTTTTCTACAATATTGTTTTTCCTTTCTTCATGGGGAAAGTGCGAGAACGGGTGTACTGAATGCGGTATGAGCGTTGGCTGAAATAACTGGTTTTGTTATCCGATATTACTGTACAAAAAATATCTGAAACCTATAAATGGTATATAATGGCTAAATATATATTGAGTACGATCTCAGACACTTACATTCGAACCAATTTGGCTTTTCTGTTTAAATCAAATCGGGCAACCGTACGTCAGTATCAGCCTTATTAGAAGTTTGCAGCAGAATATTTTTACTTTATTATTTAGTTGTTTGCAGTAGATTTTTGTGAGGAATGGATATGTTGCTATTGTATTGTTGGAATTTTTTTACATCTGATATTTTGGAAATGTACGGCCCGAATAGAATTGTTTTGAATTTGCTTATATTAATATGTGATTTCAAAATTATTTTTATTACGTGATGTGGAAAGAAGGAAATCCAGCCAGAATGTGTTGAATGCCCTCTCTAAATCTATGAACACCGCTTCGACGCAATCACTCTCGTCTCTTGCCCAACAGCTATATGATGAATTTTGTAATTGCACGTATCGTTGAATGTTTAAATTTGAAGCCAAATTGGGTGCCCGGAATTAGGTTATTTTCAATGTATATAGTGTTATTTATCATAGATTCGGATACTTTATTAATGTTGGGTAAGAGACTAATTGATCGGTATAGCTGGCAGAATCACTGTTGCTTTTCCTTCTTTTTTAATGCTACTGCCTTTCTTGTTTTCCTGAATGGAGAAATAGTTGGCGTTTAGGCAATTGTTAAATATTATGCTGCAGGAGTAGATGTGTGAAAAATGTGTAAATATGGTAGGTAGGTTCTTTTAAATCCATCCTACCAAATTCGATAATTTTTTTTTATTGTTCATTTTTGAAGGTTAGATCTAACTTATTTTAATTTGTGGAAATGTTAGATAGGATTAAATCTGGCTTGTCAACTGCGTATACGTTGCTTCCGTTTGTTCGTTGTTTGTGCGATTATGCTTGTTACTTGATATATTCTTATGTGGCTATTTTGTGTGTGGACTGTTTGAATGCGTGCTCTTAGTATAGACGATTAGTTTATGACTTCCCAAATTAGCCTTTTTAGGCCCTTTATTTGGAGATACTCGCGAGGTTTCGTCTATGTAACGCGGAGCGTGCCCATGCGGCCCAGCTGTCGCGTACCCCGAGGCAGTCCCTGACCGTTTTTCCCATTGGGTATATGCTGAATATTTCAGTTGGAATTCAGGCGTCTTTGCCAATATCCTAAGCTTTCTCCGTATACTTTATAGCCATACAGACAATAAATGTTATTTCCCTATGTTAGTATGTTTAGTTTCTCATGGTTATCGATAATGATTGTCTTATTGTCTTCGTCGAATTGAGTGACGATGCATGTCGGCTTTCATGAGTTCCTATTTGTATCCGTTTTGGCTGTGTCAGAGTATATCACTTATGTTGTGGTTTTTTGGGCGGAAGACGCAGTTAATCGACGGTGAACCCAGTTCTTTGGGTTTTTATTTGGATATGTTTTTAATTCTACTTTTCCAGTGGTTTCTTACGGAGTTGTGGAAGGCTTTTCTAATTTCGTATTCACTCACTTTGTTTCTCTGTTATTTTGCTGTTCTTTTTCTTTTCCAGCAACGCTAGTAATTTTTCACCGTTGCGTTTGATCTTTTATTTTAATGTACTAATTCTTTGTAGGATGATTGGTTCTCCGTGTTACTATCCTTTTTTCTTCTTTTTATCTTTTGTGCTTGTAGCCATGATTTCTATAGGTAATTCGGGTACGTAATTTGATCTTTTCATGTTTTCGCTTGGTTTCAAGAGTATTTTCATGCACTGTATTAGTTCCACTTCGTTTAATTCTTCTGTTATCCGTTTAGTCATTGGTGTTAATGTGAGAAAACATTTGCGTTATAAAAACTAGGACTTTATTTGAATATAACAGAATTTTTTGTCAAAATCCAGGAAAACGTACTTACTTTTGCTATGTTTATGACTCCTTTCATATTCTTGCACGGTGTGGTATTTTTCGATGCAATTGTGTGTATGCAGGGCCGGTTTAACCAAACGAGTGGCATAATAGTACATCGATTCTCTTCTTCTACCTTTGATTTTCCGATTGCAACATACCACATAATCTTTACTTCCTTCTGTGTCATCTCGCCGAATGACATGTAAAAGGCCGTTTAGTCTATCTGCTGTTCCAGAAGTTGATGAAGTATTCTTGGGATCGGCGTCACGAAAATGCCCAATTAATTGACCCATCAAGCGACGTACGAATTGCAAATGCGTTACTTTGTTTTTATTCTTTTTCTTCTGGTTTGCGTTATATAATAAGTAAGAATTTATTGTTGATATTTCCAATCCGCAAAAATATAATTTTCTCCACCATTTTTGGGACTTTCGTATAAAACGGTATGTAGCTGTATACTGGTCTGCTTTGTCGACACCGCCCATATATTTGTGGCGGCACTCGACGACGGAACTCTTTCCGACGGCTTCGCGACACAAAGCGCTATACCATGAAAGTGTAAGGCCGACATGCCTAATGCACCATCGATATCCCTACGGTTCTTCCGTCGAATATTTGGAAGAAGACGTACGTGGCGATGGTCGCGAACGCCTAACGAACACGTGCGTAGTGCGGATATCGAGGGCAAGAAAAGAAAAGAATCTGTCTAAAGATTTATTAGGTCTTGAACAGCGAAGTGCAAAGGGCCCAGTGTAACAGCGAAGCAAACATAGTCGAAAAGCGTGGAGTGTTGATTGTTGATTGTTGGTTATTAAATAAACTATATTGTTGAACATCTAGAGCATTTCTTAACACTTACACCTTAAACCACCTCATATTTATCGTAATTTATCCGACATTTGGCTTCACTATATTGGTTGTTCCCTCTCTTCGTATTCTTTTAGTGATGTTTTTCATTGTTGTGGTAGCACAAGTGCTAAACATTGATTGGTTTGGCAAACATTGGCCAGTAGTAATATGTCTGCGTCTGTAAGCAACGATATTATTTTCTGCAATTTTTCGATATTTTATATTGTTCGGAATAAAATTTCTGTTAGTTTGAATAGTTCCAGTTATGTGACATTTCATGCATAATAATGCATCAGCCAAGGGAATACAAGTAAAATAATGGTCGGCATAAATATGGTATCCTGCAGCTTCAGGGTTTGATTGTGATAAGTTTTGGTACAACTGTAAAACTATTCTTGTACTTATTGGGAGATTAGGTCTGACTAATTTCTCAGTCGTGAAAATGCCATAACATGGCAAAATGGTTTGTATGTAACCAATATTGGCATCCGCATGAACATAAATTTAGTTTTTGTGTTTTTGTGCTTCATTTGTTACTTCATTTACATAAAGCATCCAAAATATTTGTAAAAATCGGTCTTTTCTAACGGACAAAACACAAGATTCATTGCAAACAAAATTAGTCGAAAGTATACCAAAACTATTAGAAGTCGTTTTACAATGCAAATGAATATGCAACAAAACGTTAAAGTTAGAATTAATAGATTGCCCCAAAAGTTCTTTTCGCGATCTTCGTATCCCGCCTTATCAGACAGCATCTAAATAAACGTATTAGGTTGTCCCAAAAGTTTCTTCCGTTTTATAAGGAAATAATAGGCGCACAACATTTTTTGTTTTGTATTATTTTATTGTATTACGTATGATCCATTTTGTTCTAACTGTAGAACAAAAAATAGAATAAAAATATAAATAAATAAAAAAAGTAAATATATAAATAAAATAGAATATGTAGAAGTAAATGTAGAACAAAATAGATCAGACATAATTCAATGAAGCAATATAAAATAGAAAATATTATTATTATACTATTATTTCCTTATATCACGATAGAAACTTTTTGGATAAGCTAATCTGTATTCTGTTGATGATATAGTCATCAGCCGTTTTGTAACTGTACAAGTGTACGCTTCGTTCTGAATAAAGCGTATCATAAACCTTCCTTTGCATCTTAAAGGATAAAAGGTTAAAAAAAGCGATATATGATGCTTTAAAAAAGGCAACAGTGTTAAGGCCATTGCATATGACTTATATCATGTCAATAAATATTTAGGAAAAGTACAGTATAAAAGAACATTTGATTGTACGAAAGTGCCTTTCATCCCTGTCGTTGATACAGCAAAACGTAGGGGAAGTTGAGAAGTTGCTAAGTAAGCTTTATTATTTTGTTTAGGTAGCATTGATGCGAAAAATTCGTACCGATAATTAATAATTTTGGGTTTCAATGAACATGATGCTTCAGGGATAAGCTTTTTGAAGTTGTAAATCTTGTTTCAACATAACTTCGAAAAGCAGAAATCGATGTTAAAGTCATTGTTTGTGTCCAAGATAATAAAAAAGAAAAGCTATTTAATCTCATAAATGTGACGTTGAAGCGTTCTCGTTTATTCAATGACATATTTTGACCTCGTCTTACGAAAATCTGGTAGCTGAATTGAGATCTTGCGATTAGATATGTGTATATACATAACGAAATTATAATTTTTTCCAAAGATATACTACAAACTTGAGAACTCGATAAATCTTCTAGCACACCGAATTTATTAGACCGCTCAACAGATAATCAATCATTTTAATCTTAATAGATTCGAAAATATGAAATTAGTTTTTCGATTACTTAGTCGTCGAATGACTTTTGCGATTAAATTAGCAGTCTATTTTATCATTCACAATAAATTAAACGTCTGTAAAACAAATGCAAAATGGGTTTCAAAACAACTTACTGACAATCACGAAGAAACCAGACAGCATGTGTGCAGGGAACTTGAAGAATTCTATTTGACCAAAGGAACTAAATTATTGGAAAGAATTGTGACTTGTAATGGGATTTGGATCCATGATTATAAGGAAAACAGCAAAGCACGTGGAAGCATCCAAATTCTCTAAGCAGAGAAAAATTCAACAACCAACGATTGACTGGTAAAGCGATGTTAAATGTCTTTTGGGATGCCAAAGGTCCAATTTCTTCGTGATTTTTTCAGAACACCAGTATACTGTAAATGGTCAATGCTACAGAAAGACGCTTCAAAAGAATATGAAGCTTGCAAGCTACTGAAGAAACGACGAGATTTGCAGAGAGAAATAGTGCTTTTCCTTCAAGATTACGTGCGACAACATACTGCGTAATTATCTCTTGAAACCATCAAAAGGCTGGAAAATTCTACCACATCCACCCATATAACCCAAACTTTGCACCACCTGATTCCCTTCTGTTGAACTTTTGTTCTTTGCAGAGTCAGGATTGAAAGAATTTACTTAGAGTCGACTTTCTTTAAGGAATTCAGTTATATTTCCGCGGACGAAAACTTGTGTGATATAATTGCAAATAACGTCCACAACAGTTGCGTTACATTTATGCATATTGAACAACGAGAAATTTATGAAACAAATATCAAAGATGTTAAAGTATCATTTTATTTTTTGCTAAAGCACAGAAATTGTTTCCTTTTTTTCTGTGAAGCCTTTAATTTTTTTCAGTTTTGATCGGAACGTTTAGCGAAATTTCGTTGCTGAGAAGGTAAAAGTATTACAGTAATTTGTCGTTATCTGTTTTTGAATTCTATTACTATATGTAATAATTAGTTTCTTGGGTGGAAAAATTTGTTTGTTCGCACTTATGCAGCATTATGAGAATTGCGAATTATATTAAATTCAATGCAGTAACTAATTTGGTGAATAGAATATGGTGCGACGTAACGGTTCCGGTCTGTACGATCGCGGGGTTTCGTTCGTGAGATCGCAATAAATTCCGACATCCTGATCGGGAAATCGTATCTTTTTCAACTGCAGGGCGCTAGAGCCGAACTTAATGATTTTAGCGCAGCTCGGTATCGTTCTCTTGAGCTGCGGCTAACGTTTGATGATCGACGGACTTCCCAATCGCTTCTATTCGGGATAGAGTATCGGCTACTGTCTACCCCTTTAATGTGTCGGATATCGGTCGTAAATTGTCCGACGCAGTCTGAGTGTCCAAACTGTCTCGGCGAACACTTGTCGAGGTTTTGATTAAACGC
Organism: Bombus hypnorum; assembly: GCA_911387925.2. Classification (NCBI taxonomy): domain Eukaryota; kingdom Metazoa; phylum Arthropoda; class Insecta; order Hymenoptera; family Apidae; genus Bombus; species Bombus hypnorum. Next base: position 547,588 of record CAJVQY020000002.1, read on the forward strand.
GTATATATGGGGTTTGTGGTCGGTGAAAATAGTGAAATCTCTACCATCGACGTCGTATCTAAATCGTTTCACCGCGGTGTAAATCGCGAGTAGTTCTCGGTCGTACGCGCTGTACTTTTGTTGTGCGAGGGATTGCAATTTTGTCATAAAACCTAACGATTGCTAGGTTTCGTTAACGCGCTGTTGAAGTGCCACTCCTATGGCGTAATCGGATGCATCGACGGCGAGGCTGACGGGCGCGCCAGGAATCGGATGCGCTAACATTGTCGCGTTAGCTAAGGTGCATTTCGACTCGCGGAAGTTATTTTCGGCTTGTTCGGACCACTCGATAGATGCGTTGCACTTCGTTGTGCCTTTCAACAAGTCGTCGAGTGATTGAAGGATTTTCGCTGCCCCCGGTATGAAACGTCTTTAAATTTACTTTCGTAGATCTTTAACGGTCGTGGGTAGCGGTGCTTTAATTATTGCGTCGACGCGTTCGGCTAATGACTTTATCCCCTCGGCAGTAACCGTGTAACCGAGAAATTTTATTTCGCTGACGCCGAATTCAGATTTCGCGAGATTTATTACGACCCAATAATCGTCGAGGCGTTTAAACAAAATGCGCATGTGTTCGCGGTGTCGTTTTTCGTTTTCGGTCACAATTAAGAAATCGTCTATGTACGCGTAGATAATTACTATATCCGGCCTATTTTCAATCGCGCATTGATACATCATGTCTTGCGCCATCTTGCAGCTATTTAGATTAATTTGTAGTATTTTCATTTTCTTTCCTGGCTACTTTGCCTCAACGTTTCCTATAGCTGGGGTATGCTAGTGACCCCGTCACGTGATTAAATTTAGTGCCTATTTCCTTACTGCATATAGCACAACGGGGCTAATTTGGGCACACAGGTATTGTTCGGAATTTTAGTTGGCCGCCCGTTTATGACACGGACAGACCCATTCCTCTCGTTAGGAAATTCTGAATTACATGTCCTCCCAAGGCGGTAAACGTAATGACTCGAGGCCAGGAAAAACCCCAGGAAAGGACCAGCCAGAAGGGCACGGTGAAGAGAAGAAATCCAACGGCGGTAGGAGAGAATCAGGAACGGGGGAGTTCAGTTCATCTTCAACCATCGGGCAGTACAGACTTAGGACGACAGTAGTCCTCACTTAGTTCGGTTAAGTGCTACAACTAGTACAAATAAAGTGCCGTATAAATCTAACACTCGATTTATTTCATCTGCTCCACCTTGAACGTTAAGTCATTCGAGGTACGCGATATCGACCGATCGGTTTGACCTGACCGGTTGCTCTTTAGTCGATAATACGCAACAGGTATTGTGTGATCCTTTTCTCTGCATTTCCTGCAGACCTCTTTGCCCGGACTTATCGTTCTGCATTTATTTGCCGTATGCCCAAACATGTGGCCTCTAAAACATTTAATCGCGTTCTGTAAGATCCTTATCGCGCCTATGGTTAGGCCCGTCCTCATCCTGATGTTAACGCCACACTTATTAACGTAAACTTTCGGTAACACCGCAATCGCCGACTGTGTGCTCCACGGTGTCCGTCTCATTGTTTTGACTGCTACTTCCCTAAAGTCTTTAATTTTTAGCTCGTCGACTAAGGACTCGACAAGCTCCTCCCTACTAACGTAGGCCTCTTGTGATTTCGTCTACAATCGTTGGCATGTTTGAGCGACGTTTCGAAGCCCAAACATCATATTGGTCGCTTCGAATAGACCGAATAGTATTGTGATCGCTGTCTTTGGTACGTCTTCCAGCGCGATCGGAATTTGATTCTAAGCGCGAACGAGATCGATTTTGGAAAATATGCGCTTACCAAGAAGATTCTGCGCGAAGTCCTCGATGTACGGTGGTGAGTCTGAGGATAATCGCCACACTGTCGAATCCTTCCGTCCTTTTTCGGTACGATGTGTAAGGGTGATGCCCACGGGCTTCTCGATGGCCGCATCATACCTTGTTCGATCATTACTTCGAATTCCGCCTTCGCCTGGTTGAGTCGATCGGGGGCGAGGCGGTGTGGTTTGGCGTGGACAGGAGGTCCGGGCGTCGTGCTGATGTAGTGTTGCGCCCCATGCCGTATCGCACTTCTCCGGAACACTGGCGGTCTCGTGAGATCGGGAAATTCCGCCAGCAGTTTATAGTGCGGTGAATCTCCGGTGATTGTTTTTATCGATGCACGTCAGCCGTGGCGGCGAATCCTTTCGTCGATAGTCGGGTTGTTGTGTCGAGGAGCCGTTTGTTGCAAGGGTCTACGAGCAACCCGTTCTGGCTCAGAAAATCAACACCGATGATAGGCGTTTGCACATCAGCCACTACAAAACGCCATTTGAAAGCTCGGCGTAGCGATAAATTGAGGGGAACTGTAACGGTACCGTATGTCGCGATCCGCGTTCCGTTGGCCGCGAACAGTTCATAGTCGGTTTTGTTCGCTTTTCCGCGAATCTTACTGCGCGGATAAACACAAGTGTCAGCACCGGTGTCCACTAAATACGAGGTGAAAATATTTCAAGACAGGAATTTTTATTCCAATTAGCTACAGAGCTAATTTGAGAGTTGAGTATACAGAATTGTGGGGAGAAAATCATGCGATAAAACTATCAACAAGTTCAGATACATTACCACGAAAAGCTTGTAAGGTAAGAAATTGTAAAGGTTACAAAACTACGAAGATCTGTTCAACATACGGGAAATATGTATGCGGAAAATGTACATTTGATAATAAGATAATGTTACGCCGCGCGACCCTCAACCTAGACCAGGTCATACACCGCGGGCCAGACGGACGCCAGATGTCCATTCATCCTTACGGCGGACCCCCATTAAGCATAAGGGCCCCTCATAAATCCCAGTAATTTGCAAGCGAAGGTCCTTCAGACCCAACAAATAGCCTTTTTTAAGTTACCTTTTTTACGATTATTGTCTACTACGGCTCGACCCGGGAAAGTTAGTTTTTCTAACTTTCGATGCAACTTTCCTTTTAATAGCCACTTTCTATCGAGGGCAGCTAAGACCCTTCCTAGGCCATCAACCTTCGTTTAACCAATTAACAACGAAGCCTACTTCCCTCACCCTCTGAGGCGAAACCGTCGCCAAATCCGATGGTCCTGTACGCTAGACACAGTCATCGCTAGCTTTCCTACGACACAGCATCGTCGCTGTACCTCAGTCTGGTATCAGTCTCATCTCAGTCTGGTCTGAGTCTCGTCTCAGTCTCGTCTTGGTACGCTTCTCAAGTCAACGCTACACGTCAAGCAATTGGAGTCTACATCAAGAATCCACGCAAGTCAGTCGGCATACTACATTCTCGTCCTCTACGACATCGTCACCGAATTTGACTGACTTGCCATCGTTCATACAGTCAACATCCTTCGACCGGGTTTACACCCGAAGATCAGTCACTTACATATCTTATACACACGCAACAGCGTGACTATCACCTGCATAAAGTTGTTGGAATAAACAGTGCTTTATAACTCATTACATCAGTGTATATTCAATCAACCACCTCTGTTGTCCTAAACGAAACAGGGGAGCGACTACTTCGCGGCGTCGATTAACTGAATCGTAGCGAGAATTTACGCCTCTCGCTGACGCGTATTCCTAGCGACCGTGTCTCTCCGCGAACGGTCGTAACAGATAGTTTGTAAAAAATGCAGCGGAGTTGAATAAGATATCTCTATATAAATTAAAGTGTAATTTTATGAATGCGTTATAATGAATTTTATGAAATGAATTACATACGATTTGATAAACAGAGGCGTATTTAAGAATATCTTTTGTAGTCATTGTAAAAATATAAATAAATTGAAAACAATAAACCGAGTCCCATGATATAATAAATAACACGGTCTGATATTGCCGAAAACTAGTATCTATATTCAATGATTTTATCAGCTTCTTAATCTTCGTGTTCTATTATATTATTGATCCTCTTCTCTAACTCACATAGTACGGTTGTCTTCTTTCTGCATTTCGATTTCCCATAAACTTCTTTAATACTTTGCCGTTCGCATAAATTTACTAGTGATTTTAATTAATAGCTGTATGATACTAACGTGTTGTCACCGAACACTAACATTTGGTTTGCAACATGTTGTTGCTACCGGGAGTGAAAGTGTTAATATCCGCTACTGCTATGAGGTTTCGAAGCTCTTTCATATTTACCGTAAAGTTTCTCTAATTCGAGCGCTTGATGACGAGCGTCAGTGGACGTAAATACATTTTGAAAAAATTCTGAAAGCGTTGCCTTCAACCTTCTCAGTTGTTGTCTTGCATCGGGGTACATGCCTTTTTCAGCCACTCTCATTCTTCTTGCTGCTCTTTAAATGAAAGGATTCGTCAGTTTCCAACTCCTTTTGCATTTTTTCTTACGTTGCTATTGCATATATTTTATTTTCATATAGCAGTAATTTTTGCGATTAATGCCTTGTCTTTGTAATTGTCGGAAAGAATGACGTCCAATAGATAGCACGTTAATTTTTACGATCAAGATCGTGAAATCTAATTATCGCGATCAAATGTACGCGCTTGAATCGCGACAGATCATCCTCCACAGATCATCTCCTACACGATTTTCTTTAAAAACGTACACGTTATCGGATATATATGTGTATATTTCTTTTTCTTGTTCTGTCCTTCCTTTAGCTTGTTTTACAGCTGCTCGGCTTGCATATTTAGTTAGTTTATCTTAATTATTAACATACCCTTTCAGATACACATACAAACACTGTCGCACGACTTTGCTCGTACACTCCACGCCACATATCGTATTTGTACCTTCTTAGTTCGTCTACGAATCTGTAAAAATATTACAAAGGACCATCTTATTTCTACCACCTGTTAGATCGAATAATTCGGTCGTCGTTGTTCGACGGTCTATATTTTACTACATTTATCAATATTACAAAATTAAATTTTTACAAATGTATTTGAACTATTGACGAATCAACGAGAAATTATTCATTAGCTTAGGAAATATATCGTAATACAGTGAGAAACACTGAAAGATCAACCATTATCGTGTCTCGTATCATCATAGTCGACAGATTCGTTTACTTTTAAGTGTCTTATCGTTTAGACAAGCGGCTGGACAAAAGTTGATTGTTTCTTCGCGTCGTCTCGCAGAAACGAAAACATTGAGACTATCGCTTGTGTAATAGAAATCGGCGCTGCATCGGCACTGTGCTGCGTTTTTTGTATTCTTTTCTGTAGGATAATTTATGAAGCATTCGTCAAGATTCATCCTCGGTTTATCCAGACCAGTATCTCACTAATGGATTGTTTAGTTTCTTCCACCTTGTTTGTTTCGGCAAGTACAAACCTTACAATTCTCTTTGAATCCTTTGAGGACGGATTAATATTTTGCAAAATCTCTTCTTAACTGGCTAAAGCTACCAGTGATTGGAAGGGTTTGAAAATTTTATAGCTAAAATGTGCTCAGACGAGTGAGAGCAGGCTTCTCCCTTTAAAGGTTCCAGAAGGAACATTACAGCACTTCCCCGATTTACCAATATGCGAATATTAGATGCTAAATCGTCGTGCTGAATTTGTTTATTTCGCAGGTTTTAATGTACAGATGAGAATATTTTTCGGCGTATAAACGTCGTGCCTTTGTGCTATTGCCACCTACCGACGGTAGCAAAAATGCATGCACGAATGTTCTCTAACTCTATACATGTTATAATAAAAATATAAAATATTCCTATCTTTATTCCATTAGGGTCAAATTTAGGTGGCATTGTGATGATAACTTGTATGTAAAAACGTTAATACCAAAATGGGTGAGTGAATAAATATAGTGGAAATCAATAGTTTCTGTAATATTGACGCTTGAAGGAGAAATGTTTGGACCTACGGTAAGGAGTTCTCCAGGGACTGACTCCTCCGCGGGACTTCTTCCACGAAGAGCGTTTCCGTGTCTTTCCATTAAAAGCTAATAACGAGACGTGCCGGGTACCGACAAGTCGGATTAAAGCAGTGAAAATTATCATCGTGCCACATCGAACGTCCACATTTATGTAGCTACATGTGAATAGGATAACACAGACGAAAAATGATGTTACGGGATATAGGTATATATATACATGTAGTATCGTGGAAAAGGGCCTAGGAAACATCAACAATGTCGCGAGAGCCGAGGCGCCGTCGGGTCCATTAATGTGTCGTCGATATTTTCAATTGTATAGTTTTGTAGGAAAAGCCTATGTGACTCTAGCAACGAGCGTCTGCGGAACACCTGCGTGGTGGGCCTAAGAAAAGACAGAGAGATGCTAGAACGGCCAGAATGTGAGTTTAGATGCGACAGTGTCGGTGGAGAGTTCAGTTGAGAAACGACAATGCGTCTGTTGAAAAGTCAGAGAGAGTCAGTGGAGAAGTCGCAGAATGTGAGTGGAGAAGACGGAGAGTATGAATCGGGAAGTTGAGAGCCGAGTATGATAGTAAGACGTACGACGATATTGTAATCAGTTTCTGTATTGAGTATTACTTGCTAAACTAAACTTAACTCCAAATAAAGCATCATTACTTGCCTTACTCTAAGACCCATATAAGTTACCACATATTTTTGGAGGCTCGAGCAGGGATTTAGGCGCCAACAACAAGTGAAGAGTTTAAATGACTGTTTATTCGTGATATCTCAGAACAATGACTGACTTCAAGGCAGGAGAAGCAGATTTGACTGACAAGCAGGTGGCTTAGATGCAAATACCTGAGCTGAAAGGCGAACTGAGGAGACGACAGCTGAGAATAGCGAGCTGGTAGCGTGATTGCTTGCTGCGTTACGCTTAGAGCGGGAACGCGGTGCGCGAGAGGATGATGCAGATGATGACAATGACGGCGATTTAGAAGACGACGACGACGATAAGATTGCCGTGCTTGGGGACCGTTTAGACGTTCACGGTCTAGGAAATCGCAATCTCGATAATCAAGACGGCGGAGTTCGGGAAACTCCGGGAGTTAGGTTATGGCGGCAAGTAGACAGGATGTTAGCAGTGCGCTCAGTACGAATAGATCGCAATTCTGCGGAAAAAGGGAATCTTAAAACGCGGATTGTGTCTGAGAACATAGTGCTAGTGCTACTGACCCGCTGGGAATATAAATCTCAGTGGAGGGACAGTGAAAAGTGTAATAAACTCGTTCTGAAAACAGTGACTAAACCGTTAGAGTTTTAGGTTACGTGCGCACAAGATAGTGCGCGTGCGCGGGTCCGCGCGCAGGGTAATTGAACATTAGAGCGCGTGCGCACGAGGTGCGCGTGCGCATGGCGCGCGCGCAGGTCCGGTGCGAGTCAGTACGCGTGCGCGGAGTGAGTGCGCAGGTGAGGTACGCGAAATAAGTGTGCCTGAGTTTATTACGCGTACGAGGGACACCCTATTGAGTGGAGAGACTGCAGACACTGCCGCAAGGCCGCCTACACACAGTTATCGACGGAAACCTTACTTGCCGACTGAGGACGCCACTGGCAAGTTTTTTGGACACGAGTGGGAACATTTGGAGGGACTTATAAAGATCTTACGACGACTGGCTACGTTTACGGACTTTGTTTGGATGGTAAATATGGATAAAGTCAATAAAAGTAAACACTTACGGCTCAGGGGCTTTCAGAGCCTCTAGGCCCCGACGGTGACTCGAGTAGCGTCCCAGGCTCGACCCGACGGTCATCTAGCGACTGGACGAACGGCGAGGGGAAGGTCGATCCCAGGGCCTTCTTTCGTTCGGTAACCACGACCGGGGATCAAGGAGCAATACGCTTCGCTAAAGAGGAGAAGGGAAAAGGAACCGCCACGAGGAGATTCCTGGAATTCGAAGAGGATATAACGGATATCATCGAAGTAGTTGGGACCCCTTCGCAAGCAGCAAAAGGCGATCCAAATCGTCAAGGAGGAAACCTTGAAAGGCGATAGGATCGTCAAATACTTGAAAAAACACCAGAGGAGGAAATGGCGTTCAGGTCAACGAGAAGTATGGCCAAAAGCCCGCCGAAGGACGTGAAGGAAGGAGCTGCCAGCACCTCGGAGATGGACACGCAGCCAGAGGTGTCGGACAGCGGTAGCGAAGTAACAGGAGTAAGGGAACAGATAAGGAGAAAGGCCATTGTGAACAGAGCAGGACTCGAGAACAATGAAGTAGAGGACGACAATATCGTCATAAAACTCAGCGAATGGAGGGCGATGACGAAGATCATCAGTGAAGTCTTCCTGGAAATACATGGTCTGGCTGATAGGCTGTACCTCATGGCGAAGAAAGACGCCAATATTAAAAAAAGGAGGGTAGCCATCAAGGACAAGGCAGACAAACTAAATGCTATGCTGAATGAAGTTAGGAGTAAGAAGGGGCTAGGACGATCAGAACCATCAGAACGACGACTGCCCCCGATAGAAAAGAAGAGAAGAAAGGCAAGAGGAAGGAGATACCGCCCATCGATTCGAAGAACGATAACAAAAAGAGAAGACCGGCGAATAGGGAAGTTTCCTACGCCAAAGTTTGTGCCGTCCAGGGTTCGGCGAAAGCAAATGAGTACCACACGGACAGTGGCGGTAGAGAAGATTGGACCGTCGTCCGAGGGAAGAAGGAAAGAAGAAGGGACGATACAGAAATGGATAGAGGTGCCAAAGAGGACAAGGAAACTAAGGCCAAGCCTAAGAAGATGGAAAGGCCGAAGAGGGTGCGTAATAAGCCCGAAGCCATCCTTGTCAAAGTAGGACAGGATGAGAAATGGATCCAGGCCTACAAAGAGATGATGGGGGCGAAGGATGCCCTAAGAGAAAGTAATGCTATCAGAAAAACAAAACTAGGTGACATTCTTATCGAAATGAAGACAGGATGCGATGTCAGCAAGGCTGTGGTGGATCTTAACATAGCGTTAGGAGGAAAACTAAGAGCGCAACCAATACGGGATAAGACCTCAGCAGAGGTAAAAGAAGTAGATCCCTTCATGACCAAGGAGGAACTAGCCAGGGAGCTAGAAGTCCAACTTGGCATCAAAGATAGCAGTGAGGTGGAAGTGAAAACCTCCAGAATGGCACCGTGGGGCACCCAGTCGGCAATAGTAACGCTGCCGAAGGTTTATCTAAACAAGGATGGGTCAAGCCGTAAGATCAGAACCGGCCTGATGATAGGCACGATAAAGACGCTACCAAACGTAGTGAAATGCTACAGATGCCATACGTTTGGTCATATCGCGAACAAATGCACAGCGATAAGTCCCGGGAAGGAACTATGTAGGAAGTGCGGGAGCAAAGAACACACGATAGCTGCCTGCACTAACGCGCCGTGCTGCGCCATATGCAGCAAGGTCAAAGGAATCAGATTTGATCACGTGACCGGGTCGCTGGCCTGCCCAGAATATAGAAGGCTGTTGAGAAGAAAATGAAGATTTTACAGATAAATCTCAACAGATGGAAGCTGGCGCAGGTCCTGATGCACCAATGCGCGATCGAATATAGACCTGATATCGTGGTCATATCGGAGCCAAACAGACAGGTTCCGTATAGGATTAACGATACTAAAGGAGACGCATCCATATGGGTCACCCTTTCTAACGGTGAACTTCTGAACGAGACTACTGCGGTCAAGAACAACGGAATCGTAGGCATATGCGTCGGAGGCGTTTTCTGCATCAGCGGATACTGCTCGCCTAACTTAAACAAACAGGACTATGTGTCATACATAGACACATTGTCATCAGTAATAAAGGATGATGCCAGGAGACACGACAAGATTGTCGTAGCCGGCAATTTCAACGCAAAGTCGACCTGTTGGGGAGGAACGACCACGGACAAAAGGGAAAGAGTCTTGATGGAGACACTCTGTGGTTATGGAGTGTTCCCACTGACACTCAAGGAAAAATATACCTTCAGCAAGAACGGGAGGACGAGTTGTCCTGACATAATTAGTGTATCGAATAAGGTCAATGAGATGCACGTGGAAAGCGTGGTCTTGGACAAGTATTCGGCCTCTGGCCATCTATATATAATGCATAGTTTTAAATTGAGGACAACAAGAAAGGCGTCAAAGTTCTTCAGATCCGTAACGATGGACCTAGCGCTAGACGAGTTTTCAAATGGGTTTGACGACACTGTGAAGGTGATAGACCAAGAAAAGGATAACGGAGCGGACAGGGCTGAGCTCATGCAGAAGTGCATCGAGAGAACGTGCGATGGGATGTTAAAGAAGGTATGTGTTGCGACCAATAGGAAGTACGCGAACTATTGGTGGAACGCGGAAATCGCGGAACTCAGAACACAGACCCACAAGGCGTTAAGGAAGGCGACGAGAGAGAGAAAGAAAGATCTCGGCAATACCGATCTCCTCGTCACCATATACAAGAGAATCATGAAGAGATGTGTAGCGGACGCGAACAGGACAGTTCGAATCCTGTTGTTGTTTTGCTTCGGAGCAGTAAGACCGTTAGGTCGTAAACATGATGATGAGCAACGAACTCCGAGTAAAAACAATGTCACCGCTACTTTAACCTGTCAAACGGTTAAGTTCAAATTTTCCGGTTATCCCCCGACCAGTATAAATAATCAGACGCGATTCGAATCGAGTTTAGTTTTTGGAGCAACATAATAGATAATTCGAGCATCCATCGAGTTCCTCGAGAATACATTATTTATTGCGACATATCTGACTACATTGGTACCAAATAACTTTGTTTGGAAATAAATTTTATATACATAATATTTGGATAACTTCGGAATAACCTCTCCTCTACAGATGTAAGAGCGAGGGGCAAGCCAATAACATGCCAATCGATATGGTGGAAACGATCACAAAAAGACTGTTCACCATAGGACATGGGCCGTCGCGCTATGAAGACCACGAAGAAAGTGAGACTGACGAGGATGGAAGTAACAACATCACCATTGACGTAGACGATGTCAAAGACATCGCCCGAAGGATTAATACGAAGAAGGCCGCAGGAGTGGACGGCGTCCCAGGTAAGATCGCGAGGCTCATAGGGAGCCGCAGGAGCGAGTTGGTGGCCAGTGTGATGAACGGCATCACCGACACAGGACGGATCCCCGAGTGGTGGAAGACGGCCAGGGTAATATTGCTAAGGAAGCCGGATAAGGATCCTAGACTTCCTAACGCGTATCGGCCAACAAGCATACTCCCAGTCATGAGCAAAATCTGGGAGAAATGCTTCAAAAAGATCAGAGAAAGATGCATAGGAGAGGATCCGTTTCATCGAAGGCAGTACGGCTTTAGAAAAAAGAGGAGTGCGGTGGATGCCATCAAGCAGGTGAAGTTTGCCGATACCTGCAAACAGAGGAGGGTAATCTGCGTGATGATCGCACTGGACATTAGCAATGCCTTCAACTCGCTCAGCTGGGAGAGTATCATCAAGGAATTCGACAGGAGGAAGTTGCCATGGAAGAATTGAAGAATGATTGGCAACTACCTCTCCGGAGGAAGGATTATACTAAGCAACCAGTATGGCACAGTAGAACACGAAGTGGCGACTGGAGTTCCACAGGGATCTGTTCTCGGAGCACTCCTGTGGAATTTGGTACATGATCGACTACTCGAGAGGCTCGACAACATGGTAATGGTCAGGGCAACAGCCTTCGCGGACGACCTGGCCATTACGTGTGCCGTCGAGAAGAACGAAGGGGCGTCCGCCAAAGTCAACGCCATGCTGAAGACCGCCAACGACTGGTGCAAGAGTGTCGGTCTCACGCTCGCGACAGAAAAGACGGAGGTAATGCTCATCACCCGGATGAGGGTGCCGAGAATCATCGGACTTAATTTGGGTTCCTCGGACACCGTAATGGGCGAGCACATCAAATACCTCGGTGTCACGATCGATACTCATAGGAAATTCGACATACGCGTCGAGATGGTATGTAGTAAAGCAAATAAGCTGACTGGAGCCCTTAGGGGCATCCTACCGAACATCAACGGGCCGCCCAGCTTGGCTCGTAGAGTCTACTACAACGTATGGGAATCCATCGTGACCTATGGTGCACTGGTGTGGGCGGGCGCGGCTGACATCAACAGAAACAAGAAAACGCTAGGAAGGGCATAAAGAACAGCCCTGTGTATAACATCGACTGCGTACCGCACTGTCTCCCACGCAGCGCTATGTGCGTTGACTGGTAACTTACTGATCCACATAAAAGTGAAGATGTTGAGAGAAATATATCTGAGGACTAGGATCCATAAGACCAGAATCGGCGTAGGAGACGACAGTACGATTAAGGACGAGTTGGAGACTATTCAAATGAAAGCGTTTGACGTAGAGAACTCGCTAGAGAAATTCAGCGGGGACGATCTGCTGAGTATAAATCGGTGGATAGAGGACTTTGAAGAAATGGCGGAAGTGTGTGGTTGGTCAGACATCCACATGGTAGTTTTCACAAAGAAACTGCTCACAGGCTCCGCTCAATCTTTTGTACGACAAGAACGATGCACGAAGTCCTGGGCGAAGCTCAAAAAGGCGCTGAAAGACGAATTTGAGAATGCAGTGAGTGATCAGCAGATACATCGGGAGTTAGCGCGTAGAACGAAAAGATCAAATGAGAGTCTACAGCAATACATGTATAGTATGCGCGAGATTGTGGGACTTTCTTGTCCCGCAACAACTTGTTGTCTTGAAAACAAAATTCGCGGAACGCAAGGATGATAAAGGAAAACGATCAGAGATGCGAGATCAGTCGAGGCAAACAGTTAGTGACAAAAAAAGATGTTTCAGTTGTGGCAGTGCGGATCATTTAAATGCTAAGTGTCCGGAGAAAGAAAAAGGTGCTAAGTGCTTTAAATGCAACGAATTTGGACATATGGCGGCGAAGTGTACAGCACGACCAAAAGAGACTGACTTCATTTCAAGACCCGAGAAGAAGAAATACATGAAAGAAGTGTCGATAGAGCACTGCAAGCTTATATCGGCAGAGGATACGGGTAGCGATGTCACATTTATACGATCAGACGAGTATGCGAGGATAGGAGCACCACCTCTAGGAAATTGTAAACTTAGGTTTGATGGTTTGATGATTTTGGTTCCACAGGCAATGAGACCTGGAGCGAATTTGGACGGGAAAAACTCCTTTTCAGCCACTTCTCGGGGTCGAAATGCGAATTAAAGGAGATGCACAAGTTAGAAAGTTAATCGACGAAGAATGAGCTGTGAAGTTCGAAGAACAACGTCGCGAGCTACATGAGGTCGCAAAAAGGAAGATCGCCGCAACTCAAGAAGAGAATCGAAGAAATTATGATAAAAGACGAAGGAGTGCGAAACAGTACCGACGGGGGGATTTAGTGGCCATAAAGAGAACCCAGTTTGGCTCAGGATTAAAACTCGGAGGAAGATTCTTTATTCTTGGATTCTTGCTATTTCAGTACCCCACATAACATTGTTTCATTTTGAAGCAACAGTGTGTGCAATGTGTATTGTTTGTGGTGTATATGGCAAGTACTAATATAATACTTTGCCATAGACCTCGGTCTCATTGATCGAGCAATGGACATAACGTCACCAAATGATAGATTTCCATTATGTTTCAGATTCTCTGCCTTTTTCGGTCCCTAGGTGGCTGCTTCAATACTTTAATTATTAAGGGATCCCTTCAATCCCTTAATTACTAAGGAATTAATTATTATCTTAGGTGGTTCCTTCAATACTGTTACGTCGGGCGACACTCTACCTAGACCAGGCCACACACCGCGGGCAAGATGGGAACCAGATGTCCGCTCATCCTTACTGCGTACACTCAACAGTCTTAAGGACCCATTGTAAATCTTAAGAATTCGTTAGCTAAGGTCGATGGAACAGTTTGGAAAGAACTAGATGCAAGTTTCAAACCTGGCAGGAAACCAGTTCATAATATTTTTAGGGGTGTGTCAGGTCCGACAGGATATGCTAAACGGCATATAGTGAAAGGACAAGTAAAGACAACATTTTATCTTATCATTGATCACCGTATAAGGGATCATATAATAAAATGTACGAAAGAAGAAGCATTTAGAGTATTGGGGACTAAGTGGGAGCTAGATACAACAAAACTAGATGCATTTATTGCTCTGCTATACGCCCGCGGTGCATATCAGGCAAAGAACATAGATGTCTCTTATTTGTGGAATAAAATTTGGGGACCTGCATTTTTTTCAAAAACAATGAGCAGGAATGATTTTACTGAAATTATGAAGTTTATAGGATTTGATAAGAAGAGCGAAAGAAGCCAGCGTTTACGAACCAATAAATTTGCAATGGTATCTACAGTGTGGGACCGATTTATAGAGAATTCACAAAATTGTTATAAATCTGGTGCATATATTACTGATGATGAGCAATTGTTTCCGTCGAAAACTAGGTGTAGATTTACCCAGTATATGCCGAACAAACCAGACAAATTCAGCATAAAATTCTGGTTGGCGTGTGATGTGAATAGCAAGTATACAATAAATGGATTTCCCTATTTGGGAAAGGATGAGAAGAGAGAAAATTCAACTTCACTTGGAGAATTCGTTGCTCTGAGGCTGATGGAACCATTCACAGGATGTGGAAGGAACCTAACAACAGATAATTTTTTTACGAGTGCATCACTGGCAATAAAGCTACTCGCAAAAAAAACTACCATCGTTGGAACAATCCGTGAAAATAAACGGGAATTGCCAAAGATAGTCAAAGATCGAAAGGACAAAATAACTCTGTTTTCAAGCAAATTTTATATTTCAAATCAAATTTCTTTTACGGTGTATAAACGCAAACCAACAAAAAAAATGTTTGTGCTAAGTTCCATGCATAAAGCGATAGAAATTGAAAAAAGCAATAAACGTATACCGGGAACGATTAGATTTAATGATACAAAATTTGGAGTAGATATAGTGGACCAGATGTCAAGGAAATACAGCGTGAAATCAAAATCTTGTAGGTGGCCCCTCCAGGTATTTTTCAACATTTTGGACCTAGGTGGAATAAATTCCTCGATTTTGTATAAAGAAACAACCAATGAAAATATTTCAAGACAGGTATTTTTATTCCAATTAGCTAAAATCATGCTATAAAACTATCAACAAGTTCCGATACGTTAGCACGAAAAACTTGTCAAGTGAGAAATTGTAAAGGTTACAAAACTACAAAAATCTGTTCAACATGCGGGAAATGTGTATGCGGCAAATGGACATTTGATAATAAGATAATTGGTAAAAAATGCAGCGGAGTTGAATAAGATATCTCTATATAAATTAAAGTGTAATTTTATTTAAGTCTAGAATTGAAATTAAATAAATGTAAATTTGGACGACATTTCCTGACAGATCATCATTTGATATACATTCAGTTATAAATTAACCATTATTTAAGTTAAATTATAAAAACTATTACTTTTTAAATCAGCGGTCATTTTGACCGCGCCCGGTAGGAATAGTTAGCACGAAATGTCGGTAGGTTTAGTGTTAAGCCGTCGGCGTTCGCCGAGTTTACGGACGGCTGGTCGCCTTTTCCTGTTTCCACTTACACGGGGATCGACACTTTCTCGCACGTTCGCGGAATACTTCGTGATAATAACACAGGTCGGAATGGCCTGGAACGGCTCCGACTTCTTGATCGCCTGTGTCGACGCGGACGGTGGTTAATGTTCATCGCACTAACCTCGGTCCTTAATTGGTTCATCTGGGCGTTAAACGTATTAAAAAGCCCGAGCCAGGGAGCCTCAGCCGGTTCCGCGTGCGCCGGGTGGCCCGCTATCGTTGGTCACCTGCGAAGTATGTCCCGTATCTCCTTTGAACTCCTCCGCGATGAGGTCCGCTGATCGCATCGTATGCGCCTGATGCGGGCGGCGAGCTTCCTCAGATGGTGGTAAAATTGGGACGGTTTCCTATCGCCCATTTCTTCACTCTCCACCAACTTTTTTACGCGATCGCTATCCGAGTCCGTAAGGATGCGAATGAGTTCATTTTTTAATTTCACATACCGTCCGATGGCTGGCCGGTCCGTCATAACGCTCTCTACCTGCTGGAGGAGCTGGCCGTCGAGGCTCTTTGTAAGGGTCGCGAACCTCACCTTATCAATGCAAACCAAACTGTAATGTTGGAGGGTTGCAGCGGAGGCATTGTAACCGCGACACTACCCGTAGCCTTAACATCGTTTTTCGTAGTCACCATCTTAATGTTTTCTATCACGTCGGGGTCACCAATGTGAAGGTTGTTTACTCATGTTCAACTCACGTCGGGGTAACCAATTTGTAGAGGTTTATGTGTAGACGGCGGTTGGTCCGCTAATGGATCGCCAATGACTCATTAATTAGATCGCTGATAATTCGTTAATAACTGGTTGATAACTGATCGACAACTGACTGTAACTCATTTCCTTGCGATCGCGTCCATTTATTTATACTTGTTGAGATATGTATAATTTTCTCTGCTAGACTGGGTTAAATGCGTAGTAGAGATGCTTGTATGTGAGTGTCGGTGTGTGGAGGTGTGTGTGTGCGCGGCGTCTCGAAAACAGATGAGTGTAAACTAGTCAGTCGGTTAACAGTCGGGTATGGAAGAAAGTGCTGAGACGCGTGCAAGTGTGTATAGATGAATATATAAGAAATCGTCCATGAAATAAATATATTACTATTTTAATATAAATCCTCAGTGTAAATTTAGTGTTCCCATAACATTACTTCGGCTTCAAAGATCCACAATTCTCAACAATACTGGTCGGGGCAGAACCGGAAAATTCGAATTCGTCTACGTTTGACGGTTGCACGAAGCGGCGACATTGTTTTGCCAGAAGTTTATTTGTTCTTACATTACTTGGAACCTAATGGTCTTGATACTCCGAAGCAAAACAACAACATGATTTGAATTGTTCTCTAAATCATGTGCCGCTACATATTATAACCTGTTAACCTCAGTGTTATACTAACTCAACCACCTCTATTATCCTAACAGAAATGAGGGAACAAACAATCACCAAAGAAGAATTTTGGACATTCATCGCAGTTATTATAAATATGGGGACGATGCCAGTGGTCAATATACAAGAATATTGGTCAAGGCACCAAACAAGCCACATTCCATTTTATTCCGATACATCTACAAGAGATAGATTTACGCAAATTTTTCGGATGTTACAGGTTACAAATAGTTTCAGCACAAGGTGCTAACTCTACAACACGTTTGCAGCTAATAAGTGGTTATCTTGATTATATAAACTCCAAATTTTTTAACTATTTTATAACGAGCGAGCAAATTTCCGTCGACGAGTCTGATATAAAATTCAAAGGTCGAATTTCGTTTATCGCGTACAAGCCGAAAAAACCCCAACAAAACGGGGTATTTGAATCTATACATTAGCAGATTCTAATACTTGCTGCGTTATCAGAAACTACAGTTGTTATTTTACTTTTCAATTACCAATTCTGAAATACAGCCTCTAAACTATCCGCACTTACTTTGTCAGAGAGAATATTTATATATTCCCGGGTTATATTTGCGGAATTCTACCTTACTATGAGAGCCTTACAACACAAACAATGATAAGACCGGACCTTCCAGTATCCACTATAATTTCATTACACTTCTATACAATGTTATTGAATAAAATATCCAAATCGCAAAGACATCATATGTTTACAGGCCGTTATTACAACAGTTACATTTTGGCTACTGAATTACATAAATTAAAATGTTATTTGACCGGCACAATATTGATAAACAGAAAAGAATTGCCAGATGGGATAAAAAAACCAAATCTGAAAAAATACCGATGACAGCTTATCGCATGAACAATAATTTGGTTCTAGCGTGGAAGGATAAAAGGATCGTCACATTATTGACAAATTGGCATAATACAGAGATGGGTATCGTGGAAAGAACTCTCCGTCATGGAACTTGGACTGTCGTCAAAGAAGCTACTGTAATTATAAATTACATCAAGTTCGTGGGAGAGTTGATCGGGCTGATAAGTATGCCTCGACATACTGTTTTATGAGAAAGTCATTGAAGTGGTAGCGCGAGTTATTTTGGGGAGGGGGGAGGGATTTCTTTAATTAATTTATATATTCTATATAGATTAGTAAAAAAGAAAAAGAACGAAAGGTCACTTATCCACCTGTGATTTATAAAAACTTTGGTAGACCAGTTGAGAGGAGATTTCCGACAACCGATGTCGACTGCTAATTGTGATGAAATTCGGTTAAATGGAAAGTTCCATGTAATTTTAAGAGAATGGTTAACCAGAATACAAAGAATCCAAGGCGAATTGGATAGATAACAATACCTTGTATCACTATAGATTTATGTACAAATATGAATATTAATATGAATTTTCTCCAGCAAAATAAGTACGGGTAGTTTATAGGCTGTATTTCAGAATAGGCAATTGTAAAGTAAAATGACAACTGTAGTTTCTGATAACGCAGCGAGTATTAAAGCTGCAATCATGACATGTATCAAATATAGCAGCACCGTAGCAAAGGACAAATTGCAAAGAATGCAGAATTTTGTAAATGTGCCCAACCAAATTGATAACAAAAGTGGCAACAAGATGAAATTCTACATATCAAATATTCAATAGACTAATCGAACAACAATGGGCTGTAATATTAACTTTGTCAACATTAATATTATCATTTTGAATTATTAATAGATTTAGTGTGGAATGCCCTTAGCATAATTGCACCCACTTTAGTGATATTTTTCATACTTACAGAGGAAATTGATAGAGATAAAATAAATTTGTCTAAAATAACAGCCATTAAAAAACAACTAATAATTCCATTATATACATCCATCGAATATATTTACCTTGCGACAACAATTAATATAAATTGTATGGATTATTACATAAGAGCTGTTGAAGATAATAATTTTTATGTAATAAATACATTATTGGATTCGAAGTTTAAAATTCTGGCCGCAAAGCATTGATTCAGATGACAATATATCGCTTTGGTCGTTCCTGATACCGAAATCAAAACTACAAATATAAATGTCTCTAGATAATCTGCAATTGCGATTGAAATAAAAAATTATTTAACATCGACATATATAAGTAAATAGTAAAAGAGATTCCAATATAAGAATATTAACAAATATCCTATTTCATTTTTTATCTCAATGCCCTCAATGTTAATAAAGTTAATTAATTCTTTCTTGGTCAAAATTCTTTCAGCCACCTTTCGGGACAGGAATTTGGTATCCTTGTGAAAGTGGAAGAAGGATATAAGTTCGAAACTCTAGACACTTGCCGATAGTTATTCAGATCCTCGAACAGGATATATCGAAATTCACTCTCTGAGTTGAACTCACCGACTATTATACAGTCCATTTTAAAAGTCGTGAACTACTAAGTACTAGCAACGCGACAGGCAGATTAAATCTTAATGCCACAAAGGAACTTTGGAATATATGTCGGAGATGCAAGAAAGACCGGAGCCTTCCCTTCGCAATTTTGGGAAAAGTCCTCTAATGTTATAGTTTAGATTTTATCATAGCTGTAATTAAGCAATTTTTATCATCCGATCTGATTATAATTGTACGAGATTTGCGATAGCGAAATTGGGTTCGAGGTGACAACTGGTCGCCGAACGTAGCCACGGTCACGGGATAAACGTTTAGCTTGACGAAAGTGTAGAACGGTTGTGTGGTTTCCCTAGATATGTGGTATGTGGCGGCATACGGCCTCAAGAACGGGTCTGGTCACATATGATTGTATTTTGGAGGTGTCGATATTATGGGACACACGTTGTATTAAGAATCAAACTCCAGACAGAAATTGCTTAGCAACGGCGATTGGAACTTTCTCGATGCTTCCAACGAGTAAATAATAAACTTTTGGCAGAGATTGCTTAGCAACGGTGATTGGAACCTTCTCGATGCTTCCAGCGAGCATGTAACTAACAAAATGCAATCGTACAGCGAGAAAGAATTCCATCAGATTAGGCTTTCGTGTGATCGTCTTGGAAAGTGACACATCGAGTAATATACAGAGCGTCTCAGTGAATAATTATCCCGTTGGCCGTGGATTCGTTTGAACCCAAAGAAAACATTGTTATTAGCGTATATTAAATTCATTCTTCGTTAAATTTAGTATTCCTAAAATTTATTGTTCGTTAAACTTATTAATCGTTAGTTTTATTATTCGTTAAATTTATTATTCGTTAATCTAATCATTCGTTAAACTTATTATTTGTTAAGCTCATTGTTCATTTAACACAATATTCATTAAACCTTTGTAAAATCGTGTGCATACGTGTAAATACAATCTCTGTTTTGATAAAACAATGACTAATTCAAACGAAGAAGCGTTAGACGCCCTCAAGTCTAATGTGAATCCGACATATATATATATATATATATAAATCATAGTTATTTCCAAATTTCTATTTAAATTGGAATTGCTAAAATCCGTCATATTCCCATTTGGTAATGAGCCCAAAGCATTACACTCATTTCGAGGCAGATTGTTTATTACATCCTCCAAATAGATTAATAAGTGGGCAGTTCTATGATCTAACAAATCTGTAAATATACCTCAGCAATAGTTGCAATTATCGTATATGACTTTGACATAGGATAGTATTTCTTTTTTGCTTTTAAGAATACAGACTAATATGGATATAATTGAATGTAAATAATTATAGTTTCTTTTCGCTTGTTCCAATAATTAATCACGTTGTTCTCTTGATAGTTGCGCATCAACAAATATCGAGAGAATTTTCAGACTTGACAACTGTTTTCTTTCTAGGTGAATACTCCAATAACGTTTTTTATATCTTGTCACTCGCTCAGGACATTCTGTAATCTCTTTCAATATTATTGAAGCATCCATCAAGTTAGGAGATCTTTGTTTTTCTTGGGTAACAAATATTAATTCGCCAATCTTTGTATTTTCACGGAGGCCTGCCTTTTGTCGTTTACCACGTTCCTATAAATTAGTGAAAGATTTCGTTGTCTATCCAGGTCGAGATTTTCCAACGGGTACTTTTACTTTTCTTAGAGCCAACTTTCGTATCTTATTTTGAAAACCTGTTCCTTATAACTTATAAACAACCATCTACGTTCAAATTCATATTTTATGTAAGATATTTTATGCTGAAACGCTCGGCGTACTTCTTTCGAATAATTTCGAATTCTCCTGGTTGAACAAAATATTCTCGAGATACTTAAATTCTTTCATGAATGTTTTCATTTGTGCGTTGCAGCAATACATCAAATAATTGTTTCCGCGTCATCGGTTTAATTCCCGATGGGCCCGCAGTTTGTATCGAAAAATTTGCTGGCAGTTTCGTACTTACATATATATATATATGTCGGAGATGAAAGGAAAGCCGAAGCCCTTCCTTGGAAATTTTGGGAACATCCTCTAGTACTCTAGCCTAGATTTTATCATAGTTATAATTGTTTAAGATTTGCGATAGCGAGATTGGGTTCGAGGTGACAATTGGTCGCCGAACGTAGCCACGGTCACGGGATGGATATTTTGTTTAGCGGAGGTCTGGAGTGGTTGTATAGGTTTTCCGAGAAATGTGGTTGTGGCGGCACGAGGCTTCAAGAGCGGGCCTAACCACGTGTGATGGTGCCTCGGAGGTGCCAATACAATGGGACATACATTGTATTAGTAATCAAACTCCAGGCAGAAACTGCCTAGCAACGGCGTTTGGAACTTTCTCGATGCTTCCAACGAGTGTGTATAAAACTTCAGGCAGAAACTGCCTAGCAACGGCGTTTGGAACCTTCTCGATGCTTCCGAACGAGTATAGAAATCAAAATGCAATCGTACAGCGAGATAAATCTCCACGAGGCTAGCATTCTTGCGATTGCCTTGGAGAGTGACACATCGAGCATTTTCAACAATCGTATTCTTGCGCTTAAGATTAGTTTTCGTTTAGTAAAGAGTTATCCCGGTGACCGTGGATTCGTTTGAACCCAAAACATTATTTTATTATTATTATTATTATTATTGTTATTATTATTATTAAGCTTATTATCTGTTAAACTTAATTATTCGTATAATCTATTATTCACTAACTTTGTTGTTCATCAAACTTATTCATTAGACTTATTATTTGTTAAGCTTCGTGATAAGACTTGTATATACGTGTAAATATAATCTCGGCTTTGTGAAACGATGGCTAATCCACATGAAGAGATGTTACGCGCCGAAAATTCCAATCCCGATCCGACATATACATATTCTCGTTGAATAATTAACTGTTGGACGATCAATTCCTTATTCATACTGCAACGAACATCATAGTCTCATCCTGTAACAAACACCCTAGTCTCTGTTTCTCCTTCCTGAATCATCTCGAACTTCGACACTTTTTTTTCTCGTCATTCCTCCGTGAGCATATTATTATTGCCCATATTACTCATCCTCATTACTAGACTATAAGAATCACTTCTCCATGATAGACCAGAAGAGAATTCGGTACTGGCATGCAGTTACCTGTTACGAGTAAAATCCCTTATTTTTCAACGCGTGTCATCAAATTTCGGTAACACTCGAGTACTAAAACTGAAAATCTAAATCACGTCACAAATGCTTTAAGTGTATACCACGTATAAGTATACTGAAATATAACATAAATATAGCCAGAGAATACGCTTAAATATGATCTGAATAAACGCAGAATAATTATTCACATCAAACACGAACCGTGCGAAACTATATGTATGTAATGTTGTAATAATTTTGGAAATCAGGCGATCGATTCGTAAAAACTCAAGAATCGATTTTCTAAGTCTTCTTCCGTATCTCCTCAAAACTCTTCGCTTCTAATCTCTTCTCTCTTTCTCCTTCTAACTTTTAACTTGCCTTTCTTCTTCTTTGTTCAATCTTCGCTTCTTGAAACCTTGTGTTATTCTCTGTCCCAAGTCCCCGTCCTCCTCTATTCACATCGTTCGATCGACTCTCAGTAAACACAGGGAAAGTCAAACAGTCGGTTGGTGTTCTAAATTCTATAGAATTTACACCTGCCCTCCTCGTCCTGACACCCCGTGTCAATTCTCTCTTGGTGATTATCATCTCCATAAGGAATTAATTTGCTCGAATGGAAACAATTCCCACCACATCTACGATTACCATCCACTTCATACATTGGGTTCCAAATCCTTTTCAGAATTTTGAAAGAGCCTTTCCAAATTTTATCCAACTTACTTCTGTTTAATTTGTTACCACTATGAACGAAAACCATATTTTCAATTTTGAATTCGCGTTCTCTTTTTGTCTTATCATATCTTTGTTTGTTAATTATGAAATTCTTCATTGAATTTTGGAATGCTTTTTTTCTGTCTTCTTCTAGGTTTATCCTATTTTCAATTATTCCTTTAGGGACGATCGCAATTACCTTTCCATGTAGCAAATGATTCGGTGAGAATCTAGTGACACTTTGTATGGTGTTATTATATTCGTCCACACATTCATCTGCAACTTTTGTCCAGTTTCTCTTTTTATTTGAGTTAATTTTACATCGGATCCGGTTTACCAAGGTTTGATTTACTCGTTCATTTGAAGTTGGACAATCTGCTGAGGTAAAAATTATTCTGATATCTTTCTCTCTCACGTAATCTTGGACTTCTTTGGATGTAATTACTGCGATCGGTCTGCGATAATAATATTTATGGAGAGGGAGAAGATAAAGCAAGAGGATTACTTCTACAGCAGATCATTGAAGAATCCCGTGAGGATTCATTCGATAAGGTATTTCCCCCTAAGGGGGGTAGGAACCCAAATTATTGGTGAATCGACGAGATAGCGCGGCTTCGGGGGGAGACCCACAAGAAGAGGAGATTGGCACAGAGATCGAGGCGACAAAATAAGAAGGGCGCCGTCCAGCTTGAGGCCGATTATAGGAAGAGTAGGAAAGAGCTCAGGTCAGCTATCTATTCAAGCAAGAGGCTGGCCTGGATGGAGTTCACAGCCACCCTTGACCGTGATCCATGGGGCCTTCCGTATGGAAGAGTCGGCAAACTCGTCCTAATCGAGGCTACGAGGTTGCTAACGGGGACTTAATAGAGGAAAATGACGGTGGGACCCCGGAGTCGGTGTGTCCCAAATGGACGAGCTCAGAGCAGCGGTTGGTCGGCTGAATGTGAACAAGGCCGTTGTGACCGACGGTGTGCCGGAAACGGTCTTCAAGTGGATTTTCGAGCATCGGGCGCACGATCTGCTCGATATGGTGAACTCTATTTAAAGACGGGAAGAGTTCCAGCCAAATGGAATATGGCTCGGTTGATCTTGCTCAACAAACCGGGTAAGGATCCCAGGTTGGTCTCGTTGTATCGACCAATAACTATCCTATCGGCGATGAACAAGGTTTTTGAAAAGCATATTCAAGTCGGCCATTGAGAAGGAACTGGGATTGGACCCGTTCTACCGAAATCAATTTTGATTCCGCAAGAAGAAGAGTACCATCGGTGCCATCTCGCATGTCTACAAGTTCGCCGATTCTTGCAGAAAGGAAGGCATTGTCTGCGTCATGATGTGCATCGATGTTAAAAAGCCGTTCAATTCCCCGCGGTGGGAAATAATCCTGAAAGAGGCGAAGCGTAGGAGTCTCCTCCCCCCAATTTGACGAGGGTTCTCTCGAACTACTTCAAGGACCGTTTCGTAGTTCTCGACAATCCGAGTGGTCTTATCGTGAAACAAATTTTTGCTGGTGTTCCACTGGGCTGTGTGGTAGGCCCGCTTCTGTGGAACCTAGTTTACGATGGTCTGTTGACCAGATTTGACGATCGAGTGAATTTGAGAGCTTTTGCGTTTGCGGACGACCTTGCTATCTTGGTGGGTCTGAAGAAGAAGGAAAGTGTGGAGGTCAACTTGAATCTCCAT
Organism: Bombus hypnorum; assembly: GCA_911387925.2. NCBI lineage: Eukaryota > Metazoa > Arthropoda > Insecta > Hymenoptera > Apidae > Bombus > Bombus hypnorum. The sequence continues at coordinate 572,371 of CAJVQY020000002.1, forward strand.
ATGAAGATGATCCTAAAATTGTGTGAAAATTCGGATCTCCAGATAACAAAGGATAAAACTGAGATTATTTTATGGACGAGAATGAGAGTTCCAAAGAATTTTAACATAACTTTGACAGGAGAGGTGCTTATCACACTGTTAAGGTAATGAAAGGATTCGGAAATACAAATAGTTTATTTTATTTTACACACAACAGCTATACATATACGTTACACTCTGTAGACCTCGATAACCTTCTTACGCGCACGCGTGTTGTCAACCGACTCTTCCCGAAGCTTCTAACATCTGGCAACAGTCTTTTGTCTCAACTAAAACCTGGGCGCCCTCTCACGCTTACACACACATTCACATGTACAGTGTAAATGTATCATCTACTCAACACACTCGCGAAAGTGTTAAATACCTAGGCGTGGTGTCGGAGTCCGAAAGGAAATTCAGTAACCACATCGAAGCAGTTTGTAGAGCGGATGCGATTGTAGGCGCCATCAGAGGGCTTCTGCCGAACGTGAACGGCCTCTCTGACGCCTGTAGGAAGTTGTACTCTCGGGTATGGAAGTCGGTCGTGTTATATGCCTCCCCAGCCTGGGTGGATGCTCTTAGCAAGGTCAAGACAGTAGGCGAACTCTGCAGGACACAGAGGAGTGCTTTGATAAGTATCTCTACGGCCTACAGAACGGTTTCACATGCGGCGTTGTGCGTGTTGACGCGGACCATGCCCATTCATATCAGAGCGCGGTGGCGAGAGAGAATTTACGAGGTTAGGAAGAAACTAGCTCGACCAGACCTTGCCAACGCCCTGGCCGCACTGAGTGCACTCGTTCCCGTCATATCACGAATGTTAAGCAACACTGGGCACGGATAGTGTCTAGGATGGGTGATCGCCTGGAAGCTCCGTGTGGCGCTGGCGGCTCAGCGCCACGGGGCCGCCAAGCAGTCCGGTAGGGGAACCGGGCTGCCTGGCACGGTGGCTCCGGCGACGAGGTGGCGGTGTGACAATGGTCACACACCGCCATCAGCGGTGGTATTAGGCGCGGGGGGAGGCCCCGTTGCGACGCTCATAGCGGTTCCCGGGCCTTTCTCGATCGCAGCCGGGACGGTTATCGTGGAGGTTTTAGTCGGTTGGAGTCCGACACTACCACGCCGCTTTCCCCAAAAAGAGCTGCCTGGCATCCGTGCGGATTTCCTCCACGTAAATATAAAAAGAAGCTCGACCAGACCTCGGCGATCCAGAAGTGCTCCTGAATCAGCTCCATCTTTACGGAGAGGAAGTCGTGGACGAGTTGAGAAGTGAGTGGGCCAGGTACAACGCGAACAATTGGACAAAGAGGTTAATTGAGGACGCAGCCACCTTCCGGAAAAGGAAGAGAAATATCGATCACTATACCATGCAGCTGTTGACTGGTCATGGTATCTTCAACACGTATAGGGTTAGGATTAACAAGGAAACCGTTGACAAATGTTGCAATTGCGATGCGTGTCCAGATGATGCTGAGCGCGCCTTGCTGAGGTGTCCAAGATGGACAGTCCAACATACCACCCTGGAGAATATTGTTGTCGGCACGTTTACAGTGAATAATATAATCGCATTGGTGTCGATCGACGACCATACCTGGGGGCTGTTCCGGAGCTTCTGCGGGACGCTGATGAAGGCGAGAGGGCGCAAGAAGGGGCCAAAGGCGGAGTTACTAGAAGATAGTGAAGATGATGTTTGACTATCTCCGAAGAAATGGAAGCATTTGATAGATAAGGAGTAGACGCATTGAATGGGGTTTCGCCGAAGTAATGTTTATTTAACAGTGGCGACGTAACCCCACGCTCGAAGAAGGATTGGAAGAGGAGGGGTTTTTGGTGGGTATGGCACTGCCATCAGTCGAGTCCCACATAATCCGGCGACGCGGGTTGTCGGGTATGCGTAATGCATTTTCTCCCCTTCGCGAAAAAAGGTTTCCCAAATTATGAATGATTGAATAATGAATTAAAAATATAAGAGGAATTTGTAGGTTTAGATTGGGGTTGGGTGTATTTATTAGATGTATTAGGTGAAGTAAAAAGTTCTGAGCGCTTTTTCGCTTTATTTCGACGATGAAATTAACATAGTCAAGATTATTCGATTTAGATTAAATATGCGCCGTTTTGTTCGATTACTTTTGTCCATTTTGAAGGCAATTTCATAATTCCGCGGTTGAAGAAGTCCTCGTCCCTATTGGTAAAAAACTTGACCAGCTCATTTTCACAAGCCTCTCTTGAGGCCAGTTTTGTACCATCAAGAAAATTTTGCAAAAACTTAAAAAGGTGATAATCGCTTGGTGCCAGGTCTGGACTGTACGGCGGATGCGATAGAACCTCCCAGCCAAGCTCTCGGAGCTTCTGACGCGTCGTTAAAGATGTGTGCGGCCTGGCGTTGTCTTGATGGAACACAACACCTTTCCTATTGGCCAATTCTGGCCGCTTCTGGTCGATCGCCTGCTTCAGTCTGGTCAGTTGTTGACAATAGAGGTCCGAATTAAGTGTTTGCCCCGATGGGAGCAGCTCATAATGGATGATTCCCTTCCAATCCCACCAAACACACAATAAAACCTTCTTGGCCGTTAATCCACGCTTGGCGATTGTTTGGGCCGGCCCACCGCGATTGGACCACGATCTTTTTCGGCTGTTGTTCTCGTATGTGACCCATTTTTCATCGCCAGTCACCATCCGCTTCAAAAATGGGTCGATTTCGTTACGTCTCAACAAAGAATCGCAGGCATCAATTCGGTCCAAAAGGTTCTTTTGCGTCAATTCATGTGGCACCCATACGTCGAGCTTCTTCTTGAGACCAGCCTTATGCAAATGGTTCCAAACGGTTTTCTGGCTAATCTTCAGTTCCTGGGCAATGGAATAAGTGCTCACATGCCGGTCCGACTCGACGATTTCCATGATTTTATCCACATTTTCGACGATTGGCCTACCAGAGCGTGCCTCATCTTCGACGTCCATATTACCAGAACGGAATCGTTGGAACCACCGCTTTGCTGTTGCATTCGATACTGTACTGGGTCCATAAACAGCACAAATTTTTTTGGCCGCCTGCTCCGCCTTTTCACCTTGGTCGTAGTGGTACTGAAGAATGTATCGAATTTTCTCTTTTTTTATCTCCATTTTCGAACGCTGTAACACACAACTGGCTTCACCGAACACAAAACTGACAAAGAACCTTTTTGATGCGTAATATCACCTTGAAATCGGTGTATACTATGACTCGATGCGATGTGCACATCGTGAGATATGGCTCACTAAAGACATCTAGCGAAAAACGCTCAGAACTTTTTACTTAACCTAATATTAGCAACAGTAAGAGTGGATTGTATGATTAGTAATTAGGATAGTTATTATGAAAGTATTTACTCATATATATTAGATGAATAATTGTATATACTTATAGTCATTTCAAACGTATAGTTGCGTTACCCAATCTATAGAATTAATAATTGATTAGATTGCATATTTTAATTGAGGTAGTTACATAGTCATTATATTTATAATTTAAAATTATAAGTAGATAGGTATTTTGTAGGATTTTTAGTAAAAGAGCAACGATTTATGTTTGATTGGTGTCCTTATATTAATTTTATATAGGTTGACGAATAATATAATGAGATAGTATGATGATTTTTATATAGCATGACTTGAAGTTGATAGTATTTTTAATTTTAAATTATTAATAGAGAACTTTGTCTAAGTATTGATGGATCGAGCTCAATGTAAATAGGATCGATGGTTAGTATTTGATGTTTTATATAGAGTGTAGAGATTTTAATAATAGAAAGTGGGATCGTTGGTGAGAGTGCCTATATATAGTATTTGATGATAAGTATGGTTAAAATAGTAAGATAGTTGGAATCAAATATGTGATTTAGTGATTCATTTAGCAGAGTGAAATTAATAATATAAGAGATAAAATTGTTTAGGCTTATTAGATTTATTAGCAACAGTAAGAGTGGATTGTAAGATTAGTAATTAGGTTACATATTATGAAGCTATTTCCTCATTACTGTTTACTATTTATTTATTACTTACGATTTACTTATTTACTATATTGGATGAATAATTGTATACACTAACAGTCATTCCGAACGTACAGTCCAAACGGACATTGACACTTCCTTAACGCACGAAACGTAATGATAAATAAACTCCGTGCAAAATAATGTCGCCGTATGTGCAACCGTCGATCAAAGACGAATTCGAATTTTCCGAGTCTCGCCCGACCAGTATAAATAAGAGGAAGCAGTCGCGAGCGAGTCAGTTATTATTCGAGTTTCACGAGTTATTAACGGTGATTAACGGAGTTATACGAGTTATCGAGTCATCTGCGAGCAATCATACACTGTCTTTGCGAATACGTTTGTACGAGCGTCTCTCGACAGTATTTATATTTATATTTATCAATTTATATAATATTATTCCAAATATATTTGACGGGTTTCGACAGCAATCTCTCGTTCTCGTTATTCTATATTATTATCCTCTACTCCGTCCACCACATTAGATATAACGAAATTGACGGTATTCGCTATCAAGACCAAAGTTTTCTTCAAAATAACTGTACCCTTATTAACGGTCTTGGCACGGGATATAGTGCGAGTATACCTCATACCCACCAAAAGAGGCCAAGCATTTCTGGCACCAGTATTTGAACATCCAATATTTTTTACACAACAACATACATACATGAACGTTGATAATGAATACCTCGATAAAAATTGTAACATAAAAATAGGAATTACAATGTGCAAACAAACTCAAGCGACACATGACGAGAAATCTATCCACGACTGTGCGTGAGAAATAATAAACTTTAACAAAAGAATAAACATTTGTAGATTTGCCGTTTATAAAATCGAAGATATAACATTCATTCCATTAACAGCTGAAAACCAATATATAGCTATACCAAAAGAAAAAATTGAAATACATGTACTTTGTGATAATACTCAGAAACAAATTAAAATAGGAAGACCTTCCATAATTCAGTCACCTGATGAACAATGTAATATGCATAATATTCCACGATAGTATAATGAAGATAGGACAATGCAAAGTCAATATAACATTTGAATATAAGCTCAAGACGATTCCCTTTGAAAATGATACAAGAATAGATTATTTGTTAGACAAAATCGAAAGAACACCTAGAATTCCTAGTAACATACCAGAATATCAGAATAACTTAGACCAAATATCCGACCAAATCATCAACTAACGAATACAGTCTCTTAAATCATGGGGCCTCTCATTTTTACAAATAGTCGGTTATGTTGCAGGTATCTATTATAATCTTTACCTATAAAACTATGTATTCATTTATTATGTTGTAAAACTAGGAATAACATCCGAAATATTGCGACAAATCCAACACCTCTAAACATATATACAGAAATATCGCAAGACACTTTAGCCATCCGCCACTTGGACGAAGAAGATGAAACAGAACACTTGGAACAAATTCAGATGAGCACCTACCAAAGTACGATTCCACAAATCCATAATGAAGAAACGTTAAGATTTTGGAGAACCAAAATCATTCTAAGAAGGGGGAAATGAGACGGCCACCACACCTCAAATGACGTTATCTAGATAGGCATTATCAGCTTTTGCACACGGCACCCACAACTTCCAACAACGCCCTTTAGCACCAATACTTTTAGGATATAAAAGCCGAGCATCTACCCAGAAAGTGCAGTCTTGACAAATCTTGTCGACCCTCGGTCATACTTCGGAATTATACGCTAACGCTACATATTGTAAATCTATTGTATTCTTATACTTGATCAATAAATATTGTAAAAGAAAATATAAGAGTTGGGGATCCTCCTCACCTCATCTTTTTTTTATTTTCTTCTCGCGAAAATTACGTGATACAAGCATAGTCGAGAAGCAACAAAGTCAGTGGTAATCGAGGATTGTTGATTGTTAGATAAATTATATTGTTGAATACCGCCGAGTATTTCTTGGGCACCTTTCACCAAACATCACCTCATGTATATTATACAAGTCAAATGACACGAGTCTGAATTAAAATAATAAATTCGAGAATCCAAATAACGAACAGTTTTGTAGCGACAACCGAAATGGAAATAACTTATTTCAAGCGCCCATGTTGACGGGCGCATCAATACAAAAAATGAAAGTAACACGAGAAGTTAAATTAATTATAACAAATGAATATACAACCCATTTCGTTGATTTTGCAAGAATAATTACAATAATAAAATTTTATTTACTTACGTAAAACGTCAGGACATCGATGCATCATGGCACGCACCCGAGACATATCAATAATTCATAAATGATTAATAGTCACAAATTAGAACTTTAATTACGAACAACGATAAATAATAATAAAACACTAACATTTAAACAATATTAAAATGTTTATTAAAAGAACATGTTGTAAAACGTGCGGTAGTTTAATGACGAGATTACTCGATATTGTTTTAAAGTAATTATAAATACAGAGAAAACCGAAGATTGCTCGATACTGGTCGTTAAAAGAATGTTCGCTAAGACGCTCGGTGCTCATTCGCTAAGACTGTGTGTAACTCGCTACAGAGATCGCACGCGACTGAGACTGATGAAAACTGGTCACCTTAGGATCGCTTTCGTTTATTTATGTTGGTTGAGGGAATACCGGTAAATTTCCATTCGCCTTTGTTAGACGGTTCCACGAAGCGGTGACATTGTTTTTGCCCGAAGTTTACATATTCTTATAGTATGTCCTAACGTTGTTGATACTCCGAGGTAAGACCACACGTGGCTAGATTTGTCCTCTAGCTCGTGTGTCGCTACAATATTATATAAATTTGTAAGTATGGGATGCGGAACAAATTAAACGAGTCTGAAAAATGCAAATTCTTGAACTAAAACAGCAACAATTATTAGTAGCAAAATTATTGAAAGTAATAAGAAGAAGTCGTAAAGTAATACACAATTTCTTAAAAAATGAAGATTATGACAAAAAGAAAAACACTGGTCGGTCGTCATCGTTATCCGACCGTGATAAGCGAGCAATTTTGCGTGTAGCAAGTTGGAACTTGCAGTTAACACCGAAGGAAATAATGAAAAAATCTAGTGTTAGTGCCAGTGTTTCAAGTGTTCGTCGAATTCTACTATACTGCAAAGATGTTAAGAGGCTAAAATTGAAAAAGAAACCTTCGTTAACAACGAAACACAAAATAGAACGACTACGTGTTGCAAAAGAAAGAATGCGTTGGAAAAGAAATGAAGAAGGGTACTATTTTCAGGCGAAAAATATTCAACTTGGATGGTCCTGATGGGTTCCAATATTATTTTCATGACATAAGAAAAGAGACAATGTCGGCAATTCGAAGACAAATGGGAGGAGGCAGCGTGATGGTTTGGGTCGGCATCGGTTATTTCGGCAAGACATGTATCAAGGTCATCGATGGGAGAATGAATAGTGTCCGGTACATAAATTTAATCAACGAACAAATAAATAATCATGCAGAACGCGTTTCTGGACCTGATTACATCTTTCAACAAGATAATGCACCTGTATACACATCAGGATTGGTCCAATCATACTTTAATGCAAATATATATCTGTTTTGCCGTGGCTAGCACGCTCCCCGGACCTTAATATTATTAAAAATTGCTGGGCAGAACTTGTTCACGGCGTATACGCGAATGGAAAGCAGTGTCAACACGTACAAGAATTAAAAAATGCAATTGTACGCGAATGGGATACATTGAGTCAAAATTATATTCAGAAACTACATAAATCGATAGCAAATCGTACAATAGAAGTAATAGAAAATAAAGGGGATGTACTCATTTTTTTTGTTACACACTAAATCTCATAATATTTTTAATTATTTTCAACGAACCGCATATCCTGAGCTCAAAATGTTTTGATACTATACGTTACAGACGAAAAACATTACACGCGTCATTGAGAAAGATAGCTCACATGGGCTATCTCTTTGACGAGGAATGTACTTGTATGAAAACCTATAGCACGATACGGAAAACAATTTTAGTCCCTCCAGTCAAATCCATATTCAACGTAAAACAATTCCGTAAACGAACAAACTTTCCGTACATTTTCCATCTGCAGTTTTCGTTCGAAAAATTGGAATGTTCATGAATGAAACAAAGGTTGGCCTGAGCGACCCTAACGCTCGCGTAATATCTGGCACCCTGCGCGCGAGTGAACTATACACGCGCGTGTCACGCGCTCAAGAATGTTACACGCTCAGAAGCAGTAATAGGGTAGATGAAACATTCTGCATGCCACAGCTATCGAAACAATAACCAGATGGTAAAGGAATAGCCGCCTCTGATATACACCTGACAATAACCCCTCCAGAGGGATTAAAACCTCAGTATAAAAACCCTAAAAAATAACCTCGTCCCAGCCTGTTAAAACGTTTTGAATCAGCCTCTTATCGCTTTGAATCATTCTGTTGTAACACTTTGAACCGTCACTCTGTTGGATTTGCATAATATAAATTCTATTACCATATACAAAGTTCATTTTCTTCACCTTATTCGTAAAACGTTCGAACTGCGACGCGAGGAGATCACCGGCGATATATCGGTTTCGTGATTTCTTGTGTCTCCGACGTGACATCCTTCACTATTTTTTAGCCGCTCATTCTGGACCTTCGATCACCTCTCCTCCACCAACTTCGTAGTTTTCAACGAACGGCTACGACCCGCAGGTGAATTCTGCGGGACGACCAGACGCGAGCCCGAGGTTTTCGTGTCGTTCGATTTGCCAAACTTGAATGGCGCAGCGATTAGTTAGAGTTTTGTGTTTCTGCGATCGACATGGTAGACGCATTTTCGGCCTTGCTTAGCGTTGATTTAGCGAGACCGCGTGCAGGATCGAATTCTACGATAAGTGAACGATTTTCTCTTTCCGGACCGTGGAAGGCGATTGGGAATTTGATTCCAGTTGTTCGGTTGAGCAATTTCATTCTGAAGGATTCTTTGTCGTCGATACTCTGCGGTTTTTTGCTTGCGCAGATAATAATTGTATCAACTAACGTTAGAGTTATTTGAGATAGTCAGTTATTTGAATCAGTTACTCGAAAGCTTAGCGATGATTATTTATATATGTCGGAGACGAAAGGACATCGGAGCCTTCTCTTTGGTACTTCGGGAAAATCCCTTAACACCGTAATCTAGAAACTATCATAGGCGTAATTAAACAACTGTCGTCATTCGATCCGATTGTATTTGTCCGAGATTTGTGATAATGAGCTTCGGCTCGAGGCGACAAACAGTCGCCGAACTCTCCTTAAAAGAAATATTTGTAGCGGCAAGCGACAGTAACGCCAACGTTAGTGGTAACGACCGATTTTGTTTTTGTTTTCACCGAAGACAGCGAGCAGCAATTCGGATTAATTTAGGCCAGGATGAAAATCTGTCTAGGAGCCTGAGGTCGACAGGAGTTGTGGCTAGACAAATCACTGTTTTCTGTTCTGGTATGTTGGCCAAAGATTTTAGACATAGGACAACACTCTTCAGATTGCTGCAGCCACTGTGGTCCAGTTTGCTAAACGTTCGGCCGCGGAAAATCTTCGGGTAATTGTCCTCGAGAAGTTAGGTCCGCAGGATTATCATTGGTGAGGACATGACGCCAATCGGTGAAACTAGTCCTATTTTGAATTTCTGCTACACGATTTGCAACGAAGGTTTTAAGTGTGTGTGGTGACGAATTGAGCCAATGGAGAGCAATAGTGGAATCCGCCCAATAAACTGTCCGATTTATTTTGATCGTTAAAGCTTGTTGTATAGTTGTGGTAAAAGATGTGATTTGAAGGGGCTCCACTCAGTTCAAGTCGTGAAATGGTCTGCGATTTGAGTGGAGCTACCTTTGATATCGCCGTGAGTAGTCGTGTCTGGATATTTCCGTCAGAATTGTGTACGTAGATAAACACAGGCTCCCTACGCCCTTTCGCAACCGAATCGAATCTTTTTCAAGCACAACTCGGTATCATTGGAATGAATTATCTTGATCTACCCGACGCATAATGAGGCTAAGGTTGGTCCCGAGCTCATTGGGCTTGGCCTGTGGAATGCTGGATCGCCTAATCGTAGATTCCTGGGTATTTGTATGGTTGAACGATTGATTGGTTCATCTCGCACCAATGGTGATATGGTCGGTATTATTAAAAATGTCACAGTACGTTTATATCCCTCCATGAAAGTAGGGGTGGCTGTGATGTGGCGCTTTGCAGTAGTGATTAAGTTATCGAGAACGCCGGTTGGGACCGCACATCTCCTTCGCCTTATGCCGAGGGAGTTTGCGAACTCTTCGTTCATGAAGTTCATACTAGACCCAGTGCCTAGGAAAGCTCTGGCTCGGATTGGTTGTGCTCTATTATTTAAAATATTGATCTGTGGTGTGACCAACAGATCATGATGCAGCGTGACGTTTAGAGAGGTATTTATCAACTCGGTCCTTTTTTTGTCTTCGGTTTAGCTAGTCAATTTTTCCCCGATTGGGGTTTGGACGAGGGGTTTTGGTCGGTGCATTTGGTCGGTGCATTTGGTCCGTGACGACCGAAATTCACATTGAGGAGGAGTTTTTCGACTCCTTGTAGGTGACGGAGGAGATTTCCGTGAAGGACGAACGACCGCTCGAGGGCCGACCGTTCGACGATCGACTGCTCGACGACTGATCGCTCGATGATCGTACGCTTGATACACAGGAACTGACATTGGTATGTTCCCGATGTAAATATGTGTGGTGTCGGTGTACACATATGTGACACGAAACGGCTGAACATTGGGTAAGAGAGTGCGCTCTGCCTAGGCAATTTGTGCAGGGTGATGCCCTTTTTACAATTTCAAAGTATTTGGTTGCCGATTTGGCTTTGAAGGCCTTGCAATGCTTGATTTCGTGGGGTCCTTGGCATGTCGGACACACCAAGCCCTGTTTGTTGTGGTGAATGTTTGCCCTCGCGGTAAGTGTTGTCGGTGACGGGGAGATTGGTAGGATGACTTTTTGGTTTTATTCGATTTCGATCGGAGATCTTCATCGTTAGCCCGGGTTTGAATAAACTCCATCAAATGTGTGTATGATGGTTTTATTAGGCAACGTGCGCTGCCATGGACGAAGATAGTTTCGATGAAAGCAATTCGATGTATATTATGTTTGAGGTGATAGACTCGCCTAATTTCTCTAGCGCTTTAAGACTCATCTTGACTGTTTCAAGCAAGTCTTCTACGGCTTCTGGTGTTTCCTCCGTTATTTTAGGATAGTTTCGTAGCAATTCCCCATGCCGCATACAGATTCGACGGTGACAGTCTTTCAGCATGTTAAGAGCGATCGAGTAATTGGAATCTGTGACTTCCAACGACGGAATGCTTCGTGCGGCCCTTCCAGTTACGGATGCTCGAAGACATTGGAACTTTTAGACCGATGCTATATTCACATTGCGGTAAACTGTAAATACGAATGTGTCGTAAAAATATTCCCATTCTTCGATGGAGCCGTGTTAGGTAGATGATACATTTACACTGTACATGGAATGTGTGTGTAAGCGTCAGAGGACGTCCAGGTCTTAGTTGAGACAGAAGACTGTTGGTAGCTGTTAGAAGCATCTAGAATAGTCTGTTTGACAACAAGCGTGCGTGTAAGAAGGTTATCGAGGACTTCAGAGTGTGATATATATGTATCGATGTTGTGTGCGAATAAAGCAATTAATTTATTGTAATATTATAAAGTAATTTAAATTAGAGATCGGTTGAAATTAGAAAAAACCGTGTACGTCGTCCTTCTGTGGTTCGTTTACATTTAAGAGCGCCTAGTCACCTAGTTCTTACAGAGATATGAGAAAAACAACAAACAACGTTAGAGCAGAAGGACGGTTTCGTGTTTCACGGAGGGACGACCGAGTCGAAAAGTGAGTGTGTTGCGAGAGTCAAAATTGATCGAGACATCGAAGAGTAGAGTTGAGAGAATTGATCGAGACGTCGAAAAGCAGAGTTGAGAGTCGTCTAAGAGTAGAGTCGTTAGAGTTTTCAGTGTTGTAGAGTTGTTAGAGTTGCTAGAGAGAGAGAGAGAGAGGGAGTGTTAGATTCGTTGTGACGAGAGTTGCCAAATAACTGTAAAGTTATTTGAGATAGATACGAGTATCGCATTTAGTTTCTGCTAAACAAACATCGTTTTCTGTCCAATTAATACTTGTATATTTAATTCACTATTAATAAATTGTAAGTATTCGGGAAAAAATTTATATCTTAATTTCCACGATACTACATTATTATACCTTAACAAACCGTCAAGCTTAGTCAAGGGCATCTCCGGTAACATAATCGATATCGGTTCGGACTCATTGCCGGAATCGCGTTTTTTGAGTATCGACTGGGTTGATGGTTGTAGTGGGTCAAGGAGTTCTAGTATTCGTGTGTCAACGTTGTTATATTCTTGCCCTAAAGATACTACACGCCCAGCTTCTTCCTGGTCTAACGCTTCCAATTCGTCTTGGACCGCGATTATTTTCATCCAATGATCTTCGAACGATTTGCGGCAAGATATTAGGTAGTTCTTGCTTACCCGTCTGGACTCTTCATATTCGTCGAGTTGACGCTCCGTGTCGCTTAAGGCGCTTCGTCCCCGCCGCAATGTACTGATCTGAACAGCGTGGGCCATGTTTTAGTTTAATAGATTGAACGAGCGTATCTTGAAGAACTGGACGTTGGTTCGGGAATCGGTTGCCATTCGTTATTGTGCGGCGTGGGGTCGCGCATATGCTTAGCGAGGGAGGAGTTCCTTTCCGATGGCTACTCGTGTGGTTAGGTGATTAAGTCGATAAAATGTTGATTTCACGAGACACTGTATGGTCACTGGCAAGTGCACTTTACAGTGGCACGTGATCCAGCTCGAAGGACCATGTATTCTCGATCTATCGCGAGGAGACGCGATCGCGAGGAAGCGCGTCAACGGGAGTCGTAAATTCTCGTTACGATTATAAGAATCGACACTACGAACAGATCGATCCTCTTATTTCTTGTGGGATAATAGGGGTAATTGATGTGGTATAATACTGCGATTGACAGGGTTATAAAATTCATATTTCCAATAACTTAATACACTAAATAGTTACACCGTTACGTATGATATAAATATCATAGACGATACTTTGACGTATGAAACTCCGATAGATGAACACAATGTTCTTTCGTAGTAGAGCAAGGCTCTTACAGTTGAATATAAGACGAAGGTGACTTTCTTGGTGTAGTAGAAGTAGCAATTGAATAGACTGATGTTCCGCTCTCATGCAATTACGGAGGAAAGCTCGGTGTGGGTGTGGTTTTTTGAACGGAGAAAGCGGATTCGTTGCTCACACTTTTCGTTAGTAAGGTGAGGGCAACGATCTGCGATGTCCATTGGTTTTAGTCAATGTTAATGAGTGATGAGAGGGGAAGGAAATCTCTTAACAATGTTGCTAGTTGGCGTCATTGCTTAAGCGAAAACCCGGATTTTCTTTTACATAAATAACCGCTTTTTTCGTTACGTCACTACCCGCTTTTTCCGTAATTTTTAAGAGCGCATAATAAACCCAAGGACTTTTCTAAAAACCAGCCATAAACCGAAAAATTTCTAGAATTAGAAAATCCTTCAGGACAAACAGATTAACTGAAAAACATGTGTTGAAACAATGAAGTTAGAAGTTAAAGGATTATGGTGGGTCCTTAGATTTATTGAGGGCCTGAATGACGGTACGTGGATCGTTGGCTGTCCAGCAGCGAGGAGTACAGATGTCTTACGCGACATAACAGATAGAACGTACAGGTCAACTCGAAACTCCGGAAACGTAATTGCATTGTACGAATATAATCAATCGAAAGTTAAGCTATTTTAAACCCCGCCAGTACGATGCTCTTCGTTCTCGTCGAACGCGAACTTGGAGATTACGAAGCGATCGTGAGTACAGACAGATCGATCGTAATCCGACGACAAACTTCTGTATTCGGCGCATAAATCTAGCTTATCTACCAAGCCGTGGTAACCTAAACTATCCTTCTTGTAGCCTGGAAGTATCGGCAAACTTGCTATTGTTATTAGGCTCTCGAAACTCATCATGATCTCGAGCCGACGTAATTTTCACCACACGTCGAGTAGATACCCGCACTTTTGGCCGCTTGTACCGCTCTTATCACACATCTACTTTCGAAATAGTTATTTCCTTACCGTTAAACAGCACCCTCTCTTTATTTTTTAACCAGCCTCCTGGAGTCCCTATTTTCATAAACGACTAGGGTTCCAATTTTTCCGCCACGATCCGAGATATCGCAGCTTTACGTACAGAATCTGTAATTTTTTTGAAATCAAAATAATCCATAGGGCCAGCTATTGGTCCCTCCTTCGTGTCCTTTAGCTTTTAATAGCATAGATAAACTTTCATTGTGTTTGAAAACTGATAAAGGGGAAGATCGATATCGAAACACTGTTTTTGTTTTTATTAAAAATTTTTACTTTTGGCATTTACCTTCATTCCTTCGTAACTTCAATTTCTCAATTATCTTCAAAACTGGTTGAACAAATACGAGGCAGAAAAAGAAGCGAATCATTACATAGCAGCACCTAAAGCTGGGGAGGCGAGGGAAGAAATCGAGGCCAATTCCACGTTCACCGTCTCCGTTTTCGTAGAGATCAAAGCTCGAGATGTTTCGCGCGCTCGCGGCAAAATGAACGTTACGATGCTCAAACTTCTGTTTCTTTGACCAACTAGAAAGGGTGTCAGACAGGGAGGAAGGGAAAAAGGGAGAGGCTGAAACGGGGTCGTAACGAACCGAGCGGGCTGTTAATCGCCCGCACGTTTTTTTCTACCCGATTCCGAAGGGGCTAAAAGAAACTACGCGATTGCATCGCTCTTTAAGTTCCACGAACCGCGAACATAGGACAAAATAGTATTGCAATGACTGTAGCAGGGTCGAACAAGGAGAACGTGAACAGGAGCGGTTCTAGTGGCTTCTGTAATCGTTTCCACTTCCTCGTGCAAATTTTAGTGAAATTGTCGTGCACTCGAGGCTCTTCCCTTTGATTTGGGCGATCCTATTCAGGGACCACTCGAAAAACATTCGAGTGCCCATTGTACGAGTACGTCCGTCTGTTCAGGATGCTTTACCTCGTTGATGCACACCCCCTACACTCCTTTGTAACCTGGCAAATATCCGGATAAAATTACTCACTCTAAGTATCCTGTTAATAGAGGATGTAAGACTTTAATCAGATTTGAGATGAATTTTATTCCATGTACTTCTCATGCCAAATGAAAATTCGTATGTATTTGCTAAATTCGTGCATGTCGTTCTTTATGATAGTTGATTTTGTTCGATTAGAGAGTCGATATTAAAAGTTAATTCGAACTTGATATTTCTAATCTTCCTCTTTACAGCCAAATTGCTGGAGACTTGCCGAATTTAAAGCGACAACACACAATGAACCACATATGTTAACCATGATGTGTTATAGAATAAATTTATAAAATCTACTATTCTGTGAATAATGCTAGCCTACTTTATTGTTAGATAAATAATCCTATCGATGGCTTATTTTATTTCACTTAAAACACTCCTGAAACAATGCACGTCTAAACTTCATTTTCAAATTTGTCAAATAGTTTCGTTTTGAATAATAGAATTAACGAATATATAGTACATCTACTTCTACTTTTATTGGTAAATTAATTAATACCACCTTTTTTGTGTTTTTCAAAGTAATAAAGCAATATCTCTAGATATTTATCGAGTATTCCACTAATTGCATTAACCTCTTCTGGAATTTTTAGACTCGGTGCGATAGTAATACACGTAACCGGCAATTTAAAGCAGTTTACTATGCATTATGCGATTGGATTTACGATTTCCGATTTCAAAACGCATGTGCTTAATGAAACAGTGGAGCAGAAAGCATTCATTTACAGTTTCCTACCATGTACTGGCGTTTGTTTGAAAAAATGGAATCCTATTACAGTCAATGATTAAAGTAAAGATACGATTCGAAGGGAAACCAGCAATGCGCCATTGGCACTGGTAACATTACAGAATGCATTATCCATTAAAGCTTCATGTATCAAAAAAGTTTTCAATTCTAATGAAATTCATTTTACATATTGCATATTCTGTGAATGGAATAATTTAACATAGATTTTAAAAAATTCTGTTCTAGCGCGAATTCTGATGGCGAGTTTAGAAAATATCCATAGAATTGAATAAATAAAAAAATATAGTCCTAGAATCGTCAATATCATTAAAAATTTTACCTAATAAATTAGTTGTTGAGATATGTATAATTTTCTGTGCTAGACTGGGTTAAATGCGTAAGTAGAGATACTTGTATGTAAAGTTCAGCAGCGCCGGGCACGGATAGTACTTGGATGGGTGATCGCCTGGGAACTCCGTGCGGCGTTGGCAAAGCGAGCTGCCCCCCCCCCTCCCCCCGTGGGGTACGGGCTTGGGCGCGGCGGCTCAGCGCCTCGGGGCCGCCAAGCAGTCCGGTAGGGGAACCGGGCTGCCTGGCACGATGGCTCCGGCGCGAGGTGCGGTGTGACTGTAACGTCAATCCACATTAAAGACCAGGCCGCTGCCACGACCGGCTCACTTTATAATCGGAGATAAAGATGTGGCGGCACTCGGCGACAATGTATATCGCCGAAGTGCCTAATGAGCTATCAATATCCCAACGGTCCTTCCGCCGAATATTCGAGGAGAAGGCGTGCGTGGCGGCGATCGCGGATGCCTAACAAACTCAAGGATAGTGGGGATATTGAGGGGTGACAAAAGACAAATAACCGAATTCGATCGGAAGTCGAGTTGTAAGAGTTAGTCTGAAAAAGTCACGCCTAGAGCTGGGAAGTAAAAAATTGTGAATTGTATTAGAAGAAAAATAAAGTTTCTTTTTCTTTTTTTTGTTGTTGTTCTTTTGTGTTATTTTACATGACATGACAACGGACCTCCTCGATCGCAGCCGGGAAGGTTATCGTGGAGGTTTTAGTCGGTTGGAGTCCGACACCACGACGCCGCTTTCCCCAGAAGACGTCCATGCTGATTTCCTCCACGTAAAATATAAAAAAAAGAGATACTTGTATGCAGGTATCAGTGTGTGGAGGTATGTGTGTGCGCGGCGTCTCGAAAACAGATGAATGTGAACTGTTCAGTCGGTTAACAGTCGGGTATACAAGAAAGTGCTGAGACGTGTGCAAGTGTGTATCGATGAATATATAAGAAATCGTCCATAAAATAGATATATTACTATTCTAATATTAATCATCAGTATAAATTTAGTGTTCCTATAACGTTATTTTCGGCTTCAAAGATCCACAATTCTCAACATTAGTACAAAAATCTGAGCAATTCAATAATCAGATTACCCACTACTAAATCTAACAACATTCTATTCCTCAGAAGTTCTCCCAGAAAATTTTAAGTACGCGCATCGTATCTTTTTAAAACCTATCATATCATTGACCGCGTCTCACCGCTAACAGAATCTCCAGTACCGCTATTCGCCAATTTTCACTAACCCTTTTATTGTCATAACTTGAAAGCGTATAAATGCCAGAAAGAATATGTCCACACCCAGTAACCGGAGGCTTTTCGCTTCCAGCATTGTTGAATTACGCGCTGTACACCTGGAATAGGCGAGAGTACACGTGCGCGAGCCCACTACGATTAATCATTCTGTTTTTCGATGCTGCCTCTCCCGACCTTGAGCTACCTCGTTTTTTTTCGTTTTCGGCCAGTTATCACGGAGGAGTGCCAGTATCACGGAACGCCGGACGAGCCAGCAGATTCGTTAAGCAAGTATTTAACGAAAAACGACGCGGCGTTTCCCCAAACGTTTTCATTTTCTTCAAATCGACTGACGAAGGCTAGTGACCATTGCGCAAAACGTGATAAAACACATCTAAAGAAATTATATCGTTAAAATAAATATAAGTAAATTTGGAATTATAATTGTAATTTATAGCAATATTAACAGCGTGGTTACACTTAATCGTGCAGTTGATATTACCACGAATTGCGATTGTATTGATACATAATTTGAATTAATATGTCTCCACATTTTTCGTATTTTAAGTTGTAGCGAATGAGAAAAACGACGCAATTCTACAGCCTAACCTCACACACACACAATGTGGAAAATACGTCGTGCACGATACTCTAACACATGGTCAGCAGCTAAGAAATTTTCGCATTAATTATAGTCATCGTGCCCAATGTCTTTTTCCCATTCAAGTAGCACCTGAGCACGTGACTGATATCCTGACAATGATCACGGAAATTGTTAAATCTGAAAATCCTAATCTAAAAACACGATTAGTTTGTCTCATTTGTATTTAAAGGACTAACGTTCTTTGATTTTACATTTTATTACTTCGTTTTTTATTATAATAACTCTGCTTTATTAATTTAATAAATTACTGAAATTTTAATATTGTTACGACCGCTCGCGGAGAGACGCGGTCGCTAGGAATACGCGTCAGCGAGAGGCGTAAGTTCTCGCTACGATTCAGTTAATCGACGCCGCGAAGTAGTCGCTCCCCTGTTTCGTTTAGGACAACAGAGGTGGTTGATTGAATATACACGTTGTAAGAAGTTGCAAATCGCCGTTTATTCTAACCACTTGTAAAGACGATAGCTACGTCGGTGCGTAAGTACAAGATGGCTGAGTAAGCCGGGCGAAGGATGTTGCCTGGACGACGGATAGCAAAACAGTCCCGTTCGGTGACGATGTCGTAGCGGACGAGAATGTAGTATGCCGACTGACTTGCGTGGATCCTTGATGTAGACTCCAATTGCTTGACGTGTAGAGTGAGTAGAGTTGATTTGAGAAGAGTACCAAGACGAGACTGAGACGAGACTCCGACCAGACTAATAATAGACTGAGGTACAGCGACGATGTTGTGTCGTAGGAAAGCTAGCGATGATTGTCTCTAGCGTACAGGACCATCGGATTTGTTGGCGACGGTTTCGCCTCAGAGGGTGAGGGAAGTGGGCTTCGTTGTTAATTGGTTAAACGAAGGTTGATGGCCTAGGAAGGGTCTTAGTTGCCCTCGATTGAAAGTGGCTATTAAAAGAAAAGTTGTATCGTATGTTAGAAAAACTAACTTTCCCGGGTCAAGCCGTAGTAGACAATAATCGTAAAAAAGGCGATTTAAAAAAGGCTATTTGTTGGGTCTGAAGGACCTTCGCTTGCAAATTACTGGGATTTATGATGGGCCCTTATGCTTAATGGGGGTCCGCCGTAAGGATGAATGGACATCTGGCGTCCGTCTGGCCCGCGGTGTATGACCTGGTCTAGGTAGAGGGTCGCGCGGCGTAACATCCTCCCCCCGTTGAGAGGGTACCGATCAAGTGATGTGGTGTGATGTTGTGAGGTGGACCTCATGTCAGCCTTCGGTGCTGTCGATTGTTTCGGAGTCATCTGGAGTCGTTCTGCTAGGTAGTGGCACCATCCGCTTGATGCTCCGTTTTAGGATGCTCGTTGCCGTTCGAACGGTAGCCGTCCGTATGATGCCGTCTGCGCCGGGTTGGACCTTGATGATTCTACCCAATGGCCATTGCATTGGGGGAACGTTGTCTTCTCTGAGAATGACGATAGTGTCTTCTCGTATGTCGTGACTACCCTTACTCCATTTGTTTCGGACGTGCAGCTCGTTCAGATACTCTCGATACCAGCGGTGCCAAAAATTTTGTTTGAGCTGCTGAATGTGCTGCCAGCTGGAGAGACGATTGGCCGGAGCGTCTCTGAAATCTCGTTCTCGAAGACTTGTTAGTGAATCTCCGATGAGGAAATGGCCGGGAGTCAGGGCCAGAAGATCATTTGGATCGGAAGATATTGGAGTCACTGGACGAGAATTGAGGATGGACTCGATCTCAATGACGAGGGTGTTTAAGTTTTCGAATGTTAGGAGCTCGTTACCTACGACACGTCTGAGATGTCGTTTGAAGGACTTCACCGTAGCCTCCCACAACCCGCCGAAATGAGGTGAGTTGGGAGGAATGAAACGCCACTCGATTCGTCGGTCGGCTAAAAAGGACTGAACCTTGTTCTTATGGTCGTCGGACTGCAGGAGGTCTCGAAGCTCTCGCAACTCGTTGTTGGCGCCCACGAAGTTGGTACCATTGTCGGAGTGAATTGTTGTGCAGAATCCTCGGCGAGCGATGAATCTTCGCAGAGCAGCAATGAAGGCCTCGCTAGTGAGGTCGCTAACCAGTTCGATGTGGACTGCTTTGACTGCAAGACATACAAAGATTGCTACGTATACAATGATTTTGCGTCGGTTGCGGTCCTTTCGTTCCTTGATGTAAAACGGCCCGCAGTAATCGATTCCGACGTTGGTGAACGGCCGAGATTCCGTTATCCGTGCAGCTGGAAGGTCGCCCATTACGTAATCCACTGGAGGTGGATTGGCTCGGCAACAACGGACGCACTTCTTCAGTGTGCTCCAAACTTGACTAAGGCCGTCGATAGGCCAATAAGATCTTCTGAGGGCGTATAAGGTGGCTAGAGTTCCGGCGTGGAGGTTTAGGAGGTGTTCATGCTCGATTATGAGCGCTGTGACTGAGGATTTGGGTAGAATGATAGGATGTTTCTGGTTGAAAGTCAGTGGTGAGTGGCTGAGTCGGCCTCCGACTCGCAACATCCCATCCTTGTCCAGAAATGGATTGAGTCGTTGCAGCTTCCCCTTCACTGCAGAATTTCTATCTGTTCGGAGAGCACGGATTTCATCGGAGAAGTGGCATGATTGCAATAGTTTGATCAGTCTGTGGTGCGCGTTGGTCAAATCATGCGTGGTCAGAGGTTTTCCTCGATCCTGGTTTAGTCTCCATCGAAGGCAACGAGCGACAATTCTTATAAGTTTGGGACAAGAAGAGAATCTCCCCAGTATGCTGTGATCCGCCGGAGTCGCGGACAGGCAGGTTGCCTTCTTCTGCTCGGGTGTTTCGATTAATGGTGCTGGGTTCCACGTCGGCCAGCATTCTTCGGGTTGTTGAAGCCATTCCGGTCCATGTTGCCAAATGGTTGGTCGCAGGAAGTCTTCGGGTAATTGGCCTCGAGATATGAGATCTGCAGGGTTATCTGTGGTGGGAATGTGACGCCAATCTGAGGTGTGAGTCTTCTGTTGAATTTCAGTCACCCGATTAGCGACAAAAGTTTTCAGCATATGGGGTGATGTCTTAATCCAATGAAGAACGATTGTCGAGTCCGTCCAGTAAACGGTCCGAGAAATGTTGCTTGGTAAGGCCTAAAGGACTGTGGTGGCCAGTGATGCGAGAAGCCTTGGAATGGTTTGTGATTTGAGCGGGGCCACCCTTGACTTTGCCGTGAGGAGGCGCGTACACACATGACCATCCGGAGTAATGGTGCGAAGGTAAACGCATGCCCCATACGCTCTTTCGCTGGCGTCACAGAACCCGTGTAACTCAATTTCTGCTGCAGTCTTGATTACAGTTTTGCGCGGGAACTTGACGTTGTTTAGCAATGGTAGCTGCGCGTAGTATTTGCTCCACTCTGTATGTACGTCAGCCGGAAGAGATTCGTCCCAATCAATTTTTAATGTCCAAAGTCGTTGGAGCAGCATCTTTGCTCGAACGATCACTGGTGCCAGTAATGCAAGAGGGTCATAGATCTTGGCGATTTCGGAGCTGATTGTTCTTTTCGTAACTCGAGAGGCGGTGGGGTCGATTTTGACGGAATACAGGATCGAATCGTCGAAGGAATTCCAAACGACGCCCGGCGTTTTGCAGGTTTGCGATTCGCCTAGTAGTAGTTTATCGTTTGTGTCCTGCTCGGAAAGTCCTCGTAGCAGTTTCCGATCGTTCGATGCCCATTTTCGGATGTTTAAGCCGGCCAGTTTAAGTAATTCTGTGAGCTCCGTTCTCAATGATCGTGCCTCGACCCTTGTATCGACTCCTGTGAGAACATCGTCGACGTAGAAGTCTCGCTGTAAGACCATTGCCGCTCGTGGGTACCGATGTCCTCGTCGTCTGCCAGTTGTCGGAGGCACCGAATGGCTAGATACGGGGCCGCTGACAGCCCGAATGTCACTGTATTCAGTTGATAGGTGTCCACTTCTCCATCAGCGTTGCGCCACAAAATTTGTTGGAATTTTCGACCCTCTGGGCGCACAAGGAATTGTCGATACATTTTCTCGACATCGCCCGTGAGGACGTACTGATGAAACCGAAATCTCAGAAGAATGAGAAATAAGTCGTCTTGTAGTTTCGGTCCCGTATGAAGTACGTCATTCAACGAAACTCCGGTGGTGGTTGGTGCAGATCCGTCAAACACGACTCGGAGTTTTGTGGTTTGGCTGGACTCCTTGGTCACGCTGTGATGTGGCAGGAAGTATCCGTCGTCCGGGCAGTGGTCCGTGGTAATTTTTGTCATGTGCCCTAATGCCAAGTATTTGTGTATCACGGCGTAATAGTCGGCTTCGAAACGCTTGTCTCGTTTGAACCGACGGCAGAGGGATGTGAGTCGCTTCATCGCCATGGCTTTCGAGGATCCAAGCGGAGGAGTTGTCTCGTTGAATGGGAGAGCGACAATGTATCGCCCTTCGTTGTTGCGTTGAACATGCTTTCGGAAATGTTCCTCGCACTGTAGTTCCGCTTCTGAAATGTGTGCAGTGGGCGGTCCCTCGTCGATTTCCCAAAAACGGGCGAGGTCCGCCTGTAAAACCGTCGTGGAGGCGTGAAATGAGTATGCTAAGGATAGCGAGGTTAGGCTCCCCCCGATAACCCATCCGAATCGCGTCTTTTGAAGACGCAAGTCGGGCCCGTTTTCTTGACTGATATCAAGTTGGCCGACGCAGAGTGATGCTAGTGTTGGTCCGGCGCTCATTAATATCTCGATCGGAGCAGGTAGATGGAATCTTGGATCAGCTAGTTGAAGATTCCTGGGTATCTGTATCATTGAGCGATCTACGGGTTGATCTGGGACCCAAGTCGATATGGTCGGTATGATAAGGAACGTCAATGTCCGTGTGTATGCGCCGTCAGTGGAAGTGATCGTGGCCGTAATGTGTCGCTTAGAGGTCGTCGTTAAGGTGTCTAGAGCTCCGATTGGGACCGAACATTTGTTTTGCCTTATTTTTAGCGATTTTGCTAATTCCTCGGTAATGAAATTCATACTTGATCCGGTGTCGAGCAACGCTCAACAACGGATTGGTTGCTGTTTATCATTCAAAACGTTAATCTGCGCTGTGATCACTAGATCATTGGACAATGACTCGGGTGCTACTGCTCTGGTATGTTCGGTCGTCAACGGAGTCGTCGAGCGTCGGCGTCATGGGTTATGTTTTCGTCTGTCACTGGGAGGTGGACTTGGAGACGCGGCTGCTCGTGATGTTTCCGATCTGTGGTCTGTTGTGTGCCTTTTGCGATGAGTGGGTGATGAGTAGGGTGGCAACGAAGGTGTTGTGGATCGGCTATTTGATGGGGAAGATTTCGGGCTGGACGTGCTGGAACGAGACCCTGAATGGCGTTTTGCCCTATGCAGCATCGTATGATGTCGTCCTCCGCATACGCGGCATGATCCCGCGAAACAATGCTTCGTTGTGTGCCCTTTCCCGAGGCAGTTGAGGCATAGTGATGCTTCCTTGACTTCCCGAATGCGTTCGCGAAGGGACTTGGTTTTGAAGGTGTCGCACCTCCAAATGGGGTGTGGTCCTTGACAGGTGGGGCATGTCGGAGTAACCTGGGTCGCCGTAAATGCATGTCCTCGTGGTGCGCGTTGGCGGGCTGGAGCGATTTGTTCCGGTGAGTCTCTTGGTTGTTTGACCGTGGTGATCGGTCTGGAGCTTCGTGCTAATCTCTCTAGGAAGTTTAACAAATTAATGAACGGAGACATTTCGTCATTAGGCAGCGTCATTTCCCATTGTTTTTGGATAGTTTGCGTTACTTTCGAGTGGATGAGGCCGTTAAGCATGGCACTGGTATCTGGGTGGGATTCTCCTAATTTGTTTAATGCATATATATGTTGTTTGAATGTGTTGACTAATCGCCTCAATTCCGTTGGAGATTCCTTGGTTAATCTGGGATAATCAATTATTGCCATGCAGTGTCTGAGAGCTTTGTATCGTGGGCATTCGAAACTCTCCTTGAGAACGGCCATAGCCTGACTGTAGTTTGCTGTGCTAAGGGGTAACGCGTTTAAGCAATCCGCTGCTTCACCTTGCAGGGCGGACTGTAGGTAATGGAATTTCTGTACATCCGTAAGACTAGGATTTTTATCGATTGTGGAAGAAAAGGTGTCGTAAAACGTGTTCCATTTCTCTAAACTTCCGTCAAAGGTGGAGAGCCGCAGATCTGGTAATTTAATAGCTACCGGATTTGAACTTGCGGATGGGGCACAGGATGGAAGATTTATGGATGTCGAAGGCGATATTGCCCGCGCGTTCGTCAGAAGATTTTGTAGCCTTACCTGAACCGCGACGTATCGATCCCTTAATTCGAAACCGCGCGCTTGTTCCCCCTCGTCCAAGACTTCCAACTCGAGTTGGATCGCTTCGAATTGACTCGCAGCTTCGGTCAATTGCTTATCGTAGTTCGTTGACAAGGAGTTTTCCTGGCGCCCGGATTGTTCGTACTCGTCCAGTCGGTACGATACGAATGTGAATCGGTCGCTCCAGTAGCCTCGTCTCCAACGTTAGGAGATGAGTTGGTCGTCGCTTGCCATCGTTGCCGAGGATAGGAGATGGTCGATATAAGGAACGAGCTTACCTTACTGTCGTGCGGCGTGAGATCGCGTGTATGGTTGTCGAGGAACGCCTTGTTCCTTCCCGACGGCCACTCGTTTGGTCGTATTGATAAGTTGTGGAATTCGTTGATTTGATGACTGTCCAGGTGCGGCGAGAGGCTGCGTGGTTGCGTTCCTTTGCCAATGGGTTGTGCTTCTTCGAAAGTGACGCGCCTGACGTCACTGGTTTCGCTGTGGTGATAACGCTCCCGCTGCTGGTTTTGATGTAGCCACGTGGCACTGTGTGGTCACTGATGAGAGCACTTTTCACAGACACGGAATCCGGCTCGAACGACCAAAATGTTCGAACGGATGCGTGTCAACACTATCCACTGGCCACTGAATAATCCGGCTCGAAGGACCAAATGTTACGACCGTTCGCGGAGAGACGCGGTCGCTAGGAATACGCGTCAGCAAGAGGCGTAAGTTCTCGCTACGATTCAGTTAATCGACGCCGCGAAGTAGTCGCTCCCCTGTTTCGTTTAGGACAACAGAGGTGGTTGATTGAATATACACGTTGTAAGAAGTTGCAAATCGCCGTTTATTCTAACCACTTGTAAAGACGATAGCTACGTCGGTGCGTAAGTACAAGATGGCTGAGTAAGCCGGGCGAAGGATGTTGCCTGGACGACGGATAGCAAAACAGTCCCGTTCGGTGACGATGTCGTAGCGGACGAGAATGTAGTATGCCGACTGACTTGCGTGGATCCTTGATGTAGACTCCAATTGCTTGACGTGTAGAGTGAGTAGAGTTGATTTGAGAAGAGTACCAAGACGAGACTGAGACGAGACTCCGACCAGACTAATAATAGACTGAGGTACAGCGACGATGTTGTGTCGTAGGAAAGCTAGCGATGATTGTCTCTAGCGTACAGGACCATCGGATTTGTTGGCGACGGTTTCGCCTCAGAGGGTGAGGGAAGTGGGCTTCGTTGTTAATTGGTTAAACGAAGGTTGATGGCCTAGGAAGGGTCTTAGTTGCCCTCGATTGAAAGTGGCTATTAAAAGAAAAGTTGTATCGTATGTTAGAAAAACTAACTTTCCCGGGTCAAGCCGTAGTAGACAATAATCGTAAAAAAGGCGATTTAAAAAAGGCTATTTGTTGGGTCTGAAGGATCTTCGCTTGCAAATTACTGGGATGTATGATGGGCCCTTATGCTTAATGGGGGTCCGCCGTAAGGATGAATGGACATCTGGCGTCCGTCTGGCCCGCGGTGTATGACCTGGTCTAGGTAGAGGGTCGCGCGGCGTAACAAATATTATCAAAAAAAGTAGCATTAATTGAAAAAGACTAAGACTCGATGAAATGGAATAATTGACTCTAAATGTATTACCAAGATAGAAATAATCTCAGGCAATCTCCTCGTCAAAGCACATTTCCGAAAATGCAGGAACAGTGTTCAAAATCATTGCTTTGATTCAAAAATCTGCCTGTCGCGAAGTTTCTTCTTGCACGTAAAATTACACACATTCTTGTTCGGAAAGGAAATGAATTTTAATTCATATTTTAAATTCTACTTCCGTTTATAATATCTGAAGTCAAATAAAAGAATGTGACTTAATATTGTCACGAAATGTATGTATCGTGTATTGCATGTATCGTCACTATCATTGAGTGAAAATTGCATCTTTCATTCCAACGAAATCGAAGGGTATCCGATTTCTTCGCTATTAAATGCTCAAATGAAATCGCTTTGATATCTCTTGTTTATACTAAAATTCATTGCTTAAGATTAAGTGTATTTATGTCATACAGGTATTTTCGTCTAGATATTTGCCTTTTGCAAATATTTATACCGAATACTATTATACATATTTGTCAGTACCACGAATATATTCTCAAATTTATATGTTTAAACTAATTATTAAAAAATTAATAATTATAATCGCGATGTGCAAGAAGACCTATCCTGAACTAATAAATAAAGACATGAAAAGAAATGTTACTACTCACGCGTATAAAAAATACCCGCGCTCACTATGCTCGCAAAGAATTCTACATAATACAACCAGTCACCCGTGCCGATTCGGACCTTTCATCCTACGACATGATTGAGTGACCGGGGGGACAAAAATGCATGCGACTCACCATTAGAAGCGGAGAAACGGAAAACGTTCCCATCGATACTGCGCTATCTCAGCAAATATCATTTCAAAGACTAACATCAAGCAGGAACTGTCGAAAATCCAATGGTGGAAATGGAAGTTGTGAAAAATCTGTTACAAAACAAAATGGGATAAATGATCGTTGATTATTTGGAGAGTTACAGATGAAAAATGGAAATTTATTACATTTGTAACTTTAGTAATGATAAAGATTGAAATTCTAATAAACATCCATAAATGTGAAAACTTAAACTCGAATAAAAAAGTTTAAAATCCAGAAATCAAGAATCTAATGATTTTTAAATATATTAGTCATTTGTTTTATAATTTGGTATTAAAACTTTGTTTACTTTAATAGAAGAATAATCTAAAGGGTTTCTAAAGAAAACCCTAACCTTTTTTTTGTACGTGGAGAAATCCTCATGGAAACCCCCCAGCTTGGAAGCGGCGGGGTAGTGTCTCACTTTACCGACTAAAACTCCACGGTGGACCGCCCACGCTCAGCTGAAATGCCCGGGAACCAGAAAATTTTAGGAGAGTCCCCGCCTGAGCTTCGGCTCTTCTGGTGTTCGTACACTCGTCGGGGTGCCAAGTCCTGGAGCTCGAACGGAGGAGACGCCGCCAGAATAGTCGTCGACTCATATGACATCGTCCGGCATCCGCTTACGATCCTAACGGCGGTCGTCCTATGAAGCCGCCTCAGCAAAAGTAGACTGTATCAACTTGTCATCAGATCCTCTGCCCACACCAGCGCCCCGTACAAGGTCCGTGAATGGACGACTCTCACATAGAGTCGGCGCACTCCGACTTCTGCCCCACCGATATTCGGCAGCAGGTCACATAGAAAGTTGGCTGTCGTCATCATTTTGGGCACCAGGAGATCGAAGTGCGGCCCGAACGTCCAATCTCTATCGATGATGAGGTCCAAGCATATCATCTGAAGACCTACCTCAACCTCCTCTCCGCTTATGTCCAAACACAGGCCTGGCGGAGGAGTGCCCCTACGTCGGTAGTTATAAAACCATATGGCCTCCCACTTGGCTGGGGATACCCTCAGGCCCAGCCTGCGTATAGCCCGTATCACGTAAGGGGCGGCAACCCATATCTGCCGTCAGTTCTTCAAACGCCACCAGGCCACTGTTCGGGGAGGCATATGTAGAGGAATGGTCTTTATTGATTCACGAATAAATCGAACAAGTTATTCGTGTTCACAGTTTGTTATTTTATTTGTATGAGGAATCTAATTCCACACAACGCACAAGTCACAGTACAATGTATTTTCCGAAAATAAATACGCGGTGTTACTCTAAGAAATTTCGTAGACACTCTGATGCATGCGATAGCTTTAGCTGCGATCGATGAACTCTCTCGCTCGTCACTACGTTTGTTTATTTATACTGGTCGGGGGACAGTCGGAAAATTTGAACTCGACTGCGTTTGACGGTTGAAAGTAGCGGCGGCATTGTTTTGCTCGAAGTTCATTACTCCTTACAATACCTATGACCTAACGATCATGATACTCCGAAACAAAACAACAACAGGATTTGAATTGTCCTGCTCGCGTACACATATACGTCTACTACCACCATCCCAGTCAACTCGATCACGGCATACCCCTTGCCCTGCTAGAACAGGATCCCTGCAGCGGGTGTGCCCAGTGCTGACGTCCACGTTATAGCGACTAAGCCGTCCAAGTCTTCGACCTAGTTAGGGGTGTATAGTTGTACGATAGAGTTAGTATACGATCGCCCCAAGTTGGTCTGGGAGAGCCGCATGAATCTACTTTACCAAGTCCATATCCATGTCCTCCCCCGGGCTATCTGCCACACTCGTCATCCCTTCCTCTTCTTGCCGTAGATCTCTCGTGTTGTCACACTACCTTCTGTCCGTAGCAGGCTCCCGAATCCGGCTCGTCTCTTTAGTTCTTGGCGGAAGGCATGCCGCCCCTACCATTCTGTGGGTGGTGGGTACACCAAGCGACTCACAGAGCGGGCACCTGGGCACGCAAGCAGGGCAGCTCTTGTCCTGATGACTGATGCCGCCGCACCTGTAGCATAGCTGTTCCCGGTCTACTCCCCGGTCTAAGTGCAACGCTGCCGGCGAGCGTCCTAACCTGTCTTCCTTACTGCTTCGTCGACTAATTTTCTTGCGCACTTTACACACATGCACTGGTACAACACTCCGGTCCACTTTTTGTCACTTTTCCTTATTTTCTCTATAATTTAGTCTACAGAGTACGGAGCAACATTAACAAGTTCTCTCTGCATGCCACCATCTTTTCCACTCAGAAAACCCTAACCTATGAAATGATCAATCAAATTGTATTTCTTAATCAATAGTATTCAAAGCAAAATATACAGAATACACACAATTCAAGTAAGATATGTAAAGTTACTTCCATTATTGGCTTTTGAGCCACCGTTGGAGCATTCCCAAAGAAGATAAAGAAGTTCAAGCTGTGATATGTCTATAACAAAACAGAAAATATCATTAATATCGTTGATACACAATAATAAGCGTGGAAATTTAACAATAATAAAGACTAAACTCTAATAAGTATATAAATTGAAACTCTAATATGAAAGTTTGAGAATAAAACATTCACTGATTTTTGATACGTATCAGACAGTTTTATTGTACCTTAATGTTAAGATTTTAAGACCTTATTTCAGTTAAACAGGACATTTACAGCTTTCTAAATTATCAATCATTTTTATTGTATAATTAACAATATTTCAAACAAAATATAATAAATAGAACAAATTGAAATACAATATGTAAAACTACTTACATTCTTGAGCTCCTGCAGAAGCTTTGTCCTCTTGATGTACTGACTCTAGACCCGAAAAAGAATGTTGAAAAGAATATAAAATAAGACCACATTACCGCGACCGTTAAAATTATAACCGACGAACAGGAGCTCTAATGTCGCGAACACAATTGTTTGATAAAATTTTATTACTTTCGCGTGTGATTATTTAATTGTATTTAATCAAAACGACCGCGATTTGAAAATATTGAAAAATACATTTGCGGAGCAAACACTGACTCTACAAACCGCATTGCACGTGGTCACAAATATTCCCTAAAAATAGAGTTGTATATGGGTGGGGCGGGGTGGGATAGGGAGTACAAAAGAAGCGAAATATTGTTACGATATTTTTCTTCTGTTCTCTATCGAACGTTTATTTAGAAAATACTTACTATACTACTACTACTTATCTTTTACGCATGAAAAATATTAATTTAAAATTATAAGATATTTCCCGATATCGAACAAATGTTTACGAATACCGTGAATGCAATGCGAGCATTTGCAAGAATTATACTATGAATGTTCGTTACTAGAATATGAGATATACACTCCACTAATACACTATAGTCGCGTGTTAAAAATAGTGAAAAATATTTGCAAGAATTCGAAAGTTCACAACTAAATATACTTAAATAATACTACAGAAACGCATGCGAAATCTTGCTTTGAAGTACTTGAGTTTACTTGCGCGTCGCCTTTATAAAAAAAAATATAAGTTACAAGGTTAAACGATGGTAAAGATATAGTAATGAGTAATGCAAAAAATACACTAAAGAATGTAATAAATAACCGACGCCAACAATAGGTTATAATACGTTACAAACCTGACGCAACGCGATCCACATTATCGGTACGAAATGAGACGACTAAATGACTCCTTGTACCTTAGTTTCGCAAAGCAACTACCAAAGCGGCGAGGGAAGGGGGGGGGGCACATGAGCCGGTGGCACACGCAGCTACGCAGTTAACGATTACACGTTACTACACAAAGAAATGTATACATCAACAAAAACATTCATCTTCTACCAAGCCCCTAGAAACTAAAACATTCCTGTATAATAATAATATCGATATACTTCTTATTTCAGAAACACACTTCACTATAAAAAAAACTATTTAAAAATACCGTACTACACGTTATATGATACCAAGCATCCCTCAGGAAAAGCACACGGAGGAACCGCAGTAATAATAAGAAACGACATTAAACACCATTTACACAGCCAGGTTAGTAAGGAATATATCCAAGCAACCACCGTTACAGTACAAACTAGCAGCAACTATTTACAGCTGTCAGCAGTATATGTACCACCGCGACATAAAATTACATCTCAAATGTGGGAAGATTACTTTCAACATTTAGGTGATAAGTATATTGCAGCGGGAGACTATAATTCAAAGCACACACTATGGGGATCAAGAATCAATAAACCTCGAGGTAGAACCTTGGAAAAATACATTAGAAACAATAACCTCAATATATTATCCACAGGAAGACCGACTTACTGGCCGACAGACCTGAGCAAAATACCTGACCTACTTGATTTTGCAGTTACAAAAGGACTAAATGCAAATAAACTAAATATAGAACCCAGCCTCGAGCTTAGCTCCGATCATACACCCATAATTATTACATACTTAAACAAACCAATAATTTATAACAATTCAGAGGCACTATGCAATAAAACCACCAAATGGCAAACATTTAAAGAATTAATTGAGAGCAAAATCAACTGCAACATCCCATTGAAAACACCCGAACATATCGAACAAGCAGTAATAACACTTACAGAAACTATTCAGGAAGCAGCATGAGCAACCACCATACCTGAATCAACTAATAGACCAACAAAAATAATTCCGCGAGACATCCTTGAAAAAATTAGAGAAAAAAGAAAAGCGAAAGCAAAATGGCGAAAACATAGATCAAAAGAAAACAAAAAACACCTAAATAAACTTGCAAAAGAAATAAAAAACAAAATAAAAGAACACAATAACAACGAGTACACAAAATTCATAGTGTCACTATCTGCACACGAGAACTCCAACTACTCCTTTTGGAAAGCCACAAAAAAAAATAAAGAAGCCAATAAAACTTGTCACAGCAATCAGAAAAGCAGATAATACATGGGCAAGAAGCAACGAAGAACAAGCTGAAGAATTTTCCAACCACCTAAGCAACATATTTACACCACTTAATATCAATAATAGCAACCACAACTGTCATATGGACGAGGATGAGGTAACAACTAGTACCGCAACTGACAATCATTACATCATACCTAATACAACAACACATGAAATTAGAAACATAATCGAGAAAATAAAAAATAATAAGGCACCAGGAATCGACCTAATCAATGGTAAAATCTTGACAAACCTTCCTCCAAAAACGATACGACTAATCACAATAATTTTCAATGCAATATTAAGAATTCAATACTATCCTAAACTATGGAAACTAGCACAAATCATAATGTTACCTAAACCAGGCAAAGACCCACACCAAACAGCATCTTACAGACCAATATCACTACTTCCCGTATTTTCCAAAATACTAGAAAAAATAATTTCCTCCCGCTTAAAACTAATAATAGAGAAGGAAAAATTAATACCAGATCACCAATTTGGATTCAGAAACAAACACTCCACGATAGAGCAAATGCACGGACTCACAAATGAAATAATACTAGCATTAGAAAACAAACAATACTGCACAGCCCTCTTTATGGACATCGAGAAAGCATTTGACAAAATAAACCACGATAGTCTACTTCAATCAATCAGAAAACAATTCCCGGAGCAGATATACCATTTAATTAAATCTTACTTAAGCAACAGAACCTTTGCAGTAAAAATTAAAGACACATACTCTCAAGTCAAAGACATCAAGGCAGGGGTTCCGCAAGGAAGCGTCTTGGGACCAATTCTATACACACTATACACGGCCAACATACCAACAATTACCAATAGCAAAATGCTGACATTTGCGGACCACACAGTTGTACTAGTCAGGCACACTAACCCTGCAATAGCAGTCACATTGCTACAAGAACATATTGTAAAAATAGAAAAGTGGCTTCAAGTTAAACAAATTAAAGCAAACCCTGATAAATGCAACCACATTACATTCACACTGCGAAAACAGATACCACCAAACATTACACTCAACGGCACGCACATAATACAAACAAGGCAAGTCAAATACCTTGGACTCCACTTTGATACACGATTCACATGGAAACAACATATTAAATCAATAATAAGCAAAATACAGATAGCAAGGAGACAGATGTACTGGTTAACAAGTCGAAAATCCAAACTGAGCATAGAAAGCAAATTAAAAATTTACAAAACCATTATAAAACCAATCTGGACGTACGGAATACCACTATGGGGAACAGCAGCAATGAGCCATATAACCAAACTAGAGGCAATGCAATCTAAAATACTCAGAACAATAGTAAACGCCCCATGGTACGTTAGAAACGAGGACATACGGAAAGACCTTGGAATACCAACGGTCAAGGAGGAGATTAGCAGATTCGCAAGAAGGTACAGAGAAAGAATAGCAACGCACCCGAACCGGCTGGCAGCGGAAACGATCATTACATTCATTGAAAGGAGATTAAAAAGGAAACACCCAGCAGATCTCATAAAGGATATACCCTAACAAGCACGAAGATGGTACCCCATTGGGGGTAGCCACCCACATGATAATCATACAGCTAAAAAATTCTACCAAATGTCCAAATTGGACAAATTGTGAATATGAAATATTAAATAAAAAAAAAAAAATCTTCTACCAAGCACTTCCTTTCAAGTTACGCAGCAGGAATCTTTCGAATTGCGCAGCACGGATCTTTCTCTACACCGATATTTACAAACATCGTACAATAATTCGTAGCCCTACTGGCAACATCACAGACACATTTGTCTAACTTATTACCTTAATTACCTTACTTTATAATCTTGATTTCGTTAAACAAAGCAAGATTGAAACAACAGCATGCAGAAAATGAAAAATTACTAAAAATTACCGGCCGGCAATGACCCAGTATGCAGATGAAGTGTTAAGCGCTTTTTAAGTGCGTATTCGCTTTTAATACTAGAATAAAAATAATAAAAGAGAAAAGTTATTTATTCCTAAGCGAAAAATGTGGTAAGAGAATAATTTTCTCACGGTTGAAAATTTGAAGTCCATTGATATTTTCTCTATAACATTTTTATTATCACGACATAGTATCTGAAATTTTGACCAATCCAATGATTTTTATTCTTAGAAATATCTTGAATACGGAGAATTAAGAAATGTATAGTGAAGGATGTAAATAATGAAAATAAATTATGGCGGAGGAATCAACGAAGGAAAGTTATTTTGCTAATTATTATACGAATGAATATTCAAAAAGTTGCGCAACGACTACTAAACTATTTAATAAACACTAACCTTACCAGGGCTAGCCAGGGCTAGACTGGTTTAAAGATCTAATTTAAAATTGTACATTTATCGTTATTTTTTTTGTTCATCTAGCTTTATGTGAATTCTTATATTCTCCGATTAATTGATTTCTCAACTTTTAAAACCAGTTATGTGACCGGGCTTGATGACATTAGTGTCAAAAACCAGCCTGAAATTTTCTTCAATTTCTGATCTTCGGCTGATTTTCAGTATTTTGCCTCCGACTTTTCACCAGCAATTTGATTTGACAAACGAAGTGCAATGTAAGACTTGCCAACGTTTAGGCCATGTGGCTTCTAACTGCAACAGACTGCTGCAGCGTTAAATTCAACGATAAATTATGATCCTTATGAACGTATTGATCCAGATTCCTGTACCGAAGAAAGCGAGGATGACACAAATCAACCTTGTTGCATATCGTGTAAAAATTTTGATCATCCTGTTCACATCAAGATTGCTCTCAACGCTTATTGTTAGTGTTAAAAAGGCGATGATAAAATTTGGAATTTGGAAAATTAACGAAGAGCGAAACAAATAAATACGATTCGTTCGTGAAACAAGTGACTCAAAAATTACTTGCAGTAAAATTCCATCGAATAATAAACTAGATAATTGTCCTAACCTCTGTATTCCCTTATTTCATCGCGATATATCTGATGGCTAAATATGGACCACAACCCTAACACTGTCCTTGGAGAAACGGCTAAATACTACAATACAAAGCTCAAACTCTAAACTTACAGGGGAAATCTTCACGTTTATACCGCAGCAACATAGCTCAACAGTGAACCGGTTCCTCTCACTTCACTAAATAATAGGGCGACGATGCCCTAGTCGAATCCAGTAACTCGGCGGTAAGAACAGAGCATCGTTTGCAGCATTCACGATTTTCAAACATATCCTACCGCCACGTATAGCCAATAGGAAGCTAAATCTGTATATCCATTATTAAACTATGTCTTGTTCCATGACAATGTTTCAAATCAACCAAAAAATTTAAGAGAAAACAGTGCTTGCCCTCCTTATAAATGAAATATCATAATGGAGCTTTCGGGCAGCCGACTATATCAGACCAACTGACTCAGAGTTCAAAGTAATTATCCGTGCTTCCAGGTTTTTTCCTGAAACACGACTTGGCAAGTAGATAGCTGCCACTATAAGGCATTATCTAAAATAGATTTGAACCGCGAGAAAATTTCGGAAATCCCCAAAACACATCTCCAAAGTAACAGCCCAACAATGGAACTTACTTAGAGCAGCCTCTATTTCTGTCAACAAACAAGTGGTCCGCAATGTGGCGACCTCTACTCGAGGTTGCGAGTGGAACTCGAGCATTGCGCCTGGAGACATATCGACCCGTACAGCAACATGGCGTCTCGAGAACCAAACTTGGCAAACAGCCATTTTGTCGGGAACTTTCGCTTAGTAAATTCCTCCTATTCTAATTTATTCCATGCTATTAACCCTTGTGATTGGAATTGACTCACTCTCCCAATCTGAAACTAACAGGGCGATAGGCCAATAACAAAAGTGAAGAGAATAATACTCTTAACAATGCAGCTTGTTATATGGCTCTCGATACACCGTAGTACGCTCTCAGAATCAGAAATTTTCAAACTTGCTTCATTTAAGGTAACTTTATGAATTTCTGATTGATGCTCTAACAATTTATTTAAGTCTTCTATTGCTGTTCCACGTCCTTTCAACTGTTCGTTAAATTTGTTGTTTAGCATATCCATTCGAGAAATCTCGAGTTCTTGAGCATCGTTTCTTCTTCAGAAATTTGGCCTATTTTCTCTTGTCTGCTGCTGTTATTTTATCAACTTCTTTCAACATAGGTGCTTGTTCTTTTTTTTTCAAGCAATATATCATTGTCCGTATCTTTGGATTTTACTCTTTTAAATGTATGTTCTTTGTTGAAGTGGTTACCACTTCTAAGAAAACTCTACATCTGGTCTTTTTAGTTTTCTCAAGCACTGAAGCCATCGACAGCGCGTAGACAAAAGACTGCGACGAAGTCAGACCATAAACAGTAGACAGGCGACGTTGGCTTCGGGGTTTTCAGTTATTGGGTAACACAGCTAGCGTGCGGATCTGGACCAGCTCAAATTGTATTCTTACTTATAATTACACTTCTATTTAAATATGTTTTCTGCCTTACAATTTATCCACGTGTTTTCTCTGTTTACACATCGAATAACCTCAACAAGAATCAATAAATTTATTACATAGCTTTCAGCTTCCATTCTCGCTTGTTTTGTTACTGACTTGAACATATGAGCTGCACGTTCTTATATTCAGTAGGTTTTTAAATTTTGTCTAGCGTTTGATATTACTTTTAGGCGATGATAACTCAAGCAAGGATTTAAACACTGATCCATCATTTACTTTTTACACTTCAGATACACTATCCTTTTCATTATCACATGAATTATTTTCGATAATAGGAGTTGAAATCTTTGGTTCACTGATACTGATTTCATTGGTTTCTTCAAATTCCTTAACGTTATCATTAGGAACTTCGATATTGTCGTTATCACAATCATTTGAAACAATTTTACCTACTTCCTCATCCTTAGCTGTAGTATCATAGCATTTCATCAAAGGAAAAATATCCTCCACTTTATTAATTTTAATAAAACATTATTTTCCAGTACTTTTTTCTTTTTAATAATTCAGATGTTTCTTAGGAACTTTCTAGTATATCTTCTGCATCATGTTGAGATTGATTTTTTTTTCTTCTATGGACTTAAGATCTTGATTTAAGCTTTGCGTTTCGCTATATGATTTATTATTATTAACTACTTCAACAATATTTTCATATATTTTGTAAAGTAAATCACATTTATCATCTGATATACATTTTGAGGTAATTTCTGTCTGTATATTTTTTTCCTTTCCCCTACTTCTTTTTCTCCTACTAATGAATCCTTTTTATACTGTAAAATAGTTTTTGTATCTTCAATTTTGTTAAGTTCAATTCTTATTTTTAATAATTTACTTTTATCTAATTTAGATAATGCTTGTGAATCTTCTACTACATCTTCCATATCATTTTGAACGTAGCTCCTATCTTCAGTAAATTTAATATTTTGAGCGCTATCATTAATTTCAATAGCTCCTTCGGTATCAAATAAATCGCATTTATTATTTGATATACCTTTTGAATTAACTTCTGTCTCTGCAGTTTCTTCTTTTGTATTTTCTTCGAATTTTCTTTATTCTTCTAATCCACTCTTTTCATTTTGTAGGATCTTTCTTGTATCTTCGTCTTTTTTAACTTCAACTTTACCCAATCTCCTAGATCTGCCTCTATGTTTCGCTTCTTTCTTTGCGATATTAGCACCTCTGTTTTCTTCTGATTGCTTTTCGTGTCACAACACTTCGATCGCCGACTACGTGATAGGGACTGTCAAATACCATATTTATACATATTTATACGTAATACGAGATATTTCATTCCTATTACGTTGGCTTAATTTCGCTTCATCAGTTGCTATTACACTCGTTACTGCATTATCATTTTCTACAGATTTACACCTATCGCTATCACCAGCTATGTCCGTTAAAAGAACATTGCTTCGTTGATGCTCATTAGTTGTTTCGCTATCTGAAATTGATCACTCATTCCCTATAGTAGAATCATCAATCTCAATGTATACATCTACAAATTTAAAGTCATCGTAGCAGAATACCCATCCACTAGGTAAACAAAATAAAAACCTGCCAAGCACGAACGCTGTATAGATTGTTGTCACCTGTTCGATTCGTGCTAGATTTGACTAAAAAACTCATGCGAAGTTATTTAAAATATAAAATTCGAATTAACATCTAGTTTTCAACCTGTCTAAAGATACCGCTCACAAACAAGCTATCATTTCTTGAAACAAATATATAAGATTTATTTATGCTCTCAATTTTGTTATGTGTCGATATACAGCCCACTCAAAACATTCTATGGACCAAACAAAAAAATTGTTGACATTGATTGTCAACAAGTCCTACAAACTAGGATCTTTCATATTTCTTTTGCTTTTGATAATTAGACACAACCTCCCGCTAGCCGATGAGACATTCTGCTATATTTGGCTTATCCTTTGTTATTATACAAATTACTGCCATTGTTCACGGCTGACCTACTAATTCGTTTAGTGACTAGACACTACGTTAGATATTTTAATCAAATAAACTCATAATTGTAGCGATAAAATATTATACTTCCTACCAGTACAATATATAATCTAAAATTTAAACATCCTGCTTCAGGGCGACATATCCAGTGAATTAACGGCGCCTAAACAATCCCCTAAAACGGGTAAATCTATAACTTTATTATCTAATTTTAACCTAATATCCAAAAACTGATCAACATAATTTCACTATGCCCAAAATGCATCGCCTTACAAATGATATCGATATTTACGATATTTCTTTGCTATATCAATATAGTATTATTTGTTATAGATCCAAACCACCGACCTCGGCCAGGACTATCAAAATTCGCCTTCGTCATGGCCAATAACCAATATAACATTAACTACGATAGAAACTATCATTGTTAATTTAACACTAGCTATCGCCACTATAATACGAATGACCTGTATACATATTAAATAAACTATAATAAATAACTTATTATTTTTAAATACACCTTGTCTTATTTATCTACACTTTCCTTTGTCTTACGATCTACGTCCACCTTGACCTACGCATTGTCACGTAAAATTCGTGATAAAAAAGTAGGAGCGGAGCAATAGCTTAACTTGACTGTCCTTGAAATAAAGTAAAACCCGAGCGAGAACGTAAAATATTTATTGCGGGTAGTCGTACCGCGGCTTCGACCTTTTTGCAATCCACTAGCGATAAAAAGATCGCGTACAAGGTAAATAGCGGGCAAAAGAACGATATAGAGCATAGAGTGTAGAGTATAGCAGCGTCGCAGAAAAAGAAAAATCAACAGCTTGGTCGGTCATTGCGCAGTAACAGATCGAGCAACGATACAAATGATCATGGAAGTGCGTTTCTGCTTCCCGGTCTGTTCGAACTATGATGATTTGTCTTTCTGATCTTTCCGACTCGACCGCCGACCATAAATTGTTTCGAATTTTCTCGAGAACGGATACTTGAAACTACGTGCTTGCGGTACATTCGATAGCCAGGACAGAGGGATCATTCGTGAGCCTGTTTTCGTCCTGCGAGACGAGAAAATTATTAGAAATTCCCTGATGCAATTGTACGCGGTTTTATGCAACTTTGATTCTACGCGTGAACGATATTTAGCACAGAGGAGAAGGGTTAACATTGGCGCACTAATAGGTTCCTACGTAGCTAAAATAAAGCAAAAGTTGAGCGAAATTAACGGATGACAATTGAGAAATTTCTTGGATGATCTACGTTTATTACGGAATGGTTGGCTGCGAGCCAAACAGGAGCACAACAAAGTGGAAACTTGTAATGAAAAAGGAAGAATATTTTGCCAAGGAAACTCCTTTTCTCCATTTTCTTTCGTAGAATTATATTTCATTTGCGAGTATTATAACATTTCTGCCTTTGATGCAAAAATCATAAAAGGTTTAGGTATCTGCACGTATATTTACGCTGTATGAACGACACTCGAGTATTACACGCATGCATTATCGACAAATAGACCCACGTTCGAGATAAGAGTTCCTCGTTGATACTTTCTCATGGTATAAATAACGAGAAATTATCAGGAAGTATGTAATAACGTTCCAATAAAACTACTCGTACTTCGTTACTTTTACTCGCATGTATAACACCTACAACGATATTCTTCGTTGAATCAATAAATAAAAGCGTTCCCCAGCGTACGTACAACACTAGATCTTAAAATATAAGAATCGACGTAAGAATAAAACTAGGAAAGTTAGAAATGAAAATAATTCGCCGAAACGGAAAAAAGATGCCTGACACAAAAATAACGATACGGTAAATCAGCGTCCCGATTTAGTTTTCATCAATCAGTCGTCCAGCAAGCGAGATGTGTCAAGCAGCGACGGCGACAAGATAGCAGAGACGAAATATTATCGAGTTAACGCGCGCGAAGTGGTGGCAGGAACGGCTGGCGGGTGCGGGAGTGTAATGCGCTTACGTCACGTGAATTTCAGAAGAAACAACCGGTGGTGTAACGAAAATTTAACGTCGCAATCGGACGTTCTAAATATAAAATGGATGGCTGTTGACCGAGAGAAAAATGCTCGACGATACGGTGCCGCAGTTTGTTCTCTTACAAGATTGAACGTCCACGGTTTACCCATTTACCAGACCCGCCTTGTGCCACGAAGAGGCGAAATGCAAAAGTGCTATTTAATCGTGCGAATTATATCACGCGTATCTCGCGAATTCTTACACGATAGTGATAATAAGTCGAATCTAATAAAATTTACTTCTCATTAAAAAGTCGCACCAAAACAATTATTTATTAATTGCTTTATTTATTGATTCTTGTTGAGGTTATTCGATGTGTAAATAGA
Source organism: Bombus hypnorum (assembly GCA_911387925.2). Taxonomy (NCBI): domain Eukaryota; kingdom Metazoa; phylum Arthropoda; class Insecta; order Hymenoptera; family Apidae; genus Bombus; species Bombus hypnorum. The sequence continues at coordinate 613,014 of CAJVQY020000002.1, forward strand.
GAAAACACGTGGATAAATTGTAAGGCAGAAAATATATTTAAATAGAAGTGTAATTATAAGTAAGAATACAATTTGAGCTGGTCCAGATCCGCACGCTAGCTGTGTTACCCAATAACTGAAAACCCCGAAGCCAACGTCGCCTGTCTACTGTTTACGGTCTGACTTCGTCGCATTCTTTTATCTACGCGCTGTCGATGGCTTCAGTGCTTGAGAAAACTAAAAAGACCAGATGCAGAGTTTTCTTATAAGTGGTAACCACTTCAACAATTCTTAAGAAGATACATATAAATAAGAAAAACTAGTAAAATTTGATTAGTATAATAAAAATAATATATGCCTATTTTCATTCTAAAATATAAAAAGTGTAGTTTTACGTTCATTCGTATATTTTAAGAACATATACATATTTGAATGATAGTTGGAATGTAACACCATTTCTATATTACACGCAAGGTATGACAAATATTCTTGCTCTAAGGCACAATATGATTTCATACCAACAGCATTCAGTTTAACATATTATACCTTTTGTTCGATTCTCATAATGGAATAACGTGCTGGCGTCTTCCAAATTGCATTGGACGTGCGTTCTAATCTACGTCTATCTATATCTGGAAACATTTTAGTTAGATCTGGTGTGCACTTTGTGCTATCAAAGAATTTGTGGACTGCTTCCTCCGGTATGTATCGTTGCATTGCGAGTTGATTTTCACGTATGTGTGCTAAAATGAATAAAAATTCGAGTACTCTATGCGTTCTAATGTTTATTAACTCATTAAGTAAAACAATACTTACCTTGTGCCCAATGTGGAATTGTATGCTTTGGTCTCGATTCATCATCTGATTCATCATCGTCAGATTCACTATCCAAAATGTAAGTGGTTCGACCATGCTGCATGTATATTTTACCTAAAATATTGAACGAATAATGGCTTGTGCTTCTATAACAGAAAAATACTTTGATATTGTTTGTAATGTTATCTGTAATGTAATCATCTGATGCTTAGTTTTCATTACGTCAGCAGCAACTTGTCGTTCAGTTCTTAATTCGGTGTTTTTTTCGTCGTTCAGCTTTCTGTTTTCGACGTCTTTGTTCAGCTAATCTTCATTCCGCTTCTTCTTGACCTTGTAAACGCTGTTGCTTTTCTTGTTTTCTTGTTTCATCGGCATCTTTATTCTCTTTTGCTAATAAAATTTTTTTGGCTCTTTCTTTCCGACTTTCGTGCTAATTTCTGAGCAATCGCTCTCTCTGCAATCTTTGCATTTTGTGCAGCAGCCCTAGTGTTTCCTTCTCGTGTTTCGTTATCAACAGCAAGTTTTGGAATGTCTACGCTTGCCTGTTCAAATGCCTGAATTCTTCTCGTTACAGGCACCTTGTCATATAGATCGAACAGTATATTCGATTTATACGTGTTATACGTGACCATCGTGGAATTCATAAGAGGAGTAAATTTCTCAAATGCATTCTCGCACATTGAACGTTCTTCAATATCATTTGGTGCAATTACTGTATCATCAATAATGTTAAAAAGTGAAAAACTGTGAAAAAGGTATCTTTATGTTAACTATGATGATTCGGTGTGTTGGAATACAACGATATCAATCGCATGCAGATGAGGTGATTGATCGTACGGATTCTTCCCTCCATTGCCCAGCGATATCCCCACCAGCGTATGTTCGTTAGATGTACCGCGGCGGCTGGCGCGTGCATGCCCTTCCGAGAACTCGGCGGAAGAAACGTAAGGATGTACATGGAACATTGGGCACGCCGGTGTCGCGCCTTGTCGGCGTAGCGCTTTGTATCGGGAAGCTGCTAGAAGATTCCGCGGCACGTGACGTCACACTCATTACTGCATAGAGAGTGGTGGTTAAAAACCTTTTCAAGGGCCATGGGTCACTAAGTCAGTCAGTCTGTGAACAGCTAGCAAACTGTCTACATTCCAGCACACACTTATTCTTTGTAATAATTGTTCAATAAACATCACATTGTACTATTTCAACACAAACATTGTGTCTTCCACAGATTATTAATCTTAATTCAAAGATTAAATTCTAACAGGTTATGGGCCCAGACCCAATGTGCTAGTGTTGCAATAAGTTCGTGACTAAAGCAAATATTAAACAATTAACATAAAGTGTTAAAAGTAAAGTATAAGTGTATAAGTGCGGATTATAGCAAAATAACAATGGCGAGTAGTGCACGTTTCGAGATTCAAAGACTTAACGGCAGCAATTACGAGACGTGGAGAGATAAACTCGAATTGTTATTAATTAAAGATAAAGTTTGGACAGTGATCAGAGATCCAACTCCAACGCCCGACAAGATGGATCAAAATTGGCTAGATAAAGACGACCAGGCTCGTGCGACAATAGGGTTACTTGTCGAGGATAGTCAGCTTATTCACATTCGGGGCGCGAAATCGGCGAAGCAAGCATGGGAGGCCCTAAGAAACTATCATCAGAAAGCATCATTGTCGAATACAGAGTTTCTGCTCAAGGATATATGTCGAATGAACTTAGCTGAAGGCGGAAATTTGGAAGAACACTTAACAGAAATGTTGAACAGGTTCGATCGGCTAACAGCATTAGGAAAATCCTTGGACGAGAAGATATCGGTAGCAATGATTCTATGTAGTCTACCAGAGTCATACAGTCCTCTAATCAGCAGTCTGGAAAGTAGACCGGAATCAGATCTCACCATGGAATTCGTCAAAGGAAAGCTCATCGACGAATATAAACGGCGCAGAGGTTCAGGATGGACAACAGACCAAAACGAAACGGTAATGAAAGTAAGTGGTGATAGTAATAATAAGACGAAATGTTTCTTTTGTAAGAAACCCGGGCACATGAAGAAGGATTGCCGTAAATACGCCAAATGGAGAACAAACAAAGACAACGTGAATGCAGCGATGGAATATAGATCCGATGAAGAACAGCAAGCTTTCGTGAGTACAGAACACAAGGCATTTGAGAAAATTTCCCAGGAACTTTGCCTCGGAATGAGTGATGAAAATACAAGACGTACGGATGTATGGATTATTGACTCAGGGGCTACGAGCCACATGACGGCAAACAGAAATTTCTTCAGCAGCTTCAATCCAAATGAAAAGGGCCTTGTACATCTAGCAGATGAAGCTAAGGCAGTTCAAATAAGGGGCAAAGGATCAGGTACCATAAAGCACCCAAGTAACGGTAAGGTAATAAACATGAATGTTGACAATGTGTTGTACATACCTGGACTAAACTCGAGCTTACTCTCGGTGAAAAAACTAACGAGTGACGGCTATAAAGTAAGCTTCGAGAATGACGGTTGTCGTATCATGAAAAATGGAGTAGTAGAAGTATTCGCTAAAGCCTCAAACAACTTATATCTACTGCCGACCATCGAAAGCGCATGCGCAACTAAAGAAAGGGAACGCAATGAAAACTGTCAACACACCTGGCATAAGCGTTTCGGACACAGAAACATAGGTGCGATAAAGCAATTAGAAAACGGCCTTGCAACCGGGATAAAGATAAAGGACTGCGGAATAAAAGAAATCTGCGAGTGCTGTATAAAAGGAAAAATGACGAGAAAACCTTTCCCTAAAGAATCAACGACGAGGACGAGTAGTATTCTGGATCTCATACACACAGATGTTTGTGGCCCAATGCAGACTACAACTCCAGGTAAGAAAAGGTATGCTTTAACTATAATTGATGATTTCAGTAGATTCACAAAAATATATTTGATGGAAACAAAACATGAAACCACGAAATATATTAAAGAATTTGTACAATCAGTGAAAAATCAAATAAATAAGATACCTAAAGCAATAAGGTCGGATCGAGGAAGGGAATACGTCAACAACGACCTGAGGAATTATTTGCATAATCAAGGTATAAAGATTCAATATACAGCAGGATACTCACCGCAGCAAAATGGGGTCGCTGAAAGGAAGAATCGCTCACTAATAGAAATGGCTAAATGTATGCTTATTGACGCCGACATGGACAAGAAGTATTGGGGTGAGGCAATACACACAGCCAACTACCTGCAGAATGTCCTACCCACAAAACACACAGGTAAGACGCCGTATGAATTATGGTATTCTAAATTACCTGACGTCAAAAATCTTCGTTCTTTTGGTACTATGGCATATGCACATATACCTCAAGAGTGTCGAAGAAAATTAGACGAGAAGGCAGAAAAGCTAAGGTTTGTCGGATATTCGGAAGAATCAAAGGCATACAGGCTTCTTGATACAGCTACAGATAAAATAAAGATAAGCCGTAATGTAATCTTCCTTGAGACTCATAAGAAACCCGGGACAGAAGAAATTATTTTTGAGGAACAGGCAGTTACTGAAGGTACAGTAAATAAAACAGGAGATAAAAATAAGGAAATTATTGAAAAAAGGGGACCCAAAGATGAATCCGGAGACAAAGATAAAGGAAATAAATTAACAAGGAAAGATACTCAAGGTCCAGAGCCAAGGCGATCAAAAAGGTTAAATAAAGGAGTTCCTCCCGACAGGTACATGGGAGCACTAAACATGGCAGTTAGCCTAGAAGAGCCAAAGGATCGAGAGGATGCATTATCAAGGCCAGATGCAGAACTGTGGATAAAGGCGATGGACGAAGAAATGGACTCGCTGAAAAATAACAAGACTTGGGACCTTGTGATTCCACCTAAAGAGCGAAGGGTTATTGGATGTAAGTAGGTCTACAAAATAAAGAGAAACACCGAAGGCAAAATCGTGAAGTATAAGGCAAGACTCGTGGCAAAAGGATTTTCACAGAAATTCGGCAAGGATTACGACGAGGTGTTCGCGCCAGTGGTAAGGCATACCACATTCAGAATCCTACTGACAATAGCAGGTAAGAAACATCTCATGGTTAAGCACTATGATGCAAAGACAGCATTCTTAAACGGTCATCTAAAGGAAACAATTTACATGAGCCAACCTGAAGAATACGAGATCGAAGACCGCAGGTATGCATGTAAACTGAACAAAAGTATATATGGCCTCAAGCAAGCTGCTCGAGTGTGGAATGAGCAACTACACGAGACATTAGTCGAACTTGGTTTTAATCAAAGCGAGGTGGATCCGTGTCTGTATTTTTTAGTTAGAGGCGAAGACTCAATTTACCTCATTGTGTACGTCGACGACATCCTCATTGCGGCGAAAACAAATGAGAAGATAGAAGAAATAGCCAAGAGTCTTAAGAATCGTTTCCCGATAACAGATCTAGGAGCTCTACACCATTACTTAGGGGTTCAAGTAGAGAGAAATGAAGGTATTTACCACATTCATCAGTCAAGCTACATAGAAAAGGTTGTATCTAGTGTAGGACTGGATGACGCACGGTTTTCTAAAATACCACTGGATCCGGGTTATATGAAAGCCAGACGTGGCGACGAACCAATGGAAAAAATGGAACAGCATCAGCAACTTATCGGAGCTTTGCTGTACATAGCAACTATCACACGACCCGATATATCGGCTAGTGTCACGATACTTAGTCAGTTTAATAAGAATCCAACACAATCCGACTGGACGGAAGCTAAGAGGATCGTGCGATACTTGATGGGTACTAAGGATCTCAAGTTAAAGCTCGGTGGAGAATTCAATAACGAGTCAATCGAAGGATACGCTGATGCTGATTGGGCTGGATACAGCGTCGAGAGAAAATCTCACAGCGGATACGTCTACCTATTATATGGAGGATGCATAAGCTGGACGTGCCGCAAACAATCATGTGTTGCATTATCATCAACTGAGGCAGAATACATCGCACTGGGTGAAGCCTGTCAAGAAGGAATGTGGATAAGTTATATCTTTAGGGGCCTTCTGGGCAAAGATTCACTAAAATTAATTCTCTACGATGATAATCAAAGCTGCATTCAAATAGCCACAAATAATAAGTTTAGCAATAGAACAAAGCATATAGAAACTAGATATCATTTTCTAAGACAACTACGGCAGAAGAAAATTATTGAGTTAAAATATTGTCCTACTGATCAAATGATAGCTGATTTACTAACTAAACCTTTAAGTGCAACTAAACTGAATTTTCTATTACAGAAGTGCAATTTGCAGAATCAATAATCAGCGACTAATATCGTTGAGGAAGGGTGTTGGAATACAACGATATCAATCGCATGCAGATGAGGTGATTGATCGTACGGATTCTTCCCTCCATTGCCCAGCGATATCCCCACCAGCGTATGTTCGTTAGATGTACCGCGGCGGCTGGCGCGTGCATGCCCTTCCGAGAACTCGGCGGAAGAAACGTAAGGATGTACATGGAACATTGGGCACGCCGGTGTCGCGCCTTGTCGGCGTAGCGCTTTGTATCGGGAAGCTGCTAGAAGGTTCCGCGGCACGTGACGTCACACTCATTACTGCATAGAGAGTGGGGGTTAAAAACCTTTTCAAGGGCCATGGGTCACTAAGTCAGTCAGTCTGTGAACAGCTAGCAAACTGTCTACATTCCAGAACACACTTATTCTTTGTAATAATTGTTCAATAAACATCACATTGTACTATTTCAACACAAACATTGTGTCTTCCACAGATTATTAATCTTAATTCAAAGATTAAATTCTAACACGGTGTATGTATCTGTAAAGTACACGCGATCTTCCTTAAAATCGTTTCGCTTGAAAAACCCTTTTGTGTTTTACTATGTTTACGACGTTTTGTAGAGCCTCGTATTATTTCTTCCTCGGAACTACTTCTAGTACTTTTCTTTTCTTTAGATCGATTTCCACGTTTCCTCCAAAAATTTCGAATATATTTAACAACGTTATAATAGAATTTATATACACAATGTACATACATTAAGCAATTAGATTTCAACATATTAATTAACCGATATCAAGCATTATTAGGTACTATATATAAAGGTTAGTATTGATTCATTACATAAGATTTTGGGTAGGATTAAAAGTATTAAATTTCATCATAATATGATACAAATATTTCTATTACTGCCATTGCGAAGAGTTAATGTTCGAAATTTTGCAATAAGAGACATTTGCAGCCGCGTTTTAGTATTAATTGGAACTTTCCTTGGAGCCTTTCCTTTTGCTCGACCAACTGTTGTTTTTGCAGTAGACTCTGATTCTGTATTATCAATATTGATAATATCACTTTCTGGGGTAGTCTCCATACGGTGATAAACTTTTTTCTTCAAGACTTTCGACGTCTTTGAAGTTGAAGGACCAGGGGATGATTGTGCTAAATAATGTAAATAATCCACAGTATTATCAACTTGGTCGTTAGTAAATTTTTTAACCTTTGCTTTAATCTCATTCTTTGGTCTAGTATCCATATTTAAAATCTACAAATAAATTCTTTATAAGTATTTAATATATACATTAAACTATACTTTTTAATAATACATACCATAATTTAATGCTATGGTTGAAATTATGACATATATAACAATTAATACAAACACATTGTGTTTACTTCTATTAACTTAGAAGCATATGTAATTTATTAAAAAAAATATTTATATGAAACAATAATAAAATAATGAAGTAACGTTGAGAATAGAATCTAGTTTAATTACAAATATATACACTTTTAACAATTCCGTTCTTATCAATTTTATTAAATTTACAGTGAAGCTTACAATTACACTAATGCCAATGAATGTTAACATATATGTTTATTATTACACCAAATAAAAATGAAAGTACTCTAATGAAAAATGCAATATACTTTAATGGAAATAAAACAAGTAAATAGCGAAGCATTTATTAATATTATTATATAGTATTATATTATTTTATTGTAATATTTATTAATATTTACATACCTTTTACGTTTGCATAAAAACTACAAAGTTGTAAATATAAACTTTTATAACAGAGATAAAACAAGTCACAGGAATTAGTGTCTTTCATCGGCAAAATGCGTTAAAGGAAGAGAAACGATAATCTCCGTTTCGCGTCACAAGCGGAACTGTGCCAGTTTTGCTCCTTGAAAGTACATGTAGCGGTACATGAGCTAGAGGACAATTCAAATTATGTTGTTGTTTTTTGCCTCGGAGTATCAACATCGTTAGGATATACATAATATATTAATAAATAAACTCCGGGCAAAACAATGTCGCTGTTACGTGCAACCGTCGAACAAAGACGAATTTGAATTTTCCGACTCTCCCCCGACCAGTTTATACTATACCAGTTTAAACGGATGCAATCGTAAAGAATTCAGTTATCGATCTGTATCTACGAGTATCGATCAGTTACCAACGCGTTATCAGCAAGCGATTATACCTTATTTTAGCGAATCCGTTAGTACGAGCGTCTTTGCGAACATTATCTGTAATTATTTATTTAATCATTTTAAAATATACTTGAAGGTTTCAACAACGAGCAATCTTGTCTAATAAATCTCACGATCAAGCATCCTCTACACACAAGTCCTCTAAATACATAACGACTTTTTAGTTCAATTTGAATCATTGCGTTTAACGCCATCTATTTTTCTCTATAATTTAAATCGCATCCGATGTAATTTGATTAGTCGAACAATTATCAATTTCTACAATTGTATTTTCAGGTAAAATAATTTTCTGTTAGCGTCCGCGGTTGTAAAAATAACGATCAGGTATTGAGATATTTATACAATGGTGTACCATCTATAAAAACATTTCTCGCAAAATCAACTTACAGTCTTAGTAGAGTTGTGAGGTACAAAAACGACGTTATTCTAAGCAAACGCTACTTATACGTAATATAGACGTGTTTGACAACTATGAAAACTGTGTGATTCTATTGGACACAAAACCTTATGAAACTACTATTTGAAAAAACCTGATTGAAAAACTCGATATTATAAATTTTACTAATATAATAATAATAAGAAATAACTATATAAGTAATAACAACGTTGTATTGTTGTATATACATGTGATTAATGTTACACTTATCGTATGTATATGTACGTATTATGTCACATTATATAGATTATGGATCTTTACAATAACTTAACACAATTATTTGTTTACTATATTTACAATTTGATTACTAGAAACTATATAACATGTTTTAAAATCGGTAATAAAGTTGTATAAATATAATGTTTAATGAATTTTTTGTAGAGAGTTTTATTTATTATTAATGAAGCTGACTAAATTCCATATTTAAATCGTTTTGTCAATTTTATTATTCGTTATCACATCAAAGCATGTGTTTTTGTAGATCATATTATAATAATGTTTTTTAATTGTGCTGATATTCCCAAAAGTAAACTTTTGGAAAAATAGCAATTTCTTTAATATGTAAAATTTAAAATTTTATTGTTGTTATGAATTAATATGTATATAGTTTACATTATTATTATTTATAATATAAGTCTACAAGCCATTATAAAAGTTTATCAAGTTAATGTTTCTAAAGCTCTGTGGAACTTCAATTTATAATTTAATCGGTTAAAAAGAATTGGTGCAATTTGTACATTATATAACTTTAAATATTGAAGAAAATAGTGATGATAAAATGGAAAATACAAATTTAGAAATGTAAACTAAACGTATAGCTCAGTTTATGAACTATTATTAATAAAAACGTTTACATTTTAAGAGATTATTATATTACAGTCATATAAAATATATGATTTTTTAAATTTCACTCTCAATTGTTCAAGGAACTATGCCGGTTCTCGGTATCAAATATTTACGCACGACAGCCTATCATCCCGCGTCCAACGGGATGGTAGAGCGCCTACATCGACAGTTGAAAGCGGCAATTATGTAATATGTCAATATTATTGTTATACAGAAATGAATTTCGTTTCGAGGGCCCGTTGTTGTAGACCATTGGAGTTCTTAGTTGCTATTTTCGGCGTGTCCATTTCTATTTTTTACTTAACGTGTTTGTAAGTAGTTGTAGCATAACTGTAATTGCTGTGATTGTTGTCTGAGTACTGCATTTTGCTCACATATTTTTGTTGACATTTCAGTGTTTTTGATAGATTGCTTGAGCAGTTCCTTGATTTCTGCAGAGTCGTTATTCTTGTTGTATTGTTTTTGGTTGTTTAAGGGTGGTATTTAGTTAGTTACTTGTGCATAACTTCGGCTATCAGAGGTGTTGATGGGGTAGAACTGATGCCGATGGAATTTGACGAAATCGTTATTATGTTTAAATGTTACATTCATACATTAATTGTCGTAGAATATCGAGACTCCGTGATAAGTAACACACATTTTGAGTCGATCCGTTAATTTTCCCACGATCAATCTGTCAAGTTACGAGACGAGAAATTTTTAATTTATAATAAAAATGTATGAGATAACCTTACTTATCTTCCGAGCGTGTACGCTTTTTCAAAGATCTGTAGCGCAAGGAACAATTCTCTTTCCAACGGTTTCTTTGGTGCATATTATAGCATCGCCGGAACACTGTTTACGAAAGACCGGCAAAACACATACAGTGTCACGATAAAGCGTAGGTACCGACAGGCCGAAATTGTCGGGAAACTTCAATAGGCCTAATGGCCCATCGATATCCCTTTGGTCCTTCCATCAAATAATCGGAAGAAGGCGTACATAACCAAAATAGCAGACAGCTACGAACACATGCGTAGTGGGGATATTTAAAAATAACAAAGGGAAGAAAATTATCACTGGTCGTCTAGCTTACATTATCGAGAACACAAAAAGGAAACAAATGTGTCCCGACCATACAGGATATATTGACCAAGTGCTCCCTTGGAATTCCTACTATAGCGGCTCATGGCCATAAAGAAAGGGTTCCAGGGTTCAAGTGCATGTGCTGGCCTGTGAAATGCGACATTCGAGGTCAGGACGTCGTCAAAGAATAGACCCCGTGACTTACAATAAAGCGCAAGTGCCTTCGATAAAGAAAACTGATTCTCTACCCCAGAAGAAAACTTTCTGTTTCGGGCACCTCGGCATCCTATATGAATGGAAACGAGGAAAGGCTAGAGAGAGGCAGAGAGTCGATCAGTGAAGTCAAGTAAACGGTGAGTATGCGAAGAACAATATCAGTACGTCCCAGGTAACGCGTACAGGTAAAACTGTCAGGTCTTCCTCCTGTAATTAATAAACTCATTGTTAGATCAATCCGCGGAGTATTTCTTTGGCACTCTACACGTCCTACCACCTCACTGATAAAATCGAAAATAAAATCTAAGGAATATTACCACAGACGGATCAATAAACAAAATTTCAAAATGGTAGATTTGTTACATTTAATGAAGGAACTTAGTAGAGGGAAATCTCAAACGGATATACAGAACCTCATAAAGTTCACAATATTTTCAGGTACCATAATGTTGAAATCGAAGTAAAAGGAATGCCACGATCTCTACATATAAATAAATTAAAATTGACGCGCAGTCGCAATAGATAGTGACGAGCCTACAAACAGGCGGACGTTTTTTATGAACAAGAACAAGGAGAGAGGAATTCTACCGTTCTTGGGATGGAGAACTCCCAGCCTATTACCCGGAGGTGTATAGATAATTACTTACTTACTGTTACCAATTACTTCAACCCGCTTGTTAAAGTATCTTCGACCGTATCATTTGTCAAAACTGTTATTGCAATGTAGATGAAATGCCAAAAGCAAAACGGAATTGTAGACGTAGAGGCTATAGTCCAGAATGATCGAGCTCTGTACACGACTATTAAACCCGATATTTTGTTATCGAACTCACGATAAGAATAAATATAATGACCGAGCCCTTCTCGCTGGGGCATTCGATTGTTGCATATTCACTACCGTAATCTCCAGGTCGCAATATACATTGACAAACTTTGAACAGATGTTACGATAATAAAATGAGCCGTGACACTTTTATAATTTATGATTTTACAATCCGTGGAAGAATAACATACTCAATATTCTGATTTGTGACTCAACAAAAATAAGGAAACAAATTTATACGTTCTCTATACTGCATGTTACGACCGTTCGCGGAGAGACGCGGTCGCTAGGAATACGCGTCAGCGAGAGGCGTAAATTCTCGCTACGATTCAGTTAATCGACGCCGCGAAGTAGTCGCTCCCCTGTTTCGTTTAGGACAACAGAGGTGGTTGATTGAATATACACTGATGTAATGAGTTATAAAGCACTGTTTATTCCAACAACTTTATGCAGGTGATAGTCACGCTGTTGCGTGTGTATAAGATATGTAAGTGACTGATTTTCGGGTGTAAAACCGGTCGAAGGATGTTGACAGTATGAACGATGGCAAGTCAGTCCAGTTCGGTGACGATGTCGTAGCGGACGAGAATGTAGTATGCCGACTGACTTGCGTGGATCCTTGATGTAGACTCCAATTGCTTGACGTGTAGAGTTGACTTGAGAAGAGTACCAAGACGAGACTGAGACGAGACTGAGAGAGACTAATAATCGACTGAGGTACAGCGACGATGTTGTGCCGTAGGAAAGCTAGCGATGACTGATTCTCGCGTACAGGACCATCGGATTTGTTGGCGACGGTTTCGCCTCAGAGGGTGAGGGAAGTGGGCTTCGTTGTTAATTTGGTTAAACGAAGGTTGATGGCCTAGGAAGGGTCTTAGCTGCCCTCGATAGAAAGTGGTGGGATTTATGATGGGCCCTTATGCTTAATGAGGGTCCGCCGTAAGGATGAATGGACATCTGGCGTCCGTCTGGCCCGCGGCGTATGGCCTGGTCCAGGTAGAGGGTCGCGCGGCGTAACACTGCGTATCTCGTTGAACCTGTGGAAAATCGCTAGTAGCACATAGATTATGAAGATACATTTTGCTTGTTATGATATATTAATCCTAGTTTTTCAACACTGTATCATATTTGGATTTAGGCTTGAAGAACGCTTCTTCTTTACTGGTGTTGCTGTTTTTAAGATCTGTTTCTCGAAGTAGGTCTATAGAATTGTATTACATATTCAACATTACTTCATGAATATATTATGAAAATTATGTAAGAAAATTTAAATAAAAGGCAAATTTGAGGTAGCAAACTGATAGAGCATGTTATATAAAATATGTTGTGAAACGAATAAACTCACTTCACTTCACTTTTCATTCACTTTTTATAGCACTTCATGCTTTGTTTTTTTTGTAAAATGTTTCGACGTACTCATTTTTTTATTACTTTTGTTCAAAATTATGTTATTCCGCCAGAACTTTATAATTTAATTCTTTCTAGTTAACTTACTGTTTGAAATTGACTTCCTTCTGCGAAAACATTTTTGACTAAATTTACTCGGATATTTCCTGTATCCAATACTCAGATCCGATGATTATGCGGAGCATTTCAAGGCTTGAATTTCGAAAGAGATCCCGGTACACCTCTATTAGGCGTCAAGTAGGCCAAGGTGAAGAAATTGACCTTTATATATGATAATAGAGTTTATTATGCAGATCCAATAGAGTAACGGTTCAAAGTGTTACAGAATGATTCAAAGTATTACAAGAGACTGCATCAAAACATTTTAACAGACTGATTCGAGCGCTTATTTTGGAGGGATTTTATACTGTGGTTTCTAAGCGGTGGTATTCTTGAGCGTGTGACACTATCGTGGGGTATTAGTCGGTAAGTCCGACACTACCCCGACAGTGTCCATGAGGATCTCCCCATGAAAAAAAAGTCCAAGGCTTGAATATTGTTCGAAAAATAATAATTTCACTGATCTTAGTATCAATTTCAGTAATTTCAGTAAAAATAAATCTAATTTTCAGTATTACTAACAATTCTATTCGCTAATAAAATTAACATGTTCTTCTGAAAATTGCACTTTGTTTTATTCTCTTCTTACCACATTTTGAAATACAAATTTTTAAATCTAAACTTCAATCTAATAATGAAGGTCATCATTCAGGTTGATACATCGTCCCGTTTCGCATATACATCAAAAGAAGTGCCCCTTTTCTTAAGTTGAGATCATAATTATTATTTTCAGTATATTCTCTTGTATTAATGGTAGAAACAAGCAATCGAAGAGGTAGTATGCATCAAAATATAATACAATATGCTCAAATATACTACAATATACTGCAAGAGCGATAGCGGAAATTGTCTTTTTTTTTATTTAATTCTTTACATTCACAATTTGTCCAGTTTGGACATTAGGTAGAATTTTTTAGCTGTTTAATTATCATGTGGGTGGCTACCACCAGCGGGATACCATCTTCGAGTTTGTTAGGTTGTGTCTTTTGTGAGGTCTGCTGGGTGTTCCCTTTTCACACTTCTATCCATGTTTGAGGTGTTGATCGTTTCCGCACCTAGCCGGTTTGGGTGTGTTCCTATTCTTTCTTTGTATTTCCCTGCGTATCTGCTAATTTCCTCTTTGACCCTTGGTATTCCCAGGTCCTTCCGTATGTCCCCGTTTCTAACGTACCATGGGGCGTTTACTATTGTTATAAGAATTTTAGCTTGTACTGTCTCTATTTTGTTTATATTTTATTATAAGATTTTGTTAATTGGTATATTTGCTCCGGGAATTATTTCCTGATAGTTTGCAGTAGGCTTTCGTGGTTTATTTTGTCAAATGCTTTCTCTATGTTCATAAAGAGGGCTGTACAGTATTGTTTGTTTTCTAATGCTAGTATTATTTCGTTAATGAGCCTGTGCATTTGCTCTATAGTGGAGTATTTGTTTCCGAATCCAAATTGGTGATCTGGTATTAATTTTTCCTTCTCTATCATTGGTTTTATGCGGTCGTATACTATTTTCTCTAGTATATTGCAAAACACAGGAAGTAGTGATACTGGTCTGTAAGATGTAGTTTGGTGTGAGTCTTTGCCTGGTTTAGGTAACATTATGATCTGTGCCAGTTTCCATAGCTTAGGGAAGTATTGGATTCTTAGTATTGCATTGAATATTACTGTCGTTGCTGTTATTGTTCTGATTTTGGTTGTCTAAGGGTAGCGATTGGTTGACTACTGGCGCGTAGCTTCGGCTACCAACGGTGTTGGTGTTACTGTGGTTATTGTTCATTACGTGTTGTAGATTTGGTGTTGTCTCAGTTTCTGTGCTATCCTGTTGCGCGTGAAAGTTATTGTGTGTCCTGTTTCGAAGCGGCGGAAACAGTTTACGTTGCAGCTGTTTTCTGACTACACAGCCTTTGTAGCTAGCTGGGTGGTATCCATTCCAGTTGTAGCATTTTACTTCATTTATTTTTCTTATGTATGGACAGTTTATTGTTAGGTGCTCTTCTGCGCATTTGACACACGCCGGGATTCTGTTGCAGTAATTTTTTGTGTGTCCATATTGCTGACACCGTGTACATTGCGGTATGTATTTTTTATGTCTAGGTGACTCCTCTGTTACTATTGTGTTTAGAACCTTTTTAATTTCAAAAATTTCTTTGTTATTGTTTTTAGGTTCGAGTTCTATTAGGAATAGCGCTAATGGTTGTTTAGTATCGTACTTGGTTATGTTCTTTATTGCTCTTACCTGATGCCCGATTTTAGTTAGTTTCTCGCATATGTTATTTGTATTTGTTTTTGGATGTAATCCTCTGATTACTGCTTTATAATCTTTATCAGCTTTGAGCTGGTAAATGTGATACCTGACGTTTTTTTCTTTTAGTGCTTTTGCCACTTTTCTGAAAGTTTCTGGTGTGTTCGTTTGTACTTTTACTTGATCTTATTTTAATTGATTTATACTGTAGTTTTCTTTTCCTGTCGTGTTGTTCAGTAGTTTAATGAGGGGAACTGTTATTTGGGCTTCAATGTAAATTGGTGGTGGTTTGGCGATATGGGTTATTGGTTTCCCGACTGGGTCTGTTTCTTTTTCTTTTGGCAGTGCGCTGAAAGAGTTTCGGAGTGTAATTTTGTGAAGCCATTGTTGCTTTTCTCCTTCTATAGCTTTCCTAACGTTTGTGCTTGGTGTTATTTTGCGTTTTTTATTGTTACTTGCCACCTTCCAGCTTTCATCCTGGTGGGTTAGTTCGTTATTGGTTTTATTTTGGTCATTATTTTGTATTGGTTCCATTTCAATTTCGTTTGTAGCTGAGCACTTCTGTTCTTCTTTTTAGTGATTGGCTTGGTTTTGATATGTTTGTAGCTTTGTTTATGTAGTATGTTTCATCTTTGCTAAATGTTTTTATCGGTGGGGTGTGTTGTTGCATTTTATATTTAGTAATAATAATCTTCTTAGTAGAAGACACAGATTTCCACCATTTGGCTGTGGGCGTTGTCGTTCGTAACTTTCTTTTCCCCACTTGCCGCACTTTCTCTGAAGCATTGCTTTACACGTCCGTTTAACTCGGTTGCTCGGGCAGAACTGATATCGGCAATTGTGACCGAACATAGAAGACCGAGAACGATAGCATTATACGCCGCTGGTTCCTTTCTGTTCCTTATTTGGACTTTTAGCTTTCCTCCCTTACATTAATCAGCTCATTGTATTCTATCTGTTTTCTCTTCTTTTTCCATCACCTTAGGGGCTCATTCCTTGGAATCCGCGGATACAGTACGTAACTGATCTTCATCGAGTAACCTTGCCAATACGCATCGTCATTTGCCACTCGCTCATTTGAAGCGATTAGATCTCGATAGTATTACTATTACAGCATGTATGTATTTCATGATATGGAGTAATATTATATGATGGCAATAAAAACATACATCGAGTTTAGCAGACGTTCATATAGATCAAATTTTTGATATCCAAAGTTACTACAGTGGTGCAGTGCGACATATGATTAAGTAATTTCACAAAACCACCTGAGTTAAAAATTTTGCAGGAGTCCCATTTCAAGAATAGGTTATCCAGAACAATAAACTCCATACATTTTAAGGCAGTCTATATGAGATGTATATAGACTCAAATGCCAACAAGAACATCTTACAGGATTTTCAAATCCATGTCGAAAATGCATTCATAAGCAGTTGCAATTTTCTTCGAGCGATGATTAATTTCAGTCTCCTGTGCAAGCACTAAATATGTTTTCACTCGAAACCTTTTTGACTTCAGGTATTTTCAGGTTTTTCTTTGCATATTATCTATCTACAGTCTTGAGTGCAGTGACGTTGGTTTGAAAATTTTGCGTGGGCTCGACACCCGTGTTTTGATGAGAAACGTAACTGTTGACAATACATCTGTTCGGTTGGCATGTACTACCGCACTGATACATTGTATTAATTGTATTGTCACTTACACCGTGACTATAGCCAGTTTTCAATGGTACGAGGGGTATTTTAACTCGTACAAGGAAGACTGTAACGACATAAAAGAGGAAGTGACGGAGTGCGTTGCCTGCAGTCAAAGCAGTGAAACTTCGTGCTCCTGTTTAGCAACTGGAGGTCAAGTTACGCGAATTGCATTTTTCTGTACAAGAAAATGAAAATACGTCCGTAGTAAATGCCGCATATTCATCGAAAAGTAGGTTGTTCATAAGATTTTCAATTTTCAAATATTTTTGAGGTGTTCATTAATTCTCTTCAAGAAGTTTTTGCATCTTGCAACCTTTTCCATCGATTGCGATCTCACTGCGTATAGTTTTGTTTGTATTACATAAGCAAATGTTTCATTTGTTCGTTTATCCAAATTGAAACTTGATATTATTTTATATTATTGTTGCTATATTACATTGCGCAATCCTTGTATTAAGAGAAACAAGTTATAATTCTGAATACAGTTTCCTTACAGATAAAGCATGATTCTACATTCGTAGTATACAAATGTAATCGTTTGTGAAATAAGGAAGATCTCGTCTTCGTGATTAGAATATTGATGTGCTGCATCGCATATCTGACAAAAATAATTGGGTCCATTTCCTTGAGTAAAGTTGTTACAAAACTGTGTGCTGTTCACGCGATCACGTGATTTGAGTGCACAAACGAAAGATTGGAATCGTTATAGTTTTCTTCTTTTTATATATGTATCTGTATATAATTCTGCACGTTTAAGCGAATCACGTTATTCATCTTTTTCCCGTTACTGTGTCAAACTTCAAACCGCAAATTTTTTTCTTTTATTTTTTACTAATAATTATTTACGAGTCTGCCAAATTATTCAAATTCCTCATCACATAAATATATATCACAAGTTCAAAACCTTGCTGTGTCAATGTCCAATCTGCATTGAGTTTTCGACGATATGATGACCAATATCTATATCTTTAGATTTGTAATAGATATCTCCAACATATGTCGATATACGATAAATTACAATATAGTAGATAATACATTGTTGGCTAGGAACTTCCTGAATATTCTACAATTCCGTTCAACTAGACGGATTGCATTTCTTTAATGTTTCCTACATTGTATACTGTACACGTATCTTTATGAACTCTATACGTTTTTCTTTACGTTGAGATGTGAATGATATCTAAGGTTGTAGCGTTGCATGTTGCAAATGCTTATATCGCTGCAACACACATTGTACGGTTTATCGCAAGACCTACTATTTTAGAATCCTCTTTGCCAATGAGACTGTTATCTGCTCTTCCTTGTTTTATATTTTGTAGCAGTTCTAAGCAATTACGTTGCTGTCTTTCCATTTCTACTAATAAATTTTGTAATTTCTAATAAAAATTAATTGTTTACTGTAATAGCAAAATTCTGTCAATTTCATTATTATTTAAAAATTTTTCCTTGAAGATACACTTGCAAAACTTAGTGAGAAATAAAAGAATGAAATTTTGGGTAGATTTGTACTCTATTAGTTTGCTTTCAAAATACCTCAACAGTAATTAATAAAAAATGTAATAGGATTCCTTCTATAACTTTAGATTTTCTTCTATTATTTCCATAATTAATTACAGCGACTTTCCATATGCTTTGCGCGACACGCATAATTTATAGAATATAAACTTGTAAAACTTATATAAATATTAAGTATATTCTGTATCAATTGTAATGCCAGTTTATAACATAACCAAGAAAAGTGTATTAAAAAAAAAAAAGAATGGGAAATGCAAACGACCAATGGAAAAAGGTAGGATATCTCTTGTAAAAACAACACAACTCCTATACGTAATCTGTTGTTTCAGTGATGGTGCTTTTACATATGAGAATCATTTACGATTAATTGCAACCCGTTCGAATGAAATAATTACATAACCATACAGAATGATTTATACAGAAAGTCGCGTTTAAAATCGTCCTGTGAGATGCAAAAAATATTTCTAATTGTTTACTCATAAAATATTGTAAATAAAAGTAAAAGGCAAAATGAAGACTTAGAAACTTAAATACATGGCTTAAGTACTGCATGTACCATGTGAATTAACAATGAAGTTAGAAAGATTTACCGAATGGACATATTCTAAGGTACAAATGAAATAAATAAATAAAGAAAATATATCTGTAGTGTCACATGAGTTACAGAACGATTCGAATCGGGGGTGACCCATGTTGTTGTTTTTCCTCGGAGTATTATCACCGTTACGATGTACGAAATGTAATGATAAACAAACTCCGGACAAAACAATATCGCTGCTACGGGCAACCGTCAACCGGAGTCAAAATCGAACTTTCCGGTACTCCCCAGACCAGTATAAATAGACGATCATGCTCTCCAGAAAGTGAATATCGAGCGAGTGTAAGTATTACCTAGTATACGAGTATCGAGCATTCTTATAGCGAGTATATCGAGTAACATTGAGCGAATGACAATTAACTCTGTATTCTATACTTAGAATAATTTCAAGTACATTTGATATGTAGTGGCACACGAGTCAGAGAACAATTTAAATCCTGTTGTTGTTTTGCCTCGGAGTATCAATACCGTTAGGTTACAAGTAATGTAAGAACAAATAAACTCCGGACAAAACAATGTCGCCGCTACATACAACTGTCGAACGTAGACGAATTCGAATTTTCTGGTTCTCCCCTGACCAGTATAAATAAACGGACGCGATCGCGGATGAGAGTTTTCGAACAGTATCGAAGAGTATGAAGGAGTATAATCGAGTACCGAAGTGATCTACAGAATTTCTCCGAGTATTTATCGAGTATTTATTCCGCAACTTGTATTTGTACCAACGACTCACAAATTCGTCTGGAAATAATTTATTTATTTATTTATTCAAAATATATTTGACGGACTGCGACAGCAATATTTCGTTCTCGTTATTTCGTTCAAGCTAATTGTTTCGACCACTCGCGGAGAGACGTGATCGCGAGGAAGCACGCCAACGGGAGTCGCAAATTCCCGTTACGATTAGATGTAATCGACACCACGAAATGGTCGATCCCCTATTTCGATTAGGTAAATAGAGGTGGCTTGATTGAAGTGCACACTGATGTAACGGGTTTCCAATTGTGTTTTATTAAGACACTGTGTATACACTGAGTGGTGAGTTAACAGAAACCGGGATGCGGTTGGACTCGGTTAGAACGTAAGATCAGAGGATGAGAGGGCGAGAGCGTAAGCGCGAATCCTTGCTGTTAACTGAGACTTCCCGAGGTTGATGACTGACTGACTGCCTGACTGACTCCCTCTTAGTTTTCCCCGAAGGAAAGCTTGATGCCGATTGGTCGTGACCCCGCTAAAGAAGCAGGACATGAGGAATTTCTCACCAGTATCCGGGGTGATTTTATTGCTGGGGAATACCAGTCGTTTCTATCCTAGGTTTATGTGTTGGGTTTTTTCGTTCGGTGACTAC
Organism: Bombus hypnorum; assembly: GCA_911387925.2. Classification (NCBI taxonomy): domain Eukaryota; kingdom Metazoa; phylum Arthropoda; class Insecta; order Hymenoptera; family Apidae; genus Bombus; species Bombus hypnorum. The sequence continues at coordinate 633,584 of CAJVQY020000002.1, forward strand.
TTGCCTTTTCCGAGCCCTTTTTAATAGCATAACAAACTCAAGGATTTTGCTAATCCGGACATAAACCGAAATGCTTCTAGATAACTAGATCGCTCGACACACATCTGGAAACAATTTAGCTAGAAGGTGACGTTTTATGGCCGGTCATTGAGTTTATTGGGGGTCTGGAAGCAGGTAGGTGGGCCGCTGGCCGCCCGGTAGCGTTGGCTGGGGTTCCGCTGCTCCATGCGACGCAACACTAATAACGACTAATCTTCTACATTGGTGACCCCGACGTGATCTTGAGTTAGCGAAATTAGTAGTGTGAGTCAGGGCGCGGTAACGATGTCGAAGCAAAACACTACGGTTACGACTACGTAAACAATCCGCGTGCCACCGCTGAAGCCGCAGAAGATCGTATTCTGGTTCTCTTTATTCGAGAGATAGCTCGCGGCGGCGGGCGTCAAGGATGACGAAGAAAAAGCTACCGCCCTGCTCGGATGCCTCGAACCGGAGTATATAGAAAGAATAGAGGACATCGCATTGGATCTCCCGGCCGCCGGACAATCTGACGGGTTAAAAGACGAGATAATACGGAGCCTGGCCGAGTCTGACAGTGAACGGGTAAAAAGGCTGGTAGAAAACGAAGTAATGGGCGACAGGACGCCGTCCCAGTTCTACCACGATCTGAAGAAACTCGCCAGTCCCTTCGCGTCTGGAAAAACCTGCTACCCAATCGCATACGGCATGTTTCCACGGTAATCGATGACACAAAAGTTGAAAAACTAATTCAGGCCGCGGATAGGGTGGAGGAAGCCTGTACTGGAAGTAACCAGCGCGCGTCCCGCATCTCAATCGTTAGCAGTTGAAAGGTACAAAACGTCAAAGCGGCCGATTCCACAGCCACCGTTATCAGCGCATTAGCGAAGAAATGAAACAACTTCATTCGAGAATTGACGCGCTGAGCTTTGATGGCCGTCGACGAGCACGTTTACTCTCACCCGGGAGACATAGCCGTCATTCGAGATCCCGAGTGTAGATCCCCGTGCAAGTGGAAGCAGGGAAACGGTCCCAGCCGTCCGTAAACGCGGCGAACGTCGACGGCTTGGGAACCCGCCGCAATTTTATTCGGGACCAGCGAACGAATGTCGCTTATTTAATAGACACTGGTGCGGACACTTGCGTCTATCCGCGCAACAAGGTACGTAGACCAGCGAACAAGAGCGACTACGAACTGTTTGCGGCGAATGGAACACGTATCGCGGCTTATGGGACTATCACATTGTCTCTCGATCTGTCCCTCCGTCGAGCTTTCAAGTCGAGTTTTGTGGTAGCCGACGTGAAAATGCCCATCGATTGCCTGAGCCATTACGGGTTACTCGTCGACCCGCGAAACAAACGGTTACTGAACAAGACCACACAGCTGTCCACTAGGGGATTCGCCGCCACTGCCGACGTAAGATCAATAAAATCCATCGACGAAGAATCCTCGTACCACAGATTATTAACGGAATTCCCTGCTCTAACGTGACCGCCCGTCTTCCGGCGAAGTTCTGTAAGGCATGGTGTGCAACATCATATCTGCACGACACCCGGAACCCCCGTCCACGCCAAACCACGCCGCCTCACCGCCGATCGACTCAAGCTGGCGAAGGCGGAATTCGAAGTTATGACTGAACAAGACGTGATCAGCCATCGCGAAGCCCGTGGGCATCACCCTTACACATCGTACCCAAGAAGGGTGGAGGAATTCGACCGTGTGGCGACTACCGGGCATTGAACGCCCGCACTATTCTAGATAGGTACACGCCGCCGCACATTGAGGACTTCGCGCAGAATCTGTATGGTAAGCGCATCTTTTCTAAAATCGATCTCGTTCGCGCTTACCATCAAATTCCGATCGCGCCGAAGGACGTACCGAAAACCGCGATTACTACACCTTTCGGCATGCTTTACTAGCATGATGTTTGGGCTTCGAAACGCCGCCCAAGCGTGTTAAAGATTCGTGGACGAAGTCACGAGAGGCTTCGATTTCGTCTACGCTTATATTGATGATTTTCTAATCGCGTCCGATACCGAAGAACGACACCGCGAACACTTGCGAGTTTTGTTCAAACGCCTTGACGAATACGGGCTCGTGATAAATCTCGCAAAATGTGAATTCGGCGTGCGCGAAATCCAATTTCTCGGCTACACCGTCACCGCCGAGGGGATAAATCCATTGGCTGAACGCGTTGACGCTATAGTTAAAGTACCGTTACGCGCGATCGTTAAAGAACTTCGAAGGTACCTTGGTATGATCAACTTCTATCGACGTTTTATACCGGGGGCCGTGCAAATTCTTCAACCACTCAAGAACTTACTGAAAGGCACAACGAAGTGCAACGCGTCTAGTGAGTGGGGTCCGATCGAGTTGAAAAGAGCTTCCGCGAGTCGAAACGCGCCTCATTTATCGGCGCCTAAATACATGAGATCAGCTATGGCTAGTGAAGCTGAAGATAGCGCGAGGTATGACACGCAGACAAGTGACGTCGATGATGAGGACGTCATGATTTCCAGGGCTGAGCTGAAAGGGTTCACACAAACCCTGGCAGGTGTAGCGCAGATGTTAAATGTTCTAGTCAAAAAATTTAAGTTGGATAAAGAAAAGGATGAGGGGATTAGGGAGATAGGAAATTTGATTAAAGGCAGCCTGCCTTCCTTGGAACTTCCGTGGAGAGCAGAAGGCTAGAAGGAGAAAGAGAAGGAGGGAGCCTGTCGAGGTAGAAAGAAGGGCAGACAGGGCAGAAATGAAGAAAGAGGCGATGATGACAAAAGACGGATACCCAAAAAGGAAAGTGGTATCGCCGGCTGAAATAATGAGAGTGGAGGAACTTAAGATGCTCCGAAGAGGATAGTGAGGATTCTGAAGGTTGGATGAGGGTAGAAAGAAGGAAGAGCCTATGCCCCTATGGTGATTCCGGGTAACAACCGGCAGGTTGCTACCGAAGAGAGAGGCGTATCAAGAAATAGGAGAAGGAAGGAAGCCATTTTAGTAAAAGTTGAAGAAGGCTGTGAATGGCTTCAAGTTTATAGGAAAATAATGGCGGCGGGGGTGCGTAGAACGAGAGCCGGCCATATATTGATTGAATTCGACAGGTCGGTGGCGGTGAACGAGGCGGCGGTCAGGTTAAGAGCCGCTCTAGTGACAATACAGAGGTGGCTGCTCTTGTCAACAGAGCGACCTTACAGATCAGGAATGTCGATCCCCTCGCCAGCAAGAAGAAGGTCGACGCTTCCGATTACGCCATAGGAGCGGTACTTCAACAGCGCGTCAACGATACTTGGCAGCCCCTAGGTTTCATGACGAAATCGCTATCCCCCGTGCAGCGAAAATAGAACGCATACGATCGATAATTACTCGCGATGTACACCGCGGTGAAACTATTCAGGCACGCTGTCAAAGGGAGATATTTCGCGATTTATACTGATCACAAACCCCTGGTATACGCGTTTGATCAAAATCCCAACAAGTGTTCGCCGAGACAGTTTAGACAGATTTCCCGATCAGGATGTCGGAATTTATTGCGATCTCACGAACGAAACCCCGCGACCGTACGTGCCGAAACCGTTACGTCGCACCGTATTTCAGTCGTTACATGTACTTTCCCATCCGGGAATACGTGCTCTACTTATATACTTATTATTATGATTATTAGGATTATTAGGATTATTTATGAGTGTTATTATATTTATACATGCGGTGATCGGCGTATGCATCATCAGGTACGCTACTGAGCGCAGGACTTTGCCTGTCGTATTCGGGTTTTTAAATTTTAAATTTAATTTAAAATTTAATTTTTAACTGTAGTTTGACTTCAATCATTAATTTATTATCTATTTATTCATTTATAACATATAATAGTATTAATTCGGATTGGGATTTTTTGATGACGACTTGGCTGGCTTATTGGTTATGATTTGAATACGTTCGGCAGGATTATCTGGCTAGGGTGGTACGACTTTGGCGATGTCCCTGGACTTTGATCATTCATTACAATTATGGATAAGACGAATAAGGCAAATAAAATTACGGCGCAGGGGGTTTCGGAGCCCCCAGGCCCCGTCGGGATTACGAGTGGTCTTCCAGGCTCGACCCGACGGTCATCAAGCGTCTGGAAAAACGGCGGGGGGGGGGGAGGTGGATTCCCAGGCACCCTCTCGTGCGGTAATGACGACTGGGGCTACGATAAAGACTAACGGTAGGAGAGCGACGATGGGTGAGAAGCCGAAGGTGGTGTCTGATGCGAGGATCAGCGATAACATCACCATATCGATTGTACCCAGAACGGGAGCTGAGGAGATAAGGGGCCCGTTTAAGCCCAGCAGGAAAATTCGAAGGAGTCCTACGAATGGAGGTAGGCCCGAAATCGAAATAATGGAGGAATCTGATGGTACTGTTGGAACCAGGGAGAGCGATCTGAGTACACCTTTGACAACAAGGGGTATGGTTTACGCTAAACAGCTCGTGAGGAGAGTGGCGGAAAGAAACACTAGGGTGAAGCAGGAAAGAGGGAGGATGCCTGAAGAAGCGGATGAGAGCGCCAGACAATACAAATGAAAAACATCGATCCCTTAACCAGCAAGGAAGAGCTGGTAGATGATATTAGAACACAGTGGGGGATAAAGGATGGTGGGGGCGTTGAGATTAAATCAATGAGGATGGCGCCATGGGACACGCAGGTAGCGATTGTCGTTCTTCCGGCTAACTGGGTGCCGCGTGAAGACATTGACAGGAGGGTTAGGACGGGGTTAACGATAGCCTCAGTTAGGATACTGAATAATGTGCAGCAGTATTATAGGTGCCACATGCTGGGGCATGTGGCGGCGAAGTGCACGGCGGTGTGCCCGGGTAGGGAACTTCGTAGGAAGTGCGCAAGTACCGAGCACACTATGAAAGATTGTGATAGAGAACCGAGATGTGCGATGTGCTCTAAACAGGAGGGTGTTAACGCCAGGCACATAATCGGTTCTCTGGCATGCCCCATGATGCGATTAGGTGGTAGGAGGGTTAGACGGGAACTCAATTAGGGTACTACAGATTAACCTGAATAGGTGCAGGCTTGCGCAGGACCTGATGATGCAGTACGCATGTGAAAACAGGGTGGACGTTGTGGTCGTCTCCGAACCCTATAGGCAATTGCCTTATTGGTAAAACGATGTGGGCGGAGATGCGTCCATATGGGTCACCCTGTTTAATGGCAGACACGCGATGGGTGAAACCCTGGTCCAAAAGACTGGGATAGTTGGGATCAGGGTTGACGATGTGTTTTGCGTCGGTGGGTATTGTTCCCCTAACATGACTAGGCGCGTTTTTGATGAGTACTTGAGCGCTTTAGAAGTAGTATTGAAGGACGGGAGGAAATGCGCACCGGCGGTGATGGTTGCCTGTGACTTTAACGCTAAGGCCAGTGTCTGGGGGGGCGGATAGGACGGAACGGAGGGGAACATACCTGCTGGACGTGATCACGAGATGCGAGTTATTACTCATTAGGACGACGGGAAACTGTTCCTTCCTGAGAAATGGAAGGACCAGTTTCCCGGACATCTTGCGTATTAATAGACAAATGAGGCTGAGGTGGAGGAAGAGCACCGTCCTTGATTGGTACTCAGCCTCTGACCATTTTTATTTAATGCACACGTTCACGAGTAGTGTGAGGCGGGCGGCTGGCGGCTGGCGGCTGGCGGCTGGCGGCTGGCGGCTGGGGGGGGGGCGTTTACTTACGTGACGAAACACATTGATGTTGATAGACTATTAGGTAAGTTTGATCACAAATATGATGACCTTTTTCTAAATATTGACGAGTCGGCATGCGGCGAAAGGCTACAAAATAGCCTGGAGAGTGCGTGTGCGGAGGATTTAAGGAAAAAGTGCCCGTCGCGAGGGAAGAGGTGCGGCAACCACTGGTGGAATGACGAGCTCGCCAGCTTGAGAAGCGCAACGTTAGGGGCCAGAAGAAGAGCGCAACGGGCGGTTACGGCCTCCAGAGAAGATGCTGAGGACTTGGTGGCCGAATTCAAGATTGCGCGTGGGCGCTTGAAGAGGGCGATTGAACGCAGTAAAGGAGAGTGCTGGGAGGGGTTCTGCGCTACCCTAGACCGGGACCCGTGGGGCAGACCGTATCGCGTAGTCAGGAATAAACTGATGCGGTCGACCTCTACTCAAAAATTGGTGTCAACGCGTTTCGTCTGGCCATCCATTAATAAAGATTGTCGAACTTGGACGCGACAGTGTATACCATGTTAACGCTGGAAAGTCACCAGGCACGTATCCTCGCATGTCGGAACGTTCGAAACGTTAGCAGGCCGGTTCCAACACATACACTAAACATTATCGTCATGCCATATTCACAAGGTTATCGATATTGTCAAACGTGTATCAATCGTTTCTCGCGTTGGCCCGAAGCCACTCCCATCGTCGATATGGAAGCGCCAACCGTTGCTTCGGCCCTCCTTTCCACTTGGATAGCACGTTTCGGCGTACTTTTAAGAATTACGGCCGACCAAGGACGCCAATTTGAATCGCGGCTGTTTGAAGAGTTATGCCGGTTGCTCGGCGTCAAACATTTACGCACGACCGCCTATCATCCTGCGTCTAACGGGATGGTAGAGCGCCTACACAGACAATTAAAAGCGGCGATAAAGTGTTACGACACGAGCAACTGGGTCGAAATTTTACCCATTGCATTATTAGGCATTCGAACCGCAATAAAGGAGGACTTAAACGCAACGGCAGCCGAAATGATTTACGGCACCGGTATACGATTGCCGGCGGAATTTTTCATAGCAACCGAGCAGCAGGTCAATTCGGAGTACGCAAACCGGCTTAAAGAATAGTCACGCGTTATAGCGAAATGAAAATTTTCGTTTTCAAAGAATTAGAAACATCACCGTCTGTTTTCTTACGTCATGGTGCGATAGGGGGCCCTTTCCAGCCGCAGTATGACGGACCGTTTAAAGTCATAAAATGAGGCGAAAAAATTACACCGCCGAAATTAATAATCACGACGTAACGATTTCCACAGACCGTTTAAAACCGGCGTTTGTAGTTCCGGACGACCTATAAGGAAAAATCGCCGTATCTCGTGATATAATACTTCCGGCAGATCAGGCGAACGCGCACGACGAAAACAGCGCAAGCAGCGATCGAACCGCGGAAAAAATTCCAGGAATAGGTATGTTGCACGGTCCGGACGTAGAGACCGCTTTATCGATTGGTTCTTGGCAGGTTTCGGTTACACGTCGTAAATTGTCGGATCGAGTGTATCGACAATTTGAAAAAAATTAATAATGACAAATAGAAGCTCTGTAAATATTTCAAAAGTTTAACTTAATAAAAACGTTATCACTGGTAGGGCGTGATGTAGCGGCACATGAGTCAGAACACAATTCAAATCATTTTGTTGTTTTGCCTCGGAGTATCAAGACCGTTAGGTTCCAAGTAATGTAAGAACATATAAACTCCCGGCAAAACAATGTCGCCGCTTCATGCAACCGTCAAGCGTTGAAGAATTCGAATTTTCCGGTTCTCTCCCGACCAGTATAAATAAACGGACGCAACCGAAAAGAATTTAATTATCTAGAGTTATCAGCCAGTTATCTATCGAATATTTATTAGCGATCTTATACACTGCACGGGCGTCTTAGCGATTATGGTTTGCATACATATTTATTGAATTATTTTAAATATATTCGACAGTTTCAACAACGAGCAATCTCGTCTAATACATTTCACGATCAAACATTCTCTACAAAATTCCTCTACAACAATATTTCTGTAGTGCAATCGACAATACATATAAAAGAAATGCCAAAAACAAAAAGGAATCGTAGAGGTAGAGGCTACAACAGCAGGAAACGTGCAAAACGATGACTAAACGTTTCCCGAAATTAGAAGAGAAGAAGAAAAAATTGGGAAAAATTAGGAATACCTTAAAATTAGGAAACCACAGAACAAACAGAAATTAGTTTTATCCATCGAACTCACCTATACCCGAACGCGATCTAGGGCTGCATTGCCAATAGTTTAGGATAACGATAATTATCCTCGTTTTATAAACTACATAGAGAGTTAAGACCAGAATTTTGATAATAAATATATAACTAAATAAAATCGAATAAATTACCAGTTACGAGACATTGAAATTATTTATTTATTCCTAGAAAACTTTAATCCTTCTCGCGCTAGTACTCTCCTGCCCATAGCGGCTAAGCTGAAACGTGGAGTTTATTTACCAATCGCATTAATACGCTAGTTAACGCTACTCCTACGGTCATATTAACGAATTAGAATGTCAAGAATATGACAGTTTGAAAATTCAAAATAGAGTTGCGCTTTAGTAAGGTGCGACAAGTTTTGAATCTATTTCATTCAGTTGTTCGCCTTGTTTCGAAAATAACGAACGTGAGTCAAACTAATTGAAATAGTTTAACGACTATTTCTGGTGGCAGCAACTACCGTTGTGATACAAGCGTCAATTTAAGGAAGCTAAGACCCGAAATCGAGAATATTAAGTAACGGTTACGAATACCGAAGATCAGGACCGGATCGTAGTAAATAATGACTAGGAAAGATAACGAATAATTGGAATTTGTTAATAATAATAATGATAATAATATAACAGACTTACTATAGCACCATAGTAAAGAATTTACAAACTTTTGTCTTATTCAAGAATATGTTTCCTTGAATATCATAAAATGCATTTACCTTAAATTTCTGGAAACGAAAATTCTTGAATTTGGTACAACATGATAGCTAATAAAATGAATGAAATAAAAGCTTCGAAAATCAACTAATATTAACAGAAATTGGAATAAGGGAAGGATTGCATGTACAAGAATGCGTAAGAGTGCACTTAGAAAAATCAAAATAATTGAAAATACAATTAGCATGTGGGAAGAAGATATCGCCCGAAAATTGTATATTATTTATTTAGTAATAAATTTTAATTATTTCTATTACATATGTCTATGGAAGATTCAGAAGCCAATTAGCGTAAATCCTACTTTCTCTGAAAAGGACTTACGTAGCTCCAAAAATAATTTATTGTCAAAAATTTTAATTGATAAATCAATTAACTCGCTAGTTTCATGCATATGTAATAGATTACGGTATTGACCACGAAATTACTAAGAAAATTATTTCCAGCATAAGCACAAACAATGAGAATCATTTCGAAGTCGTGACAAGTCTAAGCATTATCGTTTGTTATGTAAAAAATAATTGTACGCTGCTTAACCGAAACATTAAGCAAAAATGATGAAAATACGTGTATTTTCAGGAAATGGCCTTTTTCCAGCTAGTGAATTCGAATATTTATCTAATGAGCAAAATTTATCTAATTGTGATAATGGCGAACGAGACGAAAATTAAAAGAAAAAGATTGTTACAGGAAAACTCTGCTGAATGATTTTCCACTTTATGAGATCAACGGTTCATCGATCAATGTTTTTCAAAACTCATTGTACAGGAGCGTTATGTGTATTTTATGTTTTTTCTTTATTATAACCATTTTTAAACTTCATGATTCACGGTATAATTTTCAATTATAGAGCTTCAATTTTAGAGTTGACAGCTATATTTTACAAAGAGATTAAACAGAGAATTACTTCCTTAACAGATTTACAAAAAATTTTGTACGAAGATCCGGGCTGTGCCAATATTCCTGTTTGGCTCTGTATTAGCATGAACGAACAGTGTAACTTTGAGTCGACTTGACAAAAATCGAACGACTAGCACAAAGAACTAGCGACTGCTTATTTTCCATAGCTCGGAATACAGTTATGGACATTAGGAGGAAATGTTATGTATATAGTAACCAAAAATGTAATAAAAATAAAAAGCGACGTAAAATAAGAAGATTAAATATATTCGTATTCATAACTTACCCTTGTATGTAGAATTACTTCCTGTCCGGTTATTACATTACCCTACCTATTATTGAACAAATTTTTGGGTTACAATCATTTACACAAAGCTAATACGCGTACGAATATCTTTTCATTTTATAAACGTTTATGTATAAAATATCTATCCACGTTAAATCAATCTCTTTTTATAGACACTTAATAAGTTAATTTTCTAGATCGAAAAATTAAAACTTTCAGTAAATTCTTGTACATCGCGCACTCTACTGCGTCCCGGATACGAATGACGAATGAACGTTATCGAACTCTATGGCGACCGCTTATATAGTAACGACGGCGGATTAGTATTGCTGAGTGATTGGCTACGATTCGGATCTAGAGGCGGTACCTGTACGCGCAAAAATCATTTCTCTCTTCCCCCACCCTGCTACGTCCACCGACCCCGCAACCCCACAGGAACTAAAAGTAAGCTACCGATCTGTCCTGTTTTGCGATTAAGTTTTCAGGACATGGAAAAAGAGAAAAGGCAATATCGTATAAAAGTATCGCTTTTGAGCAGCTTAAATTAAATTAGAAACTGTAATGTTAAATATGTAAACCCAACACAAAATATGGTATGGCTACGTCGTATCGTTGCGTAAAAGTACGTTTGCTATAACCACTATGAAACAGAAATTCATTGTTTATTACGAATACACATATGAACTTTATATTTTTCTTAGGCAATAAACATTATATATATGTAAATTCTATAGCACTTTGAACACCAACCGACGGTTTGACCTGCCCTGTGATTACTTGGAGACGGTCGAACGATATGAATAGAGGAGGACGGGGACTTGGGATAGAAAATAAAACAGGACTTGGAGAAGCGAAGATTGAACAAAGAAAAAAGCAAGTTAAGAGCCAGAAGGCGAAAGAGAAGACTTAGACAATCGATTCTTGAGTTTTCACAAATCGGTCGCCTGATTTCCAAAAATATTACAACATTACACACACGCGCGCGCGCGCGCGTACACACACACACACACATACAAATATGTCGGGTTAAGATTGGAATTTTGGGCGCGTAACAACTCTTCATGTGGATTAGCCATCGTTTCACAAAACCGAGATTATATTTACACGTATATACAAGTCTTATCACAAAGCTGAACAAATAATAAGTCTAATGAATGAGTTTGATGAACAACAAAGTTAGTGAATAATAGATAATACGAATAATTAAGTTTAACAGCTAATAAGCTTAATAACAATAACAATAACAATAACAATAACAATAACAATAACAATAACAATAACAATAACAATAACAATAACAATAACAATAACAATAACAATAACAATAACAATAACAATAACAATAACAATAACAATAACAATAACAATAACAATAACAATAACAATAACAATAACAATAACAATAACAATAACAATAACAATAACAATAACAATAACAATAACAATAACAATAACAATAACAATAACAATAACAATAACAATAACAATAACAATAACAATAACAATAACAATAACAATAACAATAACAATAACAATAACAATAACAATAACAATAACAATAACAATAACAATAACAATAACAATAACAATAACAATAACAATAACAATAACAATAACAATAACAATAACAATAACAATAACAATAACAATAACAATAACAATAACAATAACAATAACAATAACAATAACAATAACAATAACAATAACAATAACAATAACAATAACAATAACAATAACAATAACAATAACAATAACAATAACAATAACAATAACAATAACAATAACAATAACAATAACAATAACAATAACAATAACAATAACAATAACAATAACAATAACAATAACAATAACAATAACAATAACAATAACAATAACAATAACAATAACAATAACAATAACAATAACAATAACAATAACAATAACAATAACAATAACAATAACAATAACAATAACAATAACAATAACAATAACAATAACAATAACAATAACAATAACAATAACAATAACAATAACAATAACAATAACAATAACAATAACAATAACAATAACAATAACAATAATTAACAAATAATGTTTTGGGTTCAAAAGGGTCCACGGTCACCGGGATAACTCTTTATTGAACGAAACTTCTCTTAAGCGCAAGAATACGATTGTTGAAAATGCTCGATGTGTCACTCTCCAAGGCAATCGCAAGAATGCCAGCCTTGTGGAGATCTTTCTCGCTGTACGATTGCATTTTGTTTTCTATACTCGTTTGGAAGCATCGAGAAGATTCCAAACGCCGTTGCTAGGCAGTTTCTGCCTGAAGTTTTATACACACTGGTTGGAAGCATCGAGAAAGTTCCAAACGCCGTTGCTAGGCAGTTTCTGTCTGGAGTTTGATTACTAATACAATGTATGTCCCATTGTATCGGCACCTCCGAGGCACCATCACACGTGGCTAGGCCCGCTCTCGAAGCCTCGTGCCGCCACAACCACATTTCTCGAAAAACCTATACAACCATTCCAGACCTCCGTTAAACAAAATATCCATCCCGTGACCGTGGCTACGTTCGGCGACCAATTGTTACCTCGAACCCAATCTCACTATTCGCAAATCTTAACAATTATAACTATGATAAAATCTAGGCTTGAGTACTAGAGGACGTTCCCAAAATTTCCAAGGAAAGGCTTCGGCTTTCCTTTCATCTCCGACATATATATATATATATATATATATATATATATATATATATATATATATATAAGTTTAAGATTTGCGATAGCGAGATTGGGTTCGCGGTGAGAATTGGTCGCCGAACGTAGCCACGGTCACGGGATGGACATTTTGCCTAACGGAGGTCTGGAGTGGTTGTATAGGGTTTCCGAGAAATGTGGTTGTGGCGGCACGAGGCTTCGGGAGCGGGCCTAGCCACGTGTGATGTTGCCTTGGAGGTGCCGAGACAATGGGACATAAGTCGTACCAGTAATCTAGCTCCAGGCAAAAACTGCCTATCAGCGGCGTTTGGAACTTTCTCGATGCTTCCAACGAGCGTGTATCAAATTTCAGTCGGTGGCCGCCTAGCAACGGGCGTTTGGAACCTTCTGGATGCTTCCAAACGAGGATAGAAAACAAAATGCAATCGTACAGGGAGAACGATCTCCACGAGGCTGGCCTTCTTGCAATTGCCTTGGAGAGTGACACATCGAGCATTGTCAACAATCGTATTCTTGCGCCTAAAATTAGTGTACGCTTAGTAAAGAGTTATCCTGGTTTTTTTAAATTTATTTGTATAATTTTTCCAATTTGTCCAGTAGGACATTTGGTAAAATAGTATATCAGTATAATAGTATAACATGTGGGTGGCTACCCCCAGCGGGGTACCATCATCGTGTTTGTTAGGTTATATCCTTTGTGAGATCTGCTGGGTGATTCCTTTTTAATCTTCTTTCTATGAATGTGCTGATTGTTTCCGCTGCCATCCGGTTCGGGTGCGTTGATATTCTCTGTACCTTCTTGCGAATCTGCTAATCTCTTCCTTGACCGTTGGCATTCCAAGGTCTTTCCGTATGTCCTCGTTTCTAACGTACCATGGGGCGTTTACTATTGTTCTGAGTATTTTAGATTGCATTGCCTCTATTTTGGTTATATGGCTCATTGCTGCTGTTCCCCATAGTGGTATTCCGTACGTCCAGATTGGTTTTATGATTGTTTTGTATATTTTTAATTTGTTTTCTGTGCTTAGTTTGGATTTTCGACTTGTTAACCAGTACATCTGTCTCCTTGCTATTTGTATTTTGTCTATTATTGCTTTAATATGCTGTTTCCATGTGAATCGTGTATCTAAGTGGAGTCCTAGGTATTTGACTTGCCTAGTTTGTACTATGTGTGTGCCGTTTAGTATAATGTTTGGTGGTTTCTGTTTTCGCAGTATGAATGTGATGTGTTTGCATTTATCGGGGTTTGCTTTAATTTATTTCCCTTCAAGCCACTTTTCTATTTTTGTGATGTGTTCTTGTAGTAATGTAGTTGCTGTTGCGGGGTTAGTGTGCCTGACTAGTACAGCTGTGTCATCCGCGAATAAGAGTTATCCTGGTGACCGTGGATTCGTTTGAACTCATAAACATTGCTAATAGTGTTAATTAAACTTATTATTCGTAAATCGTATTATTCATTAAACTTACTATTCGTTAACTTATTGTTCATTAGGCTTATTATCTGTTAAACTTAATTATTCGTGTAATTTATTATTCACTAACTTTCATTAGACTTATTATTTGTTAAGCTTTGTGATAGACTTGTATATACGTGTAAATATAATCTCGGCTCTGTGAAACGATGGCTAATCCACATGAAGAGTTGTCACGCGCCCAAAATTCCAATCTCAATCCGACATATATATATATACATACAGGGTGGTTGGTAACTGGTGGTACAAGAGGAAAGGGGGTGATTCTACGCGAAAAAAGAAGTCGAAAATATAGAATAAGAGTTTTTCGTTTGTTTTCGAGAAAATCGACTTTGAATTTTCGCTCGGTACGCGTGCACTTTATCACGTCTCGTTATAACGGATCTCACTGTAGATTGTTGTCTCGTTGAAAAAATTGAAAAAAAAAAGTTAAAAAAAACTGTTATTCTATATTTTCGACTTCTTTTTTCGTGTAGAATCACCCTCTTTCCGCTTGTACCACCAGTTACCAACCACCCTGTATATATATATAATTCGTGACATCCTTATAAAATCTAGACATGATTCTTTTGTTAGTTTTTCGTAATTGTATCACAATTTTAAGATTAATTAAACGAATACTTAGTAATGATTTTAACATCGAAAATAACGATTATTATATTGCGAATTTTTATGTGAATACAGTATGTTAGAATATGTGAAACATAAAGTCCGGTCAAATAACATCAACAAACGAGAAACAGTTTTGTACGAAGAAAAACAAGAAAGACATAAAGAATGACAGACTTTATTTTCGAGAAAATTGATCTTGGAAGTCTGTTTGAAACATGTAAATTTTATTAGTTACCGGCTAAGCAGACGGAAGTTATTCTACGTGAAAAAATAAGAGAAAAATGTGAACAAAATCTTTCCGTATAAAGCTTCATTTTCAAGAAAAACGAGTTTCTTGGTGCTCGGTTGATAACACTGTTCGTCACGTATCTAATTTTCTTTTAAACTTTCTTGTAAACTTTCTTTCTTGTAAACTCGAATTTGCAAACCGTTTTTCCTATAACTTACAATTTTCGAAAAAATCAATTTTGAAGATAATTGCAAATTTTCAAATTTGGAAATATTTTGTGTTCTTATAGTAGCAGCACTTGAGTTGCGATTGAGAGGAAAACATTCTGTGGACTATCCCGAATAAAATGATATGTATTGTTATTGCATTATGAACATTTAAACATGTTTAAATAATGATTAGAGCGAAAAAGCATCTCAACGCATTTTTTCTTACATTTCTCAGTTTATTGAAAAACTAAAGGTCTAGGAGAAAATGTAACTAGAATACGTGATACAACAAACATTTCTGCTAAGGCGAGCATCATCTACCGTATTTCATTTGCGATATAGAAGCACAACTCACGATGTCTTGTCCGCCATTCGGTAGAACGGAACATTATCAAGATTTTTAGATTTCTTATATCGCTGCTTGGCATTGACGGTGGCACAACTAAAAAGAATTTCGAATTTGCTTTTATTGAATAGCAAATCTATATTATGCTTTTCTTTCTATCATATAAAACGGTAAATTTAAAATTCCGTCAGTTTTGCGCTACAGGACAAAATTATTACGTATCGCCCTGACCTTAGTTTTACGATAATATTTTCATGTCTTCAGTTGTTTGCGACACTATAAGTGGAAGGACATACTGCTTTCGCGAATAATGGTATATCTTGTGTTTAGTCAGCCTTATAATGTTATTGAAATGACTCGTTGAAATTCTCTTCGTAAATTTTAAAAAGCCTTTCCTCTAAAATGTACCTTTTTGCGAATTGCACCACTATCAATGTCAAGCAGCGATATATGGTTTCAATATCTTTCTGTTTCTGCTTCACCGATTGAAAAATATTTACTGAAAAATATTCCGTCCATTTTGGAAGTTTATTTTCAAGCTCTTCTTTCTCATTCATTTAAAAATTCCCTTCTTCGAGCTCTGCATTCGAATCTCTCCGAGACTTTGAAATTTCACAAATAATAATTTGTGAATCATATACTTGTAAATAATAATTTGTCACGACACTCGTAGTTTTCTGACAGTTCTGAGCTAAGTACTGAGAATCATAGTCCTTTTAGCAGAAGGTTCATCGTCTTCTCTGCTCCGTGGCTGGTTCTTTCTAGAGCATCGTTAAGCCAATTTGAGAGTTTTTTTGGATATTTGCTCTCGAAAGTGCTTTGAAATTGTGTATCCATTTGAGAGTTTTAGTTTAGAAAAATTTACCAAATGTCCAGCTGGACAAATTCTAAAGTACAAATTGAATATAAAAAAAAATTTGAGAGCAACTTTAAAGCTTGTTATCACACAGTACTCTCAGAATCGTCCATTTGAGATTCGCTCGTGCGTTTGTTCGTCTGTTCTGCAGTTTGTTTCGAAATACAAGTGAGGTGACATAGAGACTCAACGAAAGGCTTTGTGCTCTCATTTTTGCGTACAATTGCATACAATTGGGTGTAGAGATAAAATAAGGATAAAGTAGGATAAACAGAGATTGTCGCCTCTCACTCGCCACTGGAGTTGTAGCGTGGAACGCCGTAACAACTGAGAGTCTCCTCTAGAGCTCAAAGGTTAAGAGAACAGAGCTATTAGCCATGTCAATAGTTTTCTGTTTATTTTTAAAGTCAGCATGCGATGGCGGATTAGTGGTCACGCGCAGTTTTTGCGAGATATGTAGGTTTAGCTCAAAAGGAATGTGTGTGTGTGTGTGTATGTGTGTATGCATGCTTGCAGCCAATGCTGTGTGAAGACAAGGGAGCTTAGTCAGCGAGTTTAAGCGGACGTCTCTTTTTATCTAGCAGTTGAATAATATTTCAATCTCCCGTAATACCCATTCGTTCTATCACACCTACATCTATTATGAATAAAATATAAGAGTTAGGTTCACGTTAGGGCATTGATCCGGTAGCAACTGACGCATATGTCGCTTTATTTTTAATTAAGATGCGACGATATGACTTTATGATTTACAGTTTTGCCCTCCTTTTGAGATAACGGCTACTTTAGAATAAGAATAAAAAAATACATAGATGTTTCGATGATAAACGTTAGCGATATGAGTATTTATCGCCTTAGAAATTAAATACGGCAGAGAAATTTTTAGATTAGAAACTAAAAGTAGAATATTAAAGTTTGTGTTTGTAAGATCAGAAAAGTATTACATTTTTCTGAATATTTCTATTCATTATTTTCTATCATTTTTCATTCGTTATTTTGTTTTATATATTAAAATGAATACAATAAATAATACAAACAAACTTCCGAATAAATAAAAATATAAACTTATTTCACCCCACAATTCAAAACTTCTAAAGTGTACTTTATTTTTTACTCTAAAAAGCTTTTTAAGACATTCAGATATTCTTCAGATATTAGTTCCTATCAGTATACACACGTCGCTATTAACAAAATGTTTATGTATTTCCACTACCCTTGTTCTAAAATAGCCATTATTTTGAAAATTTGTAAAAAAATCTTTTAATCCTTTTAGGAGATGTTTGGCTAAACTGAGATCGCAGGTGAAATTAAATTGTCGATTTTCTGTAAACTTTTGCTAGCACTAAAGATAGCAAACAACAATTCATGCAAAATAATTGTGGACGAAATAAATTCAAAATTAATTTCATTCACAAGCAAAGCACGCGATTCACTTTTGATTTGAGAATCTTCTGCTCTTTCACTTAATTTTTCTAGTGCACCTTTATTAATCTCTAAAAGGCTGGCATTTTTCCATTGAAATTTTGAATTTGTATACAATTTACATATTGCACAAACTTTGCAGGTTTGTTCCTGAAGTTCGGCCATGGCAAATATCACTCAGGACCAGTTTACTGGATGATTGCACCGGATGAACCACTGGTCTTCAAAACGGCCTGACAATTATTATTACACTAGAAGTAATTTTTAGCATGCTAAAAGTAATATATATGCTTGTTACATGTTTCTTATTTAGGATAACATCTCAAATTTGATTTATTTTTTTTTATTTCCTTTATTCGTAGAAAGTGCTTGGTATAAACAAATATTAATAACAATTATATCCATTAATTTGCAAAAATTCAGAACTGTGATTTATCGATATCCATCTTGTGCGACATGTTTTTTTTTTTTATTTATTTATTTAGATTTTACAATTTGTCCTTTAGTACATTTGGTAAAATTTTATAGCGGTGTGGCAATATATCATGTGGGTGTTTACCCCCAGCGGGGTACCACCATCGTGTTGTTAGGTTGTGTCCTTTGTGAGGTCTGTTGGATGCTTCCTTTTTAGCCTCCTTTCTATACCTGTGTTGACCGTTTCCGCTGCCAGCCGGTTCGGGTGTGTTGCTATTCTTCTTCTGTATCTTATTGCATGTCTGTTGATTTCCTCCTTGACCGTTGGTATTCCCAGGTCTTTCCTAATGTCTTCGTTTCTAACGTACCATGGCGCGTTTACTATTGTTCTGAGAATTTTGGCTTGCATTGCCTCTATTTTGCTTATATGGCTCATTGCCGTTGTTCCCCATAGCGGTATTCCGTACGTCCAGATTGGTTTTATTATCGTTTTGTATATTATTAGTTTATTTTCTGTACTTAATTTGGATTTTCGACTTGTTAGCCAATGCATTTGTCTCCTTGCTATTTTTATTTTATCTATTATTGTTTTAATGTGTTGTTTCCAAGTTAGTCTTGTATCTAAGTGGAGTCCTAGGTATTTGACTTGCCTTGTTTGGGTTATGTGTGTGCCATTTAGTGTAATGTTTGGTGGTATCTGTTTTCGCAGCGTGAATGTGATGTGCTTGCATTTGTCTGGGTTTGCTTTAATCTGTTTAGTTTGTAGCCATTTTTCGATTTTTGCAATATTTTCTTGTAATAATGCAACTGCTGTTGCAGGGTTAGTGTGCCTGACTAGTACAGCTGTGTCGTCCGCAAATGTTAGAATTTTGCTATTGTTGGTTGTTGGAATATTGGCCGTGTATAGCGTGTATAATATTGGTCCTAAGACGCTTCCTTGCGGAACCCCTGCTTTGATGTCTTTAACTTCCGAGTATGCGTCTTTGATCTTTATTACGAATGTTCTATTGCTTAGGTATGATTTGATTAGATTGTATATCTGTTCCGGGAATTGTTTCCTGATTGTTTGAATTAGTTTTTCATGGTTTATTTTGTCGAATGCTTTCTCTATGTCCATGAAGAGGGCTGTACAGTATTGTTTGTTTTCTAGTGCTTGTATTATTTCGTTGACCAGTCTGTGCATTTGCTCTATAGTGGAGTGTTTGTTTCTGAATCCGAATTGGTGGTCCGGTATTAATTTTTCCTTCTCGATTATTGGTTTTATGCGGTCGTATATTACCTTCTCTAGTATTTTGGAGAGTATGGGAAGTAATGATATCGGTCTATAAGAAGTAGTTTGGTGTGGGTCTTTGCCTGGTTTCGGTAACATTATGATTTGTGCCAGTTTCCAAGTTTTTGGAAAGTATTGTATTCTTAGTATTGCGTTAACTATTATTGTGATTTGTCTTATCGCTTTTGGCGGTAGGTTTTTCAAGATTTTGCCGTTGATTAGGTCGATTCCTGGGGCTTTATTATTTTTTATTTTCTCGATTATGTTTTTAATTTCCTGAGCTGTTGCTTTGGGTATAATGTAGTGTTTGCCAATTGATGTTCTAGTGGTTGTCGAATCCTCGTCCGTATGACTATTGTGGTTGCTGTTGTTAATGTTATGTGGAGTAAATGTGTTGCATAGATGGTTGGAAAATTCTTCGGCCTGCTCTTCGTTGCTTCTTGCCCATGTGTTATCTGGTCTTCTGATTGCTGGGATCATTTTTATTGACTTCCTTATTTTTTTTGTGGCTTTCCAAAGGGAGTAGTTGTGGTTCTCGTGTGCAGATAGAGACTCGATGTACCTTGTAAACTCGTTGTTGTTGTGCTCTCTAATTTTGTTTTTTACTTCCTTTGCGAGTTTGTTTAGGTGTGTTTTGTTTTCTTTGGTTCTATGTTTTTGCCATTTTGCCTTCGCCTTTCTTTTTTCTCTGATTTTTTCCAGGATATCTACTGGAATTATTTTTGTTTGTCTGTTGGTTGATTCAGGTATAGTGGTTGCTCTGGCTGTTTCTTGAATAGTTTCTGTAAGTGTTGTTACTGCTTGTTCGATGTGTTCAGGTGTTTTCAATGGGATGTTGCAGTTGATTTTGCTCTCGATTATTTCTTTAAATGTTTGCCATTTGGTGGTTTTGTTGCATAGCGTCTTTGAGTAATTGTAAAGTTTTGGTTTGTTACTGTATGTAATTATTATGGGTGTATGGTCGGAGGTAAGCTCGAGATTGGGTGCTATGTTTAGTTTATTTGCGTTTAGTCCTTTTGTAACTGCAAAATCGAGTAAGTCGGGTGTTTTGCTCAGGTCTGTTGGCCAGTATGTCGGTCTCCCCGTGGATAGTATATTGAGGTTGTTTTTTCTAATGTGCTTTTCCAATGTTCTACCTCGTGGTGTAGTAATTCTTGATCCCCATAGTGTGTGTTTTGAGTTGTAGTCTCCAGCTGCGATATACTTATCACCTAACTGTTTGAAGTACTCCTCCCACATTTGCGGCGAAATTTTATGTCGTGGCGGTGCATATACTGCTGACAACTGTAGGTGGTTGCTGCTAGTTTGTACAGTAACGGTGGTTGCTTGTATATGTTCCTTACTTACCTGGCTGTGAAGGTGGTGTTTAATGTCGTTTTTTATTATTACTGCGGTCCCTCCGTGTGCTTTTCCTGATGGATGCTTGGTGTCATATATGGTGTAGTACGGAATTTTTAGGTAGCTTTTTATAGTGAAGTGTGTTTCTGATACGAGTAGTATGTCTATGTTGTTGTTGTAAAGGAATGTTTTAGTTTCTAGGGCCCTTTGTTGTAGGCCGTTAGAGTTCCAAGCTGCTATTTTAAGCGTGTTCGTTTTTATTTTTTGCTTATCATGTTTGTGAGTAGTTGTAGCATGAGTGTGATTTTCTGCATTTGCTGTTTATATACTGCGTTTTGTTCGTTTATCATTTTTGTGAGTGCTTCTGTGTTTTTGATTGATTGTTTTAGTAATTCTTTGATTTCCGTAGCGTCTTCAGTGTTGTTACTTTGATTTTGAATGTTAATGGGCGTTTCTTGTCTAATGTTTTGTGTTGCTTGCGCGTAGCTTCGGTTTCCTTGGGATTCTGTGTTTCTGCTTATATCTTTTATTTCCTTTTGTGCTTTCACCGTTGCTTCGTTGTCTATTGTACTTTGTTGTTGTTGGTAGTTCTCGACTGTTATATTGCGGAGTGGTGGAAACATTTTGCGTTGTAATTGTTTCCTGAATTCGCATCCTTTATAGCTGGCTGGGTGGTTTCCGTTACAGTTGTAACATCTAACTTCATCTATTTTCCCTGTATATGGGCAGTGTATTGTTAAGTGGTTCTTTGCGCATTTTACACACACCGGGCTTCTATTGCAATAATTTTTTGTATGGCCGTATTGTTGGCACCGCATGCATTGTGGAATATTTTTTTTGTAGCGTGGTGGTTCAACTGTAACTATTGTGTTTAGGATTTTTCTGATTTCGTATATTTCTTTGTTATTGGTTTTTGGTTCTAGTTCTATTAAGAACAGTGGTAGCGGCTGTTTTGTATCATACCTTGTCATGTTGTTTATTGATCTTGTTGTGTGGCCGATTTTTTCTAACTCGTCACTTAGTTTTTCTGTGTTGATTTTTGGGTGTAGTCCCCTTATAACTATTTTGTAGCTCCTTTCCGTTTTGAGCTGATACGTGTGGTATATTGCGTTTTTTCCCTTAGTTCTTTTATCACTTTCCGGTAGTTTTCTGGGGTGTCTGTTTGGATTTTTACTTGTTCTAGTTTTGTTTGTTTGATTGTGTAGTTGTCCTTTCCAACTGTATTGTTTAGTTGTTCAATAAGTGGATCTATTATTTGCGCCTCCACAAATATTGGTGGTGGTTTTGTGATGTGTGTTGTTTTATTTGTGTGTTTGGTTGTTGTGTCGTCGTCTGCTTCTTCCGTCAGTGAGCTGAAGGAGTTTCTTAGCGGTAATTCTTGCAGCCATCGCTGCTTTCCTGTATCTGGTTTTTCTGTTATCTTCCTTTTTTTATTGTAACTCGCCACCTTCCAGCTTTCGTCCTGTTGGGTCGTTTCTTTGTTGCTCTCTATGTCAACTTCTACTGTGGCTGTGCAGTCCTGATCTTCGTTTGTTAGGTGGCTTGTTTTTGCAGTGTTTGTTGTTTTATTAATGTAATATGTTTCGTCTTTGCTGACGATTCTTATTGGTGAGATTTGTTTTTTTTGCATTCTTTCTTTTTGTTTCTTTCTTGTAGTCTTCTTAATAGAAGACACGGGTTTACACCATTTGGCTATGGTCGTAGCCGTTAGTAGTTTTCTCTTCCCCACTTGCCTCACTTTTCTGAACTGTTTTTCACGTCCTCTTAGCTCGGCTGCTCAGGTAAGACTGTGCGACATGTGACACAGAAATACAAACTGTTCGCCGGAATACGCATGTAACATACACATACGTTATAAAATATAATGTTTGTATCAGTCAGTGCCGTTTCATTACCAGTCAACTCACCAAAAGTAGAATTTGTTTCTACTCTGTGCACTTTTCTTTTTGGATGGTCACTTTCGATGAAACGCGGATGAAAATTTCGATGAATATCTCAAAATGAAAAGGAGTAAATTCGGATTATGAATCGCAGTAATTGTCACGGATGGGTCTCGACCGATCGGACTAGCCCTTTCGCTACTACGGGCGACTGCAGTCGCTCTGCGTAAGATATCTCGTATTTTACATACGACGAGTATTGTACAAGACTTTCATTAGCAATAAAATGGTGAGACAAGAGGGCATTGTATATATTGTCCTCTTTCCACAATGAAAAATTTGTTGACACGAAACGTCTTTATCGCACGCAAAAAATGATTAAAAAACAGAAATGTGTTGCAGTTATAATCGATTGATGTGGAGCGAATCGCGATACCAGTGCCAGATTTGTGATGTTGTCCTGTGTCTAACACCATGTTTCGAAAAATATCACACGCAATACCATTATTAAAAGCTATTCGTATCATACAATTATATTATATTATACATATTATTATATTCTATAATGTTATTTGTTTTCAAATTGTAATTAAAAGTGAGTGTGTTAAGAAGTTATAAATACCTTGTTTTGAGGAAAGCTTTTTTCTTCGAGAAACACCGTCAGAGCAGCTCGGTTTGCAGTGAGAACTAAACGCGGTTGCTGACGACCTTTCTCGAACACCGTGCACTATGCTAACTGCTCGTTCAGTGGGACTGCCGCGCCGAAGAGGCCGTCCGTAGCGAAAGGGCTAGTACACTTTGCCAATGATCTTCTAGAAATGCTCGCGTTTATAACACACTCGACTATTGAGCACACGATGGGCATTGAAAATGAGATGCATTATTACAATTATTGGAAAGAAGCCTTATAAATACTAATCATAAATACTAATGTCCTGATTATAAAACAGCTTCTTGTGTTCGGAAGTGTATGTCATAAAATTGCCTATGAAAACCCTCGCAGAATGTCGAGAATCGCAATACAGTTTTAGAATATCATAAATTTGACTTTTACAGTTTACAATTTTTTATGTTCACTAAAATGAGTAAAATTGAATATTTATATATTATTTTAGTGCATTAGTGATAGTATAATTTTCCTCTATCACAAAATGTACATAAAAATTAATTTAGCGATTCCGCATGACGAAATTCGGTAAATTTTTTATGTATTTAAGAATATAAAACATATATAAAATATATTCAAAGCGTACGTAATGTAGATTAAGTTTCGCATATTTCTGCATATTTTTGCATATTTTTTATATTTAAGTATAAATTAATATTTCAAAACATAAGTAAAGCTAATAATAAGTGAGTTATTGTGTGCCCATATTTTTCATAACAAAATAACTCTGATTCATAGATACTTGTTGACACGGTTTCAAACTCTTCTGCTAGTTATATTTTTCTTGCCTTTATACACCTTTCTACACTTGTATTTATTACCACATATACTGCTGCGAATAATTATAAACTCAACCCTATTTTCAAATTATTTATGACACTAAAAGAAAAATTGAAAGAATCGTTTGTATAATTTCATATTACAATATAAAACAGAACTGAAGATTGTCTTCTTTCGAACTCTGGAAAAAATTAAATTTTCTCTTAAAATTGTGTTTTTGGCTGTGAAACAATATAAATTCAATGTTAATTTTATCCTTTCATTTAATATTTAGTGGATTTTCCTTTAATTTCTATTACTTCTATGAATCTGTGAGATACATTATCCACTAATTTTTTTAAAGAACTGGAGAGATATTATCCAAAGAAGTTATTGCTTTTTTTTAGAATTTGATATATATATTAATTTATAAGTTAATATATGTATTAAAGAATGACATTGTCGTACTCAAATGGAGAGATTGGCGAGATTTATCAACAAAGCACACTCCCATTATGGTGCCAAGCACAAGAAATATTCGTTACATTCATGCTGCTTTTACGAGCCAACAGTCATCTGGAGAATTGAAACCATTAGCTGTTCTTGCATGCAATAAAGTGTAGTATAGGTTATTCGAATCAAATGATTTCTTATGCCACTACAATTAGAAAAAGACTCAAACGGTACCGGAAACATGGTATTCAGTTTCTTCTGGGAATTACGGAAAAACGCTTTAATAGTTTACAAGATTACGATAAAGAAGAATACAAATAGAAAATTTAGGGAATTATTAGTTATGAAATTATTAAGGCTGGCTGCTTATGTAATGAAATCTTCTGTTTAACGTAGATATCATAATATTGTCATCCGAAAAAGTGCTTCTGGACTATTGAGGTTATCTGATACAGAAACGCATGGATAAATTTATAATAGAAATATATATTGAAGTAAGTATAAATATAGGTATACTATATACTGATGGAGATCCTCACTCTAGCAGTGTTACATTATAATAAAATATAATAGGGAGCAGGTTGATACATTGACAGCAAAGGACATTACCAAAAAATCAACCTTGGTGTGTAACTCTAGCTGAAAGTTACAAGAAACAGCAATAAAAGTCTACTTATAGCTCTTTTGTTTCTAGACCTTGTGACCCAAAAACAACATTTATATTCAAGGACACAATAATATGGACCTCTCCTTTTCGTTAACGTTTTTGCTTCACTAAGTGTTACGACCGTTCGCGGAGAGACGCGGTCGCTAGGAATACGCGTCAGCGAGAGGCGTAAATTCTCGCTACGATTCAGTTAATCGACGCCGCGAAGTAGTCGCTCCCCTGTTTCGTTTAGGACAACAGAGGTGGTTGATTGAATATACACTGATGTAATAAGTTATAAAGCACTGTTTATTCCAACAACTTTATGCAGGTGATAGTCACGCTGTTGCGTGTGTATAAGATATGTAAGTGACTGATCTTCGGGTGTAAACCCGGTCGAAGGATGTTGACTGTATGAACGATGGAAAATCAGTCCAGTTCGGTGACGATGTCGTAGCGGACGAGAATGTAGTATGCCGACTGACTTGCGTGGATCCTTGATGTAGACTCCAATTGCTTGACGTGTAGAGTTGACTTGAGAAGAGTACCAAGACGAGACTGAGACGAGACTGAGAGAGACTAATAATCGACTGAGGTACAGCGACGATGTTGTGCCCTAGGAAAGCTAGCGATGACTGATTCTCGCGTACAGGACCATCGGATTTGTTGGCGACGGTTTCGCCTCAGAGGGTGAGGGAAGTGGGCTTCGTTGTTAGTTGGTTAAACGAAGGTTGATGGCCTAGGTTAGCTGCCCTCGATAGAACGTGGCTATTAAAAGGAAAGTTGCATTGTAAGTTAGAAAAACTGACTTTCCCGGGTCGAGCCGTAGTAGACAATAATCGTAAAAAAGGCGATTTAAAAGAGGCTATTTGTTGGGTCTGAAGGACCTTCGCTTGCAAATTATTGGGATTTAAGATGGGCCCTTATGCTTAATGAGGGTCCGCCGTAAGGATGAATGGACATCTGGCGTCCGTCTGGCCCGCGGTGTATGACCTGGTCTAGGTAGAGGGTCGCGCGGCGTAACACTAAGTTCTATTTTTACCGTAACAGCGGTGCCCAGGTAACGAGTATACAAAAGAAAAAGATGTAGAATTTTTCTAGAAGTAGATACTTCACCATGGACAAAACATTACATTGTAAATAATTTTTAAATAAACCATGTTTCTATATTACATTTATAACAGTTTAACAGTCTTATTATTGTTGAGAATTGTGGATCTTAGTCGCCGAAATAAACGTATAGCAACACATTACACGTAGAAATGATATTAAAATAGTTTCATATGTATTTAATATGTAATTTACAAGATATTCGTAGATACACACTGAACGTGTCTCAGCACTCTTTTTGTCTCACCATCATTTTCTCCGTTCTTCTGTTCTACGAGACGCTGCGCACGCACATACTCCCACACACACTCATACTCACATATATGTGTTACTATTACGCGGCTAATTTGTGTGTAGCATACAAAATTACTTTCCCACCAACTTATCTCGTAAGTACTCAAAGAAGCGTTGTTCGGGATTTTGATGGTAGGAAACACATCACTCGAATACGAAGAATTATCCACTAAACTGGTAGCAATTGAGGCGAGTTTTGTCCGAATAGACAGTACTGGTGGAGTAGATGGGATAAAGAATATTCTTTCAACCGACTAATGATTAGGAAAAAATGGCATCAGCATGGCGAAACAAATTCCTAGGAAAGCATGATGGTCGTGCCAAGGGACGACAACACGACAATACCAGTATTCGCCCTAAGTAGCCTCCTATCCACTCATAACAGCAAACGAAGTAATTCGTCATTCGGCTTGCCGATATTTCTGACTCTGCCATTTATTTTCCAACTAGATTTAGTACATTGTTACATTTTATTTTATAAAGTACGGAAATTCACGATCAAATACGAGATACAATCGGATAATTCTGACAATCAATAATTCTTACACCATTTTACATATTCATCGAACCGCGAAACGATGTATTGTGAACCTACTCTAGAAATACGAGAGAAATTTATCATAAATCCATTTTGTTACTTAACTATATTAGTTTGCATAACGAACGAATGAACATTTAATCGCAAATTCAGACTACGATCAATGATGTTCGGTTAGCGATGTTTGTTACGTATAATAGTTGTATTATTATGATCGACTTCCTGGTTTGTTAATGAAAGAGGCAATAAGAGAAAAGAGGAATATGGTTGTGTAAATGAAACAAGCAAGCGTGTACAGTATGCACAGCTTCCTATTAGTCTAGCTGTTCAATGTATGTATATTAAGATGCGTACGATAATTATATATACCCACTTGCGTTGTAATAGTCGATTTTCTATCAGCAAGATGGGAAAAACCATCGACTAATGCATCGAATGAACGGCCATTGCTCCTATTTTGTTGATGTGGAGAACCGCCGTAAGAAGATCGCCATATGCCATCTGTGAAGCCATCTGTGAAGCCATCTGTAAGGAGAAGAAGGTCCGCTTTCCCTTTAATTGTAACCACTTATAAATTTCGAGCACGTAGATAACACGGACATTTATTATAACAGTGCACAAATTGCAGAGGAATTACTAGATTGTCCGAAAAGTTTCTTTCTTTTCATAAGGTGATAATAGATGAACAACAATTTCTCTTTTATACTATTTCATTAAATTAGGCATGATCCGTTACATCTCTATTATTAGGTTCGTGCATAATTCAATAAACTAATGTGAAACAGAAAACATTGTGCGTCTATTATTTCCTTATGAAACGAAAGAAACTTTTCGGACAACCTAATATTTGAAGAAAAAAAGTGTGCGTGAAGCATTAAGAAAAAACGGAAGTGTGCCAGCTTGTCTGAAACATATAAAACTAAAGGAGAATGCAACAACCTTTCATAGGAGTTATAATCTTCTACTACAAACATAAAAAACAAAACAATGATTAAAAAATTAATACAACCAAGAACTGGCAAATGTAGTTTACCTTTTATGAATCTCTTCCACTCCAAAATAAAATGATATATTTGGGAATAACTTGGAACAAAAACTTACCTAGAAATAACACATACGTCTGCTTGGAATGAAAGCTCAAGCTGTACTTGGCAATATCTAATGGCTACCATGGCACACATCCCAATTAAAAATATGTCAAACAAAACATTACTATCTACAGATATGATCATGCCACTGTGAACATGTGGTATGACATTATGAAGTACAAACTGCTAAATCCAAACGAGCAAAACTTAGAGGATTACAAACTCTTATTACGAAGAAAATATTAATTACTCTTTGGGGAGTTAGAACGAATGACATGGAACCTGCACCCTGTCCAGATTCAATTGGCTCCGAAATTATCAGACACTGTTGGAAACATCCTACTTCGACTACAACTGTTTTCAGAAACATCCCAATGAAAGAAGAATCAGGATGAGTTATCCATTGAATAGACAGTACTCGTCTACGTTTTCGTCATTGGACTCCTCATTCGCTTAAGAATACATAATATTTAACAATAGTGTTCGAGATTTTGAGTGGCTGTCAGTTTATAACTCGGACAACAGATCTCCTTTTTTTGGGAAAGTCCTAAGTGCCTGCCTCCCCGAGCTGTAGACCTTACGATGCGGACCTCATTAAGAGGTTAGAAAACATCCTAGGTGCTCTATGGTTCAGGACAAAGGTAAACAACTGGCAATACCAGAGGATATGCATCCCCGAGAGTACAGGTAAACCAGAAAAAACCAGGGACGGAAAGATAGAATGTACGAAGCTGCTCGTGGGAGGGAAGAACATCCTACGACAGTCTTTATCAGAACGCCGTACCGTTTATGTGATACTACATCGTATTTAATCTCAACAGAATCATACAACCGTCGTGATCAGAATGTCAAACTCTTCGCGTATACTAAAAGTGTCAAATAAGGTATCAAACCATATTAGGTGAAGTAAAAAGTTCTGAGCGCTTTTTCGCTTTATTTCGACGATGAAATTAACATAGTCAAGATTATTCGATTTAGATTAAATATGCGCCGTTTTGTTCGATTACTTTTGTCCATTTTGAAGGCAATTTCATAATTCCGCGGTTGAAGAAGTCCTCGTCCCTATTGGTAAAAAACTTGACCAGCTCATTTTCACAAGCCTCTCTTGAGGCCAGTTTTGTACCATCAAGAAAATTTTGCAAAAACTTAAAAAGGTGATAATCGCTTGGTGCCAGGTCTGGACTGTACGGCGGATGCGATAGAACCTCCCAGCCAAGCTCTCGGAGCTTCTGACGCGTCGTTAAAGATGTGTGCGGCCTGGCGTTGTCTTGATGGAACACAACACCTTTCCTATTGGCCAATTCTGGCCGCTTCTGGTCGATCGCCTGCTTCAGTCTGGTCAGTTGTTGACAATAGAGGTCCGAATTAAGTGTTTGCCCCGATGGGAGCAGCTCATAATGGATGATTCCCTTCCAATCCCACCAAACACACAATAAAACCTTCTTGGCCGTTAATCCACGCTTGGCGATCGTTTGGGCCGGCCCACCGCGATTGGACCACGATCTTTTTCGGCTGTTGTTCTCGTATGTGACCCATTTTTCATCGCCAGTCACCATCCGCTTCAAAAATGGGTCGATTTCGTTACGTCTCAACAAAGAATCGCAGGCATCAATTCGGTCCAAAAGGTTCTTTTGCGTCAATTCATGTGGCACCCATACGTCGAGCTTCTTCTTGAGACCAGCCTTATGCAAATGGTTCCAAACGGTTTTCTGGCTAATCTTCAGTTCCTGGGCAATGGAATAAGTGCTCACATGCCGGTCCGACTCGACGATTTCCATGATTTTATCCACATTTTCGACGATTGGCCTACCAGAGCGTGCCTCATCTTCGACGTCCATATTACCAGAACGGAATCGTTGGAACCACCGCTTTGCTGTTGCATTCGATACTGTACTGGGTCCATAAACAGCACAAATTTTTTTGGCCGCCTGCTCCGCCTTTTCACCTTGGTCGTAGTGGTACTGAAGAATGTATCGAATTTTCTCTTTTTTTATCTCCATTTTCGAACGCTGTAACACACAACTGGCTTCACCGAACACAAAACTGACAAAGAACCTTTTTGATGCGTAATATCACCTTGAAATCGGTGTATACTATGACTCGATGCGATGTGCACATCGTGAGATATGGCTCACTAAAGACATCTAGCGAAAAACGCTCAGAACTTTTTACTTAACCTAATATTAACATTCGATATATTCAATTTACCTCCACATTAACTCATTCAAGGTTCGCTGTATCAACCGATTGGTTGAATCTGACCGATCGCTATTTAGTTGAAAATTCGCATCAAGTAGCGTTCCAAATTCAAAATATTGTATACATCATAGTGAACAATACTTCAAAGAAAACAAAAAAGGGCAAACGCAGTTGATGTTACAGATATCCAAAGAAACAAAAAGACAAACAAACCAATTTTTTTTATTTATTTAATTAGCACTTTTCAATTTGTCCAGCTGGATATTCGGTAAATTTTTCTAACTTTATCGCTAATTAACATGTGGATGGTTATGTTGTATTTTTTTGGGTATCTCCCGACTTCTTCTTTAACCTGTGGTAGTTTTAGGCTTTTGCGTATATCCTTGTTTCTGACATACCATGGGGCGTTGACTATTGTTTTTGAGTATTTTCGATTGTGACGACTCTAGTTTATTTATGTGGTTTGTTTACGTTACACTGGATTTTCACCGATTAATGGGAAACAAGAGGACCACTTACATTGTATTTATTGGATACATTGTACAATGGGACGTAGTCTGCTGTTTCAAACCCTTCGTCTAGACCATATGGAACAACTAGAAAAGACCGGAGAGGATACAAACATCTTTTCACAGTCACTGATGTGTTCACAAAATATATCAAGTGATATCTGTGCAAATCAACTTGGAGAAAGTGATTAACAGAATTTACCGATATTTTAGAACGTCTAGCAAACTAATACTCTGAAACTGATAATTTTACCCGCCATATTTTTATTTATTTATTTATTTATTTATTCACATCGGATTATTTATTATCTATAATTGTTTATTTATTTATTTATTATTATTGGCTGTTTTTATTTATTATTTATTTATTTGTTATTACTATTTATTTATTTATTCTTTATTATTTATTATTATATATGTTGCGATTTACGTACGCATCATCAGGTCTTAATTATAACGATAGGCGCTTAGAGTTA
Organism: Bombus hypnorum; assembly: GCA_911387925.2. NCBI lineage: Eukaryota > Metazoa > Arthropoda > Insecta > Hymenoptera > Apidae > Bombus > Bombus hypnorum. The sequence goes on from CAJVQY020000002.1 coordinate 664,977, forward strand.
TTTAATGTAGATTTTAGGTATTTTATATAACATTATTAAGTTTGCACATTAACTATATGTAATTTATTTATTTATTTATTTATATTTATTACTATTTATTATTGGATGGCTTTCGTCAACGACTTGGCGAGTTTTTTGGTTATGGTTGGATGCATTTGGCCGGTTTTTTTATCTGGGTTGATGATGGCTTTGGCGATGTCCACGGACGTACCTTTAAAAATTCATTATGGATAAGTTGACTAAGGGAATAAAACTTACGGCGCAGGGAGGTTCTGGTTACTGGCAGAACGGCGGGGGGAGGTAGATCCCTAGACACCCCCTCGTACGGTAATAGCGACTGGGGCTAAGACGAACGGTAGGAGACTGGTGGGCAACAGGGATAAACCAAGGATGGTGTCGGACGTTAAAATAAGTGACAACGTCACCATATCTGTTGTACCGAGGAATAGGGGGACGAGGAGGGCGACCCCTTTAGGCCTAGCAGGAAGATCCAGAGGAGCCCCACGAGTGGTGTTAGGCCTGATATAGAAGTAGTCGAAGGATCGGGGGGTTCCGTTAGGATGAGGGACAGCGACATCGGTACGCCTGTGACGACGAGAGGTATGGCCTATGCTAAACAGCTGGCGAGAAGAGAGGCTGAGAAGAATGCTAGGGCGAAACAGGCGAGTACAATCATACCCGGCGAAGCGGAGGACAGCGCTAGGGACGACACGATGACTAGCGATGTCGATGACGAGGATGTCTTGATATCGAGGGCGCAGCTTAACGGGCTTACGCAAGCCCTCACAGGCGTTGTACAAATGTTGAGCGTCCTCATGAAGAAGTTCAAACTAGACAAGGACAAAGGAGAGGATATCAGGGAGGCAGGTAACCTAGTAAAAGTTGTATTGTCGTCCCTGGAACAGTGCGGTGAGCACAAAGATACGAGGAGGAAGAGGAGGAATGAACCTGTTGGCGGAGCAGTCAATAGGGTGAAGACGGCCAGCGAAGGTGGATATCCAAAGAGGAAAGGGACATCGCCGGCTGAGTTAATGAGGATGGAGGAGCGCAAGAGGCCTAGAAAAGGGGAGGTCCCTCATGAGGAGGCCTGCGAGAGTGTATTCAGTAAGGCCAGGATGGAGGAGGATTATAGCGACGATTCCGAGGGATGGATGAATTTCGAAAGGAGGAAAAGGGAGAGGAGAGCTCCCTTGATAAAGGAGGTTCCTAAAGTGCACCCGGCAAATAGCCGAGAGATGGTCCTGGAGGATAGGGGTGCATCGAGGGACAGAAGAAGAAGGGAAGCGCTCCTGATAAAGGTGGAAGAAGGCTCTGAATGGATCCAGGTCTATAGAAAGATAATGGCGGTCAGGAACACCTTGGAGGGAGCCACTGAGGTCCGAACAACAATGGCAGGACATATCCTAATTGAGTTCGATAGGGCGGTGTTGGTGCATGAGGCAGCGGTCAGATTAAGAGCCACGTTAGGTGACAGCATGGAGGTGGCCGCGCTCGTTAATATAGCGATACTGCAGATTAGGAATATTGACCCCCTCACCAGCAAGGAGGAGCTGGTGGAAGAAATAAGAATGCAATGGGGGATTAAGGACAGCGTGAACGTGGAGGTAAAATCTTTGAAGATGGCACCATGGGGTTCGCAGGTGGCGGTTGTGGTCCTCTCTGCCAATGGGGTACCGAGTGAAGATAGGGATAGGAGGTTAAGAACGGGGCTAACTATAGCCTCGGTTAGGTTGCTTATCGGCGCGCAGCGCTCCTATAGGTGCCACATGCAGGGTCATATGGCAGCGAAATGTTCTGTGGTGTGCCCGGGTAGGGAACTCTGTAGGAGGTGTGGTAGTACCGAGCACACCATGAAAGACTGTGATAGGGAACCCAGGTGCGCAATGTGTTCGAGGCAGGAGGGGATCAGTGCAAAACATATCACCGGTTCGCTGGCGTGCCCGATGGTGCGCCTAGGTGTTAAGACATTTAGACGGGGACTCAATTAGAGTCCTACAGATTAATTTAAATAGGTGCAGGCTGGCGCAGGACCTGATGATGCAGTACGTATGTGAAAGCAGGGTGGACATTGTGGTCATCTCTGAGCCCTATAGGCAATTGCCTTATTGGTTTAATGACGAAGGCGGGGATGCATCCATATGGGTCACCCTGTTTAACGGTAGATACGCGATGTGCGAGACCCTGTTCCAAAAGACGGGGATTGTAGGAATTAGGGTCTGTGACGTGTTCTGTGTCAGTGGGTATTGTTCCCCGAACACGACTAGACACGTTTTTGATGCCTTTTTGAGGGAATTAGATTGTATTTTGAAGGAGGGCAGGAAAAGTGCATCGGCGCTAATGGTTGCCGGAGATTTTAACGCTAAGGCTAGAGTGTGGGGTGGCAATAAGACCGAATGGAGGGGAACATGCCTGCTGAACGTGATCACGAAGTGCGATTTGTTACCGATTAGAACGACGGGGAACTATTTCTTCCTGAGAAATGGAAGGACTAGTTTCCCGGATATATTGAGTATTAATCGACGTATAAGGCTGAATTAGAGGAAGAGCGCAGTCCTGGACCTGTACTCAGCCTCTGATCATTTTTATATTCTGCATATTTTTACGAGCAGTGTCAAGCGGGCGGTTGGTGGGGCGTTTGTGTACTCGACGAAGCAGATTGACTCGGATAGCTTTTTAAATAAATTTGATGCTATTTATATCATCATCACCATGCTTTAAAAATTGACGAGTCGGCATGCGGCGAACGGCTACAGAATAGCTTGGAGCACACGTGTGCCGAGAATCTCAGAAAGAAGTTCCCGTTGCGCGGGAAAAGAAGAGGCAACTATTGGTGGAACAACGAGCTAGCCACTTTAAGGAGCGCAATGTGTAGGATCAGGAGCGAAGTTGGTGAAGGACATGAGAGGATAGTGGGGGATAAAGAAGGGAGAAAGTGTTGAGTTGAGGGCATTGAGGATGGCGCCATGGGGTACTCAGGTGCCGGTAGTGGTGTTACCCGCCAGTGCGGTCCCACGGGAGGAAGTGACGAAAGGGTACAGGACTAGCTTGACTATCGCTTCGGCTAGGCTGCTGCCGAATGTGCAAGGATGCTTTAAATGCTATATGTGAGGGCATATGGCTGAATAGTGCACGGTGTTGCGCCCGGGTAAGGAATTGTGTAGGAAGTGCGACAGTAGTGAACACGTGATGAGAGAGTGCACAAAGGAGCCAAGGTGTGCGGCGTGCTGTAAGCACGAGGGAGTGAACGCAAGGCACGTTACAGGCTCGTTGGCCTGTCCGATGGTTAGGACGGATTATAAGGGCAGGAGAAGATAGAGGCCTTACAGATAAACTTAAATAGGTGCAGACTTGCACAGGATTTATTAGTTCAGTACGCATGTGAGAATATGGTGGCCATAGTATTCATCTCCGAACCGTATAGACAGTTACCGTATTGGTGCAATGATACGGTCGGGGATGTACCACTACCGGTTAACCTATTCAATGGAAGACATGCGACAAATGAGACATTAATTAGCAAGGAGGGATTGGTCAGCATCAAGGTGGAGGACACGATGTGTATCAGTGGGTATTGTTCTCCCAATGTGAGTAAGCAGGAGTTTGATGGATACATAGGGGAACTGGAGGTGGTCATAAGGGACAGTAGGAGAAGAGCTGCGGCGTTGTTAGTAACCTGCGATTTTAATGCGAAATCCACGACCTGAGGTCGCAGGAGGACAGAGCCGAGGGGGGGCATATCTGCTGGATATAGTAACAAGGAACGAGTTGATGCCGATTAGGACGACGGGATTGTACTCCCTCGTTAGGAATGGATGTATAAGCTTCCCAGACATTTTAAGTGTTAATAGACGAATGAGTCAGAGTTGGAAGAAGATTTCTATTATGTTAAGTTATGATACTGGTACTCTGCCTCTAATCACCTGTATTTACTACATGAATTTTCGAGTAATGGCAAGAAGCCAGCGCGGGGTAGTTTTAGATATTCGACAAGAAAATTGACGAGGGAAAATTCCTGAGGATGTTCGACGGTAATTTCAACTTTATGGCGAATGACGAGGCGACACACGGCGTCCAATTCCAGAAATGTCTGGAACGTACGTGTTCCGATGAATTGAAAAATATCTTCCCGTCGCACGGCAGCAGAAATATTATCCACTGGTGGGAGGAAGAGCTGTCCGGATTAAGGAGGGCAACACTGAGATTAAGAAGGAGATATCGAGTTGTAAGAGCTATAATGGCTCGGAATGTACCGCCGGAGGACCTTAGTAAGGACAGAGTTGCGAAAATTCTAGAAGACATTTTCGTCATCAAACGAGCAGAACAGAAAGAGGAAGAGCATAGTTCCCAAATCCCGCAGACGCAAGCGGAAGAAAAACAAAATCTGCGCGTAACGGAGGAGGACCTGCAAACGGTTATTGTGAAATGTGACCCGAGGAAAGCTGCGGACATGGAAGGGGTTCCTGGGGAGATCGTTAGGATCATCACGGAAGAACGACCTGGGCTGCACCTGGACCTGTTTAACAACATAAATAGCTCTGGACGAATTTCGGCGTTGTGGAGGGTGGCGAGGGTGGTTCTTTTGCCAAAACCGGCAATGGATCCACTGTTATCATCATCATACAAGCCGATAAGCATTTTGCAGGCGCTGAATAAGGTCTGGGAGCACACGTGCAAGATGTTAATCGATAGGTGCCTAGGGATGGACCCATTCCGTAAAGAGCAATATGGATTCAGGAGGCACAGGGGAACGTCAAATGCTTTTGGGAAGAGTGTGCGGGATCGCGGATCTATTTTGGAAGAGAGGATTGGTGTGCGTTTTGATCGCTCTGGACATGAAGAACGCGTTTAATACGCTCAGTTGGAGGAGAATCCTTGCAAAGGTCAGCGAAAGGCGGTTACCAGGTCAGCTGCTAAACTTATTGAACGAATATCTTTCGGATAGGAAAATTGTGTGATCATTGCGACGCCGCATACTCTCGCAAAAGCATACGAATCATATTCGTTAAACCTAGATCTACGGGTATTCTGCCTTAAATCCAATGACATATGGAAAAGCACCTCAGGCGCGTGCGCGATATGAAAAGCGATTTTTCTCTCCTACGAAAAAAGAAGAAACGCATGTAGAACCTGTTAAGTTTTCATAAACGGTGGTCGAGTGTAAGGAGTAAGGGAAATATAGCTCATATATGTACATAATCACAGAATTGTTATTCAAAAGCCAACCTTCGCCCGTACGACTTCTAAATCGCGCGTGAAATGTACTCAGACTAAAAATAAATAGATAATTAATTCTATTTCCGCAAGAAGTCAAAGAAACTATTATACCAACGCTCACCGCCACCTTGCACCAACACGCAGCCGGACACTCATTTCCGCTAGAGTCGCTACATGCTACATACGTAAATACTGTAAATAAGTAAATATCATATGGCGCAGCAATATTTTTTGTAATTGCGTGATTTGTGTAGAAATTAGAAGCTACCTCTGCGCACAATTACTGAGAATGAAATTTATAAGGACTGTAGATTGCGCGTTAAGCATAAAAATGTAATGCAACATACCACTTCGATTTCGCACTTGGGCAATCTGAAAAGCAAAGAAGAATTGATACGTCGAAATTTGCGCTTTTTTAATTTAATCAGATAGAAGGCGCTTGAAGGAACCTGAAAGGGAAACCGAAGGTATCGTTGAAGAAACTGCAACAGCAATACAGAAACATTCAGCATAATTCGTGCAATAAAATTGTAACACGTGTGTCCGTGTCGCTTCCTATTAGTAGCCGATCTTCAGGAGCCGGGCCATACAGCGTGAAAGCTGTTGTTACGTCGCGTGAGATGATCCCTGCGACGTCCTCCGTGGTCTGGCAGCCAAGGCCCACGCACCATTATACAAACCCGCAATAAACCTGTGGAGGAATGGTCTTTACAAATATCGCGAATAAATTGAACAAATTATTCTTGTATGCAATTTGTTATTTTATTTCGTATAAGGAATTTAATTCCACACAAAACACAAGTCCAAGTACGATATACTCTCCCGAAATAAATACGCGTTATCTTTGAGAAACTCCGTAGATACTCCTTATGCGTCCGAATGCTTTAGCTGCGATCGATGAACTTGCTGTTCGTCATTTCGTTTGTTTATTTATACTGGTCGTGGGACAGTCGGAAAATTTGAACTCGTCTGCGTTTAACGGTTGAAAGTAGCGGCGGCATTGTTTCGCTCGGAGTTCATTACTCCTTACAATACTTGTGACCTAACGGTCATGATACTCCGAAACAAAACAACAACAGGATTTGAATTGTCCTGCTCGCGTGCCGCTACATTACCCCCCTTCCAGTGATAACGTTTACGTTCACATTTTTTAGAGTATCTACGAAATTTCTCTTGTCGTCGCTATTTTACTATCGTCACGCCGATCCGACATATTAAGACGCCTAGTCAGGCCCTGCCTGGAACCGGTCGGGAAAACGAACTCTACGTCCATACCTCGTAACATACCTATTCCTAGTGTTTTCTTACGTTGTTCTACCGCTGTCTGCACTGTTTTCGTCGTGCGCATTCGCTTGCTTCACCGGAATAAGTATTTCCCGTGTTTCGGCGGTCTTCTCTTCGATGTCGTCCGGAACCACGAATGCCGGTTTTAAACGATCTATGGAAACCGCTACGTCACGATCGTTTATTTTAATGATATAACCTTTGTCGCCTCTTTTGATAACTTTGCATGGTCCGTCGAACTGAGGCTGTAAAGGGCCTCCTATGGCGTCATGACGCAAGAAAACATATGGCGACGATTCTAAATCCTTAAAAACAAAAATTTTTCTTTCGCCATGACGCGTAGCCGGATGCGGCCTGACCTTCCCCATCTGCTCTTTAAGCCGGTTCGCAAACTCCGTGTTGGCTTGCTGCTCCGTTGCATTGAAAAATTCCGCCGGCAATCGTATGTCGGTGCCGTAGATCATTTCGGCGGCCGTTGCGTTTAAGTTCTCCTTTATCGCGGTTCGGATGCCTAACAATACTATCGGCAAAATCTCAACCCAGTTTCTCGTGCCGTGGCATTTTATCGCCGCTTTTATCTGTCTGTGCAGCCGCTCTACCATCCCGTTAGCCGCGGGATGATAGGCAGTCGTGCGTAAATGTTTGGCGCCGAGCAACTGGCACAACTCTTCGAACAGCCGCGATTCAAATTGGCTTCCTTGGTCGGCCGTGATTCTTAAAAGTACGCCGAAACGTGCTATCCAAGTGGAAAGGAGGGCCGAAGCAACGGTTGGCGCTTCCATGTCGACAAAGGGAATAGCTTCGGGCCAACGCGTGAATCGTTCGATACACGTTAGGTAATATCGATACCCTTGTGAATATGGCATGACGATAATGTCTAAGTGTGTGTGCTCGAACCAGCCCGCTACCGTTTTGAAAGTTCCGACTTGCGAGGATACGTGCCTAGTGACTTTGCAGCGTTGACATGGTATACACTGTCGCGTGCAATTTCGACAATCTTTGCTGATGGACGGCCAGACGAAACGTGTTGTCACCAGTTTCTGCGTAGCACGTATTCCGGGATGGGAAAGACCATGCAACGACTGAAATACGGCGCGACGCAACGGCTCCGGTACATACGGTCGCGGGGTTTCGTTTGTAAGATCACAATAAATTGCGACGTCCTGATCGGGAAATCGTATTTTTTTCAATTTCAGCGCGCTAGAGCCTGACTTAATAATTTGATGTAGCTCTGCGTCATCCGCTTGCGCTGCTGCTAATGTTTGCTGATCGACGGATTTCTCGATCGCTTCTATTCGTGATAAGGTATCGGCTACCGTATTATCCATTCCCTTAATATGTCGGATATCTGTCGTAAATTGTCCTACATAGTCGAGCTGACGGAATTGTCTTGGCGAGCGCTTGTCTGGATTTTGCTCAAACGCATATATCAGGGGCTTATGATCTGTGTAGAACGCGAAATCTCTTCCTTCGACAGCGTGTCTGAATCGCTTTACCGCCGTGTACATCGCGAGTAGCTCAAGGTCGTACGCGCTGTACTTTCGTTGCGCGAGGGATAAGGATTTCGTCATAAAACCTAAAGGCTGCCAGTTATCATTGACGCGTTGTTGGAGTACCGCTCCTATTGCGTAATAGGAAGCATCGACCACGAGGCTAACGGGCGCGCCAGGAATCGGATGCGCTAACATTGTCGCGTTAGCTAAAGCGCGCTTCGACTCGCGGAATCTCTTTTCGGTTTGTTGGGACCACTCAATGGTCGTGTTGCACTTCATTGTGCCTTTTAACAAGTCGTTGAGTGGTTGTAGAATTTGCGCGGCCCCCGGTATGAAACCTCGATAATAGTTGATCATACCGAGGTACCTTCGTAGGTCTTTGACGGTCGCAGGAAACGGTACTTTGATTATCGCATCGACGCGTTTAGCCAGAGGTTTTATACCCTCGGCGGTGACGGTGTAGCCGAGCTGTATTCCGCGCACGCCGAATTCGCAATTTGGGAGATTTATAACGACCCCGCACTCGGCAAGGCGTTTAAAAGAAATCCGTGATTTCATCCACGAATCTTGAACATGTTTGGGTGGCGTTTCGAACAGACCGAAAGGTGTTGTGATCGCGGTTTTTGGTTCGTCTTCCGACGCGATCGGAATTTGATGGTAAGCGCGAACGAGATCGATTTTAGAAAAGATGCGCTTACCATACAAATTCTGCGCGAAGTCCTCAACCAATCTGGAACGGTGCGGGCGTTCAATGCCCGGTTGTCGCAACACGGTCGAATCTCTCCGTCCATTTAGGGTACGATGTGCAAGGATGATGCCCACGGTCTAGGCGATGGCTGATCACGCCTTGCTCGATCATGACCTCGAATTCCGCCTCCGCCAGCTTAAGCCGCTTGGAGGCGAGGCGGCGTGGTTTGGCGTGGACGGGGGTTCCGGATGTCGTGCAGATATGATGTTGCACACCATGCCTTACAGAACTTCGCCGGAAGACGGGTGGTCGAGTTAACGCCGGGAATTCTGCCAACAATCGATGGCACGGAGATTCCTCGTCGATGGTCCTTATGGATCCTAGGTCGGTCTTAGCTACGAATCCCCTCGTGGACAGCTGCGTAGTCTTGTCCAGGAGCAGCTTGTTCCGCGGGTTGACGAGTAACCCGTAGTGGCTCAAGAAATCGACGCCGATGATGGACGTTTTCACGTCAGCTATTACAAAACACCACTTAAAGTCTCGACGCAAATCCAGATCGATGGACAAGGTGATAGTCCCGTATGTCGCGATACGAGTTCCGTTCCCCGCGAACAGTTCATACGCGCTTTTACTCGCATGTCCTCGTACCTTGTTGCGCGGATAAACGCACGTGTCCGCACCAGTATCAATTAGAATAGCGACATTCGTTCGCTAGTTCCGTATGAAAATGCGGCGGGTCGCCAAGCCGTCGTCATTCGCCACGTTTACGGACGGCTGGACTGATTTCTCTGCTTCCACCGACACGGAGATCTACATTTTCGCGCACGCTCGCGATACAGGTCGTGGTAATAGCACCGGCCGTTCCGGGAATTCGAACAGCGACGACGTCTCCCGTTGATCCTCGCGTGTAGTTGTCGCATTTCCTCACTCATTTCTTTCATATAATCGGGTGCTGCCTCGTCATGTGCCTCACGTTTGCTTACAGCTGAAACGCTTGACTCCCGCTGATCACTTCCTGAACAGGCTTGTAGGAAGCCTGACTTGTAGGAAGGGCTGACTTTGTAGGAAGTGTAGTGGAGTTGCTGCTGCCAGGTGAAAAGAGAATTGGCGTTTCGTCCCGGGACTACCGGCGGTCTCGTCAGTAAGGCTATACCTGGTAGTCCCTGCCTTAGACGCAGAGGTAGTCTCGCTAGGTGCGGTATTTGTATCGAGACACCCTATATTCGATCGCTAGCGAGACAGACAAACTCGTTATCGTCGTAGTAGCCCTCTGGTGTTGGCGGTCGGTACCCGCGGATCGTCCGGGAGGTGTTACGACCGCGTTGATGCCTCGGACCTGTCGGCATCCTGTTGGCACAGATCCGCCACAAACGTAAGGAATCACCAGAAACAGAATCTTTTTAACTGCATCTATAATCCTGCAAGTATTTCCGGTTTATGAATGTGTAGTGACACACGAGTCATTGGTCGATGCGGATCGAGGGCGACTCATGTTGTTGTTGTGCCTCGGAACAGGGGCACCGCCTTAACATACGAAGCATATCGATAAACAAACTCCAGACAAAACAAAGTCACCGTTATGGGCAACCGTCGATCTAAGACGAATTCAAATTTTCCGATCCCCCCCCCCCTGGTCAGCATAAATAAACGGACGCGATAGCGAGCGAGATAGTTATTATCCGAGTCATTATCCGAGTTATAGTTCGAATTAACACAGGAGTTATTTGTCTGAGTTATTGGAGTCATTAATGGAGTCATTCAATCATGTCATAAACTAATAGATCTGAATCAACACGAATAACTGATGGTATTACGCAGAACTTTTGAACAGAGTCACTGCTGTTATTTACTACACTCATCCGTGTACTGAGTGTAACTCGAGTGTACACTTTCGAGTGGTTAGGTAGTGATTATGCATTGGCCTAGGTCGCATACTTACAAGTGTAAACGCGAACGGCGACACGATAAATCAAAAGAATGAACGACGAACCAATAAGCTCTTAGAGTAAGTTGCATTCTCTTCATCAGTTTTTTCTTTCCTTTGGTACTGTAAATGAAAGTGTACTCCTATCCATAGTAGCCGAAACTCTCTCTCTCTCTCTCTCTCTCTCTCTCTCCATCGCTATCCCCTTTGCACACTTTTCAGGTAATCTAGAGTGAACGTAACCTGTATACTACCGATGATCCAAAGTAAAAAAGATAAAGATAAAACCTGGGCGTTTCTCGCTCGGTAGCTATGTAGTATGTATGTACATATGATTGGCAATTACAGAACATACACATGTTCATTGTAATTATTTGTAGAATCAAATTATACTAAATATGAGGACTATTTACAAAGATTAAAAATCCATATAAGCATATGCATGAATATTGAAGTAAATAGCAAAATGAATTTGTTCAGCCTATGTCTAAATCTTATGTTACTGTGAGAATATCAATTACGATGAAAATTATTACGGTACTATTGATGACTATATTTAATTTTTATATGTAACTAATTTGAATTTTATAAAAGAAAATATGAACTGGGATTGGAAAGGAGTGATTATGATTCTTTTCTTTTTCTCAAAATTATAATAAAACTCCCTCAAAAATTTTTGATAACAATTCGTCTATAAATAAAATACCATTGTCATGACTTCAGGAGAGAAAGGAAATATTCTCCAAAACGCAATGAGGTGGTATGTCGTGATAGGTTCGGAAGGAATACTCAGGTGTATTTAACAATAAACGTTTATTAACTGTAATGTTGATAAGTACACTTGACGCGAGACTCACGATTATATTCGGTCCGCGGTGCGCGGTTACAAGTTCGAGCTCGGATAGCTACGATTCGAGATGCGCTACGAGTGCGGACAATGATTGCACGAGGTGTCGAAGGCTTAGATAGTTAGTTGACTCGAATCGTGTAAGTGTAACGACCGTTGCGTGTTGACTCCCTGTAACAGACTGACTTTCCGTCACGATGCTGTTGGGAAGGAGGACTGTCCTAGGGTGTGTCTAAGGATGCGAGGTCATCGGATTTGTTGAGGAAAGCCTTGGTTCGGAAAGTGCGGGAAATGTACGTTAATGTTTATTGGCTGATTAGTGTTGGCTGTTGGAAAAAGATGCTAGCTGCCCTTGAGAGGAAATTGCTAGCGGGAAGCAACGTACGTGAGAGAAAGCAGATTTCTCGTATGTTCCCGTAGTAGGTGGTAAAACTTAGGAACTGATAAACAAAGACTGTTTGTCTCTTTGGAAGACCTTAGCTATAATAAATCTTAAGATTTATAGCGGGTCCTTAGGCTAGCTAAAAATGTTCGGGACGAATGTATCGACATCTGGCAATCATCTTGTCCGCGGGTATAGGGTCTTTGTGTCGTGCGTCGCGTGACATAAACTGTTGGAAAGTTTACTGTCGAGTGCCGCCACAGCAACCTAGGAGGAAGTTGTGTCATGCGCGTGCTTCTCAGTTCCCGGCGGAAGCTCTGTCGCTTTTTCATCAAGTAGAATAATATTGACTATTTTCAATTATGATCAAAATTAGTAGAATATAATATAAATGTAGAATATATAGTAGAAATATAATATAAATTAGAAGAATATAAATGATGACTTTATTACACTTTATTTTCTATTCTATGATAGGGTGAAACAACTTTATTATTTCAGATACATATTCAGCATAGTTTCAGTAAAAGTTGAAACACGAAGGTATTAAGATCTAAACCTATCCATTCGCAATGATGTATCACATTTCATGTGCAAGAACATTTTGCGGTAGAAAGGTTTTAAGATGAAAACTAGCTTTGAAATGTTTCTTATGTTTCAAAGACCTGTTTTATCAGAGAATCGACTGAGGACATACCTACTAATATTCCAGTCACAGTTATTGATATAAAACATTATTAGGGAATTAACAGAGAAATAGTATGAAGTAGAGTCATTAATGTTCAAATAAAATGGAAACATTATCCCATTAGATGTAAAATGTAATACACTTAAATATAACTGGTAAAATAGTATTTAGGCTAAGATTTTCAGGTTTAACCCCTTCCAATGAATATAACGAGTAGTTTATAACATTAACAATTTTTCATGGTCGGACGTTACGTTAGTATATTGTGTATGACGTATTTTCGATTGTGCGTGATTATGCTGTTTGGGAAGTTTTACATATTACATATTATGATGATATTGTTATTTTTTTGCATTTAACTAACGTCTAAAGAATGTTACGTAACATAAAAATTGTTTTCATTATCAAAAACCCTCGTAAACCTTGAAATTGTACTGTGAATTCTTCTTCTTCAATAAAAAATAGTTAGTTACCGTTCCGTCCGGTGACCTTTCACGCCCATTAGAATCATCCTTTGGTCGAGGCGGCCACTCGCTACGTCAATATAATTAGTTGGATCGTAATAATCATAAGGAACTGTCGTAAAAATAATGTTAGAATTTAATCTCGGAATTAAGATTAATAATCTGTGGAAGACACAATGTTTGTGTTGAAACAATATTATGTGATATTTATCAAACAATTATTACAGGAAATATCAGTGAGCGATGTGAATGTTGACAGTTGGCTAGTTATTCTCAGACTGGGGGGCACGAGGCGGCTACGGGTTCTCAGGGCGTAGGACCACGTCCTGGGAAACGCCGATGAATCTGATATTCTCCTATAGCCGGATGGTGACTGGTCGGCGTCTTCGGCACCCACCAGCTTGTCGATCCGGTGCGGAGAACCTCGGAGGAGTTGGTGGGTCCGTATCTGCCAAGACCACTCACCTCACCTTCTTGTGGGGCTCCCCGTCAACCTAACCCCTGCACCAGCCTTGACTGGGGCAGGGTGCAAAAGAGTGAGTGGCTCCAGGATGGAAACCATCGTTGACGAGCTCGGCAAAAACTCAAATTCAAATACAATGGATAGAAAAACGAACCAGAGAATCGTTTACGGTGCACCGGAGGGATACCCCAGTACCGGCGCAGCCGCGGGTTGTAAAGCGGGCCCCGCTGCGTCGTCATCGAGTAACCGTAGCCGTCCGGGGGTGGGCCGCCAGGCCCCTGGACACGCTTATGCGTCTGGCGAAGGGGACACACGAAATGTGGGGTCTCGGAGAGGGCCGAAGGAACCCGAACCCGACGTTGTGACCGTCGGCACAGGGCCTTCGCGGGATGGGATGCGGCGGCGCCGCGGTCGCGGCGGGAGTGTGAGATCCGACGACGAAATGTCGTCATGCTCTTCCTACTCGACCGTTGCGGGCACGCTCGGCAAGCGGTCGTACCGCAGGATTACTGAGTCCACAGAAAGCACCGCCTCCGCCGCGAACGTTGGCGGCGGAGGCGCGGGACGTCACACACGACAGGGGGACGCGCCCGCGGGGATCCGGAGTCCGCGCTACTGCCGGCTCCCGGTAAAAGGAAGAAGAGGGGCGCGAGGCGCGGGAGGGATACGGACACCGACACCGACGCCGAGTCTGCCGCCGTCGGCACCGCCGCGGATAGTAGAGGCGGCGGCCACGGCGGCGACGACACGCGCAGGGACGTAATGAGGATCGGACTGGTCGATAAGCAAGCGACCGTGAAGGACGCGGATCCGGATCCGACCCTCGACCAGGAAGAGAAGGACGTCGCATACCTGCGAAGGAGGATGCGCTTCCTAGAGAAAGAGGTCAGTCGTCTCCAAGAGACGGTGGAACGGTTGACCAAGGAATGCTCGGAAAAGGCGACTAAAGTTGATAGGAACGACGGCGAAGGACAAGAGGTGGGGATCACCTCTAAGAGGGGGACGAAAGAAAATGCTCCCCGGGCCCCAACGGGCACGGTCATGGGTCCCCCTCCTCCACCTCCCCCACACCCGTGGTCAGCGTCGCGCCGTCTCCGCTGTCCCAACGGGTCGGGGAGTACTACACGTATTACACGTAATACACATACCAAGGGAACGGATATACTCGGTGGTCCAGGACCTCGAGATCCACTAGAGGACCTCAAGATCCTGTTCCTCAGCAAGCTGGAGGAATGTCGGCGAGAAATTATGCCAGGGGGAGCAATCCTCCCGGCTACTGAGGCTGGCGCCGTCGCAAGAATCATACAAGCAGGATTGCGGCCGGCGAGAGACACCTCGCGGTCGACCGTGGAGTCGTCGGCCAACGAGGAAGGATTTATTACCGTCCTAGGAGGCCGAAGAGGGAAAGCGGGGCGAAAGAACAGGATGCCCACGGCGCAACCTCTTCCAGCGGTCAATGCGCCGACCAAGGACGCAAAAACCAAGGGACGGGTATCGTCGTCTCTTCCGTCGTCGACATTGCAAACAAGGGCCTGGGTGCCCGGGACGGCGATTGGAAGTGGCGGAGCGAGAGCAAGGACTTTCGCGGAGGTGGCAGCTTGACCTCCGGTGCACCCTCGTACGGGAAGGGAATCCATGCCAGGAGCGGGCAGCGGTGATGGACTCAGAGCTATCGGGGCAAGCAAGAGACGCAACGCTAGTGGGCGGGACGCGCACAGCGAGAAAGTGCCGGACCATCCCCGACACCCACGGTACGCCGCGGTATCGCTCAACGAGAGGGATGGCTCGGGCTTTACATACAGGGATGCGATGTCGGTGGTGAAGAGGGAAGTCAAGCTCTCCGAACTCGAGATCACGGAGTTACGACCGAGGAGGGCGGTCACGGGGGCGCTGCTATTTGAAATCACAGGTCAGGACGCTAGGAGCAAAGCATCGCGACTGGCCGAGTGGATGGCGGCCACGCTCAAGGATTTACCCGCCAAGGTAACCGAGCCGCAAAGGACGGCCGAGCTACGAGTGACGGGACTGGAGGACTCGGTCACCCCGGAGGAGGTGGCAGCCGCCGTTGCAGAGGCCGGGGACTGTCAAGCCGATGAGGTCAACGTGGGAGTCATACGCCCCGCTCCACGGGGCCTCGGGTCGGTATGGCTACGCTGCCCGCTGACAGCGGCCAGGAAAATCAACAGAGGAGGAGATGCCCGACCAGGAGGGAGGATTAACATAGGTTGGTCAGCGGCGAGGGTTACCCCTCTCCCTGCGCGCCGACTCCAGTGCATGGAGTCGGGTCACGTGCGCCGAGAATGCACATCGACGGCCGACCGGTCGGAGCGCTGCTACCGGTGCGGGGCGGAAGGACACCGCGCCAGGGAGTGCCCGGCGCGAGTACCCATGTGTCCGGTGTGCGCGGACCTGCGAATGCCCGCGTTACACCGTATGGGGTCGCCGGCATGCAAGCCGCCTGCCCGTAGGAAGAGGACCGCACAGGAAACAAAAACCTCTCCCGGCAACGGTGGGGACGCGGTGAAGAGGAAGGAAACGACACCGCCGTCAACGGACCCTATGAAGGACAGACGAAAGGACAGAGAAGTCGGACACAGCGACTGTGAGGAGAACGGCCCGGAGGAGGCTATGGAGACGGAGCCTTACCCGACGTGAGAAGAAGAGGAGCAGGAAGACAACTGCCCCTGCAGAGCAATCTTAACGGCTCCCGCCGGGCTCAGGACTTAATGTTCCAGAGCCTGACGGAGCGGCGGATTGCTCTGGCGGTAGTGGCAGAGCCCTACAGCATCCCCGACGCGTCACGAGGCGCTGGGAATCTGATCGGCTCGGTCGCCATATTCTGGACCGGGATCGCGGGAAGCCCCTCCTGCTCGGTGATCGAGCGGGGACGGGGCTTCGTAGCCGTGAAATGGGGCGACCTGGCAGTGGTGGCCGTCTACGTGTCGCCCAACATCAGCCGGACAGAATATACCTCCTTCCTGGACGGGCTGGCGGCTTGCGCGAGGCGTTTGGGCGCCTCCCCGTCACTGGTCCTCGGGGACATCATTGCCCACTCAACGGCGTGGGGCTCCCGCAGGACCAACGGATGGGGGCGCGACGTACAGGACTGGGCTACTGCACCCGACCTCCGGCTTATGAACCGGGGGTCGTCCAGCACGTGCGTGGCGTGGCGGGGCGAGTCCATAGTGGACCTCACATGGGCCAACCCTGCCGCATCCCGCCGTGTTTCCGGTTGGGAGGTCTCCCCAGAGAAGACCCTCTCGGACCACCTATACATCTTGTTGAAGGTGGCGGTCGGCGGCGCGATGGACGACCGTTCGTTGAGTGCGCGCGGGCCCATTGGCCCACCGGGAAGGAGAAGAAGATTCCCGCGGTGGGCGGTGGCCCGCCGCGATGAGAACTTCAGGGCGGCGGCCGCTCTCGCCGTCGCTTGGTTGGAAGAATCCAGGGCCGACGAGGACACGGAAGCGGGAGCGACGCGGCTGAGGCGCGACATGCACGCGATCTGCGATTCGTGTATGCCGCGGTCTGGAGCCCCGCGCCGCGCCGTCGCTGTGTACTGGTGGTCCGAAGAGATCGCTCGTCTCCTTGAGGCGTGCATTCGCGCTCGGCGGCAGTACACCAGATCCCGCCGTAGGCGAAGGGTGGACGAAGCCACGGTGGCCCGTCTGTACGAGGCCTACAGCGAAGCGCGGAGGTCCCTGCAACGAGCCATCAAGGAGGCGAAGAGGCGGGCCTGGGACGAGCTTCTGGCCAGCCTCGACTATGATCCCTGGGGGCGCCCTTACAAGATTGTATTGAACAAACTTCGTCCATGGGCGCCTCCCTTAACGGAGAGTATGGACCCTCGGTTCCTGGAGGAGGTCGTCGGCACCCTGTTCCCGGGAACAACGAGCGAGGGAGACGGCACCCTCACCGAAGAGGAGGAGCAGGAGCCTCAACCGCCGGAAGAAGAACCACGTGTCACCGCTGGAAGTTGGAGCCCGGAATCGAGGATCACCGAGAAAGAACTGGCCGTGGCCGTCGGGAGGATCGGAGCGCGGAAGGCTCCGGGTCCCGATGAAGTCCCAGCCCGCCTGTGGAAGGACGTCGCCGGGGTCTTGGCCCCGAGACCATAAATAATGATATTCTTCCGGCCCTATAAGCCTCCATTCCAGCTCTCACATGGGATTTCAATTGCGTTGAGAGATATCTTTATTCCCGCTTCTGTGATATGTTACATGACAAACACAGAATCTCTCGCATCTTAAATCGGCTGAAGATGCGCTTCGCACACTATATTACTCTATCCCATCGAACACGTAAGTGCTACAGAGCCATAAAATGGCGTATCAAGAAGGCCCCTGATAGATTCACGAGTTCTCTGGATCCAAAGAATTAAAGATTCCAAAAGCATGTTTCCGCAATTTAAACGAGTGCTAGGCAACAGGGCTAACCTCGCGATCTTTGTCCTCAAATGTTCTTCAGACGATTCTCACCGTCTTCCACAGTTGAACATCCTCCTGGCTTAGTGCGACAGGGCAGAAGATGCATCGTTACTGGTACCAAGCCGACAAACAAGTTGAGATCATGACGTCTCCGCTACCGCCGGCTCCCCAGAACATACTAGTAGCGCAGTGGGACACCAAGAATAAACGTGTACGCAACTCGTGCTTCTATTATTCACAATTGTGTGCCGTGATTTCCTTTCACATTATAAACTGTTCTTTATACAGATCTTTAATTTCCATTGTGCTCGCCTGCTATTTCATCATTTTAACCTTCTTAAACTTTTATAACTCGTTACAATAGCACTTGTTATTAGTATGCAGCGAAGCATTCTTTGTCCGGTCTAATTTGTGGATATCTCCAAAGCGTTTGACACAATACCCCATTCGGCATTAAAACCTTTCCTGGCGAGGAAGGGTGTGCCGACCCCTACAATCGATTTAATCGAAGGCATGTATAACGAGGACACGACCAAAATCAAAACGAAAGATAATATAGGGGTCGAGATCAAGATCCTTAGAGGAGTCAAGCAGGGTGAGACTCTGTCGCCTCTGCTATTCAATCTATGCCTAGAACCGCTGCTGGAAATAATAGAGGTGCAAACCGGTGGCATTAACGTCAGTCATGTGAGAAAAGTACCATCCCTGGCTTTCGTTGACGACATTGTCCTATTTAGTGAAGATGAGAGGGAGGAACAACACCAAAGGGATATGCTCCATGATTACCTAAAGGGCCTAGGAATGACCATATCAGGAGAGAAGAGCCAAACTTTCCAGGTGGTCGCGAAAAAGGACACATGGTTCGTAAAAGAACCATGGATAAGGCTCGAAAATACCAACATACCAACTGTTGATCCAAATGAGGCCTTCAGGTATTTAGGCGCCAAAATGAGGTCTTGAAAGGGTATCCATCGTGGCATTATAGTGACAGAAATTCCGAGCGTGGTCAGAAGAGTTAAAACGCTCTCCCTGAAACTATTCTAGAAAATTGAACTACTATTTAAGTACATATATCCTCGATATATTTACCATCTGCTGATAAATCCACCAAGCGACCGTGTGATAAAATTGTTGGACAGCGAAGTCAGGCAAAAAATAAAGGCCACATTATATCTGGTGCCTTCGACAGTTACTGGTTTTTTCTATGCTATGCTTCAAAGGCTAATGGGGGACTAGGTCTATCGAGGTTCGAACACATTATCGAACTCGGTACCCTAAAAAGTGCGATAAACCTTAGGAATTCGATCGATCTAGCGGCATTTAGTCTAATTAATGAAGAGAGCGATAAGAAATTAAAGAAAATAGCGAACTCCCTGAGGATCAATTGGCCGGCCACTTCCGAGGACATAGAAAAGGCCAGGAAGAGACTGAAGCGAGCACATGTTAAGCAATGGTCGGAGTTAAGAAGTCAGGGCCATAGATTTAATGACTTATCAAGGAATAAAACTAGCAACGTGTAGCTTGAGGAATATAATCTGCTCAAGCCGTCGAGATTCATCGATGCCATAAGTCTTAGGACAAACACCTTTGGGACGCGGACTGTATTGGCACGGGCCGACAAAAAGTAGACGTAGCTTGTAGAAGATGTCGTGCCCAACCGGAAACCCTCGGACACATGTTAGTCCGGAGCCAATACACCAAAGGCCTAAGGATTGGGAAGTACGATGAGGTGAAATCAATCCTCGCCGACAAGCTAATGAGAAATAACGAGGTATTTGTCGAACCTACATTGGGAGTAGGGGGTAATCTGCTCAAGCCGGACCTCGTAGTTAAAAACGAGGACTGCGTTCGCAGTACTCCGCGTAGTAGAAACATAGTCCATCTCGCCCCGGCGGGTCTCGGGATCTCGAACGGAAGCGATATCTAGTACGTGAGCGTGATCGTGGTCGCGGTCGTAGACGGTTATCGATGCTCGACGCGTTTATTTGTGCATGCACCTGGATCATCTGCTCGTTCAACGCGCTGATGGTGGCGGCTGTGGGATCGCTCGCTCCTACATTTTGTGCAGGTGGATTGGTAACGGCTGTTATGCCGGACGCGCGCTGGCATTCCGAATATAAGCTTCCTCTACCTTGTCAGCTGCCAGGGTTAGGTTTTGCACATTGGTATCGTCGGCCACAGCCAGAACTTCTCGAGTGCGATCGGGTAGTTGGTCCTTCCAAAGCGTGAGGATGAATTGTTCCAACGCAAAGGGACTGGAGAGTTTTTTTAAATCGTGTTAGAATTGGGACGACTTACTGTCGCCCAACCTTGTTACTCTCTCACTGTCTGACTCGGCCAGGATTCGAATTAGCTCGTCCTTGAGTTTGCCATATTGTCCGGTGACCGGGGGATTGAACGCTGTCCTCGATTCGCTCAGGTTTTAGACACCCTAGGAGGGCAGTGGATTTTTCTTCATCGCCTGTGATACCCGCTGCGGTGAGTTGTCTCCTCAGTAAGGAGAACTATAACACTATCTTCTGGGGCATGATTGGAGGCACGCGGACTACTTCCCTGGTTCTAACTGTTTTATTATTGTTCGACATATCGTTAGCGTGCTCGGAATCACGATAATTGAAATCCCACTAGTTCTATCATGTCAGGGTCACCAAAGTAGAGGATTGATTAAGGATCGATGATATAGAATAACAAGAGCAAGAGATTGCTGTTGCAACTCGTCAAATATATTTGGAATAAATTAAAAAAATATAAGTATAAATACTGTCGAAAGACGCTCGATCAATGTATTTGCAACGATAGTGTATGATCGCTCTCAAATAACTCGATAACTATAACCTGGATAATAACTCGGACAATCTCGTAGATATTAATCGCTAATTCGCAGATACTCGGTACATACTGTCTCGCTTGCGATCGCGTCCGTTTATTTATACTGGTCGGGGGGAGTCGAGAAATTTGAATTCGTCATCATTCGACGATTGCATGTAGTGGCGACATTGTTTTGCCCGGAGTTTATTTATCATTGCGTTTCTTGCGTCAAGGTTGTGTCAATATCCTGAGGCAAAACAACGATATGATTCGCTCTCGATTCGCCCCGTCCTATGACTCATGTGCCGCTACAGATGTGACGTGCAGAAGGTGTCATGCCGAAACAGAAACCCTAGAACACGTTCTAGGGTTATGTCAATTCACTATGGGCCTCCGCATAAAAAGACACGATGAAGTAAAAACCCTCCTAGCCAATAAATTAAGAGAGCAAAACGAGATGTTCGTCGAGCATAATAAAGGCAAGGGGTAATCTGCATAAACCGGACCTCGTAGTTAAAAACGAGGGACGGATTCTCGTGGTCGACGTCACCATCCGCTACGAGAATAAAGATTACCTCCTTAAGGCTGACAAGGAAAAAATCGACAAATACGTCCCATGTCTAAACCAACTAAAATCCGTATATGGCTTGAAAGAGGGAGCAATACTACCAGTGGTACTTGGTAGCTGAGGGGTGATTACACCAACAACCAAAGAAATTTTATGTGAACTAAGTTATTTAACATCTTTATATATTTCTGGGTAGAAGAGTCCATCTTTCCAGGTGGTCGCCAAAAACGACACTTGGTTCATAAAAAACCCAGAAATTAAACTTAAAAATCATCGCATAGCATCAGTCGATTCTTCAAGTATTTAGGCGCCCAAATGTGGCCTTGGAAGGATATTCACTGTGGCATAATAGTGCCAGAAATTCTGAGCATTATAAGAAGAGTAAAATGCTCTCTTTAAAAGCATGCCAGAAAATCGAGTTAGTAACTAAGTACATCTTCCCTCGCTTCATCTACCACCTGTTGGTCAATCCTCCAAGCTACTCATTCTTAAAATTGTTGGATAGCGAAGGCAGACAGGGAATAAAGGCAATAATACATCTTGTGCTTTCAACTACCACTGGATTCTGTTACACTCCCAAAGCAAACGAAGGTCCAGGTATACCTAGATTCGAACATCTTGTAAAGCTCGGTACCCTACAGAGTGCCATCAAAATTAAGAACTCAACCGATCCAGCAGCCGCAAGTTTGATCGACGCGGACACAGATTTGAAACTGAAAAGAATGGCGAATTCCTTAAGGATTAATTGACCAGCCACTTCCGAGGATTTGAAAAAATTGAAAAAAAGACTAAAAAGCGAACACTTGCACCAATGTGCCGAACTTAAAAGTCAAGGCTAAGGTGTTCCTGGCTTTGCAAAAGAGAAAATTGGCAATGTGTGCATTAAGGAGTATAACATGCTCAAACCATCTAGGTACATTGATGATTTAAGATTGAGGACCAACACCTTTAGTGTGAAGACTGTATTGGCACGAGCTGACAAGAAAATGGATATTAATTGAGTTTCTGGACCCAAAGAGGGTTATAGATGCATGAGTGGCATGCGCACCCTGCCATCAGAAACGTTAAGAGAAGAGGAATAACAGACCCCACTAATTAAAAAAGTAAGTAGAGTGTGGTCGGTAGAAGAGATTACTCTCCTGACGGAGCTCGAACAATATTTTAAGAATTATAAATACCCCAATGTTGAAATAAATAAGTCTTTAACTAGCAAGACGACCGAGCAAATAAGAAATAAGAGAAAAAGTACAAGGAATAAACACGTTGGTCCTCAGGAGAGTGCCCAAGAGACAGAGGGCAGGAGCGATCTCGTTGACGCAAGCTGCGCGCCAGCGCAGGTTGAAGACATTATAACAAACGAAAAATCAATTCGCGAGTGGCGGCAGAATTTGATAAGAGAAATAGAGAGTTCAACCGAGGAGCCCCCATCGTTAAGGGACGTCTATACCCGGTTGGAACAGCTCCGGGCCGAAGAGACAAGTGATAGGGAAGCGCTGAATAAAAAATTAGAACATTTTGTATGCACATTTCTACATGGAGCACTAGCGAAAGACATGAGTGAGAAGAAGAGTATGAAACAGTCGAAGCACCGACATAGAAAAGGCGGAAAAGATGGAAAGAATAATAGAAATCGGAAGAAGAGATACTTCTTGAAAATGACAACGTGAGTTCGCGCTCGCCATCCATATGCAGATGCGTTAGTTATAAGAAATAGTAACTAGAAGATAATCCTAGTTACAATCGATAGATTTAATCGATAGGCTTAAGATGCTCTTTTGTTTTTATCCCTAGTTTTTGTAAGCGCGTATAATAAAGGTTTTTTGGCTCACAACGGTGTGATAGATTTATCCATTCAATAAAATAATAACTATTGTGATCCTACCTCTGAGTATAGAAATAACAACAATACTTTTACGCACGTTGCCAAGAGATCCCTAAGAATGTCCGAGAAAGTTGGTCGACGCTGTCGTGAACAACGACCTGGTATACCTAGTGCCGGCCAGGTAACCGCCAGAGGCAAGAGAGGTGAAGAGGCTCTATGAAGATTTATGGGGTTGAGCTGGTCCATCCAATCCCATAGTCCCAGGGAATAGTACCTCCGAATTCTTATCACACGAAGTGTTTTTGCCGATACCGCCGAGGATATAAGTGGATGATAGAAAAAGATGAGGAAGAAAACTGCGGCAGGGCTAGACGGATTACAAAAGGAGCACTTAATGATACCTGACCTGCTTGCAATTATAGCAAAAGTGTATAATATATTTTGCTTCAGTTTCTATTTTCCAACGGCATGGAAGGAAAATAGGACAATTTTGATAACTGAAACAAATAAGGATATCAGCAAGGTCGAGAATTGGAGGCTTGTAATTATAGGCCCCATTCTCGGCCGAATCTTTTCGTCAACCCTCGACAGCAGGATAAGGAGGGGTATCGTGCAAAGTTTAAGACAGAAGACGGACGTAAAATAAATATTGAATTATTTAACGCTGTCTTAAACTATAGCAAACAATGGGGGGGGGGGGGGTATTCACTATTGTGGATATCTGCAAAGCGTTTGACACGGTACTCCATTCGGATAAAACCTTGCCTGGAAAGGAAAGGTGTTCCGACTCCTATAATAGACTTAATAGAAAATATGTACTAGAATTGTAAAACAAAGATAAAAGCTAAAGATAATATAGGGGTCGAGATCGAAATCCTTAGGGGAGTTAAGCAGGCTCACCCTTTGACACTGCTGCTATTTAATATGTGTCTGGAACCGCTGCTGGATGAAATAGAGGAGAAAACCAGTGGCATAAATATAAATGATAAAATAAAGTCCAATCCTGGCTTTCGCTGACGACATCGTTTTGCTGGGTGAAGATGAGAGGGAGGCACAATATCAGGTGGATACGCTCCACAAATACCTGAAGAGCCTGGGAATATCTATCTCCAGAGAAAACAGCCCAGCGTTCCAGATGGTCGCTAAAAAGGGCACCTGGTTCGTCAAAGACCCTAAAATAAAATTAGGAAAAGCTCAGGTACCAACCTGGAGGAAGCCTTCAGATATTTAGGCCAAAATGGGGCCTTGGAAGGGTATCCACTGTGGCATAATAGTGCCGGAAATTCTGAGCGTGGTGAGAAGAGTCAGAAAGCTCTCTCTTAAGCCATGCCAGAAAATAGAATTAATTGTGAATTACATCTTCCCTCGCTACATTTATGATCTATTGATTAATCCACCAAGCGACGGTGTCTTGAGAATATTGGAAAGCGAAGTCAGGCAAGAAATTAAGGCCATACATCTGGTGCCTTCGACAGTCACTGGTCTCTTCTATGCTCCGAAAGCATGCGGAGGATTAGGGTTACCGAGGTTTGAACACATTGTGAAACTCGGTATCCTAAACAGCGCAAAGAACTCACTGGATCCAGCGGCGTCTAGCTTGATAAGCGACGAGGAAGATAAAAATTAAAGAAAATAGTGAACTCTCTAAAGATTAATTGGCCGGCCATTTCTGAGGACATTCAGAAAGCGAGAAAGACGCTAAAGAGAGAACACGTAAAGCAGTGGTCCGAATTGAGGAGTCAGGGCCAAGCAGTCAAAAACTTCTGAAGAGAAAAGATCAGCAACGTGTGGTTGAAGGAGTATAATTTGCTCAAGCCATCAAGGTTTATAGATGCACTGAGGCTAAGGACGAACACCTTTGGTACAAAAACTGTATTGGCACGGGCCGAGAAATAATGCACGTGGCTTGCAGGAGATGTCGCGCCCAACCAGGAAACCTAGGACACATCTTAGGGTTGTACCAATACATCAAAGGTCTAAGAATAAGGAAACACGATGATGTGAAGTCTCACCTCGCGAATAAGTTAAGTAAGAACAGTGAAGTATTTGTCGAGCCTACGATAAATGTAGGAGGTAATCTGTATAAGCTGGACCTCGTAGTTAAAAACGAGGGACGGATTCTCGTGGAGATTGCTTTCATAAACCAGAGGAGAAGGTCGACAAATACTTCCCACGCCTGAGCCACCTAATGGCAAAATACAGTGTGGACGATGGAGAGATTTTACCCCTGGTTTTGGGCAGTAGAGGGGCCATAACGCTAAAAACTATCGAAATTTTAAGGGAACATGGCGTCAAGAAAAGTGAAATGAACACGATTGTTATGAATGTTTTAAGAAGCTCTATAGAGATGTGCAACGTATTTTTAGATGGATGAGCAAAATATTATTATTTATTTACTTATTCATTATTATTTATCTTAAATGTTAAATTATTATTGTTATTTATTTATTGACTATTATTTATTTATTTATTTATATAACATTAACTACTATCATTAACTACTTCTAACTACCAATAGCTGAAGATCCAACTATTCAGGAACTGAGCAAGAATATCTGCGGATATGCTCTGCTATTTCCAACTTTCCCTTTCAAGAGCTGTACTTGCCTCGCCGACCACCGACTCTTAGTTTGAACAGTTTCAGTCGAACGATCCACTCAAAACAAAACTCACGCAGCAACCAGAAAAAGAAATCCACTTCAGATTCAGACGAACATGAGAGAGGATTTGAAAATCTCCGTAACGTACGATCCACAAAACCAATACTACGGTATCTATATACGGTATTTACCGGAAGCCGGCTCGATATTTGGATTACACCGGACGGTATCTTACGCGTCAGAAAATTTCTTTTGTCACGTCCCGCGCTGCGCACGCGCCGTAACGTAGACTAAAACTACCAATAGCGCGAGTGAACGTTTCAATTTGAGATTCAAATAAAATTTAACAATTTGTATAGAAACCAAATTCGAGCCTCACAGCCCCCACGGAATAACCCGCCACATGACGACCCCTCCACGGTAGACCTAATTATAAATAAGCGTAGCAACATAGAAGAGACAATAATATCTTTGTTCAGAGTAGTTAACTCCTCAGTTCTGTGTGATTAGTTCCTCAGTTCTTGGTGATTAATTCCTTGGTTCTTGGCGATCAGTTCCCGAATTCTTGGCAAGTAATTTCTTTGTTCATAGCGATTAGCCCTCAATTCTTTTAGCTCTTAATTTCTGAGTTCCCTTGCCTTTCAATTCTTTAGATCCTGAGCTTTAGCTCTTAGTTCCTTTAGCTCTTAGTTTTGCTCTTAGTTCTTAAGTTCTGTAGTCCTTTAGTTCTTTAGCTTTTAGTTCTTTGTTTCACTAGTTCCCAGTTTTTGTTAGTCTTGTTAATCGACGTGTTTGTATTTGTCAATTTGTAAATTATTGAAAATCAATCAAATTAAAATCTTGTAATTAATAATAGTGAAAACGTACCGCGAACGATTGTAACTTCGAGTATTCGAAATCTCAACGACAATTCTGTCAATACCCAATTAGAATTAGAATAAACATTTGTTGTGAAGAATATTTGTCTAATAATATAATAGGATTAAGCGAACATTTATTTTCACCAACTTTGGTCCTCTCCCGTGCCTGTACTCCTGCGCGTATCAGGTTAGCCGAAACGTGCAGTGTAATTGCCAATCGCATTAAACATCAGACAACGCTACCATTTAATCTAAATTCAAAAATTAACGGCAATACAACCAAAACAAATCAAACAAAAACGTAACACTTTTATGACCAATGGCCTTAAAGTTCATTTTCTTTTCGAATTCTTACATCTATTTAAGAGTATTCAGAATAGTTCACTAAAAATGATTTCTTAATTGATGGAACCTTAGTTTTGTGATACGATATGGCTTCATTCTGAAGTTTAGAAAAATATAAAGACACAGAAGCGTGAAATTTGTAGAACAATACAAACTTTACTGTGATCCACGTGAGAGTTCAAAGGGAGTAAAATTGCGGATGTTTCTTCTCTATTATTAGATTATGGAGCCATTTTTTAATAGTTTGAAATCAAAAATGTAGTGGACCTGCACATAATACTGCAACTCTTGTATAGAGAACCAATAGAAAGAATAGAACTGAGTTGCTATCAGTTGCTGTGCAAGGTGCAACAATTGTAGAAATCAGGATCAAATAAAACGCCTTTTTGTTTGCTAGATAACTTTTGCGAGAACTAATAAATATTTCAGGCTTGATTTTTGCAGACTTTTCAAAATTAAGAAAAGTCATATTTCCACAAAGCTTCAAGTTCGTATACTCAATTGTATATAAATATGTAGCGGCACGTGAGTAGAGGACAATTCAAATCTTGTTGTTGTTTTGCCTCGGAGTATCAACATCGTTCGAAGCGTTTCCCGATCAGGATGTCGGAATTTATTGCGATATCACGAACGAAACCCCGCGACCGGAACCGTTACGTCGCACCGTATTTCAGTCGTTACATGGACTTTCCCATCCGGGAATACGTGCTACTCAAAAATTGGTGACCATCCATTAATAAAGATTGTCGAACTTGGACGCGACAGTGTATACCATGTAAACGCTGCAAAGTCACCAGACACGTATCCTCGCATGTCGGAACGTTCGAAACGTTAGCAGGCCGGTTCCAACACATACACTAGACATTATCGTCATGCCATATTCACAAGGTTATCGATATTGTCCAACGTGTATCGATCGTTTCTCGCGTTGGCCCGAAGCCATACCCATTGTCGGTATGGAAGCGCCAACCGCTGCTTCGGCCCTCCTTTCTACTTGGATAGCACGTTTCGACGTACTTAAGAATCTCGGCGGACCAAGGACGCCAATTTGAATCGCGGCTGTTTGAAGAGTTATGCCGGTTGCTCGGCGTCAAACACTTACGCACGACCGCCTATCATCCTGCGTCTAACGGGATGGTAGAGCGCCTACACAGACAATTAAAAGCGGCGATAAAGTGTCAAGACACGAGCAACTGGGTCGAAGTTTTACCCATTGTATTATTAGGCATTCGAACCGCGGTAAAGGAAGACTTAAACACGACGGCAACCGAAATGATTTACGGCACCGGCATACGATTGCCGGCGGAATTTTTCATGGCAACCGAGCAGCAGGCCAACTCGAAGTACGCGAACAGGCTTAAAGAACAAATGGGGATGGTCAGGCCGCATCCGGTCACGCGTCATGGCGAAAAGAAAATTTTCGTTTTCAAAGAATTAGAAACATCACCGTATGTTTTCTTACGTCATGGCGCGATTGGGGACGCCGCGGTATGACGGACCGTTTAAAGTCATGAAAAGAGCCGACCATTATAAATAAACGGACGCGTTCGCGATCGAAACAATATCTAACAGTACCTAAGAGTATCTAACAGTATCTACAATATCTACAGTATCTCCGAGTATCACGAGCATCTACCGAGTTATCGACGAGCATTTATCGAGTATTTACCCGCGATTTTATTTTGCGATTTATACTCTGTAATAAGGATTCAGCAATTATAGGCTGTATATTAATTTATTATTTTTAAATATATTCGACGGTTACGGCAACGAACAATAACCTCCAATAAATCTCACGGTTGAACATCCTATATACCTGTGTTGCGTCGCGCAACACTCTACCTAAACCAGGTCATACACCGCGGGCCAGACGGACGCCAGATGTCCATTCATCCTTACGGCGGACCCCCATTAAGCATAAGGGCCCATCATAAATCCCAGTAATATGCAAGCGAAGGTCCTTCAGACCCAACAAATAGCCTTTTTAAGTTACCTTTTTTACGATTATTGTCTACTACGGCTCGACCCGGGAAAGTTAGTTTTTCCCACTTGCGATGCTTCCTACTAACAACCTTCTATCGAAGGCATTTAAGACCTTCCTAATACAACCAGCAACAATGCATATTACCCTCACTTTCCTGCCCCAGCTTTCCTCCGACATAGCATCGTCGCTGTGCCTCACTCTTCCTAAGACAGCACGCGGGTCAGGACGTCTACTGCTCCTACGACTTCAGGAGAGTCAACTACGTCTCCTGCACCATAAGGAGATCAACTCTACTTATTCTCCAAGTGAAGCAACTAGACTCCAGTTCAGACATCAGATCAATCGAGTCTACATCAAGGATCCACGCAAGTCGGTCGGATACTACATTCTCGTCCGCTACGACATCGTCACCGAACTGGACTGAGTTTCCATCTTTCATACAGTCAACATCCTTCGACCGGGTCTACACCCGAAGATCAGTCAATTACTTATCTTATACAAACGCAACAGAGTAACTATCATCTTCACCAAGTTGTTGGAATAAACGGTGCTTTACAACTTATTACATCAGTGTTATATTCAATCAAACCACCTCTATTTACCTAATCGAAATAGGGGATCGACCATTTCGTGGCGTCGATTACATCTAATCGTAACGGGAATTTACGACTCCCGTTGGCGTGCTTCCTCGCGACCGCGTCTCTCCGCGAGTGGTCGAAACAACCTGTACTCTACAAAATAAACGAACGCGTTCGTAACGTGACCAGTTTTTCAGTCTCACTCTCGAGCGATCTTAATAACGATCGATACATAGTCTTAGCGAATCAGTTAGTATCGAGCGTCTTAGCGAACATTCTCTGTATCTGTTATTTTAAAATATATTTGACGGTTTTCAATATCAAGATATCTCGTCATTTAAAACACACTACTGTAATACCGTAAAGTGATTTGAGTTAGAGATCGGTTGAAAATAGAAAAAACCGTGTCATCGTCCTTCCGTGATTAGTTTACATTAAAGAGCGCCTATGTGACTAAAGTCACCTAGTTCTTACAGTGATGTGAGAAAAACAATAGACAACGTTAGAGCCGAAGGACGGTTTCGGGTTCAAGGAGCGATGACCGAGAGGTCAGAATATGCGTGTCGAAAAGTGAGTGTATTGCGAGAGTCAGAGTTGATGGAGACATCGAAGAGTAGAGTTGAGAGAATTGATCGAGTTGTAGAGTTGTTAGGGTTGTTAGAGAGAGAGTGTATGTGTGTGTTAGATTCGTTGTGACGAGAGTTATCAAATAACTGTAAAGTTATTTGATATAGATACGAGTATAGCATTTAGTTGCTGTTAAACAAACATCGTTCTCTGTCTAATTTACATCTGTATATTAAGTTCATTATTAATAAATTGTATGTAATCGGGAAAAAATTTATATTTTTTAATTTCCGATATTACAAGTGGGGGCTCGTCCGGGATTGAATAAGACAGAAAACGACGCCTTTTAACGGAGCTATTTGTGCTGGAAAAGAAAAGAGTAAAAATGGCAAACGTTGAAGACGAACGATTGTCGGGTGAAGAGGATTTGACGCTGGAGGGGCTGAGGAGTAAGCTCGCACAGATGAATTTACATATCTGGTGCGAGGTCGGTGTTGGTTGCCAGGCTGAACAGAGCGTATAAGGCTGGCCGATCTACTCCTAAGGAATCGAAGTATGGCGAAGAACCAACAAATCAGCGAGACCTAAGGAGCAGGCAGAGAGCCGAACGCAGTCAAGAGGAAGAGGAAGACCTCGAGAAGCTGACGACGAAAGAGTTGAGAGCGCGCCTCGCTAGTTTGGGGTTGAAAGTAACGGGAAGAAAATCCGAACTACGCGCACGGCTACATGCGGCCCTAGAAGGAAACGATGTATCGTCGGAAAAAGAATGTTCCGACGAAAGTGAAGATGAAGATGATAAAAAGGGTGTGCGAGGGGTGTATCAGCACCGCGATGAGTATCATCAAAAGGTATGCGTTGGTTCAGTGTTGAGTCTTAAAGACGTAGAAGACTCATTAGAGAAATTCAGCGGGGATGATCTGCTGAGTGTAAATCAGTGGGTAGAAGACTTCGAAGAAATGGCAAAAGTGTGGGGTTGGTCAGACGCCAACATGGTGGCCTATGCTAAGAAATTGCTCGCAGGCTCCGCTCAGACCTTCGTGCGACAAGAACGATGCGCGAAGTCCTCGGCAAAGCTAAAAAGGGCGTTGAAGAATGAGTTTGAAAATGTAGTAAGCGACCAACAGATACATCACGAGTTATCCCGTAGAAAGAAGAAAGCAGATGAGAGTCTGCAGCAATATATGTATCATATGTGCGGCATTGCAAAACAAGGAAGGGTTGGATACACAATCCTTAATAGACTACATTATTCAAGGCATTTCCGACGAGGTCGCGGACAAGACTGTGCTATACGGAGCCAGGAACATTGAGCAATTAAAAGAGCGTTTCAAGCGCTACGGTGCGATAAAAAGAGATATGGAGGTGAGGACGAAATTTGAGGAGCCGGAAAGTAGCAGAGTAAAGCCGATGGCGAAGCTGGTCGAAACCGAGAGGAACAAGGAACCCGGTCAATCTGGAGATGCAGTGAAGGAGACGAGGTGTTTTAATTGTGGTGACAAAGAACACGTGTGTGCAGAGTGTCCGAACAAGTCGAGAGGACTTAAGTGCTTTAAATGTAGAGAGTACGGCCATATCGCAACGAAGTGCGACAGTCTGGGCGAGTCTTTAAAGGAAATTTGTAGTGTATTTCGGTTGTTACAAACGAGGCATGGTAAGGATGTCAAGATCGGAAATATCGAATTGAGCGCGTTGATAGACACTGGTAGTGAGCTGACTCTAATGCGAGCGGATCAGCACGCGGTTGGATTTCGCGGTGTCGGTTTCGGAAGGAATTTTACGCTCGGGAAATTTTCAACGAATATTGTTATAGACAATGAGTAGTACTGTATAATAATACACGTAGTTCCAGACACGGTGATGCGACATTCGCTTATTATTGGCGTAGACTTTTTGGACACTGTTGAAGTAAATATAAAAACGGGAGAATCTTTTATTCGTAGAATAAAGTGTTGAAGTGGTCACCACTTATAAGAAAACTCTACATCTGGTCTTTTAGTTTTCTCAAGCACTGAAGCCATCGAGAGCGCGTAGACAAAAGACTGCGACGAGGTCAGGCCATAAACAGTAGACAGGCGACGTTGGCTTCGGGGTTTGTTCAGTTATTGGGTAACACAGCTAGCGTGCGGATCTGGACCAGCTCAAACTTGTATTCATATTTATTTATACACTTCTTGTTAAATATATTCCCTGCCTTACAATTTATCCACGTGTTTTCTCTGTTCACACACTGAATAACCTCAACAGGTTATGGGCCCAGGCTGTAAATTGTAAGGTAGCAAAGTGAAGTGAATAAATTGCTAAAGTGTTGTGCTTAATAACGTAAAGGAGAGTGCTAAAATGGAATCAACAAGTGCGAAGATCGAGATGTTACGTGGCGAAGAAAATTGGCTCCAGTGGCGTTTTGTTATGCGTACACTTTTGGAGGAAGATGACGACCTGATCGACGTGTGTGAAGGGAATCTGTGTCATCCAGGTAATAGCGCGGAGAAGGAAATCGCTCGTAAAAGATTTTTGAAGGCAGATCGGTTAGCGAGAAAATTAATCGTGACCTCAGTGGGAAAGAAACCGTTGGATCTTCTTTTATGTTGCACAACAGCACAGGAAATGTGGAAAAAGTTGAATACAGTATATGACATGAAGTCGGATGAGAATTTAAATATGGTCCAGAAGCAGTTCTTCGATTTCAAATGGGAAGAATCTGAAAATGTCGCCGACAATCTATCAAAGTTGAAACTGATAGCGGCGAAAATGAAAACCCTTGGAAGTGAAATTGGCGAGAAAATGCTGATAACACGCATTTCATCGGTGTTACTAAAGAAATTTGATCATTTTCACAGTGCGTGGGATTCCGTGGAAGAAGGAAAGAAGACCTTAGACAGGCTTAGTACCAGGCTGATGACGGAAGAAACCAGATGGAAGAAAGACGACCAGAAAACATCGGTGGCACTGGTAACAAAAAGTAATAATTATAAAAGGGAACAGCAGAAGCAGTTAAGTAAACGCGAATACGAGAAACAAGGACCAAGCTGCTTTAATTGTGGAAAGGTTGGCCATCTAAAGAAGGATTGCTTTAGATGCTTTATATGCAAAAGGAAAGGCCACACCAGCAAAAATTGTTTTAAAAATAATAAAAGAAGTAACAGTGGAGACAACCAGGAACCTAGAAGTCAAAATCGAATTGGTCTATTAGGAAGTACCTCAGCGATACAAGCGGCAAACCCTGATGTTTGGATAATCGACTCAGGAGCTACAGATCACATGACAGGACGACGGGAATGGTTCAGCGTCTTCGAAGAATTCAATAACACGGTGAAGATAGAGATCGGCGATGGTACATTCATGGATGCGTGCGGCAAAGGAAAAATTGAAATAGAGACTTTTGTGGACGGCAAATGGGTAGCATGTACAATGAATGATGTTCTGTATGTGCCAGGTATGAAAAGAAATCTATTTTCCATTAGATCAGTTGCAAGAAGGGGCATAGATTTCTGTGTTTCAAAGGAAGGGACAAATTGTATATTTTTACAAAATCAGAAAATAATAGCAAGAGGTTCTGTTATCGGGAATTTATACAAAGTAGATATGCGAGTTAACATACCGTCAGCTTGTAATTTTAGCAATAGAGCCGAAGCCATGAACACAGCAGTACATGTCATAAATAAGACGGGGCCGACAAGACAAGACAAAAAAACACCGTATGAACTGTGGTACGGGATATCGCCAGATGTAGAAAAGTTTAGAGTTTTCGGTACTGAGTGCTTTGCACACATACCTGCGGAGAAGAGAACGAAACTTGACAAAAAGGCGAACAAAGGATATTTGGTAGGCTATCTAGATGACGGACGAGGGTATCGAGTGTACGTGCCGACAGTAAGAAACGTAATATTAAGCCGTGACGTAATATTTAAGCCCGAACTAGAAAATAGGAAATTCGTTAATTTAAGTTTACCGAAAATTGTCGAGCGCGAAGATGTGAGTGCGCAGAGCGATAGAGTATGTTCGTATGAAAGTGCAGAGAGTGAGCATGAAAAACAACCTCATGGAACTAGCGACAATGTGAGACAATTGAGAGATAGAGATAAGATCAAACGAACCGATTTTTATGGTAGTCCAGTAACGTACGTAGCGGAAAAATTACCGGTGGATTTTAACGAAGCGATGAGTTCCGAAAAGAAAGAGTTAATTGTAGACAATACTAGAGCCGTGAAATTAATTAAGAATGCAAAATCCCATCAAAGAAGTAAGCATATTGACGTAAGATATCATTTCTTGCGAGATTTATACAATAGAGGCGAAATTGATGTAACGTATGTAACAACTGAAGAGCAACTGGCAGATATATGTACAAAGGCGTTGCCAAAACCGCGATTTGAATATTCAAGAAAAAGGGTAGGTTGGAAAAGTAAAAGGGATATTAAGAGGTAATTGTTTGTAGACATGTAGAGTTTTTAGGGAGGGTGTCGAAGTGGTTATCACTTCTAAAAAAAAAAAAAAAAAAAGAAAAAAAGAAAGAAAAACTCTACATGATCTGTTTAGTCTTCTCGTTTTTTGTAATAAATTAATTTGAATGGAAAAGAGAAAGGCGGCTAGCAAATATATTTGTGAAGGCATTGACAATTTAATTTTCAGATATGTACGACAAGAGTTAGAAAAATAGTAAGAGATAATTTGTAAATTTGAGAAATGTGTAGGGATGTAGAGTTTTAGGGAGGGTGTTGAAGTGGTCACCACTTATAAGAAAACTCTACATCTGGTCTTTTAGTTTTCTCAAGCACTGAAGCCATCGACAGCGCGTAGACAAAAGACTGCGACGAGGTCAGGCCATAAACAGTAGACAGGCGACGTTGGCTTCGGGGTTTGTTCAGTTATTGGGTAACACAGCTAGCGTGCGGATCTGGACCAGCTCAAACTTGTATTCATATTTATTTATACACTTCTTGTTAAATATATTCCCTGCTTTACAATTTATCCACGTGTTTTCTCTGTTCACACACTGAATAACCTCAACATAAAGGACGAAAGTCCCGATAAGTGTCCAGAAGTCCTATTCCGGAGAATAAATTTAGAGACACAGGCGAGTGAGGTAGATTTTTCCCATGTTAAGGACACGTAACATAGGCAGGCAGTGGAAAATCTGATCCGAAATTATAAACCATTGAAAAAACGCGAAGTAGGAATCGAAATGAACCTGATATTGCAGGATGATCTTCCAGTTTACGAAAGGCCGCGAAGACTATCTCCACGCGACAAGGTCGAAGTCGATAGACAAGTCAAAATGTGGCTGGAAGACGGCATAATACGTCAGTCGCATTCCGATTATGCCAGTCCGTGTTAGTCAACAAAAAAGACAGCTCGACTAGAATATGTGTCGATTACAGACGGTTGAATCGGAAGGTAGTGAAGGACAGATACCCGCTGCCCTTGATCGAAGACCAATTAGATTCGTTGCAAGGCTCGAGGGTATTTAGTACTCTGGATCTCAAGAACGGATTCTTTCATGTTCCTGTTGGGGAAAATAGTAGAAAGTATACGGCATTTGTAGTCCCCACGGGCCAGTATGAATTTCTTAAGATGCCATTTGGATTATGTAATTCGCCAGCCGTCTTTCAAAAATTTATAAACGCAGTTTTTAAAGAATTGATCGCGACGGGGGTTGTTCTAACGTACATGGACGATCTGATTGTGCCGTCGACTGACCTTTCGAGTGGAATTGAAAAGCTAAGGTCGATATTGCTTGTCGCTAGCGAACACGGACTACTCATAAACTGGAATAAGTGTCGATTCCTACAGACAAGGATAGAGTATGTGGGCCATATTGTCGAGGGTGGTAACGTTCAGCCATCGGAATGTAAATCTAGGGCCGTTGCTAATTTTCCGGAGCCTCGATCCGCTAGAGACGTTCAGAGTTTCCTTGGTTTAACAGGATATTTTAGAAAGTTTGTGCCCCGATATTCTATCGTTGCGAGACCATTGTCGGATCTGCTAAGAAAAGATGTTCCGTTCAGGTTCGAATTGCGCGAGCGACAAGCGTTTGTAAGCCTGAAAGCAGCGCTGAGCGAGAAACCGGAGTTGAAGCTGTACTGCGTGGGGGCGGAAACTCAGCTGTATACAGATGCGTGTAGTCTGGGATACGGTGCAACTTTATTGCAACGCGACAGTGAGGACAACGCTTTTCACCCTGCGTATTATTCGAGCGGAATGACTTCGCCGACTGAGGAGAATTACACCAGCTATAAGCTTGAAGTTCTGGCCATCGTGGAAGCGTTAAAGAAATTCCGTGTTTACCTGCTAGGTATTCCGTTCAAAATCGTTACAGATTGTCAGGCATTTGCATTAACAATGCAGAAAAGGGACCTGTGCGTACGTGTTGCGAGGTGGGCGATCCTTTCAGAGGAATTCGACTACAAGGTGGAGCATAGACCCAGGAGCAGTATGATGCATGTTGATGCGTTGAGTCAGAATCCGCTACCTGAGGTCATGCTGATAGACGAGGACGAGCGAGGGATCGTTGCACGGCTAAGGAGCGCGCAGCTGCAAGAAGACGACCTGCGGCAGATCCGAGACAACATCGAACAACATGAGGCCGATGCGTACGTATTAAAGAATGGTATTTTATACCGAGAAATACGTGATACACCGTTATTGGTTGTGCCAAAGTCGATGCACTCAGGTGGTTCGACGAGCTCACGAATGCTGTCACTTTGGCACCACCAAAATAGAAGCGTTGTTGAGGAGGGATTACTAGTTCAGAGGAATGCGCAAGATAGTGGAAAGGGTAGTGCGGAGTTGCATCGATTGTATCCTCGCGGAGAGAAAGCAAGGAAAACAGGAGGGGTTGTTAAATACCATCGACAAAGGAGAATTGCGGTTCGACACCTACCACGTCGTCCACCTTGGACCATTACCCTCTACAAAAAAAAGTTATCGACATATCTTTGTAGTGGTGGACGCGTTCACAAAGTTCGTCTGGTTGTATCCCACCAAGTGGACGGGTTCTGCCGAGGTTAGTAGTCGCTTGAGGAAGGAGTCTGCGAGTTTTGGGAATCCGAGGAGAATCATCTCCGATCGCGGGACAGCATTCACGGCTGGCGCCTTTGGAGACTACTGCAATCAGGAAGGCATACAGCACGTTCGGACTACAACTGGGATCTCGCGGGAAAACGGTCAAGTAGAAAGAATGAAGCGGACGCTTATTCCACTGCTGACGAAGCTATCTGCGCCAATGCCGGACAAGTGGCTCAAACACCTGAAGACAGCGCAGAGGTATTTAAATACAACTCCCAATGTAAGTACGAATGCTGCCCCGGTCCAGGTGTTATTCGAAACACGAATGAGAATGCGAGACGATCCACAGATCAGGCAGCTAATCGAGGACGAACAGGCCGCGGTGTTCCAAAAGGAACGAGATCAGTTGCGTGCAGACGCAGAGAGACGGATCGAGGAGATCCAAGCCCGAAACAAGCGGACCTATAACAAGAGAAGCAAGAAGGCGACAGCAAACAGGACAGGAGATCTAGTGGCGATCGAGAGGACGCAGGGCGGTCCCGGGCTACAGTTGTATCCAAAGTTCCTTGGACCGTATCGGGTGGTAAAAGTCCTGCGAAATAACCGATACATTGTGCAGCGAGAGCACGAGAAACGAAGGGCCACGTACAACTTCCACAGCAGCCGATCACATGACGTGGTGGAATGTTGACGACAGTGATGTAAGTGCGAACAGCGATGATGAGCACACCTGCGGGCAGATGTGATTGTCAGCAAAGGCCGAATGTAGTATCGTAAAAGAAAAGAGTTTAATTAGAGATCGGTTGAAAATAGAAAAAACCGTGTCATCGTTCTTCTGTGGTTAGTTTACATCGAAGAGCGCCTACGTGACTAAGGTCACCTAGTTTTTGCAAAACATGAGCGAGCAGAGATACGAGAAAGCAATAGAGAACGCTAGAGCAGAAGGACGGTTTCGGGTTCAAGGAGCAAAGACTGAGAGGTCAGAGTATGCGAGTCGAAAAGTGAGTGTGTTGCGAGAGTCAGAGTTGATCGAGACATCGAAGAGTAGAGTTGAGAGAGCTAATCGAGTCGTGGAAGGGTAGAGTCGTTAGAGTTGATCGAGTTGGCAGTGTTGTAGAGTTGATAGAGTTGCGAGTGAGGGGGGGGTGGTACGAGGCGGGCTACGAATCAAGGAATCGTTTACGGTGCAGGGGAGGGATACCCCAGTACCGGCGCAGCCGCGGGTTGTAAAGCGGGCCCCGCTGCGTCGTCATCGAGCAACCGTTGGTTGGCCGCCAGGCCCCTGGACACGCTTATGCGTCTGGCGAAGGGGATACACGAACTGGGGGGTCTCGGAGAGGGTTGGAGTAACCCGACGTTGTGACCGTCGGCCCGGGACCTTCGCGGG
Organism: Bombus hypnorum; assembly: GCA_911387925.2. Classification (NCBI taxonomy): domain Eukaryota; kingdom Metazoa; phylum Arthropoda; class Insecta; order Hymenoptera; family Apidae; genus Bombus; species Bombus hypnorum. The sequence continues at coordinate 703,375 of CAJVQY020000002.1, forward strand.
ATGGGATGCGGCGGCGCCGCGGTCGCGGAGGGAGTGTGAGATCCGACGACGAAATGTCGTCATGCTCTTCCTATTCGACCGTTGCGGGCATGCTCGGCAAGCGGTCGTACCGCAGGATCACTGAGTCCACAGAAAGCACAGCCTCCGCCGCGACCGTTAGCGGCGGAAGCGCGGAACGTCGCACACGGCGGAGGGACGCGCCCGCGGAGGATTCGGATTCCGCGCTACTGCCGGCGCCCGGTAAAAGGAAGAAGAGGGGCGCGAGGCGCGGGACGGATACGGACACCGGCACCGACGCCAAGGCTGCCACCGTGGCCGCCGACGCCTCTACCATCCGCGGCGGTGCCGACGGCGGCGACGACACGCGGAGGGACGAAATGAGGATCGGACCGGTCGACAAGCAAGCGACCGTGAAGGACGCGGATCCGACCCACGATCAGGAAGAGGAAGATGTCGCATACCTGCGAAGGAGGGTGCGCTTTCTAGAGAGAGAGAGGTCAGACGCTGTCCCAACGGGTCGGGGAATAATACAAGTAATACACATACCAAGGGAACGGATAGAATCGGTGGTCCAGGAACTCGAGGTCCACTAGAGGATCTCAAGATCCTGTTCCTTCGCAAGTTGGAGGAATGTCGACGAGAAATAATGCCAGGGAGAACGACCCCCCCCCCCCCCCCCCCGGCTACGGAAGCTGGCGCCGCCGCAAGGTCCCTACAAGCAAGATTGAGTTCGGCGAGAGACACCTCGCGGTCGACCGTCGAGTCATCGGCCAACGTGGCAGGATTTATCACCGTCCTAGGAGGAGGAAGAGGGGCAAACGGCGCAACCTCTTGCAACGGTCAATGCGCCGACCGAGGACGCAAGAACCAAGGGACGGGTATCGTCGTCTATTCCGTCGTTGACATTGCGAACAAGGGCCTTGTTGCCCTGGATGGCGATCGGAAGCGGCGGAACGAGAGCAAGGACTTTCGCGAAGGTGGCCGCTCGCCCGGAGGAGCGGGCAGCGGTGATGGACTCAGAGCTATTGGGGCAAGTAAGAGACGCAACGCTAGTGGGCGGGACGCGCACAGCGAGAAAGTGCCGGACCATCCCCGACACCCACGGTACGCCGCGGTATCGCTCAACGAGAGGGATGGCTCGGGCTTTACATACAGGGATGCGATGTCGGTGGTGAAGAGGGAAGTCAAGCTCTCCGAACTCGAGATCACGGAGTTACGACCGAGGAGGGCGGTCACGGGGGCGCTGCTATTTGAAATCACAGGTCAGGACGCTAGGAGCAAAGCATCGCGACTGGCCGAGCGGATGGCGGCCACGCTCAAGGATTTACCCGCCAAGGTAACCGTGCCGCAAAGGACGACCGAGCTACGAGTGACCGGACTGGAGGACTCGGTCACCCCGGAGGAGGTGGCAGCCGCCGTTGCAGAGGCCGGGGACTGTCAAGCCGATGAGGTCAACGTGGGTGTCATACGCCCCGCTCCTCGGGGCCTTGGGTCCGTATGGCTACGCTGCCCGCTGACAGCGGCCAGGAAAATCAACAGAGGAGGAGATGCCCGACCAGGAGGGAGGATTAACATAGGTTGGTCAGCGGCGAGGGTTACCCCTCTCCCTGCGCGAAGACTCCAATGCTTCAGGTGCATGGAGTCGGGTCACTTGCGTCGGCCACATCGACGGCCGACCGGTCGGAGCGCTGCTACCGGTGCGGGGCGGAAGGACTCCGCGCCAGGGACTGCTCGGCGCGAGTACCCATGTTTCCGGTGTGCGCGGACCTGGCAATGCCCGCGTCGCACCGTATGTGGTCGCCGGCATGTAAACCGCCTGCCCGTAAGGAGAGAACCGCACAGTAAACAAAAACCTTTTCAGGCAACGATAGGGACGCGGTGAAGAGGAAGGAAACGATACCGCCGTCAACTGACCCCATGAAGGACAGAAGAAAGGACAGAGAAGTGGGATACAACGACTGCGAGGGGAACGGCCCGGAGGAGGACATGGAGACGGAGCCTTCCCCTACGTGAGCGGAAGAAGAGGAGGAGGACAACTGCTCCTGCAGTGCAATCTTAACCGCTCCCGTCGGGCTCAGGACTTAATTTCCCAAAGCCTGACGGAGCGGCGGATTGCTCTGGCGGCAGTGGCCGAGCCGTACAGCATCCCCGACGCGTCAGCAGGCGCTGGTGATCTGACCGGCTAGGTCGCCATATTCTGGACCGGGATCGCGGAAAGCACCTCCTGCTCGGTGATCGAGCGGGGACGGGGCTTCGTGGCTGTGAAATGCGGCGACCTGGCAGTGGTAGCCGTCTACGTGTCGCCCAACATCAGCCGGACAGAATATGACTCCTTCCTGGACGGGCTGGCGGCTTGCGCGAGGCGTTTGGGCGCCTCCCCGCCACTTGTCCTCGGGGACTTCAACGCCCACTCAACGGCGTGGAGCTCGCGCAGGACCAACGGAAGGGGGCGCGACGTACAGAAATGGGCGGCCGCACTCGACCTCCGGCTTATGAACCGGGGGTCGTCCAGCACGTGCGTGGCATGACGGGGCGAGTCCATAGTGGACTTCACATGGGCAAGCCCTGCCGCATCCCGCCGTGTTTGCGGTTGGGAGGTCTCCCCGGAGGAGAGCCTCTCGGACCACCTATACATCCTGATGGAGGTGGCGGTCGGCGGCGCGATGGACGACCGTTCGTTGAGTGCGCGCGGGCCCATCGGCCCACCGGGAAGGAGAAGAAGATTCCCGCGGTGGGCGGTGGCCCGCCGCGATGAGAACTTCATGGCGGCGGCCGCTCTCGCCGTCGCTTGGTTGGAAGAATCCAGGGCCGACGAGGACACGGAAGCGGGAGCGACGCGGCTGAGGCGCGACATGCACGCGATCTGCGATTCGTGTATGCTACGGTCTGGAGCCCCGCGCCGCGCCGTCGCTGTGTACTGGTGGTCCGAAGAGATTGCTCGTCCCCTTGAGGCGTGCATTCGCGCACGGCGGCAGTACACCAGATCACGCCGTAGGCGAAGGGTGGACGAAGCCACGGTGGCCCGTCTGTACGAGGCTGTACGAGCGAAGCGCGGAGGTCCCTGCAACGAGCCATCAAGGAGGCGAAGAGGCGGGCCTGGGACGAGCTTCTGGCCAGCCTCGACTATGATCCCTGGGGGCGCCCTTACAAGATTGTATTGAACAAACTTCGTCCATGGGCGCCTCCCTTAACGGAGAGCATGGACCCTCGGTTCCTGGAGGAGGTCGTCGGCACCCTGTTACCGGGAACAACGAGTGAGGGAGACGGCAGCCTCACCGAAGAGGAGGAGCAGGAGCCTCAACCGCCGGAAGAAGAACCACGTGTCACCGCGGGAAGTTGGACCCCGGAATCGAGGATCACCGAGGAAGAACTGGCCGTGGCCGTCGGGAGGATCGGAGCACGGAAGGCTCCGGGTCCCGATGGAGTCCCGGCCCGCCTGTGGAGGGACGTCGCCGGGGTCTTGGCCCCGAGACTAATGTGTCTGTTCGATGGATGCCTGTCTCGAGGTGAATTCCCTGCTTCGTGGAAGGAGGGGCGGATTGTCCTGCTGCTGAAGCCGGGGCGCCCTCCGGACTCGCCTTCCGCTTTCCGGTCGGTGTGCCTTTTGGACGAGGCGGGCAAGCTGCTGGAGAGAGTGGTGGCTGCCCGCCTGGAGTCGCATTTGTCCCGGAGTGAGCCTGGACTGCACGACGGTCAGCTCGGTTTTCGGAGGGGGCAGCCTACGACCGACGCTGTCACCCGTGTCCGCTCCCTTGTCGAGGGGGCCGGGCGACATGGTTACCTGGCGTTGGCCGTGTCGCTGGACGAGGTCAACGCCTTCAACAGCATCCCCTGGGACAGGATATGCCGGGCCCTCGAATTTCATCGGGTTCCCGCGTACCTGCGCGGCGTGTTCGGGGCGTCCCTCCTGGACCGGGGTATTGTCTACACCGTCCGGGGCGGAGGAGTGACCGGGAGGGCTGTACACCGCGGGGTCCCGCAGGGTTCGGTGTTGAGTCCGTTGTTGTGGAACATCGCGTACGACGCAGTGCTTCGGACGCCGTCGCCTCCGAACTCGGCGCTGGTGTGCTACGCCGACGACACGTTAGTGCTGGTCTGGGACACGGCATGGGGTAGAACCGTCCGCCTGGCGGAGCTGGCGGTGGCCTGCGTGGTTGCCGAGATCAATGGATTGGGACTGACGGTGTCCCCTGAGAAGTCCGAGTCAATGTGGTTTTGCCGTAAGGCCGATCACGGGACGCCTCCAGCAGGTTATCACCTGAGGTTGCAGGGGGCAGAGATCGAGGTCAGAACTAGCATGAAGTATCTGGGCCTGACCCTCGACAGCCACTGGACCTTCGGCGCTCACTTCGAGAGCCTGGCGCCGTCTGTTGAGGCGACGGCCAACGCCTTAGGACGTTTACTGCCTCGGCTGGGCGGGCCCGACGTCGGAGTGCGCCGGCTGTACGTCGGCGTGGTGCTATCGAGGCTCCTCTATGGAGCTCCGATCTGGGCAGAGGACTTGATGACCAACCGTCGCAGTCTCCTTGCGATCAGGAGGCTGCACAGGATGGTGGCCATCAGGGTAGTGAGGGGCTTCCGCACCATTTCGGCGGCAGCTGCGGCGGTGCTCGCCGGGTTTCCCCCGTTCGAATTGCAGGCCCTGTGGTGTCGCGAGATTTGTCTTCGCACTCGTGGTATGTCGGGCGGGGTGGGCCCGGCGAGCGCTGACGTCAGGGTTCGGGCTCGGCGGGCTTTGCTCGACAGATGGCGCGCCAGCCTCGACACGAGAGCGGGTGTGCCGGGGATAAGGTTCCTCGGGGCCGTCCTTCCAAACTGGGACGTTTGGTTGGACGGCGGCGGGCCTCCCCTGACCTACAGGGTGACGCAGGTGCTCACCGGACACGGTTGCTTCGGTGGGTATCTGCACCGAATTGGGAAGGAGGCGACCGCGCGCTGCCACCACTGCGATGCGAGCGTGGATTCGGCGCAGCACACGCTGGAGCACTGCCCGGCGTGGGCGCGGCACCGCCACGACCTCATCGTGGAAATCGGGTGGGACCTCTCGCCGCCGACGATCCTCGAGGCATTGTTGGTAAGCGAGAGAGGAAGGAGGGCCGTGACCTCCTTCTGTGAGCAAGTTATGCTTCGAAAAGAAGCCGCGGAAAGGGTGAGGGTACGGTTCTCTCACCCTGGGAGGATTGACCGGCGAGGGCGCGGCAGAGGCCATAGACGCGCTTCGGCGAGGCGCGCTAGGTCCGCCGCGCCCCCCGGTGTGGTGCAAACTCAGGCGCTGACGGCTCAGCGCCCCGGGGCCGCAAAGCAGCCCGGTAGGGGAACCGGGCTGCCTGGCACGGCGGCTCCGGCGATGAGGCGCGGTGTGACGTGGCCGCACATCGCTCCATTAAGTGACGTATAGAGCGCGGGGGGGGGGGTGTATCGCTCACACCGGTTCCCGGGCCTCTCTCGATCGCAGCAGGGACGGTCATCGTGGAGGTTTTAGTCGGTTGGAGTCCGGCACTACCACGCCGCTTTTCCCCAGAAGCGACCTGGTGTCCGTGCGGATTTCCTCCACGTTAATAAAAAACAAAAAAAAAGTTTACAATTTATCCAGGTGGACATTCGGTAAATTTTTCTAGCTTAAAAAAAAAGAAAGGCATGTGATTCAGTCAAAGAGAGATGTTTCGCTGAAGATGTGCCAAGAGCGGGTAGAAAACGCAAAACGACGCTGCGGCAAGATATTCGTATCGTTCGCGAAATAAAGCGCAATCCATTAATTACGATTCGTGAAATAAAAGGAACAGCGAATTGGAAGAAACGTTCCATTCTCTGCAATTTCGATGATTTTGAAACATGTTATGGAGATCGAAGGAAAGTGAATTCAAAATTTACAAGAATACTCCAATGCATTACAGATTTAAGATACCGACCGTCCCTATGGAATAAACTAGGTCGCACAATTAGTAAAAAATACAATCATACAGAAGTATAATAATAAACACTGAAGAATTTCATTTAATAGGGAAATAAATTACAGTATCGATTATTAATAAAAAATAATCTTCAATATTTGGAAGATCGTCTACTAACACATTGTTGAACAAAAGTTGTATCGGACAAAATATTGGACTTTTATGAAAAATAGTATTGCCATATTTGTTTTGCTAACATTAATTTATAAGGTGTTCAGATATTTTTATAACACCAAAATTCACATTTTTCAACACTTCTTATATTTAAAAATCGCTTTGTTTTAAATCAAAAGTTTTTTACTTCGAGACCTACACAATATTGTTCAGTATACTGCAAAATGTTTTTGTTGTTTTTTTCGTATTTATTTCAAGTACAGGGCAGAAATCAAAGTTGTTCTAGTGTCCGAATATTTTCGGGCCTGACTGTATAACCGGGGATCGGCCTTAGTTCTTGAGATATTCGTAAAAAATGCCGGTATCGCTACAAAGTATGTTTGACTACAGTTATGCGTATTTGGCAATGCGAGCGTCGGTATTAGTTGCAGGTTACCTTTTGTTTATAAACGAGAGTAAGGCGAGCAAAGGCTTAAAATAATGGCACAATATATACGATAACGATAACTACATATACGATGCTGCAACATATGCCTGCTATAACTTATCTACTATAACTTATATACTAGCTCAATAAAAAGAGAATATCATCATTTATTAGGTTTAAGTGTGGGTTAGAGTTCTCACCGACCGCTGCAAGGTGGGCGCAAAAAGCAGTAATATTACAGCCTTTTTTCAAAAAGTAATCGAACTAATCCGGGTTTGCTGTATACAAGTGTCCTTGAGTCGTCAGAATGAAAAACCAAATAAATGTAACCAAATATATGTATACAAAATACATGTAATCAAACACGTTTGACTCAATAGGTCAAAATGATTACCATCCACGCGCAGTCAGTGGCTCCATAAACTGTACTCATTGAAAGATCCAGAATTCAATTTATTCCATGTGAACTGAAATCTCGATTAAAACAGCACATCAATACTGTTGTAAAATGCTGAAGCAAAATCAGAAGATTTATACAGTGACACATGATATAATAGTACTTCAAAATAACGTTTATACTGATTTATGCGAAGTAATGGTAACTGCATATAACCCATAGGTGTATAAATAACGTGATATTGGTAAATTTTTTGAAACAATATGCAAACAAAAATATTCTTAGCAAGTCAACGCTACAGGAAGATATATTTGGATTTGAATTGATGAAATAATCGTTGGATAAAGTCGGATGTTGCATAAGTAAACGTGATGGTTAAACATTATGTGAAAGAGCAGTCTTCAACGCCTCATTCATTTGTTTATAAAGAATTGCAAAGGAAACAAAGTCGTGCGACCGTTACACGATTTGTGAATTCCCGAAAAAATGTGTTATTTTTAATGTGCACTTGCTGCGAACTATTGTTCGTAACTAATTCGATTTCGTATATGTTGGAAGCTGGAAGAAGTTTAAAATTATTTTATCCCAACATGTTACGTGTAACATGTATAACAGAGAGCTTGTGTAAAATAGCCGAGAAAATGAGACTATTATTCCCTTCGATCAATAAATTGTTTCTATGGAGCAAATATTTTTAAAAGTTGCACACATTGTGTCGGAACTTACAGAAAAAAATTATCCAATGTGCTAATATGTGATCTTACAGGTAACTTCTGCATCACACAAGGTATCCAAAAAATTGTAGTACAAGCCGCTGAAAGAGATAAGATTCGTTCATCCGAAGCCTCATGTGCAAGAAAATCGAATTTGAATTTCTGTCATGTATTGTATTGAAGAGATCGAGCATTAACTGAATGTGTTCCGTCGTACGCGGCTACTTCGTACGTATTTACGACTTGCCATGGCCTCAATTACTACACGAAGATTCGTGATCACAGAAGTAAACAAGGTCCCGCGGGGCTTTATTTACAAACTCCGGGTAAACGAAATAAAAATACAAAACCAAGAAAACAACTAACACTCACGACGAAAGAAACAAAACATAACGTAGTTTGTGTATTTTCGTACGTTCGCGGGGAGACGCGATCTCGAAGAAGCGCGTCAACGGGAGGCGTAAATTCCCGTTACGATTGACTGATCGACGCCACGAATCGTGCGATCCCTTATTATTTCTTTTGGGATAATAAGGGTAGTTAAATAGTGGACAACGCTGCGGTTAACAGGTTGTGTATATTTATACAATCCAAACAACTTGGTGTGATACAAGATGAATATACAATTGAATATGGATGAATACGACCTGACTGTATTCGCCTTGTTGACTGACTGACTTGGATGGATCCTTGTTGGAGACTGAATTGCGTGGATCCTGGAGGTAGACTGGCTTGATCTGATGTCTGAACTGCAGTGTCTTCATCGAGCCTCTCTTCGCTCTTATATCCTACTGAAGGACAGCTTGAGGTGGGGGTGTCCTTTGACCGAAGGACGAGGGTTCGTTCTTCACATCTGGCGTTAGAAAGTGAGGGTAATTATCCGCGCTGCTGATTTATTGCGAACCATTCTAATGAAGAAGGATATAAGGAAGTCTCCCATCACCGTGGGTCGGGGGTGACTTCATTCCTGGGGAAAACCAGTCGTTTTCGGTTGGGTTTTCCCGGTCGGTGACTACCTGCTTTTCCGTGCTTTTTTAATAGCCTAATAAACTAAGGACTTTTCCTAAATCCGGACATAAACCGAAAATACTTTTAGCCAAATAGTTTGATTGGCAACATGTGGAAACCATTAGCTAAAAGTGGACGTTTGATGGCCGGTCCTTGAGTTTATTGAGGGTCGGGAAGAAGGTAGTTGGGCCGCTTTCTGCCTGGTAGCGTCGGCTGGGGTGCAGATGTGCCATGCGACGTAACAGTTTGATCCTCAAAAATAACGACAACAGAAGAATTGCTGGAACAGGAAGACAGCAAGCAACACGTGTCAGCACTGTGTATGCTTACAGGCACTATGTCGATATATTTTAAAACAGAGCTGCGGGCGAAAAACTATGAGATAAGAAGGGTAGAACAACAGGAGCGATATAACACCCGTTCTAGGTCAGGAGCCGCCTCAATTTTTATAGAAAGGATTAGGACAGTGAAGGAACGTATGGAGAAAAAGTGGAGAGAAGAATGGAGTTATTATAGGGAGGATAATTGGACAAGGAGACTTATAAATTACGCTTGTATTTTTAAGAAGTACAGAAGAAATATTGAAGACTTTATTGAAGACTTTATTGAAGACTTTGAGGAGTGGACATATATTGGGGAGAGAGGAAACTCAGTAATAGATTATGTGATTGGAAATCAGGAGGCGACAGAGGAAATAATCGACATGAAAGTAGCAAAAAGAAGAGAGTCGAACCACATGCCGTTAGAAATAGAAATAGGGGGGCCGGGATTACAAAATGTGAGGAAAAGAAAGAAGAAGAGAAGGAGAAAAGGGAATGAACAAACGAAAATGTGGAAAAATACCTGGAGGAATGTAAAGACTGGACCTGTAAGGGAAGAACAGTAGAGGAAATGTGGACTGAAATCAAAAAGAAGATAAACGAAGCAATGCCAAAGAAGAAAGTGAAGATAAGGAAATGGGGCATGGGAGAAAAAGTGTGGTACGACAAGGAGTGGAAAGAAAGGAAAAGAGAGACGAGAAGGAAGATGATAAAGTTTATGAAAGGAAAATGCAGCAGAGAAGCGCTCATAGAGGAAAAAAGGCATTCAAGCAGTGGCGTAAACAAAGAAAGGAAAGACACGAAGAAGAAGAAATGTAGAAAATAAAGAAGATCAAAATAGAACAAGAAGCGTGGAAATACATAAATAAATACAGAAGAAGTAGAGAAGGTATAGATGAAGATATAAGCGAAGAAGAATGGAAAAATCACTTTATGGAAATTTTAGAAGGGACAGAGCACAAAGAGGGCAGAAAAACGGGCGGGGGGCATAGGGAGGTAGAGAAAATAACGGAGGAAAGAAGATAATATAAAGAAGGAAGAGGTGATATACCAGCTCAGAAATTTGAAGGAAAAGAAAGCAACGGGGGAAGACGGGTTAGAAAATGACGTATGGAAGTACGCACCGAAGGAAGTGGTGGAGGCGTTATGGGAGTTGTATGTGCTACAGAGGAGTAACACTAATGGATAAAGCATACAAGATCTATGCAGGGATACTGGACGAACGACTGAAGGCAGAGATTGAAAAGAAATTGAAAGAGAGCCAATTCGGATTCAGAAAAGGAAGAGGAGTGATCGATACGGTTTATGTGATAAACCACATCATAGATAAGCAGCTAGGCGTGGCGGCACTCGACTACGGAAACTTCCAACGGCTTCGCGGCACAAAGCGCCATACCTTCAAAGCGTAAGGCCGACAGACCTAATGTATCATCGGTATCCCTACGGTTCTTTCACCGAATATTCGGTAGAATGCATACGCGGCTACCGTTGCGGACTTCTAATAAACGCGCGCGTAGTGGGGATATCGAGGGGCAACAAAGGAAACAATCTGTTCAGTTTTGAACCAAAAAGATTCATTCTGCCCCGAGCCGCGAAGTGCGAAAGATTAAGAGAAGCAAACACAATTAGACAAACGAGTCGTCTACTCTTGAGAGTTCAGTTTTAATCGTTACTTGTTATCAATCGTTGTTAAACGTTAACCGTGGTTAAACGTTATTTGTTGTTAATTGTTAAGAGTCTAATAAACGTTATTGTTGAAAATCATGGGTATTTTCTTGTGGGCACCTTCACGGACGATCACCTCATAAGTGTGAATAAATATCTTGGTTGTTAAACATACTCGAGTGTTCCTTCAGTACCTATCATGACCTATCCACCTCGAAATGGTGATCCCGACGTGATCTGAAGCTAAAGATGTGACCGTGATAGAGATACTGAGACTCCAACCGCCGCGAATTAAGACATCTGTGCGATGGCAAATACCAACGACACCGCGAACGGCGCGCAACGCCCCACCAAATGATCAACATGCTCCCGCTGCAGACCTCGGAGGTCACGGCGTGGTTCACGCTACTGGAGATGCAATTCGAGGACATCTCCTATCGGGGACGTGAAGAGGAGAAAACCAGAGGCGGAACGATGCGAAAAATTAAAAGACGAGATCATCCGAGAGCTGGCTGATATAGCCGGCACGAGGTCACGCAGGCTGCTTACCTCCAAAGGGATGGGCGACCGAAAGCCGTCCCAATTCCATCAGCATCTGAGAAGACTAGCCGGGCCCTCCATGCCGGACGAATCACGCAATACCTCGACAAAGCCCTGGCCGCGGTGGATGGTACCGACGTAGAGAAGTTGACGCGGGCGGCTGACCGGATCTACGAAACACATTCGCTGAAAAGACAGAAAGTCGCTGTTATCGAGACCGAAAGAACGAGAGGCGAACGACGAGATTGCACCCCAGAATCGTCGGACGACAGGCTCTCCCGAATAGAGGCAAAAATCGAGACACTGCGCCTCGACCGGTGCCGCTATCAACGTCCAAACACGAGACGGCACAGACCGCGCCCGGGAGAAGATTCACAGAACTCCGGTCTTTGCTATTATCACGCGACATTCCGCGTGATAATAGCAAATTCACCATGCACCTGGAATCAGGGAAACGAGACCGACCGTCAGTAAACGCAGCAAGCGACGACGGCCTAGTATCCCGCCGCATATTCGTGAGGGACAGGAGCTAAAAAATCTCCTTCCTACTGGACACCGGTGCCGACGTATGTGTATTTCCGCGCAACAAAATACACGGGCCCGCGAACAAAGATACGTACGAATTGTTCGCGGCTAATGGGTGACGCATCGTGACCTACGGCGCCACCCTAGTGTCCCTCGAATTGGCATTGCGTCGAGCAATGAAATGGCATTTTATAATAGCGGACGTTGACACACCCATCATCGGTGTGGACTTCCTCAGCCATTACGAATTGTGGGTGGACGCGAGGAATAAATGCCTCATAGACTCTAGCTCGGACCGGTCGATGAGAGGAAACACGCCCACGACCCAGATGGCGTCGATTAAGACAATCATCGGAGAATCGACGTATCGCCGACTCCTTGCCGAATTTCCGGACCTAACCCGCCCACGAGAGAAAACTCGACACGGTGTGGTGCATCACATCGTAACCACACTTGGCCCGCCTGTCTATAGCAAACCCCGCCGACTCGCACCTGACCGACTTAAACAGATTAAGGAGGAGTTCGAATTGATGATCGAGCAATGCGTGATGCGACCATCGAAAAGCCCGTGGGCATCGCCCCTGCACGTCGTACCGAAGAAGGACGGAAACCTGCGACCGTGCGACGACTATTGTGCGTTGAACGCCCGCACCGTACCCGACAGATACACGCCGCCGCACATCGAAGACTTCGCGCAACGTCTACATGGTAAGAGTGTGGGTTAGTGTGACGTCAGGGAAGGACGTGGCGTAAGGGGTAATTGTTTATTAGCGTTGTCAAGATATGTTAATGTTGTCAAGGAGTGTTGTGAGCGTTACCAAGGTATGTTAAGGGGAAAATGAGCATGGAAAATGCTGTCAGAGTTGAATTTGTCGTGTGAAGTTCGTTGTGTTGTTGTGTCGTAGAATTAGTGAGAAACGAATACGCGGAACGCGGTATTATATTCGATTTCGTGTAAGTGCAACGATATTGTATTTATCATACTGTTTTCTATAAACTTATAATATAACATTCCTACTGTTACGCCGGGCGACCCTCTACCTAAAGCAGGTCACACACCGCGGGCCAGACGGAAACCATATGTCCACTCATCCTTGCTGCGCACCCTCAATAGTCTTAAGGACCCATCATAAATCTCAGTAATTTGCTAGCTAAGGTCCTTCAGACCCAACAAATAGCTTTTTTACATCACTTTTTAACGATTATTGTCTACTACGGCGTGACAAGGGAAAGTTAGTTTTTCCCACGTACGATGCAACTTTCCTCCTACTAGCCACTTTCTATCGAGGGCGGCTAAGACCCTTCCTAGTCCTCCAACCTTCGTTTAACCAATTAACAACGGAGCCTACTTCCCTCACTCTCTTAGCCGAAATCATCACCAACAAATCCAATGGTCCCGTGTGCTAGACACAGCCATCACTAACTTTCTTACGACACAGCATCGTCACCGAACTTCACTGATTCACGATCCTTCATACAGTCAACATCCTTCGACCGGGTTTACACCCGAAGATCAGTCACTCACTCATCTTATACATACGCACCAACGGAATTATCTTCTTTACAGGTTGTTAGAATAAACGGCGATTTATAACTTACTATTGTAATGTAGAGGAATGGTCAACTAATAACTTATACGAGATAGTCTATAATTAATTTATTGTGCGTAGTCACAATACACTCGTCACCGTGTATAATTATTCGTAAATAAATATGCGTAGTTCGGAGAATTCTTGTATATACTTTGTGCATGCGATAGCTTCGATTGCGATCGATGGACTCTCTCGCTCGGCACACGGTTTGTTTATTTATACTGGTCGGGGGACAGTCGGCAAATTCGAATTCGACTGCGTTTGACGGTTGAGAGTAGCGGCAGCATTGTTTTGCTCGGAGTTCATACCTCCTTACCATACCTACGACCTAACGGTCATGATACTCCGAAACAAAACAACAACAGGATTTAAATTGACCTGCTCGCGTGCCGCTACAGTAATATCGAAAAATAGTTCGAATTAGAGATCGGTTAAAATAGGAAAAAACCGTGTATATCGTTTTTCTGTGGTTCGTTTACGTTTAAGAGCGCCTATGAGACTAAAGTCACCTAGTTCTTACTGTATTTTCGTACGTTCGCGGGGAGACGCGGTCTCGTAGAAGCGCGTCAACGGGAGGCGTAAATTCCCGTTACGATTGACTGATCGACGCCACGAATCGTGCGATCCCTTATTTCTTTTGGGATAATAAGGGTAGTTAAATAATGGACAACGCTGCGGTTAACAGGTTGCGTATATTTATCCAATCCAACAACTTGATGTGATACACGATGAATATACAATACGGATGAATACGACCTGACTATCGTCGCCTTGTTGACTGAATGACTTGCGTGGATCCTGGAGGTAAACTGGCTTGCTCTGCTGTCTGAACTGGAGAGTTGTATCTTTCTTGACTTGTAAAATATGTAGAGTTGACTCTCCTGAAGTCGTAGGAGCAGTAGACGTCCTGACCCGCGTGCTGTCTTAGGAAGAGTGAATGTCCTGACCCGCTTGATGTAGTAGGAAGAGTGAGGCACAGCGACGATGCTATGTCGGAGCAAAGCTGGGGCAGGAGAGTGAGGGTAATATGCATTGTTGCTGTTTGTATTAGGAAGGTCTTAAATGCCTTCGATAGAAGGTTGTTAGTAGGAGCATCGCAAGTGGGAAAAACCCAACTTTCCCTTGTCAAGCCGTAGTAAACAATAGGCGTTATAAAGTGATTTAGGAAGGACCTTAGATTGCAACTTCTGGGGTTTATGATGGGCCCTTAAGCTTAATGAGGGTCCACCGTAAGGATGGGTGGACATCTGGCGTCCGTCTGGCCCGCCGCGTATGACCTGGTCCAGGTAGAGGGTCGCGCGGCGTAACATCCTCCCCCCGTTGAGAGGGTACCGATCAAAATTTCTGTAACGATAGAATTAATTGGAGCTGCCGCCCACCTCTTCACGGATTGCTGACTATCCATATTTTGCTGGATCGGGTTGGCTCGATAGTAGGACGAGCTGTGTGGCACCTCTTTCCCAGATGCTCGTTGCCGTACGAACTATGGTAGTCTGTGTGGGCCGTTGTCGCCAGGGTGAATTCGAGGATACGGTCGAAAGGCCGGTGCGTTGAGGATCTGTTGCCTTCCTTGCGTTCTGGATCGCCGTGGTCTTCGGCATTGCCTAGATGTTTTCCATTTGAGGTGCACGAACCAGGAAGTGTCGTGAAACAGCTCGGCCCATGAAGTATCGTGGAAATCCTCATCCCAGGAGGTGTCGTTGTACATCTCGCCGATTTCACAACGGCACGTGAAGTCCGTACGTGGTTGGGCAATGAAGACGTGAATGAGGTCTACGGTTGATTGGGAGGCAGGACTCCCCCCGCTGATCCATCCGTATCGCGCCTTCTTGATGATGCTTGTTGGTTGGACCGGCGTAGTCCAATTATCCGCTAAAGACAAAATCGGAGATTTCTTACCTTCCGTTTGGTTAGGTTCGGATCTGGAATGGGACGGTTCTGCATCTCGGTCCAAGATGCTCGTCTCCACATAAGCTGTTGTCCCCAGGGTGGACTTGGCGATGCGTACGAAGGGCCGTTGCCTTGTGTGCACGTTGTCTCCTTCGTAGTCTCGATCGCCTTCTTCCTCGTCGTTGCCGAGCGATTTCCAGTTGAAGTTCACGACCCCGGAAGTGTCTTGGATCTTGCTTCTGGAAGTGTCGTTAAACATCTCGACCCAGGAAGTGTCGTTGAATGTCCTGGTCCTCGGAAGATTGTGGACCGTCCTGGTCCTGCAAGTGTAGCGGAACACGTCGACCCAGGAAGTGTCGTTGAATGGAACTCCGGTGTAGCTTGGTGCTGACTCGTTCAACACGACGCGGAGTTTTGTAGGTGATTGGGAAATTGAGCTCCCCCCGATGATCTGTCCAGATTGAGTTGCTTTGCTGGTGCTTGTGCTTCCACGCTCAATCAGCGGAACGTTGCACCTTGTATTGCCGTCGGAGTCCTCCGTCGCGATTGTTTTGGAAGCTTCTAGTGGGGCATGACCGTCCCCGATGCGTTCTTTGCATGGTGGATCGGAAACACCAGACCCTTGACAATATAGCGCCTTCCCTTGACCTTCTCGTTTCGACTGTCGATATTGCCCGATCAAGCTCTCCAGGAAGTCGATGGTGCTCAACGCCTTGTCCGATGTAGCGCCTTGTGGCATTTGTGGACAGGTGTTGAGGGCTGATGGGGTGCTCTGACAACTATCGATGTCCTTTGAGGAATTCGTCACGATGGTGACGACGTGAAGATTATTCCGCTTCGGGCAACTCGCCGGTGTGGCCCCTTTCGGCAATGGCGAAGGTGGCGTCTTCGCATTATGTCCAGGAAAAGGTCTCTCCGATATGATGCGCCTGCTCTCCGGTGATACAGGCGGCGTGGCATTAAGCAGATTGCACGTTGAAGTGCTGATTGAGGAGGGAATGCTTCTAGATAATCCGATCCTCGCGGATTTCGAAACCTCTGTTGTAGGCTTTGATTCGAAATCGACTCTGTTGTTCTGGACGGGATTCAGTTTCCTCCGGTCCAGAAGATCGTGAGAGGTTGTCCTCAAGTCTCGTGTAGATGACGAGCTGCGGGTGTCCTGACATGAGTTGAGCGTGTCTTGCGACGAGATCGGCGTTCGAGTCGATGCGTCTCTGCTTGTCGTCGAGGGGTTTGGTGCTTGGATTCTGTCGAACAGCCTTAGGATCCGTGTGTTAATCTCGTAATGCTCTTGCAATAACGCGGTTGCACGATCCATTTCCCCCTCATCTAACGCTTCCAACTCATCTTGGACCGCACTTAGCTTCCTCCAAGTCTCGTCAAACGTTTGGCGGCAAGATATCAGGCAGTGCTTGTCTACCTGTCCAGCCTCTTCGTATTCATCGAGCTGACGCTTCGTGAGTGCAAATCGGTTGGATAAGGCGCTTCGTCTCCGCCGCAGTGTGCTGATAGATTCAGCATGAGCCATATTTGAAATTAGTGGTAGGACCGATCTTACCTTGATCAAATGGACGTTGATCTGGGAATCGGTTGCTACCCGGTGCAGTGCGGCGTAGGCTCGTGTAGATGCTGCGCGAAGGAGGTGTTCCTTGCCGATGGCGACTCCTTTTCAGTTGACCAAGTTGATGGACTGTGAATTTCACGTGGCACTGTATAGTCACTGTTCAGTGGACTCCTCGTTGGCACGTGATCCGGCTCGAAGGACCATGTATTTTCGTACGGATGCGTGTCAACACAATCCACTGGTCACTGAATAATCCGGCTCGAAGGACCATGTATTTTCGTACGTTCGCGGGGAGACGCGGTCTCGTAGAAGCGCGTCAACGGGAGGCGTAAATTCCCGTTACGATTGACTGATCGACGCCACGAATCGTGCGATCCCTTATTTCTTTTGGGATAATAAGGGTAGTTAAATAATGGACAACGCTGCGGTTAACAGGTTGCGTATATTTATCCAATCCAACAACTTGATGTGATACACGATGAATATACAATACGGATGAATACGACCTGACTATCGTCGCCTTGTTGACTGAATGACTTGCGTGGATCCTGGAGGTAAACTGGCTTGCTCTGCTGTCTGAACTGGAGAGTTGTATCTTTCTTGACTTGTAAAATATGTAGAGTTGACTCTCCTGAAGTCGTAGGAGCAGTAGACGTCCTGACCCGCGTGCTGTCTTAGGAAGAGTGAATGTCCTGACCCGCTTGATGTAGTAGGAAGAGTGAGGCACAGCGACGATGCTATGTCGGAGCAAAGCTGGGGCAGGAGAGTGAGGGTAATATGCATTGTTGCTGTTTGTATTAGGAAGGTCTTAAATGCCTTCGATAGAAGGTTGTTAGTAGGAGCATCGCAAGTGGGAAAAACCCAACTTTCCCTTGTCAAGCCGTAGTAAACAATAGGCGTTATAAAGTGATTTAGGAAGGACCTTAGATTGCAACTTCTGGGGT
Source organism: Bombus hypnorum (assembly GCA_911387925.2). NCBI lineage: Eukaryota > Metazoa > Arthropoda > Insecta > Hymenoptera > Apidae > Bombus > Bombus hypnorum. The sequence goes on from CAJVQY020000002.1 coordinate 721,025, forward strand.
TTATGATGGGCCCTTAAGCTTAATGAGGGTCCACCGTAAGGATGGGTGGACATCTGGCGTCCGTCTGGCCCGCCGCGTATGACCTGGTCCAGGTAGAGGGTCGCGCGGCGTAACACTTACAGTGATGTGAGAAAAACAATAGACAACGTTAGAGCCGAAGGACGGTTTCGTGTTTCAAGGTGGGACGACCGAAAGGTCAGAGTGTGCAAGTCGAAAAGTGTGTGCGTTGCGAGAGTCAGAGTTGATCGAGACGTCGTAGAGAAGAGTTGAGAGAATTGATCGAGTTGTAGAGTTGTTAGAGTTGAGAGAATTGAGAGAGAGTGTGTTAGATTCTTTGTGACGAGAATTATCAAATAACTGTAAAGTTATTTGATATAGATACGAGTATAGCCTTTAGTTTCTGTTAAACAAACATCGTTCTCTGTCTAATTTACACCTGTATATTTAATTTACTATTAATAAATTGTAATTAATCGGGAAAAATTTATATTTTTTTAATTTCCGATATTACACTATAAAGTGTTACATTCAATCAACCACCTCTGTTATTCTAATCGACTTAATACAGTGTTAAAGTCATTGAACTACCTCTGTTATATTAATCGAAACAGTGGAACGACTAATTCGCAGCGTCGATTATCAGAGTCGTAGCGAGAATTTACGCCTCTCGCTGACGCGCTTTCCTCGCGATCGCGTCTCTCCGCGAACTGTCGTAACAACCACGAATTGCGATTGTATTGATACATAAGTTGAATTAATATATGTCTCCGCATTTTTAGTATCTTAGGTTGCAGCGAATGAAAAAAACGAAACGGTAATTCTACAGCCTAACCACACACACACACACAATGTGGGAAATACATCGTGCACGATACACTAACACATCATCAGCCGCTGAGAAATTTTTGCATTAATTATAGTCATCGTGCCCAATGTCTTTTTCCCATACAAATAGCACTTGGGCACGCGAATAAGATCCTGACAGTGGATGCAGAAATTGTTAAATCTGAAAATCCTAATCTAAAAACATGAATAGTTTGTCTCATTTGTATTTAACGGACTAACGTTCTTTGATTTTACACTGTATTACTTCTGTATTTTTGAGCAATCGCGGAGAGACGCAATCGCGAGGATATACGTCAACGGGAGTCGTAAATTCCCGTTACGATAATAATAATCGACACCGCGAGCTGATCGAACCCCTGATTTCCGTTAAGTTAGTATAACACTGTAATTCACAGTGTTATAAGGTTTTATTTCCAACACTTATGAGATACACTGTTGCGTAGGTATAAATCGTAGATGACGATTTGGCGCACGAAGATGGAGCAAGGCTCTTGTAGTTGAATTTAGTATGTTAGTGGACGTAGCACTAGAAGATACTTAATAGAGGAAGTGAATGTTCGGTAATCCCGAGAACCGACTTAGATAAATGATGTGAGTTAGACTGACTTGTCGCTCTTATGTTAATACGGAAGAAAGTTCGGCGTGGGTGTGCCCCTTTGAATGAAGAGCGCGGATTCGTTGTTCATACTTTTCGTTAGGAAAAGTGAGGGTAACGATCCGCGATGTCGACTGGTTATGACCCACGTTGATGCTTGAAGGTATGAGGAGGAAGTCTCCTACCGACGTGGTTTGTAGGTGACCATATTCATGGGAAAAACCAGCCTGTTTTATAAGACAGCTATTCGGTTTTTCCCAATAGGTGCGTACCTGCTTTCTCCGTGTTTTTAAGAGCGCCTAATAAACCCAAGGACCTCTCTAAAAGCCAGATGTGCGCTGAAAATACTTCTAGATCTAAGAAATCCTTTAGTTCAAACGGATTGACTGAAGACACATGTTGATACAATGCAATGAAAAGTGAAAAGTTATGGTGGATCCTTAGATTTATTGAGGGTCGGAATGACGATACGCAGACCGTTGGCTGTCCAGTCGCGAGGGCTGGGGGGACATCTGCACGATGTATTAGGCGACATAACAACTTCGTTTCGGATTATAATAACTCTGCTTTATTGATTTAATAAATTACTGAAATTTTAATATTATCAAAAAAGTAGTATTAATTGAAAAAAGACTAAGACTCGATGAAATGGAATAATTGACTCTAAATGTACTACCAAGATAGAAATAATCTCAGGCAATCTCTTCGTCAAAGCACATTTCCGAAAATGCAGAAACAGTGTTCAAAGTTATTGCTTTGATTCAAAAATCTGCCTGCCGCGAAGTTTTTTCTTGCACATAAAATTTCACACATTCTTGTACGAAAAAGAATGAATTTTAATTCATATTTTAAATTCTACTTATTTTTATAATATCTGAAGTCAAATAAAATAATGTGAGTTAATATTGTCACAAAACGTATGTATCGTATATTGCATGAATCGTCATTATCAATGAGTGAAATTGCATCTTTAATTGCAACGAAATCGGAGGGCATCCGGTTTCTCCGCTATAAAATGCTCAAACGAAATAGCTTCGATATCTCCAATTTATATTAAAATTCATTGCTTAAGATTAAGTATATTTATGTCATACAGATATATTCGTCTAGATATTTGCCTTTTGCAAATATTTATACCGAATACTATTATACATAATGTAAGTACCACGAATATATTCTCAAATTTATATGTTTAAACTAATTATAAAAAAACTAATTATTATAGTCGCGATGCGCAAAAAGACCTATCCTGAACTAATAATTAAAGATATGAAAAAAATGTTACTACTCACGGGTATAAAAAATACCGCGGTCACTATGCTCGCAAAAAATTCTACATTATACGACCAGTCAGTCACCCGTGCCGGTTCGGACCTTTCATCCTACAACATGATTGAGTGACCGGAGGAACAAAAATGCATGCGACTCACCATTAGAAGCGGAGAAACGAAAAACGTTGCCATCGATACTACACTATCTCAGCAAATATCATTAGAAAGACTAACATCAGGCAGGAACCGTTGAATATCCAATGGTGGAAATGGAGGTTGTGAAAAATCTGTTACAAAACAAAACACGATAAGTGATCGCTGACTATTTGGAATATTGGAGATTGTGAAAAATGGAAATTTATTACACTCGAAACTTTAGTAATAATAAAGATTGAAATTCTAATAAACATCCATAAATGTAAAAACTGAAACTCTAATGTAAAAGTTTAAAATCTAGAAATCAAAAATCTAACGATTTTTTAAATAAATTAGTCATTTGTTTTATAATTTGGTATTAAAACTTTTTTTATTTTAATCGAAGAATAATCTTAGAAAACCCTAACCTATGAAATTTTCAACCAAATTGTATTTCTTAATCAATATTATACAAAGCAAGATATACAGAATACACATAATTCAAGTATGATATGTAAAGTTACTTATATTCTTGGCTTTTGAGCTACCGTTGGAGCATTCCCAAAGAAGACAAAGAAGTTCAAGCTGTGATATGTCTATAACAAAACAGGAAGTATCATTAATATCGTTAATACACAATAACAAACATGGAACTTCAGCAATAACTTTAACTAGACTAAACTCTAATAAGTATATAAATTGAAACTCTAACATAAAAGTTTGAGAACATAACATTGAGAATTCAGTAATTTTTATGCGTATCGTACAGTTTTATTGTACTTAAATGTTGAGACTTTAAGACTTTATTTCAATTAAAAAAGACATTTGCCGTTTTCTAAATTATCAGCCATTTTTATTGTATAATTAACAATAATTCAAACAAAATATAATAAATAGAACAAATTGAAATACAATACGTAAAACTACTTACATTCTTGAGCTCCTGTAGAGACTTTGTCCTCTTGAGAAACGCACTGACTCTAGTACCGAAAAAAAAATGTTCAAAAGAATATAAAATAAGACAACATTACCGCGACCGCTAAAATTATAATCGGCAAACAAGAATTCTAATGTCGTGTACAAAATTGTTTGATAAAATTTTATTACTTTTGCGTGTGATTATTTGCACTAGTCAATGTCTTCTCTATTGCATAACAACAATGTGTAATCCAAATGAAGATTCATTTCACGCCCCCAACCCTAATCATAATGTGAACCCGACATATACATTAAGAAATATTATCATTCAGAAATAAACATTATCATGTACATATTGTTATACTATAACATACAATCTTAATGTACTTATCTGACTCGCTGTTAAGCTGTAGATCACTTACTGTAACGCAGTAAAAGCAACGTACCTTTTTAAATTTTTGATCCAAATAATAATGAAGGTGTCACGACCGGCACACTTCAAAACCGATGGGCTGATGACAGAGATAAAGATGTGGCAGCACTTGACGACAATGTATATCACCGAAGCGAAGTGCCTAATGAGCCATCGATATCCCAATGATCCTTTCACCGAATGTTCGAGAGGAAAGCATGCGTGGCAATGGTCGCGGACGCCGAACAAACGCGCGGATAATGCGGATATTGAGGGGTGACAAAGGAAAAGAATCGGATCCGATTGAAAGTCAAGTTGTAAGAGCTTCAGTTTTGGAAAATCACGGCTGGAGTTCGGAAGTAAATTGCCATAAGTGTAAACAATGTGTTAGGAAAAAAATTCTCTCTTTTTTTATTTTCATCTTCGATTTCTTTTTTTTATTTTACATGACAATGGCGTCGTACAATTCGTACGATCATCAGAGATGAAATAACGGTTTTGCTATCCTCCCTGTTGCCCCTCGACGCCTAAATCGCATGATGCGATAGTTCATCAATTATTTCATAACGATGATTTCGAATTCGAAACCTTTTACCCGCCAGACTTTTAGCCCCACCCTACTCTGCTCTATATATTATTAATAAGAAAAGTAAGAATTAGAAGTAGTATTTAATATGTTTTGCTACTTTTAGTCTTTTATTATCAAATTTAAATTATATGTTAAAAGAGATAGCAATAATGCTTTCTACTATTTACTGTTAACTACCATCGATCAAAAGTTATCATTCGAATCTAGCTTATAGTTCAATAATTCAAGAATGTAACACTTTGAAGATAAAGGCTCATCAACTAACAAAACATTTCTACACACAAGATTTGATTTCGATTACAAACGCCAATTCTACTATTACGTATTGGCTTTTAAAAATCAATTTAATCATCCTACAATATCTATAATAATTATTATAAAGATATAAGAGGATAATTAGAAAGATTGAAGCCATTGCATTCCGATTTATTGGTAATTTTGTAATTAAACCTGCTAGCAGAAATAAGCAATCAACCGAATACATTTGAATGATAGCGTGGACAAGGTGCGAGATATTTCTAACAGTATATGGATACATCACGCCAGTATCGAAAGACCTAAAACGAGATTTATATTTCTTTTGTACTATGTACTATTCCTACTGCAGGATACAAGAGAGAGATATGTTGTAAAAAATTGTTTGGAATCTCACAATGATTAAAAAAATGGAAAACTACGAGGAAATGTAACGTGCAGAAAGTGTAACTTAACATGGGTGCGGCAGAGGTGATCAACTGCAAGAGAACGTGCAAGAGAGCAGAATTTTTTAATTCACGATGTATTTTTTCCTAGAAATCAATTACAATGTGCACGAAATATTTCGTCATCTACTGAAGTCATTGAGACGATGCTTATGCCACAGGGTAAATTTGACTCCGATAAGATAGTTAATCCTAACTGCCTTATCATGAGTCACCGCCACGGTAACATCCAGTCACTTCAAACATGACCAAAGTCCAGAGTAACATCCAAACATGATACGACCAAAGTCTTTCTCCCACTCCAACCACTAAACTCATATAAATACTCCTCCCGAAATCACCCGAGCAGTCTGCAGTCTGCAATACTCAAAACCTACCCAAAACCTTATCGTTGTGAACCTCGAATATAATAAACAGTTTATTGTATAAGTGTGTGAAAATAAAGAGCTCGATCTCTTGTTTCGAGATCGACACTTTGTAATAATTTGATAAATTATTACGCTACACTTACGTCCTTTCGTCTTTCCGTTTCTTTCTATTATTATTAAATTGCAGTTATTTATATATTTATAGGAAAAGATACAAAATTGTAAAATATCCAAAGTATAATAATCATTATAATATTTGGTGGATAAAACAATTTCTGATTGCAATTCTTCAATTTTAAAGAATCTGCGCAAATATTTACAGAATACATACAAGGTTTTGCCTTTTCCACTATAAAGCAGTTGAATACTAAAATCACATTCCTGAGTATAAACCATTCAATATCGCTACATCGTTTCTGAACAACCAACACGAGTCTACTATATTTAAAAAAGTTCATATGTTGAGACTTGATATTATTGTAGCAATCTCTATGTAGTTAATGATCAAATATTAACTTTCAACGCCATTATTTTTTATGAAAAAACTGTCAATATATCAAGTATATGAATATTTAATAGTACTTTTTAAAGTATTAATAAGAATCTAGATACAGATTTCTTCTTGGTAAAATTAATTGCCTAATTAGAAAGTTCTTCAAGAAGCCAAAATTTCTTGCTCTTAACAAGATAAATAGGATAGTAATTATATTAATATATAATTAATTCTAATTATACGGTAAATTAAAGGATTGATTAACTATCATCACAATTTACTCACTTTTAGTTTCAACTGTGCATGCAATTGCTTTTAACTTTGAAATGCTACATTCCCCACACAATAATTTCCGCCTAGCTGTTGCTAACAAATAGTAACTCGTTATTATTTATATTTTCTGGCAATTTTTTCGCGTGCCGAGACTAAGACTGCTAATAGTATGTTTGCGCATATTTATTACATTTTTAATTGATAATAATTATTACATTGCGTTTTACAAACTTTATGTAAACTTTATCCTTCTTTCTCTTTATAGTTAGAATGTCTCGTTTCCCAATATACCAGATAGACAGCAGGGTACGTGTTACGCCGCGCGACCCTCTACCTAGACCAGGTCATACACCGCGGGCCAGACGGACGCCAGATGTCCATTCATCCTTACGGCGGACCCTCATTAAGCATAAGGGCCCATCATAAATCCCAGTAATTTGCAAGCGAAGGTCCTTCAGACCCAACAAATAGCCTTTTTTAAATCGCCTTTTTTACGATTGTCTACTACGGCTCGACCCGGGAAAGTTAGTTTTTCTAACTTACGATGCAACTTTCCTTTTAATAGCCACTTTCTATCGAGGGCAGCTAAGACCCTTCCTAGGCCATCAACCTTCGTTTAACCAATTAACAACGAAGCCTACCTCCCTCACCCTCTGAGGCGAAACCGTCGCCAACAAATCCGATGGTCCTGTACACTAGAGACAGTCATCGCTAGCTTTCCTACGACATAGCATCGTCGCTGTACCTCAGTCTCTCTCAGTCTCGTCTCAGTCTCGTCTTGGTACTCTTCTCAAGTCAACTCTACACGTCAAGCAATTGGAGTCTACATCAAGGATCCACGCAAGTCAGTCGGGATACTACATTCTCGTCCTCTACGACATCGTCACCGAACGTGACGGATTTTCCATCGTTCATACAGTCAACATCCTTCGACCGGGTTTACACCCGAAGATCAGTCACTTACATATCTTATACACACGCAACAGCGTGACTATCACCTGCATAAAGTTGTTGGAATAAACAGTGCTTTATAACTCATTACATCAGTGTATATTCAATCAACCACCTCTGTTGTCCTAAACGAAACAGGGGAGCGACTACTTCGCGGCGTCGATTAACTGAATCGTAGCGAGAATTTACGCCTCTCGCTGACGCGTATTCCTTGTGACCGCGTCTCTCCGCGAACGGTCGTAACATTTGGTCCTTCGAGCCGGATAATTCAGTGACCAGTGGATGGTGTTGACACGCATCCGTTCGAACATTTGGTTCTTCGAGCCGGATACGTGTCTGTGAAAAGTGCACTCATCAGTGACCACACAGTGCCACGTGACTACATCAAAACCAGCAGCGGGAGCGTTATCACCAGAGCGAAACCAGTGACGTCAGGCGCGTCACTTTCGAAGAAGCACAACCTATTGGCAAAGGAACGCAACCACGCAGCCTCTCGCCGCAGCTGGACAGTCATCAAAGCAACGAATTCCACAACTTATCAATACGACCAAACGAGTGGCCGTCGGGAAGGAACAAGGCGTTCCTCGACAAGCATACACGCGACCTCACGCCGCACGACAGTAAGGTAAGCTCGTTCCCTATATCGACCATCTCCTATCCTCGGCAACGATGGCAAGCGACGACCAACTCATCTCCTTACGTCGGAGACGAGGCTACTGTAGCGGCCGATTCACATACGTATCGAACCTACTGGACGAGTACGAACAATCCGGGCGCCAGGAAAACTCCTTGTTAACTACGAGAAGCAATTGACCGAAGCTACGAGTCAATTCGAAGCGATCCAACTCGAGTTGGAAGTATTGGACGAGGTGGAACAAGCGCGCGGTTTCGAAATAAGGGATCTGTACGTCGCGGTTGATGTAAGGCTACAAAATCTTCTGAAGAACGCGCGGGCAATATCGCCGTCGACATCCATAAATCTTCCATCCTGTGCCCCATCCGCAAGTTTAAATCCGATAGCACGAAGCTCCAGACCGATCACCACGGTCAAACAAACAAGAGAATCTCCGGAACAAACCGCTCCAGCCCGCCAACGCGCACCACGAGGACATGCATTTACGGCGACCCAGGTTACTCCGACATGCCCCACCTGTCAAGGACCACACCCCATTTGGAGGTGTGACACCTTCAAAACCAAGTCCCTTCGCGAACGCATTCGGGAAGTCAAGGAAGCATCACTATGCCTCAACTGCCTCGGGAAAGGGCACACAACGAAGCATTGTTTCGCGGGATCATGCCGCGTATGCGGAGAACGACATCATACGATGCTGCATAGGGCAAAACGCCATTCAGGGTCTCGTTCCAGCACGTCCAGCCCGAAATCTTCCCCATCAAATAGCCGATCCACAACACCTTCGTTGCTACCCTACTCATCACCCACTCATCGCAAAAGGCACACAACATACCACAGATCGGAAACATCACGAGCAGCCGCGCGGGAAATACTGGAACAAAGATACAACAGACCAGCAAAAATCGTAGAGAAACATTTGCAGGAGATAATTGACACGGCCTCCTTATCACGGACAGCACATCGAGACTTGCAATCGTATACAACCAAACTCGAGTCACATTACAAGGCCTTGGAAGCTCTCGGGCAACCGACCGCAGATGCCTTACTGTTACATCTATGTACCTCTAGGTTAGACCGGGAAACCAAGGTAATATGGAAGGGCAAGACAAAATCCACACCATTCCCCACGTTCAAGGAATTCTTGAAGTTTTTGAACGATCGCTGTCAGGTCATCGAACCGGCAAGAACGACACGCCAAACACGTGGGCATGCATTTGTCACGTCCCAATTGCCGTCTCTCTGTCCAATTTGCCGGGAACCACACAAAATTTGGAGCTGCAATACCTTCAGGACGAAAACCATCGAAGAACGGGTTATAGCCGCCGAAGAAATATCAGCATGTACTAACTGCCTGACGATAGGACACACGCTACAACATTGTAACGCCGGATCTTGCCGCATATGCGAGCGACGCCACCACACGCTGTTACATAGATCCGAAGCTCGAATCAAGAATCGGAATATCTTTCACAACCGAACACCTTCGACAACACCTCCAAGCACAAGGCCCGGATCGGCACCAGCCAAAAACGCGATTCGGATAGGTCATCGGGGGGAGCCCACTTTCCCCATTAACCGCAAGAATCTTTCATGTCTACACGACGCATCCAGAAACGGACCTCATCCGCTTCTCAGAACTCGACGAGGAACTACGGATAAAATACATACCATGGCGAATTCACAACCACCGGAGTGCAGCAGCAACACGTCTATCAGTTTCCAGGGAAGTAATAATGAGACAAACGGCAACAACGTTCATTCTCTGCCGACGGAGAACATCGTGTCAAATGTACCTTCGATCTCGTTGCATGACACCCGCAGCTCATCACCCACCTGCGACCCGACAACAACCTCGTTCACAGCATCAGCATTGCAACAATCTGATGCAACGCCATCAAACGCCTTGAATCAGACAATCGCTCAAGAGTCTCTGGATCAACAGAAGTACAGCCCATCGGATGTCAACACCTGTCCACAAATGCCACAAGGCGCTACATCGGACAAGTCGTTGAGCACCATCGACTTCCTGGAGAGCTTGATCGGGCAATATCGACAGTCGAAACGAGAAGGTCAAGGGAAGGCGCTATATTGTCAAGGGTCTGGTGTTTCCGACCCACCATGCAAGGAACGCATCGGGGACGGTCATGCCCCACTAGAAGCTTCCAAAACAATCGCGACGGAGGACTCCGACGGCAATACAAGGTGCAACGTTCCGCTGATTGAGCGGGGAAGCACAAGCACCAGCAAAACAACTCAATCTGGACAGATCATCAACAAGAGAGTGCGATTCGGGCGGGTCATCGGGGGAAGGCCAGTCTCCCAATCCACTACAGACATCGTTCACATTCCCAAGACAGATCATCCCTCAGACAACAGCGACTACCTGCCACATCACGGTTCAATCAGGGATAAGATGCAAATCTCAAAACTCCGCACCGTGCTTGATGAATTATCACCAAGCACCACCGACGTTCCTTTCAACGACTCTTCCTGGGCCGAGGTGTTTAATGACACTTCCAGAAGCAAGATCCACGACACTTCCTAGGTCGTGAACTTCAACTGGAAATCGCTCAGCAACGATGAGGAAGACTTGCCTACAAGACAACGGCCCTTTGGCCGCATCGCCAAGTCCACCCTGGGGACCACAGCTCATGCGGAGACGAGCATTTTGGACCGAGCGGCAAAAACCTTCCCATTCCAGATCCGAACCTAACCAAACGGAAGGTAAGACGTCTTCGATTTTGTTTTCAGCAGATAATTGGACCAGGCCGGTCCAACCACCAAGCATCATCAAGAAGGCGCGATACGGATGGGTCAGCGGGGGGAGTCCTGTCTCCCAATCAACCATAGACCTCCTTCACGTCTTCATTGCGCAACCACATACGGACTTCACATGTCGTTGTGAAATCGGCAAGATGTACAAGGACACCTCCTGGGACGAAGATTTCCATGATACCTGATGGGCCGAGCTGTTTCACGATACTTCCTGGTTCGTGAACTTCAAATGTAAAACATCTCGGCAACACCGAACACCACGGCGATCCAAAACGCAGGGAAGACAACATATCCTCAACGCATCGGCCTTTCGACCATATCCTCGAATTCACCCTGGCGACAACGGCATCACCCAGACGGCTGCCGTTCATACGGCAAGAAGCATCCTGGAACGAGGTGCCACACAGCTCGTCCTACTATCGAGCCAACCCGATCCAGCAAAATACGGACAGTCACCAATCAACAAGGAGTTAGACGGCAGCTCCCATCAACTCTATCGTTACAGAAATTTTGATCGGTACCCTCTCAACGGGGGGAGAATGTTACGCCGCGCGACCCTCTACCTAGACCAGGTCATACACCGCGGGCCAGACGGACGCCAGATGTCCATTCATCCTTACGGCGGACCATCATTAAGCATAAGGGCCCATCATAAATCCCAGTAATTTGCAAGCGAAGGTCCTTCAGACCCAACAAATAGCCTTTTTTAAATCGCCTTTTTTACGATTGTCTACTACGGCTCGACCCGGGAAAGTTAGTTTTTCTAACTTACGATGCAACTTTCCTTTTAATAGCCACTTTCTATCGAGGGCAGCTAAGACCCTTCCTAGGCCATCAACCTTCGTTTAACCAATTAACAACGAAGCCTACCTCCCTCACCCTCTGAGGCGAAACCGTCGCCAACAAATCCGATGGTCCTGTACACTAGAGACAGTCATCGCTAGCTTTCCTACGACATAGCATCGTCGCTGTACCTCAGTCTCTCTCAGTCTCGTCTCAGTCTCGTCTTGGTACTCTTCTCAAGTCAACTCTACACGTCAAGCAATTGGAGTCTACATCAAGGATCCACGCAAGTCAGTCGGGATACTACATTCTCGTCCTCTACGACATCGTCACCGAACGTGACGGATTTTCCATCGTTCATACAGTCAACATCCTTCGACCGGGTTTACACCCGAAGATCAGTCACTTACATATCTTATACACACGCAACAGCGTGACTATCACCTGCATAAAGTTGTTGGAATAAACAGTGCTTTATAACTCATTACATCAGTGTATATTCAATCAACCACCTCTGTTGTCCTAAACGAAACAGGGGAGCGACTACTTCGCGGCGTCGATTAACTCAATCGTAGCGGGAATTTACGCCTCTCGCTGACGCGTATTCCTAGCGACCGCGTCTCTCCGCGAACAATCGTAACAAATGGTATAACCTTGAAAAACCTTCCTCCAAAAGCGATACGACTAATTACAATAATTTTCAATGCAATATTAAGAATCCAATAATATCCTAAATTATGGAAACTAGCACAGATCATAATGTTACCTAAACCAGGCAAAGACCCACACCAATCAGCATCTTACAGACCAATATCACTACTTCCCGTATTTTCCAAAATACTAGAAAAGATAATTTACGCCCGCTTAAAACCAATAATAGAGAAGGAAAAACTAATACCAGATCACCAATTTGGATTCAGAAACAAACACTCCACGATAGAGCAAATGCACAGACTCACAAATGAAATAATACTAGCATTAGAAAACAAACAATACTGCACAGCCCTCTTTATGGATATCGAGAAAGCATTTGACAAAATAAACCACAATAGTCTACTTCAATCAATCAGAAAACAATTCCCGGAACAGATATACCATTTAATCAAATCTTACTTAAGCAACAGAACTTTTTCAGTAAAAATTAAAGACACATACTCTCAAGTTAAAGACATCAAGGCAGGAGTTCCGCAAGGAAGCGTCTTGGGACCAATTCTATATACACTATACACGGCCAACATACCAACAACTACCAATAGCAAAATACTGACATTTGCGGATGACACTGTTGTACTAGTCAGGCACACTAACCCTGCAACAGCAGCCACATTGCTACAAGAACATATCGCAAAAATAGAAAAGTGGCTTCAAGTTAAACAAATTAAAGCAAACCCTGATAATTGCAACCACATTACATTCACACTGTGAAAACAGATACCACCAAACAGTACACTCAACGGCACGCATATAATACAAACAAGGCAAGTCAAATACCTTGGACTCCACTTTGATACACGATTCACATGGAAACAACATATTAAATCAATAATAAGCAAAATACAGATAGCAAGGAGACAGATGTACTGGTTAACAAGTTGAAAATCTAAACTGAGTATAGAAAACAAATTAAAAATTTACAAAACCATTATAAAACCAATCTGGACGTACGGAATACCACTATGGGGAACAGCAGCAATGAGCCATATAACCAAATTAGAGGCAATGCAATCTAAAATACTCAGAACAATAGTAAACGCCCCATGGTACGTTAGAAACGAGGATATAAGGAAAGACCTTGGAATACCAACGGTCAAGGAAGAGATTAGCAGATTCGCAAGAAGATACAAAGAAAGAATAGCAACACACCCGAACCGGCTGGCAGCGGAAACGATCATCACATTCATTGAAAGGAGATTAAAAAGGAAACACCCAGCAGATCTCATAAAGGGTATACTCTAACAAGCACGAAGATGGTACCCCATTGGGGGTAGCCACCCACATGATAATCAAACAGCTAAAAAATTCTACCAAATGTCCAAATTGGACAAATTGTGAATATGAAATATTAAATAAAAAAAAAAAAATTCGACTAAGAAAGAAGGCCTTGAATTTAACACCAAAGTGTCGTGCGAATGCTGTAAACAGATTAGAAATGTTCCGTCTCTGTCATCGTTGAAATTGCAGCTTATGTGGCAGCCAGTGTCTTCAATGAAGATTCTTTTGCTTTAGTAACCTGCATGCAAGACATGGGAATCAGTAGTGGATCAAGTGCTCATGACTGGGCGCGATCAACTGACTCCATACGTATAAGCCGAGCAGAGCAGGACTCCGAAAGACAAACTAAAGAAGGTAGGATTCGACGTAGACAGGAGCAAAAAGATGCTTTAGACATCATGGATGATAGCAACATTCTTTATGGACCTGGCATTAATGATTCAGTGTGAGGTAAGCCGATAAAATTCGCTTATGAACGTTTTATACCAGATTTTTTAGTGTTCAAAACATTAAAGCGTTTTCCCCACAACTCACGTTTTCAAAGCCGGTGCCCCCAATTACTTCAAAACTACTGCACCCATCATTTTGAAATTCTGAACACTATTTCTGTACATAATTTACGAGGTAACGCTGCAGAGTTCTTCAAATTTTTTAATTATTTTTATTTTAAAATAACAAATTACCCGCAAGTTTTCGCACAAAATCGCGTTTTTCCATTCAAAGTGTTCCAAAAAAGTGAAAAATTGAAATTTCGAAAACACCTTCGCAGCGTTACCTCGGAAAAACTGTTGCATAACGAATGAACTTTAACTTTTTGATTTCAGATATATCCAGCACCAAGTTCTGAGGGGCACCGCAATTATACTCTTTTCCGAGACACGTCCGAATAATTGCTGCCATTGTCGTATTTTTTAATATTTATTTTATACAATATAATATAATTTTAATATAATTTTATACAATATTCTTCGAATGTCATACTTTACTGTACTATTGGTTTTAATAAAGAGATTTTAACTGTATCGACACAAAAAATTCACAAAAACATGCCTTTTTTGTACAAATTAACCTTAGCCTCCCCCATTTATGTAAAACTACATTTATTTAAATAACATTCTTTTGTATCACGTGAAATACTGTATATCTACTTTAAGTATATTGATCATAGTTATGAAAAGCAGTTTAGTTTATATTCTTTACCTTCAGTGATAATGCAAACAATGGTGTTAACAAATCAATCCCAGCGCTACGACTAACGGCCGATTTGTAAAGCACATTTCCGAATATTAAGAGCATTACCCCCTTTACTGAAGTTTACAGACCTGTATATACGAATGCGATGCTTACAATACTTATGATTCAGGAATAATCAGATATTCATTGACGTGTGTTGATGTTGATTCTTAGATACACAGATATACATACATATATAACGTGAGTTTATATAGAAACGTGAACAAGAAAATTATATTGGACATAACGTGAAGTTAGTCAGAACATCTACTCAGTAACACGCATGCGCTGTAGCCACGTGAATCTGTCTGAACTGAGCGGCATGTTTGCTACTAGTGGAGGATGCCATTTTACTGCCCACAGTACTGCTCAGGGTGGTGTCCGAGTTTGAACGGTATTTTCTCTCTTTGTGCATGTTCATATGTGTATAAAAACAATTTACATTCTATCCCGACGCGAACTATTAACAAAGGAAAACATGTTCTGGATACAAGTGAATAATAAGTGAATAATAAGTGAGTGTAAACAACTTTTAAGATGATGTATGACACGTTAACCTGAAATATCTTCCATTGTCTTCTGCTTTTCATTGATTTCACGACTTTTTATCAAATAATTACAGTTTTGTTAAATATATTTGATAACTGTATTTCATATAATTTCTATATTTATTTACAAGTTGCTATTGTTATCGTGCAGTTACGACATATTTTAAGGAAAACGCGAGTTGTTCTTTGAGGATATTAATATTAAAATCTACTACCACTAATCGTAGATTTTCTTTGTGCACAGGCAAGCAGTTTGTCTAATAATAATAATAATTTCATAAACCAAATTGCTCGAGTGTTAGTTTACGTACGCCCGTTGATGCAATCTCCATGGATATAAAATTGGACAACAAAATGGACGTAAGTACCTTTTGAAACATCATTCGATAAGAGAACTTTGACCGTATTGAATAATATATTTTGTTTCTATAAATCTTGGTTGATATAATATATTAAGCTAATGTTTACGTACCACTTTCTTTAACTACTTCAACATGACAAAGTAAGATTCGCTTCTTTGGCCGTTGTGACGCGAACTTGTGATTTGCAATAGAAATGAAATTTAATTGTTGAATTAGAAGGAATTTCCACCATGGTACATAAAATTTTGTATAATGTATCTGTCAATTGTAAGATTACTTTGGCCAACGCGATATGATCTCTTGTGTCTATGCTTTATATATTATGGCTCAATAATAATACATGGATTAAAAATACTAAAGTAATGCACCGATGCAATCTTGCTTATTATTGTTATCAATATAATATTTAATTGCTCTGTTGTAGAGTAATGAGTTTATTATTTTACAATTAAATTTCATTTACATATTTTATTTTATAAAAATGGAAATATTGAATTTCAAATGATTTTCATTAATATGTTAATTTTTAGTATACTGATTATGTTTACCATTTGTGTTATTATTATTTGTTATTAATTTTCCTAGGCTTGTAGAATATGAAATTAATATTTATACATATATGTCGGAGATGAAAGGAAAGCCGAAGCCTTTCCTTGGAAATTTTGGGAACGTCCTCTAGTACTCAAGCCTAGATTTTATCATAGTTATAATTGTTTAAGATTTGCGATAGCGAGATTGGGTTCGAGGTGACAATTGGTCGCCGAACGTAGCCACAGTCACGGGATGGATATTTTGTTTAGCGGAGGTCTGGAGTGGTTGTATAGGTTTTCCGAGAAATGTGGTTGTGGCGGCGCGAGGATTAACATTAAAATAGTAATGTATTTATTTCATGGACGATTTCTTATATATTCATCGATACACACTTGCACGCGTCTCAGCACTTTCTTCTATACCCGACTGTTAACCGACTGACTAGTTTACATTCATCTGTTTACGATATTCCCATACAAGTATCTCTACTACGCATTTAATCCAGTCCAGCACAGAAAATTATACATATCTCAACAAAAATATTGTAATATCGGAATATTACAATGCGGATTCCGCATGAGCTGCTCCTGGCGCTGTAGATGTCGCTGCTGGGTACGGCCCGCTCTTCTCCTCTATTTTTGCATCGAGGAAGAAAAATCGGACTCCGGTCGCCGGGATTCGAACCCGAGTTCCGAACGTTCGCAACCTAAGGCGCTAACCACTGCGCTGCCGTCGTCCGACACTATCAAGTGCCACCACAGGCCCTTTCTTTCCACGATACTACAATATATTGCCATATAATAGATTGAAACTCACACATGTAGCAGGAACGTTCATCATTAGCAACGTGCGTTACCTTTTCACTGATGTATTTATATGAGTACTGGCATTGGATTGAGCTGAGGCATGTTTTGTATTATATATCTTTAAATAGAGCAGGTCACACGAGCGTATCGTTAGTTATTCGTTATCAGTTCGATGAGTACGTATTTTTTATGTATGTCCAGCGAGACATAAGAGACTAAAAGATTTTTAGATTTGTTTATTATAAATCATTTGTTATTGCAAAAATCACTTGTATGAATCAAATTATTTACAGTTTTTAACGCACTTCGATATCGATTCAGACTAAAAAGAAATATTGGAGTTTTACAACACAATGTCGCGAACGTTCCGTTAAGCATAGTTTACGCCACAGTCAAGAACAACAGTCCGCAGTTGAGTGCCGAAGCGTGCAGACGTGTGTCTAGTGTCCTGTGAAGTTCGTAAAACAACACGTGTCGCCCATCCGTCGAAAGTGAACACAGCCAAGTGTTTCCTATCCTTTAGAGAAAAAAAAAAAATCCTACGCTTCTAACCTCTATCCAAATACTAAGCCTCAAAGCCTCACGACTAGTAATTCATTTTGAATTAACTAGCTCGATGATGGCGCAAGAAACACGACCAAGCTCCCCTGAGCAAATTCATAACTACCCCGCGTTACCTCCTCCGTGGCAAAAGTGCAGCAGATCCCCCCGTAACAATGACGCTAAAAATTGTAAGAAGCGAAAAATAGAAGCACCAAAAACAAACACAAACGCCACCCAAAACGAACAGTCAACAACCCAAATAAACACACACAACAGGTTCGCCGTATTAGGAACCTCAAACGACCCCATGGATATCGCAGATCCGCCACCAATTCAAACCGCTCAGAGAAACCCGCCTCCCCCACCAATATTCGTCGACGATGTCATCGACATACAAACAATGATCAAGTCCATTGAGAGAGAAATCTCCACGGAGGACTATAATCTGAAGATAACTAACAACAAGGTAAAAATACTGCCAACAAACCCCGACGCGTACAGAAATCTCACCAAGCTGCTGAGGACCTTAAACGCCAACTTCCACACATACCAACTCAAACAGGAAAGACCTTTCCGGGTGGCCCTACGCAACATCCACCACTCAGCCGACTTGGATGAACTTAAATTCGAACTTTCAAAACTTGGCCACGAAGTCACCAACGTGAGCAACATAAGACACAGAGTCTCGAATGACCCGTTATCCTTATTTTTTATAGACTTAAAACAAAAACCTAACAATAAGGAAATATACAATATTAGTCGTCTAATGAACTCAATAGTAAAATTTGAACCACCGCTTGTTAAAAAAGAAATAGTGCAATGTAAAAGGTGCCAAAGGTACGGTCACACGCAAAAATACTGCAACCATACCTTCCGCTGCGTTAAGTGTGCAGGTACACACTCCACCGACCAGTGCAGTAAATCACCGGACACCCCAGCGAAGTGCATCCACTGCCAAGGTGACCACCCTGCCAATTACAAAGGCTGCTCAGCCTACAAAACCCTGTACACAAATAAGTACCCCAAACTCAGAGCAAAAGAAATTACCAATCAAATACCCAGTCCTCCTATATTCACTTCTACCTCAATCCCCTTAACCAAACAAATATCCGGTCCTCCCAAATTCACCACTACTTCAACCTCCTATGCCCAGGCAGTACAAGGAATCCAAAACAATCCGAATAGCCACAGAGACTATCCTCAAAATAGTGTCCCCAATTCCCCAAACACAGACAATATCTCTAGACTTGAAAAACTAATAGAAAAACAATCAGAGCAATTAAGTAACATGATATCGCTACTAACAGTCATCATGAACAAAATAATACGCACCGACGCAAAATAAAACCAAGGCGCATAGTTCTGTGGAATGCCAACGGTCTAGCTCAACACAAACTTGAGCTAGAACTCTTCCTAAAACAGCAGCAAATCGACGTAATGCTCGTATCGGAAACCCACTTCACCGACAAAAACTACCTAAAAATAAACGGTTATAATTTCTACCATACCCAACATCCCAGCGGAAAGGCCCACGGAGGCACTGGAATCATAATCAAATCCAGCATTAAGCACTACGAACTTCCATCTTTCCAGAAAGACTACCTCCAAGCAACAAACGTAGCAATAGAAGACTGTCATGGTACAATCACCACTTCAGCAATATACTGCCCTCCCAGACACTCCATCGCCAAAGCAGATTTTGACATCTTCCTCAATACCCTGGGCAATAGATTCATAGCTGGAGGAGACTATAACGCCAAACACACCCAATGGGGCAGCAGACTGGTTACAGTAAGAGGCAAAAATCTCTTAAACAGTATAATAACCAACAATCTCAACTACCTTACCACATACGAACCCACTTACTGGCCCACTGACACTAACAAAATACCCGACCTTCTGGACTTCTACATAACCAAAAATATCTCGTCAAGATACGTCCGAATCAACTCCTTGGCTGATCTCTCCTCTGATCACTCCCCCGTGTTAGCAACAGTCAGTTCAACAATCATCGAGAATACACCCAATGGTCTTATTCATAACCAACTCACCAACTGGCAGCTCTTTAGAGAAATATTTAGTCACTCAACGTCAGCCTTAACCTCACTAAAAACCAATGAAGATATCGAAGCAGCCACGGAAAACTTAAACATGAGCATAATAAACGCTATCCGCCTCTCCACACCTACTAAGACGTCTATCAGCAAACATGAATATCCCCACTACATACTAAAAAAAATAGCAGAAAAACGTAGACTAAGAAGAGTATGGCAGACCCATAGAACACCGGACGACAAACGCAAATTAAACAACGCAACTAGGAAGCTAACTAAACTCATCAAAAATTACAAAAATGACTGTTTCCAAAAATATCTCACCAATCTGTCCCCCACAGCCGACTCCAACTACTCACTATGGAAGGCCTCCAGGAAACTCACGCCCCCCCCCCCCAAATAATCCCTCCTATCCGCCGTCCGCAAGGAGGATGGGCGCGTAGCCCTATAGAAAAAGCCAACCTGTTTGCCGAATACTTCACCAAAGTATTCAAACCCCATTCCTCCAAAGCTGCCGCGGACGTTACCGAATACCTGCACTCTCCCTTCCAAATGTCCCCCCTATTGAACCTTTCACTTCAGCAGAGATAATAGAATCAATCAGTCGCCTAAATCCCAAGAAAGCAGCAGGGCACGACCTAATAGGCAACAAAGCAATCAAGGAGCTTCCCATTAAAGGGATTGCACTCATTGCATCGATTTTTAACGCTATTCTTCGCCTTGGATACTTTCCTAAGGCCTGGAAAATCTCACTGATTACCCTCATCCCTAAACCCGGAAAACCGATATATGAAGCCAGCTCCTACCGCCCAATCAGTCTTCTACCTACCCTGTCTAAACTATTCGAGAAGATGCTAGCGAACCGACTCCTTCCAATCCTAGAAGATCTGAAAACACTCCCAGATCACCAATTCGGCTTTCGGAAACAACATTCAACAGTAGAGCAAATCCACCGCATAACCCACATGATCAGCCAAACTGTTGAAAAGAAAAAATACTGCTCAGCGGTATTCCTAGACATCCAACAGGCATTCGACAAAGTATGGTACGATGGGCTGCTATATAAACTCAAACAGATCCTACCACACCCCTACTACTCCATCCTAAAGTCCTACCTAACCAATAGAAAATTCATGGTAAAATGCTTAGACGCCACTTCCACAACATTCCCAATAGAATCTGGCATACCCCAAGGTAGTGTCCTCGGACCCCTGCTGTTCTCCATCTACACTGCCGACCTACCTATATCCAATGAGATATCAATAGCAACATTTGCTGACGACACAGCGCTGTTAGCTTCCCACGCAGATCCGGCAATTGCCTCATCCACTCTCCAGCGAGGTCTCGACTCCATGGAAAAGTGGTTCCATAAATGGGGCTTCAAAATTAACGAGAAAAAATCCTCACATGTAACCTTCACGCTCCGAAAACAAACCTGCCCCCAGGTCACCATCAACAATACAATTATTCCTAGCAAGGACTCAGTCAGATACCTGGGCATGACCCTGGACAGAAGACTCACATGGAAAAACCACATCTCGGATAAAAGGAAGCAACTAAAGGACAAACTGAAAAAATTCTATTGGCTCACGGGCCGACGCTCCAAACTAAGCCTACAGAATAAAATTACCCTCTACAAGACCGTAATAAAACCTGTCTGGACCTACGGAATTCAACTATGGGGAACAGCAAGTAACTCCAACATCGAAATACTTCAACGCTTCCAATCGAAGACGCTGAGATCCTTAGTCGATGCTCCATGGTATGTAACCAACGAAACAATTCATCGCGACCTCAAGATACCCACAGTCAAAGAGGAAATAGCAAAATATAGCGACAGATACAGCAAAAGAGTCAACAAACACCGAAACCCCCTAATCACTGGACTGCTTGATACGTCGGACCAGATCCGCAGGCTGAAGAGACACTACCCGCTAGACCTAAACGCTAGATTTAATTAACTACCTATATTAAGTAATATCTAATCACTTACTATACCTACTTACAATCATACTAACCTGTAACAAGTAATAACTTATTATATATAATTTGCCATGTTACTGCGCCACGCCAGAAAAATTACTGAAAATTCTCAACGCGAGAATTGATTGTAATTTCAATAAACATAATAAAAAAAAAAAGTCAAGAACAATCGCTATTTATAGAACTAGAAACTTAGCGCTTCGACGCCAACTCTGCAACGCTCGTATGCCGTGACTTCTACGTACGTACGAAATGACTGTGAAACGTATGTCTGTTTTAACGCTCGTGTACCCTTATGCCCAGGTTTGAATTTGTGCATGCGTTATGAAAAATATTGCTGCTGTGAGTTCGTATACAAAATTTTTCCGCACACAGTTATAACAAGGCACAGATACACTTTTGCGTGTGCATGTATACAGGGTGGTTGGTAACTGGTGGTACAAGCGGAAAGGGGGTGATTCTACGCGAAAATAAGTCGAAAATATGCAATAAAAATTTTTCGTTTCAGGCTTTGTTTT
Organism: Bombus hypnorum; assembly: GCA_911387925.2. Classification (NCBI taxonomy): domain Eukaryota; kingdom Metazoa; phylum Arthropoda; class Insecta; order Hymenoptera; family Apidae; genus Bombus; species Bombus hypnorum. The sequence goes on from CAJVQY020000002.1 coordinate 743,339, forward strand.
CGAGAAAATCGACTTTGAATTTGAAAAATTTAAAAACAAAAAATTGTTAGGTAGATGATACATTTACACTGTACATGGGAGTGTGTGTAAGCGTCAGAGGACGTCCAGGTCTGAGATGAAACAAAAGACTGTTGCGAGATGGGAGAAGCTTCTAGAACAGTCTGGTTGACAACAAGCGTGCGTACAAGAAGGTTATCGAAGTCTTCAGAGTGTAATATAATATATATACATAGCTGTTGTGCGTGAAATAAAGTAAACTATTTGTATTTCCGAATCCTCTCTATACCTCAACAAAAATTTTAAAAAAATTGTTTATTCTATATTTTCGACATCTTTTTTCGAGTAGAATCACCCCCTTTCCGCTTGTACCACCGGTTACCAACCACCCTGTATATATTCTTACACAAATTGGCAACATAGTGAAAGGGAGGAATTTTGCATGTGTCCCTTACTGCCCGAACAGCATTCAGTACAGCGACAGTAGTTCCAGTATAGTCTAGCGTAGAAAAATTGTTGTGCAGCCTGGACAAGCTGAAACGTATTGTAATGACGCCACGCATCGACCCCAAAGTCTCATGAAATGACATCAGTATATCAATATATACTTAATATATATCTATTGGCATTGCTTACCAATTAAGAAAATATATTACTTTCTGCATCGATACAAGCCAATATACATCATAAAAGAACAGAAAACGTTGATGCGTTCATCGCATCATTGTTTTAGCGTATGTAAGCACCGTTGACAGTCACGTTTTCTTTCTGTTTGACCAAGTACTACCATTAACTGTTTCTCACACCGATTGCTGATCGCAATTGATTCCACAATATTTTCCACCGAATTCGATACAAATATTTCTATTTTAAACAATTCATGGTGATTTTTGTAAACATTTTGAGTTGTTTTTTTATATTTTCAAATGATATGGAATTTTTAGCGTTTTGCATGGTGTTTCTTACTTTGCCCTACATTTTATTTCTCATTTATAATATAAAATTTGCTAAACATGTGGAAGGACCGCTCGTTGCTTTGTACTAATTTGTTACCTGGAAGAATACATTCATGAAATAACGTTAAACAACCATGCTAAAAGTATTGTTTGCGAATCTGATTTTTCTTACATTTGAATGTAATTGAGAGTTGAATATAGTCGACTTCGCTACACAATAGTTTCAAAATATCGATCGGCCCTGTCCTATGGTAAATGTTAGGAGTTGAGAAAAAGTTTCTTAGTAATACTAATGGGGCCATAAATTTACACAAAATTTACACCTCTCTTGTTATGTACGTAGTATTCTGGATTTGTGCAATTATGTATTTCATGTTTTTAATGGTAGAACCCGACTAACTCATAAACATGGCGTCATAAACCGTTCTTTCTAGTATCTAGTTCTGTAGCTCTATACGTAGCTTTCTATCCTACCCATGATATTTATGGCACGATTGTCTTCAATTACTAGATTAGGACTGTTGCATAGATTTTTCGTTTCTTAGGATGTTACATGAGGTTTGTATATTTTTTTCAGCCTTCTGAATATGCAATAACAATAAAAGAAGAGCCAATCGATCCAGAGATCTGCGATGATTTGTCGCCAGTTGATGCGAATACAGGGAATAAAAATGAAACAGCGACGTTTAAAGGTGAATCTTCGGACGACATTTATTGTAAAAATGAAGAATCCGCGTTTCCTCAAGTAAGTACGTATTTAGAAAATAACAAATCGGATCCTGATAAACGAAAAAGTAAACATAAAGTACCTTCAAACAACAGAATAAGTTGCAATGTTTGTTTGTTAACTTTTCAAGCTAAACATTTATTGGAACTGCATAATAAATTATATAGCTGTAATGTATTTAAGTGTGATAATTGCACTGCGATCTTCACTATGCATGTTTCGTTAATACGTCATTTAAAGAAGCAATGTTGTACGAAAAAATTGTCTGGATATAGATGTAATTTTTGTAACCGAATGTTTTCCTATAAAAGACATGTTCAATCTCATTTATTCCATGCGCATTGGAACGCAATATTTTCTGGTGAAAGCAAAATCACGAAAACATCTCCTGAATCGTTAGGAAAGTCGAATCATTCGGATGGTATTTTCATGGCAGAATCAAATACTTCACACAGTCCCTGCCCAAAAAACGTAAATAACTCAATAAATATATTTTTGAAACCATCTAATAGTTCAAACAATACACCCACCAAAGGTTTGAGCAGCAGTATCAAGTCTACGCATCCGAAATGGTTAAACGATTCGCACGGTACACCTTCGAAAAGGATGAAGCAGTCCGTCCTTACAGACTTCGTATCGTCGTACAAAGACAAACCGAATGACAAATGGGTTAGCCCGGAAAAAGTTATCGATACGGAGAATATTCCTGTTACTGCGACTATTATTCCAACTTCAACGCTCGAGATATTTGGTAACAAGACATCAATGGCTGCAGAAGTTATTCAGATGTCTACTTCTGTTAAGCGAATCGAATCTCCTGTTAGGAAAAGATCATCTGTTCAATCTCATGTGAATTTAAAAACAATGATATCTTTATTCAGGAACGAAATAAAAGCTGAATCTGAAAGCTCTAATACCTCGCACAATATGTCTTACGACCTTAGGCCAATGAAGAGATGTTCTTCTTCTTAATATGATTCTTACGATTTATTGGAGTTTAAGACCTTTGGAAGATCAAGACAATCTTTTACAGGAAACAAGTCCCCCTATATATTTAACCAAAGTAGAAGATCTGCACCTGAAGCTAAGTATAAAGAATGTGTGGTCCGCTTGGAGAAATGTGACAAATTCTTGGAGCCTACTAGTTTTGTATCAAACGAAGACGAAGACGAAAACGAAGACACTTTCAAACAAGCAGTATCGAAAAATGTGAAAGAGGAATTTGAAGGTTTTCGTGAAACAAGCTCGACATGTAACTTGCCTTTGGAAGCTGACACGATTGCGTCAAAGCGATTCAATGAATTTGTAAAATCGTTCGCTGATACATTAATCGTACCTCAACAAGAATCGGTTCAATTTCAGAAGAACTTTAAAGTCTATCAGCAGAAAATAATTCAATATCATATTTGTAAAAAATCGTTTTTTTCGAAGAAGAACCTGCGCGAGCACATGAAATTGTTCCATACGATTTACATTTCGAGCATATGCAACGCGCGTTACACGTCCATGAATAAGTTACTAACTCACTATCTACGTCAGCATATTGTGTTTAAACGAAGGGAATGTTGCGTGTGTTATGAGAAGTTTGACACGTCGGCATTGTTGAAGCGACACATGAATTTGCATTGTTTGAAAACCATAAGATCAAAGAAGGACGCTCCGCCGGTTGATGTTGAAATAAATTGCAATGTATTCAAGAAACAACACAAATGCAAAGGTTGTCGCAAACGATTTTGGCTATACTCATGTTTGAAACAACACGTGAATGTATGTCGTCGAATGAAAGACTTAAGAAATAAACAACGTGTACCTTGTGTAAATCATTTGCCTCGGTCCTTGAAAGAGCCAAGTGACATGGAACTCGGCACAGTACAGTCACCTGATTTGGAACAAATGTCGGATGTTTCGGGTGGGACAACAAGATCTTTGGAAAATTATTTGACTACGAGTACGCTTATTACGGATGATACTTTCTCTTCGTCATTCGATACAGCTGCAAAGCGCAGAAGGTTACTTAATGGGATTGCATGCGTAAAGGGTCACCAAGCGGACAAGATAAACAGAACAAAGTTTCCTTGCACTACTTGTGGAACACAATTCCGAACATTTAAAAATTTGTGCATACACGAGCGCACCTATCGCCAAACAGCCACAGAAAAGTGTAACGTTTGTAACACGATGTTTTCTACAAAAAAGATTCTTACAGTTTCACATGCTTGCTACTCATGCGCCTTCGTGTTCGGTGAACTACAAATTCTTTTGTAAGTTCTGCAATCAAGGATTTGTTAAGAAATCGAAACTTCAAATTCACGAACGACACTTGCATATTGGGCAAGATTCTAGGCTGGTGCTAAATTCCGATTACGTTGTGGAAGATAAACCAATCTGTAATATATGCCATTTGTTATTCGAATCCTATGAACGTTTAGTCGAGCATAACGCGTATTATTACAAGGGCAATGATTTTTTATGCGCAATATGTGGTAAGTCGTTTCAAGGAATGTACAAGTTTTATCATCACAACAAGTTGGAGCATTATCCGGACGAACCATGGAAATTGTACCCTTACAAATGCGATACTTGTAACGAACGCTTCAGCTACGAATCACATCTCCACGCACATAAGCTACACATTCATTCGCACGATTCGCCCGCTGACGAGGCGCGCGACCGCGATACATCGGATCAGACTTTTCGCATGTGTTCATGATTCTTTGGATAAATTAAGATAATCATAAAATAAAAGCATAGAGAATATTTAATTCTTCGATTTATAGGTCGTTTCAAAATCAATTTTCACGGCACTATACTGAAGAATCGGCCTAGATTGAGACATACAATAAACATGCCAAGTACACAAACACATACGAAGCAATTGATTTCAAAGTGTTCTTTACATCATGTATTCGCATTTTCCATGATACGCATGAAATGTATTGATATTTGTTGAAATATACTTTACAAGTCAGAACAACGCTTCTGACTCCAACATCGAGCATTGAGTGAAGTTTGGGTGTCAGCCTTAGGCGCTTCCTGTTCATTGTTTGCGATGGTCTCAGTTTGTTGAATCAGAATATGTCAAGCATTCTAGGCTAGACGACCAGCCAGAAACCGAGTGAACTAGATATTCCATACTGTCTTTAACTTTATTTAATATACATCGTTTTGTTCACATAAGAGATAAAGAGATCTAATCGCGTTATCGTATCGTTTACTAAGTGCCGCTTGATGCAACTTAATGAAAATTATGATAGATCGGGTAATAAATTTGTTTGCTTTTCTTTGAACGCGTTATATTTATGTGCTTTCATATACGTATATGTTTCTGTGTGTGTGTGTGCGTACGTGCGTGTGTATTTTATCAAGTACGTTGATCACTGCCATATTTCATTATTGTAAAATTTTTTGTTAAAGGGAGTTTTTCGTTCGACGTGCGCGTTTACGGATCTTCATATTTTATAAATTGTTTTTGGTCAGCGTAAATGTTTGAAGAAATTGGAAAATAAATGAAGCGAGGGTAAGTAAATGTTGCAATTTCTTTTCTTAATTGGCCTGATATTCGTCATTTTTCTTCTATCGCAATGTTTATTCGCTATAATTATTCGTTTAAACGTCCGCTCGGTATAATAATTATAACATCTGTTAAAAAATGAACAAACCTATTAATGAATCTGATATTGAGATAAAAAAAAAATCCTTTCGTTGATAAACGTGATAACACGTGGAATGATTATATGATAAGTTTCATATTTGACACATGACTAATTTAAATATGGATCGTAATTACAATTTTCATTATGAGATGATATATTTACTTACCCAGCTATCGATTAATGACGTCGAATGATAATTGTACGGTAACGATAATACTTTGTAATGTGCAATTAAACTATTGCGTTAAATATTCAGTAAATTAATATTTCAATTTCCATCACAGTACCGTAAATTACTCTCTCTAGAATTTTACACAACACAGGAAGTAATGATATGATGTAGTTATATGGTCCGTATGATGTAGTTTGATGTGGGTCTTTGCCTGGTTGAGGTAACGTAATGATCTGTGCCAGTTTCCAAAGTTTAAGAAAGTATTGAATTCATAGTATTACGTTAAATATTATTGTGATTTGTCTTATCGCTTTTGGCGGAAGGTCTTTCAAAATTTTGCCATTAATTAGGTCGATTCCTGGTGCTTTATTATTTTTTGTTTTCTCGATTATGTTTCTAATTTCGTGTGCTGTTGTTTTAAGTATGGTGTAGTGTTTGTCAGTTGATGTACTAGTGTATAGCGCATCCTCGTCCGTATGACTATTGTGGTTGCTGTTGTTGATATTATGTGGTGTAAATGTGTTGCATAGGTGATTGGAAAATTCTTCAGCTTGCTCTTCGTTACTTCTTGCCCATGTGTTATCTGCTCTTCTGATTGCTGGAACCAGTTTTATTGTCTTCTATATATGTGTGTTTCGACCACTCGCGGAAAGACGCGATCGCGAGGAAGCACGCCAACGGGAGTCGTAAATTCCCGTTACGATTAGATGTAATCGACGCCACGAAATGGTCGATCCCCTATTTCGATTAGGTAAATAGAGGTGGTTTGATTGAATATAACACTGATGTAATAAGTTGTAAAGCACCGTTTATTCCAACAACTTTGTGAAGAGGATAGTTACTCTGTTGCGTGTGTATAAGATAAGTAATTGACTGATCTTCGGGTGTAGACCCGGTCGAAGGATGTTGACTGTATGAAAGATGGAAAATCAGTGAAGTTCGATGGTGATGCTGTAGCGGAGGAAAGCTAAGGATGGGTGTGTCTAGTGCACGGGACCATCGGATTTGTTGGTGAGGATTTGGCTAAAAGGGTGAGGGAAATAGGCTTCGTTGTTAATTGGTTATTTGCTATGGTGGTGGGTGAAGAAGGATGCTAACCGCCCTCGAGATAGAGTCGCTAGTGGGAGACCTAATACGTGAGAAAAGGCGACTTTCCCGTGTCAACCCGTGGTGGACAATAAACTTTAGGAAACAATTGAGCGAAAGAATATCTGTTCGGTCTGAAGGACTTTGACTAGGAAATTCCTGAGATTTATGGAAGGTACTTGAGGCTATTGAGGGTACGTAGGAAGGATCCGAAGACATCTGGCTGCCATCTTGCCCGCGGTGTGTGGCCTGGTTTAGGTAGAGTGTTGCGCGACGCAACATCCTCCCCCCGTTGAGAGGGTACCGATCAAAAGTTCTGGAAAGGTAAAATTAATTGTGCTGTCGCCCAAGTCTTCGTCGATTGTTGGTTGTTCGTATTCCGCTGGATCGGGTTGGCTTGGTAGTGTGACGAGCCGCTTGCACCTCGGTCCAGGATGCTTCTTGCCGTATGAACGGCAGCCGTCTGGATGATGCCGTTGTCCCCCTGGCAAACTTGGCGAAACGGCCGAAGGGCCGGTGACTCGAGAGCACGTTGTCTCCCTTGTAATCTAGTTCGCCGTCTTCCTCGTCGTTGCCGAGCGATTTCCAGTTGAAGTTCACGACCCAGGAAGTGTCGTGGATCTTGCTTCTGGAAGTGCCGTTAAACACCTCGGCCCAGGAAGTGTCGTTGAAGGGAACGTCGGTGGTGCTTTGTGATGATTCATCAAACACGCTGCGGAATTTTGAGGTTTGGATCTTATCCCTGATTGAACCGTGATGTGGCAGGTAGTCGCTGTTGTCTGAGGGATGATCTGTCTTGGAAATGTGAACGATATCTGTAGTGGATTGGGAGACTGGCCTCCCCCCGATGACCCGCCCGAATCGCACTCTCTTGTTGATGATCTTTGGTGGAGAGGAAGCGCTGGGCGTCGTGATTGGGACTTGTTTTGCCATTGGAGAGTCTGGTGGCGTCGTTGCAGCCAAGGGTGACTTCAGAGAGAAGTCTGTGGTATGCGAATTGTTCGGTGTGGCGTTCTGTGAACTCGGTAGAGAATCGTGAACGTTCTGTAACAGATTAAAGGAGATTAATTTCTGAGACAATTTGTCGCCTGGTGAGACCTCCTCTTTCTTCAGGTCCAAAGGCTCGTTGAAGGTGGTCGTCTTTAAGGTGGTTTGTGTTATTGGGTAAGACGGACGAGCTGATGCGGACGCGAACTTGGTTGTCGTCAATTCGCGTGTAGGTAACGAACTGCGAGTGTCTGGTCTATGTAAGAGCGTGTGATGGCGTTGCCCGCAGATACGGCAAGATCCAGCGGTACAATGTTGAAGCTTGTGTCCTGTTAGCAAGCAATTAGTACACGCAGAGATTTCCTCGGCGGCTAAAATCCGGTCGTCGATAGGCTTCGTCCTAAAGGTGTTGCAGCTCCAAATTTTGTGTGGGCCACGGCAGATTGGACAGAGTGGCGGTGATCGGGACGAGAGAAATGCTTGCCCTAGTGGTTGGCGTGTTGCTCGTGCGGGTTCTATGACCTGACAGCGCTCGTTCAAAAATTTCAAGAAATCCTTGAACGTAGGAAATGGGGTGGATTTTGTCTTGTCCCTCCATATCACGTTGGTCTCCCGGTCCAGCTTAGCGGTACATAGGTACAACAGCAATGCATCTACGGTCGGTTGTCCGATGGCTTCCAAGGCCTTGTAGTGCAATTCTAACGTGGTCGTGTAGGATTGCAAGTCTCGATGTGCGGTCCGTGATAAGGGGGCTGCGTCGATTATCTCCTGCAAATGTCTCTCGACGATTTTCGCTGGTCGGTTGTACCTCTGTTCTAATATTTCCCACGCGGGTGCGTAATTAACTGCTGCATTACTTAGCGATGATATAGCGAGAGCAGCTCCATGCGTTAAACAAGAACGGAGATATATTAATCGTTTGCAGTCGTCTATACGAGGGTTATCGTGAACTGTAGAGCGAAATTGATCCGCGAAACCTGGCCAATCTTCATAGGCGCCCGAAAAGGTAGGTAACTGGATTCTCGGTAAATCGACAGGATCCGGCAATGAAAGGTTCGATGGGTTCGTTGTGAGATTTCGGGTGGTCGGCTCTGATTGCTTGTTTGCATTATCAATGATGTCGGACGCGTGTCCGGCGATGGCGTAGAACTTCTGTTGTAGGTCAACGCGGTCCTGCTGTGTTTGACCATCATCCCTATCGTCTAATTCCCATTGACTTTCTTTGAACGCTGTAAATTCTACTTTTATGTCGCTTAGATTACGTTCGATAGCATGTATGCATGTCCCTTTCTCGTAAGTATTGAGTAATGTGCGAAAAGCTTCTAATTCTTTCCTGAATCCTTCTCGTTCCCGTAGCAACTGTCTTACGCGCTCTTCCTGATTGGAAGCCATGAGGAGTTTTGATAATTTGAGTGAGCTTACCTTGCAGTCGCGGTGCGGACGTCGGTCCGGCTATCGGTTATTGATCGTTGATGTGCGGCAAGAGGTTGAGTATTTGTTTGGCACGGAAGGTGTTCTTTCTCGGAAATGACACCTGTATCGTTGAGGCAGAGGTTGTTCCGGCTGCAAGTTGTCGTTTATCACTGTGCAGCGGAGTTTCGTTGACGAGCGTTTCGCGAGGAAGGTGATGTTTCCCGAAGGCGACACGTTTGAAGTGAGGTTGAAGTTGTTGGAACTTGCTATGTTGATGATTGTCCAGCTGCGGCGGGAGGTTGCATGGTTGCGCTCCTCGACCCACGGGTTATGCCTCTTCGAAGGTGGTGCACCTGACGTCACTGACTTCGTTGTAGTTATAACGCTTCCGCTGCTGGTTATGATGTAATCACGTGGCACTGTGTGGTCACTGGTGAGTGCACTTTTCACAGACACGAATCCGGCTCGAAGGACCATATGTTTCGACCACTCGCGGAAAGACGCGATCGCGAGGAAGCACGCCAACGGGAGTCGTAAATTCCCGTTACGATTAGATGTAATCGACGCCACGAAATGGTCGATCCCCTATTTCGATTAGGTAAATAGAGGTGGTTTGATTGAATATAACACTGATGTAATAAGTTGTAAAGCACCGTTTATTCCAACAACTTTGTGAAGAGGATAGTTACTCTGTTGCGTGTGTATAAGATAAGTAATTGACTGATCTTCGGGTGTAGACCCGGTCGAAGGATGTTGACTGTATGAAAGATGGAAAATCAGTGAAGTTCGATGGTGATGCTGTAGCGGAGGAAAGCTAAGGATGGGTGTGTCTAGTGCACGGGACCATCGGATTTGTTGGTGAGGATTTGGCTAAAAGGGTGAGGGAAATAGGCTTCGTTGTTAATTGGTTATTTGCTATGGTGGTGGGTGAAGAAGGATGCTAACCGCCCTCGAGATAGAGTCGCTAGTGGGAGACCTAATACGTGAGAAAAGGCGACTTTCCCGTGTCAACCCGTGGTGGACAATAAACTTTAGGAAACAATTGAGCGAAAGAATATCTGTTCGGTCTGAAGGACTTTGACTAGGAAATTCCTGAGATTTATGGAAGGTACTTGAGGCTATTGAGGGTACGTAGGAAGGATCCGAAGACATCTGGCTGCCATCTTGCCCGCGGTGTGTGGCCTGGTTTAGGTAGAGTGTTGCGCGACGCAACAATGTGAATTGATACAAAAGGATATTCAACAATTTCGTTTTAAATAAAAATCTATATATGACGACGCGCCAAAATTCGCATTACGATAAATTACGATAAATTATAAATTACTTTTCCGTATCTGCAGCACTCGAATTGTACAAGTAATGTGTGCGTTTGAGGGCCCGACCTTTTAGTCGACCGCGCCATACCTGGAGTAAAAACGCATACTGGCTTCGCATTTAGATGTTCGCGTTCCACTCCCTTCTACTTTCCGGCGCCCATTGCCATGGGAACTGCGCGCATAGATGGTCGGCGCGCAACTTGGAAAAACCCTGCCCTCTCCTTGCGGATCATTGGACAAGTTAAACCCTTTCGAGCGGTAGCTCGCTTAGCCGGCGCCACGCGATACGTGCATCGCACCGCGCCGTTACCAGCGGGGGCCACGAGAAGGCGGAGCTGCCAGCATATAGCTCGGTCCCAGCAGGTTGGCTCTCCAGCCGATTATTCCTGCACCGTCTCAGCAACCATTTTGTATGCTTACCGCCTGCACCGACGGTCACAGGTTTCCTCTTCAGCTCGCATGCTTCGTGTTTTCTTCTGCGCCCTGGTTCTTTGTTACTGTTGTTTTCCCGGTTCTATCTTGTTTATTGTCCTATCTTCAATCCAGTGTCCTGTTTGTTGTATCCGTTTATTTCTTCGCTGCGATTCTTCGTTTGGTTGTTGTTGTTGGCTCTGCAAACTTGAAATGTAAATGCAATTTCCTTTTAAATACAGTAACGAGGTTTATTCAATTTCGATAACATTGTATTAGTAAGATATAGAAACTAGCAACTTTTCTTTGAAGTTTATTTTATATTTCTTAAATTATTCGGGTAAAGATAACTCCACACTGACGGCCTATTGTCCACAGACAGGTGTCGTAGTAATCGGCACCTGTCTTTCGTGGAAAATTCGCGGAAAGCTGACACCTACCGGCGGACAATGTCTGTCAGTGAAACTTAAGGCGCGTACGGGCAGACTACAGGCGTCTGTAGACATTGCCTGCCGACAACACATGCCAAAATATATATATAAACTGCCTGCAAGCAACGTCGTTTGTCCACTAGAAGTGTGCCGGGTATCACTGCGTATCGATGAGTCGAAGATGCCTTGGAGATGCAACACACGGATCGTTTAAATCTACCTGTAATCCAATCAAGCTTGCCTAAAAAAAGCCAAATTCAACATTAAATTGTATCAGACATTTTGCTACACGTTGCGCTGAACTGACAGATATTATGTTCAGGAACAAATATATGTCTTTGCTAACTTTCTAAATATATGTAGACGACGTTTTAAATTGCTAGTAGTTGAAACAAACAATATGATATATTTGCGAGTGATCTATAAGGATTTACAAGCCCACTGGGAAATCTGATTAGTGTTCTCTTGCACTAGGTATTAAAGCGCATCAACATCGATAGAAGCACTGTACACGCGATATCGTCGCAGTGTCTCCTGAAAATCGGCGATAAGTCGCTGGAAACTTTACTGGAAACATTTCTCCATGTTCTACTGACAATTACATAGCATGTGTCATTGCTGGAATTTGATAAATTTGATTGAGAACACGAAAGAATTTTCCGTTTACAGTAAAGCAAGGTATTATCGAGTTGGGACAATTCGTGTTTGAAAATAGCGTTCTATGCTAAAATAGCGGTAGAAATTATACTACATGTAAAAGTGAATCATAAAAATAAATACAGTTTTCTTATTTTCTATCTTTTGTACTTTTATTGCAAGTTTGATTTCGATACATATAACTGTTTTCAATTTAAAGAGGAATTTTCTTAAGGACTTTTCATACAAATTTGAAAAATAACTGTTGTTTTTCATCCCTTATCTCTGCTTTATCCTTCTATTTTTGTGAGACTGTATCGGTTATTTATTCTTAATTTTTACATTCCGAAGTCTAATTTATGTGCCGTATTAATTTCCTGTGAATAATTTAGAGATATGTGAAATCTTGCTATATATATATACTGTTTGGTACCTACTAGAAGTGCATTCGATCTAATGTGGAAAATTCTTAATTTTAATAAAATAGTTTCAAATTGCTAAGGCTGGGGCAAACTAAGAAGTTTCTGGAATATACAGGGTAGTAAGTCGCTTCGCAGATATGTGTACATCGGGACAATATGTTACATATGTAATCCCTTGCACAGTTTCATATTATCTTGTAAAATAATCATTCTTCTTTTAATATCAGTTGGTTTTTGTATTTTTATTTCATTTATCTCATAGGTTACAATTTCTTTAGGAAATTTTTGCAAAAATTCTCGCTGGAAATTTTCAGAAAACCTTATTCCTGAACAAAATTTGTTTTGTACTACGAACTGTCGCATTTAAGTAAGAAAAATTCTATTTATTTAATTTTGTTATTAAGCTGATTCATGTTTTACTTAAAATTATTTGTAGCTTGTTTATAATTAATTAAGTTAGAAATGTTTGTTTGTTGGTTATTACAAAAGGGTCATAGCTAAGTTTTTGAATTGTGCTCAGGTTATTATAATTTCAGTTATTATGCTCTGAGCGTCATGTTGTCTCTAAATAAAATTCTTTAGTCTCAATAATCAATTTTCTCTGTTCATAAAGATGGTGGTTGTTTATTTTAAGAATCTTGTTCTTAATTCCAAATATTGCAGACATTCTTTTATTATGCATTAGCTGGTATTCAATCTTTTTAGATAGAACGTATTGCATATTCCAGTTTTATTTGTTTTATATTTTATCCTGTTTTCTAGACTCACTTCACATCCACTTTTGTCTCTCTGCTAATCTAACTTATACTATTATTCTTTTAGTTATTAACAATAATTTCATATCTAAGCAACTCACTTCAGTTATCTTTCCTGAGTCGTTAGTATATTTATATACTAATCCTAATAACATATATGATAATCCTGTAGATTATTCTATTCTCTCCGTTTATTACGCCCCAAGGCTTACTATAGGCCGTGTTCCTAACCGTCGCAAACAGATCGTCTTACATGACCGTCGAGATATACACAAAGTAGCGATAGACGCATAGTTGTGATCAAGCAGCGAGTTCTAGAAAAATCTATTCCCCTTCGGTGCGTTATTTTATCTACACAAAGAAGGTGGTATACATGGTCATAGGCGCGAACGATGGCGTGATCCGAGCGTAGTGGGTGTCGTCTCCCAGAGAAGACAAAGGACAAAATGGAAGGGCAGTCAGTGGCAAATGAGGATTCAAACGGAATCAGTGCCACGTGATCACATCATCATCAGCATCGCAGCAACCGTTAGCGACGAACCTCACGCCAACAACTAGAGGGTCAACTTCTGCAAGGAAATGTCTTACACGTCAAATCAGACACACGCGGTGACGAGCAATATTTCAATTCACGACAACAAGGTTTTAGGTGACAAGTATATCGCAGCGGGAGACTACAACGTAAAGCACATGCTATGGGGATCAAGAATAACTACATCTCGAAGTAGAACCTTGAAAAAATACATTAGAAACAAGAACCTTTATATATTTTCCACAGGAAGACCGACATACTGGTCGACAGACCTGAGCAAAATATCTGACCTACTCGATTTTGCAGTTACAAAGGGACTAAACGCAAATAAACTAAAAATAACACCCAGCCTCGATCTTAGCTCCGATTATACACCCATAATAATTGCATACAGAAACAAGCCAATTGTTACGCCGCGCGACCCTCTACCTAGACCAGGTCATACACCGCGGGCCAGACGGACGCCAGATGTCGATTCATCCTTACGGCGGACCCCCATTAAGCATAAGGGCCCATCATAAATCCCAGTAATTTGCAAGCGAAGGTCCTTCAGACCCAACAAATAGCCTTTTTTAAGTTACCTTTTTTACGATTATTGTCTACTACGGCTCGACCCGGGAAAGTTAGTTTTTCTAACTTTCGATGCAACTTTCCTATTAATAGCCACTTTCTATCGAGGGCAGCTAAGACCCTTCCTAGGCCATCAACCTTCGTTTATCCAATTAACAACGAAGCCTACTTCCCTCACCCTCTGAGGCGAAACCGTCGCCAACAGATCCGATGGTCCTGTACGCTAGAAACAGTCATCGCTAGCTTTCCTACGACACAACATCGTCGCTGCACCTCAGTCTATTATTAGTCTCGGCTGAGTCCCGTCTCAGTCTCGTCTCAGTCTCGTCTTGGTACTCTTCTCAAGTCAACTCTACACGTCAAGCAATTGGAGTCTACATCAAGGATCCACGCAAGTCAGTCGGCATACTACATTCTCGTCCGCTACGACATCGTCACCGAACTGGACTGATTTGCCATCGTTCATACAGTCAACATCCTTCGACCGGGGTTACACCCGAAGATCAGTCACTTACATATCTTATACACACGCAACAGCGTGACTATCACCTGCATAAAGTTGTTGGAATAAACAGTGCTTCTAACTCATTTCATCAGTGTATATTCAATCAACCACCTCTGTTGTCCTAAACGAAACAGGGGAGCAACTACTTCGCGGCGTCGATTAACTGAATCGTAGCGAGAATTTACGCCTCTCGCTGACGCGTATTCCTAGCGAACGCGTCTCTCCGCGAACGGTCGTAACACCAATATTTTATAGCATTCCAGAGACACTATGCAACGAAACCACCAAATGGCAAACTTTTAAAGAAATAATCGAGAGCAAAACCAACTGCAACATCCAATTGAAAACACCCGAACACATCGAACAGGCAGTAACAACATTGACAGAAACTATCCAAGAAGCAGCATGGGCAACCACCATACCTGAACCAACCACCAGACAAACAAAAATAATTCCGCCAGACATACTTGAAACAATTAGAGAAAAAAGAAAAGCGAAAGCAAAACGGCAAAAGCATAGAACAAAAGAAATCAAAAAACACCTAAACAAACTTGCAAAGAAAGTAAAAAACAAAATAAAAGAACACAACAATAACGAGTTCACAAAGTTCATTGAGTCACTATCTGCACACGAGAACTACAACTACTCCCTATGGAAAGCCACAAAAAAAAAAAAAAAATAAATAAGACCATAAAACTGGTTCCAGCAATCAGAAGAGCAGATAACACATGGGCAAGAAGTAACGAAGAGCAAGCTGAAGAATTTTCCAATCACCTATGCAACACATTTACACCACATAATATCAACAACAGCAACCACAATAGTCATACGGACGAGGATGCGCTATACACTAGTACATCAACTGACAAACACTACACCATACTTAAAACAACAGCACACGAAATTAGAAACATAATCGAGAAAACAAAAAATAATAAAGCACCAGGAATCGACCTAATTAATGGCAAAATTTTGAAAGACCTTCCGCCAAAAGCGATAAGACAAATCACAATAATATTTAACGTAATACTAAGAATTCAATACTTTCTTAAACTTTGGAAACTGGCACAGATCATTACGTTACCTCAACCAGGCAAAGACCCACATCAAACTACATCATACGGACCATATAACTACATCATATCATTACTTCCTGTGTTGTGTAAAATTCTAGAGAGAGTAATTTACGACCGCATAAAACCAATAATAGAGAAGGAAAAATTAATACCGGATCACCAATTCGGATTCAGTAACAAACTCTCCACTATAGAGCAAATGCACAGACTGGTCAACGAAATAATACTAGCACTAGAAAACAAACAATCCTGTACAGCCTTCTTTATGAACATAGAGAAAGCATTTCACAAAATAACAATTAAACAAATAAACAATTCCCGGGGCAAATATACCAAATAATAAAATCCTACTTAAGCAGCTGAACCTTCGTAATAAAAATCAGGGACACATACTCCGAAGTCAAACACATGAAGCCAGGGGTTCCGCAAGGAAGCGTCTTAGGACCAATACTATACACACTATACACGGCCAACATACTAACAATTACCAATAGCAAAATACTGACATTCGCGGTACTAGTCAGGCACACTAACCCTGTATCAGCAGTCACATTACTACAAGAACATATCACAAAAATAGAAAAGTGGTTACAAATTAAACAAATTAAAGGAAGCCGCAGTAAATGTAACCATATTACATTCACACTGCGAAAACAGATACCACCAAACATCCTACTGAATGGCACGCACATATCACAAACAAGGTGTATTTTCGACCAATCGCGGGGAGACGCAATCGCGAAAAAACACTTCAACGGGAGTCGTAAATTCCCGTTACGATTATATTAATCGTACCGCGAATAGATCGATCCCCTGATTTCCGTTGAGATAATAGGGGTGGTTAAGATAGTATAACGCTGCGATTAACAGGATCATAAACTTTATATTTCGAACACTTAAGAGGTACACTGTGTCGTATGATATAAATCGTAGACGATGATTTGGCGTAAGAAGATGCGATATACATGCACAATAGAGCAATTACAGTTGAGTTTGTTATTTTAGGTGACGTAGCACTAGAGGAGACTAAGTATATAAAGTGATTGTTCTGTAGTCCCGAGAATAAGCTTAGATGATGCGAGTAAGATTGACTTGTCGTTCTTATGTTATTACGGAAGAAAGTTCGGTGTGTCCTTTGAATGAAGAACGCGGATTCGTTGTTCACACTTTTCGTTAGCAAAAGTGAGGGTAACGATCCGCGATGTCGACTGTGTAGATGTTTATGTGTAGAGGGCGGTTGGTCGGTGAGGTTTAATGGACGAGATTGCTCGTTGTTGAAACCGTCGAACATATTTAAAATGATAAATTAGTATACAGATAATGCTCGCAAAGGCGCTCGTACTAACCGATTCACTGAGATAGTGTATAAGTCGTAAAATAGGATCGCTATTGACTCGTTAATTAGATCGCTGATAATTCGTTGATAACTAGTTGATAATTGATCGACAACTGACTGTAACTCCACAAATTGGTAACCCCGACGTGAGTTGAACAAGACTAAACAACCTCTACAATTGGTTATGATCCACGTTGTTGCCTGAAGGTATGAGGAGGAAGCCTCCTACCAACGTGGTTCATGGGCGACCTTGTTCATGGGAAAAATGAGCTTGTTTTGTTAGACAGATCATCGGTTTTTCTCAATAGGTGCATACCCGCTTTCTCCGTATTTTTAAGAGCGCCTAATAAACCCAAGGATCTTTCTAATAACCAGCCGTGAACCGAAAATATTTCTAGGATTAAAAATCCTTCAGGGCAAACAGATTGATTGAAAAATATATGTTGGCACAATGCAGTTAAAAGTTCGTTGGCTGTCCAGCAGCGAGGGATGGAGTGCAAATGTCTTACGCGACATAGCATAAGGCAAGTCAAGTACCTAGGACTCCACTTAGAAACACAGCTCACATGGAAACAGCATACTAAATCAATAATAGATAAAATACAGACAACAAGGAGACGAATGCAGTGGCTATCAAGTCGAAAATCCAAATTCAGCATAGAAAATAAATTAAAAATATACAAAACGATCATAAAACCAATCTGGACGTACGGAATACCACTATGGGGGACAGCAGAAATGAGCCATATAAACAAAATAGAGACAGTACAAGCTAAAATTCTTAGAACAATAGTAAACGCCCCATGATACGTTGGAAACGAGGACATATGGAAGGACCTGGGAATACCAACGGTCAAAGAGGAAATTAGCAGATACGCAGAAAAATACAAAGAGAGAATAGGAACACAGCCAAACCGGCTCGCTGTGGAAACGATCAACACCTCAAACATGGAAAGAAGACTGAAAAGGAAACACCCAGCAGACCTCACAAAGGACACACCCTAACAAACACGAAGATAGTATCCCGCTGGGGCCACCCACATGATAATCAAACAGTTAAAAAATGTCCTACCAAATGTCCAAATTAGACAAATTGTGAATGAAAAGAATTAAATAAAAAAAACGTGTATGGCGTTAGCCATACACGCTGGTCATCCTGCTTGTATCTCGGGCTGATAAAAATATTGATAGCATTTTTATGTTGTATGACGTCTTTAAAATTTCACACGACTCTTCCTCACTATCTCACTTTAAACAAGTTTTTTTCTTATTCCTTTCAATAAACACATAACATTTCACACTTTATTTTCTATATTCGTTCAGATTCGTTGACAAAAAATTTGCAATCATCTTAAAAGAATGATTTTACATAACAAATTTTAAAAAATCTCCGATATATTCCTATTCTAATACTTCCTATTTTAAAAATCCCTAGTTATTCTTATTGTATAATTAATAATATAGAAGAAGTAGTAGGAAAAGTAGTATAGTTTGTATCATTAATCTATATTAATCTGGTTGGTGGATTTGGTATAGTCACCGAATAATCCTAATATACTCTACTTTAATCCGAATAAATTTCATTAGAACTTATGAAAATGAAAGTGATCATTTTAATGAATTCGCGAATCTTTTAACGTTTCGTGAACAAAGGGACTGTCATAAACATCATCTTTTGCGTTACTACCCGATTCTAGGACCTGAAATATTTCACGTCACGTAACAGCTGATTTACATCGACGTTTCGCGGTCGCGATAGGCAAGTTGACAAACCTGTCAGTCCCTATGCCCATTAACATCGTTTCTCCGTCTGTCTGTCGTACATCCAGCCTCGATTACAATTTATCCCCGCTATCACCAGCCATAACAAATTGTCACTGAGTTTTCTTATCAATCGGAGAACGACTACCGCTTATCGTTAACCTCAACCGCCGACCACGACGTTCAAAGTTTCCGCCTAGATTTACAGATCGACCACAACTAACGAAATTTCCATTGTTCCCTTTCGATGGATCGTTTCGTAACCATTCTCGAGCAATTTCTTCGAATATCGAGGAGATGCGATGCGTTTCGCTTGCCACGCCGCGACTAACTGTTCTCGATCCAGTTCTCGAACCAAAACGGTTAGTCGTCGATGAAGCAGGTAAAAATTAAAGTGTGAATTGAGATAGCGAATCTGTGAAAAGCGAAAACGGAGCAACTGCCGATGTCTATGGAGATGTAAGTGAAAGTTGAGCTTTTCGAGGAAAACAAGAATAATTATTGGAAGTAGACTGTAAATTTAAATTTCTATGAATAGAAACATAGAAATGGAATTCAGATGGAGATTCTTTTCGCTCTTGAGACATTGTATATAAAGAATATTTTATTCCGAATAGTTAGTTGTTTTTGTGGTGGATAGTGTAGAGGATTAAAATGGGAACGAGAGATTGCTGTTGCAACCCGTCAAATATATTTGAAATAATTAAATAAATTAATAAATATAAATACTGTCGAGAGACGCTCATACAAACGTATTCGCAAAGACAGTGTATGATCGCTCGCAGATAACTCGATAACACGCATAATACTCGTATAACTTGTATAACTCCGTTAATAACTGTTAATAACTGATTCGCTCGCGATCGCGTCCGTTTATTTATACTGGTTGGGGGAGAGTCGAAAAATTCAAATTCGTCTTTGCTCTACGGTTGCACGTAGCGGCGACATTGTTTTGCCCGGTGTTTATTTATCGCTACATTTCGTGCGTCAAGGCGGCGTCAATGTCCCGAGGCAAAACAACATGAGTCGCTCCCGATTCGCATCGTCCTCTGACTCATGTGCCGCTACATCACCCTCTTGCCAGCGATAACGTTTTTATTAGGTTATATTCAAAAAATTATTTACACTGTTTTTTTTCTTGGTCGTCGCTATTTTAAAAGTTAAATACATACTTTCGATACATACGATACATCCTGTGTCCGACAATTTACGACTCTCAACCGAAACCTGCCTGAAATCAATCGGGAAAACGGACTCTTCGCCCAGACCGCCTAACGTACCTATTCCTGGTGTTTTCTTCCGTCGTTCGAATATTATTATTTGCACCGCTTTCGTCGCAGGCGTTCGTTTGTCTTACCGGAATAAGTCGTTCGGTACTATAATATAAACGCCGGTTTCAATCGGCCTATGGAAACCATTACGTCGCGATTATTTACTTTAATAATATAATTTTTTTCATCCCTTTTTACAACTTTAAACGGCCCGTCATACTGCGGCTGTAAAGGGCCTCCTATCGCGTCATGGCACAAGAAAACATACGGCGATGATTTTAGATCTTTAAAAACGAAAATTTTCTTTTCGCCATGACGCGTAACCGGGTATGGCCTGACTTTCTCCATCCGTTCTTTTAGCAGGTTCGCGAATTCGGAGTTGGCCCGCTGATTGGTTAGTAAAAAGAACTTCGCCGGCAATCGTATGCCGGTGCCATAGATCATTTCGGCCGCCGTTGCGTTAAGGTCCTCCTTTATCGCGGTTCTAACGCCGAATTGTACGACCGGCAGAATTTCGACCCAGTTGCTCGTGTCGTGGCACTTGATCGCAGCACTAAGCTGTGTATATAAGCGTTCTACCATCCCATTAGACGCGGGATGATAGTCCGACGTGCGTAGGTAGGTATAACTCTTCAAACAGACGCGATTCAAATTGGCGTCCTTGGTCAGTTGTTATTTTTAAGGGGACGCCGAAACGAGAAATCCAAGTCGAAAGGAGGGTCGAGGCAACGGTTGGCGCTTCCATGTCAGCGATGGGAATGGCTTCGGGCCAACGCGAAAAACGATCGATACACGTTATACAATATTGATAGCCCTCCGAATACTGCATTACGATAATGTCTACATGTACGTGCTCGAATCGGCCTGCTAATGTTTTAAACGTTCCAACTGGTGAAAATACGTGCCTGGTGACTACTGCGTTGTCACGATATGCATTGCCGCGTCCACGTACGGCAATCTTTGTTTACGGACAGCCAGACAAAGCGTGTTGTCACCAGTTTTTGCGTGGCTCGTATCCCCGGATGGAAAAGTCCGTCTAACGACTGAAATGCGTTGCGTCGTAACGGTTTCGGTACGAACGGCCGCAAGGTTCCGGTCGAAATGCCGCAAAATATTTCCACATTCTTTTCGGGAAAACGAATCTTCTCAAGCCGCAGCGCGCAAGAGTCAGAGTTGAGGATTTGGCGTAGTTCATTGTCGTTTTCTTGCGCTGCTGCTAACGTTCGGTGATCTACCGAGTTTTCAATTGTCCCGATGCGAGATGGCGTATCGGCTACATCGGTTTCTACGCCTGTAACGCACCAGATGTCCGTTGTAAACTGTGCCATATAATCTAGATAGCGAAATTGTCATGGCGAACGTTTTTCAAGTTTTTGCCGAAATGCGTAAATGAGGGGTTTGTGGACGGTATAGATTATAAATTCTCTATCCTCAACGGCGTGTCGGAAGCATTTTACGGCGGTTTATATCGCGAGTAGTTCGCGATTGTTGGCGCTATATTTTTGTTGCGCGGGTGTTAGAGATTTAGTTTAGAGATTTAGTTTAGAGATTTTTTAGGGCGTTAGGCAAACCCTAGTGGCTGCCATTTGTCGTTCGCGCATTGTTGTATAACGGCTCCGACTGCATAGTCGGACGCGTCTACCGTAAGGCTAATAGGCGCACCTGGTATCGGATGCGCTAGCATCGTGGCGTCCGCGAGGGCACGTTTTGATTCTTCGACACTGTCTTCCACGTGTTTGGACCACCCGATGGGCGCGTTGCCCTTTTTCGCGCCTTTTAACAGGTCGTTAAACGGTTGCAAAATTTTTGCGGCCCCCGATATGAAACGTTGGTAGAAGTTAATCATACCGAAGTACCTGCGTAATTGTTTAACGTCCGTGGGCTTCGGGATTCTGATGATCGCTTCGACACGTTCAGTCGGCCGCTTGATTCCTTCGGCGTCCACGGTGTATCCGAGAAATGTGATTTCGTGAGCGCCGAATTTGCATTTCGAGGGATTAATGACTACGCCGTAATCATTGAGGCGGTTGAATAATGTTTACAGATGTTCGCGATGTTGGTTTTCGTCTTCCGAAGCGGTAAGGAAGTCGTCTATGTACGCGTAGACGAAATCGAGACCGCGGGTGATTTCGACGACGAATCGCTGGCACGTTTGCGCGGCGTTTCAAGCATCATATTGGTCGCTTCGAAAATTCCGAACGGTGTTGTAATTGCCGTTTTTCCACGTCTTCCGGCGTAATTGGAATTTGGTGGTAAGCGCGAACGAGATCAATTTTTGAGAATATGCGCTTACCGTGTAGATCTTGGGCGAAGTCCTCTATGTGTGGTGGCGTGTACCAATCAGGTATCATGCGAGCGTATAACGCACGCATTTTGTGGAATACGAATATGCGGCAGGACATCAAGCCATCGTCGTTCGCCGCGTTTACGGACGGCTGGCCCCGTTTCCCGATTTCCAGTTGCATGGTGAGTTGCATTTTCTCGCGCGTTCCCGAAACGTAGCGTGGTAAAAACTAAACCATCTTGTTGCGGCGGGTTTCAGGATTTCGAACGGCGGCGGTATCTCGTACGAGAGCGTGATCGTGGTCGCGGTTGTCGATGGTTATCCATGCACAGCACGTTCATTTGCGCTTGCATCTGGATCATCTGTTCTCTCAACGTACTGATGGCGGCGGCGGTAGAATCGCTAGCTCCGACGTTTCGTACAGGTGGATTGGTTACCGCAGTTATTCGGTCTGTGTTGACCGCGACAACCTATCCTGGGTCCGGGTGTATTTCGTGAATGCTGTAGGCGATCCGGGTCAGCGTTTCGGGCCTCTTATCCTGCACCGCGGCCAGAATATGCTGCACGTGAACCGGCAGCCGGCCTTCCCAGACGGTAAGGATGAAGTCATCCGACGTTGCGGAAGTGGCGAGGAATTTTATTTCGCTCACGCCGAATCCACATTTCGCGATATTTATTACGACCCGGTACTCGTTAAGGCGTTTAAGCCTTAAAAGCGTTTAAGCGATTAAAAACTCGTCTATGTATGCGTCGACGAAATCAAAGCCTCTCGTGACGTTTCTCAGACGTCATGTTGGTCGCTTCGAAAATACCAAAAGATTTTGTGATCGCGGTTTTTCTATGTCCTCCGGCGCGATTGGAATTTGATGGTAAGCGTCAACGAGATCGATTTTAGAAAAGATACGCTTACTATACAGATTCTGCGCGAAGTCCTCTATGTGCTTCGTTGTGTATCAATCCGGAGTGGTGCGGGCCCGATAGTCGCCACAAGGTCGAATCCATCCGTCCTTCTTTGGAACGATGTTCAAGGGTGATGCCCATGGGCCTCTCGATGGCTGTATCACGCCTTGCTCTATCATGAGTTCGAATTTCGCCTTCGTCAGCTTGAGTCGGTCGGGGACGAGGCGGCGTAGTTTGGCGTGACGGGGGGGGCGCGTCGTGCTGATATGGTGTTGCACACCGTGTCGTAGTAAACTTCTCCGGAAAACGGGCGATCTCGTCAAACCAGGGAATTCCGCCAGTAGATTGGGATACGATGATTCTCCGTCGATGGTCTTGATTGACGCTACGTCGGTTGTGGCGGCGAATCCCTTTGTCGACAGTTATGTAATCGTATTAAGGAGCCGTTTGTTTCGTGGGTCTACGAGCAACTCATAATGACTCAGGAAGTCGAAACCGTGGATGGGCGTTTGCACATCGGTAACGACAAAACGCCACTTGAAAGATCGACGTAGTGATAGGTTGAGGGACACGGTGATGGTGCCATCCTAACCCCAACCTAACCGTCGCAATCCCCGTTCCGTTGGCCGCAAACAATTCATAGTCCGCGTATATTGTTACGCCGATACACGCATGTGTCGACACCGGTGTCCACTAAAAATGAGATTTCCGTCCTCTTGTCTGTCACGAAGATGCGACGGGTTCCCAAGCAATCGTCGTATGCCGCGTTTACGGACGGCTGATCCCGTTTCCCTGTATCCATCTGCAAGGGGACCGACATCTTTGTGCTCGGTCCCGGAATGTTCGATGATAGTAACATAGGCCGAAGTCGCACGATCTTTCTCGCGATCTCGATCTACTTCGACTTCTCGATCTTGACCGCTGACGAGGACGATGATTGAAACTCAGCGCGCTCACCTGGGCTCTCACTTGGTTTATTTGGTCGGTGAACGCGTTGAAGGGGGCGAGCCATGTTTCATTCGTTGCTACGTTTTGCGCTTGTGGATCAATTACTGTCGTTATCCGGCAAATTCCTCTTCAAATTCCTCTGCTATCAGGTCCGCTAACCGCATTCATTTTTCCGGGTTCGTGTCATCTACTGCGGTCAGGATACGCCTGATACGAACGGATAGTCGATTTCTTCACAGCGTGAGGATGAAATCGTCCGGCGTGGAGGGGTTAGCGAGTTTTCTCAGGTGATGATAAAATTCAGATGATTTCCTATTCCCCATCTCTTCGCTTTCCACCAACTTCTTTAACCTTATACTGTTCGTATCCGTTAGAATGCGAATAAGTTCGCCTTTTAACTCCGCGGACCGTCCCGTGGTTGTAGGATCTGTTATGACGCCCTCAATTTGTTGTAGAAGTCGACCGTCGAGACATTTTCCAAGAGTCGCGAATCTTATCTTGTCGGACGAGATGTCCGCCGCGTGAAGTTGCGTGTCTAATAAGGAGAACCACACGGTGATGTTTGAAGGTAGCAGAGGAGACATAGTGATTGCTATACTAGCTGTGACTTTGCTATCTTCGTTAGCGTTTGCCATTTCTTCATTCCAAATCACGTCGGATGTCACCAATTTGTGGTGGAATTGTAGAGGATTGACGAAATGGCAATGAGAACTTGCTATTGCAACCTGTCAAATATATTTGAAATGAATTAAATAAATTATAAATAAATATAGATAATGTCCAAAGTCGCTGGTACAAACGCATTCGCAAAGACAGTGTATAATCGCTCGCAGATAACTCGTAGATATCAATCGATAACTCGTATAACTCGTATAATTATTGCTTCGCTTGCGATCGTCTTCGTTCATTTATACTGGTTGGGGGAGAGCCGAAAAATTCGAATTCGTCTTTGTTCGATGGTTGCACGTAGCGGCGGCATTGTTTTGCCCGGAGTCTATTTATTCTTATATTACGTGTGTCCTAACGATCTTGATACTCCGAGGCAAAACAATAACATGATTTGAATTGTCCTCTGTCTCATGTGCCGCTGCAGATCAAACTTGGATGGAATAACTTGTACTCGTGGATCTCCTTTTATTTTATTTTTAGATTCGGCGAAAGGACAAATGCCTGATACCACTCACTGTGGCCAGCCGGATGCTTCTGGGTAGAACAAATCGTTAATCTTCGGTTGTTAACTAAACTTGCGCGATACGTATCTCAGAATTTCTGTTGCAGACCGGTGATTCGTTTAGAGTTTAGAGTACAGGTTTCATAACGACTTCTTATAACATTTAATGCAGCCGAAACGTTTATTATGCCGAGCTTTGCCTTAGACAATAAATGTTTAGTCTAAGAAGAAATCGTAGTGAGTGTTTCTCGATCGAAGAGTCAGAGAGTATAAAGACACAAGACGCAGTTAAGAAAAAATAAGGGAACTGAGACACATCAAAGCGAGAAAGGATATTGATATTGATAATTAACTTTTCGGTAAAATTCGGTATGTTAAGATATATTTCTGCAGATGTAAAGCATATGTTCGTAGTAAAAATGTCTAAAAGTAAGAATGTTGCAATCAGTTTCATTAAAGATAGTAGAACGTATCTATACTTAGAAATAACTGCAGCAACGATCACATTCAGCCACATGAAATTTAGAGTTAAAGGGCATGATTGAAGTAACGATTATAGTGGCGCGAATGTTGCTAAACAGTAAGCTTTGAAATTCTCGCAACTCAATCGCTAATATAAATGCAACACAGGTTCAATTAAAGATAAATACAGTGCAGTTAGTTAGCGATTTGTGAATTATATGGCGGAACAGATATGTAGCAGAGAAATTCTGTTTCAGACCCGGAGATATTGACACGAGCGCAACGTCTGAAAATAATTATAATTAGTCTTCAATAGATTTAGTTGCACTTTGATGGGCGAGAAATTTGTTTTCTTTTTGGATAACCGAAAATTTATTTGTAAGTTTTATCATGCAATTCATGTACATGCAATTTCCTATGCAATTGAAGACGATTGTTCGTTTTTAATGGATGTTGTAAGAACATTCAGCTATGGTACATATACTATAATAAAATGTAATTATCTAAAAGTTAACTTTTAATTATTTCATTTAGAACCTGGAAAAAGTGTTAAATGTTAATCAATTAATCAAGTCACTTGTTAAATTGATATTGATTAGTGTGAGTAATTTTCTAAGACGTTAAATTAATATTTCTAAGGAGATATTTTGTTAAGTACTATTAGCCAGGGCTTTATTAGATATTTTTTGCTCCTTAACTCTTTTAATTCGTCGTTTTTCCCCAGCTCTTCCCAGGAAACTTTACGTTTTGACCTTATTTTACTATTTTTGATAATTTACCGCTTCAACGCCCGTGTCACGTAAAAATTAAGGTAAAGCAAGAAACTTGTCAATTTCCGAACAGGAGATCGAGTTCTTTTATTTTTTACTCAATTTATACAAAATGAACTTAGTAAGCTTAGATGATGAGAGGGCTAGATCGTAGGAAGGAATGCTGGTTTTTCAAGCTGATACCGCGAAGGAAAACTTAGGATGGGTGGATCTAAGGACATGAGATCAGCTGATTCGTTGAGAGTGAGTTTTCGTTAAGGGAGTGAGGGAAGGAGACTTCGTTGTTAATTGGGTAGTTGCAATGTTGGTGGATGAGGAAGGACGCGAACCGCCCTCGAGATGAAGTTACACATGTGATGCCTAAAAAGTGGGAAAACCCAACTTTTCCGTATTAAACCGTAGTGGACAATAAACTTTAGAGAACAATTCGGTAACGGAATATTCGTCCGGTCTGAAAGACCTCGACTAAGAAATTTCTGAGATTTATGGCGGGTACTTGAGACTATTGAGTGTACGCAGTAAGGGTGTGAAGACATCTGGCTGCCATCCTGTCCGCAGGTATGGCCGGGTCTAGGTAGAGCGTTGCTTGACGCAACAACTTTCGATACTTGGCCTAGTTGCGAATAATTTCAGACTGGCAGCTCGAATTTCACCCGTGACATTCCCCCCTTCTTAGATTGAACTTGGTCCCTCAAGATTTTTTCCAGGAGGACTTTTGTGGAATCGGACTTGACGTGGCTTGAAGATTACACCTGATTCTTCCTCTTCCTCTAGGTGATATGCGTTGGTTGGAATATAGATGTTGGGTGTCGAGGCCAGGGTACTTGGTACTGGTGGGGCTGTCGCATTGTGGCTATTGATAACGGTTTCATTTCGGCAGCAAAGTAAATGGATACATAATTTGTTCGGTATACATTTCCTGATGCATTTGAATACCCCTATTTTGTTCAATCCATAAATACCTAGAATGCCTAATGCTATGTAGCCTAATATCATGACGTTAAGTATTTCATCTAATTGAAAGTGTAAAGTTTGCATCGCGGTGTCGAGTTTCATGATCATCTTAAGCATAAATCTATCGATACGATTTTGTAATCCGTCTAACTCTTCGGCGTATTCTTTTGCGGATTGTACGCGAGTCTATTGTTAATTTATATGATTCTATTGCGCTTATCTGCTCGTATATGCCGCTAGTGTCTAATCCTACTACAATATTGGCAGTGTCGCTGTACAAATATCCTTTTCCTATGTTTTCTACAAATACAGAGTTCCCTTCTAATGGTGTAATATTTATTTGCGCGGATACTATTCCGGCAAAGAGGAGCGTCGACCTGGAAAGTAAGGTTTTAAACGATTACCGTGTATCTTTTTGTCTTGAATCAGATAGTATGGAGTACATACTTTATCAATCGTGTATGGTCCCAACCATTCCACATCAAGTTTATGCCTTTTATGATCGTTATGTATTAAAACGGAGTCTCCTTCTTTGAAAACTGATTGAGGTTTTATAATTTTACGTCTTTGATCGCGCTGATATCGCTGTTTCCTTTTGATTAATGTCTCGCGAGCGTGTCGGAGTCTAGAGTCCCATTCTTTTTTTCGGAACGTGACTTCGTCTGCGTATGTGCGTTGTGGATTCTTGGATATTGTGGAGGGAAGATTGGCTTGGTGTCCGAATGTGAGTTCGAATGGTGTGTAACCAGTGGAGTCGTGTATCATTGTGTTATATGCAAGGCATACAAAGTTAAGTTGATCGTCCCATTCTTCATCCGAATTTCGCTGTATCGATTTTAACATGTCTGTTACTACTGCGTGTGTTCGTTCTAAAGATCCGTTACTTTGTGGGTGGAAGGATGTCGTTTTGATATGTTTGATTTTGAACGCGTCTTCGTACTGTTGCATCAAACTAGATATGAAATTCTGTCCGCGGTCAGTTAATATCTTTTTTGGAGCGGAAAAGATGTAAATGTAATGATTTACGAGTGCGTTCCAAATTGTTTCCGTTTGCTGAGTTTTTAGTGGCACGAGTATTAAGTATTTTGTCAGTTCGTCATGTATGGATAGAATGTACTGATTGCCTTTCTTCGTCTTTTTCAGTGGGCCTAATAAGTCCATAGCAATTTTATCGTTCGGTTCGAGGGGTGTGTCAGTGATACAAGGTTCTTCGCGCGGTCTGATACGTGTAGTTTTAGATGTTTGGCAAGCGTCGCATGATTCTATATGTTGTTGTATGCGTTTCATCAAATCTGGTACTCTGTGCCGTTCACGAATGCGGTCGTATGTCTTTTGTATACCGGGGTGTCCTACTAGATCGTGATTTTCTTTTAATAATTCGTCTATTTCTTCGTCGCTATATGTTTGGATTGGTTCCCATGCAAAATTTAATTCTTTTACGGTGTCGTTCAGGAATAATAAAATTTGTTTGATCGCGTTCTTCTCGGTCTCTGTGAAACTGTTGTCGCCTATACCTATCTTATCGTTTGTATGAATAATTTCGTTTAATTTAGTCAACCATTCGATTCTGTCGTAATTTCCTAGCTCTGTTTTGGATAATTGATAGAAAGATTTACTTAGTTCGGAGTCATTTTGAGAACTTTGGGTAACGCGTCGGTAGATTTTTCCCAATCGTGATACTTTTTATCGAGTTCTATGTTCAAATTTTCGCGTCGTCTGGTCAGAACATGTATTCTAGATAGTGCGTCGGCTGCAGTATTATCTTTTCCTTTCGTATATTCTATGTCGTATTCATATTCTTCTAATTTTAATCGCCATCTCATCAAGCGTGATGAGGGATCTTTGCAGTTTTGTAGCCATTTTAGCGCTTGGTGATCGGTTCGGATGAGGAATTTCCGCCCTAACAGATATTGTCGGAGGCGTTTCACGGCCCATACTATTGCTAAAAGTTCTTTTTCTGTAGTAGAGTAATTTCGTTCCGGTGGGTTTAGAGTTCGCGAGATATAACAACATGGATGTCCGTCCTGTGATAAGATCGCACCTATAGCTTCGTTACTGGCGTCAGTCGTTAATGTGAATTGTTTTGTAAAGTCTGGGAATTTTAGTACGGGTGATGAACAGAGTTTGTCTTTTAATGTCTGGAATGCTTCCTGGGTCTTATCTGTCCAATGAAATGGTGTCTCCTTTTTTGTAAGTTCGGTCAATGGTTTCGCGATTTTGGAAAAGTTTCTGATGAACTTGCGGTAATAACCTGCTAGTCCTAAGAAAGATTTGATGTCTGTGGGATTACGTGGCTGTTTGAAATTGCTAACGGCTTCTAATTTTTTGGGATTTGGCTTTACACCTTCGGCGGTTACTATATGTCCGAGATATTCTAGTTCTGGTTTGAGAAATTCGCATTTGTCCGGCTGTATTTTGAGTCCGAGTTCGCGTAAGCGTTGCAATACTATCGCGAGGTTGCTATTGTGCTCTTCAATCGACTGTCCGAATATTATAATGTCGTCTAAATATACGAAGCAATGTTTATTTGTGAGTCCTCTTAGCGCGGTATCGATCATGCGTTGAAATATTGCTGGTGCATTCTTTAAACTGAATGGCATTCTATTGTAATGATAGTGTCCTTGTGGTGTGGAGAATGCTGTGTATTTCTTAGAGTCTGTGTCCATTGGGATTTGGTGAAATCCGGAGGATAAATCGAGGGCTGAGAAGAATTTTGCGTTGCCTAATTGGGATAGTATGTCGTCTATGTCGGGTAATGGATATGCGTCTTGGTCAGTTAGTTCGTTCATTTTTCTGAAGTCTATTACAATTCGCCATTTCTGTTTCCCTGAGGCGTCTGCCTTTTTTGGTACTACCCAGACTGGTGAATTGTAAGGAGAATCGGATGGTTCTATGATGTTCTTTTGTAGCATTCCGTCCATTTGTCGTTTGATTTCTTCTTTGTGGCATTCAGGCGGTCGGTAAGATTTTGTGTTAATGATTTTATTTTCTTTTAACGTTATTGTGTGTTTAGCAAGGTTAGTGCATGGTAACAAGTCGGTTTCTAGATTGAATACGTCGAGGTAAAACAGCAATATCTTTTCGATTGGTTCACGGAGAGTTTTTTCTATGTGCGAAAGTCTGATTAAATCTTTAAATGTGGAGACTTGATCGTACGTGTTTGAATTTTCGATAAAATTGGTTATTTTGGCTGGGCACTCACCACCATTGATAAAGCATATCGTAGTCGGTTTTCCTTCCAGGTAGACTGTTTTTGACACTGCTTGTTTTGGAGGTACGTCGTTTTCCTGTTGCAATAAAAGAATGTTATTGTCAAGTTTTAATTCTTGATTTGAGAGATCAAATTTGAATTTAGATAGAGCTGGAAAACCGAGTATGCCGTCTTCTATAATTGGGAAGTTGTCTTCTACTATGAAGAATTCTAGAGTTTTGCCAAATAGTTTTACCAAAGCGTGTTCGTTAGTTTTAAATTTAGTGTGTCCCATAGAGAATTTTTGTTCTTTTGTTATTCTTGGCCGTAATACACATCTTCGTTTGAGTATGTTAATTCCTGCTCCGCTGTCAACGAGGAATTTATGTCGTCGTCCGTCGTACTGTAAAAGTACTGTGGGGAGTTTTCCTGTTGTTGCGTTAATTGGTAAGTCTGGTCTATTAGTTCTTCTGTTTCTTCCTTGTGTGTCTCGAGATTGTGGACTGCTGGTGATCTCGGAAATTGACTGGGTGTTTGAAAATTTCTGCATTGACTAGAGACATGTCCGATCTGGTTGCATTTGAAGCATTTTAATTGAGTCCTTTGGGCAGGTGGTATTTGTTCAGCTTGCCGGAAGTTTCTTGGCATTGGATTAGGTGTTGGAGTTGGTTTTCTAATGATTGGGTTGGGATTATTAGTCGTTGGTCGTCGCTGTTCGGGGAGTCGTAATCGTTCCATTGGTTTTGGTCGTCGATTTCGATCTTCCCTGAAGAATCGCTCAATGTCGGTGGCTTTTCTTTCGGCTTCAAGGATATTGTATGGTGGATTGGCGAGTAGTAATTGTCCTATTTCGGTCTTCAGGCCTCGAATAAAATCGGTTACGGAGTCTCTTAAAATCCTGTCGTTCATAGCTCGTCTAGTAATTTCGTCACAGTATTCGTTCGTTATACTGTATTGTAGCTTATTGAGTGCTCTGCGGAACCTGATGATATAACTTTGCACACTTTCGTCGTGACGCTGTCTCGTTTCGCGTAGCTGGTCTTGTTGTTCTCTAACGGAATCTTGGGTGGCTACGTTTCATCGTAGGGCATCGTACAGGTGTCCGTATTCGTGGATTGGTATATTGCGAATGGCCATTTCGGCTTTACCCGTGATTTTCCCGATTTTGATCATTTTTAGTAATAACGTGGGTTCGCTACACATGGCTCGCATTTCGCGCACTTCGCGTATGAATTCTTCTACTCCGATATCGTCTTCGCCGTTTAATTGTGGAATGCATGCTATCGCGTCTTTGGCCCGTAAGCTTGGAGAGGCGAATTGCGGTAGACGGTCTTCGTAAGAGGGATGGTTGTCTGCTTCTGTTCGAATCGGAACACATGGTGGGGAAGTTCTATCTCTCGTGGCAATAGATTCGTCCACGGTAATAAGAGAGCCTAGTTCTGTAGTAGCGTCGCGTCCCATTTTTAGTTTGGAGATATCTTTGCCTAATAGTTCTATTTCCGCTTTACGCTTCTTATTCTCGCTGTCGAATGTCCGTTGTATCTCTTCTATACGTCGCGTAAGAAGTTCGATTTGCTTTTGTATCGTGTCGAGTATGGTACGAATCGAATTATCCATAGCTCCGTTTGTAGAAACGGTTTCAATAGTTTCGACTTTGTCCTTTCGTGATGTGGACATGATTTTAATCGATCTTATTGCGTTTGAACTATCGTTGCTATTGCACTTTACAGCTCGTGTCAAACTTCTTTTGTGTTTCCGAAAAGAGGTTCCCACGTAACGTGCAGCACGCGGTAACGCGTGAAATATTGTAAAGTACAAGGCTTATTCTTAACATTCTACCGGGACAATACATCGCGTAAATAAATCATTCCAACGAGATGGGCGTGCAAATAAATTCCATTGATAATTCTAGCTTAATATTATTCGAATAAAATTCGAATGATAGAACCACTAATTTTTTGTTCCATCTGATTTATTTTTCAGATATTAATATTGGCAAATATTGTCGTTTTTTAATTCAGACGCTACTTAAACTAAAATTTAACTTTCACTTTTTAATCATTTTTATCGAAAGGATGAGAATTTAAAGAAATCTTAATTTATGCTGTCTGGCTAATTCCCATAACGTCGTTAGCGCTCGACGAGAAATAAAGTAAGAGAGAAATAATTACCGTCTTAATTTTTGTACTTTGTACTGTGAAAGTGTGAAGTGAAATTTCAATTTGAATAAATTACGCAAGCTACCAAGGACATTATTTATCGAAAACAACAGCGTTTCCTTCAATCCAAACATAATCTATTCTGACTCGAGACAAAATCCGGATAATCGCACGGTTCTTTTCGATCTTTCAAAGATCTCTTTCTTCAGAGCTGTCTGAGATAAACGAGACACTTTAGAAGGTGATTCTCCAGAAATTGTCACGCTGTTAAGGTTTGTCGTTTAACGGAGTTTATAATATGATTGAGACGAAACATGCTAGTTTTTTAATTCAACTATATAATTTTATTGCGTCTATTTGATCGTACTAAATGGGTTTTCGAAGAAAGAACAATTTTTGGAACTGTCGGAGTTTATATTTTCAACAACGAAGAACGATATCGTAAATTCAAGAGTTTTCGAGGAACAAGAAGCGAATAAATATTCGGATATTTCTGGGACATTATTCGAGAGTAATATTCAATACAATTTATAATAGTTACTCTTTCGTTTGCAAATTTTTCTGCTAGAATAAAAATATCTTTCGACCTATTTAATTTTGCTTGTGAAATGAACGAAAAGAAGTGTGTTAGAAGCAACTTTCTTCATACTTTTCATTGTTTGCATACAATGGAAAGGAAAATATTTGAGTTTGGAAAGATAATAATCCTCTTTAAGAACTCACTAATCCAATAACACGAAGCAAAATAATAATTTTAGATATTTTAAAATTCAAGGATTTTTCACTTATCAAATTTTTAATCTTTCTATTGTTAGGATTCGCATTTAATTTTTGCATTGCCTTTTTAAAACGAGTAAAACGCAATCGAGATAAAAGAATTAATTACGCTCATTCGAACAATTTTCGAAAATTACTATCGGCATAAAATAACGTTGTATCTTGAAATTTCCCGTTGAAAAATCGCAGAATCGTGTTCGTTTAATAAATTGTCCAAAGTTCAGACGATTATTTGCGTAGCTTCGATAATTACTGTTCGAAGGGACGCCAATATCAATATAACAAAGCTTGTTTTTCGGTGTGGCGTCAATCGAGGAGGCGCGTCGAACCGGAAATTAATCGACGCCGTTGCGTACTAGCGGTAACTAATACAGCGACAATTAATCACTTGACAGCTGTAATCCCTGGTATCGATACATCCGTGACCTGACCTCATCCATAAATTACAGTTCTCTGTATTGTGCGTCTTTTCTCTCGATTCAAAACTGAAAAAAATTGTAATCAGAGATCAACGTATCCTTTGTTAGATTTCCTTTTGCTGATTCGACGAAAGGGACAATTAATGGAGTGCATGATCTCCAATAAAATCGAATACAGGAATGAAAATGGACTACTCGTAGGCAGACAGAATCACAATTAGATTTACAGGTTTACAGTTGTCACAGGTACGTTTATAGTTATCGTTTTCAGGAACATTGTGTGTAATACTTGTTCGCCGCGTTACGTCTGGGTCAAAGATGTTTCACAGATAATTCTCTATTCACGATGTATCAATGGATCGTTTGGAATTTGCCAAGTAGCTGTTAATTTCAATGAAATTATTCTTTGTAAATTTCGAACGGAAGTAAATATGCCGGTATCCGACGGTTTTGTGAGAATATCTCGTTATCGAATATAATATAAATTATATTCAATGTTACAGTTTTGGAAAAACAGGTCTCAATTATTTATTACGTGATGTACGTACAATGTTACTGCTTTATCGTTAAACAAGAAAAGAAAAAATGTATAAGAGTTTATTTGTTATGGCTTAATATTTCTGTCGTATCAGCAGATGCTTCTTCCCGTATTAAAGTCTTATCGTACATGAAAATCTCAATCTCACGCACGATATTACAAGGTCTGGATCGCAATACGTTACGAGTTATTCTTAGTTATTCTTACGAGACGATGTCTCACGCGCCTCGCTCGTTCGTTCTTCCGGTTTCAATGCATTCACCAGCTAAACGCGTGGAAGGTGTCAAAAAGGAGATGAGAGCTCGGACTCAGGGCTCAGGAGAGCACAACTGGAGGGGGGAAACAAAGACTCTGTCCCCTGTTACTTCCTTTATCTTGAGGGCAACGTCACCCCCTTTGACCCCCGCTTTCAGTTCGACGAGGATATCCTCTTCCGTTTAATACCCGTGCTCTCGCACAGCACCTCCTTCGTTACCATAGGCTCCTTATAGGTCTGGAGACATTCCTTACCCTCCCGGACATTCACCAAGAGGGCCTATTTCGAATTCTAGGCAACCGCTCCCTCCGGCCTTCGTTAACCGGTGGCCTCCTTTCCTCGTTGTTTCCCCTCTCTCTCGCCCGTCTCTTTTCTTTTCTACCCATTTGAACAATCCATTCGCCTCCAGAGTCGTAGGTTTCTCTATCCCTGGGGTCAACTTCGCCCCTCTTCCACATACGAAGGATCGCTTCACTTCGCCCTTTTCATCCCATCGGCCTTCGTGTCCTCAAGCGACGACACAGTTTTCCTTTTGTTACTCTGTTCAAACTTGTTTCACACGTCCCCGTTTCTTTTTCCAAAATAGACCATTGGAGGGGATGTTTGTGTAGAGATGTTAACCTCAACGGTCCTTTCAACCTGTCTCCTACCTTTACGACACTTCTTATTTCATAATTTCTTTTTATTTACAAGTACTTTACAATCAATTCTCGCATTGAGAATTTTGAGTAAGTTTCTTTGGCGTGGCGCAGTGGTTGTTGACTATTATGATATATCTATTACTACATTTTGTTATTTCTTCTCTGACTGTGGATATCTTGAGGTCGCGATGTATTGCTTCGTTGGTAACATACCAGGGTGCATCTATTAGGGATCTTAGAGTTTTCGATTGGAAGCGTTAAAGTATTTCAATGTTGAAATTACTTGCTGTTCCCCATAGTTGGATTCCGCATAATCCGATAGAGTGTAATTTTGTTCTGCGTGCTTAGGTTGGAACGTCGACCAATGAACCAGTAGAATTTTTTAAGCTTAGCCTTGAGTTGCTTCGATTGGTCTATGATGTGTTGTTTCCATGTTAATCTCCTGTCCAGAGTCATGCCCAGGTATCTGACTGAATCCTTGTTAGGAATTGTTATATTGTTAATGGTCACCTGAGGGCAGGTTTGTTTTCGCAGCGTTAAACTGTTTCGCTGTTATATTAGAAACAAAACGTGATTTTCCAGTCTTCCTTGATGTTTTCCTTAGCAGAAGTTTGGTTAACTAATTTTATGAAACAGTATTTTGAATTATCCCTTCGTGTAGCAAAATCCGCTTCAGTCGCACGAGCCATGGAACTTAACAAGGTCAATGTTGGTAAATTTTTTCATCCGTTTCATGACCTTGTAGACAAGCATAAATTTCGATCATATAAGACTTTTGATAGAATTTTAATCTCGAAATTAAGATTAATAATCTGTGGAAGACACAATGTTTGTATTGAAATAATATAATGTGATATTTATTAAACAAACAGTAAATATAAGTACAGTAAATATAGATAAACGCTGTGAATGTTGACAGTTGGCTAGTTATTCTCAGACTGACTTAGTAACCGATGGCCCCTGAGAAGATTTCGAACCCCCATTCTCTATGCAATAATGAGTGTGATGAGTGTGGATGTTTTTGTGGCTGCACGTGTCACGGAACCTTCTAGTGGCTTCGCGATACAGAGCGCTATGCCATCAAAGCGCGACACCGACGTGCCGAATGTTCCATCCATGTCCTTATGCTTCTTCCGCCGAATTCTCGGAAGACCCTGCACGCGCTAGCAGCCGCGGTACATCTAACGAACCAGCGCTAGTGGGGATAGCGCTGGGCAACGAAGGGAAGAATCCGTTCGAATAATCACCTCTTCTGTATGCGATTAATATCGTTGTATTCCAACAATTTTTAACGTCGACGTGACAGGTATCACGATAGTACAAAAAAAGCGATTTCAAATTATCGGTTTTAAAGGTAGAAGACAGGTTGGTACAATCAGTTAGCGACAAAAGAAGACAGCTTTCCATAGCTGTCATCTGCGTTACTGTCTCGGGAAATTATGTTCCTTTGTTATAAATTTTTCCGAGAGTTTGGATAGTAAAATAACTGGACCAACGATTCTATCATTTAATATTCCTATTCGAGTATTTGCTAGAAATTACGTTTGGGGATTTGATTCTTAACACGTCTGGATTTTCACTTGCCGAGAAATATTCATTCTGCATATCCACCGTTCCATATTTACTGAACGAGCCCTTGTCCGTAAATAATATTTTCGCAGGAAAATTACAGTTCCACTAAATTTTGCGAGACATCCATCTGTAAAATTCTCTCTTCTCGGGAAATTTTCCGCACTCAATTCTTGAACTTTTCGAAAACTGTACGGTAAGCTTTTTTTTCTTCAATGCTATGCATATGGTTGTTAATATCTTCTTCTGCAGCATAACCCATGTTTAGCGCAGTTGGATTTCACAGGTTTTAATGTACTTGCATCTAATAATTTTTGGTTGATTCTACATAATATACTTGTTCTTTGTACCCTATTCTATTCGGAGATTTTTCACGTAACGCAAGTGCATGTCGGCAAGTGTGTCAAAAGTATGACATTGTACAATAGACTACGAAAAGGTGATGATGTACACTACGACCACAATATACACAATACGCAGTAAGTGCATTACACACGCATTAACACGCACTGCACACAATACACACAATACAACTCGCTCAACAATAATTGCTACATTCGCGTGGACTTTAAATAACACATAAAACGAATCAAAAATAAAACAGTTTAAAAAAGTGAAAATTAAAAAGGTCTAACAATATCTACAAAAATTAAAAAAATTCGTGGTTGTATGGTACAGAATAGCTACCATCAGCTGCAACAGCATTATTTGTGTTTGTTTGGCTGCTTTCATTCGATATGTTTGTTGTCTTCGCATGAAAATAATGTTTTGTACAAATGATCTACATGCTTCGGTCTCCCTTGCCCAGATCGCATTCGGGTTTTTAATTGCTGGAATCAGTTTTATTGGGTTTTTCTCGTTATTTGAGTTCTTCTCGAAAGCCCGTTTCGTAGCTTCCCACAGTGAGTAATTGATTTCCTCGTGGGGTGGAAATGAGTCTAGATATTTCGAGAATTCCATGTCATTGTTATCCTTTATAGCCTTTTTGACGTTTCTGTTATTTCGCTCAGTACTTTCTTATTTCCTGATATTTCGTGTTTCTGCCAAATCGCTTTTGCTACCTTCTCACATTTAATTTTTTCGAGAATTTCATTCGGTATTCATTTGTTTTGTCTGGTTGTTGATTTGTAATTCGTGGTTGCTTCCACTACTTGTGCGAGTTCTGATAAATGCTCACTCAACTTCATCTGGTGTCTTGTTATTACTAGTACATTGCCTAAGATTGCAGCTATCCCTCATTCTATTCCTCTTCGGCCTTTCAGATCTCTTTGGCCTGGGGGAAGCCATGGATATGGACTTAGTAAAGTAAATTCATGCGGCTCCTCCAGACCAACTTGGGGCGATCGAAACGGGCACAAGACCTGCTCTTCCAGACCATACGAGAGAGCAGGGTTTTTCTGGCAGTGGTAGCCGAGCCCTATTGTATACTAGACACCCCTAACTGGGTCGCAGACCTGGACGGCTTAGTTGCTATGACGTGGAAGTCAGCACCGGGCACATCCGCCGCAGGGATCCTGCTCGAGCAGGGCAAGGGGTATGCCGCGATCGAGTGGTCTGGGATGGTAGTGGTGGGCATATATGTTTCCCTGAACAGTGGCCTGGTCGCGTTTGAGTAGTTTCTGGATGTGTTTGGCGATTGCGTGAGACGATACCTTTCACGTCAGGTCCTCATCCTTTACTAGCGTTCACTAGGAACTAGCGTTCACTAGGAACTAGCGTTCACTAGGAACTAGCGTTCCTAGACTTTAACGCTCACTCCTCGCAATGGGGGAACGCAGGGACAGATGCTCGGGGGCCGGGTGCTGTCAGACTGGGCTGCGGGCCTCGGGCTCCTCTTACGTAACAGAGGCTCCACCAGCACATGCGTGGCATGGAGAGGGTGTTCCGTCGTCGATATTACATGGGGTACCCCCAATGCCTTCCGGCGGGTCTCAGGCTGGATAGTAGCCGAAGGGGTTGAGGCTCTCGCAGTCCACCTGTATATATTCATCGAGGTCGGCCCGGAGACAATGCCCGGAGATAATTAGGGAAATGGAACGCTCCCGCCCGCCACCAAGATGGCGCCTCAAGTATAGAGACAACGAGATGCTCCAGGCAGCAGCCATTGACGCGGCCTGGAACTGGGACGCCCGTACAGAGAAGACAAACGTGGATGAGGAGGCGGAGAACCTTCGCCGAGACATGAAAGCGGCATGTGATGCGTCATAGACTGGCGGATCCTGGAGATCGCAGAGCTACGGACGAGGTGCATTCGGGCCCGCAGGCGGTTCTAGAGAGCCCGCCGTCGGCGGCTTCATGACGAGAACGAGATCTACTTTTGAGTCTGTACGATAAATTGTTTTACTAATAGTGAATAGAGAAGGAGTCTTCTAACACTCCATACATCTATGGTACCACGGGGATCGAGTGTTAGCCCGGAGGGAGTAGCGACCCCTCCGCTCGGCCAATTATGGGTTTGGACTCGTGGTGGCAGTGGTTGATGGCCAAGATGCTGGCAAGAGGGCCGATTTAAGGGGTAATGGCTCGCCCCGAATGGCTTTCGGCGGGTGAGCAGCGTCCCACCTGTTCCGGAACCGTTCTGGTGAGACGGTAGGGCTTAGAAATGCCCCGGTTCACCTGTGTGGAGCGACAGCCCCTGCAGGCTTAGCTAAACAAGGTAGCAAGGCACTGGGTGCCTTGTGCGCTGGTTGGGCGTATCCCAAACCCCTATGGCCCTAGGGGGCTCGGGTTCTGTATAGCGCAAGTCGTCGCCAAGGAAAGCACCCGTTATCTAAGAAAGACAATACTCCATACATCTACCGATGTTGATGGGTTATTATTAATTATTATTAGCCATAGGTATATAGGGGGGAAACATTTGCGTGCTTTTACTCATTGGCGTTTACTGGAGAACTAAGTCCTTGCTTGTACAGTGTTAAGAGTACGAGGTTCTGACCTATCAGACCTGGACAGGCACCTTGGCCGATATCACACGGATGCTTGCATCCAGTGGGGATGTCAATATTGTGAAAGGAGTTTCCCAAAGCTCCATGGGGCAAAATGCCACATTCCAAAGTGTTGTGGCACTGGTCAAAGGAAAGAAGGAGCGTACAAATGCGAATCTTGCCCCATGAGCTTCTGGACTCAGAGAGGATTCTCTACCCACGAACGGCATGCGCACCCTGCCATGAGAAATGAAAAAAGAAGGAGAACGGGCTCCCCACAATCGAAAACATGGACTGTAGAAGAGGTAACTCTCTTGTGAGAGCTCGATGAAATTTATAAGAGTAAAAAATTGCCTAATGTTGAAATTAGCAAAGTCCTCACTAACAGGACAGTTGAACAAATAAAATACAAGAGAAAGATATTAAAAATAGCTAGTGAGAATACAAGTCCTCAAGAGGTTGCTGAGGAGACTGAGGGAGGGTGCGATCCCGTTAATTCAGGCAATGCGCGGACATGCGTTGAGCCTGTAACTAGCGGGGAAACATATAATGAGGAGTCTACCCATCAGTAGAGACTCCTAGAGTGGAGTGGAGACAGCTAGAGTACGAAATAGAGAGGTGCCCCCGTCGTTGAAGGAGGTTAACGCTCGGTTAACAGATATTTGGGAAAAATACAAGGAAAATAAAGAGGCCCTAACAAATAATTTAAATGAATTTATTTACACATTCCTATATGGAGCGCTAGAGAATGTTACGCCGCGCGACCCTCTACCTGGACCAGGTCATACGCCGCGGGCCAGACGGACGCCAGGTGTCCACTCATCCTTACGGCGGACCCTCATTAAGCTTAAGGGCCCATCATAAATCCCAGAAGTTGCAATCTAAGGTCCTTCCTAAAGCACTTTATAACGCCTATTGTTTACTACGGCTTGACAAGGGAAAGTTAGTTTTTCCCACTTGCGATGCTCCTACTAACAACCTTCTATCGAAGGCCGTTAAGGCCTTCCTAATACAACCAGCAACAATGCATATTACCCTCACTCTCCTGCCCCAGCTTTCCTCCGACATAGCATCGTCGCTGTGCCTCACTCTTCCTACTACATCAAGCGGGTCAGGACATTCACTCTTCCTAAGACAGCACGCGGGTCAGGACGTCTACTGCTCCTACGACTTCAGGAGAATCAACTCTACTTATTTTACAAGTCAAGTAACTGAACTCCAGTTCAGACATCAGAGCAAGCCAGTCTACCTCCAGGATCCACGCAAGTCAGTCAGTCAACAAGGCGAATATAGTCAGGTCGTATTCATCCGTATTGTATATTCATCTTGTATCACATCAAGTTGTTTGGATTGTATAAATATACGCAACCTGTTAACCGCAGCGTTGTCCACTATTTAACTACCCTTATTATCCCAAAAGAAATAAGGGATCGCACGATTCGT
Organism: Bombus hypnorum; assembly: GCA_911387925.2. Lineage (NCBI taxonomy): Eukaryota > Metazoa > Arthropoda > Insecta > Hymenoptera > Apidae > Bombus > Bombus hypnorum. Next base: position 784,757 of record CAJVQY020000002.1, read on the forward strand.
GGCGTCGATCAGTCAATCGTAACGGGAATTTACGCCTCCCGTTGACGCGCTTCTTCGAGATCGCGTCTCCCCGCGAACGTACGAAAATACAGAGAATGTTAATATTAAAAATGACAAAAACAAAAGTAATTCAAAATCCCAAAATGGAAGATATAATAATAATAATAATAATAATAGAAATAAAAGGAAGAAACACTCCTACGCACGTTGCCAGGAGTTGTTTAAGGAATGTCTATGAAAGTTAGCCGACGTTGTCGTTAACAACGATCGTGCATGCCTGGAACCAACCAGGCAGCCACCGGAAGAGAGTGAAGTGAGGACGCTCTATGAAGATTTATGGGGTCGGGCAGAACTAACCAATCCCTCAATCCCAGGAAGTAGAGCTTCTGAGCTGGTAATAAACGAACTGTATCTGCCGATAATCGCCGAGGATGTGAGCGAGAAACTTAATAAAATTAGGAAAAAGGCTGCGGCAGGACCGGATGGATTTCAAAAAGAACATTTAATGATATCTGGACTGCCCGCAATACTAGCTAAAATTTATAATATATTAATTTATGGTTTTTATTTTCCGACAGTATGACAGGAAAATAGGACTACACCAATTCCAAAAGCAAAGAAACCAAGCAAGCAGGTGGAGAATTGTAGGCCTATAACAATAGGCCCCATTCTCGGCCGAATTTTCTTCTCCATTCTCGACAGAAGGATGAGAAAAGATATTGTGCAAAATTTAAGGCAAAAAGGTTTTACATCTGAAAATGGATGTAAAATAAACATCGATCTATTGAACGTTGCCTTAAATTATAGTAAAAGAAATAACGGCGGTATATTCACAATTGTGGATATCTCCATGGCATTTGACACAATACTCCATTCTGCGTTAAACCCTTGCCTGGCAAGGAAGGGTGTGCCGACCCCTATTATTAACTTAATCGAGAATATATATGTCGGATTAGTCGGGTTTGTCGGGTTGGCGCTGGTTCTTGGGGCGCGTTGTGTATCTTCTTTAGAACTTGCCATAGTAGTTGTTTAAAGGTATGTATTTTCAGTTGTATGTACAGGAGTTGTTTAACAGGGTTTAACAATTTAACGCTCAACGTTCTCGGGTTCAAACGAATCCGCGGTCAACGGGATAACTTTGCACAATTGGGAATGCGTAGAGTCTCAAACGACGTTTTCTGTGACGTACGGTTTCTTTCAGACTGACTGTCTGACGTTGTGTATAAACTCTCCAAGGTGATCATAAGAATAAAAGACTGGCACGATCACACTTGTCATTTGCGTATTGATCGGGGTTGTCAAAACGTTCATCCCGCGACCGCGGCTACGTTCGGTGACCAATTGTGTCACCTCGACCCCAAGCCCGCTGTAATAACACTATAATGTACAACTTTAACAAACAGTCTAGATCGAAGCATTGGGATTCTTCCCAAAATTCCAAAAGAAAGGCTCTCTATGCCTACATCTCCGACATATATAAAGAGGGCAAGACAAAAATAAAAGCCAACAATAATGTAGGGGTCGAGATCGAGATCCTTAGAGGAGTTAAGCAGGGTGACCCTCTGTCGCCACTGCTATTCAACTTATGCCTAGAACCGCTGCTGGAAATGATTGAGGAGCAAACCAGTGGCATCATTGTCAGTTGCGAAAGAAAAATATCAATCCTGGCTTTCGCTGACGACATTGTTCTACTTGGTGAAGGTGAGAGGGAGGCACAACGCCAAATGGATATGCTTCATGAATATCTGAAGGGCCTGGGGATGAACATATCTGGTGAGAAGAGCCAAACGTTCCACGTGGTCGCCAAAAAGGACACCTGGTTCATAAAAGAACCGCGAATTAGGCTCGAAAATATCAACATACCAACGGTTGACCCAGATGCGGCCTTCAGGTATTTAAGCGCCAAAATGGGGCCTTGGAAGGATATCCATTGTAGCATCATAGTGCCAGAAATTCTGAGCATGGTCAGAAGAGTTAGAAAACTCTCTCTGAAGCCATGCTAGAAAATTGAGTTAATTACGAAGTACATCTTCCCTCGATATATTTACCATTTCCTTATAAATCCACCAAGTGACAGTTTCTTAAAATTATTGGACAGTAGTTAGGCAGGAAATAAAGGCCATATTACATCTTGTGCCTTCGACAGCCACTGGTTTCTTTTATGCTCCAAAAGCAAAAGGGGGTTTAGGGCTACCGAGACTTGGACATATTATCAAACTCGGTACCGTAAATAGCGCATTAAACAATAAGAATTCAGTCGATCCAGCGGTATCTAGCTTGATCAATGAAGAAAACGACAGGAAGCTAAAGGAAATCGCAAACTCTCTAAGGATCAATTGGTCGGCCACTTCCGAAGAGGTAGAAAAAGCTAGAAAGCGACTAAAGAGCGGACATATGAAACAATGGCAAGAATTGAGAAGTCAGGGACATGGAGTTAATGACTTCTCAAAGAGTAAAACTGGCAACGTGTGGCTCGAAGAGTATAATCTGTTCAAGCCCTCGAAATTCATCGATGGCGTAAGACTTAGGACAAACACCTTTGGGACACGGACTGTATTGGCACGGATCGGCAAAAGAATTGATGTAACCTCAAGTGGGCGCCTCGACTTGGGCACCTCGACTTGGGCGCCTATGAAAGTTTCCTCCACGAAAAAAAGAGAAAAAAAAAGATTAAAACACTAGAAAATATTATGTAAATACCCTATATATAGCATAACAGTTCAATGCTAATATAAACTATAAGTATTAATTAATTGATTATTATTATTATTATCAATATTAATGCAGGTTATTACTACAGTTTAATAGCATAATTGTGAATGTCTCTAAAAATGTAATATCCATATTACGTTGTTTTGACATTAAAATTTAGTATTTATCTTACATAGTATTTTGCGTGTTAAAGATATGTATAACACAATTCTTTTTTATAACAGTTTGTATAATGTACATGTAGCATTAAATACATTAATTAATCACAGATATATCAATTTTCTCTAAGTAAGTGCATATTTATCAAATTTATCCTGCATGCACTTTATATATGTCGGAGATGAAAGGACACCGGGACCTTCCTTCGGAATTCTTCGGAAAACCCCCAATATTTTGCCTCTATAACTTAACTGGATTATAATTGTCTGAGATTTGTGATAAGGAGCTTGGGCGCGAGGCGACGATCAGACGCCGAACGTAGCCGCAGACACGGGATGAACACTTTGTCTAACAAAGGTATGGAGTAATTCTATAATAGCTCTCCTTAAAAGAAATATTCGTGGCGGCACGCGACAGTAAACATTCCAACGGTTTCGGTCCCGTGGCTCGCCACATGCAGACCCTATTCTTCGAGTAAGATGATTGCCAGATGTCGATGCGTCTCCGCAGTACATGTTCAGCTAGCCCGAGTGCCGTTATAAACACTAAGATCTAGTTACCTAAAGTCCTTCAAACAGACAAACAGTTTTTGTCTCAAATACGGGAAGATAGGGGAGATCTATTTTTTCAACGGACGACGTCTTCCACTAGCATCTTTCCTTCGAGGGCGGCTAACATCTTTTTCTAACCACCGATATGGAGATTGACCAATTAGCAACAATGTCAATTTCCCTTACTCGGAAAGTCATTCTCTCTTGCGATCTCATAGACGAAAAGAGTAACGCCTTACGATCAGTGAATTTTATGCGTTTTATTAACAAAGAGTCCGACTTAGATTTTGTGAACACGTACATCTATCATCCCGTTGACTGCGGATTCGTTATCGCACCTAAGGCCATTGTTACTAGTGTCGCGAGCGCCTAATCGCCGTGGTTGATTGTCATATCTGTGTTATCCATACTTGTGTTAATAAACCGTACCTTTGTTATACAATAACGATGGCTAATTCCAATGAGGATACATCTAACATCCTCAACCCTATCCACAATGCCACCCCGACATATATATGTATATCTTGCATAGCACCGTGCATATTTACTGTATATTGTAATGCATAAACTTCTGCAACCTAACAAGGAGAGGTCACAGTCGTTTGGACATCGGTTCTTACAAGAATTTTGCTTATAAATCTAGGACAAAAATAAACCGATCCATATTCTGATGTTTTAGTCAATACCCATTATTTGGGAAGGTATTAAATATAATCAGTCCATATTGCGAAAACAATAAGTTCTATGGAGGACTTGTGTTTCGACCACTCGCGGAGAGACGCGATCGCGAGGAAGCACGCCAACGGGAGTCGTAAATTCCCGTTACGATTAGATGTAATCGACGCCACGAAATGGACGATCCCCTATTTCGATTAGGTAAATAGAGGTGGTTTGATTGAATATGACACTGATGTAATAAGTTAGAAAGCACCGTTTATTCCAACAACTTTGTGAAGATGATAGTTACTCTGTTGCGTGTGTATAAGATAAGTAATTGACTGATCTTCGGGTGTAGACCCGGTCGAAGGATGTTGGCTGTATGAAAGATGGAAAATCAGTGAAGTTCGGTGGTGATGCTGTAGCGGAGGAAAGCTAAGGATGGGTGTGTCTAGTGCACGGGACCATCGGATTTGTTGGTGACGATTTGGCTAAAAGGGTGAGGGAAATAGGCTTCGTTGTTAATTGGTTATTTGCTATGGTGGTGGGTGAAGAAGGATGCTAACCGCGCTCGAGATAGAGTCGCTAGTGGGAGACCTAATACGTGAGAAAAGGCGACTTTCCCGTGTCAACCCGTGGTGGACAATAAACTTTAGGAAACAATTGAGCGAAAGAATATATGTTCGGTCTGAAGGACTTTGACTAGGAAATTCCTGAGATTTATGGAGGGTACTTGAGGCTATTGAGGGTACGTAGGAAGGATCCGAAGACATCTGGCTGCCATCTTGCCCGCGGTGTGTGGCCTGGTTTAGGTAGAGTGTTGCGCGACGCAACATCCTCCCCCCGTTGAGAGGGTACCGATCAAAAGTTCTGGAAAGGTAAAATTAATTGGAGCTATCGCCCAAGTCTTCGTCGATTGTTGGTTGTTCGTATTCCGCTGGATCGGGTTGGCTCGGTAGTGTGACGAGCCGCTTGCACCTCGGTCCAGGATGCTTCTTGCCGTATGAACGGCAGCCGTCTGGATGATGCCGTTGTCCCCCTGGCAAACTTGGCGAAACGGCCGAAGGGCCGTTGACTCGAGGGCAAGTTGTCTCCCTCGTAATCTAGATCGCCGTCTTCCTCGTCGTTGCCGAGCGATTTCCAGTTGAAGTTCACGACCCAGGAAGTGTCGTGGATCTTGCTTCTGGAAGTGTCGTTAAACACCTCGGCCCAGGAAGTGTCGTTGAAGGGAACGTCGGTGGTGCTTGATGATGATTCATCAAACACGCTGCGGAATTTTGAGGTTTGGATCTTATCCCTGATTGAACCGTGATGTGGCAGGTAGTCGCTGTTGTCTGAGGGATGATTTGTCTTGGAAATGTGAACGATGTCTGTAGTGGATTGGGAGACTGGCCTCCCCCCGATGACCCGCCCGAATCGCACTCTCTTGTTGATGATCTTTGGTGGAGAGGAAGCGCTGGGCGTCGTGATTGGGACTTGTTTTGCCATTGGAGAGTCTGGTGGCGTCGTTGCAGCCAAGGGTGACTTCAGAGAGAGGTCTGTGGTATGCGATTTGTTCGGTGTGGCGTTCTGTGAACTCGGTAGAGAATCGTGAACGTTCTGTAACAGATTAAAGGAGATTAGTTTCTGAGACAATTTGTCGCCTGGTGAGACCTCCTCTTTCTTCAGGTCCAAAGGCTCGTTGAAGGTGGTCGTCTTTAAGGTGGTTTGCGTTATTGGGTAAGACGGACGAGATGATGCGGACGCGAACTTGGTTGTCGTCAATTCGCGTGTAGGTAACGAACTGCGAGTGTCTGATCTATGTAAGAGCGTGTGATGGCGTTGCCCGCAGATACGGCAAGATCCAGCGGTACAATGTTGAAGCTTGTGTCCTGTTAGCAAGCAATTAGTACACGCAGAGATTTCCTCGGCGGCTAAAATCCGGTCGTCGATGGGCTTCGTCCGAAAGGTGTTGCAGCTCCAAATTTTGTGTGGGCCACGGCAGATTGGACAGAGTGGCGGTGATCGGGACGAGAGGAATGCTTGCCCTCGTGGTTGGCGTGTTGCTCGTGCGGGTTCTATGACCTGACAGCGCTCGTTCAAAAATTTCAAGAAATCCTTGAACGTAGGAAATGGGGTGGATTTTGTCTTGTCCTTCCATATCACGTTGGTCTCCCGGTCCAGCTTAGCGGTACATAGGTACAACAGCAATGCATCTACGGTCGGTTGTCCGATGGCTTCCAAGGCCTTGTAGTGCGATTCTAACGTGGTCGTGTAGGATTGCAAGTCTCGATGTGCGATCCGTGATAAGGGGGCTGCGTCGATTATCTCCTGCAAATGTCTCTCGACGATTTTCGCTGGTCGGTTGTACCTCTGTTCTAATATTTCCCACGCGGGTGCGTAATTAACTGCCGCATTACTTAGCGATGATATAGCGAGAGCAGCTCCATGCGTTAAACAAGAACGGAGATATATTAATCGTTTGCAGTCGTCTATACGAGGGTTATCGTGAACTGTAGAGCGAAATTGATCCGCGAAACCTGGCCAATCTTCATAGGCGCCCGAAAAGGTAGGTAACTGGATTCTCGGTAAATCGACAGGATCCGGCAATGAAAGGTTCGATGGGTTCGTTGTGAGATTTCGGGTGGTCGGCTCTGATTGCTTGTTTGCATTATCAATGATGTCGTACGCGTGTCCGGCGATGGCGTAGAACTTCTGTTGTAGGTCAACGCGGTCCTGCTGTGTTTGACCATCATCCCTATCGTCTAATTCCCATTGACTTTCTTTGAACGCTGTAAATTTTACTTTTATGTCGCTTAGATTACGTTCGATAGCATGTATGCATGTCCCTTTCTCGTAAGTATTGAGTAATGTGCGAAAAGCTTCTAATTCTTTCCTGAATCCTTCTCGTTCCCGTAGCAACTGTCTTTCGCGCTCTTCCTGATTGGAAGCCATGAGGGGTTTTGATAATTTGAGTGAGCTTACCTTGCAGTCGCGGTGCGGACGTCGGTCCGGCTATCGGTTATTGATCGTTGATGTGCGGCAAGAGGTTGAGTATTTGTTTGGCACGGAAGGTGTTCTTTCTCGGAAATGACACCTGTATCATTGAGGCAGAAGTTGTTCCGGCTGCAAGTTGTCGTTTATCACTGTGCAGCGGAGTTTCGTTGACGTGCGCTTCGCGAGGAAGGTGATGCTTCCCGAAGGCGACACGTTTGAAGAGAGGTTGAAGTTGTTGGAACTTGCTATGTTGATGATTGTCCAGCTGCGGCGGGAGGTTGCATGGTTGCGCTCCTCGGAGGTGGTGCACCTGACGTCACTGACTTCGTTGTAGTTATAACGCTTCCGCTGCTGGTTATGATGTAATCACGTGGCACTGTGTGGTCACTGGTGAGTGCACTTTTCACAGACACGAATCCGGCTCGAAGGACCATATGTTTCGACCACTCGCGGAAAGACGCGATCGCGAGGAAGCACGCCAACGGGAGTCGTAAATTCCCGTTACGATTAGATGTAATCGACGCCACGAAATGGTCGATCCCCTATTTCGATTAGGTAAATAGAGGTGGTTTGATTGAATATAACACTGATGTAATAAGTTGTAAAGCACCGTTTATTCCAACAACTTTGTGAAGAGGATAGTTACTCTGTTGCGTGTGTATAAGATAAGTAATTGACTGATCTTCGGGTGTAGACCCGGTCGAAGGATGTTGACTGTATGAAAGATGGAAAATCAGTGAAGTTCGGTGGTGATGCTGTAGCGGAGGAAAGCTAAGGATGGGTGTGTCTAGTGCACGGGACCATCGGATTTGTTGGTGACGATTTGGCTAAAAGGGTGAGGGAAATAGGCTTCGTTGTTAATTGGTTATTTGCTATGGTGGTGGGTGAAGAAGGATGCTAACCGCCCTCGAGATAGAGTCGCTAGTGGGAGACCTAATACGTGAGAAAAGGCGACTTTCCCGTGTCAACCCGTGGTGGACAATAAACTTTAGGAAACAATTGAGCGAAAGAATATCTGTTCGGTCTGAAGGACTTTGACTAGGAAATTCCTGAGATTTATGGAGGGTACTTGAGGCTATTGAGGGTACGTAGGAAGGATCCGAAGACATCTGGCTGCCATCTTGCCCGCGGTGTGTGGCCTGGTTTAGGTAGAGTGTTGCGCGACGCAACAACTTGTGTAGAGGAAGTTTGATCGTGAGATTTATTAGACGTTATTGTTCGTGTCGTAACCGTCGAATATATTTAAAATGATAAATTAGTATACAGATAATGTTCGCTGAGATGCTCGTACAGAGTATAAATCGCAAAGTAAAATTTCTAATTAATACTCAGTAAATACTCGCTAGATAATCGTCCATAACTCGGTAGATAGCTCATTAATACAGAAAGATACTAGATACTCGATACTCGTAATCGCTCGTAAAATACTCGTAAAATACTGAGCTCTATTCTGAATTTCGAATTCGTCTTCGTTCGACGATTGCACGTAGCGGCGACATTGTTTTGCCCGGAGTTTATTTGTCGTTACGTTTCGTGTGTCAAGGCGGTGTCAATGTCCCGAGGCAAAACAACAACATGAGTTGCTCTCGATTCGCATCGTCCTCTAACTCATGTGACGCTACAGTTCTTATCAATTCTTGATTCATGGGGTGGACAAACAGATGCTGCTTACTTTAATAGTACTCTTACAAATGACGATGGAAATTGTATATAAATATCAGAAATTATTCCGCCACATTGTGGTTCCTATTACTATCTCTATGACATTTACTTTTTCCACCAAGTACACTTTCTATGAACAGATTATAAAATTCGCAATTTATAAATATCAAGTGAAATCCCGATAGATGTTAATTAAACAAATGTTACCGTTAATTTTTTATTATTTTATTAAATACTATGAATACTCATACATTTAATTGTTAATTTTCCTATTAATCGAAGATAGGATGCAGCAGTTTATATATTAATAGTATTAGTATTAGTATAGTATTAGTATGTAGCGACACGTGAGTCATAGGACGATTTGAACCGAGAGCGACTCATATTGTTGTACCTGGAAGTATTAACGCTGTTTTGGATTTGCGAAGTTCTGGAATAAACGAACTCCAGACAAAAACAGTATCGTCGTTATGAGTAATCGTCAACCGGAATCAAATACGACCTTCTATAAGTCTGCCGGACAATATAAACAGACGAGCATTCTCTCTAGGATAGTCCAGAAAACGAACCAGTATAGTGAAGAATATAGCTAATTATCACGACGAGTCATACGAACCACAGTTACAACCGACCTACACTATCTCTGTACTTGTACTTGAAGTAATTTCAATACAATTGACTGTTACAAATTTCCACTCGTCTCTTTAATAACTAACACGTTTAATATCACCTCAAGTGTAAGAAGTAAGTAAATATAGTTTTGTTAATATTTCGAAATTTTTTTATATCTATTGTATCCTCTTATCATTATCGTATAAAAATCATAAGTATCACAATGGAAATTTTCAAATTAACCACGACCGAAAGCATGGCAGTGAGATCAAACGTTCAAATCCTTCTCACAGCTTCTTTTTCGAATACGGTGATATTGTGTTTCATAAATTTTTATCACAATATGTTACGATTCATAGAAAATACTATTTGAGCGTTTTACGCCAATTGTACGAAGCAATTCGAAGGATTTGTGAAACGATCACTCGTAGAAATTGTACTACTATAACACTTCAGCTTATGCGTCACTACTGACTCGGGAGTTTCTCGCAAAAATAACATTTATAGTCACCATATTCACCTGATCGGTGTTATTCTCCAGAATGACAAAATAAAACAAAAGTCGTTATGCGAACTATGCACAATAAAAGGAAGTGCTTTCAGAAATGTGTTTATTACTGAAAGACCCGCTGGCAAAAATATAGCGTATTCTGTTGAGGTTGACTGATAGAAGAACGAGTGAATGAATTTGTAATAGAAAAATATATTGAAATAAATAAAGGTATAAGTATAATGTATAAGTATATGTTTATGCTGATTCAGATCCTTACTCTCTTAGTGTTACAATACAATAGTATCGATAGGGAGCACGTTCATTTATAGCAAAAGAACATTACCGAAAACGTTAACCTTATAGCTTTAGCGAAAGGCTACAAGGAACCTAAATAGAAATCTGTTTATTATTTCCTTTGTTCCTAGACCTTGTAACCCAAAACAAATGTATATTCAAGGGTACAACAATATGGACCTCTCCTTATTTAGAATAATTTTTATTGAAGTGGTCACCACTTCTAAGAAAACTCTACATCTGGTCGTTTTAGTTTTCTCATGTACTGAAGCCATCGACAGCATATAGACAAAAGACTGGGACAAAGGTAGACCATAAACAGCAGACAGGCGATGATGGCTTCGGAGTATTCAGTTATAGGGTAACACTGTTAGCGTGCGGATCTGGACCAGCTCAAATTATATTCCCACTTGTACTTACACACTTCTGCATTAAAATATATTTTCTACCTTATAATTTATCCACGCGTTTCTCTGTTTATACATCTAGTAGCCTCAACAATTTTGTTTCACTAAATTCTATTTTCTGCGTAATGGAGGTCTCTAGGTCACGAATATACATAAATAAAGATGTAGAGTTTTCCTTGAAGTAGTTACTTCCACATATTGAAAGGGAACAACTTAAATATAGATGAACAAATAAATATTTTCTCAAATAAGGAAACAATTCAACGATATTTTTGATCACGCCTCGTATAAGGCGGGGGGGGGGGGGAGAAAAAGAGGAAAGTAAAAAATGATATGCAGGTTGGTAAAGGTTCAGAAGAAAAGTCTGAGATAAAATGTGATGATTAAGAAAAATATGGGACATGAAACATGTTTTATAAAATATACTATATATATTCTAATTTGGCTTATATATATGATATAAAAAATGTATATTACAAACCATATAGTGTAGAATATAAGTACTAATGTTTAATCTGAGTTTCTGTAATTTTGATAGTTTTGTATTTTTTTATTTTTATATTTTTATATTTTCTATAGTTTTGTACTTTTGTATTTTTAAACGTTTTCTATAATTCTATATTCAAGTAACAGTATAAAAAGAAGAATACGAAGAATATGGAATGGCAACGCTTGTAACGGTACGTGAATGTTACGCGTGCGTAAATAACCAGGAGAGAATGTATAGGAATCGAGGGTTCGTTGGACAAAGAGAACGTTTTTTAGGAATACGTTATATTTATGTAAACTATATACCAAATAATTAAAGAAAAATAAATAAAATCGGACAACTAATTAGTTATCCGAAGAGGAAAAGGAAAACATCTGCTAAACGAAATGCGGATTGCGATGGTTGGCGTTAACAGTTGGGTTGCACATAATCAATTTCAAATTGGAGTTCAAGCGCTAACCGCGACAAGGCCACGGTGATCTTTACTCTTTTCTATACGCAGGCGGCACGTTATAAATAGAGATCTCATTCCGCTGGTCCGATGTTTCTAATTATATTTTTAATACAGGGCTTATCGGATCAAGCAGGATCATGGCCATTTGTAAACATTCATTGGCAAAGGCACGCATTACATCATTTAAATCCGCCATAATAAAAAGGAAACATATGATTACATGCATCTTGGAATAAAGATAATAAAAAAAAGACTCACCATACCAACGTAAGAGAAGGTTTATAATGATTTACTTTAGAGGACAATAGGTTTAGTTGAATAACATGAAAACCATGCAGAAGTTTCTGGAAATCCAAAGACTTTGAGCACCCTAAGAAATTAAGAGAAGTTAGATAAATGGAAAAATTAAAATTGAAACATGATTATTTAATAAAAGTACCGTATTGAATTATATATTTAATACATGCAATTAAGTTAAAATGTTACAATATTTTGTCATTATTTGTTCGAATTTCATCAAATACTTTTAAATAAGAAAATATTGATAAAAACAAATAACTTACAACATTAAAATAAAACATTGTATTATCTTTATAGCGTAATTTATTGATAAATTGTAAATGTATTTATAGCTATAACATTCAGAATTTCGCAAAATATTCTCAGGATATATCTTGCTTCACTTGCTAAAACTTTTTGACGGAATGTCATCTAACATATATGATTAAAGCACACTCTTCTGTTAATCATTGATCAATTAAATTGGTTTTGTTCTTAAAATCTTAACGAATTCCATAATCAATGTTTCAGAATATATAGAAAAAAATAAATTTAATGCGATCTGATCTGCATAAAAAGAGAACATTCTCAAGTTTAAGAATGCAATGTTGTAATATTTTTACATTTATAAAAGAAATGTTGACATATTTAAACAAAATAATCCATCAGCGCTTCACATAGTTTGGATTATTAAGATATAATTTCACTTGATACAATTTTTGGCGGATCAAAAATTTTTACGATTAATGAAGATTTACATTATTGTACATTTGATAATAGTAATAATTGTACAAATAAGTTATGACAAAAAGTAGAAGAGCAAATAAAGGTATAATACTTCAATGCTTGCTTATCATCTATTAATGTTAATACAAATATAGATAGGTTTTAACATATTTTAACGCAATGAAAAATTGTTTGTATATATAAGTAACTATATGCTTTAAAATCTGTGTACCTATATTAGTGGTTTCCTGCCTGTTATTTCATATCTAATACAATTGTATATCTATACTCACAATTTAATTTACGAAATGTAACAGTGATATATGAGCAATATGGATATCATTAACTACTGCTGGAATACATTTGAAACAATCTTGGCGTTCAATCTTCTGATTCCATAAGAATCTATACATATGTCTATACATGGGAGCTACCTTTATTTATTCTGCAACATAAACAAATTGATATTGTAATTTTACTATGAAACTTTACAAGACTATGATATAAAGAGAGCATATAAACATATATATACAGGGTGGTTGGTAACTGGTGGTACAAGCTGAAAAGGGGTGGTTCTACGCGAAAAAAGAAGTCGAAAATATAGAATACAAATTTTTTTTTAATTTTCCATCGAGACAACGATCTACAGTGAGATCCGTTATAACGAGACGTGATAAAGTGCACACGTACCGAGCGAAAATTCAAAGTCGATTTTCTCGAAAACAAAGCCTCAAATGAAAAATTTTTATTCTATATTTTCGACTTCTTCTCTCGCGCAGAATCACCCCCTTCCCGCTTATACCACCAGTTACCAACCACCCTGTATATACATATTTGCAAATATATACAATTTTCATATACATCTGAAATCTATCCCATACCGCTTTATGACTTTAAGCAGTGTTTGAACGTATTTCCTGCTAATATAATATTTACACTGGGATGTCTTCTTATTTTTTTGTGGACAAGATATTTTGTTCTTGTTATATAATATGACGAAGTGTGGTAAAAAGGTACTACGATAATATGGCAAATTTGTAACTTTTAATTAAAAAAATAGGAATAAGAAAATATTTTACAATTAAAAATGAACCTTTGAAACCTATTATCTTCTATCAATAAGGACAGAAATTAAATAAATTTCGTATATCACATCGCAAACTCAACTATGAAAATTGCAAAGTTGATCGTTATCGATCGTCACGTAGGCCTATACCAATAATCACAAATAGGTATTTTATTACTTAATTTTCTTCGGTTCTGTACATATTCCTTGGTAGTTGTGTATTAGTATTAGATAAAAAAGTACGAACCTACCTACACAGTTAATAAAGATATAATTGAATTAAGAACATAAATTCTGTATTTTTTAATACATATTACACGTTTATTTCTCTTATCTACGATCTAGATCTACGTCTAGACCGCCTGGATCTACGATCTTATCTATTTATCTATTATACGTATGGTTCGATATATTTGGTATACAACAATAATATAGGTTAAATTATATAAAACATATCTGTTTCATATTAGAATAACTTCCCGAACCGGCTGGCAGCGGAAACGATCACCACATTCATCGAAAGGAGATTAAAAAGGAAACATCCAGTAGATCTCATAAAGGATACACCCTAACAAGCACGAAGATGGAACCCCATTGGGGGTAGCCACCCACATGTTATATTAGTAAACAGCTATAACATTTTACCAAATGTCCTACTGGACAAATTGTAAAATTTAAAGCAAATAAATAAAAAAAAAAAAAAAAAAATATTAGAATAACTTAAGCAAAATCTTTGGTTATATAACCATATATAAAATATTTACCTTAAATAAATCAATGGTCGGTCAAGTGTTACATCTTTTGTATTTGTACATTCTCTTCTATGAAAATTTAACAGGTTAACTTTATAATTCTTTGTTTAGCATTCATTACTAACTGATATATATGTCCACATTGTAGGCATCCTTCAACCTGACGCACATGTGACCATGTGCGAATCCACAGAACGACTGTGTGCTGCCTCACACAGTACTGCTCGTTGATTGGCTACAATTCGGCAGTACAACATGGTACCTGCGCACATCCTTGCGCGAACATTTAAGAATATAAACGTATAATATTTGTACTTTAAGATTGATTAAATAGATATGTAAGTACAATTTTAACAAGTCGTCTTAACGAAATCTTTATGCACACATCATACATTAAACATGATGCATGCAAAGTATGTATGACATTTAAGATACATGTATATATGTATAGTGAAAAACAGAAGTGTTCGTGCAGTTGGAATGTAGAAATAACAGAAGCAATATTTCCTACATTATTTAAATATATGTAATTGTACAGCATAAGAAACATTTATATAAATAATGTAATTGTATAATAAATGTACACAAACATTGACATTATTTATTGTTAGGGAAAAATCGACATAAATTTCCTCTATATTGTCGCTTGTAATGATCAACTTTATTTCGTTGATTGGTGATTCATCGGCTTATTCTGTTTTTGCCGTGCACACGCGTTTTTGTGGCTTGACGGTGAACTCGACCTAGGCAGTTTTTGCATAAAGGAATGTATGTGTGTGTGTGTGTGTGTGTGTGTTTGCAGAGAATGCCTACATGAAGACAAGAGGGCTTAGTCAGCGAATTCAAGCGGACGTCTCTCTTTACCTGGCAGTTAAGTAATATTTCAATCTCCCGTAATACTCATCCGCTCTATCATACCTATATATACTATGAACAAAATACTGTATCCGGTAGCAACCTACGCATATGTTGCACGGACGCACAACTATAG
Organism: Bombus hypnorum; assembly: GCA_911387925.2. Taxonomy (NCBI): domain Eukaryota; kingdom Metazoa; phylum Arthropoda; class Insecta; order Hymenoptera; family Apidae; genus Bombus; species Bombus hypnorum. Next base: position 800,038 of record CAJVQY020000002.1, read on the forward strand.
GCAGAATTCATTCAAGCGATACCGGCAGTTTTTCGCGAATATCTCGGAAATTAAGCAAGTTCGGTCCTTGTATGGATAGGAAAAGATTGTTCAAAATATATGTTTGCACGACATACGCAAAAATCATCAAAATCGAAGTTTAGTCAGTCTTACTACAGTTTCAGTAAATAATGAACATAGACTAATATCTACGTAACATAGTGTAATTAATATCGCAATCTCGTTATACAAACTTGAACGAACGTATAAAGTGTCAATTTTGAACGATCCTTTAGTTTTACGATTTATTTCTTTTTTCGCTAGCCGAACCGCGGACGTCAATCGACATGCCGGTGGAAGTGTCACACGCTCAAGAAAGGCCACCCGCTCAGAAACAGTAATAAAGTAGACGAAACATCCTGCATGCCATAGCTATCGAAATAATAACAAAACAGCAACTGAATAGCCGCCTCTGGTTCTATATACGTGTAAATATAGTCTTGGCTGTTTAAAACAATGGCTAATTCACTTTACACACACACACACACAAACTCGAATTTGTGAATCGATCCCTGAATTCTCCTAGAATTTGAACTTTATAAATCGATTTTCGCTACGCCATGCCGCTGAAAGTTAACTTACGTATCGTCATAAACGAGAACGCGAAAGGGGAGAAGATAGAGAGTATAGAATTCTATAAGAAGACCAGAAGACGAATTATGCTACATTTTCCCCCCGGAATATCAAACAAAAAGTTACCATCAGCAATTATTCTGTTCAGCACCAGTGAAGAAGGCCGCAAACAGTCTAACCAAAGTAGGCCGGTATAGAAGAAATAAACTTTAGTATAAAACAATTTGAGAGAACTCAAGAAGTAGACTGGATATCAGAGTATGAAAAGAATGCAGAAAATATAAAATAAAAAGTGATGAGGAGAAGGTCAAAGGTTTAAAAAAGTATTTAAAGAAAACAGCAGCAAAATGGTACCAAACAAATCTGCTGAAAGCTGAAGGACACAACTGGGAAGACTGGAAAGACGCATTTCTCAAAACCTTTAACAATAAAGGTTGGTCTGCAATACGATACGCGTACAACTTCAAATACCTTTCAGTTTCGTTCATTGAATATGCCTTAGAGAAAGAACGACTAATATTGGAAGTAAAGAGGAAAATGGATGAAGACGAGAGGATACATTTGATTGTCATTGGATTACCTATCGACATCCAAAATAAAAGCGAGAGAGAAAGTGTACAATCAACAAATGACCTAATGGGAATTTTATGACAATACGAAGACCAGAGAAAAAGGAAAGAAACACAAGGAAGAAAGGTAAACCTGGACAAAAATGCAAACCCACCATCCAAGAAACAACCGTGCACGATCTGTGAAGCACTGAAGTTCCCGGGCCGATTCCACCCAGTGGAATTATGTAGGAACAGAAACAGAAACGCTCAAAAGAAACCCAAACAGGTAAATCCACTGGACCTATTTACATCAGAAAATGAGAAAGCAAGAACACTGCTTAATTAAAATGCCCCGAGAAGTACGAACCACTGATAAAACTGCGAGTTAAGATCAATGATCAAAAAGAGATTGAAGGTGTCTACGACACTGGAGCTAATGCAAGCTTTATTAATCAAAAGATTATTGATCAAATAAAAGCGGACATAACAGAAAACAAGAGTATGTTCAAAACTATCAGTGGAAAGGACTTCACGAGCAGCCGGGCGAGACTAAAAATGAGAATAAATAAAATAGAAAAAGAGATAGACATTTATATAGTACGCAATGATAACTTCACATATGACCTTATCCTAGGGCTAGACGTCATAAGGAAGTTCAAACTAAAACAAGATGAGAATCTGAGAGCCACGCAAAAAGTAAGTGACAAAGAGGAAGAGATAATATCTGATAAGAGAGAAGAAAGAAAGTATAATCAGAACAGAAGAGAGGTAAACATTACCGAAGACATGAAGACAGACAAATGTGTAGACAACCTTTGACATTTAGATAACTCACAAAAGAATGAGGTATTTCAACTTATAGAGAAATACAAAGAAGTATTTGCCAAACACAAATTCGATGTGGGAACGAGAAAATTACAAGAGGCCTCCATAAAGCTAACCGAAAACAGGTACATATCAAAAAAACCATACAGGTGTTCCATTCCAGATCAGAAAGAAATAGAGTTCCAAATCACAAAATTACTGAAACACGATCTCATAGAGGAATCAAGTTCACCATTTTCAGCACCAGTGACACTCGCTTTTAAAAAAGAATCGAATCGGAGAGATAGACTGTGTATCGACTTCCGGGAGATAAACAAAATTGTAGTTCCGGAACCACAACCATTCTCAAGAATAGAAGATATCATAGTCAAAGCGGGACATTGCCGTTTCTTCTCAACGTTTGACATAAATTCAGCATTCTGGTCAATTCCAATAAAAAAAGAGGACCGAGAGAAGACAGCCTTAATAACACAAAACGGACACTGGCAATGGAAATGTTTACCGTTCGGACTGAAAATCTCTCCCGCTATTTTTCAACGAGTGCTTGCAAATATTCCTAGAAGAAATGGACTAATAGGATTCTGCATAAATTATATAAACGACATCCTAGTCTTCTCCGAAACATTCGATCAACATACCAGACACACAGAACAGTTGATGAAGGTTATGGAAAAGGAGGGTTTCCGATTAAAACTGGCCAAATGTAAGCTAGCAGAAAAGTCAATAAAATATCTGGGTCACATCATCGAAAAAGACCGTGTGAGACCAGAGAGAAATAACCTCAAAGCGGTACGAGAATTTGAACGCCCAAGAAACAAGAAAAACGTGAGACAACTATTGGGAAAGATTAATTTTTATTACAAATTTATAGAAGACGCGTGCAAACTCTTGGATCCACTCCACAATTTATTAAGGAAGAATGTAGAATTTATTTGGAACAAAGAATGTGAAAAATCATTTCAAAAGATTAAAGAATACCTCTGTTCAAGCTCAATCCTTTCAATATACGATCAGAAGAAGGAAGTATTTATTTATACGGATGCAAGTGGAAACGGTTTAGGAGCTGTCTTAAAGCAAGCTCGAGACAACGGGATGTTACATCCGGTTGCGTACTTTTCGAGAAAATTGAGACCAACAGAGACAAAGAAGAAAGCAATCCACCTCGAATGTCTGGCTATTAAAGAGGCGATTCAGTACTGGCAACATTGGTTAATCGGTAGATATTTCACTGTTCTTTCAGACCATAAACCGTTAGAATCAATGAGAATCAAAGCAAGAACCGACGAAACTTTAGGAGAACTAATGCACTACCTATCGCAGTATGATTTCATGATCATCTACTCGCCGGGAAAGGACAAAGTAGAAGCAGATGCACTATCCAGGAATCCCGTCTTACAAAGTTTTGAAAATGAAGAAGACGTTCTGAGAGTGGTGAATATTATTACAAAGAAGGACATAATTCAAGATTAGAAAGAAAACGAAAAAAATATTAAAAATACAAGAAACCTCACAAAAAAATCAGAGATATTTTTCAAAAATATTAATGGACGTCAACGTATATTCGTCTCACGAAAATTTGGCGAACACATCACAAAAACGGTTCATGAATTCTTTGGTCACGTTGGAAGGAACCGTATACTAAAGAAAATCCGACCTTTCTACTACTTCAAAAATATGGATCGGATAGTCGACAAATTCTGCAAACAATGCGAAATCTGCATCAAGAATAAAAGCAGAACGAGAAGACCGATTGAATTTATGTCGAAACTAGAACCAGCTAAGAAACCGTTTGAAATAATGTCATTCGATACGGTCGGAGGTTTTTCTAATAACTCACCGAAGAAATTTATGCATATTCTTATTGTCCATTTTTCAAGGGCTGTTTTTGTGTTCACATCAAAAACACAGCGCTCAGACGATATCATATAACTTATAGATTCGACAGGAGAAACCGATTCTATAAGAATGATCCTCGCAGACAGATATCCAGTACTGACATCCAAAGAAATCCAAGAATACGTAAGGAAAAAGAACATCAAACTAATTTTCACTTCGACAGACTGTCCATCCTTGAACGGATTAAACGAAAGGGTAAACCAAACACTAGTAAACAGAATCAGATGCAAAATTAATTCAAACAAAAAAAAGAAAAACTGGACAAAAATCGCAAAAGAAAGTGTGGAAGAATACAATAACACCAGACACAGTGTCACAGGATTTGCTCCGAATTACTTACTGTACGGGAAAAGAATCGAGATCGCCCCTAAGGGAACAATTGAAAATAAGATAGACTTACAAAGAGACAGAGAAGAAGCATTTAAAAACTCAATGAAAAACTTCGAAATTAACAAACAGAAATACGATAAAAAAAGAAGAGAGCATGAATTTAAAATTGGCGATATGGTCTTCACTCACAGTGGGAACAAATTAAATAGAAATAAATTGGAGGAAATCCGGAAAGGGCCTTTCAAAATTCTGAGAAGGATCTCAAATTCTATGTACGAAGTGGATAACGATAATCGTAGACCTGGAGGAAATTTCTTCCACGCGAGTAAACTAATTCCTTATGAAAAGGACAATTAGCGAAGCAATTGTCAACACGGGGAAGTGAGGTGTAAACTCCCTAAGAGTTCAAACGCGGATAAACAAAGGGACTTTCTCTGTTTAGCGGAAAGTGTGGCCTTATTTGTTGTTAAAGACAACCGATTTGCCAAAAGGTCATTTCACAGACGGACGGTCAGAGAAGAAGAAGGATTTCAAGCGTTAGAAATAGACACGATCATAAGAGAGAAATTATTATTTAAAGTATTGAAGATTGACAGAGTAAGAGTGGTAGTTTAGGACGTGGAAAATCGATTCTCGATTTTCAGGTAGACCTTGTACAAAGCTTTGTTATTTATTATTATTTACTGTTATTAATTATCATTAATTGTTTTTTACCTCTGTGTTTTATTTAAGTATTGTTACAATAAACTCGATTTTCAAATTTTCAGAATCGTTCCCTGAATTATCCTAGAATTGAACATTATATATGTCGGGTTACGATTGGAATTTTGGGCGCGTAACAACTCTTCACGTGGATTAGCCATCGTTTCACAAAGCCGAGATTATATTTACACGTATATACAAGTCTATCACAAAGCTTAACAAATAATAAGTCTAATGAATAAGTTTGATGAACAACAAAGTTAGTGAGTAATAGATTATACGAATAATTAAGTTTAACAGTGTATTTTCGTACGTTTGCGGGGAGACGCGATCTCGAAGAAGCGCGCCAACGGGAGTCGTAAATTCCCGTTACGATTGACTAATCGACGTCACGAATCGTACGATCCCTTATTTCTTTTGGAATAATAAGGGTAGTTAAATTGTAGATAACTCTGCGGTTAACAGGTTATATATATTTGTACAATCCAACAACTTGGTGTGATACAAGATGAATAGTTGATATAATTGAATACGGATGAGTACGACCTGACGGTATTCGCCTTGTTGACTGACTGACTTGAATGGATCCTTGATGAAGACTGACTTGAGTGGATCCTGGAGGTAAACTGACTTGAGCTGATATCTGAACTGGAGTCCACTTGCTTGACTTGTAGAATAAGTAGAGTTGATCTCCTGATGTTGCAGGAGAAGTAGTTGACTTTCCTGAAGTCGTAGGAGCAGTAATTGTCCTGACCCGCTTAATGTCGTAAGAAGAGTGAGGCACAGCGACGATGCTATGTTGGAAGAAAGCTAGCGATGGGTGTATCTAGCGCACGGGACCATCGGATTCGTTCATGACGTTTTGGGCAGGAAAGTGAGGGTAATATGTATTGCTGCTGGTTGGATTAGGAAGATCTTAACTGCCCTCGATAGAAGGTTGTTAGTAGGAAGCATCGCACGTGAGAAAAACTAACTTTCCCTTGTCAAGCCGTAATAAACAATTCTCGTTAGAAAGTGATATAGGAAGGATATTTGTTGGGTCTGAGGGACCTTAGATTGCAAATTCTGGGATTTATGATGGGCCCTTAAGCTTAATGAGGTTCCGCCGTAAGGATGAGTGGACATCTGGCGTCCGTCTGGCCCGCGGTGTATGGCCTGGACCAGGTAGAGGGTCGCGCGACGTAACAAACAGATAATAAGCTTAATAAATAATACGATTTACAAATAATAAGTTTAATTAACACTATCAGCAATGTTTTTGTGTTCAAACGAATCCACTGTCACCGGGACAACTCTTTACTGAGCGTAAACTAATCTTAAGCGCAAGAATACGATTGTTGAAAATGCTCGATGTGTCAGTCTCCAAGGCAATCGCAAGCATACCAGCCTTGTGGAGATCTTTCTCGCTGTACGATTGCATTTTGCTTTCTATACTCATTTGGAAGCATCGAGAAGGTTCCAAACGCCGTTGCTAGGCAGTTTCTGCCTGGAGTTTGATTACTAATACAATGTATGTCCCATACCTCGAAACCTCGTGCCGCCATAACCACATTTCTCGAAAAACCTATACAACCACTCCGGACCTCCGCTAAACAAAATATCCATCCCTTGACCGTGGCTACGTTCGGCGACCAATTGTCACCTCGAACCCAATCTCGCTATCGCAAATCTTAACAATTATAACTATGATAAAATGTAGGCTTGAGTACTGGAGGACGTTCCCAGAATTTCCAAGGAAAGGCTTCGGCTTTCCTTTCATCTCCGACATATATATATATATATATGTCTAATTCCGACGGAGGTTCATCAAACACCCACAACCCTATCCTCACCGCCACCCCGACATATATATATATGTCGGAGATGAAAGAACACCGGAGCTTTTGGAATTTTGAATAATAATCCCGCAACATTGTAACCTAGCTGTAATTAAACAATTGTAGTTATTCAATCCGATTTGTAATTGTTCGAGATTTGTGATAATGAGCTTGGGCTCGAGGCGACAGCCAGTCGCCGAACGTAGCCGCGGTCACGGGATGAACGCTTTGTCTAACAAAGATATGGAGTAATTCTATAGCTCTCCTTAAAAGAAATATTCGTGGCGGCACGCGACAGTAAACATTCCAACGGTCTCTGTCCCGTAGCTCGCCACACGCAGACCCTATTCTTCGAGTAAGATGATTGCCAGATGTCGATGCGTCTCCGCAGTACATGTTCAGCTAGCCTGAGGGCCCGTTATAAATCTTAGGATTTAGTTGACTAAAGTCCTTCAAACAAACAGTCTTTGTCCCAGCTACGGGAAGATAGGAGAGACCTATTTTTCAACGAACGGCGTCTCCCACTAGCAACTTTCCCCCGAGGGTGGCTAGCATCTTTTTCTAACCACCGATATGGAGATTGACCAATTAGCAGCAACGCCAATTTCCCTTACTTTCTGAACGAAGGCTTTCCTCGACGAATCCGATGATCTCGTGTCCTTAGACACACCCCATCATAGTTTTCCTCTGCAGCATCATCGCGACGGAGAGTCATTCTCTCGTGAGGTCGTATTAGCGAGTTACTTAGAGTCTGTACGCTCGGTGGATGTTTCACGTTTTAACCAAGAGTCCGACTTAGAATTTGCGAGCACGTTAATCTACCATCCCGTCGACCGCGGATTCGTTATGGAACCTAGGATCATTGTCATTAGTTTCTCGAGTAACTAATTACCGCGGTTACTTGTCCAGTTCTATGATAATCGTACTTGCACTAGTCGATGTCTTCTCTATTGCTTAACGACACGTGTAGACCAAACGAAGATTCGTTTCACGCCCCTAACTCTAATTCTAATGTAAACCCGACATCAGAAGTGGGATCAGTGCCGGTTATAACAGTGCAAGAGCTTATGACCATCGTGCGCGAGTTAATTCAGTCGCTAGTGCAAAATCGAGTGTGGAACCTAACAATTTTCGCCACCGCGTTTTAACCCTGAAACCGCGGGCTTCGACTCCGCTGCACGACGCGCAGCTATCAATCTGATTATGGAGGAAAATCCCTTACAAAGCAGTGCCCTGAATATACTTTCAATAACGAGTATCAAATCGACTTCTACGTATTGGAGGCGCCAACTGGTAGATCAAGCCATCCGGGTGAGTCGTTTCCATTTTACCCCGATTTTGGAGCCGAGTGTTCATTAATTAAAGAACTCGTAGTCTTGAGATTTTCTGGCAAAGGAACGATTGATATAGTAGTAATGCGAGGAATAAGAAATATTTGTACTAAACGTACCTCTCAAATCTTGTTCGTTGCAGGTGTTAATGATTAAAGATAAATTTTTATATCCTCGCTGATAGTTATTTAAGGTATGATGTCGCGATTGATCGTGAGATTTTAAGTCAAGGTTTTAGCGTAATATTACACAAACTAGCCTCGCTATGTGTAAAACGAAAATAATTAATGCCTGTAATAAGACCGCTGAAAACGAGATCGATGTTAATGAAGTTGACAATGAGGTACGTGGTAGTGATAAAAGTCGATTAATTTTCTTTTCGAAGATTCAAAGATTCATCCGTTACGGGTTTCCTACGTACTCGCGTAAATACAGGCCAGTTAGAAGTACAATTAATTGATCCTAACATCACCGTACAAGGAGTCCTAATAGACTTCGCGGGGAGGAGCGCAGAATAGTACGTGAGAGAATAAGCGAATTAATTAGAGCCGAAAATCATAGGGCCTAGTAATTCACCGTTCGCGAGCCCTGTGTTACTCGTGAAGACGAACGATGGTTCAGATAGATGATTGGTAGATTTTCGAGAACTAAATGAAAATACGGTCGCGGATCGGTATCCTTTACCCTTTATTGCGGATCAAGTCGCGAGATTGCCAAAGCGAGATATTTTGTTAGTCTGGACATGGCCAGCGGGTTTCGCCAAATCCCTATTCATTCTAATTCTAGGAAATACACAGCATCGGCTACCCCCGTCGGACGATTTGGACAATAAGTTGTCGCTTTCTTCAAATTCCTATGTGCCCTTGTTCGGTCCATTCGACGTCTTTTAATTGCATGGCATGGTTGCGTGCGCGTCTGGTGTTTCTTTCGGAATCGTTTTTCCGAACCGCGATATTACGCTGACTCCGTCGAAAACGGGGATTCTTGCATTTTCGGACAACCCTAATAATTCTGCAATTAATACTTGTCTGAATATTCTAATATTTGTGTTCTTCCTTGCTGTAATTTTGTAAACCATCAAAGCGTTTACCACGGAGATCCTCGGAAGGAGTCGCATGCCAAGTCATCTGTACCATTTGACCCTTTTTCTAATTGTAGTCACATAAGAAACCATTTGATCGGAGTGATCTGTACCACACTTTCCTTCATTGTATCCAGCAGCGGCTGGCGATTTTAATGTTACGAACAAACGAAACGAGAGATCATTCTTGAGGCAGCCAACGTGCCATTCGTACGTTGTTGTCTATTCGGATGATGTCCTAATTATTGCCGACTCAATAGATCCAGCTCTAAGAGGATTGCACACCGTGTTAGATACCCTCGTAAAAGTCGGAATCTCCTTCAACTTTTCAAAATGTTCTCTTCTAAAGACATCGGTACTCTATTTGGGATATGTAATTCACGACGGAGAACTTCGTTCCAGTCCTGGTAAAATACACGCCTTGAGTTCTTTACCTGCGTCAACGACCGTCACACAGCTCAGGCAGTTCATAGGTTTAACCTTTCATTTCCGAAAAATTCGTCCCTAAAGCTTCACGGGTAACGAAACCCTTGTATGCACGTACTTCCGGTAATAAAAACGCGACTTGGACGGATAGGCATGGAAAAATAAGGCAAAAGGTAATTTCCGTCCTGATCGACGCGTCGGTGTTAATGGTATTTGACCCGAACTATCCGATAGGATTTCATACCGACGCTAGTTCGGATGGACACGAGGCTATTTTAACGCACAAGATTGAAGGTAAAAAGTAGAGTAATAGAATATTACAGTATAAGGAGTAGCCCTGCGGAATCTAGATATCATTCCTATGAACTAGAAACGTTAACGGTTGTAAACGCCGTCGAGCATTTCTGTCATTATCTACACGGACGAGAATTTCTTGTCGTCACCGATTGTAATTCTTTGAAGGCATCCAGTAGTAAAGTAAATTTAAAAGACAAGGTTCACAGGCGATGGGCTTACTTACAAACTTTTACTTTTGACGTTCTGTACCGGAAGGGTAAACGAGTGGCCCACGTAGACTTCTTCTCGCGAAATCCCGTAGACTTGGGTCACCGTACGATCAACGAAGTCATGGAGAGGGAAATCAACCCGACCGAAACCTCCGAAGATTGGCTATTAGCGAAATAACGTCGCGACCCACAAATTTCTGAGATCGTCAACAAATTGCAGAACGAAGAGCTCGCGGAAGACGTCGCGAATACGTACGAGTCACGGTCCGGTACCCTTCATCGTAAAATACAGAGAAAAGACAGAACTCTCTGCTTGCCCATTGTCCCGAGAGGTTTTAGGTGGTCCGTTATTGACCATGTGCAACAGTCAATTATGCACTTAGGTTGGGATAAAACGCTTGAGAAACTGTGCGAGTATAACTGGTTCGAAGGAATGGCGAAGTATGTTCGCGAATTCGTAGAGAACTGTCATGCTTGTCAAGTTTCGAAGGCCAGTTCAGGTAAAATACAAGCTGAATTACATCCTATACCTAAGACCAGCATACCTTGGCATACAGTTCACGTGGACATAACGAACAAACTAAGCGGTAAAAGTGGTTCGAAAGAATATGTCATTGTTTTGCTCGACAGCTTCACTAAATTCGCATATCTGCATCATACTCGTAAAATAGATTCTCCTAGTACCTTTCAAGCACTTAAGTATGCTATATTTTATTCGGCAGTCTTTGCTGGATGATAGCGGATCAAGAGAGGTGTCCTACGGGCAAAGAATTTCAAGATTATTGTCTAGATAGACACATTAAACTCCACTTAATCTCAACCGGTGCGAGTAGGGCCAACGGACAGGTAGAGCGTATCATGGGTACGCTAAAGAACATATTCACGACCATAGAAACGACCGGGCGATCTCGGCTAGACGCGATTGACAAAATACAGTTGGCTTCGAACTGCACCACCAACCGCGTGACTAAATCGAGTCCATTGGAACTATTAATTGGTAGAACAGCAAAGATCCTACGACTCGTTGATACTCGACGGTATTGAAGAAAGAAAAGTAGATATCTCCGATGTAAGGCAGCAGGCAATAGAGAATATAGAAACTAGTGCTAGGTACGACAGAGGTGGATTCGACAAAACCAAAGCTAAAGTAGGTAGGTTTAATCCCGGTGATTTTGCATTACGCAAGAATGAGGAAGTAAACCAAACGAGGTTAGATCCGAAATTCAGGAGTCCATTCCAGATAGCAAAAGTTTTGGAAGGAGATAGATATACTTTAAAAACCTTGGACGGCAAACGATCATATAAGGACAGACATGACAGACTGAGAAAATGCCGGAAAGTTGCGTCCCTGCTGAGTTGGACGTCTGCTGTGATGACAACGATAGTGATAATAACGATGCGAGTACACTGACCTCGGAGGATCATTAATACCACGCCTTTTGTAATATTCCCAGTGGGGCCCTGCGCTATGTCCACCGCGATGTACTGTATTTTCTGATACGTCCACCGAGACAACGAGCGCACGTGTGATATACCCACTTTGATGTTTTGTGTTGTTTTATGATATGTCCACCGCGACATACTGTATTTTCTGATACGTCCACCGCGACGATGAGCACACATGTAATATAACGCGCTATGTCCACCGCGATGTACTGTATTTTCTGATACGTCCACCGAGACAACGAGCGCACGTGTGATATACCCACTTTGATGTTTTGTGTTGTTTTATGATATGTCCACCGCGACATACTGTATTTTCTGATACGTCCACCGCGACGACGAGCACACATGTAATATAACCAACGTAGTGGTATGATCCAACAAACCGAGATTCGTCAGTGTACGAAATCGGAAAATGATCTGTCGTGTCATTACGGTCTGACTGGTAACTCACAGAATGCAACTAGCACTTTGAAGACAAATTAAAACGCTACTAATTTTATTTCTCTTTCATTTCCTTGCTTGTCAAACCTCCGAACAGAATTTTGTTGCCAAACTGGACCCTTGACTTATTTGGAACATTTAGTTGAACGGTAAATAATATCAGTTACGAGTCTAATGTTGGAAAACGCAATATTCTAGTTACACACGAGGACGTGTGATAGTCAGGATGGCCGTGTCGGAGATGAAAGAACACCGGAGCTTTTGGAATTTTGAATAATAATCCCGCAACATTGTAACCTAGCTGTAATTAAACAATTGTAGTTATTCAATCCGATTTGTAATTGTTCGAGATTTGTGATAATGAGCTTGGGCTCGAGGCGACAGCCAGTCGCCGAACGTAGCCGCGGTCACGGGATGAACGCTTTGTCTAACAAAGATATGGAGTAATTCTATAGCTCTCCTTAAAAGAAATATTCGTGGCGGCACGCGACAGTAAACATTCCAACGGTCTCTGTCCCGTAGCTCGCCACACGCAGACCCTATTCTTCGAGTAAGATGATTGCCAGATGTCGATGCGTCTCCGCAGTACATGTTCAGCTAGCCTGAGGGCCCGTTATAAATCTTAGGATTTAGTTGACTAAAGTCCTTCAAACAAACAGTCTTTGTCCCAGCTACGGGAAGATAGGAGAGACCTATTTTTCAACGAACGGCGTCTCCCACTAGCAACTTTCCCCCGAGGGTGGCTAGCATCTTTTTCTAACCACCGATATGGAGATTGACCAATTAGCAGCAACGCCAATTTCCCTTACTTTCTGAACGAAGGCTTTCCTCGACGAATCCGATGATCTCGTGTCCTTAGACACACCCCATCATAGTTTTCCTCTGCAGCATCATCGCGACGGAGAGTCATTCTCTCGTGAGGTCGTATTAGCGAGTTACTTAGAGTCTGTACGCTCGGTGGATGTTTCACGTTTTAACCAAGAGTCCGACTTAGAATTTGCGAGCACGTTAATCTACCATCCCGTCGACCGCGGATTCGTTATGGAACCTAGGATCATTGTCATTAGTTTCTCGAGTAACTAATTACCGCGGTTACTTGTCCAGTTCTATGATAATCGTACTTGCACTAGTCGATGTCTTCTCTATTGCTTAACGACACGTGTAGACCAAACGAAGATTCGTTTCACGCCCCTAACTCTAATTCTAATGTAAACCCGACATATATATATATATATATATAGGGTTGTGGGTGTTTGATGAACCTCCGTCGGAATTAGACATCGTTGCGGTGTAGTGAAGATACGGTTTATTGACACAAGTATGGATAACACAGATTCGACAATCAACACGGCGGTTAGGCGTTCGCGACACTTGTGACGATGAACTTAGGTTCGATACGAATCCGCGGCTAACGGGATGATAGGTGAACGTTCTCAAGTAAAGACGTTACTCTTTAGTCGGTGAGCTCGCGAGAGAGAATGCCTTTTCGTCCTGATGATGCCGCAGAGGAAAACTATGATGGGGTGTGTCTAAGGACACGAAATCATCGGATTCGTCAAGGAAAGCCTTCGGTCGGAAAGTAAGGGAAATTGGCGTTGCTGCTAATTGGTCAATCTCTGTATCGGTGGTTAGAAAAGATGCTAGCCACCCTCGGGAGAAAGTTGCTAGTCGGAGACGCCGTTCGTTAAAAAATATGTCTCTCCTATCTTCCCGTAGCTGGGACAAAAGACTGTTTGTTTGAAGGACTTTCGTCAACTAAATCCTAAGATTTATAACGGGCCCACAGGTTGGCTGAACATGTGCTGCGGAGACGCATCGACATCTGGCAATCATCTTACTCGAAGAATAGGGTCCACGTGTAGCGAGCCACGGGACAGAAACCGTTGGGACGTTTACTGTCGCATGTCCCCACGAATATTTCTTTTAAGGAGAGTTATAAAATTTCTCCATACTTTCGCTAGACAAAGCGTTCCTCCGTTGACCGCGGCTACGCTCGGCGACCGGCTGTCGCCCTGAGCCCAAGCTCACTATCACAACTCTCGAACGATTACAATCAGATCGAATACTACAATTATTTAATTACAACTCTAGTAGACTCTAGGTTACAATGTTGCGGGATTATTCGAAATTCCAAGGGCTCCGGTGTTCTTCCATCTCCGACACGGCCATCCTGACTGTCACACGTCCTCGTGTGTAACTAAAATATTGCGTATTTCCAACATTAAACTCGATGTAGCTGATATTATTTACTATTCAATTAAATGTTCCAAATAAGTCAAGGGTCCAGTTCGACAACAAAATCTTGTTCGGAGATTTGACAAGCAAGGAAATGAAAGGGAACTAAGATTAGTAGCGTTATAGCTTGTGTTCGAAGTGTCAGTTGCGTTCTGTGAGTTATCAGTCAGACCGTAATGGCACGACGGGTCATTTTCGATTTCGTACACCGGTGAATCTCAGTTTGTTGGATCGTATTACCACACTGAGCGTGTCGTGCACACGCGGAATGCCACACTGGGCGTATTGCGAAAGCGCTGGGAGCCACACTGGGCGTATTGCGAAAGCGCTGAGAGCCACACTGGGCGTATTGCGAAAGCGCTGGGAGCCACACTGGGCGTATTGCGAAAGCGCTGGGAGCCACACTGGGCGTATTGCGAAAGCGCTGGGAGCCACACTGGGCGTATTGCGAAAGCGCTGGGAGCCACACTGGGCGTATTGCGAAAGCGCTGGACATGTTACTACAACCACAACGTGATGTTAGTGATCCTCTGAGGTAAGTGTACTTGCATCGTTATTATCACCATCGTTGTCATCGCCGCAGACGTCCAACTCAGCAGGGACGCAACTTTCTGGCATTTTTCTCAGTCTGTCATGTCTGTCCTTATATGATCGTTTGCCGTCTAAGGTTTTTAAAGTATACCTATCTCCTTCCAAAACTTCTGCTATCATGAATGGACCCCTGAATTTCGGATCTAGCTTCGTCTGGTTTCTTTCTTCGTTTTTGCGCAATACGAAATCACCGAGGTTAAATCTGACTACTTTAGCCTTATTTTTGTCGAACCTATCCTTATCGTATTTGGCGCTCGCGTCTATATTCTTTATCGCCTGCTGTCTTACACTGGAGATGTCTACTTCTCTTTCTTCGATATTGTCGGGTAGGGATAAGCCGTAGGGTCTTGCTGTTTTACCGATTAGCAATTCCAGTGGGCTCGACTTGGTCACGCGGTTGGTAGTGCAATTTAACGCCAGTTGTATTTCCCCGATCGCGTCTTGCCAAGACCGCCCGGTCGTTTCTATTGTTGTGAACGTATTTTTTAGTGTACCCATAATACGCTCTACCTGCCCGTTGGCCCTACTGGCGCCGGTTGCTATTAAGTGGAGTTTAATATGTTTGTCTTGACAAAAATCTTGGAATTCTTTGCCCGTAAAACACCTTCCCTGATCCGCTATTATCCGACAGGGACTGCCGAATAAAAATATAGCGGATTTAAGCGCTTGGACGGTATTGAGGGAGTCTATCTTGCGGTGCAAGTATACGAATTTAGTGAAGGCGTCGACCAACACAATGACATATTCCTTCGAGTCGCTCTTACCGCTTAGTTTGCCCGTTATGTCCATATGAACCGTGTGCCAGGGTATGCTGGTCTTAGGTATAGGATGTAATTCAGCTTGTATCTTACCTGAACTCGCCTTTGAAACTCGACAAGCATGACAGTTCTCTACGAATTTGCGAACATACTTCGCCATTCCTTCGAACCAATAATACTCGTATAGCTTCTCAAGCGTTTAATCCCAACCTAAGTGCATAATGGACTGGTGCACGTGGTTAATAACGGACCACCTAAAGCCTCTTGGGACGATGGGCAAGCAGAGAGTTCTGCCTTTCCTCTGTATTTTACGATGGAGGGTGCCGGGCCGTAACTCGTACGTATTCGCGACGTCTTCCGCGAGCTCTTCGTTCTGTAATTTATTGACGATCTCGGAAATTTGTGGGTCGCGCCGTTGTTCCGCTAGTAGCCAATCGTCGGCGATTTCGGTCAGGTTAATTTCTTTCTCTACAATTTTGCTGAACGTGCGGTGATCCAAGTCTGCGGGGTTTCGCGAAAAGAAGTCTACGTGGGCCATTCGTTTACCCTCTCGATACATAATGTCAAAATCAAATGTTTGTAAGTAAGCCCACCATCTATAGACCCGGTCGTTTAAATTTACTTTGTTGCTGGAGGCTTTCAAAGAATTACAATCGGTAACAACTAGGAATTTCCGCCCATGTAGGTAGTGTCGGAAATGCTTGACGGCGCTTACGACTGCTAATGTCTCCAGTTCGTACGAATGATATCGGGATTCCGCGGGGGCGGTCCTTTTACTGTAATATTCAATGACTCTGTTTTTCCCTTCGACCTTATGCATTAAAATAGCTCCGTATCCTTCCGAACTAGCGTCCGTATGTAATTCTATCGGATAGTTAGGGTCAAATATCATTAGTACCGGCGCGTCGGTCAGGACGGAAATTACCTTTTGCCTTATTCGTTCGTGCCTATCCGTCCAAGTTATGTTCTTGCTACCCGAGGTAAATGCGTACAGGGGCTGCATTACTTGTGAAAATTTAGCAATGAATTTTCGGAAATAAGAGGCCAAACCTATGAATTGCCTAAGTTGCGTGACGGTCGATGGTGCAGGTAAAGAGCTCAAGGCTTGTATTTTGCCCGGGTTTGGACGGACTTCTCCGTTATGAATTACATATCCCAAATAGAGTACCGATGTTTTTAGAAAGGTACATTTTGAAAAGTTAAAGGAGAATCCGGCTTTTACGAGGGTATCTAATACGGTGTTCAGTCTTTCTAGGGCTTGATCTACCGAGTCAGCGATAATTAGGACGTCATCCAAGTAAACAACAACGTACGAATACGCGAGGTCGCCTAAAGCGTTGAAAATGGCCCTCTGAAAAACTGATGGTGCATTTTTCAGTCCGAACGGCATAGTTATGTACTCGTACTGTCCGTCAGGTGTAACGAACGCCGTGTACTCCGTCGAATTAGGATGAATGGGAATTTGGTGAAACCCGCTGGCCATGTCCAGGCTGATAAAGTATCTCGCGCTTTGCAATCTCGCGATTTGATCTGCAATGAGGGGTAAGGGGTACCGATCTGCGACCGTATTTTTATTCAGCGCTCGGAAATCTACACACAATCTATCCGAGCCGTCCTTCTTCTTCACGAGTAACATAGGGCTCGCGAACGGTGAATTGCTGGGCCTTACAATCTTCGCTCTAATTAACTCGCCTATTCTCTCACGCACTATCCTCCGCTCTTCTTCGCTAAGCCGGTAAGGCCTCCTTTGCACGGTGACATTAGGATCGATTAGCCGTATTTCTAACTGGCCCGTGCTTACGCGAGTACGTGGGAAACCCGTAATGAACGAACCTTTGAACTTTTCGAGGACAGAAATTAATCGGCTCTTATCGTTACCGATTACATCCGTGTCACCCGCGTTAACATTGATCTCGGCTTCGGGGGTCTTACTACAGGCGTTAATTAATTTTGTTTTACAAATATCGACGCTATTTCGTGTAACATATACGTCAAAGCCTTGGCTTAAAATCTCGCGGCCAATCATGATATCGTATTTCAAGTAACTATCGGCAAGGACATGAAAAGTTATCTCCAGTGTAAAACCGTTAACGCATACAGTGGACAAGATCTGGGATGTACTCTTAACAGGTGTTTCCTATTCCTCGCATTACTACTATATCAGTCGTTGTTTCGCCGGAAAATTTCGAGGCTGCGGATTCCTTAATTAGCGAGCATTCGGCACCAGAATCGAAGTAAAATGGGAACGACTCACCCAGATGACTTAATTTACCAGTTGGGGTCTCCACTGCGCAACAGTCGATTCGATGTTTCTTATTGGAATCGGAGGTCCTTTCCCGCCGCGATGGACAATCGGGCGCGATATGACCCTCCCCGCGGCACTTGAAGCAGAACACCTTGGACGGTGTAGCGGGTCGGCTTCCTTCTGGGCGTCGCGTGTTCTTCTGTTGTTCAGCCTTCATCCTCTTGCGGCACTCCGCTATTTTATGTCCGGGGGCACCACAATAGAGGCACTTGTTCCGGCTGACGGGTGGCTTGTGTCGTTTGGCTTCGGGGCCCGTCGATATGTCGCCTATCGAAGATGCCGGCCTCTTCGCGAGAGCGACAGCTCTCATTTCGTCTAGAAACTGGTCCTTGGTCTTGATATCCTTCCCAACTGCTATCTGTTCGATGCGCCGATCTCGTGGGCTCAAATGGCAAAGAACGATAGCGTTGATTATTTCAGCCGTAGTGGCATTTTGCCACTTCGTCTCCAGGAGGGAACGGAGGCGAATGGCGTAAGCCGCCATGTTTTCGTCCTCCTGTTGTGGTTCCCTGAGTGTATTCATTAGCGTCGAGGTCGCCGTGTCTTTGCTACCAAAACGCGTAATAAATAGCTCCTTAAACGTTGGCCAGGTAAGTCCTTCGCCGTTCAACATCTGCGCGAGCCAATGCGCTGCACGACCTTCTAGAGCACTATTTAAGGCAGAAACTAGTGCGCTATCTTGTAAAGGGTTATCCTTCATAAGCAGGTTAACAGCCGTACACCATGCGGATGGATCGGCGCCCGCGATTGTGGGGTTAAAGCGTGGTAGCACTATGTTCCTAGGTTCCAGACTCGGTTGGGGCACTAGCGGCTTGACTATCTGTTGCACGAGGGTTATGAGTCCTTCCATCGTTAGACTCACTGTCGATCCCACTTCTGATGTCGGGGTGGCGGTGAGGATAGGGTTGTGGGTGTTTGATGAACCTCCGTCGGAATTAGACATCGTTGCGGTGTAATAAAGATACGGTTTATTGACACAAGTATGGATAACACAGATTCGACAATCAACACGGCGGTTAGGCGTTCGCGACACTTGTGACGATGAACTTAGGTTCGATACGAATCCGCGGTCAACGGGATGATAGGTGAACGTTCTCAAGTAAAGACGTTACTCTTTAGTCGGTGAGCTCGCGAGAGAGAATGCCTTTTCGTCCTGATGATGCCGCAGAGGAAAACTATGATGGGGTGTGTCTAAGGACACGAAGTCATCGGATTCGTCAAGGAAAGCCTTCGTTCGGAAAGTAAGGGAAATTGGCGTTGCTGCTAATTGGTCAATCTCTGTATCGGTGGTTAGAAAAGATGCTAGCCACCCTCGGGAGAAAGTTTCTAGTCGAAGACGCCGTTCGTTAAAAAATATGTCTCTCCTATCTTCCCGTAGCTGGGACAAAAGACTGTTTGTTTGAAGGACTTTCGTCAACTAAATCCTAAGATTTATAACGGGCCCACAGGTTGGCTGAACATGTGCTGCGGAGACGCATCGACATCTGGCAATCATCTTACTCGAAGAATAGGGTCTGCGTGTGGCGAGCCACGGGACCGAAACCGTTGGAATGTTTACTGTCGCGTGTCGCCACGAATATTTCTTTTAAGGAGGGCTGTAGAATTACTCCATACCTTTGTTAGACAAAGCGTTTATCTCGTGACCGCGGCTACGTGTGGCGACAGGCTGTCGCCTCGAGCCCAAGCTGATTGTCACAAATCTCGGACATTTGCAATCGTACCAATTGTCACCTCGAACCCAATCTCGGTATCACAAATCTCGAGCAATTACAGCTATGATAAAATCTAGGCTAGAGTACTAGAGAATGTTCCCAAAATTTCCAAGGAAAGGCTTCGGCTTTCCTTTCATCCCCGACATATATAATTGTAATGTAGAATATAATAGTAAACGCTAGAATGTAAGAACATATTAAATAAATTGTTAACAGGGAAAATGAGTCTCTTCGGAACAACACACGGTCTAAGAGGATATGATTGTAACAGGAACCATCTGAATATTACTACCATCTCGTTAAACTCTATTGGAGATTGCAATATAAAACCCGCACAGACGGAAAGTCAGGAAACATATATACAACTATTGCAACTCTCGGAATTTGACTTCG
Source organism: Bombus hypnorum (assembly GCA_911387925.2). NCBI lineage: Eukaryota > Metazoa > Arthropoda > Insecta > Hymenoptera > Apidae > Bombus > Bombus hypnorum. The sequence continues at coordinate 819,996 of CAJVQY020000002.1, forward strand.
CTAAAGTAAGACAATGTAAGGTGTAAATTACGCGAATGATATACTATTGCGGCATGCACTCCGACACGTCAGCAGTACATAGCAGATTCGCCGAATACCTCCACGAGACAGCGGCTCGACAATGCACAAGGATGCATCAAGACGGCACGTTTTGCCTCGGACCTGAAACTTTCATAGTAGGCCTAAAAGATAATATGACGATGACAAACTCCCTCATCCTAGCTGGAAAACTAACATACGATGGCAGCTGCCAAGAAACACAATACGCAGATCCCCATGGAAGCTGGGAAGGAGTTGTCGTACAAGCCACGGTAAAGGTAAGCCTAAGATCAGGAATAGTACCAGTGCGGATCGAAGCAAATAAAATCTTACTAACGTCAGGAACAGCATGCGCTTTTAATGAAACAACTTATTTGGATTCAGAAGATGGATACACTTATTGGCAGCCACATCCACCATCCCTATGTAAGTTCGACCAATACGACGTCTTGTACGAAGGAATCGCCACAAAAATTCAAGAAATAAAAACCAATAGCAACCCGACGCTACCGGTTTTTGCCTTGACGACTCAAGAAATAACCTTTGTGCTAACCAAGACTGGAGAACAGCCTCTGTGCGGATACACCCTGTTATCCACAGAACACCCCAACCTCTTTCTCCTAGAAACGACTAAAGGAAATATATTTATACCCAAACGTAAAACAGCAGTCGAAAATTTGGATATATTCGCATACGTTAATTCAAAATTCATTTACGTAGAAAAACATGTCAGAAGACAAATAACGTTACTCTATCAGGATATATTGACACAAAGATGCATCTCGGAGAAGAAAATAATAGAGAATGCATTATGTCTAGCAACTATATTACCTGATGAATTTGCGTATCTAATAACCAAAACTCCAGGACACATGGCCTTGGTCGCAGGAGAAGCAGTACACATAGCTAAATGCATTCCAGTTCAAGTGAAAGTACGTCACACGACGGAATATTACATGGAAATACCCGTTTGGCAAGGAAACAACACGGCATACTTAATGCCTAAGACTCACATCATAACAAAACACGGAAACCACAGAGAGTGTAGCGCGATATTGCCAACACTATATAACATCGATGGAATGTGGCACAAGCTCACGCCAAAACCAAAAGAAGCAATGGCACCACTAGAGCTCCGCCCAAACCTACACCAAACGTGGCAATACTCTGCGCCATCGTCGTTAGCCACAAGTGGAATATACACTCAAAATGACCTAGATGCACTCCGAGATCATGTCTGTTTCCAGCAGAAAAACCGCAGTCTTGTTTATTGGTGATTACATGGCGTAAATAAATTTTAATTTGTTGGGCGAGGTTTTAGTTCGATGTGTTTTTCCTTTCATTTAATTATAAGGGTGTACCGTTTGAGGTTATCCTGTCTTCGTTTCCTTATTCGCAGTGGCATATTACGAGTTTTGATTATTTTGTTATTTATTCTCATTGTTTTGGGTTTCGATTGTTGTTTATGTGATAATTTGCATTTTCTTTCGTGTATACGGTATTAATTCATAGTAAATTTGAATTTGTAGTATGTGATCTTGACAGTGTTTGATAATTTCACGTTTTGAGGTTATCTCATTTTCGTTTCTTTATTCGTAATGACAGTGTTGATTATTTTTTCGTACATCATTTAGATTTCGATCGGTATTTTGTATGATCGGTAATCTCGATATTTTAGTTTATTGTGATTTTTATGTTTCTCTTTTGTGAATGCAGGTTATATTGAGTCATGGATACGGAGGTGTCTGAAACTGTACCAGTATGTATTATTTTAGTTTGTTTTGATTTCATCCTGTTTCGTGTTGTTGTTTGTTTCCTTAAACTTGTGTGCTTTATTTTAGTGCGAGAAGAAGAAAAATAGGTCGGAGAGGGGGCAGCAGATCATCTAAACGGCCTCCGAAACGTTCAAGGAAACCTGGTCGTCGTGGCGGCGCGAAAGATCGCAGCCGGATGTTAAGGAGGTTGGAGGGATCATGTTCCACGGAGGGTAGTAGTGATGTGGCTCCAACCCCGTCGTCAAGTCTCGGTGATCCTTTGGTCATTGACCTGACCTTCTCCGATGAGGACACCGTTGAGTTGCCGCCATGTTCTCCTTTGGTTGAAGTGGTTGATACGGCTACCTGTGCGAAAGTTCGTTTCTCCGAGGAAATTCCTGATCAAGTGTTGGATGCTTTCCTACGCCACCATTCCTCAGGTCAAGGGAGTACTTGTCCTGATGTACTCTCATGGTGTTTAGGTAGGTTTCGTGAGATGTATCCTGATGCTCCGTGTGTGGATTCTGACCTTACTTAGTAACAGTGCTTTATTTATTTATATGTGTATATATGCCTACATGTGTTCCCAACAGGTGTTATTTTATTAGAGTGATTTTGTTTAATAAGATGTGTTTTGTTTGTTGTTTTCCTCTCTTGCATTGGCGCGTTGTGAGTGGTGTCGGCCTCCGGATAGCGGTTTGTGCCTCTTGATTATTGATTTGGTAAAATATAGTTACGTAGATTTTGATTGCTATTTTCATTGCCTCTGGTGTTTGATTTGGTTTACTGTTATAGGTTTTGGTGATTTTGATATTAGCGTTGGATGATGCATTGGAGGTATTGTCACGTAAAAAATAACTCTCGTGATGATATATATAAAAAAACATTATTTCTCAAGAGTCCAAGACCCTTTGAGTATCAATATAACAATGCTCAAGTATCGGCTTGCAATTCAGACTGGCTCGGCCGTCATTATTCGGAGTCTAAATACTAAGCGAAAACAATGGAAATGGTGGAGGGGATATTATTCTTGCAAGTTCTTTATCAGGGTGGCGATGTGTCAACTGTCCGGAGGATATCTAGAGGTGGTCGCCTAAGGTGACTTCAGGGTAAAAGATTTTGGGGTTACACTCCCCCCTCCTTAGAATGAACTTAGTCCTCGAAGTTCCTTCTCCTCCTTAAGATGGATGAGTGGAATTTTGCCTTGGGTGTCTCCAGGTCGAAGGTTATGTGTGAATCGTTGCTGGTGCTGGGCACAGGTACCACCGGGGTGTATATGTTGATAGGTGCCGGGTTGATTGGCATCGGAGCGTTGGCTGGTGGACTGTTATTTGTCGCATTTCGCTTGATTTTACAGCAGAATAAATGGAAACACAATTTTGGCATTCCTATTTTGTTGAGGAAGTATAAGCATATGAGAGCAATGGATAAATACCCTATAATTTGTAATATAGATATTCCCCATGATTTAACTTGATCGATTCTATGAACAAAAGTTAGTTGACTCGTTCGATCTTCGATTTCGTCCAGAGTGCTTTCGTATCCGTAATTATCATTAATAAGTTTTGGAGTCTTCTCTAGTTTATTTAGTAAAATAGTCCAATACGAATCATTGGTTACATTGACTGTTTTGATTTTAATCTCGTAAGAAATTTCCTTGCTACTACCACTGATTCTCATATGATTATTCTTGTACAATATGTCTACAGTTTTATTGGTTTGTAACAAAGATGGTTTCTCTAGTCTAACAATTCGATGTGCTTTTTCTTCGAAAATGCTCAGGCCTATCGGTTTTTCTGGTATAGCTATAAAATGGTTCTCAGCATTTAATGGAATGAAAGTTATATCTTCAATGTTAGAAACTACTACTTTACAGAATTTTTCAGTGTTTTCTATGCTTAAAATTTCAGAGTTACAATCGTGCTTTACTCGGCGGTCGTGAATCGGCTGAATTTGTTTGCAAATGTAAAAATCAGATATAGAACGGCATTGCTTATCGGTTTTGATCGGCATTGATGTAATTTAGTCCTGACGTTAAGAATATCGGATGAAATACTAAAGGTGCTAAAAACACTTTGTTCGTGAGAGATGGTATGGGGTATATCTGCTCTATATCCCATTCCATGTCTATAATTGTTGGTACCGAAATTATAAAGAAAACTTTGTTTTGTCGAGTAAGCAATGTGAGTTCTGAGATATCTAAAATATTTTGGAAATTTTCTTCCTTTGGTAGGAAAGCGTTTCCTACGGTTTTGCTACCTAGTACATGGACGTAATTGATAATAAAAGTTCCGTGATCAATAGTCTGTGGGCTTATTATTCCTTGTTTTCCTAAGATGATTAGATTGAATATTTCGTCAATTTGGAAAGGTAAGTTTGAGAGTGAGCTTTCTAAAGCTATGACTTTCATTAAGGTAATTTCGTTTTTGTTAAGCTTTCTAAGTTCGTTTGTAATACCTTTTTTTTCTTTTTTTGCACGAGGAGGAGAAAAATGCTATTACGCATGCCCAGAGACCCACGTCTCCGGGTTATGTGGGACTCGGCAGGTGACATCGCCATACCCACTAAAAACCCCTACTCATTCTCCTTTTGCTGCGGTACTCGAGGTACCAACCCGGTACAGTCATTCGACATTACTCCGGGTTGGCCTCTACACAACGTACCCAATCTTTAACTATCTTCTCTCCTCGACTCTGGTCCTTCTTCTCCTCCTACCTTCCCTTCTTCTCCTGACCTCCATCTCCCTTTCTTTAGAAAGACGGCATTTCATCGCCTTTCTGCAAAAATCATAAAATCTATTCCACAATCTATTTCCATTGCCACACACTCACTCCCCCCGCTTCACCCAACAATATTCCACTCCCATGCGTTCTCCTGTCACCTCAGTCCACTCATACCCCTAATTTCATTTCACTACTTCCTTGCTATTATTATTACACTTCCCGCCACATTTACCCATTACAACCTATTAGAATCACATCGAAACTCAAACTCCTACATCCTCGTACATACACCCGGCTGGCGGAAGCAACCCGTCAACACGTCCACTCTCCAACGCTTCCCGAATGAGCCTACTGGGAGGAGCACCCCCTAGCGCTGTACAACAGTACACCTATGTACCTTACCGTACGGCTAGTGGAGATCTCCCGCCCAGTCCCCACGTCAAATGTAAAACATGTCGGAATCCTCTTCCTCGTCAACAAGGTAACCTCCGTCTTCTCGCGCGCCAAGTGGAGCCCAGCGTCTCTACACCATCTGGTGGCCATGCCGATGACCGCCCGGGTCCTTTCTTCACCATCCTGGGACCCGCTGACTTTGAGCAAAACCGCCAGATCCGCCAGATCGCCAGGTCCAGCGTCTTCAGGAGCCCTTCAAACGCAATGTTTCACAGCAGCGGTCCTAAAACCGACCCCTGCGGAAACCCGCGTACAAGCTTCTCCTTACAACGCCGTCCCGACAGTGTACGACAATCATCCTCTCGGCTAGGTAATCCCAAATCTCTCAGGAATCTCTTCAGGAACTCGCCGAACACGCCGTGTCCCGTGAGCACCTGGGTCATTCTGAATGTGAGCGGGAGGCCGTGGCGTCTTCTCCATGCCTCCCAGTTTGGGAGGACTGCCTCTGCGCCTCGATGTTCAATTCCCTCGTTGATCAGCTGGGATTGCCACAGGTCCCACGTGTCCTCCTCGGCGGTTCCTAGGTCGTTTGGAGCCGCCTGCTAGGTCCGATCTTCTTCCGGATGCCATACTCTCCGGTAGGTGTATCACCTTTTGAGTGCTAGCGCCCGGAGTTCCCACGGGGGGGGGGGGCACTAGAGTGGTCGCCGACGCATGGGACACCGTCCGGTATCCCCTAATGATTCTGATGGCGGTTACCCTCTGCAGTCTCCTCAGGAGCCGGATGCTGCGACGACTCGCCATCAGGTCATCTGCCCATACTGAGACACCATACATCACTCGAGACCGAACGACGCCCTCGTAAAGTCGGCGCACCGCGTCTCCCGCCCCGCCGATGTTCGGTAACAGGCCGCACAATGCATTAGCAGCCGCCGATACTTTCGGAATCAGGCAGTCGAAGTGTGGCTCGAACGTCCACTGGCTGTCGATGACGAGACCCAGGTATTTCATCTGCAAAAGTCACTATATACGAGGGATATTCACAAGCGGCCATTTTAGAAGTGATACTAACCAACACGCGCATATAGTAACTTTTATACGCTACAGGATAAATTATATTTTCGATGAAGAAATAAATATTTAATAAGATGATGATACAAATAGAAGAACGTAATGAGGAAAGAATAAATAATAATTAATACAATGTAACGCAGGAATATTGGAAATTAATAGGAACCAGCCACGAGAAACAAACCATGGATTAAAACCTTATAATAAATTATTAAACCCTTAACTACTCGTGGTGAACGGACTAAGGAGAAATAATAAATGACAATTAATACAATACACGGTAGCAAAAATGTTAAAATCTGTTAAGGAACAGTCACGAGAAAGGAAAACTGGATCGTAATCAGCTATCAACCCGTCCATGATTGACGAATTAGTAGAAGGAATATATGACACACTGAAATCTAAAGGCAACGGACAATACCCCGAACCGAATATCCCATTGTGACGCACTGACAAAATGAATCAACAAAAATTGCATAATAAAGTGAGACACGTTAATAATAAAATATTTTTGTTCTGTTACACAAAATGGGCGTTGAATTTAACAATTAGAAGAACCAATTGTTATACCTTCCGGATGGAATCTTACCTACGGACTACCCGGATGCTTACGAGGAATTGTTATTCAGTTGTTGCGTCCACCTAATCCGCTCTGCTTACCAGTTCCAATATGTTTTTATTTGTCAAGACTGTTATGACACTTTTGATTCGGAGGATCAAGAATTACACGAAGATAAGCCAGCACACTTGCAGTGTGGAGTACCGGAGCGAACTAGAGCAAAGCATTGCCGTATGTGCGATATAGATATATCACAGATACAACCCGCGACATCCTGTACTGAGTGTATAAACGCTTACATGGATCTTACCGAAATCGAAAAAAGCTTTCTGGCTTTTGGAAAGATAACTTGCCCCGTTGCCCCCCTAGATGACTACAATATCGTTATCGACAACTTACACGGATAAATACATATACATATACATATATATATATATACATACACATACATATACATATACATGTAAACTCCCTAAGAGTTCAAACGCGGATAAACAAAGGGACTTTCTCTGTTTAACGGGAAGTGTGACCTTATTTGTTGTTACCGACAACCGATGTGCCAAACAGTCATTTCACAGATAGACGGTTAGAGAAGAAGAAGGATTTCGAGCGTTAGAAATAGACACGATTATAAGAAAGAAGGTATTATTTAAAATATTGAAGATTGACAGAGGGAGAGTGGTAGTTTAAGACGTGGAATATCGATTCTCGATTTTCAGATTTTCAGAATCGATCCCTGAATTATCTTAATATAGAAAATTATATACATACATATATATATGTCGGAGATGAAAGAACACCGAGGCCTCTGGAATTTTGGATAATCCCGCAACATTGTAATCTAGAGTCTCCGATAGCTGTAACTAAACAATGGTAGCTATTCAATCCGATTGTAATTGTTCGAGATTAGTGATAGTGAGCTTTGGCTCGAGGCGACAGTCTGTCGCCTAACCTAGCCGCGGTCACGGCATGAACGCTTTGCCTAACAAAGATATGGAGTAATTCTATAGCTCTCCTTAAAAGAAATATTTGTAGCGGCACGCGACAGTAAACATTCCAACGGTCTCTGTCCCGTAGCTCGCCACACGCAGACCCTATTCCTCGAGTAAGATGATTGCCAGATGTCGATGCGTCTCCGCACTACATGCTCAGCTAGTCTGAGGGCCCGTTATAAATCTTAAGATTTAGCTAACTAAAGTAATTCAAATAAACAGTCTTTGTCCCAACTACGAGAAGATGGAGGAGACCTATTTTTCAACGAACGACGTCTCCCACTAGCAACTTTCCTTCGAGGGCGGCTAGCATCTTTTTCTAACCACCGATGTGGAGATTAACCAATTAGCAGCAACGCCAATTTCCCTTACTTTCTGAACGAAGGCTATCCTCGACGAATCCGATGATCTCGTGTCCTTAGACACACCCCATCATAGTTTTCCTCTGCAGCATCATCGCGACGGAAAGTCATTCTCTCGTGAGGTTGTATTAGCGAGTTACTTAGCGTTTTTACGCTCGGTAGATATTCCACGTTTTAACAAAGAGTTAGTTTAGTTATACTTCCACCGTAGCCAAGCAAGTCGAGTACGATTTGGGCTTTGGAAGAAAGCGCATCCTGTTATCCCGTCGACCGCGGATTCGTTATTGAACCTAGGATCATTGTCATTAGTTTCTCGAATATCTAATTACCACGGTTACTTGTCCAGTTCTATGATAATCGTATTTGCGCTAGTCAATGTCTTCTCTATTGCATATCGACACGTGTAATCCAAACGAAGATTCGTTTCACGCTCCGAACCCTAATTCTAATGTAAACCCGACATATACATATAATTGTCAATTACTATAATAACGGACCCAAGAAAGTAAGAATAAAAAGAAAGAAAAACTAAAACAACAACTAAATTGAAAACGTAACAGTAACAATTAAAATATTTTTTTGGTGGCAGCGGTGGGATACTCTGGGCTCCACAGAGGATTAAAGTTCTTACGGTTATTGACAAAATATAATAGAGAATATGGCAACTCCACTAGAATCATTTAACGAAGACATGGTCTTGATATTGTCAGAAATACTAAGAGCATGTGATGCAAATTTTCGAGTAATAGCCAACATGAGTACAAAAATCAATGAATTACAAGACGACTTGCGTTCACTCAAGACAAAAAAGGAAATCGAGACACCCGTATCACCGCCGATAATTCCCCAGGTGACAATACCGACAGACAGCGATACCAATCGCCGTAGAGGACAGTCAGCTAAACAGTTTGGACGATTTCGGGAACAAATTAAAGGATATGTTCGGGCCAGGGAAATCCCTTAACGAATATAAGGGAGAATTAGGAACAATATTCCAACGACCGGGGGAAGACGTACTAGACTATGTGGATCGAGTCAGAAACCTTAGGTTAGCAATAATGGACGGAGAAAGATGTGATTACGGTATTATATCTCAGCATGTTCAGGACACAATAGATTGGGATACGAGGGAGACCTTCGTTAAGGGACTCCCAAACGAGGTATATTTGCGAGTAAAAATAGCGGGATACCATTCTTTAGAAGACTCGTATCTCCAAGCCGTTAAAGCAACGCGAGAATTAAAACGAGCAAACGACAGTACGCGATACCAAAGTCCGACACCTCCGAACAATGACAATCGTAACATCGTTCGTCCCCCGAACAATAGTAACAACATCGGAAACAACCGCCAGGATCGAAGACCTATACCGCCGCCGCAAAATCGCCCAAACGCTCCGAGACAAAATGCGCTAGCATGCAATTATTGCAAAAAACCTGGGCATTTGATAAAAGATTGTTATACATTCAAAGCCAGAGTAGACGCTGGCATAATCGTACCCTATGCATCGGAACAATCGGGAAACCGAGCACGTCCTTCGGGAGAATGGGGCGAGCCACGAAGGAACGATATTCCGAATCGCCCGAGAGTACAGGCAGCAGCAAGAAAGCAGGCACCTACGCCAGTAAAACAAACACGAGCAGCGATCCCCGTAAAATCAACTCCACGATCTACTACAAGAACCAGAGCGAATGTGAAACCGGCTGTAAAACCAACGGAACTACTATCAAATACTGTGGGAAAACCTTCCTGCAGCCACGTGAAGACACAAGCAGAAAATCAAGAATTTCAGGATCAAGAAGAGAAGAAAATACGGGAAGAATTGACGAAAGACAATCACCAAGGGTCGGACTCAGATTTGGACGGCAACCTCTCCGGATTGTTTCAATAAAAATTGTTGAGAATTGTGGATCTTTGAAGCCGAAATAATGTTGTAGGAACATTAAGTTTACACTGAGGATTCACATTAAAAAATTAATATATTTATTTCATGGACGATTCCTTATATATTTAACAATACACACTCGCACGCGTCTCAGCACTCTCCTCTATACCCGACTGTTAACCGACTCTTGACCGACTGATCAGTTTACATTTCTTTGTTTCCGAGACGCTGCGGACACACATACTTCCACATACCGACACTCACACACAAGTATCCCCACCACGCATCTAACTCAGTTCAGCACAGAAAATTACACATATCTCAACAAAAATAAACGAAACTCCAAGTACTCCCACTGCTAGAATAGTCTCCCCAGATTTAAAAACTAAGACAAATTTATTAGGTCATCCCATAAATTCGTGCCGTTTTTCGAGCGTTTATATATGTTAAGATTGTTTACATACCTTTCATTTCCACGAAAAAATGTAATCCCCCTCTCGTTGTACAACTTCTTGCCATTTTTCTGGTAGGGCCATTATTCCATTTCGATAAAAGTGCTCTTGTTTTTCTTTAATATAATTTTCTAAGCTATTTTTGAGAATGTCAATATTTTCAAATTTTACACCTACTAAAAAGTGTTGTATTGCTCTGAACAGATGGTAATCAGATGGGGCAATGTCTGGGGAATATGGGGGGATGTGGTAAAATTTCCCAATTAAATTCAGACATTATTTTTGTATCGCTTTTCGCGACATGCGGTCTAGCGTTGTCGTGATGGAAGATAACGTTGTTCCTATTCACTAAACCTGGTCGTTTTTCAGCTAGTGCTTCCCTTAATTTTTCTAGCTGAGTGCAATATTTGTCCGAATTAATGGTCAAACTTCGTGATTTTTCAACAAGATCCCGAATTTTATTTTCGAGGAGGACGCCCGCAGCGTTCCTCGTCTTCTAAACAGAAATTCCCAGCTCTAAAACGTTGGAACCACTTCCTACATGTGCGAGATGAAAGCGCATTTTCTCCGTAAACAGCACATATGTTTCTCGTGGCAATTGTTACAGAACTTCCTTTCCGAAATTCATATAACATGAGATGTCGAAAATGGATACGCATTTCACTCGTGATTTTTTACAGTTGGAAGTCACTGTGTTCACTATATTACGATCTTATACCTACGAAAATCTGCTCTAGCCTGTTCTCGATCAGCTAAGCTCAAGTGCATTGGTCCCTTATTGCCGTATGTTTATATATCGGCACATGAAGTGCATACACAAAAGTCGGCACGAACTTATGGGATGACCTAATACTATTAGACTCCGGATCAGAAATCAATATCATCAAGAAACCTGCCTTACCCGAATCAGCAATCATCAACGAGCTAGAATCAATTGAAGTTCGAGGAATTACGGCAACGAGCCTGGTCTCCCTAGGGTAGAAGGTAATACAGTTTGCGGGCCATCCAGATATTTTTCACGTAGCCAACGCCCTGGCCGCGCTGAGTGTACTCGTTCTCGTCAGATCACGAAAGTTACGCAGCGCCGGGCACGGATAGTACTTAGATGGGTGATCGCCTGGGAATTCCGTGTGGCGTTGGCGAAGCGCGCTGGGCCCGCCGCGCCCACCCGTGGGGTTCGGGCATGGGCGCTGGCGGCTCAGCGCCTCGGGGCCGCCAAGCATTCCGGTGGGGGAACCGGGCTGCCTGGCACGGCGGCTCCGGCGACGAGACGCCGTGTGACAATGGTGTCACACACCGCCCCATCAGCTGTGGTAGTAGGCTCACGGGGGAGGCCCCGTTGCGACGCGCACACCGGTTCCCGGGCCTCTCTCGATCGCAGCCGGGACGATTATCGTGGAGGTTTTAGTCGGTTGGAGTACAACACTACCACGCCGCTTTCCCCAGAAGCGGCCTGGCGTCCGTGCGGATTTCCTCCACGTAAATATAAAAAAAGAGACAACATATAATGGAGTGCAATAAAATAGAGTGGTTAAGAGGGGAGGTAGTTATATAAGATAAAAGAGATAGACAAGGAAAAGAGTTTAGATAGATATAAGAGAGGAGGCAATAAGGTGATAACGCCATAAGACTGATAGAATGTAAAAAGCGTAATAGGCAAACGAGATGTAAAACCGAAAGCTCGTCCAAAGCCGAAAGACACGGATTAAGTAATAATACTAATGATAATACTAATGACAATGACAATGACAATGACAATGACAATGACAATGACAATGACAATGACAATGACAATGACAATGATAATAGTTACCCTTACTCATCCTCAATTATGAACAAATCACACACCCATACATTCTAATTAAAACGTTAAAAACCTTCCCTACTTTATTTAGTTTTTTTGATTATGGGTAATAGCACAGAAATCCACATGCTATAGTAATTAGAAAATGATACAAAAATGTAAGTATTTGGAGAAACGAATAAGAACGTTTAATAAAGAAAAATTAAAAAGAAAATGATAGATACTTCTACCTCTAAGAGGGATCAAGCAAAAGGACCAAACGCATCGACATCTGCAGTAAGACACAGTAAACCGGCCTATCCTGATCAATATCCTTGTATTAGTGTCCTATTATAAATGTATGCCACGAACAAGAACGGCAACCAAAATAATAAATCAGCAATAGCAGTTGTAAATGATATGTTAATTACATCAGAAACAATAAACCATCACAAATAAAAATCCAGCTGCAAGACCTAGTCAAGAAAGTAGAAAATTACTTTCCAACGCGGAAGATAAAAATCTACACCCATAAATGTGAAACAATCTCGTTCAGTCCATATATTTCAAAAACTTCAAAAGCAAAGTACGACGTGAGAATAAATTCAAAAATATTCTTCCATACAACAGAAAATATCAACGGAAAAATCTCCGATGCAAACAAAGTTAGATGCTTCGGATTCCATCTAAACTTCAGGCTAAATCACAACGACAACATAAAGAGACAGTTCTGCCCGAGCAGTCGAGTTATGCGGACGTGAGAACCAGTGCTTCCGTAAGTGCGACAAGTGGGAAAGAAAAGAGAAGAGAAAAGAAAAGTGAAGTGCAACACAACCAATATACTAAAACTAAAGGATGGAAAACATCCAAAAAATACCAACTATAAAAATCCTAAACAAAGGCGAAACATATGCCATAAACAGAGCAATAGACCAACAGAGCTCAAATAAATCAACAAGTGAAGTGGATTGCTCAGATACAAACGAAATAGCGATGGAAATTACGAAAAAAGATGAAGGAAAAAAATAATACTAGCAATGTTCCACCACATTACAACGAAAGCTGGAAGACTGCAACTCCCAGCAAAAAACGAAGGATAAACACAAACACAAATGCTAAGAGGACGATAGAACCAGAAGGACAAAAATGGCTACAGGAAATTCCTATACATAACTCTTTCAGCTCACTGCCAGAAGTAATGGATGTAGACCCAGCTGATAAACCAATAACAAACATTCCTAAACCTCCACCAATCTTCATTGATGCTAAAATAATAGACCCCCTCATCGAACTGCTAAACATCACGGCAGGAAAAGAAAATTACACCATCAAACAACTCAAACTAGAACAAGTAAAAGTACAAACCAATACCCCGGAAATATATAGAAAAGTAACAAAAGCGCTAAAGGAAAAAAACGCCGGGTATCATACCTACCAACCCAAATCTGATAAAAGCTACAAAGCAGTAATCAGAGGCTTACATCCTAAATCGAACACAAACAACATATGTGAGGAATTAGCCAAAATCGGACACCAGGTGAGAACGATTAACAACATAACCAGATTTGACACCAAGCAACCACTACCGCTATTTTTAATAGAATTAGAACCTAAAAATAATAACAAAGAAATTTTTGAAATTAAGAAAATTTTAAACACGATAATCACAGTTGAGCCACCCAGACAAAAAAAAGACATACCGCAATGTATGAGGTGTCAACAATATGGGCATACAAAAAACTACTGTAACAGAAACCCGGCGTGTGTCAAATGCGCAGGAAAGCACCTAACAGCTAACTGCCCACATACGGGAAAAATAAATAACGCAAAGTGTTTCAATTGCGGTGGAAACCACCCAGCTAGTTACAAAGGCTGTTTAGTCAGAAAGCAACTACAAAAAAAACTTTTTCCGCCGCTTCGTAACAGGACATATAATAACTCTAACACTCAACAGGATAGCACAGTAACTGAAACATCAACAAACGTTCAGAATGTAATGAACCATAACAATACCAACACCTTTGGTAGCCGAAGCTACGCGCAAGTAGCCAAACAGTCAACACCTTTAGATAATCACAACCAGAACATTAACATCGACGACGCTGCAGAAATTAAAGAACTATTAAAGATATCCATCAAAAACACAGAATTCCTGGCAAAAATGATAAGTGAACAAAACGCAATCCTTAAACAGCAAACGCAACAAATCACACTCATGCTACAGCTACTTACAAACACGCTAACTAAAAAATAAAAATGGACACGCTTAAAATAGCAGCCTGGAACTCTAACGGCCTACAACAAAGGGCCCTAGAAACTAAAACATTCCTGTATAACAATAATATCGATGTACTTCTTGTTTCAGAAACACACTTCACTATAAAAAACTATTTAAAAATACCGTACTACACCATATATGATACCAAGCATCCCTCAGGAAAAGCACACGGAGGAACCGCAGTAATAATAAGAAACGATATTAAACACCATCTACACAGTCAGGTTAGTAAAGAATATATCCAAGCAACCACCGTTACAGTACAAACTAGCAGCAACTATCTACAGCTGTCAGCAGTATATGTACCACCGCGACATAAAATTACATCTCAAATGTGGGAAGATTACTTTCAACACTTAGGTGATAAGTATATTGCAGCGGGAGACTATAATTCAAAGCACACACTATGGGGATCAAGAATCAATACACCTCGAGGTAGAACTTTGGAGAAATACATTAGAAACAATAACCTCAATATATTATCCACAGGAAGACCGACTTACTGGCCGACAGACTTGAGCAAAATACCTGACCTACTTGATTTTGCAGTTACAAAAGGACTAAATGCAAATAAACTAAATATAGAACCCAGCCTCGAGCTTAGCTCCGATCATACACCCATAATTATTACATACTTAAACAAACCAATAATTTATAAAAATTCAGAGACACTATGCAATAAAACCACCAAATGGCAAACATTTAAAGAAATAATTGAGAGCAAAATCAACTGCAACATCCCATTGAAAACACCCGAACATATCGAATAAGCAGTAATAACGCTTACAGAAACTATTCAGGAAGCAGCATGGGCAACCACCATACCTGAATCAACTAATAGACCAACAAAAATAATTCCGCCAGACATCCTTGAAAAAATTAGAGAAAAAAGAAAAGCAAAAGCAAAATGGCAAAAACATAGATCAAAAGAAAACAAAAAACACCTAAATAAACTTGCAAAGGAAATAAAAAACAAAATAAAAGAACACAATAACAATGAGTTCACAAAATTCATAGAGTCACTATCTGCACACGAGAACTCTAACTACTCCCTTTGGAAAGCCACAAAAAAATAAAGAAGCCAATAAAACTAGTCCCAGCAATCAGAAAAGCAGATAATACATGGGCAAGAAGCAACGAAGAACAAGCTGAAGAATTTTCCAACCACCTAAGCAACATATTTACACCACATAATATCAATAATAGCAACCACAACTGTCATATGGACGAGGATGAGGTAATCACTAGTACTGCAACTGACAATCATTACATCATACCTAAAACAATAGCACATGAAATTAGAAACATAATCGAGAAAACAAAAAATAATAAGGCACCAGGAATTGACCTAATCAATGGTATAATCTTGAAAAACCTTCCTCCAAAAGCGATACGGCTAATTACAATAATCTTTAATGCAATATTAAGAATCCAATACTATCCTAAACTATGGAAACTAGCACAGATCATAATGTTACCTAAACCAGGCAAAGACCCACATCAAACAGTATCGTACCGACCAATATCACTACTTCCAGTATTCTCCAAAATACTGGAAAAAATAATTTACGCCCGCCTAAAACCAATTGTTTCGACCACTCGCGGAGAGACGCGATCGCGAGGAAGCACGCCAACGGGAGTCGTAAATTCCCGTTACGATTAGATGTAATCGACGCCACGAATTGGTCGATCCCCTATTTCGATTAGGTAAATAGAGGTGGTTTGATTGATTATAACACTGATGTAACGGGTTTCCAATTGTGTTTTATTAAGACACTGTGTATACACTGAGTGGTGAATTAATAGAAACCGGGATGCGGTTGGACTCGGTTAGAACGTAAGATCAGAGGATGAGAGGGCGAGAGCGTAAGCGCGAATCCTTGCTGTTAACTGAGACTTCCCGAGGTTGATGACTGACTGACTGCCTGACTGACTCCCTCTTAGTTTTCCCCGAAGGAAAGCTTGATGCCGATTGGTCGTGACCCCGCTAAAGAAGCAGGACATGAGGAAATTCTCACCAGTATCCGGGGTGATTTTATTGCTGGGGAATACCAGTCGTTTCTATCCTAGGTTTATGTGTTGGGTTTTTTCGTTCGGTGACTACTTGCCTTTTCCGAGCCCTTTTTAATAGCATAACAAACTCAAGGATTTTGCTAATCCGGACATAAACCGAAATGCTTCTAGATAACTAGATCGCTCGACACACATCTGGAAACAATTTAGCTAGAAGGTGACGTTTTATGGCCGGTCATTGAGTTTATTGGGGGTCTGGAAGCAGGTAGGTGGGCCGCTGGCCGCCCGGTAGCGTTGGCTGGGGTTCCGCTGCTCCATGCGACGCAACATCCTCCCCCCGTTGAGAGGGCACCGATCAAATTCTGCCTGTGGGTTCGATGTGGGTGTGCTCGGCCTCCTTCGAGGTCAGCGATTGTCCGGGCGCTTCTGGAGCTGATTGGAATGGCAGGGGGACCAGCCGCTTGACGCCGCGGTCGAGGAGGTTCGATGAAGTCTGCACAGTCGCTGTTCGGATTACGCCATCGGCTCCGGGATGGACCTTGACTACCCGTCCCAAGGGCCAGCACATCGAGGGAACGTTGTCTTCTCTGAGCAGGACGATTGCGCCTTCGTGTATGTTATGTCCACCCTTGGCCCATTTGCTGCGGTTGTTTAATTGGTTGAGGTACTCCTTGTGCCAGCGTTTCCAAAAATGCTGTTTCATCTTTTGGATATGCTGCCATCTGGAGAGTCGGTTGGAGGGAGTGTCCCTGAAATCTCGCTCACGCACACTCATTAGTGATTCACCGATGAGGAAGTGACCAGGAGTGAGAACGAGGAGATCCTTGGGATCCGTGGATATGGGTGTTAATGGTCGAGAGTTGAGGACGGCTTCGATCTCTATGATCAGTGTATTGAATTGCTCGAAAGTGAGCAATTCATGACCTGCGACGCGTCTGAAGTGATGCTTAAAGGATTTCACCGCTGCCTCCCATAGTCCACCGAAGTGTGGAGACTGAGGGGGTATGAAGCGCCATTCTATGTGTTTGTCCGCGAGGAATGCTTGTACTTTTGAGTGGTGATCGTCCGAGTGTATAAGGTTATACAGTTCCCGTAAGTCGTTCCTTGCCCCGACGAAATTTGTACCATTGTCCGAATGGATTGTCGAGCAAAACCCTCGCCGAGCAATGAATCTACGAAGAGCGGCGATAAAGGTTTCGCTCGTGAGATCGCCAACGAGCTCGATGTGTACCGCCTTCACGGCTAGGCATACGAAGATCGCAACGTACACCTTGACCTGTCGGCGGTTACGATCTCTTGTCTCCTTTATGTAGAATGGTCCACAGTAGTCGACCCCGACATTGGTGAATGGTCGAGACTCTGTCACTCGCGCTTCCGGCAGATTACCCATGATGTAATCTACCGACGGTGGGTTGGCGCGGCAGCAGCGGACGCAGTTCTTGATCGTGCGCCAGACTTGACTTCGGCCGTCGACGGGCCAATATCGTTGTCTGACAGCGTACAACGTAGCCTGTGTCCCGGAGTGCAGGTGAATCTGGTGTGTATGCTCGATAATCCGAGCTGTGACGGATGATTTGGGTAGCAGTATTGGGTGTTTTTGACCGAAAGTCATCGACGAATGCCTGAGTCAACCCCCGATTCGCAGGATTCCTTTCTGGTCAATGAAAGGATTGAGTCGCGTGAGTTTCCTTGTTAACGCTGCGTTCCGATTCATTCGGAGCGTACGGATCTCCTCGGGGAAATGGATGTCTTGCAAGAGTATGATTAACTTGTCGTGAGCGATGTGTAATTCCGTTGCGGTCAAGGGTGTCATTCGGTTCTGTTTCTGCCTCCAACGGAGGCAACGAGCGACGATCCGAATTAGCTTAGGCCAGGAGGAGTACCGATCCAACAGACTGCAATCGGCGGGAGCCGCGGATAGACAAGTTGCCGTTTTTTGCTCTAACAACTCCGTTTGTGGTATTGGGGTCCAGGTCGGCCAGGAATCTACCGATTGTTGGAGCCATTCTGGACCGTGCTGCCAAATGGTCGGGCGGAGAAATTCTTCGGGTGTTTGGCCTCGCGATATTAGATCCGCGGGATTGTCGTGGGTGGGAACATGACGCCAACTGCCGATGCTGGTTTTTCTTTGGATCTCGGAGACCCTGTTGGCGACAAACGTCTTGAGTGTGTGGGGTGACGTGGTTAGCCAGTGGAGAACGATGGCGGAGTCGGTCCAATAGACTGTACGAGTGATGCTGTGTGATAAGGCTTGATGTATGGTAGTCATCAGGGACGTAAGAAGGAGGGCTCCGCTCAGCTCGAGCCGCGGAATGGTTTGGGATTTTAGCGGGGCTACTTTTGACTTCGCGGTTAGCAGCTGGGTCCGTACGCGGCCGTCCGGATTAACGGTTCGGAGATAGACGCATGCGCCGTAGGCCTTCTCGCTGGCGTCGCAAAAGCCGTGCATTTCGATCTCAGTTGCGGAGTCAATGATCGCCTTGCGTGGGAATGTAATATTGTTCAAGAGTGGCAATTGAGAATAATACCTGTCCCACTCTGAATGGAGATCTGATGGGAGAGATTCGTCCCACTCGAGTTTCACTGCCCAGACTCGCTGAAGCAAGATTTTCGCGCGGACGATCACTGGGGCGAGTAGCCCCAGAGGATCGTAGATTCGAGCGATTACTGAGCTGATCGATCGCTTCGTGACGCGGGAAATGTCTGCCTTGGCGTCAACCGAATAAATGAGTGAATCATCGGAGGACTTCCAGAAGACCCCAAGTGTTTTTAAGGGTTGAGACTCGCCCAGCTGTAGCTTCTGATTTATGTCCTGGTCAGATAGTCCGTTGAGTAGTGTCTGGTTGTTGGACGCCCATTTTCTGATTTTTAAACCGGCTAGTTGGAGGAGTTCGGTGAGTTCTGTGCGGATTGACAACGCTTCGCCTATCGTATCCGCTCCGGTGAGAGCGTCGTCGACGTAAAAGTCCCGTAACAATACCGATGAAGCTCGCGGAAATCGGTGCCCTTCATCGGTTGCCAATTGTCTGAGACACCGGATGGCGAGATAGGGTGCTGCAGACAGTCCGAACGTGACGGTGTTGATCTGATATGTCTCCAACTCGCCGTCGGAGTTGCGCCATAAAATTTGCTGAAATCTTCGATCGGCCGGACGCACGAGAAATTGTCGGTACATTTTCTCGACATCGCCGGTGAGGACGTACTGGTGAGATCGGAATCTCAAGAGGATATCGAACAAATCCTCTTGCAGCTTCGGACCTGTATAAAGGGTGTCGTTCAACGAGACGCCGGTGGTACTGGGTGCGGATCCGTCAAACACAACGCGAAGTTTTGTGGATGTGCTCGAGTCCTTAACGACGCCGTGGTGTGGCAAGTAATAGTCGTTCTCCGGTTGGTGGCGTGATGCAACCTTGGTCATGTGGCCCAAGTCCAGATACTCCTGAATGACCGCCCGATACGCTGTTTCGAACTGTTGATTTCGTCTGAATTGTTGCTGGAGAGAGGCGAGTCGTTTCATCGCCATTGCCTTGGATGATCCGAGTGACGAGATTTTGTCGTTAAAGGGGAGTGCGACGATGTATCGCCCATCGCTGGTGCGTTGGACGTGATTTTGAAAATGCTCCTCACATCGTCGATCCGCCTCCGATAAGTGTTTTGTCTGAGGTCCCTCGTCGAGTTCCCAAAAGCGGGTGAGGTCCGTCTCTAGTTCCGTTGTGGAGGCATGTAAGACTCTGGCAGGCCCTGGGGAAGGTGGGCTCCCCCCGATGACCCACCCGAATCGCGTTTTTTGCAGGCGCAGATCGGGACCGGTTGATGGGTTAAGATTTATCTGTCCGACACACAATGAGGCAACGGTGGGCCCTGAGCTCAACAAAATATCAATCGGGGATGGGACATGGAATGCTGGATCGGCTAGCGGGACATTCTTAGGTATCGTGATTGCGGAACGATCTATGAATCGGTCTGGGATCAGTGTCGAGATTGTTGGGAGGATTAGGAACGTCAATGTGCGTCGGTAGGCTTGGTCAGAGGATGTGATCGTGGCTGTCATGTAACGCCTTGAAGTGACTGATAGGGTGTCAAGGGCTCCGATTGGCACCGAACATTGATATTGGGGAAGTTTTAATGAATTTGCAAGCCGCTCAGTTATGAAATTCATGGTGGAACCGGTATCTAACAGGGCTCGACAGCGCACTGGTTGGATTTTGTGGTTTAGGATATTGACGCGTGCAGTGGTTAACAGGTCGTTGGATGGTGTTATGTTCCGTGAGTTGGTCTCCCTTGTTGCGCCTGCCCGTCTTAGTCATTGTCTGTTTTGTCGTTGCGAGTTGGATGATGGATTATTTGAATGGTATGACGGAGCTTTCCTTGTGCTTGGGGGTGTGGTGGGAGGCGTCTGATTGCTCATTGGAGCGTCTGATCGATGTAGGAGCGTGTGATGGCGTTGCTCACATACGCGGCAAGATCCAGAGGTGCAGTGTTGCAATTTGTGTCCTGGTAGTAGGCAATTCGTACACGCTGAGATTTCCTCGGCGGCTTGAATCCGTTCGTCGATCGTCTTCGTCCTAAAGGTATTGCAGTGCCAAATTTTGTGTGGTCCATGGCAGATTGGACAGAGTGGCGGTGATCGTGACGTGACAAATGCCTGCCCTCGTGGTGGGCGTGTCGTTCTTGCAGGTTCTATGACCTGACAGCGATCGTTCAAGAATTGCAAGAAGTCCGGGAACGTGTGGAATGGTGTGGACCTTATCTTTTCCTTCCATCTTGAATCGGTTTCCCGATCAAGGTTGGCGGTACATAGGTGCAAAAGCAGGGCATCTGCGGTTGGTTGTCCGATGGCGGCCAAGGCTTTGTAATGAGCTTCCAACTTGGTCGTGTAGGACTGCAAATCGCGATGTGCTATCCGTGATGAGGAGGCTGCGTCAAATATCTCCTGCAAGTGTCTCTCGACAATTTTGGCTGGTCTGTTATACCGTCGTTCTAATATTTCCCAGGCGACTGCGTAGTTAGCTGCCGCATTGCTTAACGACGCGATCGCTAGAGCTGCCCCATGCTTTAGGCAAGAACGGAGATACATCAGTCGCTTGCAGTCGTCTATGCGGGGGTTATCGTGGACCGTGGAGCGAAATTGATCCGCGAACCCCGGCCAATCTTCGTAGGCTCCAGAAAAGGTGGGTAGCTGAATTCTAGGCAAATCGACGGGTTCCGGAAATGACATGTCCGATGGCTTTGTTGCAAGATTCGTGGTGGTTGGTTCTGCTTGCTTGTTTGCCTTCTCAAGGATGGCGGACGCCTGTCCGGCGATGGTGTAGAACTTCTGTTGTAGGTCAACCCGGTCCTTCAGTGTTTGACCCTCGTCTCTGTCGTCTAGTTCGCATTGGCCCCTTTTGAACGATGCAAACTCTCCCTCTAAGTCTTGCAAATTACGCTGAATAGCATGCACGGGTGTCCCTTCCTCGTGATTGTTGAGCAACGTGCGAAACGCTTCTAATTCTTGTCTGAATCCTTCGCGTTTCCGCAGCAATTGCCGGACGCGCTCTTCCTGAGGGGGAGCCATGAGGGGTTTCGACAATTTGAGCGAGCTTACCTTGATGTTGCGTGGTAACTGGGGGTGCACTCTTTCACTGACACGTATCCGGCTCGAAGGACCAAATGTTTCGACCACTCGCGGAGAGACGCGATCGCGAGGAAGCACGCCAACGGGAGTCGTAAATTCCCGTTACGATTAGATGTAATCGACGCCACGAATTGGTCGATCCCCTATTTCGATTAGGTAAATAGAGGTGGTTTGATTGATTATAACACTGATGTAACGGGTTTCCAATTGTGTTTTATTAAGACACTGTGTATACACTGAGTGGTGAATTAATAGAAACCGGGATGCGGTTGGACTCGGTTAGAACGTAAGATCAGAGGATGAGAGGGCGAGAGCGTAAGCGCGAATCCTTGCTGTTAACTGAGACTTCCCGAGGTTGATGACTGACTGACTGCCTGACTGACTCCCTCTTAGTTTTCCCCGAAGGAAAGCTTGATGCCGATTGGTCGTGACCCCGCTAAAGAAGCAGGACATGAGGAAATTCTCACCAGTATCCGGGGTGATTTTATTGCTGGGGAATACCAGTCGTTTCTATCCTAGGTTTATGTGTTGGGTTTTTTCGTTCGGTGACTACTTGCCTTTTCCGAGCCCTTTTTAATAGCATAACAAACTCAAGGATTTTGCTAATCCGGACATAAACCGAAATGCTTCTAGATAACTAGATCGCTCGACACACATCTGGAAACAATTTAGCTAGAAGGTGACGTTTTATGGCCGGTCATTGAGTTTATTGGGGGTCTGGAAGCAGGTAGGTGGGCCGCTGGCCGCCCGGTAGCGTTGGCTGGGGTTCCGCTGCTCCATGCGACGCAACACCAATAATAGAGAAGGAAAAACTAATACCAGATCACCAATTTGGATTCAGGAACAAACACTCCACGATAGAGCAAATGCACAGACTCACAAACGAAATAATACTAGCAATAGAAAACAAACAATACTGCACAGCCCTCTTTATGGACATCGAGAAAGCATTCGACAAAATAAACCACGATAGTCTACTTCAATCAATCAGAAAACAATTCCCGGAGCAGATATACCATTTAACTAAATCCTACTTAAGCAACAGAACCTTTACAGTAAAAATTAAAGATACATACTCTCAAGTTAAAGACATCAAGGCAGGGGTTCCGCAAGGAAGCGTCTTGGGACCAATTGTCTACACACTATACACGGCCAACATACCAACAACCACCAACAGCAAAATACTGACATTTGCGGATGACACTGTGGTACTAGTCAGGCACACTAACCCAGCAACAGCAGTCGCATTGCTACAAGAGCATATTGCAAAAATAGAAAAGTGGCTTCAAGTTAAACAAATTAAAGCAAACCCTGATAAATGCAACCACATTACATTCACACTGCGGAAACAGTTACCACCAAACATTACACTCAACGGCACGCACATAATACAAACAAGGCAAGTCAAATACCTAGGACTACACTTTGATACAAGATTCACATGGAAACAGCATATCAAATCAATAATAAGCAAAATACAGATAGCAAGGAGACAGATGTACTGGTTAACAAGTCGAAAATCCAAACTAAGCATAGAAAACAAATTAAAAATCTACAAAACCATCATAAAACCAATCTGGACGTACGGAATACCACTATGGGGAACTGCAGCAATGAGCCATACAACCAAACTAGAGGCAATGCAATCTAAAATACTTAGAACAATAGTAAACGCCCCATGGTACGTTAGAAACGAGGACATACGAAAAGACCTTGGAATACCAACGGTCAAGGAAGAGATTAGCAGATTCGCAAGGAGGTACAGAGAAAGATTAGCAACGCACCCGAACCGGCTGGCAGCGGAAACGATCACCACATTCATCGAAAGGAGATTAAAAAGGAAACATCCAGTAGATCTCATAAAGGATACACCCTAACAAGCACGAAGATGGAACCCCATTGGGGGTAGCCACCCACATGTTATATTAGTAAACAGCTATAACATTTTACCAAATGTCCTACTGGACAAATTGTAAAATTTAAAGCAAATAAATAAAAAAAAAAAAAAACATAAAGACACAGTTATAGAAGGCAGATAAATTCTTCTTATACCTCATAAGACTATCTTACTCGAAAGATTCGCACAGATCAATAAAACTTCACTGCTACAAAACACTAATTAAACCAACCATTCTAATGTATGGTCGTTAAATCTGTTTCAACGTAAGTGTCAACGCCACGGAAAAATTAAGAATCATTGAAAGAAAATACATCACAGCATGTTTAGAAATATATAGATTGCCAGAATCGAAATTTACCAAATATAGCAAATCACAAACTATACGAAGAGCCCAAATTAATCCACATCGAACCAACAGCAGGGAAGTCTACGAAAACAAAAGAATTCTAAATACGATAGTAACAGCGGAACCACCACGCCACAAAAAAGATATACCACAATGCATGCGGTGTCAACAATACGGTCATACTAAAAATTATTGTAACAGAATCCCGGCATGTGTTAAATGTGCAAAAAATCATTTAACAACACATTGTCCATACGTAGAGAAAATAAATGAAGTAAAATGTTACAACTGTAATGGAAACCACCCAGCCAGCTATAAAGGATGCGAAATCAGGAAACAATTACAACATAAAGTGTTTCCACCACTTCGCAATAGATCAATCAATAACTACCAACCGCAACAAAGTATAACGGATAATTAAGCAACATTGAAAGTACAAAATGAACCAAAAGCTATAAACAGAAACACAGATCCCCAAGGAAACCGAAGTTATGCGCAAGTAACCCAAAACATTAGACAAGCAACGCCCACAAACAACCCATACGGAGATATTAAGAAAAATGGTAAGTGAGCTAAACGCAATACTAAGGCAACAAGTACAACAAACAACAGTCATGTTACAACTACTCACAAACTTGCTAAGTAAAAAATAAAAATGGACATGCTTAAAATAGCAGCCGGAAACAAATGGCCCTAGAAACTAAAACATTCCTGTATAACAATAATATCGATATACTACTCGTATCGGAAACACACTTCACTATAAAAAGTTACATAAAAATACCGTACTGCACAATATATGATACTAAGCATCCCTCAGGAAAAGAACACGGAGGGACCGCAGTTATAATAAGAAACGATATCAAACATCACTTACACAGCCAAGTAAGAAAGGAATATACCCAAGCAACCACCGTTACAGTACGCTTATTCTCATTCGCTTATTCTCTCACGTACTATTTTGCGCTCTTCCTCGCAAAGTCCATTAGGACTTCTTTGTACGGTGATGTTAGGATCAATTAATTGTATTTCTAACTGACCTGTGTTTACGCGAGTACGTAGGAAACCCGTAACGAATGAATCTTTGAATTTCCGAAAAGAAAGATTAATCGACTTTTATCACTACCACGTACATCATTGTCAACTTCATTAACATCGATCTCGTTTTCAGCGGTTTTATTACAGGCATTAATTATTTTTTGTTTTACACATAGCGAGGCTATTTTGTGTAATATTACGTCAACACCTTCGCTTAAAATTTAACGATCAATCGCGATATCATGTTTTAAATAACTATCAGCGAGGACATGAAGAATTTATCTCTAATGTAAAACCACTAACACCGGCAACGGACAAGATTTGAGATGTACGTTTAGTACAAATGTGTCTTATTCCTCGCATTACTTCTATATCAATCGTTCTTCTGCCAGAAAATATCAAGACTACGGATTCTTTAATTAGTGAACACTCGGCTCCAAACTTGGGGTAAAATGGAAACGACTCACTCGGATGACTTGATCCACCAATTGATGCTTCCACTACGAAGAAGTCGATTCGACACTCGTTACTGAAATTTTATTCAGGGCTCTGCTTTGTAAAGGATTTTCCTCCATAATCAAATTGACTGCTGCGCACCATGCAGCGGAGTCGGAGCCCGCGGTTTTAGGGTTAAAACGCGGTGGCGAAAAATTGTTAGGTTCCACACTCGATTTTTGCACTAGCGATTGAATTAACTCGCGCACGATGGTCGTAAGCTCTTGCACTGTTATAACCGGCACTGATCCCACTTTTGATGTCGGGTTTACATTAGAATTAGGGTTAGGGGCGTGTAACGAATTTTCGTTTGGATTACACGTGTCGATATGCAATAGGGAAGACATTGACTAGTGCAAGTACGATTATCATAGAACTGGACAAGTAACCGCGGTAATTAGTTACTCGAGAAACTAATGACAATGATTCTAGGTTCCATAACGAATCCGCGGTCGACGGGATGATAGCTATAACGTGCTCGCAAATTCTAAGTCGGACTCTTTGTTAAAACGTGGAATATCTACCGAGCGTAAAGACGCTAAGTAACTCGCTAATACAACCTCACGAGAGAATGACTTTCCGTCGCGATGATGCTGCAGAGGAAAACTATGATGGGGTGTGTCTAAGGACACGAGATCATCGGATTCGTCGAGGATAGCCTTCGTTCAGAAAGTGAGGGAAGTTGACGTTGCTGTTAATTGGTCAATTTCCATGTCGGTGGCTAGGAAAGGATGCCAGCCGTCCTTGAGGGAAGGTTGCTAGCGGGAAGCGTCGTTCGTCGAGAAATAGATTTCCCCTATCTTCCCGTAGCTGGGACAAAGACAGTTTGTCTGTTCGAAAGACTTTTGGTAACTAGATCTTAGTGTTTATAACGGGCCTCAGGCTAGCTGAACATGTACTGCGGAGACGCATCGACATCTGGCAATCATCTTACACGAAGAATAGGGTCTGCGTGTGGCGAGCCACGGGACAGAAACCGTTGGAATGTTTACTGTCGCGTGCCGCCACGAATATTTCTTTTAAGAAGAGCCATGCTAATACCCCATACCTTCGTTAGGTCATCCCGTGACCGCGGCTACGTCCGGCGACAGGCTGTCGCCTCGAGCCCAATCTCATTATCACAAATCTCAAACAAATACAATCGGATTGAATAACTACAATTGCTTAATTACAGCTATAGTAGACTCTAGATTACAATGTTGCAGGATTATCCAAAATTCAAAAGGCTCCGGTGTTCTTTCATCTCCGACTACTACATTATGTATGTCCTAACGATATTGATACTCCGAGGCAAAAAACAACATCATAATTTGAATTGTCCTCTAGCTCATGTACCGCTACATGTACTTTCAAGGAACAAAACTGGCACAGTTCCGCTTGTGACGCGAAACGGAGATTATCGTTTCCCCTCCTCTAACGCATTTCGCCATTGAAAGACTCTAATTTCTGTGACTTGTTTTATCTCTGTTATAAAAGTTGATATTTTCAATTTTGTAGCTTTTATGCAAACGTAAAAGGTAAGTAAATATTAATAAATATTATAATAATATGTCGGAGAAGTGTCAGGAATAGGGTTGCGGGCGTTTGATAAATCTTCATTGGAATTGGCCATCGTTGTGGTATAACAAAGGCACGGCTTTCTAACACGAGTAGGGATACTACAGATTCGACAATCAACCGTGGCGGTTGGACACTCGCGATACTAGTCATGTTGATCTTAGACTCAATAACGAATCCGCGGTCAACGGGATGATAGATGTACGTGCTCACAAAAATCTAAGTCGGACTCTTTGTTAATATGTGGAATATCCACCGAGCGGACAGACTCTAAGTAACTCGCTAATACGACCTCACGAGTAAATGACTCTCCGTCGCGATGATGCTGCAGAAGAAAACTATGATAGGGTGTGTCTGAGGACACGAGATCATCGGATTCGTCGAGGATAGCCTTCGTTCAGAAGGTGAGGGAATTTGGCGTTGCTGCTAATTGGTCAATCTCCATATCGGTGGTTAGAAAAAGATGCTAGCCGCCCTCGAGGGAAAGTTGCTAGTGGGAGACGCCGTTCGTTGAAAAATAGGTCTCTCCTATCTTCCCGTAGCTAGGACAAAGACTGTTTGTTTGAAGGACTTTAGTCAACTAAATTCTAAGATTTATAACGGGCCCTCAGGCTAGCTGAACATGTATTGCGGAGACGCGTCGGCATCTGGTAACCATCATACCCGAAGAATAGGATCTGCGTGTGGCGAGCCACGGGACAGAAACCGTTGGAATGTTTACTGTCGCGTGCCACCACAAATATTTCTTTTAAGGAGAGCTATAGAATTACTCCATACCTTTGTTAGACAAAGCGTTCATCCCGTGACCGCGGCTACGTTCGGCGACTGGCTGTCGCCTCGAGCCCAAGCTCATTATCACAAATCTCGAACAAATACAATCGAATCGAAAGACGACAATTGTTTAATTACGCCTATGATAGAATCTAGATTACGGTGTTAAGGGATTTTCCCGAAGTTCCAAAGGGAAGGCTCCGATGTCCTTTCATCTCCAACATATATTTCTCTTGACTTATTTTTACCTCTTTGGTCTCTTCATCTTGATAAAATTGCAGACCCAAACAAAAATTCAACTTTCCAAGATCTCTTGCTTCGAACATTTTTATTAAGTTTTTTTTTAAGTTATTAAGGGGGGGGGGGGGGGGGTTTAAGGTTAATTCGTACAGAGAAAGGCATGTTTTTGTGAATTTTTTCTGACGATACAGTTAAAATTTCTTTTTTAAAACCAATAGTACATTAAGGTATGACATTCGAAGAATATTGTGTAAAATTTTCACGGAGAAATATTAATAAACAATGGCAATGGCAGCAATTATTCGGAAGTGTCTCGGAAAAAAGTATAATTGCGGTGCCCCTCAGTATAAATGTGGTGCTGGATCATCAGAAATAAAAAATTTAAAGTTTAAAAAATTCGTTAGGTTTAAATTCGTTAGGTAACAGTTTTCCCTAGGTAACGCTGTAAAGTTTTTTTCGCAATTTCAATTTTTCACTTTTTTAGGACACTTTTAATGGAAAAACGCGATTTTGTGCGAAAATTTTCGGCTAATTTGTTATTTTAAAATAGAAATAATTAACAAATTTGAAAAAAACTTTGCAGCGTTACCTCGTAAATTATGTACGGAAATAGTGTTCAAAATTTTGAAAGGATCGGTTCAGTAGTTTTAAAGTAGCAGTGGGCACCGACTTTGAAAACGTGAGTTGTGGGAAAAACGCTTTAAAGTTTTGAACACTAAAAAATCTGGTATAAAACGTTCATAAGCGAATTTTATCGGCTTGCCTCTCACTTAATCATCAATGCCAGGTCTATAAAGGATGTTGCTATCATCCATGATAGCTCTTCGGCTGTTGCTGCTTTTTCTTCTTTTATAGCAGATTAAAAAAATCGATTCGCTACTTCTCTTACAGTCGAGCACATTTCTTTCACGTAATCATTGTACGTCGGTTTTGATCCATCAAGCCGCAGAACTTTTCACAGCCAACTAATCCAAGGCCTAATATCCTCATCACGAAAAAAAAACGATAATTAACATCCAATGTACCAGTATTTATTCTTGCACTAGACGGAACATTTGTAATTTGTTTACAGCATTCGCACGACACTTTGATGTTAAATGCAAGGCCTTCTTTCTTAGTCGAATGAAAATTTACTTTTCCATCACATTTCACACACTTCACTAGCGTAGCAATTGTTGAAAAGACTAATAAAAAATCAATTATCCTATAATGTTTTTCAAGATCCTTCGTAATTTGATCTTCAACGGTCACTTTTATTTTTTTAGCTGACGCGCTACTTGTTGAAATGCCTTCGTTTTTACGTTTATGCGGAGGTACAATTTTTCTAGGTCGATATAATCTCGAACCAGTTGATTGTCTATCAGATCTTGTAATTTTTTTAGGCATTTTGGTAATAATATAACACAAAACTTAATGAAAACGGAGTCAAAATTATGCGAAAATAGGAACGCACCTGTACGTCTGCTCGATAGAATACTCCTACACTAAATTTTATACTCTACACTGACAAAATATGCAGTACAGGTATAAGGAGGTTTGTACTTAAGTCGAAATTTATATAAATAGATCTGGGGGTAAAATTAGGTATTATATAGAGAGAAAAACGTCTGTCGGGTAACAATAGCACGCTCGGGTCGGGTAGGTACTAAAATCCGACATGTATAAAAATACTCGTAACTTCGTCAATTTTGCTCCAATCGACTTGAAATTTTGACACAATATTCTTAAGATATTATGCATTCAATTAAAAGAATAAAAAAAATGCAAAAAAGAATTTTAAAACCTTACCCCCCCCCCCCTTAAAAAATGTATGGCTATTAGTAGCTATTTAGGTCATCCACATAAACTGCCAGTATGAGAATTGTATCTCCATCTCTTATTGAATAAACGCAAGGATCTTTTTCAATTTGTTTAAGGTTAAGTTCTTTCAAGTAGCCATTTAATTTTTTAAACCATTGTTTACCGGATTGCTTCAATACATATAAAGATTTCTTTAGATGGTACACATAGTCTTCCTTGCCCGGCACTTCAAAATATTTGGCTTGATGCATGTAAATGTCTTCATTCAGATCACCATAAGTATATGCCATGGTTATATCCAATTGATATAAGTCCAATTTTAATTTGGCAGCTAAGGCCATAATCACAGCATAAGGCTCTAATGGAAGTTAATCGTGCCACAGGAGCGAAGGTTTCGTGGTATTCAATGCCTGGCTTTTGAACAAAACCTCTCGCTACTAGTCTAGCTTTTCCGCGTTCAATTGTTCCATTTTCATTGTATTTGGTCTTAAAAACCCGTTTTGATCCAATTGGAGATCTGTTCACTGGACATTTTACTAATTCCCAAACGTTATTTTTGATCAAGCCGTCATATTCCTCTTTCATGGCTTCTTTCCATTTTTCTGCATAAGGTCCAGATAATAATTCACCTGTCAACACAGCGGTCACGGGGCGGTCTAGGATGGGTGACCGCTCCGTGAGGTGTTGACGAAGACGAGACGCGCCGAAGCCATTTTTCGCCCTTGGAGTGTGCCCTTTTGGGGCGCTGGATGGTAGAAGCACACAAGGCAGCCTCCCTTGAATATCAATAAGGAGCGACAGCGGTAGGGGCAATGCCCCCCCCCCCTAACGCCAATTCAATAGTCAGGAAGTATTAGGACTGGCTCGAACTAGAGGACGCGGGAAGGGGGTGCAACAGAAGTTAATTCACAAGAGGTTCCTGGAGCACCCCTGTCATACGTGTAGGATGGTCATCGTGGGGTTTTAGTTGGTAGGAGTCCGATACTACTCTGCTGTTACGCGATTATTGCAACAGCGGAGTGTCCATGAGGTTTTCTCTACGTACAAAAAAAAGAGATAATAATTCATCTATTGACTCAGTCGAATTATCATTGACTAATTGTACCGTTTCTTGATCAATTGGGCAGTCTTATAAATTTTCCTTGGTCTGCCAACAGTTCCTGTTCGCAGTATGTTTGGCCTTCCTCGCCCCGTCTTAACTCCAGATCTATCTTCAACACAATTTTCATTTTGATTTATACTTTCACCATCATCATGTTTGTAGTATCACCATTATCATATTTGTAGTAGGAGGCTCAGATGCAAATACCTGAGCTAAAAGACGAACTGAGAAGACGACAGCTGAGACTAGCGGGCAGAAAACGCGAGCTGGTAGCGCGATTGCTTGCTGCGTTACGTTTAGAGCGGGAACACGTTGCGCGAGATGATCCACATGATGACAACTACGACGATTTAGAAGACAACGACGACGATTTAGAAGACGACGACGACGATTTAGAAGACGACGACGATGATTAAGAAGACGACGACGATGAGATTGGCGTGGTTGGGGACCGTTTAGACGTCAACGGTCCAGGAAATCGCAATCTCAATAATCAAGACGGCGGAGGTCGGATAACTCCAGTGATAAGAAGAGCAAGGCAAGACGAGCCTAAGCGCACAGTGTTAACGCTCAAAGACGTAGAGGACTCGCTAGAGAAATTCAGCGGAGACGATCTGCTGAGTATAAATCGGTGGATAGAGGACTTTGAAGAAATGGCAGAAGTGTGTGGTTGGTCAGACATCCACATGGTAGTTTTCGTGAAGAAACTGCTCACAGGCTCCGCTCAATCTTTCGTACGACAAGAACGATGAACGAAGTCCTGGGCGAAGCTAAAAAAGGCACTGAAAGACGAATTTGAGAATGTAGTATGTGACCAGCAGATACTTCGGGAGTTAGCGCGTAGAACGAAGAGACCAAGTGAGAGTCTACAGCAATACATGTGTAGTATGCGTGAGATTGCGGGACTTTCTTGTCACGCAATCTCACGAAGTAATACAGTATATTATTCAAGGTATTCCTAACGAAGTCATAAATAAGGCTATGTTATACGGCGCTAGGAACATGCAACAGCTGAAAGAACGCTTCAAGCAGTACGAAGCGATGAAAAGGGATATGAAAGCGAAATCAAAATTCGCGGAACGCAAGGATGATAAGGGAAAACGATCAGAGGTGCGATATCAGTCGAGGCAAACAGTTAGTGACAAAAGAAGATGTTTCAGTTGTGGCAGTGCGGATCATTTAAGTGCTAAGTGTCCTGAGAAAGAAAAAGGTGCTAAGTGCTTTAAATGCAATGAACTTGGACATATGGCGGCGAAGAGTACAGCGCGACCAAAAAAGACTGACTTCATTTCAAGACCCGAGAAGAAGGAATATGTGAAAGAAGTGTCGATAAATGACTGTAAATTTATATCGGTAGTGGATACGGATAGCGATCTCACACTTATACGATCAGACGAGTATGCGAAGTTAGGATCACCATCTCTAGGCAGTTGTAAGCTTAATTTTGAAGGTTTGGGTTTGACTGACAATGAGACCTGGAGTGAATTTACAAAAGTAATGACGGCCGACGGGTATGAATTTCCGGGCACGTTGCATGTTGCCTCAAATAAGATAATGGCAAGACACAGCCTGCTGTTATTGCTGATTTCTTGGATAAGATAGAGTTGCGGGTCAAACGGGGCGAGGTGACCTTTTTACGATTTGACAAACAGACTGACGGTCACAAAGACGCGCAGGATATATTGAAAGTCAACATAGTAGAAAAAACCGACGAGATAGACTTATCGCACGTACAGGAACCTCATTATCGTGAAGCGATTCGGGATAACATCAGAAAGCATAAGCCGGAGAAGAAGCGGGACGCCGGGGTAACTGCAGAAAGCGTTTTAAGAAGTGGCAAACTCGTAGTACGAAAACCGCGAAGACTGGCACCGTCGGAGAAAAAAGAGATGGACGATTTCATGAAGTTACGGACAAACGAAGGCGTTACAAGACCATCAAACTGGAAAAAATGTCGCTTTATACAGAAGGTTCAGAGTTTCTTGGGGCTCACGGGGTATTTTCAAAAATTTATTAGGGACTACGCGAAGATTGCTAAGCCCGATGATTGGTACAAACATGCTGACCATGTTCAGGAGTATCCAAATTATACAATAAACAGAAGCACGGGAAAACCTCCTTTTCAGCCACTTGTCGGGGTCGAAATGCGAATTAAAGGAGATGCACAGGTTAGGAAGTTAATCGACGAAGAGTGGGATGTGAAGTTCGAAGAACAACGTCGCGAGCTACGTGAGGACGCAAAAAGGAAGATGGCCGCAACTCAAGAAGAGAATCGAAGAAATTATGATAAAAGAAGGAGTACGAAACAGTACCGACGGGGGGATTTAGTGGCCATAAAGAGAAATCAGTTTGGCTCAGGATTGTCAACGACCTTGCCGCACTGAGTGCACTCGTTCCCATCAGATCACGAAAGTTAAGCAGCGCCAGGCACGGATAGTACTCGGATGGGTGATCGCCTGGGAACTCCGTGTGGCGTTGGCGAAGCGCGCTGGGTCCGCCGCGCCTCCCGGTGGGATTCGGGCTTGGGCGCTGGCGTCTCAGCGCCTCGGGGCCGCCAAGCAGTCCGGTAGGGGAACCGGGCTGCCTGGCACGGCCGCTCCGGCGACGAGGAACGGTGTGACATAGCCACACACCGCTCCATCAGCGGTTGTATTGGGCGGGGGAGGGGGGCGGTGTGTCGCTCGCACCGGTTCCTGGGCCTCTCTCGATCGCAGCCGGGACGGTCATCGTGGAGGTTTTAGTCGGTTGGAGTCCGGCACTACCATGCCGCTTTCCCCAGAAGCGGCCTGGCATCCGTGCGGATTTCCTCCGCGAAAAAAAAAGTTTGGCTCAGGATTAAAACTCGGAGGAAGATAGTTGGGTCCGCACCGGGTATTGCTAGCCATGCGGAATAACCGCTACACTGTGGTGAAAATAGGGGAGCATGAGGGGCCTGCGCATACATCGAGGACTGCCAATTTCAGGACGCCTTGGGTCCTGAACGCGGAAGATGACGCATCCGATGACAGCGAGAATGAAGACAACATCTGAGGGCTGACGTTACTGCAGGATGACCGAGTGCAGTATCGTGAAAAAGGGCCTAAGAATCATCAAGTTAACCATGAACAATGTCGCGAGAGTCGAGGCGCCGTCGGGTCCATCAATGTGTCGTCGGTCTTTCAATAGTATAGTTATGTAGGAAATGCCTACGTAACCCTGGCAACGAGCGTCTGTGGAACACGTGAGAGATTAACTGACCAATATTATGATGAACCCTAAATCCAGGTGTAGATAAACATCTGCGAATTTGTCCTGAGAAGTAATAAAAAGAATTAAATTAACCGCGGTATATGGTAGATAGTTCATATCGCCGCATAATACGAATACACACGAAATCAATTATAACTAAATCAAGGTTAAAGTTATTCGAAATAAATTTAGCTTAGAACAAAGGAGGTAAAGTTGAAAACAAAGGAGATAAACTAACAATTAAAAGCGGGACATGCGGAAATATAATAAATGACCTATCGGTTATAATTGGTTTATCTAGTACTAAAAACAACAACGGAAATATTTATGATAGACCAACTATGGCATATAGACATCCAATATCCAGCCGGAAAATTTATGTCGGAGGTGAAAGGACATCGGAGCCTTCCCTCTGGTACTGCGGGAAAACCCCTTAACACCGTAATCTAGATTTCACCATAGGCGTAATTAAACAATTGTCGTCATTTGATCCGATTGTATTTGTTCGAGATTTGTGATAATGAGCTTGGGCTCGAGGTGACAACCAGTCGCCGAACGTAGCCACGGTCAAGGGATGAACGCTTTGTCTAACAAAGGTATGGAGTAATTCTATAGCTCTCCTTAAAAGAAATATTTGTGGCGGCACGCGACAGTAAACATTCCAACGGTTTCTGTCCCTTGGCTCGCCGCACGCAGATCCTATTCTTCGGGTATGATGGTTACCAGATGCCGACGCGTCTCCACAGTACGTGATCAGCTAGCCTGAGGGCCGTTATAAACACTAAGATCTAGTTACCTAAAGTCCTTCAAACAGACAAGCAGTCTTTGTCCCAACTATGGGAAGATAGTGGAAATCTATTTTTCTCACGAACGACGTTTCCCGCTAGCAACTTTCTCTCAAGGGCGGCTAGCATCCTTTTCTAACCACCAACATGGAAATTGACCAATTAACAGCAACGTCAATTTCCCTCACTTTCCGAACAAAAGCATCTCTCCACGAATCCGATGATCTCGTGTTCTTAGACGCACCAAATCATAGTTGCTCTCCGCAGCATCATCGCGAAGGGAAGTGATTCTCTCGTGAGGTCGCATTAGCGAGTTACATAGCGTTTTTACGCTCGGTGAATATTTTACGTTTTAACAGAGAGCTAGTTTAGTAATACTTATACCGTAGGTAAGAAAATCGTGTCCCACTTAGACTTTGAAAGATAGTACATTTGTTATCCCGTTGACCGCGGATTCGTTATTGAATCTAGGATCATTGTCATTAGCTTCTCGAGTATCTAATTACCACGGTTTCTTGTCAAATTCTGCAATAATCGTATTTGCACTAGTTAATATCTCCTCTATTGCATAACAATGTGTAATCAAAATGAAGATTCGTTTCACGCCTCTAACACTAATCATAATGTGAACGCGATATATATACTAAATATTTAATAGATATGGTTGTTTATAGAATTCAATTTAATAAAAATATTAGCGTTGTTTTGGTTGGGTTATGTAATAATAACCGTTAATATATGATGCATATGTAGGTACAGAATTGGGAATTAAACGATGTAGTGTTCTTATTTTCGGTTAGCAGAACTGATGTGTCAAAGAGATTAAATAACTGGTATCGATGGGGCTCACTACGCCGTTAAAAAATTTAGAACCATTTAATGATTAAACTGAGTTAGAAAGTAGGATCTAATAAAGTGGTAGCCGCTGACTAGGTGTAAAGGAGTGGTAATGATTAAAATTGGAAAAACAGTAGGAAGATTTGCGAATTGTAAATAAAAATTAGTTACTTATATTATAAATCTTACCTTGACAAGATGAAAGAGGATAAATTTCGTTATCACTGACAGGGCCAGGTTTGCAGTTCCTAACATTAAATAAATTTGGTGTTTGAAGAAATCTGTAGAAGAATGCAGTAACATGAAACTAAATAGTAACAGTATTATTTTGATCATAGTTAAAACAGTTAATCTAATAATACAGTAGTTTGATTTGAAATGTTTTATTACGAGTATAATAGTATATGTAAATATTGGCTCACCTTGCCATGGCGGTAATACCAGCTAAATATTTATTAATAGGACTGCAGGACCTGTCCTTAAAGTAAATTAAATTAAATTCAATGAAAATCAACTAATTAAATAAATAATATTGGATGATTTTAACTAATTGCTGCACAAGGGTCTATTGTACGTACCGGTTTGAGTGCAGGTAACAAGTCGAACGACTAATGCTGACGTTTGGGCTGTTGACGAGTATGTAAGTTTGTAATATGGTCCTACCACTTTATGATACCTTTTGTAATGCACTTGATCGACACGAGCAGAAGCGACGTTTATCGGGACTGGCATTTGGCGCTATGTCGTGAAAAAGACCTGCTCTTCGGAGCTCGATTCTGAGATCGTTGCGCTTGTGTCACGTAATAAAAGAACGAGGTTTTATAAGTAGGAGAATGAGAAATAGCTCATTCATATGCTTTATTAACTGCAGATTACAAACTGAGGTTACTGACTAAGGGACCGGGGATTTTATTTCTTTATTATGACTCATATCTTATGGGTGGGGGTCTGGCTGTTGTCTTTTCTCTTAGTTATCACAATGCTAGGTGTTATCAACATATCCGATACCAGCGGATACCTGCCTCTTGGGTGGTCGTTACACCTGCCTCTTGGGTGGTCGTTACACCTCTTAGGTGGTCGCTACAGGATCGTCGCCCTATTATTTAGTGAAGTGAGAGGAACCGGTTCACTGTTGAGCTATGTTGCTGCGGTATAAACGTGAAGATTTCCCCTATAAGTTTAGAGTTTGAGCTTTATATTGTAGTATTTAGTCGTTTCTCCAAGAACAGTGTTAGGGTTGTGGTTCATATTTAGCCATCAAGTATATCGCGATGAAATAAGGAAATACAGAGGTTAGGGCAATTATCTAGTTTATTATTCGATGGAATTTGACTGCAAGTCATTTTTGAGTCACTTGTTTCACGAACGAATCGTATTTATTTGTTTCGCTCTTCGTTAATATTCCAAATTCTCTTTTGCCATCGCCTCTTTCACACTAACAATAAGCGTTGAGAGCAATCTTGATGTGAACAGGATGATCAAAATTTTTACACGACGCGCAACAAGGTTGATTTGTGTTATCGTCGCTTTCTTCGGTACAGGAATCTGGATTAATACGTTCATCTGGATCACAATTTATCGTTGAATTTAACGCTGCGGCAGTCTGTTGCAGTTAGAAACCACATGGCCTAAACGTTGGCAAGTCTTACATTCCATTTCGTTTGTCAAATCTAATTGCTGGTGAAAAGTCGGAGGCAAAATACTGAAAATCAGCCGAAGATCAGAAATTGAAGAAAATTTTAAGCTGGCTTTTGACACTAATCTCATCAAGCTCGGTCACATAACTGTTTTACTACAACTATTTTAAAAGTTGAGAAATCAAGTAATCGGAGAATATAAGAATTCACATAAAGCTAGATGAACAAAAGAAATAACGATAAGTGTACAATTTTAAATTAGATATTTGAACCAGTCGTTTAGCTAGGCCTGGTAAGATTAGTGTTAATTAAATAGTTTATAGTCGTTGCGCGACATTTTGAATATTCATTCGTATAATAATTAGCAAAATAACATTCCTTCGTTGATTCCTCCGCCATAATTTATTTTCATTATTTACATCCTTCACTATACATTTCTTAATTCTCCGTATTCAAGATATTTCTAAGAATAAAAATCATTGGATTGGTCAAAATTTCAGATACTATGTCGTGATACTAAAAATGTTATACAGAAAATATCAATGGACTTCAAATTTTCAACCGTGAGAAAATTTTTCTCTTACCACATTTTTCGCTTAGGAATTAATAACTTTTCTCTTTTATTATTTTTATATTAGTATTAAAAGCGAATTCGCATTTAAAAAGTGTTTAACCCTTCAGCTACATACTGGGTCATTTCCGACCGGTAATTATAAGTAATTTTTCATTTTCTCCATGCTGTTGTTTCAATCTTGCTTTGTTTAAAGAAATTAAGATTATAAAGGAAGGTAACTAAGGTAATAAGTTAGACAAATGTGTCTGTGATGTTGCCAGTAGGGCTACGAATTATTGTACGATGTTTGTAAATATCGGTGTAGAGAAAGATTCCTGCTGCGTAATTTGAAAGGAAGTGCTTGGTAGAAGATGAATGTTTTTGTCGATGTATACATTTCTTTGTGTAGTAATGTGTAATCGTTAACTGCGTAGCTGCTTGTGCCACCGGCTCATGTGCCCCCTTCCCTCGCCACTTTGGTAGTTGCTATGCGAAACTAAGGTACAAGGAGTCATTTAGTCGTCTCATTTCGTACCGATAACGTGGATCGCGTTGCGTCAGGTTTGTAACGTATTATAACCTATTGGTTGCGTGGGTTCTTTATTACTTTCTTTAGTATATTTTTTGCATTATTCATTACTATATCTTTACCATCGTTTAACTTTGTAACTTATATTTTTTTGGTAAAGGGGACGCGCAAGTAAACTCAAGTACTTCAAAGCAAGATTTCGCATGCGTATCTGTAGTATTATTTAAGTATATTTAGTTGTGAACTTTCGAATTCTTGCAAATATTTTTCACTATTTATAACACGCGACTATAGTGTATTAGTGGAGTGTATATCTCATATTCTAGTAACGAACATTCATAGCATAATTCTTGCAAATGCTCGCATTGCATTCACGGTATTCGTAAACATTTGTTCGACATCGAGAAATATCTTATAATTTTAAATTAATATTTTTCATACGTAAAAGAAAAGTAGCAGTATTTTCTAAATAAACGTTCGATAGAAAAAAGAAGAAAAACATCGAAACAATATTTCGCTTCTTTTGTACTCCTCATCCCACCCCACCCCACCCATAAACAACTTTATTTTTAGGGAATATTTGTGACCACGTGCAATGCGGTTTGTAAAGTCAGTGTTTGCTCCGCAAAAGTATTTTTCAATATTTTCAAATCATAGTCGTTTTGATTAAATACAATTATATAATTACACGCGAAGGTAATAAAATTTTATCATACAATTTTGTACGCGACATTAGAGTTCCTGTTTGCCGATCGTAATTTTAGCGGTCGTGATAATGTGGTTTTATTTTATATTCTTTTGAACATTCTTTTTCGGTACTAGAGTCAGTGCATCTCTCAAGAAAATTTCATAGGTTAGGGTTTTCTGAGTGGAAAAGATAGCGGCATGCAGAGAGGGTGCGTTTACGTCGCTCCGTACTCTGTGAAAATAAGGAAAGGCGACAAAAAAATTGACCAGAGTGTTGTGCCAGTACGTGTGTGTAAAGTGCGCAAGAATATTGGCGAGGAAAGGACTGGATGGAACGGGAAAGCAAGAAAAAAAGTTCAGCCATGTCGACGAAGCAGTAAGGAAGACATGTTAGAACACGTGCTAACAGCGTCGCCCCACGGGTACGCCTCGAGGCACGTGTGGACAGACGCAGACATTTTACGGCGCGCTACTGCAGAGTCGCCGCACGGGTAACCTCGGAAACTACTCGAGAGCACGTGCGCGCAAGGCCTCTCTACGTTGAAGGCCACCAGACGGGCCCCTGCTTCCGACGAGGAGAATACTACTAGTAGAAAGCAGGATATGGAGGAAAGAATGGAGCCTGCATCAAAGGTAACCAGGGAATCTATGAGGATCGCAAATAGCATGGATAAACCAGAGGGTTCAGGCATGGATCTGGGCATAGCTCCAAGCGCCGAATCAGACGCAAGAAACTCCACGGCAGGAAACTCGCAGGGAAATGCGAGTTCGAACGTCGAAGAGTTGATGGCCTATGGAGCCTCATCCTGATCAGAGACGTTCAGGGGAAGAAAAAGGAAGCTGACACCCACAGCTCCAGACATACCTATGGAACTGACCTTGGAGAGGAGAACATCCTCCACAACGGACATAGGAGCCGAACTAATTCGGCGAGTAGAGGAGATAATGAAGGTGGCGACAACATCATCGAACTTAAAAAACACCTACATTAAGAACTTAAAGGACGCAGCAAGCACCATTGCCGCGGGTACGGTGGAACTGATAAGGAGGACGGTGCCCGCCTACGGCACCGGAGCTGCCAGGATGGCGGAGATGTGGGTGGAGGTACTAGAGAAGGAGGCCGAGATCCTCCGGAAAGAACAATCAGGAAAGGCCGGGTGTGTCACATATAAAAAAAAGAAGGTTAGGGTTTTCTAAGATTATTCTTCTATTAAAATAAAAAAAGTCTTAATACCAAATTATAAAACAAATGACTAATATATTTAAAAATCATTAGATTCTTGATTTCTGGATTTTAAACTTTTTTATTAGAGTTTCAGTTTTTACATTTATGGCTGTTTATTAGAATTTCAATCTTTATTATTACTAAAATTATAAATGTAATAAATTTCCATTTTTCATCTCCAACTTCCCAAATAATCAACGATCATTTATCCTATTTTGTTTCGTAACAGATTTTTTACAACCTTCATTTCCACCATTGGATTTTCGACAGTTCCTGCCTGATGTTAGTCTTTGAAATTATATTTGCTGAGATAGCGCAGTATCAATGGAAACGTTTTCCGTTTCTCCGCTTCTAATGGTGAGTCGCATGCATTTCTGTTCCTCCGGTCACTCAATCATGTCGTAGGATGAAAGGTCCGAATCGGCATGGGTGACTGGTTGTATTATGTAGAATTTTTTGCAAGCATAGTGACCGCGGGTATTTTTTATACCCGTGAGTAGTAACATTTTTTTCATATCTTTATTTATTAGTTCAGGATAGGTCTTCTTGCACATCGCGATTATAATAATTAGTTTTTTAATAATTAGTTTAAACATATCAATTTGAGAATATATTCGCGGTACTTACAAATATGTATAACAGTATTCGGTATAAATATTTGCAAAAGGCAAATATCTAGACGAAAATACCTGTATGACATACATACACTTAATCTTAAGCAATGAATTTTAGTATAAATAAGAGATATCAAAGCGATTTCGTGTGAGCATTTAATAGCGAAGAAATCGGATACCTTTCGATTTCGTTGGAATGAAAGATGCAATTTTCACTCAATGATAGTGACGATACATGCAATACACGATACATACATTTCGTGACAATACTAAGTCACATTCTTTTATTTGACTTCAGATATTATAAACGGAAGTAGAATTTAAAATATGAATTAAAATTCATTTCCTTTCCGAACAAGAATGTGTGAAATTTTACGTGCAAGAAGAAATTTCGCGACAGGCAGATTTTTGAATCAAAGCAATGATTTTGAACACTGTTTCTGCATTTTCGGAAATGTGCTTTGACGAAGAGATTGCCTGAGATTATTTTTATCTTGGTAATACATTTAGAGTCAATTATTCCATTTCATCGAGTCTTAGTCTTTTTTCAATTAATGCTACATTTTTGATAATATTAAAATTTCAGTAATTTATTAAATTAATAAAGCAGAGTTATTATAATCCAAAACGAAGTAATAAAATGTAAAATCAAAGAACGTTAGTCCGTTAAATACAAATGAGACAAACTAATCATGTTTTTAGATTAGGATTTTCAGATTTAACAATTTCCGTGCCCATTGTCAGGATCCCATTCACGTGCCCAGGTGCTACTTGAATGGGAAAAAGACATTGGGCACGATGACTATAATTAATGCAAAAATTTCTCAGCTGCTGACCATGTGTTAGTGTATCGTGCACGACGTATTTTCCACATTGTGTGTGTGTGGTTAGGCTGTGGAATTGCGTCGTTTTTCTCATTTGCTACAACTTAAGATACGAAAAATGTGGAGACATATATGTAATATTGTCAAGTAGTTTGAATAAGAGGTCGGTTGAAATTAGGAAAAACCGTGTACGTCGTCTTTCTGTGGTTCGTTTTCATTAAGAGCGCCTATGTGACTAAAGTCACCTAGTTCTTACAGTGATGTGAGAAAAACAATAGACAACGTTAGAGCAGAAGGACAGTTTCGTGTTTCAAGGTGGGACGACCGAAAGGTCAGAGTGTGCGAGTCGAAAAGTGTGTGTGTTGCGAGAGTCAGAGTCGATCGAGACATCGGAAAGTAGAGTTGAAAGAGTTAATCGAGACGTCGGAGAATAGAGTTGAGAGAATTGATCGAGTTGTAGAGTTGTTAGAGTTGCTAGTGAGAGAGAGAGAGAGAGAGCTAGATTCGTTGTGACGAGAGTTGCCAAATAACTGTAAAGTTATTTGGGATAGATACAAGTATCGCATTTAGTTTCAGTTAAACAAACATCGTTTTCTGTCCAATTAACACCTGTATATTCAATTCAATATTAATAAATTGTAAGTAATCGGGAAAAAATTAATATCTTTAATTTTTCACGATACTACATATATTAATTCAAATTATGTATCAATACAATCGCAATTCGTGGTATTATAATATTAACTACACGATTAAGCGTAACGACGCTTTTAATATTGCTGTGAATTACAATTATAATTCCAAGTTTAGAAAAATGGTTCGTAAATTAGAGTGTGCATGTTGTGTGTTAAGCTCGGGTGTCGGAGGCGTCTCGGGACGTTCTCTCTAGTGGAGGCTCTTGCGCCCTGGTGTTATGTGTGAGAACCGTGCAGGTGAACCTCTGATCGGGTAGACGCGTTTTCGAGTGACCAACCTGCTTCAGGGAATTTCATTCGAATAATCGACGGTAAAGCTGACACGAATGGAACATGTCGTCGTCTCTGGCTTTGCCCCTCGATTTTTTTAATTTCGCGGTCGTGATCGCGAGTAGTTTTCGAAACGAACGTTAATATTGCTCGAGCATGCAGATGTGAACGGACAGCGATCGCTATATGATCGTTGTTCATTCATGTGCACTTGGATCAGCTTCCGCGATTTATGTTTTTATTTCACCTTTGTACTTTATTTTTTGGTTTGCGATTTAGATAGTCTCGAGCTTAGATGTAAGTTTCAGCGGGCATTGCGCCCGAAGAAAGAAGAGGTTACAAGCCGAAGAGGCCCGGCAAACTGGCATAGAAGAGGGCAACTACCAATGACTCCCCATCCTCTGGACTATCCAGAGCATGGGAAGTCATTCTTGTTACTACTTTGTCACTATGCTCGCTTTTAGTATTTGTAGTAGTAGTAAATCTCGATATCGCACAATTATAAATCAGAAGTCTATAATCTATAATTTGTAAGTCGTCAATTTACTAATATCGTTCGTTGGTTTTTGTGTCTTGTCAAGTTATTGTGCAAAAGGGTTTAGCTGTCCTGATGCGTGTAAACCATGGTGGATGAGATGGACTACGTATACAGGGTGGTTGGTAATTGGTGGTACAAGCGGAAAGGGGGTGATTCTACGTGAAAAAAGAAGTCGAAAATACAGAATAAAAATTTTTCGTTTGAGGCTTTGTTTTCGGG
Organism: Bombus hypnorum; assembly: GCA_911387925.2. Lineage (NCBI taxonomy): Eukaryota > Metazoa > Arthropoda > Insecta > Hymenoptera > Apidae > Bombus > Bombus hypnorum. The sequence continues at coordinate 863,805 of CAJVQY020000002.1, forward strand.
AAAATTAAATTTGAATTTTCGCTCGGTACGCGTGCACTTTATCACGTCCCGTTATAACGGATCTCACTGTAGATCGTTGTCTCGATGGAAAAATAAAAATAAAAAAATAAAAAAAAATTTTTATTCTATATTTTCGACTTCTTTTTCGCGTAGAATCACCCCCTTTCCGCTTGTAACACCAGTTACCAAACACCCTGTATATAAATAATCATTGCTAAGCTTTCGAGTAACTGATTCAAATAACTGGCTATCTCAAATAACTCTATCGTTGGTTGGTACAATTATTTTCTGCGCAAGCAAAAAACCATAGAGTATCGACGACAAAGAATCCTTCAGAAGGAAATTGCTCAATCGAACAACTGGAATCGAGTTCCCAATCGCCTTCCACGGTCCGGGAAGAGAAAATCGTTCACTTATCGTAGAATTCGATCCTGCACGCGGTCTCGCTAAATCAACGCTAAGCAAGGCCGAAAATGCGTCTACCATGTCGATGGCAGAAACACAAAACTCTAACTAACCGCTGCGCGATTCAAGTTGGTCAAATCGAACGACACGAAAACCTCGGGCTCGCGTCTGGTCGACCCGCAAAATTCACCTGCGGGTCGTAGCCGTTCGTTGAACACTACGAAGTTGGTGGAGGAGAGGTGATCGAAGGTCCAGAATGAGCGGCTGAAAAATAGTGAAGGATGTCACGTCGGAGACACAAGTAATCACGAAACCGATAGATCGCCGGTGATCTCCTCGCGTCGGAGTTCGAACGTTTTACAAATAAGGTGAAGAAATTGAACTTTGTATATGGTAATAGAATTTATTATGCAAATCCAACAGAGTGACGGTTCAAAGTGTTACAACATAATGATTCAAAGTGTTATAAGAGACCGATTCAAAATGTTTTAACAGGCTGGGACGAGCTTATTTTGGAGGGTTTTTATACTGGGGTTTTAGTTCCTCTGGAGGGGTTATCGTCGGATGTATTAGGTGAAGTAAAAAGTTCTGAGCGCTTTTTCGCTTTATTTCGACGATGAAATTAACATAGTCAAGATTATTCGATTTAGATTAAATATGCGCCGTTTTGTTCGATTACTTTTGTCCATTTTGAAGGCAATTTCATAATTCCGCGGTTGAAGAAGTCCTCGTCCCTATTGGTAAAAAACTTGACCAGCTCATTTTCACAAGCCTCTCTTGAGGCCAGTTTTGTACCATCAAGAAAATTTTGCAAAAACTTAAAAAGGTGATAATCGCTTGGTGCCAGGTCTGGACTGTACGGCGGATGCGATAGAACCTCCCAGCCAAGCTCTCGGAGCTTCTGACGCGTCGTTAAAGATGTGTGCGGCCTGGCGTTGTCTTGATGGAACACAACACCTTTCCTATTGGCCAATTCTGGCCGCTTCTGGTCGATCGCCTGCTTCAGTCTGGTCAGTTGTTGACAATAGAGGTCCGAATTAAGTGTTTGCCCCGATGGGAGCAGCTCATAATGGATGATTCCCTTCCAATCCCACCAAACACACAATAAAACCTTCTTGGCCGTTAATCCACGCTTGGCGATCGTTTGGGCCGGCCCACCGCGATTGGACCACGATCTTTTTCGGCTGTTGTTCTCGTATGTGACCCATTTTTCATCGCCAGTCACCATCCGCTTCAAAAATGGGTCGATTTCGTTACGTCTCAACAAAGAATCGCAGGCATCAATTCGGTCCAAAAGGTTCTTTTGCGTCAATTCATGTGGCACCCATACGTCGAGCTTCTTCTTGAGACCAGCCTTATGCAAATGGTTCCAAACGGTTTTCTGGCTAATCTTCAGTTCCTGGGCAATGGAATAAGTGCTCACATGCCGGTCCGACTCGACGATTTCCATGATTTTATCCACATTTTCGACGATTGGCCTACCAGAGCGTGCCTCATCTTCGACGTCCATATTACCAGAACGGAATCGTTGGAACCACCGCTTTGCTGTTGCATTCGATACTGTACTGGGTCCATAAACAGCACAAATTTTTTTGGCCGCCTGCTCCGCCTTTTCACCTTGGTCGTAGTGGTACTGAAGAATGTATCGAATTTTCTCTTTTTTTATCTCCATTTTCGAACGCTGTAACACACAACTGGCTTCACCGAACACAAAACTGACAAAGAACCTTTTTGATGCGTAATATCACCTTGAAATCGGTGTATACTATGACTCGATGCGATGTGCACATCGTGAGATATGGCTCACTAAAGACATCTAGCGAAAAACGCTCAGAACTTTTTACTTAACCTAATATATCAGAGGCGGCTATTCCGTTACTATCTGATTATTGTTTCGATAGCTGTGGCATGGGGGGAGTTTCGTCTACCCTATTACTGCTTCTGAGCGTGTGACACGCGCGTGTATATTTAACTCGCGCTTGGTGCCAGATGTTACGCGAGGGTTAGGGTCACTCAGGCGAACCTTTGTTTCATTCATGAACATTCCAATTTTTCGGACGGAAACTGCAGATGGAAAATGTACGGAAAGTTTGTTCGTTTACGGAATTCTTTTACGTTGAATATGGATTTGGCTGGAGGGACTAAAATTGTTTTCCGTATCGTGTTATAGGTTTTCATATAGGTACATTCCTCGTCAAAGAGATAGCCCATGTGAGCTATCTTCAATTTCTCAATGACGCGTGTAGAGTTTTTCGTCTGTAATATATGATATCAAAACATTGTGAGCACGGGATATGCGGTTCGTTGAAAATAATTGAAAATATTATGATATTTAATGTGTGACAAAAAAATTGTTTTATTTTAAGAACGAAATGATAGCACGTGTACAATAAGAAAATAATAATCATCATAAATTGTAGCTAACAATAATTACTCATCAAACGTATATATTTATTTAATAATGAGTACATCCCCCTTTATTGTATGATTTGCTATCGATTTATGTAGTTTCTGAATATAATTTTAACTCAATGTATCCCATTCGCGTACAATTGCATTTTTTAATTCTTGTACGTGTTGATACTGCATTCCATTCGCGTATACGCCGTGAACAAGTTCTGCCCAGCAATTTTTAATAATATTAAGGTCCGGGGAGCGTGCTAGCCACGGCAAAACAGATATATATTTGCATTAAAGTACGATTGGAAAAATCCTGATGTGTGTACAAGTGCATTATCTTGTTGAAAGATGTAATCGGGTCCAGAAACGCGTTGTGCATGATTATTTATTTGTTCGTTGATTTAATTTATGTGCCGGACACTATTCATTCTCCCATCGATGAACTTGATACATGTCTTGCCGAAATAACCGATGCCGGCCCAAACCATCACGCTGCCTCCTCCCATTTGTCTTCGAATTGCCGACATTGTCTCTTTGTTTATGTCATGAAAATAATATTGGAACGCCTCACGACCATCTAAGTTGAATATTTTTCGCCTGAAAATAGTACCCTTCTTCATTTCTTTTCCAATGCATTCTTTCTTTTGCAACGCGTAAACGTTCTATTTTGTGTTTCGTTGTGAACGAAGGTTTCTTTTTCAATTTTAGCCTCTTAACATCTTTGCAGGATAGTGGAATTCGACGAACACTTGAAACACTGGCACTAACACTAGATTTTTCCATTATTTCCTTCGTTGTTAACTGCGAGTTCCATCTTATTACACGCAAAATTGCTCGCTTATCACGATCGGACAACGATGACGACCTACCAGTGCTTTTCTTTTTGTCATAATCTTCAACATTTTTTAAGAAGTTGTGTATTACTTTACGACTTCTTCTTATTACTTTCGATATTTTTGCTACTAATAATTGTTGCTGTTTTAGTTCAAGAATTTGCATTTTTCAGACTCGTTTAATTTGTTCCGCATCCCATACTTACAAATTTATATGTCGGAGATGAAAGAACACCGGAACCTTTGGAATTTTGAATAATCCCGCAACATTGTAATCTAGAGTCTACTATAGCTGTAACTAAACAATTGTAGGTATTCAATCCGATTGTAATTGTTCGAGAGTTGTGATAGTGAGCTTGGACTCGAGGCGACAGTCAGTCGCCGAACGTAGCCGCGGTCACGGGATGAACGCTTTGTCTAACAAAGGTATGGAGTAATTCTATAGCTCTCCTTAAAAGAAATATTCGTGGCGACACGTGACAGTAAACATTCCAACGGTTTCTGTCCCGTGGCTCGCCACACGCAGACCCTATTCTTCGAGTAAGATGATCGCCAGATGTCGATGCGTCTCCGCAATACATGTTCAGCTAGCCTGAGGGCCCGTTATAAATCTTAGGATTTAGTTGACTAAAGTCCTTCAAACAAACAGTCTTTGTCCCAGCTACGGGAAGATAGGAGAGACCTATTTTTCAACGAACGGCGTCTCCCACTAGCAACTTTCCCCCGAGGGTGGCTAGCATCTTTTTCTAACCGCCGATATGGAGATTGACCAATTAGCAGCAACGCCAATTTCCCTTTCTTTCTGAACGAAGGCTTTCCTCGACGAATCCGATGATCTCGTGTCCCTAGACACACCCCATCTTAATTTTCCTCTGCAGCATCATCGCGACGGAGAGTCATTCTCTCGTGAGGTCGTATTAGCGAGTTACTGAGAGTCTGTACGCTCGGTGGATGTTTCACGTTTTAACAAAGAGTCCGACTTAGAATTTGCGAGCACGTTAATCTATCATCCCGTCGACCGCGGATTCGTTATGGAACCTAGAATCATTGTCATTAGTTTCTCGAGTAACTAATTACCGCGGTTACTTGTCCAGTTCTATGATAATCGTACTTGCACTAGTCAATGTCTTCCCTATTGCATATCGACACGTGTAATCCAAACGAAGATTCGTTTCACGCCCCTAACTCTAATTCTAATGTAAACCCGACATATATAATATTGTAGCGACACACGAGCTGAAGGACAAATCGAGCCTCGTGTGGTCTTACCTCGGAGTATCAACAACGTTAGGACATTCTGTAATAGTAAGTAAACTTCGGACAAAAACAATGTCGTCGCTTCGTGGAACCGTCTAACAAAGGCGAATGGAAATTTACCGGTATCCCCTCGACCAGCACCAATAAACGAACGCGATCGTAAGGTTACCAGTTTTTATCAGTTTCAGTCGCGTCCGATCTCTTTAGCGAGTTACACACAGCCTTAGCGAATTAGTACCGAGCGTCTTAGCGAACATTCTTTTAACGACCAGTATCGGACAATCTACGGTTTTCTCTGTATTTATAATTACTTTAAAATATATTTGACGGTTTCAATATCGAGTAATCTCGTCATTAAACTACTACACGTTTTACAACATGTTCTTTTAATAAACATTGTTGTTTTAATATTGTTTAAATGTTAGTGTTTTATTATTATTTAACGTTGTTTGTTATTAATGTTCCAATTTGTGACTATTAATCATTTATTAATTATTGGTATGTTTGAGGTGCGTGTCATGATGCATCGATGTCCTGACGTTTTACGTATGTAAATAAAATTTTATTATTGTAATTATTCTTGCAAAATCAATGAAATGCGTTGTATATTCATTTGTTATAATTAATTTAACTTCTCGTGTTACTTTCATTTTTTGTATTGACGCGCCCGTAAACATGGGCGCTTGAGATAAGTTATCTCCGTTTCGGATGTCGTTACAAAACTGTTCGTTATTTGGATTCTCAAATTTATTATTTTAATTCAGACTCCTGTCATTTGACTTGTATAATATACCTGAGGTGATATTTGGTGTAAGGTGCCCAAGAAATACTCGGCGGTATTCAACAATATAATTTATCTAACAATCAACAATCCTCGATTACCACTGACTTTCTTGCTTCTCGACTATGCTTGTATCACGTAATATTCGTGAGAGGAAAATAAAAAAAAGATGAGGTGAGGAGGATCCCCAACTCTTATATTTTCTTCTACAATATTTATTGATCAAGTATAAGAATACAATAGATTTACAATATGTAACGTTAGCGTTTAATTCCGAAGTATGACCGAGGGTCGACAAGATTTGTCAAGACTGCGGTTTCTGGGTGGATGCTCGACTTTTATATCCTAAAAGTATTGATGCTAAAGGGCGATGTTGGACGTTGTGGGTGCCGTGTGCAAAAGCTGATAATGGCTATCTAGATGACGTCATTTGAGGTGTTGTAGTCTCATTTCCCCCTTCTTAGAATGATTTTGGTTCTTCAAAATCTTAACGTTTCTTCATTATGGATTTGTGGAATCGCACTTTGGTAGGTGCTCATCTGAATTTGTTCCAAGTGTTCTGTTTCATCTTCTTCGTCCAAGTGGCGGATGGCTAAAGTGTTTTGCGATATTTCTGTATATATGTTTAGAGGTGTTGGATTTGTCGCAATATTTTGGATGTTATTCCTAGTTTTTCAACATAATAAATAATAAGTTATTACTTGTTACAGATTAGTATGATTGTAAGTAGGTATAGTAAGTGATTAGATATTACTTAATATAGGTAGTTAATTAAATCTAGCGTTTAGGTCTAGCGGGTAGTGTCTCTTCAGCCTGCGGATCTGGTCCCACGTATCAAGCAGTCCAGTGATTAGGGGGTTTCGGTGTTTGTTGACTCTTTTGCTATATCTGTCGCTATATTTTGCTATTTCCTCTTTGACTGTGGGTATCTTGAGGTCGCGATGAATTGTTTCGTTGGTTACATACCATGGAGCATCGACTAAGGATCTCAGTGTCTTCGATTGGAAGCGTTGAAGTATTTCGATGTTGGAGTTACTTGCTGTTCCCCATAGTTGAATTCCGTAGGTCCAGACAGGTTTTATTACGGTCTTGTAGAGGGTAATTTTATTCTGTAGGCTTAGTTTGGAGCGTCGGCCCGTGAGCCAATAGAATTTTTTCAGTTTGTCCTTTAGTTGCTTCGTTTTGTCCGAGATGTGGTTTTTCCATGTGAGTCTTCTGTCCAGGGTCATGCCCAGGTATCTGACTGAGTCCTTGCTAGGAATAATTGTATTGTTAATGGTGACCTGGGGGCAGGTTTGTTTTCGGAGCGTGAAGGTTACATGTGAGGATTTTTTCTCGTTAATTTTGAAGCCCCATTTGTGGAACCACTTTTCCATGGAGTCGAGACCTCGCTGGAGAGTGGATGAGGCAATTGCCGGATCTGCGTGGGAAGCTAACAGCGCTGTGTCGTCAGCAAATGTTGCTATTGATATCTCATTGGATATAGGTAGGTCGGCAGTGTAGATGGAGAACAGCAGGGGTCCGAGGACACTACCTTGGGGTATGCCAGATTCTATTGGGAATGTTGTGGAAGTGGCGTCTAAGCATTTTACCATGAACTTTCTATTGGTTAGGTAGGACTTTAGGATGGAGTAGTAGGGGTGTGGTAGGATCTGTTTGAGTTTATATAGCAGCCCATCGTGCCATACTTTGTCGAATGCCTGTTGGATGTCTAGGAATACCGCTGAGCAGTATTTTTTCTTTTCAAGAGTTTGGCTGATCATGTGGGTTATGCGGTGGATTTGCTCTACTGTTGAATGTTGTTTCCGAAAGCCGAATTGGTGATCTGGGAGTGTTTTCAGATCTTCTAGGATTGGAAGGAGTCGGTTCGCTAGCATCTTCTCGAATAGTTTAGACAGGGTAGGTAGAAGACTGATTGGGCGGTAGGAGCTGGCTTCATATATCGGTTTTCCGGGTTTAGGGATGAGGGTAATCAGTGAGATTTTCCAGGCCTTAGGAAAGTGTCCAAGGCGAAGAATAGCGTTAAAAATCGATGCAATGAGTGCAATCCCTTTAATGGGAAGCTCCTTGATTGCTTTGTTGCCTATTAGGTCGTGCCCTGCTGCTTTCTTTGGATTTAGGCGACTGATTGATTCTATTATCTCTGCTGAAGTGAAAGGTTCAATAGGGGGGGACATTTGGAAGGGAGAGTGCAGGTATTCGGTAACGTCCGCGGCAGCTTTGGAGGAATGGGGTTTGAATACTTTGGTCAAGTATTTGGCAAACAGGTTGGCTTTTTCTATAGGGCTACGCGCCCATCCTCCTTGCGGACGGCGGATAGGAGGGATTATTTGGGGGGGGCGCGTGAGTTTCCTGGAGGCCTTCCATAGTGAGTAGTTGGAGTCGGCTGTGGGGGACAGATTGGTGAGATATTTTTGGAAACAGTCATTTTTGTAATTTTTGATGATTTTAGTTAGCTTCCTAGTTGCGTTGTTTAATTTGCGTTTGTCGTCCGGTGTTCTATGGGTCTGCCATACTCTTCTTAGTCTACGTTTTTCTGCTATTTTTTTTAGTATGTAGTGGGGATATTCATGTTTGCTGATAGACGTCTTAGTAGGTGTGGAGAGGCGGATAGCGTTTATTATGTTCATGTTTAAGTTTTCCGTGGCTGCTTCGATATCTTCATTGGTTTTTAGTGAGGTTAAGGCTGACGTTGAGTGATTAAATATTTCTCTAAAGAGCTGCCAGTTGGTGAGTTGGTTATGAATAAGACCATTGGGTGTATTCTCGATGATTGTTGAACTGACTATTGCTAACACGGGGGAGTGGTCAGAGGAGAGATCAGCCAAGGAGTTGATTCGGACGTATCTTGACGAGATATTTTTGGTTATGTAGAAGTCCAGAAGGTCGGGTATTTTGTTAGTGTCAGTGGGCCAGTATGTGGGTTCGTATGTGGTAAGGTAGTTGAGATTGTTGGTTATTATACTGTTTAAGAGATTTTTGCCTCTTACTGTAACCAGTCTGCTGCCCCATTGGGTGTGTTTGGCGTTATAGTCTCCTCCAGCTATGAATCTATTGCCCAGGGTGTTGAGGAAGATGTCAAAGTCTGCTTTGGCGATGGAGTGTCTGGGAGGGCAGTATATTGCTGAAGTGGTGATTGTACCATGACCGTCTTCTATTGCTACGTTTGTTGCTTGGAGGTAGTCTTTCTGGAAAGATGGAAGTTCGTAGTGCTTAATGCTGGATTTGATTATGATTCCAGTGCCTCCGTGGGCCTTTCCGCTGGGATGTTGGGTATGGTAGAAATTATAACCGTTTATTTTTAGGTAGTTTTTGTCGGTGAAGTGGGTTTCCGATACGAGCATTACGTCGATTTGCTGCTGTTTTAGGAAGAGTTCTAGCTCAAGTTTGTGTTGAGCTAGACCGTTGGCATTCCACAGAACTATGCGCCTTGGTTTTATTTTGCGTCGGTGCGTATTATTTTGTTCATGATGACTGTTAGTAGCGATATCATGTTACTTAATTGCTCTGATTGTTTTTCTATTAGTTTTTCAAGTCTAGAGATGTTGTCTGTGTTTGGGGAATTGGGGACACTATTTTGAGGATAGTCTCTGTGGCTATTCGGATTGTTTTGGATTCCTTGTACTGCCTGGGCATAGGAGGTTGAAATAGTGGTGAATTTGGGAGGACCGGGTATTTGTTTGGTTAAGGGGATTGAGGTAGAAGTGGATATAGGAGGACTGGGTATTTGATTGGTAATTTCTTTTGCTCTGAGTTTGGGGTACTTATTTGTGTACAGGGTTTTGTAGGCTGAGCAGCCTTTGTAATTGGCAGGGTGGTCACCTTGGCAGTGGATGCACTTCGCTGGGGTGTCCGGTGATTTACTGCACTGGTCGGTGGAGTGTGTACCTGCACACTTAACGCAGCGGAAGGTATGGTTGCAGTATTTTTGCGTGTGACCGTACCTTTGGCACCTTTTACATTGCACTATTTCTCTTTTAACAAGCGGTGGTTCAAATTTTACTATTGAGTTCATTAGACGACTAATATTGTATATTTCCTTATTGTTAGGTTTTTGTTTTAAGTCTATAAAAAATAAGGATAACGGGTCTTTCGAGACTCTATGTCTTATGTTGCTCACGTTGGTGACTTCGTGGCCAAGTTTTGAAAGTTCGAATTTGAGTTCATCTATGTCTGCTGAGTGGTGGATGTTACGTAGAACCACTCGAAAAGGTCTTTCTTGTTTGAGCTGGTAAGTGTGAAAGTTGGCGTTCAAGGTCTTAAGTAGTTTGGTGAGTTTTCTGTATGCATCAGGGTTTGTCGGCAGAATTTTTACTTTGTTGTTGTTGATTTTAAGGTTGTAGTCTTCTTTGGAGATATCTTTCTCTATGGACTTGATCATCGTTTGTATGTCAATGACATCATCAACAAATATTGGCGGGGGAGGAGAATTTCTTTGGGTGTGTTGGTTTGATGGTGGGTCTGCGATTTCCATGGAGTCGTTTGAGGATTCCAATACGGCGAACCTGTTGTAAGTGTTTACTTTGATTGTTGACTGTTCGTTCTGGGTGTCGTTTGTGTTTGTTTCTGGTGTTTCTATTTTTCGCTTCTTAGAATTTTTGACGCCATTGCTACGGGGGGATCTGTTGCACTTTTGCCACGGAGGAGGTAGCGCGCAGCAGTTATGAATTTGCTCAGGAGAGCCTGGTCGCGATTCCTGGGCCATCATCGAGCTAGTTAATTCAAATTGAATAACTAGTCGTGAGGCTATGAGGCTAGTATTCGGGTAGAGGTTAGGAGCGTAGGATTTTTTTCTCTAAAGGATAGGAAACACTTGGTTGTGTTCACTTTCGATGGATGGGCGACACGTGTTGTTTTACGAACTTCACAGAGCACTAGACAGACGTCTGCACGCTTCGGCACTCAACAGCGAACTGACATAATAAATGAATACATAGCTTTATAGGAAAAGATTTTAATAGATACCTGCAACATAACCGACTATTTGTAAAAATGAGAGTCCCCATGATTTAAGAGACTGTATTCGTTAGTTGATTGATTTGGTCGGATATTTGGTCTATGTTATTCCGATATTCTGGTATGTTACTAGGAATTCTAAGTGTTCCTTCGATTTTGTCTAACAAATAATCTATTCTTGTATCATTTTCAAAGGAAATCGCCTTGAGCTTATATTCAAATGTAATATTGACTTTGCAGTGTCCTATCTTCATTACAATATCGTTGAATATTATGCATATTACATTGTTCATCAGGTGACTGAATTATGGAAGGTCTTCCTATTTTAATTTGTTTCTGAGTATTATCACAAAGTACATGTATTTCAATTTTTTCTTTTGGTATAGCTATATATTGGTTTTCAGCTGTTAATGGAATGAAAGTTATATCTTCGATTTTATAAACGGCAAATTTACAAATGTTTATTCTTTTGTTAAAGTTAATTACTTCTTACGCACAGTCGTGGATAAATTTCTTGTCATGTGTCCCTTGAGTTTGTTTGCACATTGTAATTGCTATTTTTATGTTACAATTTTTATCGAGGTATTCATTATCAACGTTTATGTATGTATGTTGCTGTATAAAAAATATTGAATGTTCAAATACTGGTGCCCGAAATGCTTGGCCTCTTTTGGTTGGTTTGGGGTATACTCGCACATTTTCGATATGAGGTGAATATATTTAACAATAAATATTTATTAACAAATATATTCGGTGAGTACACTTGGCGTAAAACTAGCCTGCCAACTAGCAACTATCAATTCGGACAGGCATCTCGCGACTGACTTTTCGTCACGATGATGCTGCATAGGAAAAACTATGATGGGGTGTGTCTAAGGATACGAGATCGTCGGATTCGTTGAGGAAAGCGTTGGTTCGGAATGTGACGGAAATGGACGTTGCTGTTAATTGGCTAAATTTTGAGTTGGCGGTTAGAAAAGGATGCTAACCACCCTTGAGAGAAAGTTGCTAGCAGGAAGCGTCGTACGTGAGGAAAGCAGATTTCCAGTATCTTCCCGTAGTGGGTGGTAGCTATAGGGACTGTTAAGACAAAGATTATTTGTCCCTTTGGAGGACCTTAGCTAAATAAATCCTAAGGTTTATAACGTGTCCTTAGGTTAGCTGAAAATATTCTGTAAGAATGTATCGGCATCTGGCAATCATCTTGTTCCAAGGATAGGGTCTTTGTGTAGCAAGCCACGGAACAGAAAACGTTGGAAAGTTTGCTGTCGAGTGCCGCTACAGTACGCCCTCACCAGTGATAACGTTTTTTTATATATTTATGTCGCAGGTAGATCTATGTATTAACTTATCTAAGGCCTGCTTGGAATCGATCAGGAAAGCGAATTTCCCTGCCCGTGCACGTGGTGTAATGAATTCTTGAGTCACCTTTGCTTTGTTCGTTTTGAACACCTGGCGGTATTATTACGTCGCGCTTTTCGGTGCTATGGTGTTTGTAAATTCGCACGTTTGCGGGGAGACGCGGTCTCGAAGAAGCGTGCCAACAAGAGTCGTAAATTCCCGTTAAGATTTGAATAATCGACGCCACGAATCGTCCCATCCCTTATTTCTTGTGGGATAATAAGGGTAGTTGATTGAATATAACACTGATATTAACAGGTTATTATATATGTCGGGTTATCGTTAGAATTTAGGGCGCGTAACAGGGTTCTTCATTTGAATTAGCCATCGTATGGTACAACAGAGATTATATTTACAGGTACAAAAATGACTTTTACAAAGTTTAACGAACAACCGTGGTGTTTAGACACGCAAGGTGCAATTGATAATGTTCTTGGGTTCGATAACGAATCCACGGTCAACGGGATAACTCTTTACTAAGCGTAGAATATTTTTTTAAGCACAAAAGACTATTGCTGGGACGCTCGGTATAAACTGCTCGATGTGTAACTTTCCAAGGCGATCGCATGAATAACAGACTGATGAAAACTTCCCACGTTTTACGATTGCGTTCGTTTGTTTTATACTCGTTAGAAACATCGAGAAAGTTCCAATCGCCGTTGCCAGGCATTTTGTGCCTGGAGTTTGGTTATTAGTACAACGTGTGTCCCATTATATTGGCACCTCCGAGGTATAATCATACGTGGCTAGGCCCGTTCTTGAGGCCGTATGCCACCACAGCCACATTTCCAGGGAGAACCACACAACCACTCCACACCTTCGTCAGGTAAAACGTCCATCCCGTGACTGTGGCTACGTTCGGCGACCAGTTGTGTCGCCTCGAGCCCAATCTCACTATCACAAATCTCGAACAATTACAATCAGATTGAATGACAACAATTGCTTAATTACGGCTGTGATAGAATCTAGAAGTATTAGCAGATTTTTGCGAAATTTCAAAGGAACGGCTCCGGTTTCCTTTCATCTCCGACATATATTTGAATGCTCCAACAACTTCAGTGTATACAAGATTGCGTATGTGAAGTGACAACTACGAACGAGTACGACCTGAGACTCCTTTCGTGTTGACGATGTATGTGTTCAACTTGTGGTTTCTTGCTGGACCTCTGACTCTTGATGTTCCTTGCATTAGCCTTTGACTTAGGCTGACTGAGATTTGACTGAATATAGACTAGAGTGCAAAGAGAAGAAGTAGAGTTGACTCTCCTGATGATATAGACTCGATCTAGACTGGATGGAAACTGGATTTTAACGTGATCTTGACTGGATGTGAAACTGAATTTAAACATGGATTTTTACTGACTTGTCGCTCCTATGTTATGACGGAAGAAAGCGACAAGAAAGAAGCAGCCTTGGACGGTCAGGACACTATTGGTGGAGTACCTGACTGGGAGAAGAATTGTGATCAGTAACCAGTTTGGTACTGTGGAGTACGAGGTTGCGGTTGGTGTGCCGTAGGGCTCGGTTTTGGGGCCTTTTTTGTGGAATCTGGTATATGACCGATTGCTGGATAGGTTAGACAACATGGTGATGGTGAAGGCAACAACATTCGCAGATGACCTGGCGATCACGTGTGCTATCAGAAGAAATGAAGGTGTGAGTGCGAAAGTGAATGGTCTGTTGAAGATTGTGTGTGATTGGTGCGCCAGTGTTGGCCTTACGTTGACCATGGACAAGACGGAGATCATGCTCATAACTGGAATGCGTGTGCCGCGAGTCGTTAGTATTAGTGTGGGTGACGCGATCGTAAGATCTGTAGAATCTATCAGATATTTGGGAGTGATTTTAGATACACGTGAAAAGTTTGACAAGCACGTCGAGGCGGTGTGCGCGAAGGCGGACATTCCGATGGGAGCCCTTAGGGGCATCTTACCTAATATAAATGTACCACCTAATGTGGCACGCGGGCTTTATTATAATGTTTGGGAGTTCATAGTGTTATATGGTGCACCGGTGTGGGCGAGTGCTGTGGACATGGAGAAGAATAGGAAGACGCTAATAAGGGTGCAGAGAACAGCCCTGTGCATTACGACCACGGCGTATCGGACTGTTTCGCATGCGGCGCTGTGTATACTTACCGGTAACCTACCGATTCATATTAAAGCTGGGATGTTGAAGGAAGCATATGTAGCAACTAGAATTGGTAGCAACCGGCATAATTCGTTAAATAGGTTTGTTTTGAACTGGCGTCCTTGATTGGTCGTTACGTTTCATGTGTCAAGGCGATGTCAATGTCCCGAGACAAAAGAACAACATGAGAACGCATCGTCCTCTGATTCATGTGCCGCTACACTAGTATAAATTGATAATTTTCATATTTCGGTTCTAATGCTGTATTGTAAAGGTAGTGCCCTAGTGCTCTCTTGTAATTTTCAATGAATAGTACATGATGGATAATTTGAGGACTAAGAATTCCTGCTTTTCCCATATTTATGGCGTTGAATATTTCATCGAATTGAAAACGAAGATCATAAATTGAACTTTCAGCTTGAAGTATCTAATCTGTTATTAGTCTTTCTCTAGTGGTATTGATCATATATTCGTCAAATTTTACTCTTACTTCGTCGATTAATTTAATACTGTCGGATTTTATACTTTTGCGTATGAGTGCAGTTTGGTTTGCTACTATTGTCTTTAATTCATTTCCTTTTTGGAAGCGTTTATCAATATTGGCATTTATTAAATCTAAATCGTCATTGTCAAGGGTTCCAAATAAACTTTTTGGTATGGATCCAACAATATTAAATAATCCTCTTTTAATTAATGTGTGATTATGTGCTATAAGTCGTAATTGATAGGCTAACGTTTCTAATTTTTTTACGCATTGATTTAGGAAATCTATTCCATTGTGGAGTTCGCATTTTCTCTTACATACTTTTTCACTAAATATTACATTTGCTTTCATATGATTAAGTTTTTTTTGTATCCATCATTTATATCTATTGCTACATATATGTTAATTTCGTTAGAATACAAATAAGCTTGTTTAACTTTTTCATGGAATATTCCACTTCCATCTAAAGGTAATACATTAATTTCTTCGCAATACTTAACGTAAACCAATATAATGATTATGATGAATGTACTGAAAAGTAATAAGTTTTAAGTCTGTTACCGTGTATTTTCTTTATAATATCATCAACTATGATTTCATAATAAGGGGTTTTGACATGGTGGATTCAGTATGGTCCTACTAATCATTCAATGTCTAATTTGTCTCTTTTCTGATCATTATGGATTAATACAAAATCTACTTTTTTAAATACCGTTTGAGTTCGAACTATCCTTCTTTTCTGGTCTCGAAGATATCGCTTCTTAATGTTTATTAATGTTTTTCTCGCGATATCTAAATATTTATTTAGTTGATTTTGCCAGAGTGAAAACATATCATTGTAAGTTAGATTCGAAGTTTTCGCCATTCCTGAGGATAGGTACCTTCGTGTACGGTTATGTTATAACCCAAACATATGAAGTTTAATATTTCATCCCATTCTTTGTCATTATTATCGTGCAGACTTGTATGAATTAAATCTTTTACTACGGCATGTGATATTTTGCTTCAAAGACCAGTTTGACTGAGGGTGGAAGTGAGTGGTTTTAATGTGTTTGATCTTAAATACTTCGTCGAATTTTAACATGCGTTCGCTAATGAAGTTTTGTCCCTGGTCTGTAGCAATTGTTTTAGGTGCAGAAAATATGTAAATGTAGTGTTCTAAGAGTGCATTTATTATGGATTCTATCTGTTGTGTTTTTAGTGATACTTAGATCAAGTATTTTGTCAGTTCGTCATGTATTGAGAGTATAAATTGATTTCCTTTCTTAGTTTTGGTCATAGGTCCTACGAAGTCCATAGCACTTTTGTCGTTAGGTTGATATGGTATGTCAGATATTATTGGTCCTTCTTTTGGTCTAATCCGCGTTAATTTCTCTTTTTGACAAGCTTCACATTTCTTTATAAATTCTTCGACTTTGTTTAATAAATCTGGAATTTTATATCGTTCCTTTATTCGTTCGTAGATCTTTTGGATGCCTAAGTGTCCTATAGTCCCGTTATGATTTTTGTTGAGGTTATTCAGTGTGTAAACAGAGAAAACACGTGGATAAATTGTAATGCAGGAAATATATTTAACTAGAAGTGTATAAATAAATATGAATACAATTTGAGCTGGTCCAGATCCGCATGCTAGCTGTGTTACCCAATAACTGAACAAACCCCGAAGCCAACGTCGCCTGTCTACTGTTTATGGCCTGACCTCGGCGCAGTCTTTTGTCTACGCGCTGTCGATGGCTTCAGTGCTTGAGAAAACTAAAAGACCAGATGTAGAGTTTTCTTATAAGTGGTGACCACTTCAACATTTAGTTTATTTGCACTTAGTCCTTTTGTAACTGCAAAATCAAGTAGGTCAGGTATTTTTCTCAGGTCTGTCGGCCAGCATGTCGGTCTTCCTGTGGATAATATATTGAGGTTATTGTTTCTAATGTATTTTCCAAGGTTCTACCTCAAGGTGTAGTGATTCTTGATCCCAATAGTGTGTGCTTTGAGTTGTAGTCTCCAGCTGCGATATACTTGTCACCTAAGTGTTGAAAGTACTCTTCTCGCATTTGTGATGTCATTTCGTGTCGCGGTGGTACATATACTGCTGACAACTGGAAGTGGTTGCTGCTAGTTTGTACTGTAACGGTGGTTGCTTGGACATATTCCTTACTAACTTGTCTGTGTAAATGATGTTTAATGTCGTTTCTTACTATTACTGCGGTCCCTCCGTGAGCTTTTCCTGAGGGATGCTTGGTATCATATATGGTGTAGTACGGTATTTTTATATAACTTTTTATAGTGAAGTGTGTTTTTGAAACAAGTAGTATATCGATATTATTGTTATACGGGAATGTTTTGGTCTCTAGGGCCCTTTGTTGTAGGCCGTTAGAGTTCCAGACTGCTATTTTAAGCATGTCCATTTTTATTTTTTGCTTAGCATGTTTGTAAGTAGTTGCAGCATGAGTGTGACTTGTTGCGTTTGCTGTCCGAGGACTGCGTTTTGATGGCTTATCATTTTTGTTAGCATTTCCGTGTTTTTGATGGATTGCTTTAACAGTTCTTTGATTTCTGTACCGTCGTTGATGTTATTGTTCTGGCTTTGGTTATCTAAGGATGTTGATTGCTTGGCTACTTGCGCGTAGCTTCGGCTACCAAATTTGTTGGTACTATTATGGTTGATGTTCATTACATGCTGAACGTTTGTTGATGTTTCAGATACTGTGCTATCCTGTTGTGTGTTAGAGTTATTGTATGTTCTGTTACGAAGCGGCGGAAAAAGTTTACTTTGTAGTTGCTTTCTGACTAAACAGCCTTTGTAACTAGCTGGGTGGTTTCCACCACAATTGTAGCATTTTACATCATCTATTTTTCCCATGTGTGGGCAGTTCATTGTAAGGTGATTACCTGCGCATTTGACACACGCCGGGTTTCTATTACAATAATTTTTTGTATGCCCATATTGTTGACACCTCATACATTGCGGTATGTCTTTTTTGTGTCTCGGTGGCTCAACTGTAGTTACTGTGTTTAAAATTTTTTTAATTTCAAAAATTTCCATGTTATTATTTTTAGTTTCGAGTTCTATTAAGAATAACGGTAATGTTTTTTTTTTTATTTATTTATTTATTTGCTTTAAATTTTACAATTTGTCCAGTAGGACATTTGGTAAAATGTTATAGCTGTTTACTAATATAACATGTGGGTGGCTACCCCCAATGGGGTTCCATCTTCGTGCTTGTTAGGGTGTATCCTTTATGAGATCTACTGGATGTTTCCTTTTTAATCTCCTTTCGATGAATGTGGTGATCGTTTCCGCTGCCAGCCGGTTCGGGTGCGTTGCTAATCTTTCTCTGTACCTTCTGCGAATCTGCTAATCTCTTCCTTGACCGTTGGTATTCCAAGGTCTTTTCGTATGTCCTCGTTTCTAACGTACCATGGGGCGTTTACTATTGTTCTAAGTATTTTAGATTGCATTGCCTCTAGTTTGGTTGTATGGCTCATTGCTGCAGTTCCCCATAGTGGTATTCCGTACGTCCAGATTGGTTTTATGATGGTTTTGTAGATTTTTAATTTGTTTTCTATGCTTAGTTTGGATTTTCGACTTGTTAACCAGTACATCTGTCTCCTTGCTATCTGTATTTTGCTTATTATTGATTTGATATGCTGTTTCCATGTGAATCTTGTATCAAAGTGTAGTCCTAGGTATTTGACTTGCCTTGTTTGTATTATGTGCGTGCCGTTGAGTGTAATGTTTGGTGGTAACTGTTTTCGCAGTGTGAATGTAATGTGGTTGCATTTATCAGGGTTTGCTTTAATTTGTTTAACTTGAAGCCACTTTTCTATTTTTGCAATATGCTCTTGTAGCAATGCGACTGCTGTTGCTGGGTTAGTGTGCCTGACTAGTACCACAGTGTCATCCGCAAATGTCAGTATTTTGCTGTTGGTGGTTGTTGGTATGTTGGCCGTGTATAGTGTGTAGACAATTGGTCCCAAGACGCTTCCTTGCGGAACCACTGCCTTGATGTCTTTAACTTGAGAGTATGTATCTTTAATTTTTACTGTAAAGGTTCTGTTGCTTAAGTAGGATTTAGTTAAATGGTATATCTGCTCCGGGAATTGTTTTCTGATTGATTGAAGTAGACTATCGTGGTTTATTTTGTCGAATGCTTTCTCGATGTCCATAAAGAGGGCTGTGCAGTATTGTTTGTTTTCTATTGCTAGTATTATTTCGTTTGTGAGTCTGTGCATTTGCTCTATCGTGGAGTGTTTGTTCCTGAATCCAAATTGGTGATCTGGTATTAGTTTTTCCTTCTCTATTATTGGTGTTGCGTCGCATGGAGCAGCGGAACCCCAGCCAACGCTACCGGGCGGCCAGCGGCCCACCTACCTGCTTCCAGACCCCCAATAAACTCAATGACCGGCCATAAAACGTCACCTTCTAGCTAAATTGTTTCCAGATGTGTGTCGAGCGATCTAGTTATCTAGAAGCATTTCGGTTTATGTCCGGATTAGCAAAATCCTTGAGTTTGTTATGCTATTAAAAAGGGCTCGGAAAAGGCAAGTAGTCACCGAACGAAAAAACCCAACACATAAACCTAGGATAGAAACGACTGGTATTCCCCAGCAATAAAATCACCCCGGATACTGGTGAGAATTTCCTCATGTCCTGCTTCTTTAGCGGGGTCACGACCAATCGGCATCAAGCTTTCCTTCGGGGAAAACTAAGAGGGAGTCAGTCAGGCAGTCAGTCAGTCATCAACCTCGGGAAGTCTCAGTTAACAGCAAGGATTCGCGCTTACGCTCTCGCCCTCTCATCCTCTGATCTTACGTTCTAACCGAGTCCAACCGCATCCCGGTTTCTATTAATTCACCACTCAGTGTATACACAGTGTCTTAATAAAACACAATTGGAAACCCGTTACATCAGTGTTATAATCAATCAAACCACCTCTATTTACCTAATCGAAATAGGGGATCGACCAATTCGTGGCGTCGATTACATCTAATCGTAACGGGAATTTACGACTCCCGTTGGCGTGCTTCCTCGCGATCGCGTCTCTCCGCGAGTGGTCGAAACATTTGGTCCTTCGAGCCGGATACGTGTCAGTGAAAGAGTGCACCCCCAGTTACCACGCAACATCAAGGTAAGCTCGCTCAAATTGTCGAAACCCCTCATGGCTCCCCCTCAGGAAGAGCGCGTCCGGCAATTGCTGCGGAAACGCGAAGGATTCAGACAAGAATTAGAAGCGTTTCGCACGTTGCTCAACAATCACGAGGAAGGGACACCCGTGCATGCTATTCAGCGTAATTTGCAAGACTTAGAGGGAGAGTTTGCATCGTTCAAAAGGGGCCAATGCGAACTAGACGACAGAGACGAGGGTCAAACACTGAAGGACCGGGTTGACCTACAACAGAAGTTCTACACCATCGCCGGACAGGCGTCCGCCATCCTTGAGAAGGCAAACAAGCAAGCAGAACCAACCACCACGAATCTTGCAACAAAGCCATCGGACATGTCATTTCCGGAACCCGTCGATTTGCCTAGAATTCAGCTACCCACCTTTTCTGGAGCCTACGAAGATTGGCCGGGGTTCGCGGATCAATTTCGCTCCACGGTCCACGATAACCCCCGCATAGACGACTGCAAGCGACTGATGTATCTCCGTTCTTGCCTAAAGCATGGGGCAGCTCTAGCGATCGCGTCGTTAAGCAATGCGGCAGCTAACTACGCAGTCGCCTGGGAAATATTAGAACGACGGTATAACAGACCAGCCAAAATTGTCGAGAGACACTTGCAGGAGATATTTGACGCAGCCTCCTCATCACGGATAGCACATCGCGATTTGCAGTCCTACACGACCAAGTTGGAAGCTCATTACAAAGCCTTGGCCGCCATCGGACAACCAACCGCAGATGCCCTGCTTTTGCACCTATGTACCGCCAACCTTGATCGGGAAACCGATTCAAGATGGAAGGAAAAGATAAGGTCCACACCATTCCACACGTTCCCGGACTTCTTGCAATTCTTGAACGATCGCTGTCAGGTCATAGAACCTGCAAGAACGACACGCCCACCACGAGGGCAGGCATTTGTCACGTCACGATCACCGCCACTCTGTCCAATCTGCCATGGACCACACAAAATTTGGCACTGCAATACCTTTAGGACGAAGACGATCGACGAACGGATTCAAGCCGCCGAGGAAATCTCAGCGTGTACGAATTGCCTACTACCAGGACACAAATTGCAACACTGCACCTCTGGATCTTGCCGCGTATGTGAGCAACGCCATCACACGCTCCTACATCGATCAGACGCTCCAATGAGCAATCAGACGCCTCCCACCACACCCCCAAGCACAAGGAAAGCTCCGTCATACCATTCAAATAATCCATCATCCAACTCGCAACGACAAAACAGACAATGACTAAGACGGGCAGGCGCAACAAGGGAGACCAACTCACGGAACATAACACCATCCAACGACCTGTTAACCACTGCACGCGTCAATATCCTAAACCACAAAATCCAACCAGTGCGCTGTCGAGCCCTGTTAGATACCGGTTCCACCATGAATTTCATAACTGAGCGGCTTGCAAATTCATTAAAACTTCCCCAATATCAATGTTCGGTGCCAATCGGAGCCCTTGACACCCTATCAGTCACTTCAAGGCGTTACATGACAGCCACGATCACATCCTCTGACCAAGCCTACCGACGCACATTGACGTTCCTAATCCTCCCAACAATCTCGACACTGATCCCAGACCGATTCATAGATCGTTCCGCAATCACGATACCTAAGAATGTCCCGCTAGCCGATCCAGCATTCCATGTCCCATCCCCGATTGATATTTTGTTGAGCTCAGGGCCCACCGTTGCCTCATTGTGTGTCGGACAGATAAATCTTAACCCATCAACCGGTCCCGATCTGCGCCTGCAAAAAACGCGATTCGGGTGGGTCATCGGGGGAAGCCCACCTTCCCCAGGGCCTGCCAGAGTCTTACATGCCTCCACAACGGAACTAGAGACGGACCTCACCCGCTTTTGGGAACTCGACGAGGGACCTCAGACAAAACACTTATCGGAGGCGGATCGACGATGTGAGGAGCATTTTCAAAATCACGTCCAACGCACCAGCGATGGGCGATACATCGTCGCACTCCCCTTTAACGACAAAATCTCGTCACTCGGATCATCCAAGGCAATGGCGATGAAACGACTCGCCTCTCTCCAGCAACAATTCAGACGAAATCAACAGTTCGAAACAGCGTATCGGGCGGTCATTCAGGAGTATCTGGACTTGGGCCACATGACCAAGGTTGCATCACGCCACCAACCGGAGAACGACTATTACTTGCCACACCACGGCGTCGTTAAGGACTCGAGCACATCCACAAAACTTCGCGTTGTGTTTGACGGATCCGCACCCAGTACCACCGGCGTCTCGTTGAACGACACCCTTTATACAGGTCCGAAGCTGCAAGAGGATTTGTTCGATATCCTCTTGAGATTCCGATCTCACCAGTACGTCCTCACCGGCGATGTCGAGAAAATGTACCGACAATTTCTCGTGCGTCCGGCCGATCGAAGATTTCAGCAAATTTTATGGCGCAACTCCGACGGCGAGTTGGAGACATATCAGATCAACACCGTCACGTTCGGACTGTCTGCAGCACCCTATCTAGCCATCCGGTGTCTCAGACAATTGGCAAGCGATGAAGGGCACCGATTTCCGCGAGCTTCATCGGTATTGTTACGGGACTTTTACGTCGACGACGCTCTCACCGGAGCGGATACGATAGGCGAAGCGTTGTCAATCCGCACAGAACTCACCGAACTCCTCCAACTAGCCGGTTTAAAAATCAGAAAATGGGCGTCCAACAACCAGACACTACTCAACGGACTATCTGACCAGGACATAAATCAGAAGCTACAGCTGGGCGAGTCTCAACCCTTAAAAACACTTGAGGTCTTCTGGAAGTCCTCCGATGATTCACTCATTTATTCGGTTGACGCCAAGGCAGACATTTCCCGCGTTACGAAGCGATCGATCAGCTCAGTAATCGCTCGAATCTACGATCCTCTGGGGCTGCTCGCCCCAGTGATCGTCCGCGCGAAAATCTTGCTTCAGCGAGTCTGGGCAGTGAAACTCGAGTGGGACGAATCTCTCCCATCAGATCTCCATTCAGAGTGGGACAGGTATTATTCTCAATTGCCACTCTTGAACAATATTACATTCCCACGCAAGGCGATCATTGACTCCGCAACTGAGATCGAAATGCACGGCTTTTGCGACGCCAGCGAGAAGGCCTACGGCGCATGCGTCTATCTCCGAACCGTTAATCCGGACGGCCGCGTACGGACCCAGCTGCTAACCGCGAAGTCAAAAGTAGCCCCGCTAAAATCCCAAACCATTCCGCGGCTCGAGCTGAGCGGAGCCCTCCTTCTTACGTCCCTGATGACTACCATACATCAAGCCTTATCACACAGCATCACTCGTACAGTCTATTGGACCGACTCCGCCATCGTTCTCCACTGGCTAACCACGTCACCCCACACACTCAAGACGTTTGTCGCCAACAGGGTCTCCGAGATCCAAAGAAAAACCAGCATCGGCAGTTGGCGTCATGTTCCCACCCACGACAATCCCGCGGATCTAATATCGCGAGGCCAAACACCCGAAGAATTTCTCCGCCCGACCATTTGGCAGCACGGTCCAGAATGGCTCCAACAATCGGTAGATTCCTGGCCGACCTGGACCCCAATACCACAAACGGAGTTGTTAGAGCAAAAAACGGCAACTTGTCTATCCGCGGCTCCCGCCGATTGCAGTCTGTTGGATCGGTACTCCTCCTGGCCTAAGCTAATTCGGATCGTCGCTCGTTGCCTCCGTTGGAGGCAGAAACAGAACCGAATGACACCCTTGACCGCAACGGAATTACACATCGCTCACGACAAGTTAATCATACTCTTGCAAGACATCCATTTCCCCGAGGAGATCCGTACGCTCCGAATGAATCGGAACGCAGCGTTAACAAGGAAACTCACGCGACTCAATCCTTTCATTGACCAGAAAGGAATCCTGCGAATCGGGGGTTGACTCAGGCATTCGTCGATGACTTTCGGTCAAAAACACCCAATACTGCTACCCAAATCATCCGTCACAGCTCGGATTATCGAGCATACACACCAGATTCACCTGCACTCCGGGACACAGGCTACGTTGTACGCTGTCAGACAACGATATTGGCCCGTCGACGGCCGAAGTCAAGTCTGGCGCACGATCAAGAACTGCGTCCGCTGCTGCCGCGCCCATCCACCGTCAGTAGATTACATCATGGGTGATTTGCCGGAAGCGCGAGTGACAGAGTCTCGGCCATTCGCGAATGTCGGCGTGGACTATTGTGGACCCTTCTACATAAAGGAGACAAGAGATCGTAACCGCCGACAGGTCAAGGTGTACGTTGCGATCTTCGTATGCCTAGCCGTGAAGGCGGTACACATCGAGCTCGTTGGCGATCTCACGAGCGAAACCTTTATCGCCGCTCTTCGTAGATTCATTGCTCGGCGAGGGTTTTGCTCGACAATCCATTCGGACAATGGTACAAATTTCGTCGGGGCAAGGAACGACTTACGGGAACTGTATAACCTTATACACTCGGACGATCACCACTCAAAAGTACAAGCATTCCTCGCGGACAAACACATAGAATGGCGCTTCATACCCCCTCAGTCTCCACACTTCGGTGGACTATGGGAGGCAGCGGTGAAATCCTTTAAGCATCACTTCAGACGCGTCGCAGGTCATGAATTGCTCACTTTCGAGCAATTCAATACACTGATCATAGAGATCGAAGCCGTCCTCAACTCTCGACCATTAACACCCATATCCACGGATCCCAAGGATCTCCTCGTTCTCACTCCTGGTCACTTCCTCATCGGTGAATCACTAATGAGTGTGCGTGAGCGAGATTTCAGGGACACTCCCTCCAACCGACTCTCCAGATGGCAGCATATCCAAAAGATGAAACAGCATTTTTGGAAACGCTGGCACAAGGAGTACCTCAACCAATTAAACAACCGCAGCAAATGGGCCAAGGGTGGACATAACATACACGAAGGCGCAATCGTCCTGCTCAGAGAAGACAACGTTCCCTCGATGTGCTGGCCCTTGGGACGGGTAGTCAAGGTCCATCCCGGAGCCGATGGCGTAATCCGAACAGCGACTGTGCAGACTTCATCGAACCTCCTCGACCGCGGCGTCAAGCGGCTGGTCCCCCTGCCATTCCAATCAGCTCCAGAAGCGCCCGGACAATCGCTGACCTCGAAGGAGGCCGAGCACACCCACATCGAACCCACAGGCAGAATTTGATCGGTGCCCTCTCAACGGGGGGAGGATGTTGCGTCGCATGGAGCAGCGGAACCCCAGCCAACGCTACCGGGCGGCCAGCGGCCCACCTACCTGCTTCCAGACCCCCAATAAACTCAATGACCGGCCATAAAACGTCACCTTCTAGCTAAATTGTTTCCAGATGTGTGTCGAGCGATCTAGTTATCTAGAAGCATTTCGGTTTATGTCCGGATTAGCAAAATCCTTGAGTTTGTTATGCTATTAAAAAGGGCTCGGAAAAGGCAAGTAGTCACCGAACGAAAAAACCCAACACATAAACCTAGGATAGAAACGACTGGTATTCCCCAGCAATAAAATCACCCCGGATACTGGTGAGAATTTCCTCATGTCCTGCTTCTTTAGCGGGGTCACGACCAATCGGCATCAAGCTTTCCTTCGGGGAAAACTAAGAGGGAGTCAGTCAGGCAGTCAGTCAGTCATCAACCTCGGGAAGTCTCAGTTAACAGCAAGGATTCGCGCTTACGCTCTCGCCCTCTCATCCTCTGATCTTACGTTCTAACCGAGTCCAACCGCATCCCGGTTTCTATTAATTCACCACTCAGTGTATACACAGTGTCTTAATAAAACACAATTGGAAACCCGTTACATCAGTGTTATAATCAATCAAACCACCTCTATTTACCTAATCGAAATAGGGGATCGACCAATTCGTGGCGTCGATTACATCTAATCGTAACGGGAATTTACGACTCCCGTTGGCGTGCTTCCTCGCGATCGCGTCTCTCCGCGAGTGGTCGAAACATTTGGTCCTTCGAGCCGGATACGTGTCAGTGAAAGAGTGCACCCCCAGTTACCACGCAACATCAAGGTAAGCTCGCTCAAATTGTCGAAACCCCTCATGGCTCCCCCTCAGGAAGAGCGCGTCCGGCAATTGCTGCGGAAACGCGAAGGATTCAGACAAGAATTAGAAGCGTTTCGCACGTTGCTCAACAATCACGAGGAAGGGACACCCGTGCATGCTATTCAGCGTAATTTGCAAGACTTAGAGGGAGAGTTTGCATCGTTCAAAAAGGGCCAATGCGAACTAGACGACAGAGACGAGGGTCAAACACTGAAGGACCGGGTTGACCTACAACAGAAGTTCTACACCATCGCCGGACAGGCGTCCGCCATCCTTGAGAAGGCAAACAAGCAAGCAGAACCAACCACCACGAATCTTGCAACAAAGCCATCGGACATGTCATTTCCGGAACCCGTCGATTTGCCTAGAATTCAGCTACCCACCTTTTCTGGAGCCTACGAAGATTGGCCGGGGTTCGCGGATCAATTTCGCTCCACGGTCCACGATAACCCCCGCATAGACGACTGCAAGCGACTGATGTATCTCCGTTCTTGCCTAAAGCATGGGGCAGCTCTAGCGATCGCGTCGTTAAGCAATGCGGCAGCTAACTACGCAGTCGCCTGGGAAATATTAGAACGACGGTATAACAGACCAGCCAAAATTGTCGAGAGACACTTGCAGGAGATATTTGACGCAGCCTCCTCATCACGGATAGCACATCGCGATTTGCAGTCCTACACGACCAAGTTGGAAGCTCATTACAAAGCCTTGGCCGCCATCGGACAACCAACCGCAGATGCCCTGCTTTTGCACCTATGTACCGCCAACCTTGATCGGGAAACCGATTCAAGATGGAAGGAAAAGATAAGGTCCACACCATTCCACACGTTCCCGGACTTCTTGCAATTCTTGAACGATCGCTGTCAGGTCATAGAACCTGCAAGAACGACACGCCCACCACGAGGGCAGGCATTTGTCACGTCACGATCACCGCCACTCTGTCCAATCTGCCATGGACCACACAAAATTTGGCACTGCAATACCTTTAGGACGAAGACGATCGACGAACGGATTCAAGCCGCCGAGGAAATCTCAGCGTGTACGAATTGCCTACTACCAGGACACAAATTGCAACACTGCACCTCTGGATCTTGCCGCGTATGTGAGCAACGCCATCACACGCTCCTACATCGATCAGACGCTCCAATGAGCAATCAGACGCCTCCCACCACACCCCCAAGCACAAGGAAAGCTCCGTCATACCATTCAAATAATCCATCATCCAACTCGCAACGACAAAACAGACAATGACTAAGACGGGCAGGCGCAACAAGGGAGACCAACTCACGGAACATAACACCATCCAACGACCTGTTAACCACTGCACGCGTCAATATCCTAAACCACAAAATCCAACCAGTGCGCTGTCGAGCCCTGTTAGATACCGGTTCCACCATGAATTTCATAACTGAGCGGCTTGCAAATTCATTAAAACTTCCCCAATATCAATGTTCGGTGCCAATCGGAGCCCTTGACACCCTATCAGTCACTTCAAGGCGTTACATGACAGCCACGATCACATCCTCTGACCAAGCCTACCGACGCACATTGACGTTCCTAATCCTCCCAACAATCTCGACACTGATCCCAGACCGATTCATAGATCGTTCCGCAATCACGATACCTAAGAATGTCCCGCTAGCCGATCCAGCATTCCATGTCCCATCCCCGATTGATATTTTGTTGAGCTCAGGGCCCACCGTTGCCTCATTGTGTGTCGGACAGATAAATCTTAACCCATCAACCGGTCCCGATCTGCGCCTGCAAAAAACGCGATTCGGGTGGGTCATCGGGGGGAGCCCACCTTCCCCAGGGCCTGCCAGAGTCTTACATGCCTCCACAACGGAACTAGAGACGGACCTCACCCGCTTTTGGGAACTCGACGAGGGACCTCAGACAAAACACTTATCGGAGGCGGATCGACGATGTGAGGAGCATTTTCAAAATCACGTCCAACGCACCAGCGATGGGCGATACATCGTCGCACTCCCCTTTAACGACAAAATCTCGTCACTCGGATCATCCAAGGCAATGGCGATGAAACGACTCGCCTCTCTCCAGCAACAATTCAGACGAAATCAACAGTTCGAAACAGCGTATCGGGCGGTCATTCAGGAGTATCTGGACTTGGGCCACATGACCAAGGTTGCATCACGCCACCAACCGGAGAACGACTATTACTTGCCACACCACGGCGTCGTTAAGGACTCGAGCACATCCACAAAACTTCGCGTTGTGTTTGACGGATCCGCACCCAGTACCACCGGCGTCTCGTTGAACGACACCCTTTATACAGGTCCGAAGCTGCAAGAGGATTTGTTCGATATCCTCTTGAGATTCCGATCTCACCAGTACGTCCTCACCGGCGATGTCGAGAAAATGTACCGACAATTTCTCGTGCGTCCGGCCGATCGAAGATTTCAGCAAATTTTATGGCGCAACTCCGACGGCGAGTTGGAGACATATCAGATCAACACCGTCACGTTCGGACTGTCTGCAGCACCCTATCTAGCCATCCGGTGTCTCAGACAATTGGCAAGCGATGAAGGGCACCGATTTCCGCGAGCTTCATCGGTATTGTTACGGGACTTTTACGTCGACGACGCTCTCACCGGAGCGGATACGATAGGCGAAGCGTTGTCAATCCGCACAGAACTCACCGAACTCCTCCAACTAGCCGGTTTAAAAATCAGAAAATGGGCGTCCAACAACCAGACACTACTCAACGGACTATCTGACCAGGACATAAATCAGAAGCTACAGCTGGGCGAGTCTCAACCCTTAAAAACACTTGGGGTCTTCTGGAAGTCCTCCGATGATTCACTCATTTATTCGGTTGACGCCAAGGCAGACATTTCCCGCGTTACGAAGCGATCGATCAGCTCAGTAATCGCTCGAATCTACGATCCTCTGGGGCTGCTCGCCCCAGTGATCGTCCGCGCGAAAATCTTGCTTCAGCGAGTCTGGGCAGTGAAACTCGAGTGGGACGAATCTCTCCCATCAGATCTCCATTCAGAGTGGGACAGGTATTATTCTCAATTGCCACTCTTGAACAATATTACATTCCCACGCAAGGCGATCATTGACTCCGCAACTGAGATCGAAATGCACGGCTTTTGCGACGCCAGCGAGAAGGCCTACGGCGCATGCGTCTATCTCCGAACCGTTAATCCGGACGGCCGCGTACGGACCCAGCTGCTAACCGCGAAGTCAAAAGTAGCCCCGCTAAAATCCCAAACCATTCCGCGGCTCGAGCTGAGCGGAGCCCTCCTTCTTACGTCCCTGATGACTACCATACATCAAGCCTTATCACACAGCATCACTCGTACAGTCTATTGGACCGACTCCGCCATCGTTCTCCACTGGCTAACCACGTCACCCCACACACTCAAGACGTTTGTCGCCAACAGGGTCTCCGAGATCCAAAGAAAAACCAGCATCGGCAGTTGGCGTCATGTTCCCACCCACGACAATCCCGCGGATCTAATATCGCGAGGCCAAACACCCGAAGAATTTCTCCGCCCGACCATTTGGCAGCACGGTCCAGAATGGCTCCAACAATCGGTAGATTCCTGGCCGACCTGGACCCCAATACCACAAACGGAGTTGTTAGAGCAAAAAACGGCAACTTGTCTATCCGCGGCTCCCGCCGATTGCAGTCTGTTGGATCGGTACTCCTCCTGGCCTAAGCTAATTCGGATCGTCGCTCGTTGCCTCCGTTGGAGGCAGAAACAGAACCGAATGACACCCTTGACCGCAACGGAATTACACATCGCTCACGACAAGTTAATCATACTCTTGCAAGACATCCATTTCCCCGAGGAGATCCGTACGCTCCGAATGAATCGGAACGCAGCGTTAACAAGGAAACTCACGCGACTCAATCCTTTCATTGACCAGAAAGGAATCCTGCGAATCGGGGGTTGACTCAGGCATTCGTCGATGACTTTCGGTCAAAAACACCCAATACTGCTACCCAAATCATCCGTCACAGCTCGGATTATCGAGCATACACACCAGATTCACCTGCACTCCGGGACACAGGCTACGTTGTACGCTGTCAGACAACGATATTGGCCCGTCGACGGCCGAAGTCAAGTCTGGCGCACGATCAAGAACTGCGTCCGCTGCTGCCGCGCCCATCCACCGTCAGTAGAATACATAATGGGTGATTTGCCGGAAGCGCGAGTGACAGAGTCTCGGCCATTCGCGAATGTCGGCGTGGACTATTGTGGACCCTTCTACATAAAGGAGACAAGAGATCGTAACCGCCGACAGGTCAAGGTGTACGTTGCGATCTTCGTATGCCTAGCCGTGAAGGCGGTACACATCGAGCTCGTTGGCGATCTCACGAGCGAAACCTTTATCGCCGCTCTTCGTAGATTCATTGCTCGGCGAGGGTTTTGCTCGACAATCCATTCGGACAATGGTACAAATTTCGTCGGGGCAAGGAACGACTTACGGGAACTGTATAACCTTATACACTCGGACGATCACCACTCAAAAGTACAAGCATTCCTCGCGGACAAACACATAGAATGGCGCTTCATACCCCCTCAGTCTCCACACTTCGGTGGACTATGGGAGGCAGCGGTGAAATCCTTTAAGCATCACTTCAGACGCGTCGCAGGTCATGAATTGCTCACTTTCGAGCAATTCAATACACTGATCATAGAGATCGAAGCCGTCCTCAACTCTCGACCATTAACACCCATATCCACGGATCCCAAGGATCTCCTCGTTCTCACTCCTGGTCACTTCCTCATCGGTGAATCACTAATGAGTGTGCGTGAGCGAGATTTCAGGGACACTCCCTCCAACCGACTCTCCAGATGGCAGCATATCCAAAAGATGAAACAGCATTTTTGGAAACGCTGGCACAAGGAGTACCTCAACCAATTAAACAACCGCAGCAAATGGGCCAAGGGTGGACATAACATACACGAAGGCGCAATCGTCCTGCTCAGAGAAGACAACGTTCCCTCGATGTGCTGGCCCTTGGGACGGGTAGTCAAGGTCCATCCCGGAGCCGATGGCGTAATCCGAACAGCGACTGTGCAGACTTCATCGAACCTCCTCGACCGCGGCGTCAAGCGGCTGGTCCCCCTGCCATTCCAATCAGCTCCAGAAGCGCCCGGACAATCGCTGACCTCGAAGGAGGCCGAGCACACCCACATCGAACCCACAGGCAGAATTTGATCGGTGCCCTCTCAACGGGGGGAGGATGTTGCGTCGCATGGAGCAGCGGAACCCCAGCCAACGCTACCGGGCGGCCAGCGGCCCACCTACCTGCTTCCAGACCCCCAATAAACTCAATGACCGGCCATAAAACGTCACCTTCTAGCTAAATTGTTTCCAGATGTGTGTCGAGCGATCTAGTTATCTAGAAGCATTTCGGTTTATGTCCGGATTAGCAAAATCCTTGAGTTTGTTATGCTATTAAAAAGGGCTCGGAAAAGGCAAGTAGTCACCGAACGAAAAAACCCAACACATAAACCTAGGATAGAAACGACTGGTATTCCCCAGCAATAAAATCACCCCGGATACTGGTGAGAATTTCCTCATGTCCTGCTTCTTTAGCGGGGTCACGACCAATCGGCATCAAGCTTTCCTTCGGAGAAAACTAAGAGGGAGTCAGTCAGGCAGTCAGTCAGTCATCAACCTCGGGAAGTCTCAGTTAACAGCAAGGATTCGCGCTTACGCTCTCGCCCTCTCATCCTCTGATCTTACGTTCTAACCGAGTCCAACCGCATCCCGGTTTCTATTAATTCACCACTCAGTGTATACACAGTGTCTTAATAAAACACAATTGGAAACCCGTTACATCAGTGTTATAATCAATCAAACCACCTCTATTTACCTAATCGAAATAGGGGATCGACCAATTCGTGGCGTCGATTACATCTAATCGTAACGGGAATTTACGACTCCCGTTGGCGTGCTTCCTCGCGATCGCGTCTCTCCGCGAGTGGTCGAAACAATTGGTTTTAGGCGGGCGTAAATTATTTTTTCCAGTATTTTGGAGAATACTGGAAGTAGTGATATTGGTCTGTACGATACTGTTTGGTGTGGGTCTTTGCCTGGTTTAGGTAACATTATGATCTGTGCTAGTTTCCATAGTTTAGGATAGTATTGGATTCTTAATATTGCATTAAAGATTATTGTAATTAGTCGTATCGCTTTTGGAGGAAGATTTTTCAAGATTATACCATTGATTAGGTCAATTCCTGGTGCCTTATTATTTTTTGTTTTCTCGATTATGTTTCTAATTTCATGTGCTGTTGTTTTAGGTATTATGTAATGATTGTCAGTTGCAGTACTAGTGATTACCTCATCCTCGTCCATATGACAGTTGTGGTTGCTATTATTGATATTATGTGGTGTAAATATGTTGCTTAGGTGGTTGGAAAATTCTTCAGCTTGTTCTTCGTTGCTTCTTGCCCATGTATTATCTGCTTTTCTGATTGCTGGGACTAGTTTTATTGGCTTCTTTATTTTTTTTGTGGCTTTCCAAAGGGAGTAGTTAGAGTTCTCGTGTGCAGATAGTGACTCTATGAATTTTGTGAACTCATTGTTATTGTGTTCTTTTATTTTGTTTTTTATTTCCTTTGCAAGTTTATTTAGGTGTTTTTTGTTTTCTTTTGATCTATGTTTTTGCCATTTTTCTTTCGCTTTTCTTTTTTCTCTAATTTTTTCAAGGATGTCTGGCGGAATTATTTTTGTTGGTCTATTAGTTGATTCAGGTATGGTGGTTGCCCATGCTGCTTCCTGAATAGTTTCTGTAAGCGTTATTACTGCTTGTTCGATATGTTCGGGTGTTTTCAATGGGATGTTGCAGTTGATTTTGCTCTCAATTATTTCTTTAAATGTTTGCCATTTGGTGGTTTTATTGCATAGTGTCTCTGAATTTTTATAAATTATTGGTTTGTTTAAGTATGTAATAATTATGGGTGTATGATCGGAGCTAAGCTCGAGGCTGGGTTCTATATTTAGTTTATTTGCATTTAGTCCTTTTGTAACTGCAAAATCAAGTAGGTCAGGTATTTTGCTCAAGTCTGTCGGCCAGTAAGTCGGTCTTCCTGTGGATAATATATTGAGGTTATTGTTTCTAATGTATTTCTCCAAAGTTCTACCTCGAGGTGTATTGATTCTTGATCCCCATAGTGTGTGCTTTGAATTATAGTCTCCCGCTGCAATATACTTATCACCTAAGTGTTGAAAGTAATCTTCCCACATTTGAGATGTAATTTTATGTCGCGGTGGTACATATACTGCTGACAGCTGTAGATAGTTGCTGCTAGTTTGTACTGTAACGGTGGTTGCTTGGATATATTCTTTACTAACCTGACTGTGTAGATGGTGTTTAATATCGTT
The DNA here is from genome assembly GCA_911387925.2 of Bombus hypnorum. Taxonomy (NCBI): domain Eukaryota; kingdom Metazoa; phylum Arthropoda; class Insecta; order Hymenoptera; family Apidae; genus Bombus; species Bombus hypnorum. Next base: position 897,064 of record CAJVQY020000002.1, read on the forward strand.
TCTTATTATTACTGCGGTTCCTCCGTGTGCTTTTCCTGAGGGATGCTTGGTATCATATATGGTGTAGTACGGTATTTTTAAATAGTTTTTTATAGTGAAGTGTGTTTCTGAAACAAGAAGTATATCGATATTATTGTTATACAGGAATGTTTTAGTTTCTAGGGCCCTTTGTTGTAGGCCGTTAGAGTTCCAGGCTGCTATTTTAAGCGTGTCCATTTTTATTTTTTAGTTAGCGTGTTTGTAAGTAGCTGTAGCATGAGTGTGATTTGTTGCGTTTGCTGTTTAAGGATTGCGTTTTGTTCACTTATCATTTTTGCCAGGAATTCTGTGTTTTTGATGGATATCTTTAATAGTTCTTTAATTTCTGCAGCGTCGTCGATGTTAATGTTCTGGTTGTGATTATCTAAAGGTGTTGACTGTTTGGCTACTTGCGCGTAGCTTCGGCTACCAAGGATGTTGGTATTGTTATGGTTCATTACATTCTGAACGTTTGTTGATGTTTCAGTTACTGTGCTATCCTGTTGAGTGTTAGAGTTATTATATGTCCTGTTACGAAGCGGCGGAAAAAGTTTTTTTTGTAGTTGCTTTCTGACTAAACAGCCTTTGTAACTAGCTGGGTGGTTTCCACCGCAATTGAAACACTTTGCGTTATTTATTTTTCCCGTATGTGGGCAGTTAGCTGTTAGGTGCTTTCCTGCGCATTTGACACACGCCGGGTTTCTGTTACAGTAGTTTTTTGTATGCCCATATTGCTGACACCTCATACATTGCGGTATGTCTTTTTTTTGTCTGGGTGGCTCAACTGTGATTATCGTGTTTAAAATTTTCTTAATTTCAAAAATTTCTTTGTTATTATTTTTAGGTTCTAATTCTATTAAAAATAGCGGTAGTGGTTGCTTGGTGTCAAATCTGGTTATGTTGTTAATCGTTCTCACCTGGTGTCCGATTTTGGCTAATTCCTCACATATGTTGTTTGTGTTCGATTTAGGATGTAAGCCTCTGATTACTGCTTTGTAGCTTTTATCAGATTTGGGTTGGTAGGTATGATACCCGGCGTTTTTTTCCTTTAGCGCTTTTGTTACTTTTCTATATATTTCAGGGGTATTGGTTTGTACTTTTACCTGTTCTAGTTTGAGTTGTTTGATAGTGTAATTTTCTTTTCCTGCCGTGATGTTTAGCAGTTCGATGAGGGGGTCTATTATTTTAGCATCAATGAAGATTGGTGGAGGTTTAGGAATGTTTGTTATTGGTTTATCAGCTGGGTCTACGTCCATCACTTCTGGCAGTGAGCTGAAAGAGTTATGTATAGGAATTTCCTGTAGCCATTTTTGTCCTTCTGGTTCTATCGTCCTCTTAGCATTTGTGTTTGTGTTTATCCTTCGTTTTTTGCTGAGAGTTGCAGTCTTCCAGCTTTCGTTGTAATGTGGTGGAACATTGCTAGTATTATTTTTTCCTTCATCTTTTTTCGTAATTTCCATCGCTATTTCGTTTGTATCTGAGCAATCCACTTCACTTGTTGATTTATTTGAGCTCTGTTGGTCTATTGCTCTGTTTATGGCATATGTTTCGCCTTTGTTTAGGATTTTTATAGTTGGTATTTTTTGGATGTTTTCCATCCTTTAGTTTTAGTATATTGGTTGTGTTACACTTCACTTTTCTTTTCTCTTCTCTTTTCTTTCCCACTTGTCGCACTTACGGAAACACTGGTTCTCACGTCCGCATAGCTCGACTGCTCGGGCAGAACTAACGGTAATGTAACATCGTAAAGTGATTTGAGTTGGAGATCGGTTGAAAGTAGGAAAAAACCGTGTACATCGTTTTTCTGTGGTTCGTTTTCGTTTAAGAGCGCCTATGTGACTAAAGTCACCTAGTTCTTACAGTGATGTGAGAAAAACAATAGACAACGTTAGAGCCGAAGGACGATTTCGTGTTCCAAGGGGGGGAATGACAGAGAGGTCAAAGTATGCGAGCCGAAAAGTGTGTGCGTTGCGATAGTCAGAGTTGATCGAGACGTCTAAGAGTAGAGTTGAGAGAATTGAGCGAGTTGTAGAGTTGTTAGAGTTGAGAGAATTGAGAGAAAGTGTGTTAGATTCTTTGTAACGAGAATTATCAAATAACTGTAAAGTTATAGATACGAGTATAGCCTTTAGTTTCTGTTAAACAAACATCGTTCTCTGTCTAATTTACACCTGTATATTTAATTTACTATTAATAAATTGTAATTAATCGGGAAAAATTTATATTTTTTTTAATTTCCGATATTACACTAATGGTTGTTTAGTATCGTACCTGGTTATGTTGTTAATCGCTTTTACCTGATATCCAATTTTAGCTAGTTCATCGCATATGTTGTTTGTGTTCGTCTCTGTATGTAATCCTCTGATTACTGCTTTGTAACTTTTATCAGATTTGAGCTGATAAGTGTGATATCCGGCGTTGTTTTCTTTCAGTTCATTTGTCACTTTTCTGAATATTTCTGGGGTGTTTGTTTGTACTTTTACCTGGTCCAGTTTAAGTTGTTTAATGGTGTAGTTTTCTTTGCCTGCCGTGCTGTTTAGCAGATCAATGAGGGGTCTATTATTTTAGCATCCATATAGATTGGTGGTGGTTTAGGAATGCGTGTTACTGATTTTTCAACTGGGTTTGAATCCATCACTTCTGGCAGTGAGCTGTAAGAGTTATGCAGAGGAATTTCCTGTAGCCATTGTTGCCTTTCTGTTTCTAAAGCCGTCCTAGCATTTGTGTTTGAAGTTTCTTGCTGGGAGTTACAGTCTTCCAGTGTTACGTTTTTATTTGACTTATTTTGATTGTGTTGCCGTTAATTTTTAAATTTGGATTAAATGGTAGCGTTGTCTGATGTTTAATACGATTGGCAATTAAACTCCACGTTTCGGCTAACCTGCTACGCGCAGGAGTACTGGCACGGGAGAGGATCAAAGTTGGTGAAAATAAATTTTCGCTTAATCCTATTATATTATTAGATAAATGTTTTCCACAGCAGATGTTTATTCAAATTCTAATTTGGGTATTGACAGAATTGTCGTTGAAATTTCGAATACTCGAAGTTACAATCGTTCGCTATACGTTTACACTCTTATTAAATACAAGATTTTGATTTAATTGATTTTTAATAATTTACAATTTGACAAATACAAACACGTCGATTAACAAAGCTGCCAAGAACTGGGAACTAATGAAACAAAGAACTAAAAGCTAAAGAACTAAAGGACTAAAGAACTTCAGAACTAAGAGCAAAACTAAGAGCTAAAGGAACTAAGAGCTAAAGCTAAGGAACTAAAGAATCGATAGGCAAAGGAACTGAGAAATTAAGAGCTAAAAGAATTGAGGGCTAATCGCTATGAACAAAGAAATTACTTGCCAAGAATTGGGGAACTGATCGCCAAAAACCAAGGAATTAATCACCAAGAACTGAGAAACTAATCACACAGAACTGAGGAGTTAACTACTCTGAACAAAGGAATTATTATTGTCTCTCCTTTGTCGCTACGCTTATTTATAATTAGGTCTACCGTGGAGGAGTCCTCATGTGGCGGGTTATTCCGTGGGGGTTGTGAGGCTCGAATTTGGTTTCTATACAAATTGTTAGATTTCATTTAAATCTCAAATTGAAACGTTTACTCGCGCTATTGGTAGTTTTAGTCTACGTTACGGCGCGTGCGCAGCGCGGGACGTGACACCAGCTTTCATTCTGATGTGGTAGATCGTTGCTGATTTTATCCTTATCGTCATTATTTTGTGTAATTTCTACTTCCATTTCTATTTCATTTACAACTGAGCAATCCTGAACTTCGCTTGTTTGTTTGTTTGGGTTTGTTTTATCTAAAGCTCTGTTTATAGGATATGTTTCGCCATTATTTAGAATTTTTATTGGTGGTATTTTACGTATGTTTTCCATCATTTATCGATTGGTTATGTTATAGTCACTATGTTTTTCCACTTGTCTCACTTACGGAAGCACTGATTCACATGACCGTATAGCTCGACTGCTCGGGCAGAACTGGGAGAGAGAATAAAACAGGATTTCGAGAAGCGAAGATGGAGAATAAAGAAAAGGGAAAAGCAAGTTGAGTGTTAGAAGGAGAAAAAGAAGAGGGATTAGAAGCGAAGAGTTTTGAGGAGATACGGAAGAAGACTTAGAAAATCGATTCTTGAGTTTTCACGAATCGATCGCCTGATTTCCAAAATTATTATAACATTACAATTCGATTTTCTTTACATCATGCCGTTAAAGGTAATTCTCCGTATCACCATTAACGAAGACACGAAAGGTGAAAAAATCGAGTGTATAGAAACCATAAGGAAACCGCAAGATGAAGTGTGTTACGTTTTTCCGTTAGAATATCGAGCGAGAAATTATCATCCTCGGATTTCAATTCAGCAATAGTCAGGAACGCCATGAAAAGTCTAACCAAGGTAGACCAATACAGAAATATCATACTTACAATGGAGGATGAGACGGCGGCATCATACATCGATACGGACCTGAGTACGGAAAATAATGACGGAAACCAGGTCCAGTCTAGATATAGAAAGACTGTTAGAAACACTCTAAAAACGTAATAATTTGGAAAATGAAGAAACAAACTGTTACGTCGCGTGAAATGGTCTGTGCGACGTCCTTCAGTGTCTGACCGTCAAAGCCGAAGCCCCATTCGACAGACCCTCAATAAACCTACCAAATAAGCCTCACCATAAACCGAATCTTATTAGCTTGCAAGGATTGAAACAGTCCTTAGGCCTATTGCACGCTCTTACAAACACGGAGAAAGCGGGTAGTCGCCTATTGGAAAAAACCGAATATTTGTCTAACAAAACAGGCTGGTTTTTCCCATGAACAAGGTTACCCACGAACCACGTTAGTAGGAGGCTTCCTCCTCATACCTTCAGGCATTAACATGGGTCATAACCAATCGACATCACGGATTGTTACCCTCATTTTCCTATCGAAAAATGTGAGCAACGAATCCGCTTTCTTCATACAACGAAGACACCCACTCCGAGCTTTCCTCCGTAATCACATAAGAACGAACTTCATTTATTCTTCATCTTCTTATTCTTCATGACTTAGAATATTCAACACGTCATTATCGGGTTACTATTCATAAATCAATCACTTACTTAACTTATACGTACCCCTCAGTGTTACTCTTAAGTGTTGGAAATATAAACTTTATGACCCTGTTAATCCCTGCGTTGTACCACCTCAACCACCCCTATTATCTCAACGGAAATCAGGGGATCGATTTATTCGCGGCGTCGATTATTATAATCGTAGCGGGAATTTACGACTTTTGTTGACGTGTTTCCTCGCGATTGCGTCACCCCGCGATTGGTTGAAAATACACAAACTTCACCTTAAAACAATTTGATGGAACACAAAAAGCCGCAGATTGGATATCAGAGTGTGAAATGGAGTGCGAACAACTAAAAATTCAAAATGATCAGAAGAAATCAAGTGCTTGGATATGTATTTGGAAAAAATAGCACTAGAATGCTATCAAACAAAGACGTTGAAAAATAAAGAATACAACTGGGAAGATTGGAAAACTTCAATTCTAAAAATGTTTTTACCAACAAGAGTTGGTCTGCAGCACGATACGCTTATAACATCAAATACATTGAAGATTCGTTCATCGAGTACGCCATAAAAAAAGAACGTTTAATATTGGAAATAGAGAGAGAAACTGCGGAGAGCACAAGAATAAATTTAATCGTTATTGGGCTACCCTATTCAAATTAAAGATAGAATCGACAAAGAAATTACACATTCAGCGGATGATTTCATTAGAATGTTGGGACAGTATGAAGAAGCGTATCATAAGAAAAATTTCAATAATAAGGAGCAGATGAAAGAAAAAGAAATGCAGAGAAGAAGTGTACGTCCTGTTAGAAATTCAAATCCAATATTCAAGAAACAACCGTACGCGGTTTGCGAAGCGCTGAATTTTCCTGGCCAATCCCACCCCGTGGAAGTATGCAGAAACATAAATAAAAATGCTCAGAAGAATTTCAAACAAGTAAATTCAACTGAAATATTTACATCCGAAAACAAGGAGTCTATAACACAGAATGGGAACGAAAAAAGAAAACTAAAATGCCCGGCGAAGTACGAACCCCTGATAAAACTCCGAGTTATAATCAATAATCAGAAAGAAGTTTGAAGATGTTTATGACACTGGAGCCAACTCAAGCTTTATTAATCAAACAAATATCGATGAAATAACAGCAGATCTAACCGAACATAAGAGTATTTTCAAAACTACCAGTGGCAACGATTTCAAGAGTAGCTAGGCGAAACTTATAATGAAGATAAATAAAATAGAAGGAGAAATAAGTGTTTTCGTAGTACGCAACGATAACTTCACATACGACCTTACCCTAGGATTCGATGCCATAAAGAAATTCAAATTAAGACAAGATGAAAACTTAAGAATTACTCGTGAAGTAAATCACAAAGAAGGAGAAATAATATTCAAGAAGAAAGAAGAAAGAAAGAGTGATCGGAAGAGAAAAAAGATAAACAACACAGAGTACATGTGGACGGACAAATTCGTTGACAACGTTGAAGCAGATTCACTTTCTAGGAATCTTGTTTTAGAAAACTTTGAAAATGAAGAGGATGTTCTGAAAGTGGCAAATCTTATTACAAGGCAAGAAATAATTCAGGATCCGGTAGTAAACAGGAAAAGTATTGGAAATACTAAAAATGTCACACAAAAATCGGAAAACGATTCATGATTTCTTTGGCCACATTGGAAAGAATCATATTTTGAATAAAATTTTACCCCTTTACTATTATAAAAATATGGATCGGATAATTGGCAAATTTTGTAAACTGTTTTTGCGTCTAAACTGGGACCAGCAAAAAAAGCCTTTTGATATAATGTCATTCGATACGGTTGCAGGGATCTCCAATAGCAACTCACCCAAATTAACATTCTCGTTCTCATTGATCATGTTTCAAGGGTCTTTGGCGGAGGTGTCGTGGGAGCGGCCGGCTATGTGAAAAGAGGAGTTCGCGTTTCGTCCCGGGACTACCGGAGGACTCGTCAGTAAGGCTATGTCCGGTAGTCCCTGCCTTAGACGTAGAGGGAGTCTCGCTAGGTGCGGTATTTGTATCATTCGCCCGTATATTCGACCGCTAGCGAGATAGACAGACAGACTCGTTGTCTGTCGTAGCCCTCTGGTGTTGGCGGTTGGTACCCGCGGATCGCCCGGGAGGTGTTGCGCCGCGTTGATGCCTCGACCTGTCGGCGTCCTATTGATACCGATCCGCCACAGGTCATTTTCATGTCCACGTCAAAAACACAGCACTCAGAGTATATTATAAAACTCATAAACTCAACAGGAGAGACAGATTCCATAAAAATTATTCTCGCAGACCGATCGCAGTAATTACATCCAAAGAAGTCCAAGGTTACATGAGAGAGAAAGATATCAGGTTAATTGTTACCTCAACAGACTGTCCAACTTCAAATGAACGAGTAAATCAAACCTTGGTAAAGCGGTTCCGATGTGAAATTAACTCAAATATAAAGAGAAACTGGATAAAAGTTGCGGATGAATGTGTGGACGAATATAATAACGCCAGACACAGTGTCACTGTATTCTCACCGAATCATTTGCTACATGGAAAGGTAATTGAGATCGTCCCTAAAGGAATAATTGAAAATAGGATAAACCTAGAAGAAGACAGAAAAAAGCATTCGAAAATTCAATGAAGAATTTCATAATCAACAAAGAAAGATATGATAAGACAAGAAGAGAACACGAATTCAAAATTGAAAATATGGTTTTCGTTCATAATGGTAACAAATTAAACAGAAGTAAGTTGGATAAAATTCAAAAAGGCTCTTTCAAAATTCTGAAAAGGATTTAGTACATAATGTATGAAGTGGATGGTAATCGTAGATGTGGTGGGAATTGTTTCCATTCGAGCAAATTAATTCCTTATGGAGATGATAATCACCAAGAAGGAATTGGCACGGGATGTCAGCACGGGGAGGGGAGGTGTAAATTCTATAGAATTTAGAACATCAACCGACTGTTTGACTTTCCCTGTTTTTACTGGGAGTCGATCGAACGATATAAATAGAGGAGGGCGGGGACTTAGGACAGAGAATAACACAAGGTTTCAAGAAGCGAAGATTGAACAAAGAAGAAGAAAGGCAAGTTAAAAGTTAGAAGGAGAAAGAGAAAAAAGATTAGAAGCGAAGAGTTTTGAGGAGATACGGAAGAAGACTTAGAAAATCGATTCTTGTGTTTTCACGAATCGATCGCCTGATTTCCAAAATTATTACATTACATACATATAGTTTCGTACGGTTCGTGTTTGATGTGAATAATTATTCTGCGTTTATTAGGATCATATTTAAGCGTTTTCTCTTGGTATATTTATGTTATATTTCAGTGTACTAATACGTGGTATACACTTAAAGCATTTGTCGCGTGATTTAGATTTTCCAGTTTTAGTACTCGAGTGTTACCGAAATTTGATGACACGCGTTGAAAAATAAGAGATTTTACTCGTAACGGGTAATTGCATGCCAGTACCGAATTCTCTTCTAGTCTATCATGGAGAAGTTATTCTTATAGTTTAGTGAGGAGGATGAGTAATATGGGCAATAATAATATGCTCAGGGAGGAATGACGAGAAAAGAAAGGGTCGAAGTTCGAGATGATTCAAGAAGGAGAAACAGAGATTAGGGTGTTTGTTACAGGATGAGACTATGATGTTTGTTGCAGTATGAATAAGGAATTGATCGTCCAACAGTTAATTATTCAACGACAATATGTACACATGAGTAAGTACGAAACTGCCAGTAAATTTTTCAATACAAACTGCGGGCCCATCGTGAATTAAACCGATGACGCGGAAACAATTATTTGATATATTGCTGCAACGCACAAATGAAAACATTCATGAAAGAATTTAAGTATCTCAAGAACATTTTGCTCAACCAGGAGAATTCGAAATTATTCGAAAGAAGTACGCCGAGCGTTTCAGCATAAAATATCTTACATAATATATAAATTTGAACGTAGATGGCTGTTTATTGGTTATAAGGAACAGGTTTTCAAAATAAGATACGAAAGTTGGCTGTAAGAAAAGTAAAAGTACCCGTTGCAAAATCTCAACCTGGATAGACAACGAAATCTTTCACTAATTTATAGGAACGTGGTAAACGACAAAAGGTAGGCCTCCGTGAAAATACAAAGATTGGCGAATTAATATTTATTACCCAAGAAAAGCAAAGATCTCCTGACTTGACGCATGCTTCAATAATATTGAAAGAGATTACAGAATGTCCTGAACGAGTGACAAGATATAGAAAAAGTTATTGGAGTATTCACCAAGAAAGAAAACAGTTGTCAAGTGTGAAAGTTCTCTCGATATTTGCTGATGCGCAACTATCAAGGGAACAACGTGATTAATTATTGGAACAAGCGAAAAGAAATTATAATTATTTACATTCAATTATATCCATATTAATGTGTGTTCTTAAAAGCAAAAAAGAAATACTATCCTATGTCAAAGTCATATACGATAATTGCAACCATTGCTGAGGTATATTTACAGATTTGGTAGACCATATAATTGCCCACGTATTAATCTATTTGGAGGATGTAGTAAACAATTTGTCTCGAAGTGAGTGTAAGGCAATTTAAATAGAAATTTGGAAATAACTATGATTTAGATTTATATATATTCCAAAGTTCCTTTGTGGCATTAAGATTTAATCTGCTTGTCGCGTTGCTAATACTTAGCGATTCACGACTTTTAAAGTGGACTGTATATTAGTCTGGGAGTACAACTCAGATATTGAATTGAAATAGGTTAGATTTAACCTTCAAAAAACTGAACAATAAAAAATTATCGAGTTTGGTAGCATAGATTTAAAAGAACCTACCTACCATCTTTACGCATCTTTCACACATTTACTCCTGCAGCATAATATATAACAGTTGCCTAAATGTCAACTATTTCTCCAGTCTGGAAAACAAGAAAGGCAGTAGCATTAAAAAAAGGAGGAAAAGCAACAGAGATCCTGCCAGCTATACCGATCAAATAGCCACTTACCCAACATTAATAAAATATCCGAATCTATGATAAATAACACTATATACATTGAAAATAACCTAATTCCGGACACTCAATTTGGCTTCAAATTTAAACATTCAACGATACGCGCAATTACAACATTTATCATATATCTCTTGGGCAAGAGACGAGAGTGATTGCGTCGAAGCGGTGTTCATAGATTTAGAGAGGGCATTCAACACATTCTGGCTGGATTTCCTTCTTTAAGCTCGAGAAAAAGAGCTTTCCACACCACGTAATAAAAATAATTTGGAAATCACAAATTAATATAAGCAAATTCAAAACAATTCTATTCGGGCCGTACATTTCCAAAATATCAGATGCAAAAAAAATTCCGCCTGCACGACATCTACGATACAATAACAACATATCCATTCCTCACAAAAAAGTCGTTCGCTATTTAGATATATATTCGGATTTCAAATCGAACAAACACACGAATCTACTGCAAACAACTAAATAATAAAGTAAAAATATTCTGCTGCAAACTTCTAATAAGGCTGATCCTGACGTACGGTTGCCCGATTTGATTTAAACAGAAAAGCCAAATTGGTTCGAATGTAAGTGTCTGAGATCATACTCAATATATATTTAGCCATTATATACCATTTATAGGTTTCAGATATTTTTTGTACAGTAATATCGAATAAAAAAACCAGTTATTTCAGCCAACGCTCATACCGCATTCAGTACACTCGTTCTCGCACTCTTCTCCTGAAGAAAGGAAAAACAATATTGTAGAAAAGTACCACTTTTGTAGCGACTTAACTTAATCATTAACTGTAATGTTAAAAATGTAAATCCGACACAAAATATTATATGGCTACGTCATAACGTCGCGTAACAGTACTTTTGCCAAAACCACATTCCAACTGAAATTCTTTCTTTATTGAGAATATACACGTGTAATATATATTTTCTCGGGCAATAAATGTTATATATATGTCGGGTTCACATTATGATTAGGGTTAGGGGCGTGAAACGAATCTTCATTTGGATTAGACATTATTGTTATGCAATAGAGGAGATATTTACTAGTGCAAATATGATTATTACAGAATTTGAGAAGTAACCATAGTATTAGGTCATCCCATAAGTTCGTGCCGTTTTTCGAGCGGTTATATATGTTAAGATTGTTTACATACCTTTCAGTTTCATGAAAAAATGTAATCCCCCTCTCGTTGTACAACTTCTTCCCATTTTTCTGGTAGGGCTATTATTCCGTCTCGGTAAAAGTTCTCTTGTTTTTCTTTAAAATAATTTTCTAAGCTATTTTTGAGAATGTCAATATTTTCAAATTTTTTACCTACTAATAAGTGTTGTAATGCTCTGAACAGGTGGTAATCAGATAGGGCAATGTCTGGGGAATATGGGGGGATGTGGTAAAATTTCCCAATTAAATTCAGACAATTTTTTTGTATCGCTTTTTGCGACATGCGGTCTAGCGTTGTCGTGATGGAAGATAACGTTGTTCCTATTCACTAAACCTGGTCGTTTTTCAGCTAGTGCTTCCCTTAATTTTTCTAGCTGAGTGCAATATTTGTCCGAATTAATGGTCAAACTTCGTGATTTTTCAACAAGATCCCGAATTTTATTTTCGAGGAGGACGCCCGCAGCGTTCCTCGTCTTCTAAACAGAAATTCCCAGCTCTAAAACGTTGGAACCACTTCCTACATGTGCGAGATGAAAGCGCATTTTCTCCGTACACAGCACATATGTTTCTCGTGGCAATTGTTACAGAACTTCCTTTCCGAAATTCATATAACATGAGATGTCGAAAATGGATACGCATTTCACTCGTGATTTTTTACAGTTGGAAGTCACTGTGTTCACTATATTACGAGAAAACTGTCCTCAAGTTTTAACGTCAGTTCTGCCCGAGCAGTCGAGCTATGCGGACGTGAGAACCAGTGCCTCCGTAAGTGCGACAAGTGGGAAAGAAAAGTGAAGTGTAACACAACCATTATAATAAAACTAAAGGATGGAAAACATCCAAAAAATACCAACTATAAAAATCCTAAACAAAGGCGAAACATATGCCATAAACAGAGCAATAGACCAACAGTGCTCAAATAAACCAACAAGTGAAGTGGATTGCTCAGATACAAACGAAATAGCGATGGAAATTACAAAAAAAGATGACGAAAAAAATAATACTAGCAATGTTCCACCACATTACAACGAAAGCTGGAAGACTGTAACTCCCAGCAAAAAACGAAGGATAAACACAAGCACAAATGCTAAGAGGACGATAGAACCAGAAGGACAAAAATGGCTACAGGAAATTCCTATACATAACTCTTTCAGCTCACTGCCAGAAGAGATGGATGTAGACCCATCTGATAAACCAATAACAAACATTCCTAAACCTCCACCAATCTTCATTGATGCTAAAATAATAGATCCTCTCATCGAACTGCTAAACATCACGGCAGGAAAAGAAAATTACACCATCAAACAACTCAAACTAGAACAGGTAAAAGTACAAACCAATACCCCAGAAATATATAGAAAAGTAACAAAAGCGCTAAAGGAAAAAAACGCCGGGTATCATACCTACCAAACCTAAATCTGATAAAAGCTACAAAGCAGTAATCAGAGGCTTACATCCTAAATCGAACACAAACAACATATGTGAGGAATTAGCCAAAATCGGACACCAGGTGAGAACGATAAACAACATAACCAGATTTGACACCAAGCAACCACTACCGCTATTTTTAATAGAACTAGAACCTAAAAATAATAACAAAGAAATTTTCGAAATTAAGAAAATTTTAAACACGATAATTACAGTTGAGCCACCCAGACACAAAAAGGACATACCGCAATGTATGAGGTGTCAACAATATGGGCATACAAAAAATTACTGTAACAGAAACCCGGCGTGTGTCAAATGCGCAGGAAAGCACCTAACAGCTAACTGCCCACACACGGGAAAAATAAATAACGCAAACTGTTTCAATTGCGGTGGAAATCACCCAGCTAGCTATAAAGGCTGCCTAGTCAGAAAACAGCTACAAAGCAAACTTTTCCCGCCGATAAGAAACAGGACACACAACAACTTCCAAATGCAGCAGGACAACACAGAATTAGTGACAACGCCAAAACCGCAATACGTAATAAACAATAACCACAGTAACACCGTTAGCAGACGAAGCTACGCGCAAGTAGTCAACCGGTCATTACCCAAAGAAAATCAAGAACAAATCAATCATAGCAACGACGCTCTAGAAATCAAAGAATTACTGAAACACTCCATAAAAAACACCGAAATGCTCACAAAAATGGTAAGCGAACAAAACGAAGCCATCAGACAGCAAACTCAACAAATAACAGTTATGCTGCAAATACTTACTAACATGCTGAGCAAAAAATAAAAATAGACACGCTCAAAATAGCAGCCTGGAACTCTAACGGCCTACAACAAAGGGTCCTAGAAGCTAAAACATTCCTGTATAGCAACAATATAGATATACTGCTTGTTTCGGAAACACATTTCACTGTAAAGAGCTATTTAAAAATCCCGTACTACACCATATACGACACCAAGCATCCCTCAGAAAAAGCACAAGGAGGGACGGCAATAGTAATAAAAAACGACATTAAACACCACTTACACAGCCAGGTTAGTAAGGAACATATACAAGCAACCACCGTTACTGTACAAACTAACAGCAACCAACTACAGTTGTCGACAGTATATGCACCACCGCGTCACAAAGTTACAACCCAAATGTGGGAAGAATACATTAGCCGATTAGGTGACAGGTATATTGCAGCTGGCGACTTTAACTCAAAACACACACTATGGGGATCAAGAATCACCACACCTCGAGGTAGAACCTTGGAAAAGCACATTAAAAATAATAACCTCAATATACTATCCACAGGAAGACCGACATACTGGCCGACAGACCTGAGCAAAATACTCGACCCACTAGATTTTGCAGTGACAAAGGGGCTAAACGCAAATAGACTAAACATAGCACCTAGTCTCGAGCTTACCTCCGACAATACGCCCATAATAATAACATTCAGTATCAAGCCATTACTTTACAGCAACTCAGAGACGCTATGCAATAAAACCACCAACTGGGAAACATTTAAAGAAATAATAGAAAGCAATATCAGCTGCAACATCCCACTGAAAACACCTGAGCACATCGATCAAGCAGTAACAACATTGACAGAAATTATTCAAGAAGCAGCAAGGGCAACCACTATACCTGTAACAACCAACAGACAAACAAAAACAATTCCACTAGACATCCTCGACAAAATCAGAGAAAAAAGAAAAGCGAAAGCAAAATGGCAAAAACACAGAACAAAAGAAAACAAAAAACACCTAAACAAACTTGCAAAGGAAATAAAAAACATAATAAAAGAGCACAATAACAACGAGTTCACAAAATTCATAGAGTCACTATCTGCACACGAGAACTCCAACTACTCACTTTGGAAAGTCACAAAAAAAATAAAGAAGCCAATAAAACTAGTCCCAGCAATCAGAAAAGCAGATAATACATGGGCAAGAAGCAACGAAGAACAAGCTGAAGAATTTTCCAGCCACCTAAGCAACATATTTACACCACATAATATCAATAATAGCAATCACAACTGCCATTTGGACGAGGAAGAGGTAACCACTAGTATCGCAACTGACAATCATTACAACATACCTAAAACAACAGCACATGAAATTAGAAACATAATCGAGAAAACAAAAAATAACAAGGCACCAGGAATCGACCTAATCAATGGTAAAATCCTGAAAAACCTTCCTCCAAAAGCGATACGACTAATTACAATAATCTTTAATGCAATATTAAGAATCCAATACTATCCTAAACTATGGAAACTAGCACAGATCATAATGTTACCTAAACCAGGCAAAGACCCACACCAAACAGTATCGTACAGACCAATATCACTATTTCCAGTATTCTCCAAAATACTGGAAAAAATAATTTACGCCCGCCTAAAACCAATAATAGAGAAGGAAAAACTAATACCAGATCACCAATTTGGATTCAGGAACAAACACTCCACGATAGAGCAAATGCACAGACTCACAAACGAAATAATACTAGCAATAGAAAACAAACAATACTGCACAGCCCTCTTTATGGACATCGAGAAAGCATTCGACAAAATAAACCACGATAGTCTACTTCAATCAATCAGAAAACAATTCCCGGAGCAGATATACCATTTAACTAAATCCTACTTAAGCAACAGAACCTTTACAGTAAAAATTAAAGATACATACTCTCAAGTTAAAGACATCAAGGCAGGGGTTCCGCAAGGAAGCGTCTTGGGACCAATTCTCTACACATTATACACGGCCAACATACCAACAACCACCAACAGCAAAATACTGACATTTGCGGATGACACTGTGGTACTAGTCAGGCACACTAACCCAGCAACAGCAGTCGCATTGCTACAAAAGCATATTGCAAAAATAGAAAAGTGGCTTCAAGTTAAACAAATTAAAGCAAACCCTGATAAATGCAACCACATTACATTCACACTGCGAAAACAGTTACCACCAAACATTACACTCAACGGCACGCACATAATACAAACAAGGCAAGTCAAATACCTAGGACTACACTTTGATATACGATTCACATGGAAACAGCATATCAAATCAATAATAAGCAAAATACAGATAGCAAGGAGACAGATGTACTGGTTAACAAGTCGAAAATCCAAACTAAGGATAGAAAACAAATTAAAAATCTACAAAACCATCATAAAACCAATCTGGACGTACGGAATACCACTATGGGGAACAGCAGCAATGAGCCATATAACCAAACTAGAGGCAATGCAATCTAAAATACTTAGAACAATAGTAAACGCCCCATGATACGTTAGAAACGAGGACATACGGAAAGACCTTGGAATACCAACGGTCAAGGAAGAGATTAGCAGATTCGCAAGAAGGTACAGAGAAAGATTAGCAACGCACCCGAACCGGCTGGCAGCGGAAACGATCATCACATTCATCGAAAGGAGATTAAAAAGGAAACATCCAGTAGATCTCATAAAGGATATACCCTAACAAGCACGAAGATGGTACCCCACTGGGGGTAGCCACCCACATGTTATATTATTAAGCAGCTATAACATTTTACCAAATGTCCTACTGGACAAATTGTAAAATTTAAAACAAATAAATAAAAAAAAAAAAAACTATATTACGATCTTATACCCACGAAAATCTGCTCTAGCCTGTTCTTGATCAGCTAAGCTCAAGTGCATTGTTCCCTTATCGCCGTATGATTATTGTTACGCCGCGCGACCCTCTAGCTGGACCAGGCCATACGCCGCGGGCCAGACGGACGCCAGATGTCCATTCATCCTTACGGCGGACCCTCATTAAGCTTAAGGGCCCATCATAAATCCCAGAGTTTGCAATCTAAGGTCCTTCAGACCCAACAAATATCCTTCCTAAAGCACTAACGACTATTGTTTACTACGGCTTGACAAGGGAAAGTTAGTTTTTCCCACTTGCGATGCTTCCTACTAACAACCTTCTATCGAAGGCAGTTAAGACCTTCCTAATACAACCAGCAACAATGCATATTACCCTCACTTTCCGGCCCCAGCTTTCCTCCAACATAGCATCGTCGCTGTGCCTCACTGTTCCTAAAACAGCACGCGGGTCAGGATGTCTACTGCTCCTACGACTTCAGGAGAGTCAACTACTTCTCCTGCACCATAAGGAGATCAACTCTACATATTCTCCAAATCAAGCAACTGCACTCCAGTTCAGACATCAGATCAAGTCAGTCTCCAACAAGGATCCATCCAAGTCAGTCAGTCAACAAGGCGAATACAGTCAGGTCGTATTGTATCACATATTCATCTTGTATCACTCCAAGTTGTTTGGATTGTACAAATATACACAACCTGTTAACCGCAGCGTTGTCCACAATTTAACTACCCTTATTATCCCAAAAGAAATAAGGGTTCGCACGATTCGTGGCGTCGATCAGTCAATCGTAACGGGAATTTACGCCTCCCGTTGACGCGCTACTTCGAGATCGCGTCTCCCCGCGAACGTACGAAAATACAATTATAAATCGACACACGAAATGTATACACATAAGTCAGCACGAACTTATGGGATGACCTAATAATTAGATACTCGAGAAGCTAATGACAATGATCCTAGGTTTAATAACGAATCCGCGGTCAACGGGATAACAAAACGTTAAAACATAGAATATTCACGGAGCGTAAAGACACTATGTAACTCGTTAATGCGACCTCACGAGAGAATGAATTTCCGTCACAATGATGCTAAAGAGGAAAGCTATGATGGGGTGTGTCTAAAGACAGGAGATCATCGGATTTGCAGAGAGATGCCTTCGTTTGGAAAGCGAGAGAAATTGGCGTTGCTATTAGTTGGTCAATTTCTATGTTGGTGGTTATATAAAAGGATGCTAGCCGCCCTTGAGGGAAAGTTGCTAGCGGGAAGCATCGTTCGTGAGAAAAATAGATTTCCCCTATCTTCCCGTAGTTGGTACAAAGACTGTTTGTCTGTTTGGAAGACTTTAGTTAACTAAATCTTAAGATTTATAACGGGTCCATAGGCTAGCTGAAAATATTCTGTGAAGATATATCGATATCTGGCGATCATCTTGTCCGAAGGATAGGGCCTTTGTGTACGAGCCACGAGACAGAAACCGTTGGAACGTTTACTGTCGAGTGCCGCTACATAATTATAAATTATGGACTATTAATTATTAAATTGTGAATTATGTTAAACTATAAATTATGAATTATATGTGTTCACCAACAACACTATATCTTGATAACGAAAATGTGCAAGAATAGTAGTCGCAAAATTTACCTTGGCCACGAGATTCAAAGTCAAATTTTTTTACTGTATTGTATTCTACTTATCATGTGGATCAGATATCTTAACACTAGGTTCACGGGACCCGTTAATTTGACGGATTTCAAACTTCGAAATGAAATATCCCAAAGCCATAGCATTAACTTTAACCATTTTGCGTCGTAAATGAATCATTTCATCCAATGAATTTATACACACAATCACTTTTTCCTAGTCTTCCTAATTTTTTAAATCTGTATGTAGTATACCTTCCTCTACGAAACCCGTTAAATTGACGGACTAGCTGACTTCATAAACAATCCGCTTTTCAAAGACAGTGTGTAACAGTTTCAGTTACTGTAGACATGTTCCATTATTCTCCGCTTACTGTAAGTATTTACAATAAGATAATCGAATTTGGGCACAGTATTTTCTTATTTTGACCAATCCCGCTTTTCTAGCAATCATGTGTAAATGCAGGAGATATAATAGGATTCTATTTTCGACCAGTCGCGGGGAAACGGGTTCGCGAGGAAACGCGTTAAGGGGAGCCGTAAATTCCCGTTACGATTGTAATAATCTACGTCGCGAACAGATCGATCCCCTGATTTCCGTTGAGATAATAGGGGTGGTTGAGGTGGTATAACGCTGCGATTAACAGGATTATAAAATATGTATTTTCAACAACTTTACACAAGATAGTAACGCCGATGCGTAAGAGGTAAGTGAAGAATAAATGGATAGCTCTTAGATGAGAGAGTCAGTGTAAAGACGATGACTGATCCGAAGACAGAGCTCCAGTCCTGGTAGATATACTATCGTTAAGAAGTATTGCGGTGTTGAGTGTGTTCCAATTGAGAGATAACTGAACTTCCGCTCTCGTGTAATTACGGAGGAAAGCTCGGTTTGTAGGTTGTCGGTCCTTAGGTTTATTTTAGGTTTAGGTTTAGGTTTAGGAGGGTCTGAAAAACGGTCAGCGGACCTTTAACGAGGGATGTCGCACGGTTTATATCGCGCAACGTAACAAAGATATTGAACAAAATTGTCATCATCAGTGAAGATTGTTCTGAGGATACCTCGGAATAAGATCAGTATGAATTAGGCCAATGCGAAGCTGACAGTGAATGTTCTGAATACATTGGAAGTGGAGAGATAGAAGGATCTTCTAGATCAAGACACGTCGAATATAAGTGAAATAAATTCCATTGTAGACGCAGCAAAGGAAAATGGAACGATGAGAGAGAATGCTGTCGGCAATCTGGAATTCACAAAATGATTGGTTGAAGAAAGTGATGGTTCCAGAGCTAAGCACTAATCTTCCATCAGTTGCGGAAATCGATGACAGTGGAAAAATGGTGATTTCTGGAAACGGGCAAGTGATAATAGAATGTGATGAAAAAAGAATTTCTGCAAGAGAAAGAACCGAAGAAGGATTGGGCACACTGAAATTAGGAACTGAACATGGACATGATATCTATAGCCTATAGAACGATGCAATAGAAAGCTGAGGCATTTGAATAAGAGGGCATACTAAAACTTACATAGTTGTCTACTGAAATGAATATTGACAAATATAAATTAAACTTGTGAGACATGTATGAAGGTGAAATGTTGAGGTTATTCAATGTGTAAACAGAGAAAACACGTGGATAAATTGTAAGGCAGGAAATATATTTAACTAGAAGTGTATAAATAAATATGAATACAATTTGAGCTGGTCCAGATCCGCACGCTAGCTGTGTTACCCAATAACTGAACAAACCCCGAAGCCAACGTCACCTGTCTACCGTTTATGGCCTGACTTCGTCGCAGTCTTTTGTCTACGCGCTATCGATGGCTTCAGTGCTTGAGACCAGCACTAAAGAGACCAGCTGTAGAGTTTTCTTGTAAGTGGTGACCACTTCAACATGAAATAAAGAAGCATGAGTTTTTCAGAGATAAGAACAAAAGCCGATACAACTAATCCACCCAAATATGTGTGATCTATCCGTGTGTGTGTGATCTGTATTTTGCCGCGTTTCTTTATGATTATACGTATTATGATGAAACGCGTCTGCTAAGAAATCAGAAGTGCAAGAATCACTAGTAGGATACATAAACAAAGCAGAGGTTCGCTGGCGTAGCAAATTATCAAAAATAACGTATCACAATGGACGCGAACATATAAATGGAAGAACAATATATTGGGCAAAAGTTAAGGGGACAAAGTTGGATCGTATTGTGCTGCATATTCCGCGCGGGTGAACAGGGGATGAACGAAAAAGACTGAAGCGTTATTATCTGATTCAAAATTGAACAAAGAAATATGGAGATAGGTATTATATACAACAACGTACTTACAGAATAAGTTCTGTTGCCGTACGGTAACTCGTCGCACGATCTATCACTCGACTACGACATACGGATGGATTATCTAATTAATCTGAAAATTGCAAGAGTAGTGATGTGGTCTACGTAATGGGATATTCTCTTTCCGGAAAATGTAAGAGACAATAAGCTAACACCCAAGCTAACGACACTCTCAAGTACGGTGTGTATCGAGAACCCGCAAATGACGGCCACTGGAATCTGTGTGTAACTAGCAATAAACCCTCGTAAAGCACTGAATGAGACAAACAAATCGAAAATTCTAAAACCATGGCTAGTGCCACCGAATGCTAGTGAGTACTATAGGATTGTGTTTGGGCAAAATCTCTCCATCGTCAACATTATACTTTTCCCTCAGGTGACTTAGACATGAGAAGTGTTTGTAGACCTTCTGTTTCTCCGCTTTGAGGACGTAATCTCTGTTCTCGTAGCGGACAGTGACGTCGACCACGAGAATCCGTTCCTCGTTTTTAACTACGAGGCCCGGCTTGTATAGATTACCCCCTACCTTTACTGTGGGTTCGACAAATACTTCGTTATTTTTACTTAACTTGTCGGCGAGGAGAGTCTTCACCTCATCGTGTCTCTTTATTCTTAGACCTTTGGTGTATTGGCATAACCCTAAGTTATGTCCGAGGGTTTCTAGTTGTACACGACATCTTCTACAGGTAACGTATATTCTCTTATCGGCCCGTGCCAATACGGTCTTTGTACCAAAGGTGTTCGTTCTTAGTCTTAAGGCATCGATGAATCTCGATGGCTTGAGCAGATTGTGCTCTTTCAACCAAAGGTGTTCGTTCTTAGTCTTAAGGCATCGATGAATCTCGATGGCTTGAGCAGATTGTGCTCTTTCAACCACACGTTGCCAAGCTTTTCTCTTGAGAAGTCCTTTACTCCACGGTCCTGATTTCTCAATTCTCACCACTGTTTAAGGGGGTATTCTGGTCAAGAGGCATGAATTTCGGGCGATTTCTGAAGCTCTGTACAAGCGAAACAAAAAATATTTTGCTATCCTTCTTTTTAGCATTTGTTTATTGATATTTCGAGATTACGTATAAAATTCACTGAAAAAAACTCAATATTTAAAAAGTTATGAGCTGGCAAAGTGGGTGCTGCCCAAAAAATGGGGTGTCGTGGCGTGCATGATATCAACCCTTCTGGTCGTCCGAAACAAAAAATGCGAACAGATTCTTAATTAGCATGAACGCCGCTATCGTTTGGACCTTGGAAAATTCAATACAACATTTTTTCACAAAATGACGGCCGTTTGAAAAAAACTTCTTATTTCGCACGTTTTTTTTTGACAATTCTGAACGTTTAAAAAATCGTAATATTAAAGATATTGAGCTGAGCGTGGTCCGCACGATAGAGGAGTATATAAGGAATATTCAGACCGAATTTAAAATAAATCGGTTCATTAGAACTTGAGATATCGTGCACGCCAACTCGGAAAAAGTAGTTTCGAGAAAAACGCGTTTAAAGTTTTGAGACAAGTTTCCAGCAATTTTGCTCACACCCGCATTGTATAGCAATTTTGTAGCGGCACGCGAGCAGGACAATTCAAATCCTGTTGTTGTTTTGCTTCGGAGTATCAAGACCGTTAGGTCACAAGTATTGTAAGGAGTAATGAACTCAGAGCAAAACAATGTCGCCGCTACTTACAACCGTCAATCGCAGTCGAGTTCCATTTTTCCGGCTGTCCCCTGACCAGTATAAATAAACAGACGCAATCACTAGCGACAGAGTTCATCGAACAGAGTCGAAGCATTTTGACGCAGAAACAAGCATCGCAGTGATCTACGAAGTTTCTCTGAGTGTTTAACGGGTATTTATTCCGTGTCTTAAAATTGTACCAGCCGACTCGCAATTTGTCCGTAATTAATTATTCAATGGAAAATATATTTAACGGATTGCGACGGCAATGATTTGTCTTCGTTATTTCGCTACAACAGAAATGGACCTATCCTCCACAATTTTAAACCCCAACCCGCGAGTAGCTTTACGAAAATATTTAATATCCTTCTTACATGTAGAACACAGAATTAACGATGAAAGTGTGGTAAAAACAGAGAAAAACTCTAAAATACAATAGCCGTAATTGTTATTAATTAAAACTTCTTCATCTGGCGAACTTCTCAGTTTTGCTGCAGTTGCACTAGTGAAACTGGTATCTTCTTGATTAAATTGATTACCCGAAAATCTTCTCTCCTTCACTCTGCATGCTCGTTTAGAGCAGAATTTTGAATGTTTTCTATCCATTTTACTTTAAAATCTCAATATATAAAACAATTTTTACTTTAAATATTTATAAAACGTTGTCAGAGTTAGCACGTACACGTTGCTTGAAGGTTGGCAAAAAACTAACTTGAAATAAGTGCTAAGACGAAAAAATTCCGACAAAATACGTTTTTTGGCCTTAAATTAAAAACACCTTAAAAAAGGTATAAAATACAATAATGATTTTATGAGGGTTTTCATACGTAAGTACTCGGGCAGCGTCTAACGTTTATTGCACATTGGTCCCGGTCGGACCGGAGCAGATGCTGCGTCACAGAAATGGCTGTAACTCATAAAATAATTGAAATTTTGAAAAATCCTTTTAAGAGAATATTTTTGAATGTCTAAACTTTGGAAATATGAAAAAAATTTTTGATTTTTTCAAATTTCTAGACCAGAATACCCCCTTAATGTGTTCTCTTTTGGGCCCTTTCTGGCCTTCTCTATGTCCTCAGAAGTGGCCAGCAATTGATCATTACGGAGTTAGCGATTTTCTTTAACTGCAATTCCTCTCCATCACTTATTAAGCTTGCCTCAGCTGGATACACTGAGTTTTTAAGATTAATTTGTTAAGGTAATGAAAGGATTCGGAAATACAAATAGTTTATTTTATTTTATACACAATAGCTATACATATATGTTGCACTCTGTAGACCTCGATAACCTTCTTACACGCACGCTTGTTGTTGACCGACTCTTCCCGAAGCTTCTAACATCTGGCAACAGTCTTTTGTCTCAACTAAGACCTGGGCGCCCTCTCACGCTTACACACACATTCACATGTACAGTGTAAATGTATCATCTACTCAACATAATTGCACTTTTTAGGGTGCCGAATTTGATAATATGTTCAAACCTCGGTAACACTAATCCTCCGTTAGCTTTCGGAATGTAGAAGAAACCAGTGACTTTCGAAGGCACTAGATGAAATATGGCCTTAATTTCTTGCCTGACTTCGTTGTCCAACAATTTTAAGGCACCATCGCTTGGTGGACTTATTAACAGATGGTAGATGTAGATGGAAGATGTAATTCGTTATTAATTCGATTTTTTGGCATGGTTGCAGAGAGAGCTTTCTGACTCTTCTTACCACGCTCAGAATTTCCGGCATCCATTTCGCTATCCTGTCCAGCTACCTCTCTTCTTACCGGACCTTTTTCTCCTTGCTTTTGGTACCCGGCTGTTTTTACCGCTCCAGAGGTGGCCCTGTTACCGGTCATCCTCTCATCGTTCCTCGCTCAGTCGTGTGATGACCGTCGGGGCGAGCCTGGGGGGGGGGGCACTACGCGCAACACCGACGGGGTCTGGGGGCTCCGAAACCGCGCGAGCCATAATTTTTTTCTTTCTAGTTAGCCTGTCCATATTAATTAACAAAATACAGTAGTCCGGGGATATAGCCAAGTTTGACACAAATTCATTCCTCTTTTCCCGTTTCCATTTCCGTTGCCAAGGTCGTCATCAATTCGTTCTTCCATTTTCGTGTCCATTTCCGTTGCCAAGGTCATAATCGTAGAACAAATCTATCTAATGAAAGGACTATTTCCCAATTGCGGGGCAGGCGTTTCCATCACGCCAAGTTCATCGCGCGGTTTTACCATATTTCTTTGCCACTTTGATCTTCATCTTTTAAAAAGTAATATAACAAAAATAGCTATTATACCAAATAGGAATGTTCCATTTGCTAAGTAGATAATCGTGTTGTTCAGTTTTACTACTTCGGATATATCTTGGTGAGCGTCAGTTGTTCTACAAAATAATACCATTTCTCCTGTAATAAGATTTTTGGCGATGTAGCCAGTCAGGCAGGGGCCGCATTGAGAGGGAAGGCGTGATTTTTTTAATAAGAGTCGGACATGGGAGCGAACAGCAAAATGACAGATAATGAGAGCGCACAATAGACAAGAGTTAGTATAGTATAAAATATATCGTGCAAGTGCAAAGAAAAAATGAACAAGAATAGAAACATTGGAAAATAAAAAAGAAGCGTCACTTCCTATCATCCAGAAATAATGAAGAAAAATATAACGGTTTCGTCAGCAGCAGCAAATAACCATGCAGCATTGAAATGCAGCAGAACGAAACCACAAAACAAAACGCAATAGTAAGCGAAGAAGAATTTATGACTGTTAAGGTATAATAAATTAATAACTTTATTAGCACACAATATCAATACATATATTATACTCTGAAGACCTCGATAACCTTTCTACACGCACGATTGTTGTCAAACAGACTATTCTAGAAGCTTCTAACATCTAACAATAGTCTTTTGTCTCAACTAAGACCTGGACGTTCACTGACGCTTACACACACACTCCCATGTACGGTGTAAATGTATCATCTACCTAACAATGACTAAAGAAGTAAATGAAGCGAAACTGTCGCAGTGCCACAAACTGCTGACACAATGGAAAAATATGTAAAATGACTGTTACGACCGTTCGCGGAGAGACGCGGTCGCTAGGAATACGCGTCAGCGAGAGGCGTAAATTCTCGCTACGATTCAGTTAATCGACGCCGCGAAGTAGTCGCTCCCCTGTTTCGTTTAGGACAACAGAGGTGGTTGATTGAATATACACTGATGTAATGAGTTATAAAGCACTGTTTATTCCAACAACTTTATGCAGGTGATAGTCACGCTGTTGCGTGTGTAGAAGATATGTAAGTGACTGATCTTCGGGTGTAAACCCGGTCGAAGGATGTTGACTGTATGAACGATGGCAAATCAGTCAAGTTCGGTGACGATGTCGTAGCGGACGAGAATGTAGTATGCCGACTGACTTGCGTGGATCCTTGATGTAGACTCCAATTGCTTGATGTGTAGAGTTGACTTGAGAAGAGTACCAAGACGAGACTGAGACGAGACTGAGAGAGACTGAGACGAGACTGATAATCGACTGAGGTACAGCGACGATGTTGTGCCGTAGGAAAGCTAGCGATGACTGACTCTAGCGTACAGGACCATCGGATTTGTTGGCGACGGTTTCGCCTCAGAGGGTGAGGGAGGTAGGCTTCGTTGTTAATTGGTTAAACGAAGGTTGATGGCCTAGGAAGGGTCTTAGCTGCCCTCGATAGAAAGTGGCTATTAAAAGGAAAGTTGCATCGTAAGTTAGAAAAACTAACTTTCCCGGGTCGAGCCGTAGTAGACAATAATCGTAAAAAAGGCGATTTAAAAAAGGCTGTTTGTTGGGTCTGAAGGACCTTCGCTTGCAAATTACTGGGATTTATGATGGGCCCTTATGCTTAATGAGGGTCCGCCGTAAGGATGAATGGACATCTGGCGTCCGTCTGGCCCGCGGTGTATGACCTGGTCTAGGTAGAGGGTCGCGTGGCGTAACAATGACTAAATTCAACAAAGAAAACAACATTACAAGCTGCGAACATTGCAATAATGGAGTAAAACATGGCATTAAGCGTAAAACTCAACAGCAAGAACAAAGGTAGCAACACTGTGGGAAGCCAACAATTACAGAAAATTAAATGCATCGGTAAAAAGTTGTTAGAATTACTGTAAGAAAAGAAATCTAAAGTCAATACATTACGAAAACTCGTCATACGTATCGGAGTCAATAAATAGTACCGTTATGGATGATAAGGAAAACAAAAGAAATAACAAAGTGTGAACAAACCCACCGATGACGAAGAAAACGAATTTTCTGGTGAATCTAACGGTGATCGTGCACAAATCAGGATCAAACAACAAACCATTGCTACACACGCAACGTATACTTCAACAAACATCGCATCAAGTGAACCGTACTATTTACCACAATGTATTTACTAAAAAATAATAATATACAATAATTCGCAAATACAGCTAAAACAGGAAAACATATAACCAGCTTATTAAATGATTCTCAGCAGCTCGGCCGCACGGTACGGCTGACTTCTGGTTAAAGAACTTGAAAAGCAACTTCGAAATCAAAGAAGTGGTCGAAACAGTGCAGGCGAGTCAACTCGCAGGGTTAAATTTTTTAATCTAAGAAATTCGCTACTGGTCGATCCAAACGAGAAAGACGAAACCGGCCCATATTCATGGTTCAACTGTTGGCGGTCAACGAAATTATTAAAGTGAAAGAAATAAAGATTTTACTACATACATATATTAGCTACGAGAAAATTATAAGGATGGGCTGTATTTGATGCAAACGATTAAGGTGGTAGGACGTGTAGGGTGCCAAAGGAATACTCGGTATTTTATTTAACACTGCGTTTTCAACTGGACTGGCGGTCCCTTTACAACTCTGGACTCGCGACTCGTGCGGACTACTATTTATTCACAACTTGCAGCTCTTGCTTACGACTTTATTGCGTCCTTGCTTATGTTCCGTCGGTATCTCATAAACAGTCTTTCAGCGATGGCACACTATGTACCGACGAAAACGTTGGAAAGAGAGTTGTTCTTTACGGCCTAGTGCCGCTACACGATGTTAGAGAGAAGAACAGAAAAGAACAAAGTTGAATTTAATTGTAGCCTGAATTACATATATATTAAATGTAACGTAATCACCCCAACAAGTAGTTTGAGCGTGTAAGAGGCTCGACTTTGAGGCCGACCGCGTCATTCCTGGAGTATAGAACTCATACTGGCTTCGCTAATAGGTGTTCGTTAATTACCGTCCACTTCTAAGCGTCCATTGTCCGGGGAACGACGCGCATAGGTGGTCGGCGCGCGCCTTGGAAAAATCCTTTCGGGTCATTGGACAAGTTGAACTTGCCCTTTCGGGCGGCAGCTCCCTTAGTCGGCGCCACGCGACGCACGCATCTCGCCGCGCCGTTACCAGCAGGGGCAACGAGGAGGCGGAGCTGTAAGCGTGTAGCTCGGTCCCAGTAGGTTGGCTTTTCAGCCGAATATTCCCTGCACCGTCACAGTATTCATTTGTATGAGTACCGCCTGCACCGACAGTCGCAGGGTTTCCTCCCCAGTTCTTACTTATCGTTTTTCCTTTTCCATGTGTCTCTTCTCTATGTCTGTTGTTGTCCAGTGTTGTTGTTGTTCCGTGGATTCTTCTTCGTAGTGTTTCTTCTTCTGCTGTTAGTTGTTGTCTTCTTCGTCGTTGTTATTGTTGTTGCTGTTGTTGTTGTCGTCGTCGTCACTGGTCTCTCTGTTGCCCAGTGTTGCGGGTTCTTCTTGTTCTTCTTCTTCTTCTTCTCCTCCTCCTCTGTTCTGTTCGGGTGGTCGTCGTGCCAGCCTTGGACTTCGTCTTGGAGGCCGGTATGTCAGTTCACCCAGTCGTGTCGATCTCCTCCCTGAAGGTCGTCCCCGTAGCCGCGTGCCCTCTATCTCTCTTTGGATTCTCCTTCTCTTCTGCTCCTTTGCCTGCAGAACACTCCTTGTGAACTGGCGGAAGTGATGGTATACGTCCTTTGTTACAAACTCCCACTTTTCTTCTGGCCAGTCCAAATTTAGTTGTTGTATTGCGTCCCGCAGTTTTTGACGGTCTTCGTCGAAGAGTGGACAATCCTCGAGGATGTGATGAGGGGTTTCCTCTTCGCCGCAGTCGCACGTGTCCACTGTTTGCTGTTGAAATCCCCGTGGCCGCTAATGAACTGTGTCATATAGTGGTCGGGTCTTACCCAGCGGTTCTCAAGCCTGCCCTTAATGCTGCCGAAGTACGCGAAGGTCGTTCTGTCCTTCCGCGTGGTCTGCCAGCGTTCTTGCCACTTCTCTATTGCTTGCTTGACGATTATTTTTACGCTGCTAGCGTCGTCTTGCCCTTTTTTCCTTCGGTATACTCTTGTTCTGGCTTCGATTAGGAGGTCAATCGGAATGGCGCCAGCGATGACCTGGAGTGCCTCTGTTGATGTTGTTCTATAGGCCTTTGTCACTCGGAGGAGTGCCATCCTCTGTGACCTTATGAGCATGCTCCTTGCTTTTCCTTTCAACAGGTCGCTCCAGCCGGCTGCGGCGTATGTGGTTATCGGTTCGACCAGCCCTTTGTACAAGGTACGCATGGCCGCGTGTCTGAGTCCCCACCTCGCCTTGGCCACTCTCGCGAGACTCTTGAATAGTTTCTGGCACTTTTTCGCGGTCTCGTATACATGCCTGTTTATTTTTAGGCCGCTTTCCAGGTACACTCCCAGGTACTTAATCGCTTGTCCCATTGTTATACTCCTACCGTTGATTTTGATGATCGGTGGTCTTTCCGCGTCCAGCTTGCCTCTGACGAGCAGCATCTCCGTTTTTTCCGCCGACAACGAGAGTTTCTTCCTGGCGCACCAGGTTGAGACGCGTGTGACTACTTCTTGTCCTTCTTCTTGTAGTTCAATCCTCGCGTTCTCTGCGACCAGGATGACTATATCGTCCGCGTACGCGATCGGTTCACACTCTATCGCGCTTGTCGTGAGTTCAGCCAGCAAGTCATCGAATATTAGGTTTCAAAAGCTTGGGCCCAATACTGACCCCTGCGGGCATCCCTTCGTAACGGGCTTGCTGACGATTTCATTTTTCCCGACGATTTGCACGGCTGTGTCCGAAAAGTAGCTCCTCGCCAGCCGGTATAGGTTGTCTGGGCAGCCTCTTCTCTTCAGTTCGTGCAGTACGTTTGGCCACCACACGTTGTCGAAAGCTCCAGATATGTCTACTGCGATTGCGAGAACGTACTTTCTCTCGCTCATTCGCTCGACTATTTGGTGATCGCGTCGATCTTCCGGGACGAAAGCCATATTGTCTGTCCAAGGTTAAGGCGTGATCGTGAAATACGGTTGTCATCCTAGTATCCATCAGTCTTTCCAGTAATTTGCCCACCATGGATAGCAGGCAGATCGGTCTGTAGGACTTCGGGCTACTTTTGTCCCGCTCTGGTCCTTTCGGGATAGCGATGACGTTCCCCACTTTCCATATTTTCGGGAAGACTCTCCAGGTGAGGCAGCTAAGGTTCATGAGCCTAAGTAGTTCTTGGTGAATCCCTCCCCTGGCGCGTTGAATTACTTTCGTCTCAGGTCCAGGACATTTCCCCTTCGCTAGTCGCTTTTCCGCGCCGCTGAGTTCCTCGAAGCGAAACTCTGAAGCGTCTTCGGCATTCGGGGGGGGGGGGGGCTGTGATTTCGCGCCTGATCGCTGTCTGCTCCTGCGTGCCCGTCTCTTCTTGGTCGTCGGGTAAGAGGGCGGACAGCATGGCCGCCGCGGCCGTTCGCCAGTTGGAGGTATCTCCTTGTGGCGTCCTCAGGGTCGATACTGCTTCTTCTCTCCTAAGTTTACCCGTGACCGTTTTGTAAGCCATTCCCTGTAAAAACAAGAGGGTTCTTTGTTACCCTCTTTTGTAACGAACTCCTGCTAGCTCTGAATCTTGGCTCTCGTGATCCCTTTCGTGTACTCTTTTCTGATTTCTCTGTACCGCAGCTTCTCTTCTTCCCTCGTTGCGGGGTCCTTGGCCCCCTGATACCTTCTTCTTGCTTGTTAGGTGATTCTCTTTGCTCGTGTGAGCTCGGGCGTCCACCATAGTACCGATCTATAGTGCCATCTTCTTGGGAATGACCACGTCGCAGGCTCTTATGAGAACCGCCTGCATTTGTTCAGCCATTCGTTCTACGTCTTCGGCTTGCTGGAGGGTGGTCCCTTGGAGTGTCTCTCTCTCCTCTGTGACAACTCTTTGGAACTCGTGAACTCTCCATTCTCGCACGAGCGGTGTTGCTTCTGGACCCGCTAGGGTTAAGTCTATGTTTGACCGCCCTCGAGTTGTTTCGAATGTAAAGGCCTGTCCCGGTTGATTAAGGACATGGAGGCCGTATTGTGCTATGACGGCCTCTAGGGCTTCTCTTCTGTCGTCTACGCTCCTGCTGCACCACAACGGTGACTTTGCGTTAGAGTCTAGGCCGATGATTGCCTTCTTGCCTCTGAGACTCTTCAGTACTTTCTTCAGCTGTTCTATGCCGACTCCGACGTCTTCGGTCGGTGGAAAGTACTGGCTTACCGCATATAGTTCCGTTTCTCCGTCGTTTATCTGCACACATACACAGTGTGTTGAGCAGAGCCCGGCGACTTCGAGTGGTGTTAGGTGCTCCGATTTTACATTCACGGCTGCCATTGGCTGGTCGTTTTTCGATCCTCAACAGACGATCGCAACTCCCGTACCGAGTCCAGGTATCTTGCCGTTGATGCTGTATGGCTCTTGCATCAGCAAGATTTCATCGCCATCAGCTTTCATCTGCGGCCTGATCTCGTAGGGGACGGTTTTGGATCACTGCATGTTATGTTGCAGGATCCGTATTCCCCTTTTTCTCCCACGTCCTAGTCTGTTCGTGTTGGTGCTATCATTCATAGTCGGTTCTTGCTATGATTGCTACCAGGGCCTTTTATGCATTGGGCAGTTACCATCGGAGACGGCGTGGTCGCCTTTCTTCCCGGCTTTTCTGCAATTTACGCAGCTGGCGTTTTTGTCCTCGCTGGTGCACTCTTTTGTGCTGTGCCCACTTTCTGCGCAGTGCGCGCAGATTTCGTAGTCGACGCGGCAGTACTTTGATACGTGCCCGTAACCTTGGCATTTGTAGCAACGGCTGACGGCGATAAAATCACGGACCTTGCATGCATTCCACGATATATATATATACCTTTTATTTAGTAACTTTTCCCTTACCTGAGGGGGGTGCTTCTATCATCCAGTTGGTCTCCTCAGCGTCCCTGCGGCCCGTCCTAAAGCAGAATTTGATGGCCGCCACGTCCTCCTCCATGAGTCTGTCGTCGTTTTGCTTCCTGATGCAGGCTTTTATTTCCTTTTCAGGAATTTTCCTTGGGACGTCAAATAATATCATCCGGGGCTGCCTCCTCTGCGGTGTGCTGGTTTTTAGGCCGGCCTACTTCAGCTTCGCGTTCTCAGTGAATGCTCTTAAGCCTTCCGGCTTCGTCGTTTCCACTGCAAGTCCATTTCCTCCGATTTTCCTTATGGCGGTGACTTGTATTCCCTTCTTCCGGGGGCTCACAAGTGTGAACACCGCTTCCCGAGCTTCTTCGATCGTCTTGATCGTACCGTCTTCTTGTTCTGGGCGGATAATTACCACATTCTTCGGTGGCTTGACTATTATCTGCCCGACTTTGCTGCTGGTCATCTTTACCTTCTCCGCGTACGAGGGCTGCTTTGGCTCGGCCCTCGCTGTTTTCTTGACCGTCGCTTCAAGTCGCTTGCTGACTTGCAGCGACTTGTTTACCACTGATAATATCTCTGAGTTTTTGTTCTGGGCTGTTCCTGCGCTAGCCTCGCAGTCAGGTAGCTGTTATGGAGCAGGAGCTCCTCCACGATTCCCCGCATATCTTTGAAATGCCGCATGATTGTGGCGGCCTGATCTTTGTTCACTTTCTTGCTCGGGTTGAGACAGAATGCTAGTATTTTCTTCTCAATTTCGCTCGTCTTCTCCTTGATATCAGGTACCTGCCTTGGTGTTTCGGGTGTTGGCCGAGATTCCTGCTTGGCTTCTTTTTCCTCCTCCTCGGTCCTTTTGCTTTTCTTAGTTTCTGGGCTCTGTTTTTCCGCTGTTGAGCCTTCCGGTTTTTGCGATCCTAGGGGTTACAGGACCACTCGCGCCTTCGTGGCTGGTGGTGTCTGCCCCCGTGATGCCATTTTTCTGTTCGGCTTCGGCTTCTGATTCCGGAGGCTGAGTCCCAGCGGCGTATCGTTTTACGCTCGCAGGTGCTAAGTCCGGCGGCGTAGTGGCGGCACTAAGAAAGCACTTTCACTAGCACTTCTGTTTATGTTTTTGTCCTTTTACGGACGCTGACACAATGTCCCACCGGCGTATCGGTTTTCGCACGCAGACAGACGCAAAGTCCCAGCGGCGTATCGCTTTACGCGCGCAGACACTAAGTCCGACGGCGTAATGACGGCACTAACCACGCACTTTAACTTGCGCTTCTGTATACCTTCTAAGATGGCTGCAGATGGCTGCTTTTCACCTTGGTAGGGCTGTTTTCGTTTTCTGCCTTCGTCGGTAAGGTTGCCTTCTATCGCAGCCGGTAAGGCAGTTACCTCTCGTGCTGCTGGACGGTGCCTGAGTAACCCGTGTGGCGGCGCTTTCGGCGGGCTTCCCAATATGGCCGCACTGCACTGTTCGCAAGTAGCCCGTGCGGCGGCGCAGTAGTCGCGCGTCCTAAAATGGCTTTCCCTCTGCCCTAACCTCAACCACATATTTCTATGTCTTCTCACGCTTTTAATAAAGCGATCTCCACTGTTTCTTATATCCACGTTTGCACCAAAGCAGTAACACTTCACTTTCTCACAATTTTCTCACCCGATTTCTTTGATTTTCCTCGAGAACTCGAACATTGAGAAGGGAGCGACGTGAACGCGCGCTTTCAGTATGCCGCCATCTTGTGGACCTGCCGCCATCTTGTGGACCTGCCGCCATCTTGTGGACCGCTAGCGTCACAGGTGAAATTCGAGCAGCCATATGATAAACCAAAGCCCTTCTCCGAAATATATGATAAGTACGAGCAAAGCCTTCTCCCACTCCAACGAATAAAAGAATATAAATGCTCCCTTCAAAATCATCCAGTCTAAAAATTTTCTCAACTAGCCAAAGTATCAAAAGTGTAGCATCGCGAACCGAAAATAATACTGTACAAATTGAGTAAAAATAAAAGAACTCGACCTCGTGTTCGGAAATTGACAAGTTTCTTGTTTTATCTTAATTTTTACGCTACATTTTTAGCGATCCTGCCAGGATCCATTCGCTTCAGTGTAAACGAAATCACTATTTCGGCGTACGCAGATCGTTGAAGATTGAAGGATCAGCGGATCACTGCGAATCTTTGCTACTACAAAGCCCTGCAGCAACTTTCAACGTTCCACTACGGTGAAACTAGACGAGAGGACTACGGTCAGCGCAGAGCAAGCCTACAAATAGGATTCGAACCAACCAGAGAGGAAACACCCCAGAGATTCCTCAACGGTCATAGCTACCACGGTAAGCTGGAAGTCTGGATTCATTTTTACGTTACCGTGTGAGAAAACCAAGTTTCTTAAGCGTTTCGAACAGCAACGATAGTTCAGACTTAATAAGCTCGATTAGAATCATGTCCACATCACGAAAGGACAAAATCGAAACTATTGAAACCGTTTCTACAAACGGAGCTATGGATAATTCGATTCGTGCCATACTCGACGCGATAGAAAAACAAATCGAACTTCTTACGCGTCGTATAGAAGAGACACAACGGACAGCCGACAGCGAAAATAAGAAGCGTACAGCGGAAATAGAACTATTAGGCAAAAATATCTCCAAACTAAAAATGCGACACGACGCTACTACAGAACCAGGCTCTCTTATTACCATGGACGAATCTGTTGCCGCGAGAGATAGAGCTTCCCCACCATGCGTTCCGATTCGAACAGAAGCAGACAACCATCCCTTTTACGAAGACCGTCTACCGCAATTCGCCTCTCCGAGCTTACGGGCCAAAGACGCGACAGCATGCATTCCACAATTAAACGGCGAAGACGATATCGGAGTAGAAGAGTTCATACGCGAAGTACGTGAAATGCGAGCCACATGTAGCGAACCCACGCTATTACTAAAAATGATCAAAATAGGGAAAATCACGGGTAAAGCCGCAATGGCTATCCGCAATATACCGATCAACGAATAAGGACACCTGTACGATGCCCTACGACGAAACGTAGCCACCCAAGATTCCGTTAGAGAACAACATGACCAGCTACGCGAAACGAGACAGCGTCACGACGAAAGTGTGCAAAGTTATATCATCAGGTTCCGCAGAGCGCTCAATAAGCTACAATACAGTATAACGAACGAATACTGTGACGAAATTACTAGACGAGCTATGAACGACAGGATTTTAAGAGATTCCGTAACCGATTTTATTCGAGGCCTGAAAACCGAAATAGGACAATTACTACTCGCCAATCCACCATACAATAAGAATCGAGCGATTATTCAGGGAACATCGAAATCGACGACTAAAACCAATGGAACGATTACGACTTCCTGAGCAGCGACGACTAACGACTAATAATCCCAACCCAATAATTAGAAAACCAACTCCAACACCTAATCCAATGCCAAGAAACTTCCGGCAAACTGAAGAATTACCACTTGCCCAAAGGACTCAATTAAAATGCTTCAAATGCAATCAGATCGGACATGTCTCTAATCAATGCAGAAATTTTCAAACACCCAGCCAATTTCCGAGACCACCAGCAGTCCACAATCTCGAAACACATAAGGAAGAAACAGAGGAACCAATAGACCAGACTTACGAATTAACGCCACGACAGGAAGACTTCCCACAGTACTCTTACGGTACGACGGACGACAACATAAATTCGACGTTGACAGTGTAACGTCAATTTTATCAGAGGCCACCGCGCACCCTCAATTACCCCAGGGACCCACCATAAACCTAACCTTTTTAAGTTTATTATTTCCGTTATCTGTTTATGGATGGTTTTTGAAACTGCCCTTGGATTGTTATGCGTTCTTACTAATTGCGGGGAAAGCAGGAAATTACCTAATGGGAAAAACCCAATACTTGACTAACGAAAAAACTGGTTTTTCCCATAAACAATATTACCTACTAGCCGCGTTGGTAGGAGGCTTTCTCTTCCTATCTTCATTTATTAACATGACCTATAGCCAATTGGCACCGTGGATCGTTACCCTCACATTTCCTAACGGAAGGTGCGAACAGCGAGCGTTGTTAATTAAAAAGGGCGCACCCACACCGAGCTTTCCTCCGTAATGAGACGAGAACACCTAGGCAGAAATAGACAAACCCAGCGAACAGTGAACATCTCTCTGATCAGTGTAAACCTGTACTGTGCTAGAAAATAAAGACAACAGTTGTGTTACGGCTCAACTTTCTTGTTGTATCAACTAACCCCTAAGTTTACGTGACAAGATGCGTATTACGACCAAGAATAACAGAAGAATGAAAATTCTCAGTGGGACACTCTAAATTTAAAACTTGTGAACACGCCTTGGTAAAACTATTTGGCAAAACTCTAGAATTCTTCATAGTAGAAGACAACTTTCCAATTATAGAAGACGGCATACTCGGTTTACCAGCTCTATCTAAATTCAAATTTGAACTCTCACATCAACAATTAAAACTTGACAATAATATTCTTTTATTGCAACAGGAAAACGACGTACCTTCAAAACAAGCAGTGTCAAAAACAGTCTACCTGGAAGGAAAACCGACAACGATGTGCTTTATCAATTGTGGTGAATGCCCAGCCAAAATGACCAATTCTGTCGAAAATTCAAACACGTACGATCGAGTCTCCACATTTAAAGATTTAGTCAGACTTTCGCATATAGAGCAAACTCTCCTTGAACCAATCGAAAAGATTTTGCTGTTTTACCTCGACTTATTCAATCTAGAGACCGACTTGTTACCATGCACTAACCTTGATAAACACACAATAACGTTGAAAGAAAATAAAATCATTAAGAAAAATCTTACCGACCGCCTGAATGCCACAAAGAAGAAATCAAACGACAAATGGACGAAATGCTACAAAAGAGCATCATAGAACCATCTGATTCTCCTTACAATTCACCAGTCTGGGTAGTACCAAAAAAGGGAAACGCCTCAGGGAAACAGAAATGGCGAATTGTAATAGACTTCAGAAAAATAAACGAGCTAACTGACCAAGATGCATATCCATTACCTGACATAGACGACATACTATCCCAACTTGGCAACACAAAATTCTTCTCAGCCGTCGATTTATCCTCCGGATTCCACCAAATCCCAATGGACACAGACTCTAAGAAATACACAGCATTCTCCACACCACAAGGACACTATCATTACAATAGAATGCCATTCAGTTTAAAGAATGCACCAGCAATATTTCAACGCATGATCGATACCGCGCTAAGAGGACTCACAAATAAACATTGCTTCGTATATTTAGACGGCATTGTAATATTCGGACAGTCGATTGAAGAGCACAATATCAACCTCGCGATAATATTGCAACGCTTACGCGAACTCGGACTCAAAATACAGCCGGACAATTGCGAATTTCTCAAACCAGAATTAGAATATCTCGGACATATAGTAACCGCCGAAAGTGTAAAGCCAAATCCCAAAAAATTAGAAGCGCTTAGCAATTTCAAACAGCCACGTAATCCCACAGACATCAAATCTTTCTTAGGACTAGCAGGTTATTACCGCAAGTTCATCAGAAATTTTTCCAAAATCGCGAAACCATTGACCGAACTTACAAAAAAGGAGACACCATTTCATTGGACAGATAAAACCCAGGAAGCATTCCAGATATTAAAAGACAAACTCTGTTCATCATCCGTACTAAAATTCCCAGACTTTGCAAAACAATTCACATTAGCGTCTGACGCCAGTAACGAAGTTATAGGTGCGATCTTATCACAGGACGGACATCCATGTTGTTATATCTCGCGAACTCTAAACCACCGGAACGAAATTATTCCACTACAGAAAAAGAACTTTTAGCAACAGTTTGGGCCGTGAAACGCCTCTGACAATATCTGTTAGGGCGAAAATTCCTCATCCGAACCGATCACCAAGCGCTAAAATGGCTACAGAACTGCAAAGACCCCTCATCATGCTTGATGAGATGGCGATTAAAATTAGAAGAATATGAATATGACGTAGAATATACGAAAGGAAAAGGTAATACTGCAGCCGACACACTATCTAGAATACATGTTCTGACCAGACGACACGAAAATTTGAACATAGAACTCGATAAAAGGTATCACGATTGGGAAAAATCTACCGACGCGTTACCCAAAATTCTCAAAATGACTCCGAACCGTAAATCTTTCTATCAATTATCCAAAACAGAGCTAGGAAATTACGAGAGCATCGAATGGTTAACTAAATTAAACGAAATTATTCATACAAACGAGAAGATAGGTAAAGGCGACGACAGTTTCACAGAGACCGAGAAGAACGCGATCAAACGGATTTTATTATTCCTGAACGACACCGTAAAAGAATTAAATTTTGCATGGGAACCAATCCAAACATATAGCGACGAAGAAATAGACGAATCATTAAAAGAAAATCACGATTTAGTGGAACACCCCGGTATACAAAAGACATACGACCGCATTCGTGAACGGCACAGAGTACCAGATTTGATGAAACGCGTACAACAACATATAGAATCATGCGACGCTTGCCAAACATCTAAAACTACACGCATCAGACCGCGCGAAGAACCTTGTATCACCGACACACCCCTCGAACCAAACGATGAAATTGCTATGGTCTTATTAGGCCCACTGAAAAAGACGAAGGAAGGCAATCAGTACATTCTATCCATACATGACGAACTGACAAAATACTTGATACTCGTGCCACTAAAAACTCAGCAAACGGAAACAATTTGGAACACACTCTTAAATCATTACATTTACATCTTCTCCGCTCCAAAAAAGATATTAACTGACCGCAGACAGAATTTCATATCTAGTTTGATGCAACAGTACGAAGACGCGTTCAAAATCAAACATATCAAAACGACATCCTTCCACCCACAAAGTAACGGATCTTTAGAACGAACACACGCAGTAGTAATAGACATGTTAAAATCAATACAGCGAAATTCGGATGAAGAATGGGACGATCAACTTAACTTTGTATGCCTTGCATATAACACAATGATACACGACTCCACTGGTTACACGCCATTCGAACTCACATTCGGACACCAAGCCAACCTTCCCTCCACAATATCCAAGAATCCACAACGCACATACGCAGACGAAGTCACGTTCCGAAAAAAAGAATGGGACTCTAGACTCCGACACGCTCGCGAAACATTAATCAAAAGTAAACAGCGATATCAGCGTGATCAAAGACGTAAAATTATAAAACCTCAATCAGTTTTCAAAGAAGGAGACTCCGTTTTAATACATAACGATCATAAAAGGCATAAACTTGATGTGGAATGGTTAGGACCATACACGATTGATAAAGTATGTACTCCATACTATCTGATTCAAGACAAAAAGATACACGGTAATCGTTTAAAACCTTACTTTCCAGGTCGACGCTCCTCTTTGCCGGAATAGTATCCGCGCAAATAAATATTACACCATTAGAAGGGAACTCTGTATTTGTAGAAAACATAGGAAAAGGATATTTGTACAGCGACACTGCCAATATTGTAGTAGGATTAGACACTAGCGACATATATGGGCAGATAAGCGCAATAGAATCATATAAATTAACAATAGACTCGCGTACAATCAGCAAAGAATACGCCGAAGAGTTAGACGGATTACAAAATCGTATCGATAACCTAAAACAACTCGCAAAACACCTGAAAGCGTTAACACATACCCGAAGCGCACGAGGTTTACTCAACATCATAGGCTCCGTATCGAAAAGCCTGTTCGGAACTCTCGACGATGACGATCTTACGCTCATAAACGAGAATATGGACAAACTATTCGATGACAATAATAAAATCAAGACCATAATAGCTAATCAAACAGCACTTATTAGAAAAATTGTAACTCAGAAAACCTAAACCACTTAGAGAAATCATATAGCGATATATTAAAACAGCAACGGCAGGCAAATATCGATAGATTTATGCTTAAGATGATCATGAAACTCGACACCGCGATGCAAACTTTACACTTTCAATTAGATGAAATACTTAATGTCATGATATTAGGCAAACAAGGAATAATTAGTCCGCAAATACTCGACCCCGATGAATTTATAGAAAATTACGCCAAGGCAATAGGTAGCCAGATGTACAACACCGCGATCTCTGCCAAAACCGAACATTTTCAATTCATACTCGAAATCAGTGATCTTAAAATCTTCAGAATAGATGACAAAATATTTTTCAAAATCATAGTACCCTTAGTCTCTAACACAGAATGGAACATACTACAGGTATATCCTATCCCGAGTAACAGAAATGGAGTATTTTTGGCTCCAGTAGTCGAACATCAGATATATTTTCGACCAATCGCGGGGAGACGCAATCGCGAGGAGAGACGTCAACGGGAGTCGTAAATTCCCGTTACGATTATAACAACGACACCACGAATTGATCGATCCCCTGATTTCGGTTAAGATAATAGGGGTGATTCAGTTTGTATAACACTGTGGTTCACAGAATTATAGAATATATATTTCCAACACTTAGATTACACTGTTGAGTAGATATAAATAGATAACAACTTGTCGCACAACGATAAGATTGGTATACACGCTAGAGCAAGGCTCTTTTAATTAACTTTAGTATGTTAATGGACGTAGCACTAGAAAATATTTCATAGAGGAGGTGAATGTTCGACAATACCGAGAACCGACTTAGATACTCCTCTAGCGTCGCGCTTAGAAAATAGATGTTAGGCGTGAGAATCTGTACTGTCTTGTCGCTCGTATGTTAATACGGAAGAAAGTTCGGGTGGGTGTGCCCCGTTGTATAAGGAACGCGGATTCGTTGTTCACACTTTTCGTTAGGAAAAGTGAGGGTAACGATCCGTGATGTCGATTGGTCATGACCCACGCTGATGCTTGAAGGGATGAGTAGGAAGCCTCCTACCACCGTGCTTCGTGGGTGACCTTGTTCACGGGAATAACCAGCTTGCTTTATTAGAGGGCTATTCGGTTTTTCCCAGTGGGGGCGTACCCGCTTTCTCCGTGTTTTTAAGTGCGCCTAATAAACCCAAGGACCTCTCTAAAAACCAGATGTGCGACGAAAATACTTTTAGACTTTAGAAATTCTTCAGGACAACGAATTGACCGAAGACACATATTGACATCATGCAGCGAGAGGTGAAGTTTATGGTGGGTCCTTAGGTTTATTGAGGGTCGGAATGACGTTACGCAGACCGTTGCCTGTCCGGTCGCGCAGGCTGCAGTGCAGATGTTTTAGATGTTTTAGGCGACGTAACATCAGATATATTTAACCTCAGGTCTTTCATTTATAAACGCTGATATCGAGTACTTCAACAAACTTTGTAAGAATCGAGCCGGAACCACTATATGCAAGCAAACACTACCAATCCATGACAGAAACTCGAAAACCGATTGTCGCAGCGAAATAATAAACTTCAAACCTCACGTTGAACATTGCCAAATAACTGTACTTAAGATTGAAGACATTAGCTTTATATCGCTCAAAACCAGCAACTGCTACATTGCGATACCGGCAAATCCGATAGGGATAGACACAATTTGCAAAACGAAACACACCTTGCAAAAACTTGACAATCCTTCCATCATAAGAGCCAACACTCCTTGCGATATATTGTACAAAGATGAACACATGAGTATAGGCGAAACAAAAAACGAAGTCAAATACGAAAGCAAAACAAAAACCCTAGCGCTCAAAACAAACGATAGTTTCTCTCATCTGTTAGATGAATTCGAGCGAGCACCAAAGATAATAGATAATTTACAAGGCTATAAAACCACGATCGATAAAATAGGCGACGAGAGAGAAACTCTTAATTTCGAACATAGAATCAAAAGTATACAGTATTGGGGACTAACCACGCTCCAGATATTAGGGTACATAGCATTAGGCATACTAGGTATATATGGATTAAACAAAATAGAGGTATTCAGATGCATCAGGAAATGTATACCGAACAAATTATGTATCAATCTATTTTGCTGCCGAAATGAAACCGTAATCAATAGCCACAATGCGACAGCCCCTCCAGCACCAAGCACCCTGGCCTCGACACCCAACATCTATATTCCACCCAATACATACCACCCAGAGGAAGAGGAGGAATCAGCTGTAATTTTCAAGCCACGTCAAGTCCGATTCCACAAAAGTCTTCTGAAGAAAACTTGAGGGACCAAGGGAATGTCACAAGTATTGTCTTTATTGTTGACGGGACCTTTCCTTGGCGTAAAGCATATACAGGACCCGGGTCCACTAGGACCATAAGGGGTTTTGGATACGCCCAAACCAGCGCGCAAGGCACCCAGTGCCTTGCTTCCTCATTTAGCTAAGCCTCCAGCGGCTGTCGCTCGATATAGGTGAACCGGGGCGTTTTCTAAGCCCTACCGTCTCACCAGGACGGTTCCGGAGCAGGTGGGACGCTGCTCACCCGCCGAAGGCCATTAGGGGCGAGCCATTACCCCTTAAATCGGCCCTCTTGCCAGCATCTTGGACATCAACCACTGTCACCACGAGTCCATACCCATTATTGGCCGAGTCGAGGGGTCGCTACTCCCTCTGGGCTAACACTCGACCCCCGTGATACCATTCTAAGTCATTGGTGGGACTACGCCCGGCTCCCTGCTAACCGTACTCGACAGACCCAGATGGGACTCACGCAAGCGGGGGCCTCGGAACATACGCCCGGGAAAACTTATCCCGGCGGTCCCATCCTTGGCATCAGGATCGTGGGTGCGCTACTACCCAAGGCCACGTAGAGAGAGTGTAACCGCACTTAAGCGCCTTACACTCCCGGCAACCTTCCTTGCGGTGTACATAGAGGACTCACGTAAGCGGGACGCTTGTCCCGACGGTCCTCCCTGGCTGCGGGAACGTGGGTTTGCCAGCCCCCATAGACTTACATAAGCAAGTCCTCCCTGCGGGGGGGGGGGGGGGGGGGTCACAGGTGAAATTCGAGCAGCCATATGATAAACCAAAATTCCGAGCGCCTTATCATGTGTGACCAGTCTGGTCAGCGTCCGTTCTCAGCCGCCTGGGTGGCATTCGGTCACTCTAGCCGTTTTCCGAAATATATGATAAGTACGAGCAAAGCCCTCTCCCACTCCAACGAATAAAAGAATATAAATGCTCCCTTCAAAATCATCCAGCCAGTCTGAAAATATTCTCAACTAGCCCAAGTATCAAAAGTGTATGTAAGTAAGTGTACAAATTGAGTAAAAATAAAAGAACTCGATCTCCTCTTTGGAAATTGACAAGTTTCTTGTTTTATCTTAATTTTTACGCTAGACTAGCGACTCCGTAACAAGATAAAATTTAACGCCTATCTCCTTGCCGCAAATAGCGCAGCATGGCGTAATTGTGCAGGTTGTTATCGTGTGGTCCTTCCATCCACACTTTCTGCATAACCCCTTGCCAAGGCTTATCGCGGAGCATTTCTTCGCGGTAT
Source organism: Bombus hypnorum (assembly GCA_911387925.2). Lineage (NCBI taxonomy): Eukaryota > Metazoa > Arthropoda > Insecta > Hymenoptera > Apidae > Bombus > Bombus hypnorum. The sequence goes on from CAJVQY020000002.1 coordinate 939,744, forward strand.
GCCCGAAAAGATGGCATCTGATACATTTAACCACGTTGGGCAAAGCCCTTAACGTGGCTATCGTCAAGCCGGTCCTAATCTTCCGACTCGACCCATCCTTGGCGAGATATGCCTTCGGCAGCGTTACTATCGCCGACTGGGTGCCCCACAGTGCCAGTCTCAATGTTTTTACCTCGACCCCGCCGTTATCCTTGATCCCCAGCTGCTCTACTGGCTCCATTGCTAGTTCTTCCTTGCTCATCAGGGGATCTATGTCCTTGATCTCAACGGAAGTCTTGTCGCGCATTGGTAACGCGCTCACCCTGCCGCCAAGGGCTGTATTCAGCTCCGCCACGATCTTATTGGCGTCGCTTCCTGCGTTTAACTCAATTAGGATGTCATCAGGCCTGGTCCTCCTAATACCGCAGCTATCCCTCAGGGTCTCCCTTGCCCCCATCACGTCTCTATAGATCTGAAGCCACTCTTTCCCATGTCCCACCTTGACAAGGATGGCTTCCGGCCTATTTCTATTACTCTTCGGCCTTTCAGATCTCTTCGGCCTGTCCACGGCTATAGCCCTATCCGTTTCAACACTATTCCCTATTCCAGGGTTGATACTCTTTTTCTCTTTTCGTCCACGGACGACGGCACACTCCTCTCTCCCGTCGCTATCCGTGTAGTACGGAATCGCCTTAGTCGAACCTCCGTCCGCACAAACTTCGGCATAGGAGACTTCACCGCTCCTCGCCGTTTTCAGCTTACTATCGATTTCCCTTTCGAGGGGCGATAGCACTTTCCTTTTGGTGTTTTCCTCGTCGCTCCTCTTCCGAGCGATCGTCGTCTTATCATGGCTGACCGTTCTATTTGCTCTTCTACCTCTGTGTTCAGTCAGCATCGTCCAGAGCGTATTAGTCTTTCCGCTAATTATGTCCCTCCGTCTTTTAATATCAGGGTCTTTTTTAGATAACAGGTACATCCTGTTGGTGATCCCTTGTATTTCGGTGAAGACGTCGCTAATAATCTCTGTCATCGCCTTCCATTCGCTCATTTTGATGACAATATTGTCATCCTCTTGAGCTCTATTCTCCGCCTGCGACTTGTTCGCAATGGCCTTTCTTCTGAGGTGCTCCCCGGCTCTCGCTACCTCACTCCCGCTATCCGACATATCTGCCGGTGTGTCTAGCTCGGAGACGGTACTTCTTTCTTCCCTTTCTTTTTTTAGTAGGACTTCTGGCCAGACTTTTCGTTGACCTAAACGCCCTATCCTCCTTCGAAGTTTTCTTCAGGTATTTAACGATCCTATCGCCTTTTAGAGTTTCCTCCTTCACGATACAAATCGTTTTTCCACCCAGTAACTTAACTCCATTCACAGCCGGTACCCCGACTTCTTCAATAACTTCTGCGATGTCCTCGTTGAATTCTATACATCGCTTCGGGGTTGCCCTATCTCCAATCTCTTCATTGGCAACCCTGGTGATTCTTTGGTCCCCGGTCGTATTTACCGAAAGAGAGGAGACCCTGGGACCGACCCTCCTCTCGTCGTTCGTTCAGTCGTATGATGACCGTCAGGTCGAGCCTGGGACGCTACTTGCGTCGCCTCTGCGCCGTAATATTCTTTCCTTTATTAACTTTATCCATATTGTTAACTTGAGAATGTCCTTTTTCGTAGCCGGCCGTCATAATATCTCGCAGTAAACCTTCCAAATATATCCTCTCATAAACCAACAAGGCTCGCCAAATCGTCAACAAAAATCCAACCATGTCGTACTACTATGTATGAGCTTGGTGTTTTACATCAAATATATTATTTATCTTCATTATTCAATCGCCTATCGTTCTAATGACTAGTTCTGATTATGCATATATGATGTGAAGCGTATACAATAAATAATGGATAATAGTAGAATGATAACAGTAATAAAATAATAGTAATAAATAATGGGTAATAAAAAGATAATGATCAACAATTAATAACAATTATATAGATAAATGAGCGAAGTCAATAATAACTTATCAAATAGTAATAACTAAATAAATGGTAATTGGTATCTAAATAATTAATTTACGAACATCTAATGAGTGGTAATAAGAAAAAGAAATGAGAAATAAGAATAAGAAATAAAAAAAAATGATGCACAACAAATAATAAATAATAACTAATAATTGGATAACACATGCACATCTTGTAATTGTATCGTAATTCTTCTCAACGTTACGTAAGTCGTGCAGTACCTACGAGTCACGCCGTGCTCCTTCGCTTATTTATTATAAAAAAAGGGGGGGGGGAGTTCGGCTCATTTAAAAATAAAGTAAAATAAAATATAATATAGAACTCTGGTCGACCCGACTTATTCCCTTAAAATAGGAACTTCAGTCGAGTTGGCCATACTTTCTCGCAACTGTGCCCGTAAGGTGGCGACGCCACATGGTGACGCAGCGAACCACCTCTCATGTGCGTCACGCCACGCCAGCGCGTGCTTCCTAGCGTTTCAAGTCGGGCAAGATGGCATCGAATGCCACCCACGTGCGCGTCTTAATTAAAATATTACGCATCGCGATACCGAAAAGTGTCGCGACACCACGAGTGCAAACATTTATCAAAACGAATGTGCCGTGTCGTGTGTGATCGTATACTGTGTCAATTACCAATTAATTTCCCGATTACCAATTGATAATTATTGATAACTTTTTTAATACCATGCGGCGGCCATATCGAACGTGTCACGGTGCGTATATTCCCTAAACCATTTTAGTGCCTCCTTCGCTCATTGTATCCAAATGATAAACATCCAAAAAGGTACTTACGCGATCCGCATAACCTCTCGCAGCTCGGCCACGCGTGACATGTCACTCTCCACCGTCATTGTCAACAAACGGCGCACCATCTCACATCTACCAGTAACTCATCTCTAATTACCGATATTATGGCCTCACATAATAACCCTAATAATTCCTTTGTAAGCAGTAAGTACCTGGCTTCCTCGTAACTGATATATCCTCAGGAGGATGCACAGGGTAAGCGCCAGCAGAATCGTCAGGGGACACTGAACGGTGCCCCACGCGTCGGCGACCGCTTTAGCCCCCTCCCCGCTCGCTGTTCGTTGTCGTTCTTTCTGCACTGACCGCGATAATCCGTCCTGTCTCCGGGCGGATCTGGTGTATATTATCAGCGATCCAGGTTCGTGTTTCGGCTTTCCTGTCGTCCACAGAGGTCAGGACATGCTGCACATGCACCGGTAGTGGGCTCTTCCAGAGAGTGAGGATGAAGTCAACCGATGTCGAGGGAGTGGCAAGGTTTCTTAAATCCCGGTAGAATTGGAGTCGGAGACCCCAAATTTCGTAATGAGCTCCTTCTTAAGATACTCGTACTGCCCAGTCTCTGACGGGCAAGCAGTATGTTCCGGAATAGCTCCACGTGCGGCGCGGCGATATTCGCGACAGCAATCTGAAACTTCGTCTTGTCGCACTTAATCCGGACAATTCCGAACTTCACTTCCAGCATCGCGAATCACAGCATAACATCGTGTGGCTAGTACGGTGGTACGCGAAGCGTTGTGTTTACCATGTCTATGCTGTCGAATGCGGCACCTCTTTCGCTGTATATCACGTCGGGATCACTAATGTAGAGGATGGTTGGCGGAGTGTTTATTTAAATGACAAGATAACTCTATCCCGTAAGGATCTGCATCACATGATAGTTGGCCTTCCCCTTTTTGTTGTAGAAGATCAGAGGATCTTCTATCAGTCCCCTAGTCCAGTTACAGGGAATGCTGAACGCCCACTCCAACCTCCACTTGTCCTCTGTCTCTGTCTTCAGTTCCTTCATCTCTTCATGCCAAACATGTGCACTTTCTTCCCTATCACGGCAATATTATAATTATAATTATAATTATAATTAGCAATACTAAATATGTGTCGGGTTAACATTAGAATTTAGGGCGCGTAACGATTCTTTCCTTGAATTAACCATCGTTTTACACTACAGAGATTATATTTACGCGTATATACAAGACTTTAAAAAGTATAGTGAATATTGAGTTTAATGAATAATAAGATTAACAAATAATAAGTTTAACGAATGATAAGATTAACGAATAATAAGTTTAACTAATAATAAGATTAACGAATAATATGTTTTACGAATAATAAGATTAACGAAGAATATGTTTTACGAATATAAGATTATCGAACAGTGAGATTAACGAATAATATGTTTTACGAATAACAAGATTAATGAATAATATGTTTAACGAGTAATGAGATTAAGGAACGCTATTAACAATGTTCTTGGGTTCAAACGAATCCATGGCCAACGGGATAACTCCTTACTATGCGTAGAATAATTTTAGGCACAAAAATACGATTACTGAGACGCTCGGTATACTGCTCGATGTGCCACTTTCCAAGGCGATCACACGAATGAATAAACTGATGGAATTCTTTCTCGCTGAACGATTGCATTTGTTTGTTATATGCGCGTTGGAAGCATCGAGAAGGTTCCAATCGCTGTTGCTAGGCAGTTTTTGCCCAAAGTTTGATGTATACTCGTTGGAAGCATCGAGAAAGTCCCAAACGCCGTTGCTAGGCAGCTTCTGACTGGAGTTTGATTGTTAATACAACGGGTGTCCCATTATATCGACACCTCCAAAGTACAATCCCATGTGGCCAGGCCCGTTCTTGAGGCCGTATGCCGCCACAACCACATTTCTAGGGAGAACTATACAACCGCTCCACACCTTCGTCAGGCAAAACGTTTATCCCATGACCTAGGCTACGTTCGGCGACCAGTTGTCACCTCGAACCCAATTTCGCTATTACAAATCTCGACCAATTACAATCAGGTCGAATGACAACAATTGCTTAATTACAGCTATGATAAAGTCTAAGCTAAAGCATGGGAGGACTTTTCCCAATATTGCAAAGGCAGGGCTCCGGTTTCCTTTCATCTCCGACATAAAAAACATATATCATACCTATCCTTTAAATGGAGACCTAACCTATACCGTTTATCACACATCTTATAATACTGTACTTATAAGTAAATTACAAATTCTATCCATTATCTTAACATTAAGACTTACATACTAATTAATAACTCAACAACACTGTTAACACCCATATTTATCAAATAATTACTTCCATGTTTATAATGTAACACATCGCATCCTACAAGTTTCGTACAAGTATTAAAATAATTATTACTTAATGCACTTATCTAACGAGTTAAATCCTAACGTTCATACTGATTCCACCGCAGCCATGCCTTAACCTGGATCGGCATGTTGCCCATGACCACGCACCAAGCTCCGTGCGACACTATGCGGTAGGCTACTGCCGTGCGGATGAACGCCGCTCTTTGTGCCCCTTTCACTATTCTCCTGTTCTTCACACTTTCTAGCTTGGTCGTCGTCACGTATCCGATCACCTGCTTGCGTGTTCGTCGTCGGTGGTTGGCTCTGAAGGAGGTTAGGTGTGTGGAGCGGCCGGCTAGGTGAAAAGAGAATTCACGTTTCGTCCCGGGACTACCGGTGGACTCGTCAGTAAGGCTATGCCCGGTAGTCCCTGCCTTAGACGTAGAGGGAATCTCGCTGGGTGCGGTATTTGTATCAAGCGCTCGAATGTTCGACCGCTAGCGAGATAGATAGACAGACTCGTTGTCGTCGTAGCCCTCTGGTGTTGACGGTTGGTACCCGCGGATCGCCCGGGAGGTGTTGCGCCGCGTTTGATGCCTCGACCTGTCGGCGTCCTATTGATACCGATCCGCCACACAGCCTCCCCCTAGCGCTATAGCGTGACCCCGAAAGCTATAGCGCGATACAAGTTAGAGGGAATGGCTCGTCGTCGTCGGTGATGGAAGGCTGATCGTTGTGGGGACGAGGCCGGCTGCTGGCTCCTTCTGCTGACGTGCTGCTGGAGGTGATGCCCATGAACTATTTGCGATGGCTACATCACTTCTTAGCTTGGTCGTCGTCTCGTATTCGGTCGCCTGCTTGCTTGCGTGTTCGTTGTCGGTGATTGGCTCCTTCTCTGACTCCTTCTCCAAAGATGCGTGTTCGTCGTCGGTGGTCACCAATGAAGGAGGTTAGGTGTGTGGAGCGGCCGGCTAGGTGAAAAGAGAATTCACGTTTCGTCCCGGGACTACCGGTGGACTCGTCAGTAAGGCTATGCCCGGTAGTCCCTGCCTTAGACGTAGAGGGAGTCTCGATAGGTGCGGTGTTTGTATCATTCGCCTGTATATTCGACCGCTAGCGAGATAGACAAACAGACTCGTTGTGTGTCGTAGCCCTCTGGTGTTGGCGGTTGGTACCCGCGGATCACCCGGGAGGTGTTGCGCCGCGTTGATGCCTCGACCTGTCGGCGTCATATTGATATCGATCCGCCACACCAGGCTTGGGTATTAATACCACCCTAGCCTCTTTCCACACAGCCGGTATTTTTCCATGGGTATTTATTCCGTTGAGCACTCTCAGGAGCACGCTACGTCTTTACTCCAATAATAACCTCACTACACTATGTCCACCCTGCTTTCACATACGCACTGCATCATCGGGTCATGCGGAAGCCTGCATCTGTTTAAATTTATTTGTAGGACCCTAATTGGGCCCCCGTCGACTCCTAACACCTAAGCGCACCACAGGGCACGCCAACGAACCCGTTACATGCCTTGCATTTATGCCACCATGTTTCAAACACATGGCGCATCTCGGCTCTTTATCGCAATTTTTCATTGTATGTTCAGCACTGCCGCACCTCCTACACAACTCCCTGCCATGACATGCAACAGTACACATTGCCGCCATATGACCCAACATGTGGCACCTGTAACAACGTCGAACATTAGCTAACTGCCTTACAGAGGCTATCGTTTGCCCAGTTCTCAGCCTCCTCTCTCTCTCGTCACTAGGCACTCCACTTGCCGGGAGGACCACCGCCGTCTCTTGCGTGCCCCATGGTGCCGCTTTTACAGATTTGGCTTCTATATCCGCATTCACCTCGATTTCCCACTGCGACCTGATCTCATCCACCAGCTCTTCCCTGCTGGTGACGGGATCGATGTTCCTCATTTGTAGGGTCGCCCTGTTCACCAGAGCGGTCACCTCCGTACTATCACTCGAGGCGGCTCTCAATTTGGCCGCCGCCTCGCTAACCACCACCGTCCTGTCGAATTCAATTAGGATGTGGCCCGCTCGTCCTACGGACTCCCGGAGCTCCCTCCAATGAACTCCTCACCGCCATTATCCTCTTATAAACATGTAGCCATTCGCAACCTTCCTCCACCTTAATTAGAATGGCTTCCTTCCTCCTCCTATTTCTCGCTACGCCTCTCTCTTCGGTCCCAATCTGCCGGTTGTTTCCCGAACGCATCATCGGGGTAGCTTGCTCTAAGGGAGCTCTCCTCTCCCTCTTCCTTTTTTCTACCTTCATTCACCCATCGGAGTCCTCGCTGAAGTCACCCCTTATCGCTCTGTTCTCCCACCCACACGCCTCGGCGTATGTGATTTCTCCTCTTCGGGGCCTCTTATACTCCTCAACTCTCATAATTTCAGCCGGCGATACTATCATTGTTTGTGGGTATCCGCCCTTAGCTATCGTCACTTCCCTCTCCATCTCTGCTCTGCCAGCTCTTATCTTAACCTCGACAGGCTCTATCCTTCTCCTTTTTCCTCATTCCTGGTGATCCCCACACTGCTCCAAGGAAGACAGGATGCTTTTCATCAGGTTGCCTATCTCCCTTATCCCCTCATCCTTATCTTTGTTCAACTTCAACTTCTTCATCAACACGTTGAACATTTTAACAGCTCCTTCCAGGGCTTGCGTAAGCCCTTTCAACTCAACCCTGGACTATCTTCGGCTTCGCTAGCCATAATCGATCTCGCAAATTTCGCGCTGACGTTCCTCTCGACCTCCCTCCTGGCCAACATTCTAGCGTAGGCCAGTCCTTTCCCTGTTACCGGCGTACCCTCCGATTCCTCGACCACTCCTACCTCCGCCCTATCACTAATCGTAGGGCTCCTCTGAAGCTTGTTACTCGGTTTAAAGGGGCAGAAATCCTCACTTTCCTGCCCCCGATCTTTCCTCGGAATAATCGAGATTGTCACATTCTCATTCAGATTCACTTCAGAAACCATCCTCGGTTTCTCTCCTCCCACTATCGCCCCCTTTAAATTGCCCTTCTCTTTCTCCTTTTCCTTTTCTTTCTCCTTCTCCTTCTCCCCAGTAGCTCTTACCGCACAAGGGGGTGCCGGGGGTTCCACCTCCCCCCGCCATTCTTCCAGTAACATTATGACCGTCGGGTCGAGCTTGGTAAGCCACTCGTGTTCCCGACGGGGCCTGGGGGCTCCGAAACCCCCTGCGCCGTACGTTTCTTTACTTTATTCACCTTGTCCATAATGCATATAAATACATAGTACATAGACGTCGCCCAGTCGTTAACATCCTGTCTATATACCGTCCTAAAGTATCCAGTCATTGTCCATAAAGTCGCCAGGTCGTCAACAATAAGCCAATCAGATGATAATATAAATACAGTAATATTGTGCTATCTACGATTCACTTGTCTATCTAATACCTGCAATGTGCTGAAGACCCGATGATGCGCGCCCAAACGCTATAATATAGATAAATACAAAACAATATATACTAAATAATGAACAATAAGTAGTAAATAAATAAATAAATAAATCAAATAAATAAAACAAATAGCCACGTAGGCAAATGAATAACTAAGCAAATTAGTAGCCAACAAAGAATAAATAAATAAATGCATAAATATAAAAATAATAAACAATAACTAACTAAATAAATAAATAAGTAAATAAATGAATAATTTAAAATAATAAATAATAAATAAAACGCATAAAACAATACTAGTTAATAAATATAAATTTATAAATAAATAAATAAATAAATAAATAAATAAATAAAATAAAGGAGTAAATAAAATAAATAAAAATATTAAAATATTAAAGCGGTGCATTACATCCAACCGCTACATACTCCTACCTATTAATCGCCACGTAACTCCTACAGCCTCCTTATTACACGGCACACCATTACTTATTTATTCATTCCAAGGAACTTAGTTCGGCTCGTGTAAACAAATGAATAAATAAACTAAATAAATATAATAGTATAAGAACTCTGGCCGGCCCGACTTTATTCCTTAAAAATAGGAACTTACATCGAGCCGACTGTACATGTTCACAGACGTTGCCCGTAAGGTGGCGACACCGCACGTCAACGCAGCGACCACCTCACTTGCGCAACGTTCTTCTACATCGTCCGCGTCGCAAAGCCGTCAACCATACAATGGCGTACATTTTACCCACGTGCGGGTTACAATAGCATATCTATTACACATTTAGGGTTTTCGCAAGTGTCATGCCATCGCGAGTGCATATAAATCTCTCTACTTTAAATGCTATCTCACCCGCGAATAAACCCAACTATAATCTCTACAAAAAATACAGAATCGTCACGCAAAGTGCACGCGTGTACTCGTACTTAATAATATTGTTTATTTAATTGTAATTTCCAATATCGCGTATGTATATAAGTAACTAATTTCCGCGACGCGTGAATATCTGCCATTATAGTCGATGGGGTATTATCTGAGTGTTTATTTGACTTTACCCAAAGGTCGCTAATACTGGATAGATTCAAACTAAACGATTAACAACCGTTATACTTCTCGTTTCTCGCACACTTCCTATTATATCCTCCACTTACTTATTCTTGTTCAGTGAGGATATTACCCCCTAATTACGCACAAACGTCTTGTAGCTCACCCACTCAATCATCATACACGCAAACTCTATTTCCATTGCCACACACTCACTCCCCCCCCCCCCCGCTTCAACCAACAATATTCCACTCCCATGCGTTTTCCTGTCACCTCAGTCCACTCATACTCCTAATTTCATTTCATTACTTCCTTGCAATTATTATTACACTTCCCGCCACATTTACCCATTACAACCTATTAGAATCACATCAAAACTCAAACACTCCTACATCCTCGTACATACACCCGGCTGGCGGAAGCAATCCGTCAACACGTCCGCTCTGCAACGCGTCCCGAATGAGACTCCTGGGGGGAGCACCCCCTAGCGTTGTACACCTAAGTACTTTAGCGTACGGCTAGTGGAGATCTCCCCCCAACCCCCACGTCAAATGTAAAACGTGTCGGAATCATCTTCCTCGTCCGCAAGACAACCTCCGTCTTCTCGCGCGCCAAGTGGAGCCCAGCGTCTCTACACCATCTTGTGGCCATGCCGATGACCGCCCGGATCCTTTCTTCAATATCCTGGGACCCCCTGACTTTGAGCAAAACCGCCAGATCCGCCAGATCGCCAGGTCCAGCGTCTTCAGGAGCCCGTCAAACGCAATGTTCCACAGAATCGGTCCTAAAACTGACCCCTGCGGAATCCCCGCGTACACGCTTCTCCTTACAACGCCGACCCGGCAGTGTACGAAAATCTTCCTCTCGGCTAGGTAATCCCAAATCAGCTCCTGCAGTCTTCCTGGTAGCCGCCTTCTTCTAATGTCTTACCTTCCCCTATACCGTCCTATCAAGGGCTTCCAGAGTTCCTCCCTTTCTCCTGTAGCAGTATTGATCCCTGTGGATGGGATCCCTACCGATACTCCTCTCAATAAGCGTCTTACGGGTATGCTCCCAAACTTTGCTCAATGCCGGCAGTATGCTGATCGGTCTATACGACGATGAAATCAGCGGGTCTCTGGCTGGCTTGGGTATACGGACAAACCTAACCACCTTCCATACCGCCGGTATTCTTCCTATATTATTTATTTCGTTGAGCACATCCAGGAGCACTCTCATCCGTTGTTCCGCGACTATTCTTATAATTCCTCCTGGAATCCCCTCCACGCCAACAGCTTTCCTGGGATCACACTTCCCGACGGCTATCTTCAGATATTCTTCGCCCATGTCCAGGTCCACTTCTCCGTCTGCTGTCCCAGATGGGATATGTAGTTCTTGGTACATCTCCAGCTGCGGTTCTTGTCTGGTGACGAAGAGATCTTCCAGGATCCCCGCCACACTGTCCCTCCCAAGGAGCTCAGCTGGTATCGTCCGCATCATGTTTGCTCGTAATACTCGATACGGCCTACCCCACGGGTCCTGGTCCAGGGTAGCACAAAACCCCTTCCAACAGTCACCTTTACTGCGTTCGATCGCCCTCTTTAGCCGCCTTCTCGCCTCCTTAAAAGCAGCTACCAGATCTTCGGGGTCTTCTCTTCGGGTAACCAACGCCCGTTGCGCGCTTCTGCTGCTCCTTGGGGTATTACTTCTTAATACTCCGAGCTCCCTATTCCACCAATAATTGGTATTCCCTCTTCCGCGCGACGGGTACTTCTTCTTCAAATCCTCGGCACACGTACGTTCCAGGCTCTCCTGCAGCCGGTCGCCGCATGCCGTCTCGTCAATGTTCAAAATGATTTCAAAATTAAAATTATTATCAAATTTATATAAAAATCGATCCACGTCAATGTCTTTCGCCACACATTTAAAATTCCCTCCTACCGCCCGCTTAACATTATTTACAAACACGTGTAATAAATAATAATGGTCAGAGGCTGAGTACCAACCTAACACCGTACTCTTCCTCCAACTCAGCCTCATTCGTCGAGTAACGCTTAAAATATCCGGGAAACTAGTCCTTCCATTTCTCATGAAGGAATAATTTCCCATCGTCTTAATCGGTATCAACTCATTTTTCGTTATTAAATTTAGTAGGCATGTTTCCCTCGGCTCCGTCTTCTTGCCTCCCCATGGCGATGATTTGGCGTTGAAGTCCCCAGCCACCATCAACGCCGGAGCTCTTTTCCTACCGTTCTTCAATACTTCTTCGAGCCCCCTTACATAGGCATCAAAATCGTGCCTATTCATGTTAGGGGAACAGTACCCACCGACGCAATATACATTCTCGACCCTGATTCCCACTCTCCCTAACTTGCTTATCAGGGTCTCGCTCACGGCATGCCTACCATTAAACAGGGTGACCCATATGAATGCATCCCCGTCCTCATCAATGAACCAGCAAGGCATCTGCCTATAAGGCTTGGAGATGACCACCATGTCCACCCTGTTTTTACACGCATACTGCATCATCAGATCTTATGCTAACTTACACCTATTCAGATTTATTTGTAGGATTCTTATTTGAGTCCCCGTCTATACTCTCAGAAACTTTGGCGCACCATCGGGCACGCCAACGACCCCGTTATATGCCTATAGTTCATGCCCTCGTGCCTCGAGCACATTGCACACTTGGGTTCTTTATCGCAAACTTTCATTACGTGGTCCGCGCTACCACAACTCCTACACAGTTCCTTGCCAGGGCATACTACGGTACACCTCGCAGTCGTGTGCCCCAGCATGTGGCACCTATCGCACCGCTGGACGTCCACTAATACTTTTGCCGGCGCAATCGTCAACCCTGTCTTTAGCTTCCTATCCCTTTCCTCACGTGGCACTCCGTTAGCCGAAAGTACTACCACCGCCACCTGGGTGCCTCACGGTGCCATCTTCAATGACTTCACCTCAATGCCATCATTCAATTTCATCCCCCACTGCCTTTGGATGTCTTCCACCAGCTCCTCCTTGCTGGAGAGGGGGTCAATATTCCTCACCTGTAGGGTGGCCCTATTCACAAGAGCGGCCACTTTCGTTTTGTTGCTCAAGGCGGCTGTCAACTTTACCGCCGCCTCGTTTACAGCCACCATCCTATCGAATTCGATTAGGATGTGGCCCGCCCTCGCTCTTCTCACCCCAGTGGCTCCTTCTAAGGTGCTCCTTACCGCCATTATTCTTCTATATACCTCTAGCCACTCACATCCTTCCTCCACTTTGACTAGTATGGCCTCCTAAATTCTCCTGCCCGTCGGCGCAGCCTTCTCGCCAGCCCCCGCCTCCCACTTAATACCCGGACGTACCCCAGTAATAGCCTGTTCCAGGGAAGCTCTCCTCTCCCTTTTCCTTCTCTCCACCATCGTCCAACCTTCTGAGTCTTCACTACACTCCTTCTCTATCGCCTTCTTCCTGCTATCCTTACCGCACGTCTCTGCGCAGGTAGCCTCTCCTTTCCTAGGCCTCTTTAACTCCTTCGCTCTCGTCATTTCGGCCGGCGATACCACTTTCCTCTTCGGGTATCCCCAGCTGGCCATCGGCACCTCCTTTATAATTTCGTCCTAATGTCCATTCTTTCCTCATTAACAGGCTCCATCCTCCTCTTTCTCCTTCTTGCCTTCTGCTCGCCGCATTGCTCCAAGGACGATAGGATTCCTTTGATTAGATTTCCTATCTCTTTTATCCCCTCGTCCTTGTCCTTGTCCAATTTAAATTTTCGGACGAGTGCATTCAACATTTGCACTGCCCCTGCAAGGGATTGCGTGAACCCTCTCAGTTTCGCCCTTGAAATCATGACGTCATCGTCATCGACGTAACTCGTCTGGGTATCCTCTCTGGCGCTATCCTCCGCTTCGCTAACCATCGCCGCTTTCCGCTGTTATTCCTGGCATTTCCTTCCGCCACTTTTCTAACCAATTTGTTAGCCAGAGTGACCGCTCCTCTACCTGCCACCGGCGGGCTATGGTCACTATCCCTAATTCCGAAGGAGCCCTCAGATTCCTCGGTAACCTAACCCCAACCTAAGATAAATAAATATACAGAAACTCTTCGCTGAGATGCTAATACTAACGGATTCGCTAGAGATAGTATATAAATCGCTAATAAGATTGCTGATATCTCACTCGCTTACGGCCGTGTTCGTTTATTTATACTGGTCGGTGAAGAATCAGAAAATTTGCGGCGACATTGTTTTGCCCGGAGTTTATTTATTATGACATTACGTGTATCCTAACGAAATTGATACGACGGGGCAAAACAACAACATGATTTGAATTGTCCTCTAGCCAAGGTTGGGCAGAATCCTCGCCGTCACAGTCGCGTATCCTGTTTTAATTTTATTAATCGGTCTATTCCCGGGAACGGTGCTTGCGGGAAGCACAACCACCGCCTGCTCTGTTCTCCACGGCGTCATTCTGAGGCACTTTAACTCCATCCATCTCCCTTTCTTGATATTCAATTCTGTGGATATGTTCTGTACCAATTCTTCCTGTGTGGCGATAGGGACGATATTTCTGATCTCCAGGATCTTTCTATTTCCCAAGGGCATTATTTCCATCCCCCGTCGCATCGCCTTTTCCAGATTCTCAGCAACCTCACCGATCGTTACCTTATTATTCAAATCAATTAGGATATATCCTGCCCTCGTCTTTCTAACTTCGGTTGTCTGCATCAGGGCATTTTTCGCTCCAACCAACACCCTGTAAGAGTTTATCCAATTGGCATCCTGTCCCCGTTTAATAATGATAACCTCGTTCCTTCTCGTTGGAGATCTCTCTCTTTCTCTCTCTCTCTCTCTCTCTCTTCTCCCTGGCTAGGGTCCGTCCTTCGGGCTTTCCCGCCCCAGTCATGCTTACACTCCGGCTCCTAAGCTTCCTACGGCTATTAACCTTTCTCCTGTTGCAACGTCCATCGTTCGTCTCGGCGTTCAAGTCGATCCACCTTCTGACCCTCCTTATTTCTTTCACACTCTCCGTATTCAACTTCTCGAGTACAGGATCACCCCTGCTCGAAGCTGTGATCCTTCTCATCATTATCTCTATGTTTATTGTTAACATCTCAAGGCTCCTCATGAGCTCCCTGACATCGCCAAGACCTGGTGACAGACTTCTTCCTTCGTCAGCTGAAGAGCCTTCCTCCAATTCGCTGTTTCCTCCCCTTCTGGTTCGCCCTCTTCTTAAATATAACCTTCTCCATTTCCTTCGCTTTTGATCCTTTCATTAGGTTGCTAGTATCGGGGGTCAGATAGCTACTCTGGTCGGTCAACTCTGCTTTAGAGTCAACCTCGATTTCGCTGTCTTACCCCACCTTTCCCTTTAGTAACTTTTTGGCCCTCTCCTTTTTGCGGATCAGAATCAGCGGTGTTTCTTCGAGTCTCCTCTCTGCATCGCTACCGATCACATGATTTCCGGTTACTCTTACCGAGCGAGAGGCGGCCCGGGAACCGACCGTCCTCTCCTCGTTCTGCGCCCAATTGTGTGATGACTGTTGGGGCGAGCCTAGGGAGGCACCACTCGCCGAATCGACGGGGCCTGGAGGCTCCGAAACCCCCTGAGCCGTACTTTTATTCCTCCGTGTCACTCTATCCATATTTTTATGATTTAAGAATAGTCCAGGGTCGTAGCCGAGTTGCTCATAATGCCGTTATTCCTTTATCATGTCCAGTTACGTTGCCGAGGTTTTCATATTGTCGTTATTCCATTCCCGTTGTCCGTATAATCTTGTCAGGGTCACATATCATTCGCTGTAACAATTCATACTGTGTATCCTCCAATAACTCCTTTAACCTCCTTCCATATTGTTCAACTGTCAACTTCATCTTGAAGTCAATATTAAATATTGTTTTGATACTAATTAACATTAACTTCACTATATACCGTTAACAGTATTCGGTTAAGCCGAAACAAACAAAATGAACAGCCTTAGCCTGTTGAGTCATTGTTATAAAGGCTCTCATAATCTTTCACTTTATTTGTCATGGCTAAACTTTATTTAGTTTTATTTTGTTCAAGATTTGACTTTATGTTCTTCTAACCCAAATAGCTTAACAACCATTTTAAGTAATACTTATCGTCATCCATACTCCATACACTGTCTGTATCTTATATCCCTCATACACCCAATCTATTCCAGGTTTAAAGATGACGATGTGCACCACAACTACCATCAATATCATCAAGCTCTATTCCCCAATTTATCGTTCTTAAACTATCTAGTTGCACTATATCATCATAAACGACCCTCCTCAGATGAGTCACCGCAGTCCAACACTTTCCCTCAACTTATTCTAATGTTTCTACTAGATTCCATCCTAAAATCAGAACTCATTTGAACTGCAGAGGATGGTTGGTCGTGTGGTTTAAATGACAAGATTACTTGATATTGAAATATATAAAATTTCAAGTAAATATATTTTAAGATAATTAATAAATACAAAGAATATTCGCTAAGACGCTCGGTACTAACTGATTCGCTAAAGACTGTGTATTGATCGTTATTAAAATCGCTCGAGACTGAGACTGAAAACTGGTCACCTTACGATCGTGTTTGTTTATTTCTACTGGTCGGGGGAAAATTTAGATTTGACCTTGTTTGACTATTACACGTAACGGCGACATTGTTTTTGCCCGGAATTTATCTATTACTACATTATGTATGCTCTAACGATGTTGATACTCCGAGGCAACACAACAACATTATTTAAATTGTCCTCTATCTCATGTGCCGCCATAGAACTCAAAATTGCTACTACCACATTAGCCGCCTAGCGGGAACAATTGCCCAACATGTCTGCTCTCCATCGCGTCCCAAACCGGACTCCCTTCTTTGTTCAACCTGACTGTATAGTTGTCAAAAATACTATACCCAGTCAGGATTTGCATTGTGAAATAGTCTATGTTCCTTTTTCTCTTTGGGAAGGTGTCTGCATCGTCGATAAGCCTTCTCGTCCAGTTGTTGTTGTCATATATAGACCATTCCAACCTCCATTTCTCCTAAGCTTCTTCTTCGAAAAGTTTCATCCGGTTGATTACCACCGCACGATCTTCGATGCTCCGACCAGCCATTTTCTTAACTATATACACCTTCCCGCGCAATTGCACCTTAATGTGTACGGGCATGGTGCCCATTAGAACACACAATGCTGCATGCGAGACTATCCTGTATGTCATTGACGTACTTATCAGTGCGCACCTTTGGGCTTTGTTTAATGTCTCCTTATTCTTTGCTTTCGCAAGCGCGTCTGACCACACTGGAGATACGTACAACACAACCGACTCCCATACGTAGTAATACAGTTTCCTGCATGCATTTGAAGGGCCTCTAACGTTCGGCGACAGTCCTCCCAAAGCCCCTGCTGTTGCGTCCGCCCTACAACTAGCTGGTTCCAAGTGGTCTGTTTAATTCCTCCTATTGTCTATCCAGATACCGAGGTACTTAATCTTCTCGCTGGTAGTCAGCGTGTTACCACGAGTGATACGAGATGTTGATGCCGAATATTCTGAGTACCCTCGTCTCCGTCATTAATAAAATCTCGGTCTTCTCTGCTGCTATCTGAAGTCCCAAATTTTCACGCCAATTAGTGATCGTCTTCATAAGGCGATTCAGCGTGTTTTCTACATTCGCTTTCTTGTCCAGGCCTACCCAGATGACAAGGTCGTCCGCGAAGGCAATAGATATGATATTATTTATATTTTTGAATCTGGTCAATAGGATGTCGTACACGAGGATCCACAAAAGCAGGCCCGCCACCGAGCCTTGTGGGACTCCCGCTTAGAATTTGCTTCTAATCCGCTCGCTTTGGTTATCCATAACTATCGCTCTATTATTTAAGTAATCCATTAATAACTTCATCAGTTTGTAAGAGAAGTTCCTACACCTCGCCACGTTTAAAATAGCTTTCCATCGCAACTTATTGAAAACATTTTCAATATCAATACTCATCATCACGCAGTTTAAGCCCTTCTTCCTACATGAATCGGTGAATTTGTTAATCTACATAATGACGTCGGTGGTGCTTCTCCTCCTACGAAAACTGAATTGGTTCGTATGGAACGGATCCTGACCCAGTTCGTTCTTTATCGCTGTCTTATAAGTATTTTCCCAGACCTTGCTAATGGCCGGCAGGATACTTATGGGCCGATAAGACGTAGCAAGTCTGGGATCTTTCTCTGGTTTGTTCAAAAGGATCACCCGGGCCACCTTCCATCTCGCAGGTAATTTGCCTCTGACGTAGATATCATTAATTAACCCGAGCATGTCCTGTGCTCTATGCTTGTATATTAATTTAACAAATGACCCGGGGTCCCCGTCTATACCAACCGCCTTTTTCTCCTTTAGTCGTCCCATCGCATCAATTAAGACGTCCATTTCAACCGTGTCGATCAATTCCGTTGTCGTTTCGCCTATATCCCATGGTATTTCTTCTAGCGGTGCGCATATTTCCTCTACCGAGAAGAGGGTCCTATTGATATTTACTACCTATTCCCTGCCAAGATCCTCCTTCGGCTTCTTATTCTTTAGCTTTCCAGTTATGTTCTTATAGGGTTTGCACCGAGGGTCCAGGTCAAGGCTGGCCGTAAATTCTTCCAGGCTAGTTTCCTGCTCGAAAAGATTGATAGTCGGAACCCTATCTTTCTGCTCTTGTAGCATTTCGCCAAGTTATCTGCGTTACTTCTCGTTTCTTCTCCTGGCCCTTTGCGTTTTTCTTCTACTCTTATGCGTCTCAGCCCGGAGCCGGGCAATCTCTTCGTTCCACCAGTAGTTTGGATTCTTATTCCCCTCAGGAGGAAAAACCTTTTTGAGCGATGCCTCTCAGGTCTTTTCAATGATACACTGCAAGGCATCCTCATGGCTTCCACCTTCTCTTGCCCGTGTTCCCAATAAATTATTCTTCACTTCGTCGAACGTTGCGATAAAATTATCCGGATCAATGTCGGAGTGTTTAAATTAACCCTTCGTCCTATTTATCGTCGTATCTTTGAAATCATGGATAACATATTTGTGGTCTGACGCATTAAAAAACAGGCAGAACTATGGTTCTTTTGTGTCTCTTCATAAAACTTTTCCTGACGCTCGTTATATCTAAAAAGCTCCTCATGGTTCCCTTCTGTTAGGTGAAGCTATTACCGGCCCATGTAGGAGCTAATTGATTCCTGTTCACAACCTCCGGCAGCATCCTACGATTTTTATCGAGCTTGGTCCCACCCCAAGTTGTCCATTTGGCGTTGAAATCGCAGGAAATAATTACACTTTTATGCTTCCTTTTTACTCTCCTGATAGCTATCGAGCCTCTCTATGTACACAATGAAGCTGCTTAAGCTGATATTGGGTGAGCAATAGCCGCTCACACAATACGCGTTACCTACTTTTACTTCTACGAAACCCTTCTCTTCTACTAATGTGTCTCCGCTGGGGTGAATACCATTGAATCTAGTAGCCCAAATGGACGCGTCCCCTTTCGAGTCATTATACCAAAACGAGAGCTGCCGGTTAGATTCCGAAATAATAACCACGTCCACCCGGCGTTTCCAAGCGTATTGTTGCACCAGGTCTTGTGAAACTTGCACCGATTTAAATTTATTTGCAAGATCTTCATGTTAGCTATCTACTTGGGATTCCTTGTCACAATAACCTCCTATAGGTGGGTCACGCCAGCGATCCTGTTACGTGCCTTGTCCTCGTTTCGGATCCCTTGCTACACATCGCGCAGCATGGCTCGTTTTCGCAGTTTGCAATTGTATGGTCCTTTGTAAACTTGCGGCCTTCTTTAGGGTCTTAATGTAGGTGTTTATTAGATTCGACGATGTCGTCGCCACCTTCGTTATCTCCTCTACCCGCCGAATTAGTTCGGTCCCTATGTCAGCTGTGGAGGATGTTGTCATCTTTAAGGTCCCACAGGCCAGCAGCTCTTTGGCGTCCGAACTCGCACTTCCCTGCGAGATTCCTGCCGTGGTGGATCCGGTATCTGATTCGGCGCTTGGCGCGATGACCGGATCCATGCCTAAACTCTTTGGTCCATCCATCCTGTCTGCAATTCTCTTGGATTTTCTGGTCATCTTTGAACCAGGTTCCTTCCTTAATCCATATCCTCCCTTCTGCTAGTACTATCTTCGTCAAACGCAGCAGTCCGTCCGGTGGCCTTCAACACAGAGGGGCCCAGCGCGCACATGCTCTCGGGTAGTTTCCGAGGTAGTCTGTGCGGCGGCTCTGATGTCGCGCGTCGCAAGATGTCTGCGCCTACCCACGCATGCCCTGAGACTTAGCCATGTAGCAGCGCTGCCGGCGCGTGTCTTAAATGTTCTTCTTACTACTTTGTCGACAGGGCCGAACTTTCCTTGCTTTCCTGTGCCATTCAGTCCGTTCCTTATCAACTTCCTTGCGCACTTTTGCACACATGCACTGGCACACCACTCTGGTCCACATTTTTTGTCGCCTTTCCTTATTTTCACTGTAATTTATGTTGCAGAGTACGGAGCGACGTGAACGCATCTTCTCTGCACGCCGCCATCTTTTCTTTTCGTCAAAATCTTTTTTGCACGTAATAATACTTTAATTTCCTTTGCGGCAGTTTTCTTAAGTTTGAAATAAAGTTATCTGATAGTACCAAGAACTGCAAGAATATATCTACCGTTTTTACATGAGAATGTTATCACGAAAATTTTTCCTGAAATCTTTTTATGTATTTATATCTTCCTAGACATCTTTATGCATTTGTCCGTAACACGGAGCTTATTAGTTTTGAGCCATGAATTAAAAATTTATGTGCCGAAGTTGGCATGTAATACCGGAGTTACAATTGCACCAGCTTTCTTGTTCTTTCAAGAATATATTTCTGAAATTTGTCAGGATTTATCTCATGGTCCCTTGAAACAGCTTGAAATATTCTGTGGATTCTTATTATTAAATCTTTGTCTACTTCCGTTACTGATACCGACATCTTAAAATCTTCAAAAAAAGCAGCGAGTTGTGTTTCTATTATTAGCGCTACCAAACCCTGTTTTAGATCTGAACAGTCTACCAGTAGTTCTAAGTTAGTTGGGAAAACCCATGGAATTACTCGCATACGGCATTTTATTACTTGTTTCTCTTTTGCACTTCGTGCTTCGATATTTCTGTTTTCAGAATTTATGTGATGAATGCAAACTACATTCGAAAAAATGTATTCACGCGTGTAATGTGGACAATGGACGTGAGTTTCGGTGATGAGTTGTTGCAACATCTTCGTTACATTATGAAAATTTTTGTTCGTTGCACCACGAAAATAGTAGCGTTGAGTAGAATATTGTGGATGAAATTGCAATATGCACCTTACCATCAATCATAGTTAACATAAATTAATTGATATTGAGATTCTTTCCCATGTATAATTGTACCGAGACGGAAAAGTTCTTGTATTTGTTTCTCAATATAGGTTACTCCGATTAATGTTACCTTTGTACCTTCATGTAAGAATTGAATTTTCGTCTACAAAATCGAGCAACCAAAGATTTTGCATTTTTTCATACAACAATTTCATCTGCAGACTCAAGTTGTAATGGTACAAACGATGTTACAAAATACTGAAATCTGATTTTCCATCACCAAGAAATGTCACCTTGTACTATACTGTTATAACATACTACTATAGTACTGTACTATTATATTATACTACTATAATATAATGAAACTTAAGGGGTGATTCATGAAGCCGAAGAAGTTGAATATCAAGAATAAACGGATTGCGTTTACGACTTTGATTTTTAGCCGTTGACAATCAAGTATCAGCCGAAATATCCCTGCACGAGCCAAGCTTCTTATGCTGACCTGAACGAAAGTAATAGGCAGTAGCTGGATCAGCTCGAGTTGCGGGCTGCATAGAGATTCTCATTATGAAGGACACATGGTGCGCAGCTTACCTTGTAAATTCGCACGTTCGCGGGAAGACGCGATCTCGAAGAAGCGCGCCAGCGGGAGTCGTAAGTTCCCTTTACGATTGACTAATCGACGCCACGAATCGTACGATTCCTTATTTCTTTTGGGATAATAAGGGTAATTAAATTGTAGATAACTCTGCTGGTAACAGGTTATTATATATTTGTGCAATCCAACAACTTAGTTGTAATACATGATAAGTGGTTGATATAAGCTGACTACGAATGAGTACCACCTGAGACTCTGTTCGTGTTGTGATGATAATGTATTGTGTCGACTGATTGCATTCGACTTGTTGACTGACTTGAGTGGATCCTTGATGTAGACTGACTTGAGTGGATCCTTGATGTAGACTGACTTGAGTGGATCCTTGATGTAGACTGACTTGAGTGGATCCTTGATGTAGACTGACTTGAGTGGATCCTAGATGTAGACTGACTTGAGCTGTTGTCTGAACTAGAGTGACTTGAGTGGATCCTTGATGTAGACTGACTTGAGCTGATGTCTGAACTAGAGTAGATGTCTTGACTCTCGTGATGTCGTAGGAAGAGTCAGGTACAGCGACGACGCTATGTCGGAGGAAAGCTAGCGATGGGTGTGTCTAGTGCACGGGACCATCGGATTCGTTCATAACGTTTTGGTCAGGAAAGTGAGGGCAATATGCATTGCTGCTGATTGGATAAACGAAGGTTGGTGGACTAAGAAGGTCTTAGCTGCCCTCGATAAAAAGTTGCTAGTAGGAAGCATCGTACGTGAGAAAAATTAACTTTCCCTTGTCAAGCCGTAGTAGGCAATAGTCGTTAGAAGGTGATTTAGAAAAGGATATTTGTTGGGTGTGAAGGACCTTAGCTAGCGAATTACTGGGATTTATGATGGGCCCTTAAGCTTAATGAGGGTACGCAGTAAGGATGAGCGGACATCTGGCGTCCATCTTGCCCGCGGTGTATGGCGTGGTCTAGGTAGAGGGTCGCCCGGCGTAACATATCTCGCATAAGTGGCAGAGAAGAAGATGATGATATTTGGAGACGTAAATGACCCTGCGCCAAGTTTTGCAACTAACATTGTAGCTAAAACATTAAATCTAAATGGTCATGGAAACGAGGTTATGTACAATGAGCTAAGTAGAAATGAATAATGTTGTCTCTAATCCTTTGCCTACGTAATTCATAAATAAAAGTAAATCACACAACCGTGTGTGTCCTGTTATATCGATCCTGTTCTTCGAGTTTTATCGATCCTGTAGAAGTTTGGAAACTGAAAGAATTCATTTCGCCGGGTTCCAATAATATAGAGGACGCACTCGGAGAGAGAGGAGCCTAGGGTTTCATCGTGTCGTGTACACTTTCTTGGGCTGGCTGAATTAGTATCCTATTGTCCGGTAATTGCAAACTTCAAAACTTATGCAATTTCGCCTTGGGAATATCGAAATTGCTTTGAGTTCTTGTCAGCATCACATTGTCTTTTAAAACGGAGATCACACCGAAAAGTGTTTAGTTTCGTTTGTATTCGTTCGCAAATGGACTGTCCGTCTCTCCAGAACGAGCTTTTCGTACCTTCTCCATTCCCTTTCCATCTGGTCTCCCAAATTGTGGCACTTCGCCTTGACTTCGTACTTCAATAATCACAGCCTCTACAAAATTACTCACGTATCACGCCGTATGCTGCTACATTGTATTTGAAGACGAGCAAAGTGTTTTATTGCTCGCTTTATACTTCCTGCTTGTTCGACCAGTCGCGGGGAGACACGATCTCGAGGAAGTGCAAATTCCCGTTACGATTAGAATAATCGACGCCACGAACGGATCGTTCCTATTATTTCTGTTAGGATAATAGGGGTGGTTGAGTTAGTCTGGTTCGTGACGCGGTTGAGAGCGGACGTGTTGGCGGGTAGCTCTCGCTAGCTAGGTGTTTGACAATATACGATGATACATGCATGTGAAAATGCAAGCAGGATCGCTAAGCATTGTGGTGAATTACAAGGGGGTGTGAGTGGAATAGTATTGAGATGATATCAGAGTGTATGTATATGATGTATATGCGACGAGGTATATAATATATGATCGTTTGAGTGCAATTAACGTGGGAGAAACATGAAGTGTGGCGGTCAATATTGGCATGATAAGTCGCAGGGGAATAGCCGTTAAATTAATTTAAGTACAGCAGCAGCAGCTTAGGATAAAAAGGTGTGTGAAGCATTCACGGCTCATTGATAATGGTGTTTATGGTGGATAGCGGTGAATAAGTAAGAGGAGGAGTAATGTAATATGTGAGTGAGTGTTAGCATACGCTGGTGGTCTTCAAACCAAACAAGGGAAAAAGAACGAGTAGCATACATTGTATGAATAAATGGATAACATGAAATTCTCATACCTATTGAAGAAGCACATAGGTATAATTCATAAATTAAAGGTTTGGGCAAAGATTCACAAAGTTTAAATTTAATTTAAAGTTTAAATTTGTTTACTTAAGCTAGGTTATAGAGGACGAAATACAGACAGTCAATGATACCAAGACTGTTTGTTTATTATGTTTCGTTTTTATGTTAGTCGTTGTGTATTTTGCCTTTATTGGAATGACGATAAACGTTTGTATTATTTGACAACACATTAGAATTTAATATAACTGATTTGATGAGTGGGATTTATAAAGTAAAATAAAAAATAGAAAATGCAATTGTACACGATGGTTCACGATAGCACACCTACGCTAGCCATGGATGTCTCCGACACGGCTAATAGCTGTTAGGTTGGCACATGAATACTTATCTATAAGGTATTACAGGTCGTCCTATATAAAGTTTATATGTAGAAGAACATGGAGGTTATGTGGTCTGTATATGGTATATTATATATGTATATGGTATAGTATATTAGGATGATTTTATATGACGTGACGTGAAGCTGTATATGATTTATATGGGATAAATAACAGGATGAGTGATATAACTGGATTGTGGGCATTATTTAATAATAAAAGATTTTGATACTCAGTAAGTGGTTACAACTAAAAGTGGACAATACGTGTAGTAACGATGTGAATTCAGTGCAACGACGAGCTGACGTGGATAATGCAATCCAAATGGAAGAGTGCACATACTCAGCGTGCTTGGTTCTCGGTTGCTGCCATCTTGTCGGTGGCGTACTGGTAGAACCATGAACTAGTGGCATATGAGAGTGGCTACCCGTAGTGGAGAAATAAACTGCCAGTGAATGTATAGAACATAGAGTCGAACCCAGTTGTAAATCTGGAAAATTTTAGAAAATGCGAATTTTACAAAATTGATGTAGTATGCTGCAGTGAATCAACTTTATGTATAGCTGCATATTAGGGGTTTGATGTATTATGACGACGTTGGCTTGCATTGGGACTATGATCGTCTTGCGTTTTGGGTGGCGTTATGGTTAGATATACGATGATTGGCTATGACCTTGGACTATTCCTTACCTTTAATAAATATGGACAAGTATATTATAGGGAAAAAGATACTGCGCAGGGGATTTCGGAGCCCCCAGGCCCGGTCGGCTAGGTACCCCGACGGTTATCTAGTGACTGGCCAAACGGCGAGAGGAGGGTGGGTCCCGGGGTCCCCTCTCGATTGCGAAACCAGGGGCCATAGTAATGATGAAAGGGAGTGGGGAATTGAAGGAAGAAACCAGGGGAACAGCAGAAAGATTATAAAGGAATGAAGGGTTCCCCTACTTACCCTAAGAAAAGTGCAAAGCTCCTGGAGTTTACCAACGACATAAGGTGGCAGAGAAGAAGTGCTCGGGCAGCCTAAAGACTAGCAGTGGATGGGCGCCGCCAAGAATAGTCTCGGTTATTACAGACAAGGAGGGATTCCTAATTCCGGTTGTGAAAGGAGCCATCGGAGTCAAGGGAAGTTCCCTCGTAACTTGGTCGAGTTTGGCAGCGAAATCGACCAGTGAGACGGTCGAGGAGACAGCTAGCGTGTCCGAGGGGGAGGCTTCCGCTTCGAAGAGCAGTAGCTATAATACTCCGATGATGTTTAAAGTCAAACAACTGAGGGAACCTCTCTCTAGAGTGGCAACGAAGAATAAAAATATTATTACATCAAGAGTCGAGCCTGAAGAAGCAAACTATGTGCTAGTTAGTCTCGACGAGTGGGATGAGTTAAACAATTTGATGATAGATGCCAACGATGAAATGAGACATACGGCAGATGAGCTTAAAAGGTACATCAATAAGGACTCAAAGATAGGGGAAATTGCAAGCTCGGCCGATATGAAAAAGGACTATGTACGCGATAAACTTAACGAAGTATTGAGTAAGAAGTGTCGTAGAAGCAGGAGGCAGATGGATAGGCCCGCCGAGGTAAACGCTTCAACACAAACCTTCTACCCTACGGCCCAGGTCGAAGGCCCAGGGAGAGCGAGCTCGAGGAAGGTGGTGGAACACAGAAGCAAGAGAAAAATTGTGTCGCCACCACAGGACAGAAAGGTGGCCGATATGAAAGAGGCAAAGAGGGCCGATACTTCGTATGCGGAGATATGCTGGGATAGGAGAAGGAACGAAGCCGACCTCGTGACTAGAGAAACATGCGATACTGGAGGGGAATGGACTGTCCAGATGAGCAGGAGATATAAAAGGAGGCTCAAGGAGAGGAGCAACAATGGGGAATCTAGGCCACCGATTAATAAACGGCAGGGGGAACGGAAGCCGGGGATAAGTAATAGACCTGAGGCTCTCTTGGTGAAGCTCCGGAAGGATGAGGACTGGATCCAAAAGTATAGGGAGCTTATGGGGGTCAAGGAGGCATTGAGTGAAAGCACGGGTGTCAGGCGTACAAAGGGCGGTGACATACTCGTAGAATTGAAGGCGGGGATCAAAGGGGGTGATGTTGCCCTGAAGATCAAAAAAGCCATCGGGGATAGGTTCTGTGTTATCCCCCTGTTGAGTAGGGTATCTGTGGAAGTCAAGGATATTGACCAGCGTGGTAGAGGTAAAGTCGTTAAAAGTAGCACCCTGGGGCACGCAGATTGCGATTGCCGTTATACCGACTACGTATATCGCGAGCAAGGAAGGGAGTATAAAAATAAGAACAGGCCACACTGTTGCCACTATGCGGGTTTTGCCTAAATTAATCAGATGCTATAGGTGTCATGAGATGGGGCACATGGCGATTAGGTGTTCGTACAGTCCTGGCAAGGGGGGCTGCCGGAAATGTGGCGAGATGGGGCACACAATATCAAACTGCGGAAACGATCGGAAGTGCGCATTAGGGGGTCCCCGCAGTAGGGGGTCCGAGTTTCGGACTAATCATGCCATTATGACAGTAGCGTGCCCTACGCCAAGGAGGATAATACAGAAAGAGGCCGCTGGAGGGAGAGCACTCTGAAGGTGGTTCAGATAAATTTAAATATGAGTAGGCTTGCCCAGGACCTGATGCAGCAGCTGTCCTGGGAGCGGCGCGTCGATGTAGACATCATATCTGAACCAAATAGATAGCTCCCCTTTCGGTACAACGATACGAAGGTGGGTGCATCTATCTGACCAACCAGATCCAATGGCCACCTCAACAAAGATACGCTGACCGAAGAGGAGGGGTATGCCGGGATCAAGATAGGGGGAAGTGTACTGCGTGAGCCGTTACTGCTCGCCCAACATTAGTATAATCGACTATGATCAGTACATTGAGAGGCTCGACAAATCCATCGGGTCAGCTGCGAGGTGGTGCAATGAAGTGATCGTGGCTGGTGATTTCAGTGCGAAATCCAAGACATGGGGTGGCGCTAAGACGGACAGAAGGGAACTACCTTGCTCTTATTGGGATCCAGTATGGCTTCACATTTCAGAGAGTCTCGAAGAGGAGTTTCCTGGATATAATGAGCGCGAGCAGTAAGCTCCTTGAGAAGCATAAGCGTTTTGGGGTCCTTGGAGAATACAGTGCTTCCGACCACAGGTACGTTTTGCACGAGTTCAGAGGAGGTGCTTGTTATAGTAGGAAGAGATGTTTTATATATTCGACGAATACCCGACGTTATACCCGAGAAATTCTTAAGTTGTTTCGACGACAAGAAAAATAAATTATTGAAAGATCAGCCGTAGGAGATGATAAAGTAAGAGGATTATATACAGGGGATCATTGAAGAATCCTGTGAGGCTTCACTCAATAAAGTATTTCCCCATAGGGGGAGTAGGAACTCAAAGTATTATTGGAACGAGGAGATAGCGCTGCTTCGGGGGGAGACCCTTAGGCAGAGGAGATTAGCACAGAGATCGAGGCAACAAAATAAGGAGAGCGCCGCCCAGCTTAACTTAAGTTAAGTAGGTAACTACCCGCTTTCTCCGTAATTTGTAAGAGCGCACAATAAACCTAAGGATTGTTCGAAGGACCATCCATAAACGGGAAACACCTACAGGATTAGAGATTCCTTCAAACTAATAAGAGTTAGTTTAATTATGTTAAAAAGATTCAGTTCATGGCGGGACCGTACGTTTATTAGGGCTCTGAATAACGGTACACGGCCCCTTGGCGGCCGGATAACGAGGGACGACGCACGGACCATCTCACTCGACGTAACACTTCCCTTTTTTTCCTTAGTCTGTCTAGCCTTCATCAGTGTGACGCAGAACAGCATGAAGTCTTGCCAGTGGTCATCCTTTTCCGACGCCGTCGTTATTACGTTTTCTGTCTTAGATTTACAGTGTAGCTTTCAAAAACAGCTCTTCCAGCTGCACATCTGGGACATTTAAAGAGCTCATGCTTGGCATCATCTTCCTCATTGCTGCATTCCAAACACCTTGTATATGTTTTCTCGCTTATTCTATATCGACAGTGATTGAAAATGCCATGAACAGTAAGAATCTACATCGTATAGTAATCAATGTTATATTTCCATTTTTTGTAGCAGATGATTGGATTCTGTATCAGTCTTCTTATCCAATTATCGGGACTGTAATGAGCTCATTCATTCCTGCACTGATTCATTCCTTCTGCTCGTTGATTCTCTCGTCAGCCTCGGTCGAATGTTCTCCATGCGTCCCCGTACTGTGCCGCGTGTCTTGGCTGCTTAGTACGGCAAGATTCTCCTTCATTTTCAATGCGGTATTTTTCGGTTAGAGGCTCAGCTGTGAAATAAATGGGCATAATGCCCATAAGCACGCACGGTGCTGCATGGTACACTGTACGGTAGGCCCTCTCACCGCTAACCCCTGGGCCGTCGCGCAAGCCCGAGGAGATCCCAGTTCCTCCTCGGCATGTCAGCCCCTGTGATCACTTAGTGCGGCGCAAGGCCGCCCTTCGGCGCGGAATCCTACAACGGTGGGATGTTCTCACCCCGTCCCGCTCTGTTCGCTCCTTTACGAGAATTACTTCTTCCCATTACTCCTTCCTCTCGTTGCCACCTCAGCATCGCTTTCACAACTGACGAGAAGTCTAATCTTTGGCCAGTCGCTAATCGCAGAATACGGTGGGCGACCTTCCACGCCGGACAAAATTCCAGCGTGTGCTGGAGCGTGTCCTCGGAGTGGTAATAGGTTTTCATCACCTCTGTTCCGATTTCTGCAAGTATTCCCCGAATGCTGTCTTGCGATCACCTGCGTCATCCGGAAGGACAGCGGAAGCCCTCCGCGATGTCTCCAAGCCACCCAATTTGGGAGGACCTAACGGCCCGGTGGTCACACACCTGACCTTCGCCGGCAGATCGTATAGCCACCCCCTCCCACACCTCTCGTTCAGCTTCCCACCGAGCGTCTCAGTCCACCAGCCTGGCGGGAGGGAGGGAATCCTCGCCTGAGCTCACGCCACTCCGGTTTTCGTCTGACAAAATGCAAGAAGACGAGGGTGGTGCTCATTCCCAAATCGGGTAGGGACCCAGCAATAACATCATCATTGCGGCCGATCGGAATGCTCCCAGCACTGAGTAAAGTCTGGAGGAGTTTCGAAGATGGCGGCATGCAGAGACGACGTGTTCACATCGCTCCATACTCTGCAACCGAAATTATACAGAAAACAAGGATAGGCGACAAAAGAAGTGAACCACAGTGTTATGTCAGTGTGCGTGTGCAAACGTGAGCAAGAAAACTGGTAAGCAACGGACTAGATTGGACAGGGAAGCATGCAAAATTTAGCCCTGTCGACGAAGCAGTTGAAGGACATATTCGGACGCGCGCCGGCAGCCCCGCCACACGGATACCTCTCGGGGCACAAGTGGGCAGGCGCAGACATCTTACGACGCGCGACGGCAGAGCCGCCGCATAGGCTACCTCGGAATCTACCCTAGAGCACATGCGCTCTGGGCCCCTCTGTGTTGAAGGCCACCATACGGATTCCTGCGTCTGACGAGGATACTACTAGCAAAAGGAAGGATATGGGAGAATGAATGGAGCCTGCCTCAAAGGTGACCAGGAAATCCAAGAGGATTGCAGACAGGATGGTCAGACCAGAGGTTTCCTGCATGGATCCGGTCACGCCGCCAAGCTCCGAATCGGATACCGGAACCACTACGGCAGGAATCTCGCAGGGAAGTGCGAGTTCGGACGTCGAAGAGCCGATGACCTACGTGGCCTCGTCCTCATCAGCGACGTCCAGGGGAAGAAAAAGAAAGCTGACACCCACAGCTTCAGACGTACCTATGGAACTGGCTTTGGAGATGAGAATATCCTCCACGGCGGACATAGGAGCCGAACTAATTCGGTGAGTAAAGGAGATAATGAAATTTGAAGAGCTCGGGCCTTCGCTAATGAGGACCCTATTAAAACACCTACGGGACTGGCGACATAGTTTAGAAACAGGAAGGCAACTACGGTTGCTGATAATGCCACTTAAATATCATCGCGCCCGATGGTGCAGGAGGGTGGTGAATGGAAGGTGGTCGAGTCTATAAAGAAGAAGAAGGCTATGAAGAGACCAGGTGATTCCAAGGCGCCGGAGACCTCGGGAATGCCCTTAAAAGGAGCGTCAGTGTGGGCGCACAAGAAGGTAGCGCTCCCTCGCATTCCGCGCTCATCTGTGATGACCCTAAGGCTGAGTGAGGAGACGAAGACATCGTACGCCGAAGTGCTGGCGATGGCTAGATAGAACGTCCCGCTAGCGGAAGTCGGCACTGAACGAGTAAGTATCAAGTAGGCGATGACTGGGCCATCATTCTGGAAGTTCCCGGGGATAAAGAGAGAGACAAAGCACCCGCGTTTGCAGCGCGGCTGACACAACGTCTGGACCCGGCCACGGTAAAAGTCGCGACTTCAACAAGAACGGCGGAACTGAAGGTGACTGGGATTGACATCTCTGTCGGCAAGGATAAGCTTCGGGATACCCTGGCTGGGGTCGGAGGATGCGTGGCACTTGAAGTTCGAGTAGGGGACATCAGGATCTCCAGAGATGGCCTTGGATAAGCCTGGATAAGGTGTTCGACGGTAGCAGCGCGGAAACTAATCCGAGCGGGAAGGGTTGCTGTGGGCCGATCAATGGCAAGGATCGAAGCCATCCTGAAGAGGCCACTACAATGCTATAGATTCTTAGACCTGGAACACGTGAGAGCGACCTGTGACTCTACGGTAGACCGGGGGCAGCTATGCTACAGGTGCAGAGGCACCGGTCACCAGGTCAAGAGCTTCTTATTGTCTCTGCTTTTCTCTCTAGTATATGTTTTGTTCTCATCATTTCCTTCTTTTCCTCTTTTCTTTTTCATAGTGTCTGGGATCAGGTAACTACTTTGATCCGTCAATTCTGCTTGAGAATCGACTTTCATTTCGCTTTCCTGTCCCTTTCTTTCTCTGCCAAGTGGACTCCTTGCCAGTCTTCGTCCTGGCTTGTACGTGCCCGTCTCCCTCGTAATACCTTTCTTACTAATAGGTATTATAGAAATTTCCTCCAGTTTGTTCTCACTTTCTAGACCAATCGCCCTTATTCTAATATTTTCTGACGCGTCCCCCTCTACTATGAGAGTTATCGGTATCCGCGTCACTTTCTCCATATAATTGATCCCTCGTCGCTTTTACCGAGTGGTAGGGTCCCTGGAATCGACCTTCCCCCGTCGTTCGTTTCCCAGTTGCGTCATAACCGTCGGTGCGAGTGTCGCGTAAAATAAAAAAAAGGAAATCTCAGATGAAAATAAAAATAAAATATAAAAAAATAAAAACAGAATTTATTTGTGAACACTTGGTTCACACTAATTACGATTTGGATCTTAACTCCACTCGTGACTTTTCAAGACTGAAGCTCTTACAATTTGTATCTTCGTAACCCCTCAATATCCCCACTATCCACGCGTTTGTTAGGCGTCCGCGACCGTTTCCACGCACGCCTTCCTCTAAAACATTCGGCGAAAGGACCGTTGGGATATCGATATCTCATTAGGCACTTCGGCGATATACATTGTCGCCGAGTGCCGCCATACTTTATCTCCATTATCAGTTCATCGTATTTGAAGTGTGCCGGCTGTGACACGAGCCTGGGAAGGTGTCAGTCGCAACACCGATGGAGCCTGGGGGCTCCCTGACCCCTGCGCCGTAAATTTCTTAACCTTATTAGATTTATCCATTTTGTTAATATTAATTATAGTTTAGTCCATATTCAAAGCTCAAGTTTCACATAATTCATCATTTTCGTTTTCCGTTAACTAGCCCATGCCGTCATAGTATCATTTTTCCATTTCCATTTACCCAAAGTCCTTGCCAAAATCGTCGTTGATATTTAAAGTCTGTAAATTTTGCCTGTGTCGATATGGTTTCAAAAGTCCACTCTTTCTTGAAGTTAACTGAACAACCGTTTACTCCGCAAAACCTTATATCTGCTCCGTCCTTCTATATCCATTTTATTCCATTTTTTATTTATCTTACATAACGCGATGATATCCTAGTATTCAATTCTATGAATTAATACGCTTCTACGCGTGTTGTTAATTTTACTTCCTTATACATTCTACCTGCTATTGATCTCCTAAAATGATATTATAATTTATGTTATACAATTTCTTCTTCCAGTATTGTTACGTTTTTGTTTGATTTGTGTTGGTTGTGTTGCCGTTAATTTTTTAATTTAGATTAAATGGTAGCGTTGTGTGATGTTTAATGCGATTGGCAATTAAACTCCACGTTTCGGCTAACATGCTACGCGCAGAAGTACTAGCACGGGAGAGGATCAAAGTTGGTAAAAATAAATGTTCGCTTAATCCTATTATATTATTAGACAAATATTTTCCACAACAAATGTTTATTCTAATTCTAATTGGGTATTGACAGAATTGTCGTTGAGATTTCGAATACTCGAAGTTACAGTCGTTCGCGATACGTTTTCACTCTTATTAAGTACATGATTTTAATTTAATTGATTTTCAATAATTTACAAATTGACAAATACAAACACGTCGATTAACAAAACTGACAAGAACTGGGAACTAATGAAACAAAGAACTAAAAGCTAAAGAACTAAAGGACTAAAGATCTTGAAAACTAAGAGCAAAAAACTAGGAGCTAAAGGAACTAAGAGCTAGAAAACTAAGGAACTAAAGAATTGAAAGGCAAAGGGACTGAGAAATTAAGAGCTAAAGGAATTGACAACTAATCGCTATGAACAAAGAAATTACTTGCCAAGAATTGGGAAACTGATCGCCAAGAACCAAGGAATTAATCGCCAAGATCTGAGGAACTAAGCACACAGAACTGAGGAATTAACTACTCTGAACTAAGGAATTATCTCTGTATCTTCTATGTCGCTACGCTTATTTATAATTAGGTCTACCGTGGAGGGGTCGTCATGTGGCGAGTTATTCCGTGGGGGGTTGTGAGGCTCGAATTTGGTTTCTATACAAATTCTTAAATTATACTTGAATATCAAATTGAAACGCTCACTCGCGCTATTGGTAGTTTCAGTCTACGTTACGGCGCGTGCGCAGCGCGGGACGTGACAGTATCATGTGAATGTTATTCGTTCCTCCATTTTGGTTGGGCTAATTATTCACCTCTTATCTTTATTCCCTATTCTGTGTTACTCACTGGAAAGGGCACAATAACTATATGACGGCATCCATAAATATTTCCGAATATCTCATATGAACTAATTAGTTCAAATTTACTTAGTAATATTTCTTAATGGTTCTAGTTTACTCACCAGTTAATAACAGAAATCGCTTTACTACTTACTAATATAGCGAGTTATTAATAGTATTTATTACTATTATAGCAGTATATCAGGATTATCCATTAAAACATTTAATCTACCCTATGAGCTCAAAGATGTAAATAAATAAAAGAAATATAACCAAGTCAAATAAATAAAATAAACTGTGTGTGATTTATATAAGGTAATATAAAAATAACATTAATCATATACAGGGTTGTTGGTAACTGGTGGTACAAGCGGAAAGGGGGTGATTCTACGCGAAAAAAGAAGTCGAAAATATAGAATTCGAAAATATAGACCATCATCCTGATTCATTTAACTAATTTTCCTACAGCATCAACCATATATTTATGAGTATTATACCCTCGACCTGGTCATTTTATCCTTTATTTAGTTATTTAACAAGTTTCAAATCACATTCTTATGTCCACGTATATGTTAACTAATTTTAACTTTCCATCCTAAGAAAACCATATTATATCCTCCATTACTAAGTATCGACCAATGGTGTTCTCATGAAATTAGCCAATAGTAAATTGTCAAAAATTGGCCACTTTGTAATATCATACGTTTTATGACGTGTTATAACTGGGTCGGCTCTAGCAAAATATATTATTAAACCAATCTATTCAATAATATCTATGATTTATTTTTTCTTCCTATAGTAAGTACTTCAATTTTAGTTTCCACTTCATATTTCTTTACCATAGTGCTACATTCATAGCGTGATAGCTAATGCTATTAACTTGAAATATGAAAACTAACCTATTTTGGTTCACTTCTTCGCTTAACATATTAAATGTTTCCTTTCAAGTTATTAAACAGTACGACTAAGTTAGTTATTACCTTGTATTTTTATTATTCTTACTCAATTTACTATCTTTTGTGAGTGTTCCCTATTTATTATATAATATTTGTTTGTTGGACTTTAGCCTCAGTTCAGCTCTGCTTATTATACTCCATCCAGTGTCTTGGCACCACCTGTTTATTTATTCTTCAAATTTCCTTCAAGGCAAGTTATAAAATCTACTATATTGAACGTTAAATATTCATATAATTATTAATCAGTATAATTCCATTATTCGACAGGTCAATATATACTTTTTAAACCAATCTGGAGCTTATCGCAATAAGTTAGCAGCTAACTATCCACTACGCCTTTTGTGATTATTCCATAAGTTATGTTTTGTGCACATATCACTATGCTGAACTATTTAATCACTCGCATGAATTCATATTCAATTGACCCCAACTATACCCATATCACTGTTATTACAATGATTCAATTGAAACATGTTACGTTTGGTTTTTAATCTGAATTAGTTCATTTAGTTACATTTAGTCATATACCATATACTAATTTTCTATTGTTCAATTACAATATCTATTGAACATTATGCTTAATGGACTTATATTCAATATACAGTGTCACCTTCATAACGCATACCATTATTACTAGTTATTTTTATTTTCGATGCCCATTGTTATATCCATAATCTACTTATTGCTATCTTTATTAATATTTCCTACTAATATACCTTTAGTAGCTAGATATTTACTCTTATTTATCATATGTTAATAGAACGGTTTAACCTTTGGTGTTCTATTAAGGTGTCTGCTGGTGTGTGTACTACTACGTTTTGTATTTCTCTCTTTTAATATAATACATTATATGTTATATATATGGAATAGTTAGTTGCTGCTATTTGCTTTAATTTATGTTTAACATGACTCCAAGCTTTAAGTTGCATGTAGTACCTTACTATTATTAGGTTAAGTAAAAAGTTCTGAGCGTTTTTCGCTAGATGTCTTTAGTGAGCCATATCTCACGATGTGCACATCGCATCGAGTCATAGTATACACCGATTTCAAGGTGATATCACGCATCAAAAAGGTTCTTTGTCAGTTTTGTGTTCGGTGAAGCCAGTTGTGTGTTACAGCGTTCGAAAATGGAGATAAAAAAAGAGAAAATTCGATACATTCTTCAGTACCACTACGACCAAGGTGAAAAGGCGGAGCAGGCGGCCAAAAAAATTTGTGCTGTTTATGGACCCAGTACAGTATCGAATGCAACAGCAAAGCGGTGGTTCCAACGATTCCGTTCTGGTAATATGGACGTCGAAGATGAGGCACGCTCTGGTAGGCCAATCGTCGAAAATGTGGATAAAATCATGGAAATCGTCGAGTCGGACCGGCATGTGAGCACTTATTCCATTGCCCAGGAACTGAAGATTAGCCAGAAAACCGTTTGGAACCATTTGCATAAGGCTGGTCTCAAGAAGAAGCTCGACGTATGGGTGCCACATGAATTGACGCAAAAGAACCTTTTGGACCGAATTGATGCCTGCGATTCTTTGTTGAGACGTAACGAAATCGACCCATTTTTGAAGCGGATGGTGACTGGCGATGAAAAATGGGTCACATACGAGAACAACAGCCGAAAAAGATCGTGGTCCAATCGCGGTGGGCCGGCCCAAACGATCGCCAAGCGTGGATTAACGGCCAAGAAGGTTTTATTGTGTGTTTGGTGGGATTGGAAGGGAATCATCCATTATGAGCTGCTCCCATCGGGGCAAACACTTAATTCGGACCTCTATTGTCAACAACTGACCAGACTGAAGCAGGCGATCGACCAGAAGCGGCCAGAATTGGCCAATAGGAAAGGTGTTGTGTTCCATCAAGACAACGCCAGGCCGCACACATCTTTAACGACGCGTCAGAAGCTCCGAGAGCTTGGCTGGGAGGTTCTATCGCATCCGCCGTACAGTCCAGACCTGGCACCAAGCGATTATCACCTTTTTAAGTTTTTGCAAAATTTTCTTGATGGTACAAAACTGGCCTCAAGAGAGGCTTGTGAAAATGAGCTGGTCAAGTTTTTTACCAATAGGGACGAGGACTTCTTCAACCGCGGAATTATGAAATTGCCTTCAAAATGGACAAAAGTAATCGAACAAAACGGCGCATATTTAATCTAAATCGAATAATCTTGACTATGTTAATTTCATCGTCGAAATAAAGCGAAAAAGCGCTCAGAACTTTTTACTTCACCTAATATTTGCTTTATCTAATGCTCAAAGCCCCTGTAACTTCTTTTTAATATATTGTTATTTGCCAGCTCTATTTATGAACTTCTCCATCGTCATGGCATTTACTGGATTATTACAAATATAGAGAGTAGCCACCTTGAAACCTTCAGCTTGTTAAAGTAAGTTTTAATTCTTGTTTTAATATTACTATCAATGATACCTATTGCTCAACTATAATCTTAAATGTGAATAGACCGCAGCAAATATTTTGATGATTTGTGTATCGCTACTCCCTCTTCTTTTAGTTCTTTATTTATTACTACTAGTTATTTATTTATTTACATATCTCAATTTGATCATTCTATTAGTTTGAGCCCTATCTCTTATTAATTGCTATTAATCCAATATCTATATAACTATATGATATATATATATATATATATATATATATATATATATATATATATATATATCGGGTTCACATTATGATTAGGGTTAGGGGCGTATAACGAATCTTCATTTGGATTAGACATTCTTATTATGCAATAGAGAAGATATTTACTAGAACAAATATGATTATTAGTACAAGTGTGGATATTGCAGAATTGACAGGTAACCGCGGTGATTAGACACTAATGACAATGGTCTTAGGTTTGATAACGTATCTGCGGTCAACGGGATAACAAATGTACTTTCTTCCAAAATCTAAGTCGGACTCGATCTACTTGTCTACGGTACAAGTATTACTAAACTAAGCTCTTTGTTAAAACGTAAAATATTCACCGACCGTAAAGACGCTATGTAACTCGCTAATGAGACCTCACGAAAGAATGACTTTCTGCCACGATGATGCTTCAGAGGAAAGCTAGGATGGGGTGTGTCTAGGGACCCGAGATCATCGGATTCGTTAAGAAAAGCCTTCGTTCGGAAAGTGAGGGAAATTGACGTTGCTGCTAATTGGTCAATTTCCATGTCGCTGGTTAGAGAATGATGCTAGCCGCCCCCGAGGGACAGTTGCTAGTGGGAAGCGCAGTTCGTGAAAAAAGATAGATTTCTCCTATCTTGCCGTAGTTGGGACAAAGACTGTTTGTCTGTTTGAAGGACTTTAGTTAACTAAATCTTAAGATTTGTAACGGGTCCTCAGGCTAGCTGAACATGTACTGTGGAGATGCGTCGGCATCTGGTAATCATCTTGCCCGAAGAATAGGGTCTGCGTGTGGCGAGCCACGGGACAGAAACCGTTGGAATATTTACTGTCAAGTGCCGCTACGACTATTTCTACTTAAGGAGAGCTATGCTATTACCCCATACCTTCGTTAGGCAAAGCGTTCATCCCTTGACCGCGGCTATGTTCGGCGACTGGTTGTCGCCTCGAGCCCAAGCTCAATATCAAAAGGGAATGCTTCGATGTCCTTTCGTCTCCGACATATATATTATTTACATGTATGTACATAAGTATGTTGTAAATTATAAATATTTTATTCTTTAAAATCGTGTTCCTTAAATACATATTTAGTACTTATCTTTTTTTGTGATATAATACTTATTGTTATAAATGCATGAAAATATGAACATTATATGTAGTTTATAACATACATTAGTTTATAAGAAGAATTTGTGCAATGTAAAAAATCGTATATTTTATATGACTGTAATATAATAATCTCTTAAAATGTAAATGTTTTTATTAATAATAGTTCATAAACTGAGCTATACATTTAGTTTACATTTCTAAATTTGTACTTTCCATTTCGTCATCTCTATTTTCCTCAATATTTAAAGTTATATAATGTAGTATCAAAACTACTTTAATTAGTTTATTAATGATAAGTGGATTGAACAGGTGTTAATCGAACAGAGAATAATGTTTGTTAAACATGAACTAATCGCAGCAAACGTATAATGATTAACACAACTGAATAATCAAGCAACGACTCTCATCAACGGAATCCGCACTCTCTGACATCTCAACTCATACTGCTGTTAATTCGTTGATTGTCCCCTAGCAACCCCTTGCCTTTTGTCTTAGTCTCACTAGATACATGCTTAGCAACTACTCGTTTACAATTCACACGAAACCCGCCAGGCCCCTCTATCATGATACCACATTCGGCCATACCTGACAATCAGATCTGCCCTCAGATGTGCTTATCATCACTAATTTCACACACTTCACTAACTTCAACAACGTCCCCCCATTTCATGTAATCAGCCGCCGTGGAGGTCGTTGTCGGCCCTTCATATTCGCTTTCTCGTTGTACCATTCCGCAAGACTTTCACCACACGGTATGTCCCAAGGAACTTCGACTGCAACTTCAGCCCAGGACCACCCTACGTCCTCTCGACCTTCACTAGATCCCCCGTCTTGTATGTTGTCGCCTTCTTGCGCCTCTTGTTAAACGTCCTTCGCCAACAAGAGGTCAGATTGATATCTCTTATTCGCACTATCTCAAATTTGCTCGTAGCCGCCTTATTCTCGCCTTTCATTCGCGTCTTAGAACTAGACATTGTTTGTTCGACTCTATAATTCGCACGATACTCTGTACATTCTATGAAAACTTTATCGCAACCATCCGTGTTGTTTCCACGCGACGTTACCGCGGTTATGTTCATCGCAAGCGGTTCATCCACCGCTGCCTATCGAGGATAGAGGACCGAGGATGCCGAGAGCCCGTAAAAGGCCCGAGGCCATTCTTATCAAAGTAGGAGAGGGTAAGGAATGGCTGCGAGTTTACAAACAGTTAATGGTGACGAAGGACGTCCTAAAAGAAAGCTCTGGTATACGAAGAACAAGAGCTGGTGATATTCTGATAGAGATGAGGGATGGCAGCGAGGTGGAAGTTGCTGCTAATAAGCTAAACGAGCTCATAGGCGATAAGGTGCGAGCGACGCCTTTACAGGATAAGGTGTCGATCGAGATCAAGGAGGTGGATCCCCTGGTGAGTAGGGAGGAACTTGCTGAGGCTCTGATAAAAGAGCTCAAAATTAAAGATGGTGGAGAGGTGGAAGTGAAGATGATGAGAAGGGCGCCGTGGGCACGTAATCGGCGACTATCGTCCTGCCAAAAGCGTATATCGACAATAATGGCAATAACATCAAGATCAGGACCTGCCTAACCATAGCCACGGTTAGGGTGTTGCCCAATGTGACCAAGTGTTTCAGGTGTCACATGTTCGGACATACTGCGAAGAAGTGCTTAAGTTATAAGCCCTGGAAAGGAGGTGTGCAGGAAGTGTGGAGAAAGAGATCACACTATAGCAGTGTGCCCAAATTTACCGTGCTGTGCTATTTGCAGCAAAGAATCAGGTATTAGAATTGACCATGTGACGGGGTCCTTAGCATAGTCCAGTTACAGGAGGATTTTAAGGCAAGGAAGACAAGGGAGAAGATGAAAATCCTGCAGATAAATTTGAATAGATGTAGGATGGCGCAGAAATTAATGTGCCAAAGCGCGATTGAGTTAAGGCCGGATGTGGTGATAATATCCGAACCTAGCAGCCAGCTACCTTACTGATACAGTGATACTAAGGGTGATGCATCGATCTGGGCAACGCAATTCAACGGTAGAGCACCGGATGAAACTCTACAATATAGGAAAGATGGATTAGTGGGTATAGGTGTAGGTGATATCCTCCGTTTTAGCGGTTATTGCTCTCCTAACATTAACAAGCAAGGGTACATGATTTTTATTAATATGCTTGCATCGGAAATTAAGGACGGTGTAAGTAGAAATAAGAACGTGTTAGTGGCTGGCGACTTTAACGCTAAGTCGACTTGCTGGGGAGGAGTAATTACCGATGAGCGAGGAAGAATATTGACGGAAACCCTGTGCGACTACGGAGTGTTCCCACTACGATTATACAATAAATATACTTTTTATAGAAATGTAAGAACGAGTTTCCCTGATATAATCAGCGTAACTAACAAAGTGAACAAACTCCACGTTAGGAGTAAGGTTTTAAATGCATTCTCAGCATCGGACCACTTGTATATATTACACTCTTTTAAAACAAGGACCGTAAGAGATCGAACGAAATTTTTTAAATACATGACGAAGGGTTTAGCACTTGATATATTTTTATCGAAATTTAACGGGATCACTAACGCAGAGAATTTTAGTACGATTGACGATGCGGACAAGGCGGAGCTTTTACAGAAGTGTATGGTGGGAACATGCGAAAATACGCTAAAGAAGGTGAGCTGTACGGTGAATAGGAGGTACAGCAATTATTGGTGGAACGTTACGATCGCAGAATTGAGAGCACAGGCTCATAAAGTTTTAAGAAGAGTAACCAGAGCGAGGAAGAAAGAGGCCAGCGGGATTGCCGTTCTTATCAGAGCCTATAAGGAGATAAGGAGCCAGTTGAAGAAAGAAATAGCTGGTAGCAAAAAGAGAGCTTGGGCCGGATTCTGCGAGATCTTAGATAGGGACTCATGGGGAAAACCGTATCGCACAATCATGAGTAGAGGCAACAAGAAAGGGCTTCCCAATGACATGCCGATTGACAAGGTCAAAGAGATCCTAAATTGTTTATTTATTTTTGGACACAGGCCGGTGCAAAGGGAGGCCGAAGAATGTGACAGGGATGATATCACCTACAATACGAAACTCGACGAGGAATATGTGGAGTATATCATAGGAAAAATCAATGCAAAGGAGTCTGTGGGAATATATGGGGTCCCAGGAGAAATAGTTAAGTTGTTGGTAAACAACAGAAGAGAACTGATCACTAAGGTGATTGACAATATCACGGACTCTGGAAGGATCCCGAGATGCTGGAAAACAGCAAGAGTGATATTGCTCAGGAAACCGGGTAAGGACCCTAAGCATACTCCCAGCCCTGAGTAAGGTATGGGAGAACTGCTTAAAGGAGATTATGGAAAGATGTATGAGAGTGAACCCGTTCCATAGGAGACAATACGGGTTCAGGAAAAGAAGGAGCACGGTGGATGCGATTACTCAGGTGATCAAATTCGCAGACACCCGTAAGAAAAAAAGGGTGGTCTGTTTGATGATTGCAGTGGACATTAAGAATGCATTTAAAACCTTTAGTTGGGATAGCACTATTGGAGAATTGACCAGGAGGAAGCTGCCTTCAATTTGGTACGGTGGAATACGAGGTTGCGGCAGGTGTACCACAAGGATCTGTTCTAGGGCCATTCCTGTGGAATATCATCTATGACCAACTATTGGAAAGGCTGGACAATAGAGTACACTTTAAGGCAATCGCGTTTGCAGATGACCTGGCAATCATATGTGTCGCGAAGAAGAACGAAGGTGTGAGTGGGAAAGTAGGTGAGATTATGAAAACCGTGTGTTACTGGTGCGCGAGTGTGGGCTTGACGCTGGCCAAGGACAAGACTGAAGTAATTCTAATTACTGGTATGCGGGTGCCCAGAGTTATTGGCCTAAATGTAGGCGGCTTGGCTACTAATACGGTGGAGGCGGTTAAGTATCTTGGTGTCACGATTGACTCGCACAGGAAATTTGACAAACACATTGTCACTGTGTGCAATAAAGCAGATATCAGGATAGGAGCACTCAGAGGAATTCTGCCGAATATCAATGGTCCGCTTGGCTTGGCACGCAGGCTTTATTACAATGTTTGGGAATCCATCGTGACATATGGTGCGGCTGTGTGGGCTGATGCAATGAACTATGAGAAGAATAGGAAGATTATAAAAAGGGCCCAACGTACTGCCCTGTGCACTACATCTACAGCCTACCGCACTGTATCTCATGCGACGCTTTGTGTATTAACCGACAACTTATCGATCTACATTAAAGCTTCCTAGCTGATATTGAAAGGATCATACGAGAGAATGAAGATTTATAAGAGCTTAGCTGTTGAAGGTGAAATGATCGATAGGTATATCATGTTAAAAGAAGAACTGGATGACATAAGGAAGAAAGCCCTAATGGAGTGGCAAGTGGAATGGAGCAATTATAACAAGGACAACTTTACTAGGAAGTTGATAGGTAATGCGTCCATATTGCCAAGAAAAGGAGAGACATCGATCACTTCACGATGTAAATGTTAATGGGTATCATGGTATCTTCAACAGCTACAGAAGAGGTAAGGAGGTCGAAACTAGATGCTGGGATTGTGGTGACCCGAACGACGACGCAGAACACGTCCTGTTCGTGTGTCCTAAATGGATGAACATAAGGATCGAACTCGAGAATTTCCTGGGTCTCAGGATAAGTGTGGACAACTTGGTGAACACCGTGGTTACCAAGGACGAATACTGGACAAAGCTCAAAGCGTTCTGCAAATCGATAATAAATTACAGAAGAGAAATGGAAATGGCTATGGGGTCAGCGAACAGGAGGAGCGGTACCAGCACGCAACTTTAAATATTCGGAGACGCGGTTAAGGACAACTCTGATGAATGCTGATCGTCTATGCCGGGGTTGTCCGTGTCTAATCAAATAGCGGAACGAGGAGGGGTTTTTAGTGGGTATGGCGATGTCACCTGCCGAGTCCTACATAACCCAGAGACGCGGGTCTCTCTGGGTATGCGTAGTAGCATTTTCCCCTCCTCACGCAAAAAAACCGGTTCATCTAACAAAGTTTTGTTCATGATGACGGTGTCCTCAAGACAAGGACTCATGGCAACTACAACTGCCGTACATTCTCTATTATTTTCCTCGATAGGAATATGAAGAGATCCGTTCCTTTTTTCAACTACGATCGGATTTGCAAAGTCAGATTGAAACTGATCTATTACTTTGTCTTGCTGCATTTCTATATCTACTTTAAACACCTCCGGGTGTCTATTACAATCTTTTTTCTCCACTTTACGAATAGAAGCATTTCCGTTCTTTATGTTTAATTCGACAGTATTCAAGAAGTATGTGCTAATTATCAACGAGTGTTGCATCAAGGTATCTGAAACTACACGTATCGTTACAACGTACGACTCATCATCTATCAGAATATTCGTCGAAAATTCTTCGAGTGTACAATTTCTTCCGGACCAGATTCCGCGAAATTCAACAATTTTCTGTCTTAATCTGGGCGCCCCAATTTTCACATACTGATCAGCTGTCATTAAAGTTAGTTCGCTACCGGTATCTATTAGCGCCCTCAATTCGACATTTCCGATCTTAACGTCTTTACCACGCTTCGTCTGTAACGATTGCCACGTACTAGAAACAACTTTATGGAACTCGCTCAGGTTGTCGCACTT
Source organism: Bombus hypnorum (assembly GCA_911387925.2). Taxonomy (NCBI): domain Eukaryota; kingdom Metazoa; phylum Arthropoda; class Insecta; order Hymenoptera; family Apidae; genus Bombus; species Bombus hypnorum. The sequence continues at coordinate 983,581 of CAJVQY020000002.1, forward strand.
CGATACGATGTGTCCGTACTCTCTGCACTTAAAGCACTTAGGTCCTCTCGACCTATTCGGGCACTCTGCACACTCATATTCTTTGTCGCCGCAATTGTAACATCTCGTCTTCTTCATATCTCCAGATTGACTGGGCTTCCTGCACCTTTCAGTATTGGTTAGCTTCACAATCGATTTTGCTCTCCGATAATTCTGTTCCTCGTACATGATTTATCTCTTCCTCAATTCTTTAATGGATGTAGTACCGTATAGTGTAGACTTATTGTTTTCTTCATCTACTATTCCTTGTATAATGTACTCCACTTTCGCCTCCTCTTCCATATCAACATGGCTGGCTATTTCAAGCATGCGGTACATATAAGCCAAGCATGCTTTGTCGCTTCTCTTTTTCGTTTCTCTAAGTCTCTGATGTACTTGCCGACTATTAATCTTTTTAGAGAATTCTTTAATCAGCCCTCTGTTTAGCTTATGCCAAGTCCTAGCATGGCACTCGAAACTCACGAACATTCTCCCTGATCCTTTCAGCAATCTCTTCGTATAAATCGCTTTCTGTCCCTCTGACCACATGCACATGTCTGCGATTTACGACACTCCCCAGGCCCTCCATTCATGATACCACAATAATGTACAAATTGCACCAATTCTTTTTAACCTGTTACATTACAACCTATTACAAGTTCTACAGAGCTATAGAAACATTAACTTAGTAGACTTTAATAGTGGCTTGTAGACTTATATTATAAATAATAATAATGTAAATTATACAAATATTGATTCATAATAACAATAAATTTTTAAATTTTACATATTAAAGAAATTGCTATTTTTTCTAAAAGTTTACTTTTAGGAATATAAGCACAATTAAGAGAAATGTACGCGTTTCTATAAGAAAGTTTTAGTGAAGCTTTTATTCCTGTATGGAAACATTATTATAATATGATCTACAAAAACACATGCTTTGATGTAATAACGAATAACAAAATTGACAAAATGATTTAGATATGGAATTTAGTCAGCTTCGTTAATAATAAATAGAACCTTCTACAAAAAATTCATTAAACATATATTTATACAACTTTATTACCGATTTTAAAACATATTATGTAGTTTCTAGTAATCAAATTGTAAATATAGTAAACAAATAATTGTGTTAAGTTATGGTAAAGATCCATAATCTATATAATATGACATATTACGTACATACATACGATATGTGTGTAGTGTCTAAATAGTCTAGAGGAAGGATGAGAAGGGATATTCTATTTGAAGTGAAGTTTATTTTTATTTTAACAAGCAATACCCAATGCAAAAACTGATTACAATATCTTGGTACGTTTTATTCTAACACTCGGCTCACAACTTCTGTCTTCCCAGGTCGAAAAATAGATTTGACATGTATGATGATTGAGTGGGTGAGTAACAAGACGTTTGAGCGTCATTGGGTGATAATATCCTCACTGAACAAAGATAAATAAATGGAGGATATAATAGGAAGTGTGTTAGAAACGATAAATACGGTTAGTAATCGTTAATTTGAATTTATGCGGTATTAGCGACCTCGGATAAAGTCAAATAAACATCTAGACAAGACCCAATCGGCTATAATGGCAGATCCACGCGTCACGGTGATTAGTCGCGTATATACATACGCGATAGCGGTTAACTGCAAATAAATAAACAATAATGTGAGCATGTACAGTCGACTCGATGTAAGTTCCTATTTTTAAGGAATAAAGTCGGGCCGGCCAGGGTTCCTATACTTATACTATTTATTTGACCATTTGTTTATTGTGACACGAGCCGAACTCAGTTCCTTGGAATAAATAAATAAGTAATGGGGTGCCGTGTAATGAGGGGGATGTAGCAGTTATGTGGTGACTAGTAGGTTGGTGTATGTAGCGGTTGGATGTATGCACCGCAATAATATTTTAATATTTTAGTATTTTTTTATTCTTAGTTTATTTTATGTATTTATTCATAACTTTGTATTGATTAACTAGTAATTGTTTTATTCGTTTTATTTATTTAAAATTTATTATTTAAATTATTTACTTATCTCTTTATTTATTTATTTATTTTATTTATTTTATTATTTATTATTTATTATTATTATTTATTGATTGATTTATGGTATTTATTATTTATTGTTCATTATTTATTATATATGGTTGTTATTTATATATATTGTGGCGCGCATCATCGGGTCTTTAGCAGTATGCAGGCGTTTGACAAGGGATACTTTGATAGCACAATTACTATAAATATTATCATTGTTTGGCTTATTTGTTGACGAGTTGATGGACAATGATTGGATACTTTTGGACGGTATATAGACAGGATTTTGACGACTTGGCGATGTTTATGGACTTGATTATTATATGAAATATGGATAGGCGGTCTAAGGTAAATAAAAGTACGGCGCAGGGGGTTTCGGAGCCCCCAGGCCCCGCCGGGAACACGAGTGGCTTACCAGACTCGACCCGACGGTCATTATGTTACTGGAAGAACGGCGGGGGGGAGGTGGAACCCCAGGCACCCCCTTGCGCGGTAAGAGCTACTGGGAAAAAGGAAAAGGAAGAGGAGAAGGGCAAGCTAAAGAAGACGACAGCGGGAGGAGGGAAGCCGAGGATGGTGTCTGACGTGAAACCGAATGAGAAGGTGATAATCTCGGTTATTCCGAGGAAAGATGGGGGGGGGAGGAAAGTGAGGATTTCTGCCCCTTTAAACCGACTAGGAGGCTTCAGAGGAGCCCTATGATTATTGAAAGGACGGAGGTTGGAGAGGCTGAGGAATCGGAGGGTTCCTTTGGGACTAGAGGGAGCGACCACAGTACGCCGGTAGCAGGGAAAGAGTTGGCCTACGCTAAAATGCTGGCCAGGAGGGTGGTCGAGAGGAACGTTAGCGCGAAATCCGCGAGATCGGCTATGGCTAGCGAAACCGAGGATAGTGCGAGAGACGATACGCAGATTAGCGATGTCGGCGACGAGGACCTTCTGATCTCCAGGGCTGAGTTGATGGGGCTCACACAAGCCATGGCAGGGGTGGTTAAAATGTTCAACTTGGTGTTGAAGAGATTAAAGTTGGGACAAAGAAAAGGATGAAGGGATAAGGGAGATAGGCAGCATGATGAAAGGTATCCTGTCTACCTTGGAGCAGTGTGGGGAACACAAGGAAAGAAGAAGAAGGAGAAGGAGAGAGCCTGCCGAGGTTGAAAAAAGGGCAGACAGGTTAGAGATGGAGAGGGAAGTGACGATAGCCAAGGGCGGATATTCAAAAAGAAAAGTAATATCGCCGGCTGAGAGTATGAGAGTCGAGGAGTATAAGAGGCCCCGAAGAGCAGAGGGCACATACGCTGAGGCGTGTGGGAGGGAGAATAGAGTGATAAGGGGTGATTACAGCGAGGACTCCGAAGGATGGATGAGGGTAGAAAAAAGGAGGAGGGAGAGGAGAGCTCCCTTAGAGTAAGCTACCCCGATGGTGCGCCCGGGAAGCAACCGGCGGGAGGGCACAGAAGAGAGGGGCGTACCAAGAAACAGGAGGAGGAAGGAAGCCATACTAATTAAGGTGGAGGAAGGTTGTGAATGCTGCAGGTGTATAAGAGGATAATGGCGGTGAGAAGTTCATTGGAGGGACCCACGGGGGTCCGTAGGACGAGAGCGGGCCATATCCTGATCGAATTCGACAGGACGGTGGGGGTCAGTGAGGCGGCGGCTAAATTGATAGCCGCCTTGAGTGATAGTATGGAGGTGGCCGCTCTGGTGAACAGGGCGACCCTACAAATAAGGAACATCGATCCCCTCACCAGCAGGGAAGAGGTGGTGGAAGAAATTAGGTCGCAGTGGGGAATCGAGGAGAGTGTGGAGGTGGAAATTAAATCTATAAAGGCGGCACCATGGGGCACGCAAGAGGCAGTGGTGGTCCTCCCGGTGAGTGGAATGCCTAGTAACGAAAGAGAAAGGAGACTGAGAACTGGTCTAACAATAGCCTCCGTTAGGCAGTTAGGAAATGTTCTGCGTTGTTACAGGTGCTACATGTTGGGGCATGTAGCGGCAAGGCGTACTGTTGCATGTCCTGGCAGGGAGTTGTGTAGGAGGTGCGGTAGCGCTGAGCATAGTATGAAAGAGTGTGACAGAGAACCGAGATGCGCCATGTGTCTGAAACATGGTGGTATAAATTCAAGACATGTAACGGGTTCGTTCGCGTGCCCTATGGTGCGCTTAGGTGGTAGGAACAGACGGGGGCCCAATTAGAGTCTTACAAATAAACCTGAACAGATGCAGGCTTGCGCAAGACCTGATGATGCAGTGCGTATATGAAAGCAGAGTGGACATAGTGGTCATCTCCGAGCCCTATAGGCAGTTGCCTTATTGGTTTAATGACGAGGGTGGGGATGCATCGGTATGGGTCACCCTGTTTAATGGAAAACATGCGGCGAGCGAGACCCCGATAAGAAATGTAGGGATTGTAGGTGTCAGGGTTGGTGATGTGTTTTGCGTCAGTGGGTATTGTTCCCCTAATAAGGTTAAGGACCAATTCAACGATTATTTGAAGGAACTGGAAGGGATCATAAAGGAGAGGAGGAATAGAGCACCGGCGATTATGGTTGCCGATGACTTTAATGCGAAATCCTCGGTGTGTGTGTGGGGGGGGGGGGGGTCTAAGACGGAACGTAGGGGAATATACCTACTCGATGTTATAACGAGAAATGAGCTTATACCTATTAGGACGACGGGAAGCTACTCCTTCCTGAGAAATGGAGGAACTAGCTTCCCGGATATACTTAATGTTAATAGACGAATGAGGCTGAGTTGGAGGGGGAGTAGGGTCCTATATTGATACTTAGCCTCTGACCATTTTTATATTGAACATAAGTTTAGGGATAATAATAAGCGGGTGGAGGGTGACGCCTTTAAATACATGACGAAAGAGATGGATGTAGAAGTTTTTTACACAAATTTGACGGAGTTTATGATGAAAATGGTTTCAAATTTGACGAGACGGGATGCGGCGAACGACTGCAGAGGAGTTTGGAGCATAAGTGTGCCGTGGACCTGAAGAGGAGATACCCGGTGGGTGCGAAGAGAAGCGCCAACTATTGATGGAACGATTTAGGTACGCTGTCGAAGGTAGAAATTTCGCGATTTATACCGACCATAAACCATTAGTATACGCGTTTGAACAGAATCCGGACAAATGTTCGCCGAGACAATTCCGACAGCTCGATTATGTTGGGCAATTTACTACCGACATACGCCATATCAAAGGTATCAACAATACCGTAGCGGATACCTTATCACGTATAGAAGCGATCGGGAAATCCGTGGATCATCAGACTTTAGCAGCAGCGCAATCGGATGATCCAGAGTTGAAGAAAATTTTGCAGTCAGGTTCTAGCGCGCTGAAATTAAAGAAATTACGATTCCCTGACCACGACGTCGGAATATTTTGCGATTTAACGTACGAAACCCCGCGACCCTTTGTACCGGAGCAGTTACGTCGCGCTGTATTCCAGTCGTTGCATGGACTTTCCCATCCTGGAATACGTGCTACGCAGAAATTGGTGACATCGCGTTTCGTTTGGCCGTCCATCAACAAAGATTGTCGAAATTGGACGCGGCAATGTATATCTTGTCAACGCTGTAAAGTCACCAGGCACGTATCCTCACCCGTCGGAACTTTCAAAACAATAGCGGGCCGGTTTGAACACATACACGTAGACATTATCGCTATGCCATATTCACAAGGGTATCGATATTGTCTAACGTGTATCGACCGTTTCACGCGTTGGCCCGAAGCAATACCCATGGCCGATATGGAGGCTGCAACCGTTGCCGAGGCCCTCCTTAATACTTGGATAGCACGTTTCGGCGTACCTCTAAAGATCACAACCGACCGAGGACGCCAATTTGAATCGCGGTTGTTCGAAGAAATGTGCCAGTTGCTCGGCACCAAACACATACGCACAACGGCTTACCATCCTGCGTCCAATGGGATGGTAGAGCGACTACACAGGCAGTTGAAAGCTGCGATAAAATGCCACGGCACGAGCAACTGGGTACAGATTTTACCAATCGTACTGTTAGGTATCCGAACCGCGATAAAGGAGGACTTAAACGCAACGGCTGCCGAAATGACCTACGGCACTGATATTCGACTGCCGGCAGAATTTTTTGTACAAACAAAAGTGCGGGCCAACACGGAGTATGCGAACCGGCTTAGAAAGCGGATGGGGAAGTACAGGCCACAGGAGGTTAAGAGTCATGGCGAAAGAAAAGCTTTCGTTTTTAAAGAACTAAATACGACGCCGTACGTTTTCTTACGCCATGACGCCATAGGAGGCCCTTTACAGCCTCCGTTTGACGGACCATACAAGGTGGTAAAAAGGGGCGACAAAAATTTTGTAATTAAAATAAACGATCGTGACGCAACGGTTTCTATAGACCGTTTAAAACCGGCGTTCGTGGTCCCTGACGATATCGAAGAAAAGACTGCCGAATCTCGGAACATACTTATTCCGGTGAGGCAAACGGATGCGCATGTTGAAGACAGCGCAAACAGCAATAGTACACCGGAAGAAAATACTCGGGATGGGTATGTTACGAGGTACGGACGCAGAGTTCGTTTTCCCGATCGGTTCCAGGCAGGTCTCAATTAGGCGTTTTAGACTGTCGAATGTTGCGACAAAATAATATTTACATAATGACGACATTAGGAACTTGATGGATATTTTAAAATTTGACATAAACGTTATCACTGGAAGGGGGGTAATGTAGCGGACGCGAACAGGACAGTTCGAATCCTGTTGTTGTTTTGCTTCGGAGCAGTAAGACCGTTAGGTCGTAAACATGATGATGAGCAACGAACTCCGAGTAAAAACAATGTCACCGCTACTTTAACCTGTCAAACGGTTAAGTTCAAATTTTCCGGTTATCCCCCGACCAGTATAAATAATCAGACGCGATTCGAATCGAGTTTAGTTTTTGGAGCAACATAATAGATAATTCGAGCATCCATCGAGTTCCTAGAGAATACATTATTTATTGCGACATATCTAACTACATTGGTACCAAATAACTTTGTTTGGAAATAAATTTTATATACATAATATTTGGATAACTTCGGAATAACCTCTCCTCTACAGAACGATGAGCTCGTTAAGTTAAGGAGCGAAACTCTAAGAGCTAGAAGAAGGGCTCAGCGTGCGGTGGCGGCCCGCAAGGATAATGCCGAGGTCCTGGTGGCCGTATTCAAGGATGCTAGGAGGCGTCTGAAAAGGGCGATCGGGCGTAGCAAGGAGGAGTGGAAGGGGTTCTGCGCCACCTTGGATCAGGATCCATGGGGCAGGCCGTATCGTGTAGTGAGGCAGAAAATGATGCGGTCGGCGCCAATGGAACTCCTTGGAAGAGATAGAGTGGAGGGAATCCTGGACGACCTCTTTGTCACCAGGCAGGAACTGCGACCGTCTACACAGGAAGAGACGTCGATCCTACCTGACGAAGAAGGAGGATTTGGCACCGAGGAAGCAGACATGAGGATAGCCGTTGGGAAATGCGATCCCAGGAAGGCGGTTGGAGTGGATGGGATTCCTGGCACTGTAGTGAGTCAGGGAGCTAGAAGTCCAACTTGGCATCAAAGACAGCAGAGAGGTGGACGTGAAAAACTTAAGAATGGCACCGTGGGGCACCCAGTCGGCAATAGTAACGCTGCCGAAGGTTTACCTAAACAAGGATGGGACAAGCCGTAAGATCAGAACCGGCTTGACGATAGCCACGATAAAGGCGTTACCAAACGTAGTGAAATGCTACATATGCCATACGTTTGGTCATATCGCGAACAAATGCACGGCGATAAGTCCCGGGAAGGAACTATGTAGGAAGTGCGGGAGCAAGGAACACACGATAGCTGCCTGCACTAACGCTCCGTGCTGCGCCATATGCAGCAAGGTCAAGGGAATCAGATTTGATTACGTGACCGGATAGCTGGCTTGCCCAGAATATAGAAGGCTGTTGAGAAGAAAATGAAGATTTTACAGATAATTCTCAACAGATGCAAGCTGGCGCAGGACCTGATGCACCAATGCGCGATCGAATATAGACCGGATATCGTGGTAATATCCGAGCCAAACAGACAGCTCCCGTATTGGATTAACGATACTAAAGGAGACGCATCCATATGGGACACCCTTTTTAACGGTGAACTTCTGGACGACACTACGGCGGTCAAGAACAACGGAATCGTAGGCATATGCGTTGGAGACGTCTTCTGCATCAGCGGATATTGCTCGCCTAACTTGAGCAAACAGGACTATGTGTCATACATAGACACATTGTCATCGGTAATGAAGGATGGTGCCAGGAGACACGACAAGGTTGTCACGATAATGAAAGAATAAAAGCGGTCATAGTATTGGCTACTAGGTGGTGCTGCGAGGCTGGATTGCATCTGGCCAGGGAGAAGACTGAGGTTATCCTCTTAACAAGGAAGAGGATTCCGAAGATTTTTAATGTTGACGTGGCGGATGGAGAGGGGAGATTTCCACTAACCGTGCTGTGAAGTACCTAGGGGTAGTGTTGGATAGTGCTAGGGGATTCTCCCCCTACCTCAAAGTAGTTTGTGATAAAGCGGAACGGTTCTTGGGCGCCACACGCAGCCTACTCCCAAACGTCGGTGGGGCTAACGATTTAGTCAGGAGACTGTATTATGGTGTCTGGGAGTCTGTGGTACTATATGGCGCAGCGATATGGGCCTCCTCTCTGGGAAGAGAGACAAATAGGACGATCACGAGAAGGGCGCAAAGGGCGGCGTTGATCCGTAGGTCTACCGCCTACCGTACTGTGTCACATGGGGCGCTGTGTGTGCTTACCGGTAGCGTGCCGATTTACATCAAGGCATGGTTGCGGTGGAAGCAGTATAGAGTGAAGAGCATGAGGCGGGTATGGGTTCGCAGGGCGTAGGACCACACCCTGGGAAACCCCGATGTATCTGATATTTTCCTATAGTCGGGTGGCGGCTGGTCGGTGCCTTTGGTACCCGTCAGCCCGCTGATACGATGCGGAGAATTTCGGAGAAGTTGGCGGGCCCATATCTACCAAGACCACTCACTTCACCTTCTCGCGGGGCTCCCTGTCACCCTGCACCGGCCCAGACCGGGGCAGGGTGCGAAAGAGTGGGTGGCACCAGGACGGAATCATTCGTTGACGACAAGGCGACAACAACAAAGAAACCATGGATATGGATAAACAAAAGAGGAACGTTTACGGTGCAGGGGAGGGATACCTCAGTACCGGCGCTGTCGTGGGTAGTCAAGTGGGCCCCACTGCGTCGTCATCTCACGACCACGGCCGTTCGAAGGTGGACCGCCAGGCCCCCGGACGTGTGAATGCGTCTGGTGAAGTGGCACAGATGCCAATTAAAAAGAAGAGAGATAAGGATAAAGGAGGTAGAGATAGTGCGGCAGAGATGGAAGTGGACGCCCCGCAGGATCTAAGAGAAAGGAGCCCTAGAAGGGCAGCGAATGTCGAGCAGAAGGACTCCTTCCGAGCCCCCTCGGGTGAGGAGATAAGGAGATCCAGACCTAGTAAGAAGAAGTCACACAGGACTCAAACTGACGAGGAGGAGTCGGATGCCTCAGCCATGTCAGTGGCTTCCTCCATGTCCAGCAGGGGGAAGAAGAGAAAGCTGACCCCAGAAGCGACTATACCAATAGTCCCGGATAAGCTCTTGCAAGAAATCGGCACTAGCTCCCTCGCCGATATACGTGCGGGGCATGCCAGACAAGTGGCGGTCGTCATGAAGGTGGCGATCAATTCCATCCACTTGAAAGGCACTTATATCCGGGACCTGAAAAACGCGGCGGCGTTCTTCTCGGCGGCATGGAAGGATAAAACTAGAAAGAGGTCCCGAGAAGGACGCATGCAAGAGGAGCCCGACCGTGAGAAAGAACAAGTGGAGGCGAGGATATCCAAACTGGAACGTGAAAATGAGGCGCTGCGAAAAGAACTAGCAGCCGAGCGAGCAGCGTGGAGGGGAGCCCCGGTAGTCGACCTCACTTGGGCCACACCGCAGCTATACCCGAAGATCAGGAGGTGGCGTGTGACCGAAGGAGTGGAGACACTGTCTGACCACCTCTACGTCCACATGGAGCTGGAGCTTCAGGGAACAAATAAGGCCCAGACAGGGTGGACCAGGTCGATACAACCCAGATGGAGCCTGAAGAAGGTGGACAAGGATATGCTCAGAGCGGCAGCCACCGGATTGGTCTGGAGTTGGGATGCTCGTGACCCTTCCGAAGTATGGTCGGTGGGTGAGGAGGCATCCGATCTCCAAAATTAGATGAAGAAGATATGCGATGCAGCGATGCCACGCGTCTCCAGAGGCAGCGACACGAGGAGATCGGTTAACTGGTGGAACCCGGAGATAGCGGAGATGAGGGAGCACTGTAGCCGAGCGAGAAGAAGCTACGCCAGGACACAACGTCGCAGGTGGACAAGGGACGAGGACGAGATCTCCTGCCTGTACGCAATATACAGGAAGAAAAAGAAGGCTTTGCAGAGGGAGATCAAGTCAGCAAAGGAAAGGTCCTGGAAGGAGCTGATACAAACAGTCGAATCAGATCCATGGGAGCGGCCGTATAAAATAGTAACGGGGAAGATCAAACCAGCGGCACCCCCACAGACTGAGAACATGGACCCGGGGATGCTGGATAAGGTAGTAAGTACCTTATTCCCCAGACAGGAGGCCATCTTGCAAGAAGGAAGAAGTTTCCCCTCCCTCTTACACTCCGATGATGAAGAACTAAATGAAGTAGAAAATGTACCGGAGTGGAGGGAGGAGGACGAAATCTCCGAGGATGAACTACGAGATGCTGTCAGGAAGATGGCCTCCCGAAACGTAGCCCCGGTTCCGGATGACATTGCAGGACGAATATGGGCCCTAACATACCACCTAGTGCCCCCTCGCCTGCGACATTTGCACAATCGCTGCCTGACGGAGGGGAAATACCCCAGGAATTGGAGGATGGCGAGGCTGGTGCTCTTCAGAAAAGAAGGAAGACCCCCGGACTCTCCCTCAGGATATAGACCAATATGCCTTCTGGACGAGGTAGGCAAACTATTCGAGCGAGTAATTGCCGTCCGTCTAGAAGGACATATGAGACAGAGGGAACCTGGGTAGCACGAGAGGCAATACGGATTCCGCCGGAACCGGTCTACTGTGGATGCAATCAACCACGCAAGGAAGACAACCATTACCAGGTACCGAAATATCTGGTAAAGGTGATCGAATCCTACCTGGACGATCGATGGGTAGGATATCGCAGTCAAAGAGGCATGGAGAGGAAGCCGGTCGAGAGAGGAGTCCCACAAGGACCTGTGTTGGGACCAATCCTCTGGATTACGGCATACGACCGGGTGCTGCGATGCCCTAGGCCGCTAGGCACCGAGGTAATCTGCTATGCAGACGATACGCTGGTCATCGCAGGGGATCGTTGGTGGCACGAGACGGCCAACCTGACTGAGGATGCGGTGGCATGTGTGGCAAGGGAAATAAAGAAATTAGAACTACACGTGTCACAATCCAAGTCGGAGGTGCTGGGCTTTTACAACAGCGGACGAAGTGGACCCCCTCTCCCAGTATTGGGCATAAGCATAGACGGAGGAAGAGTGATGGTGGGTCAAACCATGAAATATCTGGGTCTCACCATCGCCAGCCACTGGACCTTCGAACAGCACTTCGAACAACTAGTGGCGAAGGTCATGGCATCGGCCAACGCTCTCTGCGGACTGCTGCCAAACCTAGGGGGAGCAGGACTAGGAGTGAGGCGTCGCTACGAGGGAGTAGTGCGCTCTCGGGTCTTATACGGACCCCCCGTGTGGGCTAAAGAACTGAACGCGAGCAGACGCAGCATGACTCTAATAAGGGGACTGCAAAGGCGGACAGCCATCCGGATCATCAGTCCTTGCTGCATCCCCCCCCCCCTTTGAGTTACAAGCCCTTGCACTTAAAGAGAGGTATGAGTGGAAGAAGATTCTGCTGCAGGGACCTGAGGAGGCACCCCAGCACTTGGACTTGGAAGAAGTCCAGGCAAGGGTATGGAGACAGTGGCACATATGGCTGCAGCAGGAAATCCGGGAGAGATCACACCGGGCGGTCTGCGCCTTGCTTCCTAACTGGGAGAGGTGGAAAAGCAAGAGAGGAGCTCCACTAACCTTCAGGATGACTCAAGTACTCACCGCACACGGGGTATTTGGGGAATTCCTGAAGAAAATTGGGAAAGAAAACACGTCCACATGTCATCACTGCGGGGCGGAGGAGGACACGGTGCAGCACACACTATCGACTTGCCCGGCGAGGGAACTGCCGAGGCGGGCCTTGAAAATGGAGATCGGAGGAGACCCATCCCCAGGTAGGCTTGTGGAGCCTATTATCGAGGGTGGCTATGAGAGTGCCGCCGTCCGCGACTTTTGCGAGCAGGTAATGCTGGCAAAGGAGCATTACCTGCTCGCAAAGGAGCGGGCGGAGAGAGTTAGAGCAAGATCTGGCCACCCCTCAAAGATAACAAGAAACAAGAGAAGACCCCGCGGGAGACCGCTGGAGGCGAACGAGGAGGAGTAACACTAAAGGAGTGGTCCCTCTGATGATCTGCAAGAAGTAACATGAAGTGTCCGTAGTGACCAGACGGGGGTGCCGGCCGATGAAATCCGGAAGGGAACTCGGGGCACTCCAGCAAATCAGGAGGCCACCGTGGAGTTTTAGTCGGTAGGAGTCCGAAACTATCCGCCTTGGCGGGTGTCCATGAAGATTTCTCCACGAAAAAAAAAGTATAGAGTGGAGAGGCGGATCAATGAGAGTCCTGAAGAAATGGCACATGTTGGGCAGGAAGAAATGAAGGTGTTGGAGACGGAGACAGAGGACAGGTGGAGATTGGAGTGGGCGTTCCACAACCCCTGCAATTGGACTAGGAGACTGGTAGAAAATCCGATGATCTTCTACAAAATAAGGAGGAGGATCAACTACCATACGATGCAGATCCTTACGGGACACGGTATCTTTAACTGTTACCGACATAGGATCGACAAAGAGTCGCACACCAGCTGTTGGGATTGTGGAGCGGTGATGGACGACGCCGAGCATGTGCTCTTTTGGTGCCCTAGATGGACGGAGGAGAGAACGGAGTTGGAGGTCGAAATCGATGAAGATTTTAAATTGGAGAACCGGGTCGTTGAGAAGATGGCCGCAGATGAGCTGCTGTGGAACAGGTTTCATGACTTTTGTACAAAGGCGATGAAATGCCGGCTTTTTAAAGACAGGGAGATGGAGGACAGCAGAATAAGGTCCAAAATCGAGGAGAGAGGATAAAGGATTGGGTACGTGGTGTAGAGGCCAACCTGAAGTAATGTTGAATGACTGTACCGGGTTCGTGCCTCGAATACCGTAGCAGAGAGAAAATGAGGACGGGTTTATAGTGGGTATGGCGATGTCATCTGCCGAGTCCTACATAACCCGGAGACGCGGGCCTTCGGGTATGCGCAAAAGCATTTTCCCCTCCTCGCAAAAAATTAAAAAGGTCAAAAAATGCTGACCCTCGCACCCTTCTCCCACTTCTTTAATCATTTATCTTTGACTTCACCAAGGCACACACTCTTACTTACACACACACTCTCTGTCTTTCTGTCTTCCCCAGCACTCTTACGATTCTTAGTTCATACCTTAAATTTACAACTCATACTATCCCCGTCTATATTGCGTATAAGAGGCGTTAAAATCTCAATACCTGATCGTTATTTTTACAACCGCGGACGATGACAGAAAATTATTTTACGTGAAAATACAGTTATAGAAATTGATAATTGTTCGACTAATCAAATTACATCGGATGCGATTTAAATTATATAGAAAAATAGATGGTGTTAAACGCAATGATTCAAATTGAACTAAAAAGTCGTTATGTATTTAGAGGACTTGTGTGTAGAGGATGGTTGATCGTGAAATTCATTAGACGAGATTGCCCGTTGTAGAGACCGTCAAGTATATTTTAAAATGATTAAATAAATAAGAACAGATAATGTTCGCAAAGACGCTCGTACTAACGGATTCGCTAAGACAATGTATAATCGCTCGCTGATAACTCGTTAGTAACTGATCAAAACTCGGTAGATAGTCGGTAGAGTCATAGGACGAGGCGGATCGAGAGCGACTCATGTCGTTGTTGTGCCTCGCAACACGGACACCGCCTTGATGCACGAAACATATCGATAGGTAAACTCCGGACATAACAAAATCACAACAATAACCGATCCACCGGCGCAAAACTAAGCATCGAAGCAAGCATGGCTTTTAACACGTTAAGCGATCAGATGAACCAACTGATAGCTTAGATGTTTGCAATGAGTATCAACCGTCATCCGCGTCGGCGGTCGAGATCGAAAAGTTGGAGTAGATCGAGGTTGCGAGAAAGAACGTACGATTCCGGCCTGTGCTATTAATCACCGGACATTCCGAGAACGCGCGCGAAAATGTCGGCCTCCGTGCAATTGGAAATAGGGAAATGCGACCAGCCGTCCGTACACGTGGCATACGACGACGGCTTGGGAATCCGCCGCATCTTCGTCAAGAACAAGCTGACGAACATTTCGTTTTTATTGGACACTGGTGCCGACACATGTGTTTATCCACGCAACAAGGTACGTGCGGAATCCTGCGACCATACGTACCGGAACCGTTACGACGCACTGTACTTTAGTCGCTGTATGGATTTTCCCATCCGGGGATACGAGCTACGAAAAAATTGGTGACGACGTGTTTCGTCTGGCCGTCCATTAATAATGATTGTCGAACGTGGACGCGACAATGTATACCGTGTCAACGGTGCAAAGTCACCAGGCATATATCCTCACATGTCGAAACGTTAAAAACGTTCGCAGACCGGTTCGAACACATACACTTAGACATTATCGTCATGCAATATTCGCGAGGTAATCGATATTGTCTAACGTGTATCGATCGTTTTTCGCGTTGGCCCGAAGCCGTTCCCATTGTTGATATGGAAACGCCAACCGTGGCTTCGGTCCTCCTTTCCACTTGCATAGCTCGTTTCGGCGTCCCCTTGAAAATAATGACCGACCAAGGACGACAATTTGAATCGCGACTGTTTGAAGAGTTATGCCGGTTGCTCGGCGTCGAGCACTTACGCACAACTGCCTATCATCCCGCGCCTACAGACATCTGAAAGCGGCAATCAAGTGTCACGATACGAGCAACTGGGTCGAAATCCTGCCGATAGTACTATTAGGCATTCAAACCGCGATAAAGGAGGACCTGAACGCAACGGCAGCCGAAATGATTTACGGCACCGGCATACGATTGTCGGCGGAATGTTCCTTAGCAACCAAGCAGCGGGCCAACTCGGAATACGCGAATCGGCTAAAAGAACGGATGGAGAAGGTCAGGCCATACCCAGTGACGCGTCATGGCGAAAAGAGAATTTTCAATTTTAAAGAACTAGAATCATCGCCGTATGTTTTCTTGAGCCATGACGCGATAGAAGGCCCTTTGCTACCGCAGTACGACGGGCCGTTTAAAGTTGTAAAAAGGGATGAAATAGAATTATATTATTAAAATAAGTAATCGCGACGTGTCCATAGACCAATTAAAACCCGCGTTTATAGTACCGGACGACTTAGAGGAAAAAACCGCCGAATCTCGTAACGTACTGATTCCGGTAGGACAAGCGAACGCCCGCGACGAAAGCAATGCAAATAAGAACAATCGAATCGCGGAAGAAAACACCAGGAATAAGTACGTTATGCGGTCTAGGCGAAGAGTCCGTTTTCCCGATTGGTTTCAGGCAGGTTTCGGGTAAGGACCGTAAATTGTCGGACACAGAATATATTGTATATGTTTGTAGCGACACGCGAGCAGGTCAATTCAAATCCTGTTGTTGTTTTGTTTCGGAGTATCATGACCGTTAGGTCATAGGTATTGTAAGGAGTAATGAACTCCGAGCAAAACAATGCTGCCGCTACTCTCAACCGTCAAACGTAGTCGAGTTCGAATTTGCCGACTGTCCCCCGACCAGTATAAATAAACAAACCGTGTGACGAGCGAGAGAGTCCATCGATCGCAATCGTAGCCATCGCATGCACCGAAGTATCCGCAAGAATTCTCAGAATACTCGCGTATATAATTACGAAGAATTGTATACTGTGACGAGTGTATTGTGACTTCTCACAATAAATTGATTATACACTATCCAGCATAATTTAATAGTAGACCATTCCTCAACATTGGTGACACCGACGTGATCAAAATGTCGAAAACTAACACGACATTAATAGCCCCGCAAAATATCCGCGTGCCTCCGATGAAGCCGCAGAAAATAACATTCTGGTTCTCATTACTGGAAAGACAACTCCGAGCAGCGGGAATCGAGAGCGATAACGGCAAAGCTCTCATCCTGCTCGGGAACCTCGAGCCAGAATACCTGGAGCGACTGGAGGACGTGGATTTGGATTCCGCGGTCGGCTGTCAGTATGACCGGTTGAAAGAAGAACTGATTCGAAGTTTAGCCGAATCCGACAGCGAGAAGGTTAAACGGCTAGTCGAGAAGGAGGTGATGGGCGATCGTAAGCCGTCACAATTTTACCACGACTTGAGGAAACTGGCCGGTCCCTTGGCGTCGGATCAGTTTATTCTGAATCTCTGGAAGAACCGTCTTCCGGACCGCATTCGGCGAGTTTTGGCGGTCATCGACGACACGAAACCTGACAGAATTATCCAGGCCGCGGATCGGGTAGAGGAAGCATGCTC
The DNA here is from genome assembly GCA_911387925.2 of Bombus hypnorum. NCBI lineage: Eukaryota > Metazoa > Arthropoda > Insecta > Hymenoptera > Apidae > Bombus > Bombus hypnorum. Next base: position 1,000,387 of record CAJVQY020000002.1, read on the forward strand.
TGGAGGTGAGCAAGGGGCGTCAACGGTCGCGGAAATAGGACGGAGAGAAGCAATGGACGATGCCGCACTACAGTGCTGGGGAGAAATGCGCGAAGAGATGCGACAATTGCACGAGAGTATCAGCGCGCTGAGCATCAGCGTCCGCCGACACGCGCGTTCGCGTTCGCGTTCCCCCAGGAGATGTCGACGCCGTTCGAGTTCCCGGAACGGCCTGTGTTATTACCACGACCTGTATCGAGAGCGGGCGCGAAAATGTAGATCTCCGTGTCGGTGGAAGTCGGGAAACGAGTCCAGCTGTCCGTGAACGCGGCGAACGACGACGGCTTGGCGACTCGCCGCATTTACATTCGGGACCAGCGAACGAATGTCGCTTTCTTAGTTGACACCGGTGCGAACGCGTGCGTTTATCCGCGAAGTATGGTGCGAGGCCACGCGAGTAAGAGCGCGTACGAACTATTCGCGGCGAACGGAACTCGTATCGCGACGTACGGGACTATTACGCTGTCCCTCGAACTGAACTTACGTCGTGACTTTAAGTGGCGTTTTGTAATTGCCGATGTGAAAACGCCCATCATCGGCGTCGATTTCTTGAGCCACTACGGCTTACTCGTCGACCCGAGGAACAAGAGGCTCCTGGACAAGACAACGCAGCTGTCCACGAGGGGATTCGTAGCCGACACCGATCAAGGATCCATAAGGACCATCGATGAGAAATCGCAGTATCATCGATTGTTGGCCGAATTCCCGGAGCTAACACGGCCACCCGTCTTCCGGCGAACTGCAGTGAAGCATGGAGTGCAGCACCACATCTGCACGACACCTGGAACCCCTGTCCACGCCAAACCACGCCGCCTGGCCCCCGATCGACTCAAGCAGGCCAAGGCGGAGTTGGAAATTATGATAGATCAAGGCGTGATGCGTCCATCGCGAAGTCCGTGGGCATCACCCTTGCACATCGTACCGAAGAAGGACGGAGCAATACCACCGTGCGGCGACTACCGGGCATTGAACGCCCGCACTATACCGGATAGGTACACACCGCCGCACATCGAAGACTTTGCGCAGAATCTGAATGGTAAGCGTATCTTTTCTAAAATGGATCTCGTTCGCGCTTACCATCAAATTCCAATCGCGCCGGAGGACGTAGAAAAGACCGCGATTACGACACCCTTCGGTCTTTTCGAAGCGACTAATATGATGCTTGGGCTGCGAAATGCCCCCCAAACGTGCCAAAGATTCGTGGATGAAATCACGAGAGGTCTCGATTTCGTCTACGCGTATATCGACGATTTCCTCATCGCGTCCGACACAGAGGAACAACACCGCGAGCACTTGCGGACTTTATTCAAACGCCTCGACGAATACGGGGTCGTAATAAATCTCGCGAAATGCGAATTCGGCGTGCGCGAAATACAATTCCATGGTTATACCGTTACCGCGGAGGGCATAAAACCCATGCCTGAACGCGTTGAAGCGATAACGAAAGTACCGCGACCTACAACTATTAAAGAACTGCGAAGATACCTCGGTATGATTAACTTTTATCGACGTTTCATACCGGGGGCCGCGAAAATTTTGCAACCACTCAACGATTTGTTAAGAGGCACTTCGAAGTGCAACGCGACCGTTGAGTGGTCCGAAGAATCCGAAACGGGCTTCCGCGAGTCGAAACGCGCCTTAGCTAACGCGACAATGTTAGCGCCTCCGATTCCTGGCGCGCCCGTTAGCCTCGCGGTCGATGCTTCCGATTATGCGATAAGAGCGGTACTTCAACAACGCGTCAATGATAGATGGCAACCTCTGGATTTTATGACGTAATCCTTATCCCTCGCGCAACGAAAATACAGCGCGTATGACCGCGAACTACTCGCGATGTACACGGCGGTAAAGCGGTTTAGACACGCCGTCGAAGGGAGAGATTTCGTGATCTACACGGATCATAAGCCCCTAATCTATGCGTTCGAGCAAAATCCGGACAAGTGCTCTCCAAGACAATTCCGACAACTCGATTTCGTGGGACAATTCACGACTGACATCCTACATATTAAGGGTATGGATAACACCGTAGCCGATATCCTATCTCGAATAGAAGCGATCGGGAAATCGGTCGATCATCAAATGTCAGCAGCAGCGCAACCGGAAGATGCAGAGCTAAAACAACTTATCAGGTCAGGCTCTAGCGCGCTCAAATTAAGAAAAATACGATTTGCCGATCAGGATGTCGGAATATTCTGCGATCTTTCGTTAGAAACCCCGCGACCATACGTATCGGAACCGTTGCGTCGCGCCGTATTTCAGTCGTTGCATGGTCTTTCCCATCCCGGAATACGTGCTACGCAGAAACTGGTGACAACACGTTTTGTCTGGCCGTCCATCAACAGAGATTGCCGAAATTGGACGCGAAATTGTATCCCGTGTCAACGTTGCAAAGTCACCAGGCACGTATCCTCGAAAGTCGGAACTTTTAAAACCGTAGCGGGCCGGTTCGAGCATATACACTTAGACATTATCGTCATGCCATATTCGCAAGGGTATCGATATTGTGTAACGTGTATCGATCGTTTCACGCGTTGGCCCGAAGCTATTCCTATCGTTGACATGGAAGCGGCAACCGTTGCGTCGGCCCTCCTTAATACTTGGATAGTGTTACAATCTGTTATGTTCGATTCAATCGTGTTATGCCTTCGGTGTAAATCTAGTCTAAATCCAGATAAAAAAATTTTTTTTTGTTAGTTTGAGTTTAATCGGAAGGGGCAAATTGAAATGGTATGATTGGTTATGAAATATTAATCGAGATGTCCGATTAATATGGTAGTTGCTGCCACCAGAAATAGTGTAAAGACTATTTCAAAGAATTTTCTTCTATTATAATTATTATTTTCTTTAGTTGGGAGTGTTAGTGTGTGATGGGTATTGTTCGTCTATCGTGCCTTTTGAATTCCCAGTCTGGAAGTGCCTCTGTAAGCACCTTCGTGGCTGTAGGAAAACAAATCTTTGTACTTTCGTCTGTCGTGTCCTTTGGTAATTACTAGATTGGATTCCCAGTCTGGAAGTGCCTCTGTAAGCACCTTCTTGGCTGTAGGAAAACGAATCTTGTACCCTTGTCTGTTGTGTCCTTGAATTCCCAGTCTAGAAGTGCCTCTGTAAGCACCTTCTTGGCTGTAGGAAAACAAACCTTGTACACTTGTCTGTCGTGGGGTTTGAACTTGGTGAGGGTTTATTATCTACTAACTCGTGTTTAATGGGTAGCGTTAACTTACGTTTGATGCAACTGGCAAACGAATTCCACTTTTCGGCTAACCTGCTATGCGCAGGAATACTGGCACGGGAGAGGATTAAAGTTATTAGGAATAGAAGTTTGGCAACGTATTTATTTCGTCTAACAGAATTATGTTGATTTAAGTATATTATAATTTATTCGTTTTTTAATTGATTGAAGGTATTACAATATCAGCAATAAGTATCGTCGGATGCAATTGTAGATATATCATATGGCGGTGTACAATAAATATGTATAAATAAATACTCGAGTTTTTAACTGGATAAATTTTACAAACGTTGGGTAGGATAATATTTATTTGTGTCAATAAGATCAATGACAAACGCTATTGTGTGATGTAGGCGATGGCGAACGAGATCGAAAGGAGTGCGCCTCGCAGTGTTCGGAAATTGGTGAACTTGAGGGTGAAAAACTAGGTGGTGAACCTTCGCGATTTAACTCTAATTCTTCTCGATGCCTCCTCTCTTCCCTTTTTATTTCTGCAGCAATTAATCGTTTGTACCAACGTTCGGCTCGCTTTTTGCTGAGGTGACTTTTATCTTTTCTTTTCTTTCTTGATTTCGTCACAGAATTATAATTCGTTCTTGACAACAAGTAAAGTCGTAAATGAGAAAATGATTATTTTATTTGGTAACTGAGTTCACTGTAGACAATCAGTGTGGCTTCGTAGGCCTCGCCCAAGGATGAGCAATCTGCTAACGGTGGGAAGAGGAAAACGAAAACCTTAGATGTTTTCTGTGTTGAAAACACCGTAATCACTGGTTGATACAGCGAACAATTGTAAACAAAATAGATCGAAAGCTGATTGAGTTTATTCCAAACAATTCATTTAAATGTTGAGCAAGAACGTTTATCTCAATTTTGTACTTATATTCTCTGTAAGCAATCCGTGTGGCTTCGTAGGCCTCGCCCAAGGATGAGCAATCTGCTAACGGTGGGAAGAGGAAAACGAAAACCATAGATGTTTCCAATGATTGGAAACACCGTGATCACTGGTTGATACAGAGAATAATTATCGTGAATTCGAATCAAATTTTATGTGTGTTATTTACTTGGTACTTCTATCTGTCAACTATAGCTTGCCGATGGATACTTTCGTTTGAAGACAACCTTGTTCAATTAAAAGTTAAAAAAAAAAGGAAGAGGGTGTACAATTTCGAATCTCCTACCTTGTTTAACTTGTGGAGACAGTCAGGTGTGAGTATGGTTTGGCGATGAATCGGTTTTAACAATTAAATTTTGTTTCGCGATTAGCTACTCGATGTTTTGAACTTAATTAACAATCTTATTAAACGGAATTACAATATGTACTAGATCGTTTCTTTGACGTAGGCGGATCGACTTGTGAATGAACAAAAGAATAAATGAATCACCGAATCTCAAGTTAATACTGAACCTTAGGTGCAATACTCTTACAATACTCTCTAAGTTAAACTCTCTGTTTCCAATTAAAATTGACCTCTGAACTATAACTACTTTCAACACTACTTTCAATTAAATTCTGAACTCGGTAAAAACAACTACTCTCAATTAAAGCTGCATTATAACTCCTCTCTATTGAGTACTAAATCTCTATTTATATTCTTCCTAATTGTCACGTGACTGATTATTTCTCTATAATTGTACCATTACTACGTGACAATTTATGAATATCGTAACTACCTATTTCCGTTGAAGTTCTCGTTTTCTTGATTATCTCACCCTTTTTTTGGGACACATGAAATTTGCTGAAATTTCGTTTTCTTGATCATCTCATCCGTTTTTGGGATACAGGAAGTTTGCTAAATTTTCGCCTTCTTAATTTCTCGCGTTTCGCTTGGTATTAATGATATACGAGGTGCTTGAAAGAATGTAGATGTTGCAGTAGGTCGTATTTTGCTGATGCTGCGTCTGCGATCTTTCCATGGCCTTCGTTACTGATACCAGTGGAATGTGCCGGGCGCGTGGCTGCTTGCCCTTGCTGAGGTTGCATTTTGTGTATCCGGTGATCGTCTTGCTGATGTCGATGAATCGTACAAGGTGTGTGGCGACTTAGTGCTTGCCGAGTCTTAGCACGTGTTGTATGCTCTATTTCTTATGTTCCCCAAAGTTATTGTGAGTTCAAGGACAAGTTTTAATACGTCATTTTATAAGAGGTGGTGCGGGGTGGTAGTTTCTATTTGTTGATTTGCTTGCCGAGTTTTAGGTTAGTTTCCCTTTTTATAAAATGTTTGTTCGTAGCAATAAGTGATTTTTGATATTGCTTGATGTTTGTATGATCTGTAGTGTTAATTTTGTTTGTTGTGTTTTCATATTTTCTTTTATGAATACAGGTTATGTTGAGTCATGGATACTGACATGTCTGGAGTTGTAGAGGTATGTATTAATTAGATTTATGTTGGTTTCATCTTAGTTCATGTTATTGTCCTTTATCTTGAATTCGTGTATTTTATTTCAGTGTAAGAAAAAGAAAAGAAATAGAGGGAGGCGCAGGCCGTTCGTACCTCCTTTGAAACGTTCCAGGAAACCTGGTCGTCGTGGCGGTGTAAAAGGTCGTAGTCGGGTGCTAAAGAGGTTGAGAGGCTCAACTTCCATGGAGGGTAGTAATGGCGTGGTTACAACCCCATCGTCGAGTCTTGATGGTCCTTCGGTTATTGACTTGACTTTCTCCGACAAAGACACCCTTGAGTTACCGCCAAGTTCTCCTGTGGTCGAAGTGGTAGATACAAATGCCTGTGCCAAGGCTCGTTTTCCGGAGGAGATTCCTGATGGAGTGTTGGAAGCCTATCTACGCCACCATTCCTTATGTCATGGGGATATCTGTCCGGACGTACTCTCTTGGTGTCTGGATAGGTTTAGTGAGATTGTTGAGTAGATGATACATTTGCACTGTATATGTGAATGTGTGTGTAAGGGTGAGAGGGTGTCCAGGTCTTAGTTGAGACAAAAGACGTTTGCCAGATGTCTAGAAGTTTCGGGAAGAGTCGGTCGACAACAAGCGTGCGTGTAAGAAGGTTATCGAGGTCTACAGAGTGCAACATATATGTATAGCTATTGTGAATAAAATAAAGTAAGCTATTTGTATTTCCGAATCCTCTCATTACCTTAACAGAGATGTACCCGGATGCTTCGTATATGAATTTTCAGTTTGTTTAGTGTCAGTGTTTTATGTGTATACGTGCCTACATGTGTTCTGAACTGGTGTTGTTTTGTTAAAGTGTTTCTGTATACTGAGTGACTCGTGTGACATTTACATTGTTTTGGTTATGTACGATACATATATGTATATATATATTTTATTTCATAGCGTGATTCTTTTGAGTTTGACTATATGTTAATTATTTTTACTACTATTGTGCTATACTTTGTTTATTTAAATTAATAAGTTTTGTTTTGAATGTACATATATGTTTCGTAGTTTAGGTTATGTTTCGCTTGGTCTATGTATATATAGTAATTAATTTAGTGATGTATTACACACATATATATGTATATCTTTATGATGTAGTTTTCTAATAGGACAGACAATTTAATAAATTTTATGTTTATTATTAGAATATCGATCTCATATATATATAATTTTTGTAACGTAGTATTTTTATTAAGACGTTAACTGTTCTCTATTGCTTGGTTTGCTAACAGATTTATTAGTTATTTTATTTATCCACTTATTTCTTATATTTGTCAATAAAAATATAATATATATTCTTGTCCTTTTCCTCAAATTATTTCCTCTTCGACACGGTGTTATTTATTTATTTTGGATTCATCAGGTGAGTTCGTAGTTCATTTAGTTGTTAATTAGTTGTTTTATAGTTTCTCCTCTCTTGTTGATTAATTTAAATGTGTATTGCATTTATTTCCCTTTTGCTATTATGTGGTATTTAGTTATTTTAATTTCTAGATTTTACATATACATTTACGGATACTTTTGCGTATTCTGTTTTCATTAACTAATTGTGGTATATTTTCTATCGTTGGATAAAATTGTTCTTCTCCCGGATTGATTCGTAGCTTGCTCGAGTATAGGTTATATTATACCCTGTTATATTCGTTACTTGGTTGAAGTATCTATTTCTATTTTATTTTCTATATATATTTCTATATATATATATGTCGGAGATGCAAGAAAGACCGGAGCCTTCCCTTCGCAATTTTGGGAAAAGTCCTCTAATGTTATAGTTTAGATTTTATCATAGCTGTAATTAAGCAGTTTTTATCATCCGATCTGATTATAATTGTACGAGATTTGCGATAGCGAAATTGGGTTCGAGGTGACAACTGGTCGCCGAACGTAGCCACGGTCACGGGATAAACGTTTAGCTTGACGAAAGTGTAGAACGGTTGTGTGGTTTCCCTAGATATGTGGTATGTGGCGGCATACGGCCTCAAGAACGGGTCTAGTCACATATGATTGTATTTTGGAGGTGTCGATATTATGGGACACACGTTGTATTAAGAATCAAACTCCAGACAGAAATTGCTTAGCAACGGCGATTGGAACTTTCTCGATGCTTCCAACGAGTAAATAATAAACTTTTGGCAGAGAATGCTTAGCAACGGTGATTGGAACCTTCTCGATGCTTCCAGCGAGCATGTAACTAACAAAATGCAATCGTACAGCGAGAAAGAATTCCATCAGATTGGGCATTCGTGTGATCGTCTTGGAAAGTGACACATCGAGTAATATACAGAGCGTCTCAGTGAATAATTATCCCGTTGGCCGTGGATTCGTTTGAACCCAAAGAAAACATTGTTATTAGCGTATATTAAATTCATTCTTCGTTAAATTTAGTATTCCTAAAATTTATTGTTCGTTAAACTTATTAATCGTTAGTTTTATTATTCGTTAAATTTATTATTCGTTAATCTAATCATTCGTTAAACTTATTATTTGTTAAGCTCATTGTTCATTTAACACAATATTCATTAAACCTTTGTAAAATCGTGTGCATACGTGTAAATACAATCTCTGTTTTGATAAAACAATGACTAATTCAAACGAAGAAGCGTTAGACGCCCTCAAGTCTAATGTTAATCCGACATCAGAAGTGGGATCGGGCCCATGTATAACCATGGAACAACTCGTGAGAATCGTGGACCGGATAACTAAACCGAGGGAGTGTGAGCTGAGTGTAAAACCCGGAAGAGTTTCGTTACCACGCTTTAACCCCGAAGTCGCAGGCGCCGATCCAGCCGCGTGGTGCTCGGCTGTTAGTCGGCTTATAAAGGACAACCCTCTACGAGACAGTGCGTTGTACTCTGCCTTGAATGAAGCTTTAGAGGGTTCGGCGGCACATTGGCTGACGCAAACGATGATAGACGAAGAGATCACCTGGTCTACTGTTAAGGAACGATTCCTTATGCATTTTGGTGGTCAAGAGACGACGTCCTCATCGTTAATAAAGGTATCCAGGGAAACACCGAGGAAGAACGAACCCGCAGGGGTGTATTGCAATCGTGTCCGTTCCCTCCTGAAGACAAGATGGCAACATTCTACGAAGGACGAAATTCTTAACGCCGTCGCTCTCTACTTATCAAGTTGGCACTACCAACGTTTTAATCGATTGGCTCTCACAAGCGATATCAAAACTGAGGACCAATTTCGGAGCGAAATGAGACCCTTCTGTTACGAGGAGGAACCGACATCTTCGCCAAGAAATGCACTAGCGGAACCTGAAGCCAAACGACGCAAGTTATCGAGCCACCAGGTGAGATGCCATTACTGTGGTACCCACGGACACAAGATATCAGAGTGTCGCAAGAGAATGCGTATTGAACACCAGAAGGATGCACGACGACAGGGAGGAAGCCGACCAGCCACATCGTCCAAGACGGTTTGCTTCAAATGTCGTGCGGAGGGCCATATCGCACCTGATTGTCCGCAACTGCGGGACAGAAAACCCGGCTCCAAGAACGAACGTCGAGTCGACTCCTGCGTAGTGGATGCTCCAGCTGGTAAATTGAGTCATCTGGGTGAGTCGTTTCCATTTTATTTCGATTCCGGAGCCGAATGCTCATTAATTAAAGAATCTATAGCCTCGAAATTTTCTGGCAAACGAACAACTGATGTGGTAGTAATGCGAGGCATAGGGAATACTTGCATTAATAGTACATCTCAGATCTTGTCCACTGTATGTATTAACGGTTTTACATTGGAGATAATTTTTCATGTTCTTGCCGATAACTACTTAAAATACGATATCATGATTGATCGTGAAATTTTGAGCCAAGGTTTTGATGTGAGTATTACGCGAAACAGTGTCGATATTTGCAAGACAAAAATGGTAAACGCCTGCAGCAAAGTCGCGGAGATTGCGGTTAACATTAACGAGGTCGATACTGATGTAGTTGGTAATGACAAAGATCGATTGATTTCTGTTCTCGAAAAATTCAAAGAGTCATTTATTACGGGTTTCCCGCGGTCTCGTGTAAATACGGGCCAATTAGAAATTCGTTTGATTGATCCCAACATCACTGTACAAAGAAGTCCTTATAGACTTAGCGAGGAGGAGCGGAGAATAGTCCGAGAGAGGATAGGCGAGCTGATTCAGGCAAAAATCATAAGGCCTAGCAGTTCACCATTCGCAAGCCCTATGTTACTCGTGAAAAAGAAGGACGGCTCGGATAGATTATGCGTAGATTTTCGAGCGTTAAATAAGAACACGGTAGCGGATCGGTATCCCTTACCTCTTATCGCTGATCAGATCGCGAGATTACAGAGCGCGAGATATTTTATTAGCTTGGACATGGCCAGCGGGTTTCACCAGATCCCCATTCATCCTAATTCGATAGAGTATACCGCGTTCGTAACTCCTGATGGTCAATATGAGTACATAACGATGCCGTTTGGATTGAAGAATGCACCCTCTGTTTTCCAGAGGGCCATTCTCAAGGCCTTAGGCGACCTTGCTTATTCGTATGTCATTGTATATCTGGACGACGTTCTGGTTGTTGCCGACTCCATAGACCAAGCTTTGGAAAGATTACACATTGTATTAAACATCCTCGTAAGCGCCGGATTTTCTTTTAATTTTTCGAAATGCTCCTTCTTGAAGACGTCAGTTCTGTATTTGGGTTATGTGATTCATAACGGAGAAGTTCGTCCAAATCCGGGTAAAATACAAGCTTTGAATTCCCTACCCGCGCCAACGACCGTCACGCAGCTTCGGCAGTTCATTGGCCTGGCCTCCTATTTTCGAAAGTTCGTTCCTAAATTCTCGCAGGTAATGAGACCTTTGTATGCACTCACTTCCGGTAGCAAAAACATAAATTGGACGGATAAACATGAAAGGATCAGGCAAAAAGTAATTTCTATTCTGACCAACGAGCCGGTGCTAATGATATTTGACCCCAAATATCCTATAGAATTACATACCGACGCTAGTTCAGAAGGATATGGGGCTATCTTGATGCATAAGGTCGAAGGTAAAAATAGAGTAGTTGAGTATTACAGCAAACGGACTAGCCCTACGGAATCTAGATACCATTCCTATGAGCTGGAAACGTTGGCCGTTGTAAACGCCGTCAAACATTTCCGTCACTATCTGCACGGACGGGAATTTCTTGTTGTTACTGATTGTAATTCTCTGAGGGCATCTAGTAACAAGGTACATTTAAATGATAGGGTTTACAGGTGGTGGGCCTACTTACAAACTTTTACCTTTGACATTATGTATCGAGAAGGCAAACGAATGGCCCATGTAGACTTTTTCTCACGAAACCCCGTAGATCTAGACCACCGTGCGAACAACAAAATTATAGAGAAAGAAATCAATCTGACAGAGATCTCCGACGATTGGTTGCTGGCGGAACAACGTCGCGACCCACAAATTTCTGAGATCGTCGAAAAGTTACAGAACGAAGAGCTCGCGGACGACATTGCGAATACATATGAAATACGGTCCGGTACACTTCATCGCAAAATACAGAGAAAAGGTAAAACCCTCTGCTTGCCCATTGTCCCAAGAGGCTTTAGGTGGTCCGTCATTAACCATGTGCATCAGTCCATTATGCACTTAGGTTGGGATAAAACGCTTGAGAAACTATACGAGTATTACTGGTTTGAGGGAATGGCGAAATATGTTCGCAAATTCGTTGAAAACTGTCATGCTTGTCGAGTTTCGAAGGCTAGTTCAGGTAAAGTACAAGCTGAACTACATCCCATACCTAAGACCAGCATACCCTGGCATACGGTTCACATGGATATTACGGGCAAGTTAAGCGGTAAGAGTAGCTCGAAGGAGTATATCATTGTTTTGATCGACGCTTTTACCAAATTTGTGTACCTACAGCATACCTGTAAATTAGATGCCCTTAACACCATTACAGCACTTAAGTCCGCTATATTCTTATTCGGCAATCCCTGTCGGGTAATAGCGGACCAAGGAAGGTGTTTTACGGGTAAAGTTTTTCAAAATTTCTGTAAAGAGAGACATATCAAACTTCATTTAATAGCAACCGGTGCTAGTAGGGCCAATGGACAAGTAGAGCGTACCATGAGCACGTTGAAGAACATGCTTACGACGGTGGAAACTACCGGGCGAGCATGGCAAGACGCGATTGGCGAGATACAACTGGCTTTGAATTGCACCACCAATCGTGTAACTAATTCGAGTCCTCTGGAATTATTAATTGGGAAGGCAGCAAGGCCCTACGGCTTGTCGTTGCCCGATAATATCGAGGAAAAAGAGGTAGACATCTCCAATGTAAGGCAACAGGCGATACAGAGCATAGAGTCTTGCGCTAGTTATGATAAAGACAGGTTTGACAGGACGAAGGCTAAAATAGTTAAGTTTAGTCTCGGGGACTTTGTGTTACGAAAGAACGAAGAAAGGAATCAGACAAAGTTAGATCAGAAATTCAGGGGTCCATTCGTGATAACAGAGATTTTGGACGGGGATAGATATACTCTAAAAACCTTAGACGGCAAGAGATCATATAAGGATAGACACGACAATTATAGGAAAATGCCAGATAGTTGCTTTCCTGCTGAGTTGGACGTCTGCGGTGACGACAACGGCGGTGATAATAACGATGCGAGCACACTGTTCTCAGGGGATCATTGATACCGCGTTGTGGTGTCCTGTGCGCTTCGTAATACACCCAGTGTGGTGTCCTGTGCGCTTCGTAATACGCCTAGTGTGGTGTCCTGTGCGCTTCGTAATACGCCCAGTGTGGTGTCCTGTGCGCTTCGTAATACGCCCAGTGTGGTGTCCTGTGCGCTTCGTAATACGCCCAGTGTGGTGTCCTGTGCGCTTCGTAATACGCCCAGTGTGGTGTCCTGTGCGCTTCGTAATACGCCCAGTGTGGTGTCCTGTGCGCTTCGTAATACGCCCAGTGTGGTGTCCTGCACGTTCGTAATACACTCAGCGTGGTGATACGATCCAACAAACTGAGATCTGTGTGCGAAATCGAAAATGATCCGCCGTGTCGTTGCGGTTTGACTGGTGGCTCACGGAATGTAACTGGCACCTTTAATATGAGCCATAACACTACCAATATTAATTCTTTTTCATTTCCTTGTTTGTCAAATCCCCGTACAGAGTTTTGTTGTTGAACTGGACCCTTGACTTATTCGGAACATTTAGTTGAATAGTAAATAATATCAGTTGCACCGAGTCTAATGTGAAAAAAAAAAAAAAAAAAAAAAAAATTTTCTGTATTTTAGTTACACACGAGGACGTGTGATAGTCAGAATGGCCGTGTCGGAGATGCAAGAAAGACCGGAGCCTTCCCTTCGCAATTTTGGGAAAAGTCCTCTAATGTTATAGTTTAGATTTTATCATAGCTGTAATTAAGCAATTTTTATCATCCGATCTGATTATAATTGTACGAGATTTGCGATAGCGAAATTGGGTTCGAGGTGACAACTGGTCGCCGAACGTAGTCACGGTCACGGGATAAACGTTTAGCTTGACGAAAGTGTAGAACGGTTGTGTGGTTTCCCTAGATATGTGGTATGTGGCGGCATACGGCCTCAAGAACGGGTCTAGTCACATATGATTGTATTTTGGAGGTGTCGATATTATGGGACACACGTTGTATTAAGAATCAAACTCCAGACAGAAATTGCTTAGCAACGGCGATTGGAACTTTCTCGATGCTTCCAACGAGTAAATAATAAACTTTTGGCAGAGAATGCTTAGCAACGGTGATTGGAACCTTCTCGATGCTTCCAGCGAGCATGTAACTAACAAAATGCAATCGTACAGCGAGAAAGAATTCCATCAGATTGGGCATTCGTGTGATCGTCTTGGAAAGTGACACATCGAGTAATATACAGAGCGTCTCAGTGAATAATTATCCCGTTGGCCGTGGATTCGTTTGAACCCAAAGAAAACATTGTTATTAGCGTATATTAAATTCATTCTTCGTTAAATTTAGTATTCCTAAAATTTATTGTTCGTTAAACTTATTAATCGTTAGTTTTATTATTCGTTAAATTTATTATTCGTTAATCTAATCATTCGTTAAACTTATTATTTGTTAAGCTCATTGTTCATTTAACACAATATTCATTAAACCTTTGTAAAATCGTGTGCATACGTGTAAATACAATCTCTGTTTTGATAAAACAATGACTAATTCAAACGAAGAAGCGTTAGACGCCCTCAAGTCTAATGTTAATCCGACATATATATGTCGGATCGCGATTGGAATTTTGGGCGTGTAACAACTCTTCATGTGGATTAGCCATCGTTTCACAGAACCGAGATTATATTTACACGTATATACAAGTCTTATTACAAAGCTTAACAAATAATAAGTCTAATGAATAAGTTTGATGAACAACAAAGTTAGTGAATAATAGATTATACGAATAATTAAGTTTAACAGATAATAAGCTTAATAATAATAATAATAATAATAATAATAATAATAATAATAATAATAATAATAATAATAATAATAGTAATAATAATAATAATAATAATAATAATAAGCTGAATAATAATAATTAACAAAATAATGTTTTGGGTTCAAACGAATCCACGGTCACCGGGATAACTCTTTACTGAACGAAACTACTCTTAAGCGCAAGAATACGATTGTTGAAAATGCTCAATGTGTCACTCTCCAAGGCAATCGCACGAATGCCAGCCTCGTGGAGATTTTTCTCGCTGTACGATTGCATTTTGTTTTCTATACTCGTTTGGAAGCATCGAGAAGATTCCAAACGCCGTTGCTAGGCAGTTTCTGCCTGAAGTTTTATACACACTCGTTGGAAGCATCGAGAAAGTTCCAAACGCCGTTGCTAGGCAGTTTCTGCCTGGAGTTTGATTACTAATACAATGTATGTCCCATTGTATCGGCACCTCCGAGGCACCATCACACGTGGCTAGGCCCGCTCTCGAAGCCTCGTGCCGTCACAACCACATTTCTCGAAAAACCTATACAACCACTCCAGACCTCCGTTAAACAAAATATCCATCCCGTGACCGTGGCTACGTTCGGCGACCAATTGTCACCTCGAACCCAATCTCACTATTCGCAAATCTTAACAATTATAACTATGATAAAATCTAGGCTTGAGTACTAGAGGACGTTCCCAAAATTTCCAAGGAAAGGCTTCGGCTTTCCTTTCATCTCCGACACGGCCATCCTGACTATCACACGTCCTCGGGTGTACCTTCGACAACAAAACAAAAGGAAACAAGATTAGCATCATTATGATTAGGATTCAAAGTGCCAGTTGCATCCTGTGGGTTATCAGTCGGGTCTTAATGACATGACAGACCATTCTCGATTTCACACCCAAATGAGTCTCATCCTTCGAATCGCACATTCACTCAAAGTTCGTTACATAACCAGCCTCGTAACATGACCGCTGTCGATACTAGACCAGCTCCAACTTCATGACATTGTCACTTCCAGTGCTTGACCACACTGAACTCCAACCCATGGCCGCACCTGGGCTCATACGATCCTACGATCCTTCGAGATCGGGGTACTTGCATCGCCATGGTCACTGTTCTCGTCATCACCACAGACATCCAACTCAGCAGGGATGCAACTATCCGGCATTTTTCTTAACCTATCATGACTGTACTTGTATGACCTTTTCCCATCCATTGTTTTCAAGGTGTATCGGTCTCCTTCCAGAACCTCCGATATCACAAATGGACCCCTGCATTTTGGATCTAGTTTCGTCTGGTTCCTTTCTTCATTTTGGAGTAGTACCAAATCACCGAGATTAAACCTAACCACTTTGGCTTTGGTTTTATCGAATCTCTCTTTGTCGTACCTAGTATCCACCGAGCGGACAGACTCTAAGTAACTCGCTAATACGACCTCACGAGTAAATGACTCTCCGTCGCGATGATGCTGCAGAAGAAAACTATGATAGGGTGTGTCTGAGGACACGGGATCATCGGATTCGTCGAGGAAAAGCCCTCGTTCAGAAAATGAGGGAAATTGGCGTTGCTGTTAATTGGTCAATTTCAATGTTGGTAGTTAAAAAAGGATGTTAGCCGCCCTCGGGGGAAAATTGCTAGTGGGAGACGTCATTCACTGAAAAAAATAGATCTCCCCTAACTTCCCGTAGTTGGGACAAAGACTGTTAGTCTGTTTGAAGGACTTTAAGTAACTAGATCGTAATGTTTATAACGGCCCTCAGGCTAGCTGAACATGTACTGTGGAGACGCGTCGGCATCTGGTAACCATCATACCCGAAGAATAGGGTCTGCGTATGGCGAGCCACGGGACAGAAACCGTTGGAATGTTTACTGTCGCGTGCCGCTACAAATATTTCTTTTAAGGAGAGCTATAGAATTATTCCATACCTTTGTTAGACAAAGCGTTCATCCCTTGACCGCGGCTACGTTCGGCGACTGGTTGTCGCCTCGAGCCCAAGCTCATTATCACAAATCTCGAACAAATACAATCGGATCAAATGACGACAATTGTTTAATTACGCCTATGATAGAATCTAGATTACGGTGTTAAGGGATTTTCTCGAAGTTCCAAAGGGAAGGCTGCGATGTCCTTTCATCTCCGACATATCTATTAATATCACAGAGGAAATTTCCTCTCTCATACATATGTGTATATGCGATACATATATGATATATATGTATAAAGCAAATCAGTTATACATATATGTATATTATTTTACTATTTCATTAATAGTATTAGTAAATTATTAATAATAAATAATAAATTAGATATGAATTATATAAATTGTACACAAAATAGTAAATTATTATTTTATAATAATAATATTGTTGAATTTATTTATTTATTGAAATTACTTTTGAATTTACCAGAAACAATGATAGAAAGAACTGATTATTAATTAGATAAATAAATATGAGTCAAATTGTATCATGTTCGATCTCGCTTTCGTCAGAAAAGGTTCGTCAGTATCAAAATTTTTTTTCACAGGGAACCGAAAAGAAAGAAGGTTCGCCGTTGCAAGGGTGATATTCCCTGATACGTAAACTTTTAATCTTTTTCTATTGTTCCCGCCCTGTACTGTATTGTACCCCTACTGTATCCCTCTGCATTGTACATTCGGTATTTTTTCAGTATTTTTCGCTACCGGCAAAATACAAAGCGTCTGGAGAATTTATTCTATCGCCGTATCCCTTCCAGAAGAACTAAGATTGTTGATTCGTTAGAAGTCTCTAAAATTACCTACCAAATTAAGAGAACGTTAATATAAATTATATCATTGACTCCATGTGTTAATTTTTCTAACATGTGCTAAAAATAAACCCCTCAATCAAAGAATGCTAATACATGATAACTACCGCTTGTAATTATACTTATTAAAATTTGTTTAACAAATTTATTTCAATATGTTTGTTTGCTTACGAAGGCTATGTATATATACAGTTTTGTTTTTCGTTTAATATTTACTCCCAAACGTAGAACTTACTGAGCAAACTACGTAGTGATAAAGTTTATGTTACATTGAATCGTCCTAAGAGCTTATTTATTTCGTAGAAATTTTGTTCTGCATGTTGAGCTGCATGTTTATTTATTTATAATTTCGTTATTTATTAACTAGTATTGTTTTATTTGTTTTATTTCTTTATTATTTATTATTTTTTATATTATTTATTGTTGAGGTTATTCAATGTGTGAACAGAGAAAACACGTGGATAAATTGTAAGGCAGGGAATATATTTAACTAGAAGTGTATAAATATATATGAATACAACTTTGAGCTGGTCCAGATCCGCACGCTAGCTGTGTTACCCAATAACTGAACAAACCCCGAAGCCAACGTCGCCTGTCTACTGTTTATGGTCTGACTTCGTCGCAGTCTTTTGTCTACACGCTGTCGATGGCTTCAGTGCTTGAGAAAACTAAAAGACCAGATGTAGAGTTTTCTTATAAGTGGTGACCACTTCAACGCCCTCCCTAAAACTCTACATCTCTACAAACAATTATCTCAAATTTACAAATTATCTCTTAATATTTTTCTAACTCTTGTCGTAAATATCTGAAAATTAATTTGTCAATGCCTTCACAAGTACATTTGCCAGCCGCCATTCTCTTTTCCATACAAATTAATTTATTGCAAAAAAAAAACTAGAAGACTAAACAGATCATGTAGAGTTTTTCTTTCTTCTTTTTTTTAGAAGTAATAATCACTTCGACACCTTCCCTAAAAACTCTACATGTCTATAAACAATTACCTCTTAATATCCTTTTTATTTTTCAAACCTAACTTTTGTCTTAAATATTCAAATCTCGGTTTTGGCGACGCCTTTGTACAAATATCTGCCAGTTGCTCTTCGTTTCTTACATACGTTACATCAATTTCGCCTCTATTGTATAAATCTCGCAAGAAATGATATCTTACGTCAATATGCTTACTTCTTTGATGGAATTCTGGATTCTTAATTAATTTCACGGCACTAGTATTGTCTACACATAGCATATACTTAAGGATCTCTATTTTACATGCAAGAAATATTTTCTTTAGCCACATAATTTCTTTCGTTCCTGAGGCTGCACTGACATATTCAGCTTCGGTCGTAGATAGAGCTGTACATTGTTGTCGCTTACATTGCCATGTGATGGCCGCATTCGCATACTTACATACGACGCCTGATATCGACTTTCTTGTTTCTTTATCGCCTGCATAGTCAGCATCGCTAAAGGTTTCGAGACTACCTGCTTTTGTAGATCCTAACCCCATGTCTGCGATCCCTTCTATGTCGCGCAAAATTCGTCCCGAATTGTCCGAATTTAGCTTTACCGTTAAAACCCACCTATTACTAAGTACCTTCTGATCTTTTGGTTTTTCTACAAGAATCCACGTCTTATTTTCATGGTGCGATTTCATTTCATCATTCATAGCCGTTTCCCTTAACTCTTTCTTTTCGGAACTCATCGCTTCGTTAAAATCCACCGGTAATTTTTCCGCTACGTACGTTACTGGGCTACCTTAAAAATCGGTTCGTTTGATCTTATCTCTATCTCTCAATTGTCTCACGTTGTCGCTAGTTCCATGAGGTTGTTTTTCATGTTCATTCTCTGCACTTTCATACGTACATGCTCTATCGCTCTGCGCACACACATCTTCGCGCTCGACAATGTTCGAGCTCGAGGTAAACTTAAATTAACGAATTTCGCATTTTCTAGTTCGGGCTTAAAAATTACGTCACGGCTCAATATTACATTTCTTACTGTCGGCACATACACCCGATACCCTCGTCCGTCATCTACATAGCCTACCAAATATCCTTTATTAGCCTTTTTGTCAAGTTTTGTTCTCTTCTCCGCAGGTATGTGTGCAAAGCACTCAGTACCGAAAACCCTAAACTAATTATTACCTTTTGTTACCAGCGCCACCGATGTTTCCTGGTCGTCTTTCTTTCATCTGATTTCTTTCGTCATCAGCCTGGTACTAAGCCTGTCTAAGGTCTTCTTTCCTTCTTCCACGGAATCCCACGCACTGTAAAAATGGTCAGATTTGTTTGGTAACACCGATAAAATGCGTGTTATCAGCATTTTCTCGCCAATTGCACTCCCAAGGGCTTTTATCTTCGCCGCTATCAGTTCCAACTTTGATAGGTTGTAAGCGACATTTTCAGATTCTTCCCATTCAAAATCGAAGAACTGCTTTTGATCCATATTTAGATTCTCATCCGACTTCATGTCATAAACAGTATTCAACTTTTTCCACATTTCATATGCTGTTGTGCAACATAAAAGAAGATCCAACGGTTTCCTTCCTACTGAGGTCACAATTAATTTTCTCGTTAACCGATCTGCCTTCAAAAATCCTTGACGAGCGATTTCTTTCGCCGCACTGTTACCTGGATGACACGGATTCCCTTCACACACGTTGATCAAGTCATCATCTTCCTCCAAAAGTGTACGCATAACAAAACGCCACTGGTGCCAGTTTTCTTCGCCACGTAACATCTCGATCTTCGCACTTGCTGATTCCATTTTAGCACTATCCCTTACTTTACTAAGCACAACACTTTAACAATTTATTCACTTCACGTTGCTGCCATGCAATTTACAGCTCTGGGCCCATAACCTGTTGAGGTTATTCGATGTGTAAACGGAGAAAACACGTGGATAAATTGTAAGGCAGAAAATATATTTAAATAGAAGTGTAATTATAAGTAAGAATACAATTTGAGCTAGTCCGGATCCGCACACTAGCTGTGTTGCCCAATAACTGAAAACCCCGAAGCCAACGTCGCCTGTCTACTGTTTATGGTCTGACTTCGTCGCAGTCTTTTGTCTACACGCTGTCGATGGCTTCAGTGCTTGAGAAAACTAAAAAGACCAGATGTAGAGTTTTCTTATAAGTGGTGACCACTTCAACAATTGTTATTCCAAATAATAAAGGAAATTGTTACATGCGAAAGTTGTAAGGTATAACGAATGAAGAATTCGCCACTCGATTTATGTAACAGCCGAAATTGCAACATATACTAGGCTATAGCGCTACCCACCGATGAATCAAGAGAAGATACAGAATCAATTTGAAGCTCTATTACTCCAAGAAACAATTAGACCGTCCACTTCACTGTATAACTCCGCTTTATGAATTATATCGAAAATATCGGACGCCCGTTACGCTGAACATTGGCGCACGATAATTAATTTTCGTGCACTGAACGAAAGAAACAAAGCGACAAGTATCCACTATCTCAAATTACCGAAACTGTGGACCAACTGAGAGGATCAAAGTATTTCTCAATGTTTGATCTGGCAAATGAATTTCAACGTTTAATATATCTGGTATTAATTCCGTGAAATATAAATTCAAAATTGTTTGAATGATATAGAATCTACTCTTCAGCTCTATAGGAAGTCAAAATTTAAAAATTGTTGAATCATCTCAAAAATCGCGGATTTACGGCGTCATTGACGATGTCAAACCAGGTCCAAGGAAACTCCATGCGATAGAAAATTTTCTTATTCCAAAGTCAGAATCCAACAATCCAGAATCCAAGGACATGTAACAATTCTTAGGATTGACAAGTCACATATTATCGTCGTTATCATAGACTACTTTGTTAACGCAAAATCATTGATTCAACTGCTAAAAAAATAAATCCGTTTGAAATGGACCGATGAATAATAGAAGCAGTTTGAAAATCTGTAATACTACATTATCCAGATCTCAACCATCCAATTTTTATCATTACTGACACTTTAGATCATACAAATATTGAGTGCAGTATTGAGCCAAGATGAAATTGGTCCCGATTTATCGGTTCCATATGGTTCACGCAATTTATACCCAGGCGGAAAGAATTATGCAGCAACTGACAAGGAATGCCTGGCTATGATATATGCTACGCAATATTTCCGACTTTTTGTGTTAGTAAATTTGCACTCATTACCCATTATCGACTCCTAGTCTAACTATATTCAGTCAAAGATCCCATTTCAAGATTGGTTAAATGGAAACTAGTGCTGCTAGAGTACAAATGCAATATTGTACTGAAACCTGGAAAACGAAACAAGAACGCAATCGTGTTGTCTCGTAATTCAGTGGTCTTCTTTTAGTCGCTCGCAAAGATAAGGAATTCGAAGCGCACTTATCCAAAATAAACCGGTTATCGTGTTTAAGGAATGGAAAGAAATCAAGGAAGGTTTACATAGAGCGTACCTTCTAGCAATTCGAATGAAGGACCAATTACAGCGCCACGTCTACCCATAGAAAGAGGAAAAGTTCACCCGGAAGCAACCAACAGAACAACGAAATACGTTGGTGCACCGTTCCTCGAAAGCACATGGAAGGCGATACAAACTCATACGATTCATTTACTCTAATAGCACACACAACACTAACCAACAATCATCTCACGTTAAGTCTGAACAACAAATAAAATACTAATCATTCACAAAGGGATCTAATAACATTGGATGAAGGAGAAACCGAAGAAGCTACTTTACTTGAAAATCCCAACCCATTGAGTGAAATAGAGAAATCACGCGATCAAAGCCTGCAATCTCGTCCATCTCCTCAGCTTATAAAAATATAGATCCCACAAATTTTGAAAAGTACTTGAATGCAGTTGAGAAGCATTATTCCCGATTACTGAGAATCTGATCTGAATCTCCGAAGATTCACAACCCGAGGAAGAAGAAGACTATCGCGAACCCTGTAAAATAAACATATCCGGAGAAATATTAAATGTACATATTAAATGTAAACGGTTTCCCTTTATAGCGATACATATTTCTCCGGAGTCACCTGCTAAGGAGAATCCGCAGGAAGGACAAATTATCATCACTACCATTCAGCCGTTCAGAATTTTTTCCATGAATCTAAAATAAATTTGTCATAAAATATATCTTTGAAGAACTAAAGGACGAAAATTCCTCGTGAGCATCACAGGAGCGTGTTTTCAAATTATGGACAATCTCGCGGAATTCATTTTTATGAGTTAGACGTGATCAACAGTTGCGCAAGATGCGACGAGAACTCGACGACGAAACGTTATCATTGATTGAAACAAACTTTACATAATGTGCCGGTATTAGTTTCTAGTGCGATACAACAATCGAGAGCAGAAGAATGAAAGACATGGTGTGTCGTACAGAAAATAGAATCTTACTAAACCAAGGGCGACTTTAACAGTACCACTAAAATACTTTGTCATAGACCTCGGTCTCATTGACCGAGCAATGGAAACGATATCTTCAACAGATAAATTTCCTGTTGAAAATAACAACGTGATTTTGTGCTCGCCATCCATATGCAGATGCATTAGTTATAAGAAATAGTAACTAGAAGATAATCCTAGTTACAATCGATAGATTTAACACTAAACCTACCGACATTTCGTGTTACATATTCCTACCGGGCGCGGTCAAAATGGCCGCTGATTTAAAAAGTAATAGTTTTTATAATTTAACTTAAATAATGGTTAATTCATAACTGAATGCATATAAAATGATGATTTGTCAGGAAATATCATCCAAATTTACTTTCATTTAATTTCAATTATAGGCTTAAATAAAATTACACTTTAATTTATATAGAGATATCTTATTCAACTCCGCTGTATTTTTTACAAATTATCTTATTGTCAAATGTACATTTGGCGCATACATATTTCCCGCATGTTGTACAGATTTTCGTAGTTTTGTAACCTTTACAATTTCTTACTTGACAAGTTTTTCTTGATAATGTATCTGAACTTGTTGATAGTTTTATAGCATGATTTTCTTCCTACGATTCTGTATACTCAACAGCGAGCTCCGTAGCTAATTGGAATTAAAATTCCTGTCTTGAAATATTTTTATCTGTTGTTTCTTTATACAAAATCCAGGCATTTATTCCAGCTAGGTCCAATATGTTGAAAAATACCTGGAGGGGCCACCTACAAGATTTTGACTTCACGCTGTATTTTCTTGACATCTGGTCCACTATATCTATTCCAAATTTTGTATCATTATAAAATCTAATCGTTTCCGGTATACGTTAATTGCTTTTTTCAACTTCTATCGCTTTTTGCATGGAACTTATCACAAACACTTTTTTTGTTTGTTTGCGTTTATACACCATAAAAGAAATTTTATTCGAAATATAAAATTTGCTTGAAAACAGAGTCATTTTGTCCTTTCGATCTTTGACTATCTTTGGCAATTCCCGTTTATTTTCACGGATTGATCCAACGAATGTAGTTTTTTTGGCGAGTAGCTTTGTGGCCAGTGATGCACTCGTAAAAAAATTATCTGTTGTTAGGTTCCTTCCTCATCCTGTGAATGATTCCATCAGCTTCAGAGCAACGAATTCTTCAAATGGAATTGAATTTTCTCTCTTCTCATCCTTTCCCAACTAGGGAAATCCATTTATTGTATACTTGCTATTCACATCACACGTCAACCAGAATTTTATGCCGAATTTGTCTGATTTGTTCGGCATATACTAGGTAAATCTACACCTAGTCTTCGACGGAAACAACTGCTCATCAACAGTAATATATGCACCAGGTTTATAACACTTTTGTGAATTCTCTATAAATCGGTCCCACACTGTAGATACCATTGCAAATTTATTGGTTCGTAAACGCTGGCTTCGTTTGCTCTCCTTATCAAATCGTATTAACTTCATAATTTCAGTAAAATCATTCCTGCTCATTGTTTTTGAAAAAAGTGCAAGTCCCCAAATTTTATTCCACAAATATGAGACATCTAAGTTCTTTCCCTGATATGCACCGCGGGCGTATAGCAGAGCAATAAATGCATCTAGTTTTGTTGTATCTAGCTCCCACTTAGTCCTCAATGCTCTAAATGCTTCTTCTTTCGTACATTTTAATATATGATCCCTTATACTGTGATCAATGATAAGATAAAATGCTGTCTTTACTTGTCCTTTCACTATATGCCGTTTAGCATATCCTGTCGGACCTGACACACTCCTAAAAATATTATGAACTGGTGTCCTGCCAGGTTTGGAACTTGCATCTAGTTCTTTCCAAACTGTTCCATCGAGCCCAGTTTCGATACGTTGTTTCTTTACATCAGTCTTACGCTCTGCTGTCAATGATAATTTCTTTCTTTTTTGCCCTGGACTTGAACGCTCATTGATAATATTCTCCTCTTCATTATTGCTGTCTAACTCTGATTCGGTTGTAAATAGCTTTTCATGTATTTCCATGCTGTTTTCAGTTGTTGAAGTTTCTTGTTCATCGCACACTGAACAGGCTTCTGCTATGCCCGTTATTTTTTTAAATAATTTTTTTTTGCAGTCTTGACATTTTTAGGGTAAATATTTATCATAGAATAACACTATGTACGGAATACAAAATTATTGTCAAATTTTATATGCTTTACTATTTCTTTTATAACCACTTTACACAAAACACTCCGAGATACTTTCCGTCTGAGTTATAGAGATAACAAGTTTAGATGTCGAGTGATTCACTAAGAAACCGACACGTATTCTGGTCGAAAGAAAGATACCAAGTAAAAATATAGTCTCTGACGGCGATATTTATATGAAAATATTGATGGGTACTGGCCATTTTCCATCAATGGTTGTTCGAGGGTGGAATTGACCGTTGAACATGGGAAAACCCCACTTTCTTCGTGTTTTACCGGAATGAGCAATAACCCTAAAAAACTTTTCGTCTTTTAAAGTGTTTGTAACAATTGACCATAAAAATTCTAAATTTTATGGCGGTTCCTTAGGGTCATTATATGGGGTGAGTGGTCCTCTTGATTCAGGGATGAATTATAGTTTATGACAAGGTTACGTGTGTAACAGTTGTTATCATTTGTTATTACTAATATTGTTTGTCATCTGACCTTGATATAGCCTTTTCTTTGCACGGATTATATTTATTTTGAGAATAAATAGAATATTCCATCGAGCGGTCAAATTGACCGCCCACGGTAGGCAAGGCAAAGTACATATTTTTCTTGGAAAAGAAAAAAGCAAACTAGAAATAAATACCGAAAAATGTATTGTATGCGTTTTAGGAAAAGTCACGAAATATGAAGCGATTTGATAACATTTAAATAAGGTTAAATTTGAGTAGAAGTTTTGGAAGCGGTCTAAAAGACCGCGTCGGTAGGTTTAGTGTTAAGTTGTCTATGTAAGCGCTCTACCATCCCACTAGACGCGGGATGATAGGCCGACGTGCGTAAGTGAGTAACGCCGAGCAACCGGCATAACTCTTCAAATAGACGCGATTCGAATTGGCGATCGGTCGTTATTTTCAAGGCGATGCCGAAACGAGAAATCCACGTGGAAAGGAGGGCCGAAGCGACGGTTGCCGCCTCCATGTCGGCGATGGGAATGGCTTCGGGCCAACGCGAAAAACGGTCGATGCACGTTAGACAGTATCGATGCTCGTTAGACAATATCGATAGCCTCGCGAGTATTGCATCACGATAATGTCTAAGTGTATATGTTCGAACCAGCCTGCTAACGATTTGAACGTTCCAACTGGCGAGGATATGTGCCTGGTGACTTTATTGTGCTGGCACGGTATGCATTGCCGCGTCCACATTCGGCAATCTTTGTTTACGGACGGCTAGACAAAACGCGTCGTCACCAGTTTTTGCGTGGCGCGCATCCCCGGATGGGAAAGTCCATGCAGCGACCGAAATACGGTGCGTCATAGCGGTTCCGGTAGGAATGGTCTTCGGTCGAGAGATCAAAATATATTCCGACATCCTGATCGGGAAATCGCACCTTTATTAATTGCAACGCGCTAGAGCCAGACTTAATTATCTCGCGCAACTCGGTATCGTTCTGTTGCGCTGCGGCTAGCGTTTGATGATCAACTGATTTCCCGATCGCTTCGATCCGGGATAGAGTATCGGCTTCATTGCTGTCTATCCCTTTTATATGCCGGATATCGGTCGTAAATTGTCCGACGTAGTCAAGATGACGATGTCAAGATGTAACCGTCGAACTCCTGCCTGTTCACATTAGGGGAACAATATACACTGATACACATAATGTCCTCGACGCTGATGCCAACCACTCCTCTCATGCTGATCAGCGTCTCACTAGACGCCTGTCGTCCATTAAAAAGAGTGGCCCATAGCAATGCATCTCGGACCGTATCATTGTACCAATACGGTAATTGTTTTTACGGCTCGGATACGATCACTATGTCCACCCTGTTTTCGCACACATATTTAGCTGAAAGATCCTGCGCTAGCCTGCATCGATTCAGGTTAATCTGCAGGACCCACACCTCCTGCATAGATCCATACCAGGACATACCACGGTGCATCTCGCCGCCGTATACCCTAGCATATGGCAGCTATGGCACCTCTGCACATCCGGCAGAATCCTGGCCGATGCTATAGTCAGGCCAGTCCTAAATTAAGGAGTTTTTATGAATTTTTTTTTTTTGTCTTTGATATTATATTAAATTTTGTAATTCTCTTGGCCTCTGCGAAGCCTGGTATAACAGAGGAAAATTTAAAAAAAACACAATGCTATTCAAGGGATTAAATCACAGGTAGACACACCTGATAGCAAAAGTAACTCTTGGGAAACATGTACAGAAAACACTGCTGATACCTTTGCTACCAATTGTTCAAATATATCATTTAGTAGGTTAGTACATAATCGTACTTAAATCAAACTTAGTTTTAAATATCAGCAATATGTATTCGAAGATATTATTAAATGTTAAATTGAGCGATTAATTGAATATTATTGACACGGTCGATAGACCAGATCGATAGTTTATGACTTCCTTTTCGTTCATTCGTTCGTGTCCCTTCCAAGTATGTGCAATAAACGTTTTTCGGCTCCGAGAAGTGTGGCGTTTTTCATTCGAATAATAAAGTAATAACTAACGCGATCCTACCTCTAAATATAGATATAACAACATTATGTTACCATAGTTTAGGAAATCCTGCGCTAAACATCTCAGCTCAAAAGTTACAACAGTTAAAAGTTAGCTAAATTATTAGGTTGTTCCAAAAGTTTCTTTCGTTTTATGAGGAAATGGTAGATGCACGACATTTTTTGTTTTATATTCTTTTACTGAATTATAATTAAGTGTAATAAGTATAACAAGTAGTATAATAAGTAAGAAATTATCCAGCCTATTATTCGATAGAATTTGACTGCAAGTAATTTTTAAGTCACTTGTTTCACGAACGAATCGTATTTATTTGTTCCGCTCTTCGTTAATATTCCAAATTCTCTTTCGCCATCCCCTTTTTAACACTAACGATAAGCGTTGAGAGCAATCTTGATGTGAACAGGATGATCAAAATTTTTACACGACACGCAACAAGGTTGATTTGTGTTATTCTCGCTTTCTTCGGTACAGGAATTTGGATCAATACGTTCATATGGATCATAATTTATCGTTGAATTTAACGCTGCGGCAGTCTGTTGCAGTTAGAAGCCACATTGCCTAAACGTTGGCAAGTCTTGCATTGCATTTCGTTTGTCAAATCTAATTGCTGGTGAAAGGTCGGAGGCAAAATACTGAAAATCAGCCGAAGATCAGAATTTGAAGAAAATTTCAGGCTGGCCTTTGACACTAATCTCACCAGGCCCGGTCAAATAACTTGTTTTAAAAGTTGAGAAATCAAATAATCGGAGAATATAGGAATTCACATAAAGCTAGATGAACAAAAGAAATAACGATAAATGTACAATTTTAAGTTAGGTCTTTAAACCAGTCATTTGGCTAGCCCTGGTAAGGTTAGTGTTTATTAAATAGTTTAGTAGTCGTTGCGCGACATTTTGAATATTCATTCGTATAATAATTAGCAAAATAACTTTCCTTCGTTGATTCCTCCGTCATAATTAATTCTCATTATTTACATCCCTCACTATACATTTCTTAATTCTCCGTATTCAAGATATTTCTAACAATAAAAATCATTGAATTGGTCAAAACTTCAGGTACTACGTCGTGATAATAAAAATGATATAGAGAAAATATCAATGGACTTCAAGTTTTCAACCGTGAGAAAATTATTCTCTTACTACATTTTGCACTTAGGAATAAATAACGTTTCTCTTTTATTATTTTTATATTAGTATTGAAAGCGAATACGCACTCAAAAAGCGCTTAAGACTTCATCTGCATACTGGGTCATTGCCGAACAGTAATTTTAAGTACTTTTTCATTTTCTTCATGCTGTTGTTTAAATCATGCTTTGTTTAGCGAATTTCAGGTACTAAAGTAAGGTAAGTAAGGTAAAAAGTTAGGCAAATGTGTCTGTGATGTTGCCAGTAGGACTACGAATTATTGTACGATGTTTGTAAATATCGGTGTAGAGAAAGAATTGTGCTGCACAATTCGGAAGATTCCTGCTGCGTAATTCGAAAGGAAGTGCTTCGTAGAAGATGAATGTATTTGTTGTTGTATACATTTCTTTGTCTAGATCGTTAATCTGTAACTGCGTAGAATCGTTAACTGCGTAGCTGCTCGTGCCATCGGCTTATGCCCCCCCCCCCAAGTCCCGCGCCACTTTGTAAGTTACTCGGCGAACCTAAGGTACAAGGAGTTATTTAGTCGTCTTATTTTGTACTGATAACATGGATCGCGTTGCGTCAGGTTTGCAAAGTATTGTAACGAATTGGCGGCGTCGCTCTTTTATTACTCCAATAATTTAATCCAATTAAATAATCACAAGCGAAAGTAATAAAATTTTATCAAATAATTTTGTACGCGACGTTAGTTCATATACTTTTGAATATTCTTTTTCGGTATTAGAGTCAGTGTATCTCTCAAGAGGATAGAGCTTCTGCAGGAGCTCAAGAATGTAAGTAGTTTTACATATTGTATTTCAATTTGTTCTCTTTATTATATTTTGTTTGAATTATTGTTAATTATACAATAAAAATGATTGATAATTTAGAAAGCTGTAAATGTCCTTCTTAATTGAAATAAAGTCTTAAAATCTTAACATTAAAGTACAATAAAACTGTCTGATACGCATAAAAAATCACTAAATGTTTTGTTCTCAAACTTTTATATTAAAGTTCCAATTTACACATTTATTAGAGTTTAGTCTTTATTGTTGCTAAAGTTTCAAGTTTGTTATTATGTATTACCGATTTTCTCATCTTTTCAACTTTTTCATCTTCTTCAGGAGTGTTCTAACAGTGGCTCAAGAGCCAAGTATGTAAGTATTTTTACATATTTACTTTCAGTTATGTCTATTCTGTATATTTTTCTTTAATCACTATCAATGAAGAAATACAATTTGACTGAAAATTTAGGAGGATAGCATTTCTGAGGTTATTTTTTCATTAAAATAAAATAAGAGTTAAAGTCATAATACCGAATTATAAAACAAATGACTAACATACTACAGATTATTTTAGATTTTACACATTCATATTAGAGTTTCAGTTTTTATACTTATCAAATTTTATTAGAATTTCAATCTCTATTATTGCTAAAGTTACTAAAGTTAATAAACCTTCATTTTTCAATATCTCCAACTTTTCAAATAGTCAGCGACCACTCATCGTGTTTTGTTTTGTAACAGATTTTTCGCAACCTCCATTTTTACCATTGGCCTTCCAACGGTTCCTGACTGATGTTAGTCTCCCTGATGATATTCGCTGGGATGGCGCAGCATCCATGGTATGTCCTCTGTTTCTCCGCTTCGAACGGTGAGTCGCATGCATTTCTGTTCCTCCGGTCACCCAATCATGTCGTAGGATGAAAGGTCCGAATCGGCACGGGTGACTGGTTGTATTATATTATAGTGACCGCGGGTATTTTTTATACCCGTGAGCAGTAACATTCTTTTTTTAAATTTATTAGTTTAGGATAGGTCTTCTTGCGCAGCGCGATTATAATAATTGGTCTTTTAATAATTAGTTTAAATATATAGACTTGAGAATATATTCGTGTTATTTATAAATATGCATGTTCACATTCCGTATGAATACTTGCAAATGGCAAATATGTACACGAATATACTTGTTTGACATAAATATACGTGATCTTAAGCAATGAATTAATCGTGACAATATTAAGTCACGTTCGTTTATTTCACTTTGGCTAGAATTTAAAGTATGAGTAAAAATTCATTTGTTCCCGTACAAGAATGTGTGAAATTTTACGTGCAAAAAGACACTTCGCGACAGACAGATATTTGAATCAAAGCAATAATTTTGAACACTGCTTCTGCACTTTCGAGTATATGCTTTGATAAAGAGATTATTTCTTTCTTAGTAATATATTTACAGTCAATTATTCCATCTGATCGAGTATCAGTCTTTTTCAAACAACGCTGCTTTTTTTGCAATATTAAAATTTTGTTCTGATTTATTAAATTAATAAAGTAGAGTTACTTGGTTACTATCAAATTAATAAAGTAAATTTAATCAGATATAAAGTAGTAAAATATAAAATCAAAGGACGTTAGTCCGTTAAATAAAAATTACACAAACTAATCATCTTTTTAGATCAGGATTTTCAGGTTTAACCCTTTCCGTGCCCATTGTCAGGATCTCATTCACGTGCCCAGGTGCTACTTGAATGGGAGGAAGACATTGGGCACGATGATCTAGAATTAAGTAATGTAATAATTGATCAGCGACTGACGATGTGTTAGTGTATCGTGCACGACGTATTTTCCGCATTATGTGTGTGTGTTGTTAGGCTGTGGAATTGCGTCGCTTTCTCTCATTCGTTAAAACTTCAAATATTAAAAATGTCGAGACATATATCGATTCAATTTACGTCTCGATACAATCACAATTTCTGATAACATCATCCACACGATTAAGTGTAACGACGCTTTTAATATTGCCGTCAATTACAATTATAATTCCAAGTTTACTTACATTTATTTTATAATGATAAGGATATCATTTCCTCAGATGTGTTTTATCACGTTTCACGCAATGGTTACTAGCCTTCGCTAGTCGATTTCAGGAAAAAGGTACGTATCTTAGAGTGTGCATGTTGTGTGTTAAGCTCGGGTGTCGGAGGCATCCCAGGACGTTCTCTGTAGTGTAGGCTCTTGCGCCCGGGTGTTATGTGCGAGAACCGTAGAGTATAGGTGGACCTGTGGTCGGGTAGACGCATTTTCGAATGACCAATCTGTTTCAGGGAATTTCATTCGCATAATCGTCGGTAAAACTGGCACGAATGAAACATATCATCGTCTCTGGCTTTGCCCGTCGATTTTTCTAACTTCGCGATCGTGATCGCGAGTGGTTTTCGAAACGAACGTTAATATTGCTCGAGCATGCACGTGCGAACAGACAGCGATCGCTGTATGATCGTTGTTCATCCATGTGCACTTGGATCAGCTTCCGCGATTTATCTTTTTATTTCACCTTTGTACTTTATTTCTTGGTTTGCGATTTAGAAAGTCTCGAGCTTAGTTGTAAGTTTCAGCGGGCATTGCGCCCGAAGAAAGAAGAGGCTACGAGCCGAAGAGGCCCGGCTGCCACTCAAGAGGGCAACTACTAATGGCTCCCCATTCTCTGGGTCATCCAGAGCATGGAAAGTCATTATTGTTACTACTTTGTCACTATGCTCGCTTTTAGTATTTGTAGTAGTACTAGTAGTTCTTTTTTTGGCCGATGAAAGGGATGGACGTAACGGGTTAAAACACAAAGTAACCGGACGAGAATGGGCAATCGCAGTTACTTGGGCGATCACCTCAGTTCAAGTACATAATAGTTATATCGACAGTGAAACTATGTCATTACCATAATTTTAAAAAAGTTATTCTGTTTTGAGGCGTGACGGAATATTAATGAGAGTAGCTAACGTAATTACTTTCATTGCTGTAATCATTATGAGGCGGTACGTCGTGATAGGTGCGGAAGGACGTTTAACAATAGTTTATTGAGTTTATTGAGAAAAGATTTAATAGACAGAGTCAACAGATAACAATTAACAAAAACGATTAACAAAAAAACGACGCGTTGCTACGCAATGGCACTGAGGACTTCCCTATTTCAAGGCGCAAGACAGACTGTCCTTTTGTTCCCAAATTTAACTGATTCTTCCCTTCGTTGCCCATCGATATCACCCACTAGCGTGCATTCATTAAATGTGCCGCCGCGGCTGGCACGTGTATGCTCTCTCGAGAATTCGGCGGAAAGAGCGTGAAGATATCGATGGCACATTGGGCACGTCGGTGTTGCGCTTTGACGGCGTAGCGCTTTGTATCCGGAGCCGTTGGGAGGTTCCGTGGTCCGTGCCGCCACAATTATAATGTAATGGGAAAAACCCGATATTTGGAAAAAGAGTGTCCAATATCACTTTTATAAAGCTTTGTCCGCTTTTGATGGAAATAAAATAATCGTTCTTTTCGGTGTCATTTTATTCTATATTGAAAATGAAGTTTGTGTAGCATCGGTTCTATAGCATTCTCATAAATATCGCGATTCTATAAACGAAAAGAAATTCTTACTTTGAATATCTGAAAATGATATTGCAGATAACTGTTCGATTGTTGAAAGAAATCATTCTGAATGGCAAGATTTTGGCTTGAAAGTTAAACAGTATTGACGTAAAAGAAATTTATCGTACTTTACGTTTCACTTTAAACGTTAGGATAATAGTGCAAGGATAATAATATAGTAAACTGAAAGCTGATACCTGGTCGAAACAAAATTGTTTCTCAAAAATAGGATCTATAATACTTATGACACGATGTATTTTGCATGAATTGGGACGTAAAGGACAATAACTGGGTCATTACATAATTTTAATGAGAAAAAGCGTCAGGTTTCAAACGTATCTATAAGATTAAACTGAAATCAATTACAGTGTGCTAACTTAATCGATTAGCTGACGGTTAGACCGACTAGCTAACTGATTAACTGTCGAAGGCAAAATAATTAAAATTTCATAAAATAAATTCTTGATCGATAGTTTAGTTAACCGTCGGTTATCATAAGGATTCTGTATATTTAGATATGCATATTATTATGTATACTTTCTAAATTAGCATGATCTCGACTTGGAAAATTTAGATCACAACTTTAATCTGATATCTCAATAAAGAAAATTTGAAAAACGTGAAAACTAATTTCAGAAGCAATAAAACATATTTAATCAAATAAGATTCTCTTTTCTTTCGTTGCTTCTCTCAATTAATCCTATCAATTTATATAAAGTGAAATATTCATAATATTGAAATATGGAATGCAATTCATGAGAACTTTATGATGTCTCAAAATAAAATTCTCTGAAAGCATTTTTTACCGTATATATTGATTCGTTTTAAAATTTAAGCAATTGCGAAGAAAAATTTGATGAATCTTGATAGCTTATGTTTAATCAAAATAGTAGAATTTCTTTACAGAAATGTATCTTGGTGTTATAGAAAATTTTATTCCAGATTTTTCAAAGAATTTCTTCTAATTCTAAAATTCGCTTTCGACAATTATAAAACAAAAGATAAAAAAACAAGCAGTATTTTGATTACTGCTCCGTCCATTATTTAGTGTCGTATGTTATCCAGTCTCTCGAAATCAAACTTTCTCGCGAGGGGTATTGTCTTGGACTATGTTTCTATAGCACAAGCGATTCCTCCACTCGCTACTATCCAGTATCATAAAACACTTGCCAATTAACAACCTCATCGATCGATAATTGTGAAATCAGTTAAAATCGTATTTTTCATTTAGGGAACTATTAGGCAGCGAAATAAATCACAGTCTTGTGTAAATATTATCGATCGTTGTTGTCGGTCAAAGTTGTTGTCGATGAAGTCTAGCGTCGCTGTATCATGGTGAAAACAATCTCGGCCAATTCTGTGTCGGCGCGCGATATGTGTAGTGGTAAGAATGCATGTTACGCTGTTGCCATTCTCAATGTTCCCGCGAGCGCTGGTTTCGAGTTAAGTGGATAGCCCTGTATATACAGCGTTCGACAATAACTCTGATCACCTTAAGTATCTCCATTAGTTTCGCAGATATAGAGAAACTCCCTTAACAAAGGATAACGCGATTTTCAAACTCTGATCCGTGTAATTGTCGACGAAAGCTCACGCGCTGTGTATGGAATTTACGTTTGGCGAGAATTACTCATGTACGACGCGCCTTAACCAGATTCCGAGCACATCAACTTTGTTGCTTTCACTACACACATTTTTACGGCGCGGCGCATAATGTTTGATTATTATAAAGAGTAGGACAAGAATCAGCATTATCTGAAGACCTACTTTATTGGCAAATAATAGAATTAAATATACTTCTTAATCCTCGTAGATAGATGTACCATTCCTGTAAAGTGACGATTCGACGTCATCATTGAGCGTGAGAGCATTTTTCAATGAAAATCCCATGAAGTCTGTTATTACAGGGTCAAAGTAATACAAACCATACGAAATAGGTCTTTTATGTTTGTACTCGTTGGCAATTTTCCCGTGTTATTTTCTGGAAGCCTTTCAATATTCTTACGCGTTGCATCCAGGACTTGTCTGGAAAGTTGTCCACTAGCAACTAAGAACGATCTTATAACTTCGCCACCATGGACTAATAGTTTACGTTCAGGCATGAAATACCACGCAAAATATTTTACATATAACTTTGCTCTGTCTTATGACCACTTGACATCGCTGTTCAAGAAATATGAAACCTAGAAATTAAATTTTCATCGACGCTCGAGCGTCTTTATGACTTTCGGTCCATAAAACTGAGCAAATGGCGAGAAGTCGCAGCTGCTTTTAGATTCTATAATTGCAGAAATGTATATTATATTGCATGCAGCAAGAAAAGATTCTTTTTAACATATTCCAAAAAAGTTACGTACCAGCATTCAAAGTATCACAAATTGCACCTGTTATCTAAATAATTAGTCGATTATTTTAATGTGACATTTTCAGTATTTCAAACAACTTGGAACATGATCATTTTGGCGGAAGAGAAGAATGATTATTAAAATTTAAATAAGATCAAATGGAGGAAAACTTATCATTCGTACGCATTAGACAATGTTCAATTTACAAAGTAATTTCCTTTCTCATTTTTGTCCTAATTTTATAAACATCGAGCACTGTGCGGCACGACGTTTAGGATTTCGTGTATTTAAGCTTTCAGTGTTTCTTAATTTTTGACATATCCGCTGACACATACAGCATGAAGGGTGAGCGTAATCTGGATAGGGTATAGCATACAGTGCTTGTGACGTTACTAGATTCTGCTGAGTCGTTCCATACACATGCAGCATATCTACATACTTGCTCGGTAAATGAAAATTTCACTTTCATAGTAAAATGTTTTAGCAATGTCAATCGTCATTTACATTTTTCACTGTGTCTCCTACTGTTTCGGACACTTATTACGACGTAAAATTTGTTGCCTACATTTTCATTTACCCTCGAACAACCTTGTATTAGGTGTCGTTGAAATCGTCCCAACATGCTTTGATATACTAGACATAGAAAAGTAGGGCAAGTAATTAGCAGAAATGCAGACGACTTTAAAATCTTTGAAATCTTTTCACCCACGAAAGATTGTTACTACCACATTATGGCATCCTCTGCGCTGTACATCTTTTGTACAGTATATACAGGGTGGTTGGTAACTGGTGGTACAAGCGGAAAGGGGGTGATTCTACGCGAAAAAAGAAGTCGAAAATATAGAATAACTTTCGCGTAGAATCCTCCCCTTTCCGCTTGTACCACCAGTTACCAACCACCCTGTATAATATATATACAGTATAGCGGTAAGAACATAGGTGGTCAAATTTTGGTATCATATTTTACCGTCCTTAAGAATGAAAAAAGGTCGTGTTGGAATACAACGATATTAATCGCATACAGATGAGGTGATTGATCGAACGGATTCTTCCTTTCGTTGCCCAGCGCTTTGCCCACTAGCGTGCGTTCGTTAGATGTACCGCGGCTGCTAGCGCGTGCATGGTCTTCCGAAAATTCGGCGGAAGAAGCATAAGGACATGGATGGAACATTCGGCACATCGGTGTCGCGCTTTGACGGCATAGCGCTCTGTATCGCGAAGCCACTAGAAGGTTCCGTGGCACGTGCAGCCACAAAGACAGCTACACAGATCACACTCATTATTGCATAGAGAGTGGGGGTTCAAAATCTTTTCAAGAGCCATGGGTTACTAAGTCAGTCTGAGAATAACTTTTTTTTTTTTTTTTATTAACGTGGAGGAAATCCGCACGGACACCAGGCCGCTTCTGGGGAAAAGCGGCGTGGTAGTGCCGGACTCCAACCGACTAAAACCTCCACGATGACCGTCCCTGCGCGATCGAGAGGGGCCCGGGAACCGGTGTGAGCGACACACCGCCCCCCCCGCGCTCAATACGTCACTTAATGGAGCGATGTGCGGCCACGTCACACCGCGCCTCGTCTCTGGAGCCGTCGTATCTGGCAGTCCGGTTCCCCTACCGGGCTGCTTTGCGGCCCCGGGGCGCTGAGCCTTCAGCGCCTAAGTTTGCACCCCACCGGGGGGCGCGGCGGACCTAGCGCGCCTCGCCGAAGCGCGTCTATGGCCTCTGCCGCGCCCTCGCCGGTCAATCCTCTCAGGGTGAGAGTACCGTACCCTCACCTTCTCCGCGGCTTCTTTTCGAAGCATAACTTGCTCACAGAAGGAGGTCACGGCCCTCCTTCCTCTCTCGTTTACCAAAGTCTGAGAATAACTAGACAACTGTCAACATTCACAACGTTTACCTATATTTACTGTACTTATATTCACTTCTTGTTTAATAATTATTTCAACACAAACATTGTGTCTTCCACAGATTATTAATCTTAATTCCGAGATTAAAATTCTAACAGGTCGTATAAGCTTAGGTCTGAAAACACTACTTTTCCGAGATATAAACCTTTCTCGTTTATGGTGAATTTTTTATAAACGTTCGATACTATCAAAGAAAATCTCCAATAATCTCAGGTCATATATATTGGTCAACGAACGCATTTAAAAATGATATATTTATAATGGATAGAGAAACGATACTTGGTGGATAATACATCTCTCTGAATAAACTATATTAGTTTCATGGATATTATTATTCATTACAAAGATAGAGAAAATATGAAAGAGTAGAAAATCAATGGTTTTAAAAAAGTACTCCTGATGTGAGTGTTTGTTCAAAGTTAAGATTAAAAATTAAAATCATGATCCAAAATTAAAAAGTCATTTATTCTTTTGCCTTTGTAAGACAGCCTAGGTATATAAAGGTAGCATCAATAGCCCCATAATATTTATGAACCCATCTCTGGCACTTGATACATTGGGTACATTGTACACCAGCTTTGCCCTTAAAATACTTTCCTCGTCAGATTCATATTGGGAATATCTTGGGTTTGAAAACACAAGTTAAACTAATCCGAGAGCGGTTTGTTAATGTCTTATGTAGAAAATAATTAGTTGACAACACCAAGATTCGGAACTAATAAGCTGCTCAAATAACTTGCTTTCAATGTTACGCAAATCTGCTTAAATGACTATGAAGATGAATATAAAAATTCGCTATGAGAAAAAACGTACTTGATGGCTTATTACTGAAACAATCGCATTCACGATTTGTGTCTTGCGTTGTCATCAGCTATGGTTGTTTTAAACTTTCCCCTCACTATTACAGCATTTTGTAAATAGATGATGGGATCTCGTATTAATAACAAAAAAACTTTCTTTCTATTGATATCTATATAGTTTAGTGTAACATAACTTAATCTATTTTTGTTGGTCCCTGTACATTTGCTGAAAATTATTTATTTTTTCCATTTCGTCTTAATCTTTTGTCCGCTACCGTAGAGCTTAGAAATTAAAATTGAACTGTGTGCGAATCTTTTTATGAATAACTGTACGTAAGTCTGAATGAAGTTTACAAAGAGAAATACTTCACATGACGTCATATTACCCCCATTGCTCAATAATACTCTTTTTGTTCAGCAATCAATTAGTGCAAAAAGATCGTTGGATTCCATTAAGAAGTAGAATTCAATTGCATATTGCGTCTGCACCGACGCACTTCTGTCAAAAATCGTGCGACGCACTATACGCGATGATAGAGTTTGATAAGAGCGATTGTGTTCCGATGCGTGGTTTCTTCGAGACCTTTGATCCTCGTGATCAATAGGATACGTTGTAATAAAAGCGAATTTGACCTTAAGTTCTAAGGTCAAGATAGAATTCACCATAAAATCATTTTCGAACACCTTGTACGCATCCTACAATATTTTCATAAAACTATTTCCCCATTGATACTTTTGCCACTGTTATTTTACGCATTTGTTAATTTAACATATTAGAATCTAAAGATTAGTACCTATCCTTAACGCGATTTTCATTACTCTTTTTGTCACAATACGCTCTTTTCGCCGCATGTCTTATGATTGTACTCCTTTTCATTTGCTGTGCTGGCAACTTATACCGTTTGCTCTTTTATGTGACTTAATAGAAACAACAGATTATTTTCTTAAATCTCTTAAAACTCTTTCACTTCTTCTTAACGATCAACGTCTTAAAACGAAACGTTGTCCACCGAAGAATAGCGCTTGAGAAACGAATATATCGTTTATCGAGCAACAGCCCTTGCAATTGCTTGAGGATACAAAGAACGTAAATTTCTTCCCAATTATTCCTATCCAGATTATTTCCTTTTGCTACCGCGATTCTACTTCTTCGGTTAGCAATATCCAGAACCATTTGAGAAAATTTATACGTACGTATACACGAATACGTGTATACGTATGGAGGAGCGTGTAAATATACATGTGAAGATGCAATTCGCATTCAATTGAACGACCAAATTAAAAGTTTTCCAAGAGAAACTGTGTTCGTTTATATGCGCAATTGCCTTTTCCACAGAATGCGTATTTTGGAGTGTTTCCGTTTTAACCACGATAGTAACGGTTTTCCTTTTTTCGTTCAATGAAAACACGTTTTGTTCGA
This sequence comes from Bombus hypnorum, assembly GCA_911387925.2. Taxonomy (NCBI): domain Eukaryota; kingdom Metazoa; phylum Arthropoda; class Insecta; order Hymenoptera; family Apidae; genus Bombus; species Bombus hypnorum. The sequence continues at coordinate 1,039,432 of CAJVQY020000002.1, forward strand.
GTTTGAAAGCCATTTGAAGCAATGGTTGAACGATCAAAAGTGTAATTTCTCGTCCAATATCATAGAGGGCTGTTTATTTGGTGAGTGAACGTCGACATTTCCACGTGTACCTGTACACAAAACCGGGGCATATGCGCATAAACGTGCCATTCTCATTTAGTTCAATGACCAAATTAAAAGTTTCCTACGAGCGCTGTTCCTCGTTGATGCACGCAATTACCATCTCTATAGAATTCTAATTTTAAAGTTCTCCGTGTTCCGGTTGTTATGATTCTGTTCCTTTTCTCGCAATTTATGTTATATGATTTCAAAAGTTAACGACAGGAATGCTTTTGTGGTAAAAAAATATTCTATGCAACATTTCTGTTCATTAAGCGTTCCTAGGTTAGAAATTGAGTAATGCTGTCAAAAACGGTACCATTCATTTAGAACCATCTAGAATTTTACTAAAGTCAAGATCGATTTTGCGACTACCGTCTTTACAGATCTTTATCGATCTAGAAGAGTAGGATAACGGTGCTCAAATCATTTTCGAACGCTTTGTACACATTATACGATATATTCGTAACACTCTTTCCCTATTGATATTTTTGCCACTATAGTCTACAAATACGATGAAATTAGCGTTTTTCATTTAGATCACACTGGATATGCCATTTCAATCGTCCCACGTAATTCTTTCCCAAAGTATACGTTATCGTAAAAAATGCTCCAACTAGAATTCGTTCAGTTTTGCCTAATGTCTGTCTTGTCATCAGATTTCTCCGGGTGGAGATGTTTTCGAGATCTCAAGGAGATCTGTATTTTCTTTTTTTTTTTTAGGTACAACTATACATTCTTTTATTCACTATTTGATGTATTTTCTAATTCTCGTCGAGAAGCTATTAATGTCTGAAAATGATTAATTTAAAAGATATTTCGATGTTAATTTTATAAAATCGAGTGTATGAACGACGAGGGAAATGTAAACATAAAAGTACCACATTATTTGTCCTTGTCTTTTATACAATAAGCCTAATAAGATAAAAGTTAAAGTATTTTATCCGCCGTAAGCAACACACACGAATATGGGAACGTGTGTGATTTACAAACAACAATTTTTTTTTTATTTAATATTTCATATTCACAATTTGTCCAATTTGGACATTTGGTAGAATTTTTTACCTTGACGTTTCAGGTGAAACGTGCTTCACATGCTATGGAATGTCGGATAATCGATTTTGCGGTGTATTTCTCTACGAAATTATGATGCAATCGCTTCCAACGAGGTCAACGCGATTTTATCTCTCTCGGCAAACTATAATATAACAGCACATATTCACGGAGGGCTGCTCCTGTGTTAAGGCCTCGATTTATTCGATATACGTTCCTCCACGCCGTACCGTCCGTCATGAGACACAGACATTTTCAGTTTTAAGGAAAAGTTGGTCGTACCGTGCGTATGGGCGGTGCTTTTTCGAAACGCGCAACACGATAAATCACGGCTGGATTTTCTTGTCAATCGCTTATCGAGGTTATGAATCTCGCGCATGCCGGATCGCGATGGAGCGGATGCTTTAAATCGCGCCAACTTTTCTCGTATAAATCCTTTTCCCTCGCCGCGACAGCTTCCGTTCAACGAGCGCGCGTTCAACGGACCCGCGTGAACGTTCACTATTCAGATTAACAGTCGGCGAGGAGCGAGTCGATTGTTCGAACCTCGCTTGGAAGGAACAGCGGAAAAAATTCATTTTCCCTCCCTGTGATTTCAAGAATTACAAACTCTAGATCTTTCGTTCGAAATGCTTCCAAGCGGACCAACAGTTTCGTTGATTAAAACTGGAGCACCGCTCGGTAAAAATACAAGGATGTCATCGTGAAATAGTTGAAATCGGTCGGTTGATCTTCGCTTTTGTGTCTCATTCGCTTGGAAAACGATTTCGACCGCTTCTAATTTGTTAAAAGCCTTTCGCTGGAACTTTCGTTGTGGATATTCTTATTCGTCGAAGAGGATCGTAAAACACGGGACGACCGACGCTGTTTAGTCGAGGGAGATCCGTGTTTGGAAACATCACGAGTAAGCTAGTAGGTTTAAGATACTCGAGACACGTCCGACACGTTTCAGCCTTATCGAACTCAGCTCAATTTATCGCAATATCACTCACCGCTTTGCGGCGTAGGGAAGATGTTAGAGGCTGAATCTCGAACCCAAGACGTGATTGCCACGTACTCCTTAACGAACGTCCTTATGTTACACCTGAGCACACCGGTATTTCCAGGAAGGACGTAAACATCTCGCACCTGGACTTCGTACTTTTGACGTACCACTGAAAGAAAGAGCGTCGATATCAGTTTTCCATCGTTAGTCACGTTTGTCCCGTGAAATTAAGTTACTTCTATGGAACGAAAGACGAAACAAGAGGACGAGTTTACGTAATCACGGAAGACAATGTCGAAATTCCAAGGAATATCGAGCTAGGCAAATTTCCGAGAATTTACTCGATCTTCGTTCGACTAATTTCCCTTACTTTCTGAACGAAGGCTATCCTCGAGGAATCCGATAATCTCGTGTCCTTAGGCACACCACATTATAGTTTTCCTTTGTGGCATCATCGGAACGGAAATTCATTCCTTCTTGCGATCTCATCGACGAAAAGAGTAATACCTTACGACCAGTGAATACTACGCGTCCGACTTGGATTTTGTGAACACGTTCATCTATCATCCCGTCGACCGCGGATTCGTTATTGAAGCTAAGACCATCGTCACTAGTGCCGCGAGTGTGTGACCATCGTGAGTTTGCGTCAACTTCGTAATATCTTTGTGTCAATAAAAATCACTTCAGTGGTGTAAGAAGATTGATAGTTTCAGTGACGAGTCATTACCTATCCCAAGCCCCCACCATGATAGCGACTCGGGCCCGGACTCGGATCGTGATTCGACATTACATGAGCCATCTCGCTGCTTTCGATGGATGCGTATACATACTACATTCATCCTTACACGTATGGATATATAGTATATTCGGAGTACAGAGTGCACACGTATCGTGTGCATCGATACATCTGCTGCTCCCAGGGGCGTTCTTCCTTTCAAGCAAGGGGCAAGCAAACTCGCTCGCGCGCTAGTCGAACGACAGCGATGGAAAATAAGATTAAATTAATACGCGTATAAAGCAGTTTGTCGGTGACAGCGAAGGCAAAACGGTTATTAAGGGCAACTATGCCTGCTGTGAAGGAAAATTGTTCTCGTTCTTCTTGTTTACGAGCAAATTCGACAGAGATTCCGTCTAACTCGATAACCAGTAGCTTCCTCTGATTTCCTGTCCGCGCTTTATCATTACGAATCGTGGATGAAATAAAGACTCTTTGATACTACAGTCGCGTTTCTCGCTTTTGGCCAAGATATCGTTAGATTTTTTTCGCCCTCGGAATATGAAACTTGGAAACTGTTTTGGTTTGTTTAACGCTCGTTACGCTAATTAATTGACGCTTATTGGTACGATTCTTCTTTCCGACCGAGTAGTAGGATTAAACAAAGTCGTCATACCGCAGAAAGGAAGGCGGTAGAACGAATGACAATTGATCGAAATTATTTGCGCATTCGACCGTATCCGCTTATTGTCGCAGCGTTTCAATCTCTCGATGCGAGACGAACAAAAGCAACGTGAACGTCGAATCCAATTAGCGATTGGAATCGCGTAATTCTACAAAGAATTGAGTAATGAGTCAATTCAGTAACATCGTATTTCCATAAGTAAGCCTGTTAACGCGTCTCCGTTACGCGATCTAACGATCCGTCTTTAGTCACCGTTCTACAAACCAGCATAAATAAACCAACGAAATAAAACAAAAACGTTGAATAAAAGATTGAAAATCTAAGCACGCGAATCGAGAATATAAATACAACAAAATAAAAGAAACGAGATTCGTTGCCGTATAAATTTCCGCGATTTTTCCCCATAAACTTCGTAATCACTCGTGAAGTTCGTCAGAATGTTCACTCGTGAAACGCGCTTTTTTGTCAATTTTCCTAACCATTTTCCTTCTTCATTTTATTTAGAAGTGTCACATATTTGCCTCCGGCATTCGTGACACGGTCACCGTCCACAGCTCGCCCATATTTGTAGCCGTTACCTGAAATCCTCTTGTACAATTTTCAGTTAAACGCGTTCAATCTCGTTACGAGCGATGTACTCTCGAGCACACGCGCACACGTGTTACGCGCAGTTACAAGAGAGGAACCGGAGAAAAACGTGACTCTATATTCGATGATATACCTCATTAAGAGGAATTGGTGCTCAAGTCCCCTATGTTGGGCTCACGTGCAACACGAAACCAGGCATCGAATGTTAACGCGGTGTCCAAATAATCATAGGGTGGCAAACAGTGAAAACAGGAAGCGATAAATTGTACGTGCGTAATTCCGCGACATCGCATTTTATCTTTCCGCGCGGACGCGTACAATGCGCGAACGCTCGGCTCTCATAGATGTTCTCATAGATGTAGCATCCTTTCTTCTTCCCTTTCTTTCTTTTTTTTTTATACCACTCCCCTTGTCGACGCACAACGAGAAAGAATGCACTGTTCGGTAGACTAGTATGACTACGTGTGCGAAGCTAAAGGAACGCGATACGCGTGAAACTATCGGCGAGGTGAAGCGTAGACGGTCGAATCGGTTGCGCGAGAAATATACTCTCCATGATTTCTTTCCTTTCTATACAACCGGTCGACAAAGACGCAGTCTGAAAGTTCGCGTCATATATTTCGATGTACGCGTTTGACCAAGTAGCCTTTATATTACACCACACGAATTCCGATTCCATGTACATCGAAGCTCGATAGAGGTTTCGACCCCTTTTCATTTCCTTGTTCTGAGCAGTCCGAATTCCCACTGTCCTACGGCTATCGTACGTTTACGGTATCTATCCGTTGGGTCAACTGTGAAATTTAACGAACAGAATGGTAATTGGTCTCGTGACACTGGATTTGAAACGCGGGCAATAATGGTCCATTTCCTTTTTCAAGTTACACGCATGTAATACAAAGAATGACGAGTAAACGACTTTCGAAGGTATACCAGGAGTTTCTGAACGTTCGATAAGATGCTCGTATAAACATTGCAAAGCAAGATACGTTGTCGAGAGGTATGAAATTCAGCCATCACATCGGCCGATGAGCATCTGCTGCCACGCGCATAACGGCGCGTATAATACGTGGCTTCGCGGAACAGGATTGAACGCGGCTTAATTAATCATGGTAAAATTTGGCTCTAAAACTTGTTTGCAGTTGCCCTGCCTCGGGCGACAAGGTTAATTTCGGTTATGCGAGGGAATATTCAGACGCGATTTAGAACGAACTTTCGCCTGTCGACCACGTGGATCGCGTTTGCATGCCTCCTTTTCCGCTTCTTTAGAATTTGCTAGAGATCATCTCGGATAACGAGAGAGCCGCTCTATTTTTCTTCTTTTCTTTTTCTTTTCTACGTCAGTCGATAATTGCGTAACGAGAGGAGGCGGTGAAACTCGATGCGTTTGTACGAGTCACTTCCGGTATTCCGTAATCGTCGGTTAACTACATTGCCAGAGACAATTATACGCCGACTATGTGCTTGCCGCAATTACGAGCTGTTATCTCTCTTTTCCACGTTGTGACGCAACTATTTGCCGCTGTATATTTGCCTGGCATTTACAGAGTGTCTCGGAAAATTCCAAATATTGTGAAATCTCTGGTGCTGTCGTGTAAGCTCCTCGTACGGCTGCCGGGTCGACGTCCATGCCGTTAATTCGCATTTCGTGAATTCGACGGTTGCAAAGCATTCGTCCTATCGTTTATACATCGACGTAGTTTCACGGCACGCTCGCACCGTTGACTCTCTTATTCTCCTTAGAGAGTCCTGCTTTTGACGCTGTCGCGTATGTTATACGCTCGCGCTACTTGATACGCTGCCAGTTCATCGTGTGCGCTGTGTTCTTGGTGATTTCGTCGGTTGAAACGCTTCCTGCGTTTTCCGGCCGGGGAATATCTGTTTGCAACGAAAATGTTTCTGGATCGCGTGGAATGTTAAGCGGATATTGGAGTTCTTTAACTGTTTTGTACTCAGCGCGAAAAAGGAGGGGAAAAGGCGGAAAAGAAAAGGGAGCATCGTTTTCGAAGAAAAAAACATTTTCCACTTCCCACGCGATACCTAGAAAAAGAAAAGAGGAAAAAATACAACTTTTTAAACAAATTTCCAATCAACGCAAACACTCTGCAACATAAAGTTAGCCGAGATATCATCCCGGACATTCGAGTGAAACGAAACGGAAGTCGCGAAATTTTTCGGGAAACTGTTCGCCAAATATTTGTGTCACCGGTGCGTTCCATCCAAATAAATACCGGAGGAACATTTCTGATCCTGTGTCTCGTTGAAAGGAGAGAATGTTAGAGGGTAATATCGACGAGCCGAATGCCGTGAACAAAAAAAACCTTCGATGCGCGAGGGCTTGTACACGCAACCGCCCCATCGAGTCTCTCTCCATGCTCTTCACGCTCTCCACCCAGACGCATTCCATTACGCGCATGTGACCGAGTAACAGTCGCCTCCGGCAGATTACCCATTACGTATTCTACCGGCGGTGGTTGAGAGCGGCAGCAGCGGACGCAGCCTTTGATCGTCCGCCATACTTGACTTCGACCGTCGATGGGCCAGTATCGTTGTCTTATTGCGTATAACGTAGCCTGCGTTCCGGAGTGCATGTGGATCTTGTGTTCATGTTCTATGATGCGCGTTGTAACGGATGACTTAGGTAACACTATGGGATGTTTCTGGGCGAAGGTCATCGACTACTGACTGAGTCGACCCCCGACTCGCAATATTCCTTCCTTGTCTATGAACGGGTTGAGTCTCGTGAGCTTACCCTTTATCGCCGCGTTTCGATCTTTTTGGAGAGTACGAATTTCGTCGGAGAAATGGACGTTTTGCAACAATCTTATTAGCTTGTCATGTGTTAAGCTTAATTCGGTTACGGTTAGGGGTGCCGCTTGGCTCATTTTTTGTTTCCAACGGAGGCAACGAGCTATGATTCGTATCAACTTGGGCCAGGATGAATATCTTTGCAACAAACTGTAATCGGCGGGGTTTGTGGACAGACAAATCGCCCCTTTCTGTTCCGGTACTTCAATTTGGGGTGTTAGCGCCCATGTCGGCCAGTAGTCTTCCGACTGGTAGAGCCATGTAGGACCGTGCTGCCAAATGGTTGGGTGCAGAAACTCTTCGGGTGTTTGGCCGCGCGATATTAAATCCGCGGGATTGTCGTTGGTAGGAACGTGCCATCAATCGCGGATGCTGGTTTTTGTTTGAATTTCGGAGACTCTGTTCGCGACGAACGTTTTGAGAGTGTGAGGTGATGTATTGAGCCAATGGAGGACGATAGTGGAATCGGTCCAATAGATAGTTCGAGTAATTTTGTGCAATAGGTCTTGTTGTACTGTCGACATCAGGGACGTAAGAAGGAGTGCTCCGCTCAGCTCGAGCCGAGGAATGGCTGGTACTTGAGCGGGGCGACTTTCGATTTTGCGGTTAAAACACAGGCTCCGTAAGCCTTTTCACTGGCATCGTAGAAACCATGCAACTCAAGTTCCGTTGCGGATTTAATTATAGCCTTTCATTGGAACCTGATGTTGCTTAATAAGGGTAATTGAACGTAGTACCTGTCCCACGCTGTATGTAAATCGATCGGAAGTGATTCATCCCAATCGATCTTCGACGACCATATTCGTTGAAGCAGCATCTTGGCCTAAACAATCACCGGTGCGATCAAACCGAGCGGATCGTAGATTTTTGCTATCTCCGAGCTGATGATTCGTTTCGTGACTCGGGAGGGAGTGGGTTTGACTTCGACCGAGTAAAGAATGGAATCGTCGGATGAATTCCAAAACACCCCCAGTGTCTTCAAGGTTTGTGAATCGCCCAAAAATGTTGATGATTTGTGTCTTCTATGGAAAGTCCGTGTAATAAGTCGTTGTCGTTTGATGCCCATTTTCGTATGTTTAAACCGGCCAGTTGAAGTAAATTGGTGAGTTCTGTTCTAAGCGTGAGGGCTTCGTCCTTCTTCTCAGCTCCGGTGAGAGCGTCGTCGACGTAGAAATCCCGCTGCAGTACCTGCGCTGCACGTGGAAATCGATGTCCTTCGTCCTCTGCCAGTTGCTTGAGGCACCGAATGGCTAGATACGGGGCTGCGGATAAACCGAACGTTACGGTGTTAAGTTGATATGTCTCTGTTGCTCCACTCGCTTTGCGCCATAATATATTTTGATATTTCCGATCCTTTGGTTGTACGAGGAATTGCCGATATATTTTTTCGATGTCGCCGGTGAGTACGTATTGATGAGAGCGGAATCTAATTAGTATGCAAAATAAATCTTCCTGTAACTTGGGTCCTGTGTGAAGTGTATCGTTTAGGGAGATTCCAATGGTGCTTGGTGCTGATCCGTTGAAGACTACACGGAGTTTGGTGGTTTTACTCGATGCTTTGATTACCCCATGATGGGGTAAATAGTATCCGTTGTCGTCGGAGTGGTTGACATTGACCTTCGTCATGTGTCCCAATGCCAGGTACTCCTGTATTACCGATCGATATTCTGATTCGATACGTTTGTCGTGCTGGAATCGGCGATTGAGTGAGGCGAGTCGTTTAATTGCCAGCGTTTTAAAGGATCCGAGTGACTGAAGCTGATCGTTGAATGGTAGGGCGACGATGTATCGTCCTTCGTTGGGGCGTCGGACGTGGGCTTGGAAGTGTTCTTCGCATCGTCGTCGATCTGCCTCTGAAATATGTTTAATGGAGGGTCCTTCGTCGATTTCCCAAAACCGCGCGAGGTCTGCTTGTAGAGTCGTCGTGGATGTGTGAAATGTGTTTGTCGCGGTTTGGGAAGTTGGACTCCCCCCGATTACCCATCCGAAACGCGTTTTTTGCAGACGCCGTTTAGGCTCCTCTGACTGCGTTAGGTTGATTTGTCCCACACACATCGACGCGAGTGTTGAACCTGAGGTTAGTAGCACATCGATCGGAGCTGGTGAATGAAATCGTGGATCGGCCAATTTGAGATTTTTGGGTATCTCAAGTGTCGAACGTTCGATGGGTTCGCTTGGAATTAAGGTTGATATGGACGGAATGACAAGGAACGTTAATGTCCGTGTGTATGTGCCGTCAGTGGAGGAGATCGTGGCCGTGATGTGTCGCGTGATGTGTGAGAGGTCGTCGTCAAGGTGTCTAGCGCTCCAATTGGGACCGAACATTTGGTTCGCCTTATCTCAAGTGATTTCGCCAATTTTTCTGTAATGAAATTCATGCTGAATCCAGTGTCGAGCAGCGCTCGACAACGTATTGGTTGGCGTTTGTTATTCAAAACGTTGATTTGCGCGGTGATGACTAGATCATTGGAGAATGATTTGGATGTGACTGGTCTAGTATGTTCGGTCGTCAACGGAGTCGTTGATTGTTGGCTTCATTTGTCATGTGTTCGTCTGTCGCTGGAAGATGGGCTAGGAGAGGAGGATGTCCGCGATATCTCTGATCTGTTGTTTGATGTATGTCTTCTGTGGTGAGTTGGTGATGAATATGGTGGCAAGGAAGGGATGTGGATCAACTGTTTGAAGGAGAGGATTTTCGACTAGACGTGCTAGAACGAGACCCCGAGTGGTGTTTTGCCGTGTGCAACATCGTATGATGTCGCTCTTCGCACGCCCGACATGACCCGGAGTGGCATTCTCGCACTGTATGTCCCTTCCGGAGGCAGTTGATGCATACGGATACTCGTTTGACCTCCCGGATGCGTTCGCGAAGGGACTTGGTTTTAAAGGTGTCACACCTCCAAATGGGATGTGGTCCTTGACAGGTGGGGCATGCCGGAGTAACCTGTGTCGTTGTAAATACATGCCCTCGTGGTGCGCGTTGACGGACCAGATTGGTTTGTTCCGGTGACGCTCTTGTTTGTTGGACCGTGGTGATCGGTCTGGAGCTTCGTGCTAATCTCTCGAGGAAGTTCAGTAAATGATTGTACGGAGGCACTTCGTTATTAGGCAGCGTCATTTCCCATTGTTTTTGGATACTTAATGGTAGTTTCGACAGAATGAGACAGTTAAGTAGAGCACTGTTATCGGGGTTGGATTGTCCGAATTTGTTCAAAGCACATATATGCTGTTTAATGGTGTGGACTAAGCGCCTTAATTCCGTTGGAGATTCATTGGTTAATTTGGGATAATCAAGCATTGACATACAATGACTGATTGCGGTGTATCGTGGACATTCGAAATTCTCCTTGAGAACGGCTATAGCCTAACTGTAACTTCTATTGTTAAGGGGTAACGCGTTCAACCAATTCGTCGCCTCTCCCTGCACGGCGGACTGCAGGTAATAGAATTTTTGTATGTCCGTGAGACTGGGATTTTGATCTATTGTGGACGAAAAGGTGTCATAGAATGTGTCCCATTTTTCGTAGCTCCCGTCAAAGGTAGGAAGCCGAAGATCTGGTAATTTGATCTGGTATTGGATTCGAGGTCGCGGATGGATCACCACTGAGGGTACTTACAGATGTCGACCGGGTCGATGGTTGCTCAGCCAGTATCAGTCTTTCCAAGCGAGCTCCCAGGGCTAGGTAGGTGCGTAGCGTCTCTCTTTCCACCGTCGCATCTTCTTCGCCATGTTCGTCTAACTCATCGTAGGTGAGTCGGAACCGTCTCCATTCTTTCTCGAGTTGTGTTTAATATTTCTTGAAGAGGCAAACGTCAAGCTCTTCAGCTGGCTTATACTGATCGATGTCGCTCTCCATGGCCTTGATGTTGCCGATGCACTTGGTGCGTTTTTGCCGCATGGAGTTAAGCTTTGCTGGGGTCGGCATGCTTAGTGATGTAGACCGACTTACGTATGTAGAACCTTCTATTGGATGCTTGTTCAGCTACGTCGGGACGATGCTTGGTCGTGAGCCTCGACCAATGGGCTATACTTCTTCGAAGGTGACGCTCCTGGCGTCACTGACTTCGATGGAATGATACACTTCTGTTGCTGGATTCGATGTGGACACGTGGCACTGTGTGATCACTTGTAGATTCATCTTTCGTTGGCACGTGATCCGGCTCAAAGGACCAAATGTTTTCGCAAATTCGCGGGGAGACGCGATCTCGAAGAAACGCAGCAACGGGAGTCGTAAATTCCCGTTACGCTTGACTAATCGACGCCACGAATCGTTCGATCCCTTATTTCTTTTGGGATAATAAGGGTAGTTAAATTGAAGATAACACTGCTACTAACAAGTTATTATATATTTGCACAATCCAACACCTTCGGTGTAATACAATGAATGTTTGAGATAAGATGACTACGAGTGAGTACGGTCTGTATTCGACTTGTCGATTGAATGTTATCCGACATGTAACCGCATCGACTGAACGAGTTGGTTAATCGTGGAATATGGCAAATCCACTCAACGAACAGGCTATTTACGTGATATTCCGTAATTGAATTTACTAATACGGAAAACCAAGACATAATAGCATCATACACCATTTTGTAACACAACCAACACAGCTGTACTGCAGAGCGAAGCATAAGTATATGTACAGTTATGTTTCTCAATTTCTCGATTACTACCTACTCCGAATCAAACTTGTTTATTCCTATGCAATCACAATAGTTTATATTTTAGCATTTGAAATCGTTATTGTTACCTTTCTGTCGACTTTTTATTATGTCCCGTGTTTTAACTAATCTCTTCTTACCATCGTATGTTAAACTATAACGAAAGTAATTTTTTCCAAACTAATTAAGAAACGGCTTTTTCTTTAAATTTCCCGTAGCTTTGTAAATAATTCTTGTCACGTTCGAGTTAAGCTACCTTAATATGAAAATAAGTAGACGGGGTGTCCCACTAACACTGTCACAGGGCGATATCTCCGATGCCTTTAATAATAAAAATGCTAAAAGAACAAATTGTTCGCTTTGAAGAGAGCAAATATTATGGTGAACAAAAAATTTTCACCACGTCGTATCTTTGGAGATCTCAAAGACATCGATGTTGTTTTAAATGGGATTATTAACCTACTAATATTGGAAAACCATTAGTTTAGTAGATATTTTAACTTTTATTTTGTAAAACCTGTCGTATGAAATACGAGGGGAGACGTAGGGCACCTTTTTTGTGTTTATTTCCCTTTTCTTTCAAACGATGAGTTTTACAATATAAAAGTTAGTTAGGTTACGCAAGTAGGTTAATAATTTTTTATACAGAATCTCGATTTGTGTCGACCAGTGTATTAAAAGATATATGATTCCATGAGCTTTAGGCACCCACCTACAGAAAACCTAATAACATCAGAAAATGCGAATTTCGAAATATCTTTGTCTTACAATGAATAATTATTATATGTAATTATTATTGCTGATATCAAAGAAACACTAGCCGTTAGACCTAAACGCTAGATTTAATTAGATATTCATATCAAGTAATATTTACTTATTTACAACACTTACTTATAAATTATACTTATCTATAATAAGTATTAACTTATTATAAATATTTAGCCATGTCACTGCGCCACGCCGGAAAAAATTACTGAAAATTCTCAATGTGAGAATTGATTGTAAATTTTAATAAATAAAAAAAAATATCAAAGAAACAGACTTGTGAATACAATTTCTTTCAAAACAGAAACTCCATATAAAGAATTCCTCTGAATTTTAGTTCGAAGCTTTATTAGAAATTCTTGACACGAGTCATTTAATTTACAAAGTTTTCCATCGTCTTCAATTATTCGCTAAAGGTAGAAAAATCCCGCTTTTAACGTTAATTGTTTTCACTTATACCGTATTCCCGAATACTGCCATACCGCCACGGAATTAGTTCAAAAGACTGTATCTCATTGAGAGTTGGATAACTAGTTGGAGAAAGTCAATCCACCGCTTAACAAGGCCATCAAAAGCATTGGGGCGTTCAGTTCTACTTACCTTTACGTAGGAATCTAAAATTAGAGCTAGGACTCAGCTTATCCCATACTGATAAGATCCGAGCTTTCATTTCTTTTCCCGTATATGTTTGCTTTCCTTCTTCTTTCCTCCTCGCTTCTCTTTATTCATCTATTTTCTATATATTACATTTATAACTCGTTGTATTTTCATTGATACGTATCGCACATTCGCTGCAATAATAACAGAGCTCAAAATTCACAGTTATTTGCTTATTGGTACCGAGAAAACAGTTGTTCCCTGTACCTTTTACTGGTAGGGTTCTATAAGCGCGCTTCAAAATTTCATCATGCCAGAGCATGTTGCATTACCACGAAAGTGTAACAGCTTCGAACATTCAAACTCGTTTTCCCTAAGATTGTGGTTTTTGAGTTATATCGTTGTCGCAGCAAATGAGCCATATGTACAAGTAAAATTAGTAAAGAAATATTATCAAAGATGTAGAACGTTTATCAACGTTAATTGTATTAGTGTCCATTTTCTTATGATCCAATGCATACCATATGATAAAGAAGTAGACAATGTATTCTTATTGTTTCTCATTTCTAAAGGTAAACGAGAAACCTCCATTTATATTGTAATTACATTATGATAAATTCGCATATTATATCGTTCCTATCGTCAAAGCAATTCGATAATGTTTATGATCAAGTATTTACAAATCAACGAATTAAATAAATTTGTAATACATCTTCTGTATCGACGATGGAAGTTCTACACATACAACAAAGTTTCATTAAGAGTTGAAAATGCAACTTCTTCTGTTCACAATAACGAAGATATTCAGAACATTCTAAATAAATGCAACTTGGATACATCGTACTTTTGTGTGTGTGTGTGTGTGTGTGTATCTCTTACACATTGCTTAAACACATAATTCTTTCCTCGCTTACTTTCACTGTATTTTTAATTTGTTCAAACGTACGCGTATTGGTACATGTAAAAAATAATGAAGCGTAGCTGCAAATAGGCACATAACCAGGAAGTCTTCTTTTCCGCGAGGAGGGGAAAATGCCATTCCGCATACCCGGTGGGCCACCACCAGATTATGTGGGACTCGGCAGATGGCGTCGCCATACCCACTAAAAACCCCTCCTCTTCTTCCCAGTATTGCGGTACTCGAGGTACCAACCCGGTACAGTCATCCGACATTTCTTCGGGTTGGCTTCTACACACACGTACCCATCTTCAACAACAGTCCTCCTGCTTCCTTTATCTTCTCCTCCTACTTTCCCTTCTTCGTAGGGCCTCCACCTCCCTCTCCTTATTAAGCCGGTTTGTCATAACCTTTGTGCAAAATTTTTCAAATTTTATCCATAACCGCTCGTCAGCGGCCATCTTCCCCACGATCCGGTTCTCGATCCTATATTCTTCTCCAATCTCGGCCTCCAACTCCGCGCGTTCCCCGGTCCATCTAGGGCACCAGAAGAGCATATGTTCCGCATCATCCATGGCGGCTCCACAATCCCAACAACTGGTGTGCGTCTCTTTCCCAATCCGGTGACGGTACCCATTGAAGATACCGTGCCCAGTAAAAATCTGCATCACGTGATAGTTGACGCTCCTCTTCCTTCTGTAGAAGATCAACGGATCCTCAATCAGCTTCTTCGTCCAATTATTGGGATTATGGGACGCCCACTCCACTCTCCACCTATCCTCAACTTCAGTCTTCAACCTCTCCATCACGTCGCCCAACGCATACCCCATTCCATCCGCGTTCTCGACAATCCGCCTCTTCTCGCCATACTGCTTCCACCGTAGCCACGCCTTTATGTGATTAGGCATATTGCCCGTCACCACACACAAGGCTCCATGTGACACCGTGCGATAAGCGGTAGACGTACGGATCATCGCCGCCCTTTGTGCCCTCCTAACAATCTTCCTGTTCCTCTCCCGTGCCAGGGACGAGGCCCATATAGGTGCACCATACAGGACCACCGACTCCCACACCCCATAATAGAGCCTTCGAACCACGTCCTTAGGCCCACCCACGTTGGAAAGCAGGCCCCGTATGGCACCCAAGAACCGCTCCGCCATGTCACGCGCCGATTTGAGGTGGGGGGGAGAACCCCCTAGCATTATCCAGCCACACTCCCAGATACTTCACTGTCTTACTAGTGGAGATCTCCCCCCCCCCCCGTCCCCCACGTCAAAGTTAAAACTCTTCGGTATCCTCTTCCTGGTTAAGAGGATCACCTCTGTCTTCTCTCTCGCCAAATGCAATCCCACCTCGCTGCACCATCTAGTGGCCATGCTGATAACTGCCCGTATCCTGTCCTCGATGCCGCGGGTTTCCCTGACCTTAAGGAGCATCGCCAAGTCGTCGGCAAACGCCACCGCTTCGATGTCCTTCCCGCGGTCCAGCGTCTCCAGAATCCCGTCATACACGAGATTCCACAGTTGCGGTCCTAGGACCGACCCCTGCGGTACCACCGCACCGACATTCCTCCTTATGACGCCGTCCCGGCAGTGCACTATAATCCTCCTACCAGCCAAGTAATCCCCTAACAGCTCCTGCAGTCGTCCTGGCAGCCGCCTCCTCCGCACTTCCTCCAGGATACAGTCCGTCCTCAAAGTGTTGAACGCGTTCTTTACATCGAGGGCGACCAGAACGCATACCAGGCCCTTTCTTCTGCAGTCTTCTGCAACCACGACCGTCCTATTTAGGGCTTCAAGGGTCCCCCTCCCCCTCCTAAAGCCGAACTGGTCCTTGTGTAAGGGATCTCGCCCGATGCTCCTCTCAATAAGAATCTTCAACGTATGCTCCCAGACCTTACTCAATGCCGGCAGTATACTTATCGGCCTGTAGGCCAATGACAGTGTCGGGTCTCTAGTAGGCTTGGGTATTAACACCACCCTAGCCACCTTCCATACCGCCGGTATCCTCCCACAGCAGTTAACTCCATTGAGCACGGCCAGAAGCACCCTCGGTCTTCGTTCCGCCAGCAATCTTACTATAACACCGGGGATCCCATCCACTCCCGCAGCCGTCCTCGGGTCACATTTCCCGACGGCCACCTTCAAATCCTCTTCATCAATACGTAGATCTCCGTCGGGTACCGTAGGTTGGGCCGGTCCAGTTCCGTGTTACCCGGTCGCCATTGCTGCTCGGTAACGAATAGATCGTCCAGAATTCTCGCCAACCTATCACCTCCCAGGGGCTCAGTTGGTGCCGACCGCATTAATCTACTCCTCACCACCCGATACGGCGTGCCCCACGGGTCCTGGTCCAAGGTGGCACAGAACCCGTTCCAGCACTCCTCCTTACTGCGTTCGATCGCCCTCTTTAGGCTCCTTCGTGCAGCCTTAAACTCGGCCACCAGGACTTCAGCATCTTCCCTATGAGCCGCCACCGCTCGTTAGGCCCTTCTCCTGATCTTGCACATAGCACTCATTAACGTGGCCACTCACTATTCCACCAGTAATTGGTTCGTCTTTTTCCCCGCGACGGAAACTTCTTCCGAAAAACCTCTGCACACGTGCGCTCCAAGCTATCCTGTAGCCTTTCACCGCACGCCAGCTCGTCAATTCTTAAGATCTGGTCCGCAAATATATCGTCGAATTTGGCGAGAAAACCATCCGCATCCATCTGCTTCGTCGAGTAGACAAACACCCCGCCAGCCACCCTCTTAGCTCTACTCGCAAATTTGTGCAAAATATAAAAATGATCCGAGGCCGAGTACCAGTTCAACACAGCGCTACTCCTCCAACTCGGCCTCATACGTCCACTAATACTCAATATATCCGGGAAACTAGTCCCTCCATTCCTCAGGAAGGAATAGTTCCCCGTCGTCCTAACCGGTAGCAGACCGCCCTTCGTGATCACGTTCAGCAGGCTCGTTCCCCTCCATTCGGTTTTGTTCCCACTCCACACCCTTACCTTCGCGTTAAAATCTATTAAATCTAACATCTATTAAGATGTGCCCTGCCCTCATTCTTCTGACTCCGGTGGCTTCTTCCATGGTGTTCCTGACCGCCATAATCCTTTTATAGGTCTGAATCCATTCGGAACCTTCCTCCACCCTTATCAGGAGCGCTTCCCTCCTTCTTCTCTCCCTCAGTGCACCCCTATCCTCCAGGACCACCTCCCGACCATTTGTGGGGTGCCCTTTCGGAACCTCCTTTATCAGTGGGGCTCTCCTCTCCCTTTTTCTTCTCTCGACCTTCATCCACGCTTCGGAGTCATCTCTACACTCCTCCTACATCCTGGCCTTGCTAAATACACCCTCGCAGTCCTCTGCATAAGAGACCTCCCCTTTTCTGGGCCTCTTACACTCCTGCATCCTCACCAGCTCAGCCGGCGATGTCCCTTTTCTCTTTGGGTAAAAACCTTCGCCAGCCGTCGCCACCCTATTGACCGCTCCATCAACAGGTTCCTTCCTCCTCTTCCTCCTCCTTTCTTTGGGTCGTCCGCATTGTTCCAGGGACGACAACACACCCATCAATCGGTTCCCTGCCTCCCTTATATCCTCACCTTTGAACTTTTTCATGAGGACACTCAACATTTGTACGAGCCCTTGAAGGGCTTGCGTAAGCCCATTTAACTCCACCCTCGAAATCAAAACATCTTCCTCCTCGACCTCGCTGGTCAACGTATCATCCCTAGCGCTATCCTCCACTTCACCGGGCATCATTGCACTCACCTGGTTCGCCCTGGCATTCTCCTCGGCCATTCTCCTCGCCAACTGTTTGGCGTAGGCCATGCCTCTTGTCGTCACAGGCGTGCCGAAGTCACTATCCCTCATCCCAGTAGAACGAACCCCCGGACCCTTCGACTATTTCTAAATCAGGCCTACCACCACTCATGGGGCTCCTCTGGATCTTCCTACTAGGCTTAAAAGGATCGCCCTCCTCGTCCATTCTACTCCTCGGTACCACAGATATGGTGACATTATCACCTATTTGTCTTAGCCCCAGTCGCCATTACCGCACGGGGGGATGCCTGGAGTTCCACCTCCCTCCCGCCGTTTTTCCAGTAGCTAGATGACCGTCGGGTGGAGCCTGGAAGACCACTCGTAACCCCGACGGGGCCTGGGGGCTCCGAAACCCCCTGCGCCGTAACTTTATTCACCTTATTAGACTTATCCATATTAATTTTAAGTTTCATAACCGTGGACATTGCCTAAGTCGTCATCAGCCTTGCCAGAAAACCACCCAAATGTACCCAATCATAACCGAAAAACTCGCTAAGTCGTCAACCAAAGTCAATATAATAGCCATAATTAACAAATAAATAACTAAATAAATATATATCTAAAGCGTATAAATAAATCCTCACAATAAAATCGTCCTAACATTTATAAATATATCAGGGCACCGCCAGCGCTTCAATAAGAACCCGATGATGCATACGCAGATCTCCACATGTATAAATACATAATATAATACTAAATCACTAAGCGACCGGTATCCAAATACTAATAACTAACTAACTAATAATAAATAGCCAGCATAACCAATAATAAATATTCATAATAATAAATAATAAATAAATAATAAATAAAAAATAAACAAATAAATAAATAAATAAATAGTTGTCAAATATAAATAACATAATACATGAATAAATAAATAAATAAATAAGTAAGTAAATAAATAGATAAATAAATAAATAGATACATAATGAATAAATAAATAAAGAAATTATATAAAATCACGCAACATCAATAAATAAATAAATAAAACATAAATGAGTCACAAAATAAATAAATAAATCAAATAATAACATAATAAGCATATTTGCATTCCCCCCTACACGACCCGCGCATCTCAAATAGTGCCTCCACATACGAAGCATCCTTCATACTCATTATTCCTATTCATTTATTCATGACAAAGTTCAAAGTTCAAAGTTCGGTTCGAGTGGCGAAATAAATAAAATCAATAAATATCGATATAACACTAGAACTCTGGTCGACTCGACTTATTTTCTTCGTAATAGGAACTTAAGGAACTTAAGTCGAGCCGGCCGTACATGCTCTAGTTTGCTGCCCGTAAGGTGGCAACACCACACCTCGTCACGGCAAACCAACCTCGCCTGCGCATCGCTCAGCATCACTCATGCGTCCTGCCGCTACCATTTACTATAACGGCGTCAAACCTATCCACGTGCGCGTCTTGGCATTAAACAATGCCGCATATTTAATGTACCTCCCATTGTCGTGCACACGCGAGTGCTATATCCTCTCCAGTTATGTTCAAATCACGTCTTACTCGGCGGTACGCTCGAATATACAAACTTTACAACGAATACCCTTTCCAAAGTATCAGTGTATGTACGTAGGTGTACGTGTGTGTTCATAATTAATAAAATAAAATATATTTATTATTAAAGATATTTATCTCAATGTATCGATACCGATATCGCGTGAAAAGTGACAGGTCCCGCGACGCGTGAATATCTTTCATAGACATTTATTTATCATTGTAATATTACTTGTAGTTATAGTGACCACGCACAATGCCCCCCCCCCCCTCTCATCAAAGGGGGAGAATGACAACCAAGCCACCTGCAAATGGTGTGTAATTTCTAAATGCACCCAACTTACATTTTTTCAGAGTATATAAGTGTAAATATAAGTAAGTAGTAAGAATGAAGATATTATTACCACTTACAGATCTCCACATAACCTTATCCGGCCACTACCTCACAGGATACTTCCCCGTTTCTCCATACCAATCAAGAACTCGATAGCATATCCCATTGCATTCCTTAATAACTCTTTATCTCATAAGGGTACGTACCCCTTCGTTATATACTATATTAATAAATAGGATAAATAATCATCTAATCAACTAAAGAACGTAGTAATTAATCGACACTCATTTCTCTATTACCAAATAACGCCTCGTCGACTCACAAGAGCAACATAACCTACATCACCGCCCTAACCGTCTATAACCTAGACTATCAATTTTATAATTTTTCCTTATATTATTAGCTACAGGCAGCTAAAGCACTAACCTTATCGATATTCACACGTCGCCCTCGCCTTATTCTCCACTAAAAGGGGCAAAAACCCCGCCTCTTCCGAATTTATGATCATTAATCTGCTCATTGTCCGTTAAGCTAACTACTATCATTTATTTATAACAATATCACTCCACCATTTCTCTTGCTTAATTCACATTACCGCACATATTACTCCCTTTTATTTAATTACGAACACACACCTCCCGTTTTGTACCGAAAAACACGACATAAAATTTCTTAAGCGTGAGCACGCCAAAACACGTCCTCTCTCTACGACGTCTCGAGCCGAACTCTTTCTTTGAGAACACCTGGAACGTCATGCATTCTTCCCCAGAGATACTCATTCCCAGGCTCTTCAGGTAATCCTGGACCATGGATAATTGTTTTTGGGCGTCCCTTTTATTCTTTCCGAGCAGGACAATGTCGTTGGCAAAGGCCAATATAGGCCTTTATCACGAGGCATTTGGCTATTCCTGTGGAAACTGGACAGAGGCTCCATGCTTCCGAAGTACCCCCTCGTAAGGATAAAATTTCTTCGGTTGACTTTAAATTGACATAGTCAATAGAAAAGTCACCGCAAATAAATAAATAAGCTCATTGTACAATTATTCTATGTACAATTTTAGTAAACTAATTAAATAAATAAATAGTTAAAATTTGATAAATAAATAAGTTATTCGTCTAGAAATATATTGCATATCTCTACAGAGCTCCTAATTACGTTCAGAATTATTGTCTTAATATCTTTATTTAGAATTTCCATAGCTTTTAAGTTGTTTATGGTCTCAGGCGTAATTGCACGTCTACTTCCAAGCACCACCGGCAGAACCGCTCCCTCACTAACGCCATATTTTCTCATTAATTCTTTAAGGCAAGACGAGTATTTGTCTACCTTCTCCTTGGCTGCTTTCTGGAGATAATCCCTATTCTCGTAGCGGACAGTAACGTTGACTACAAGAAGCCGTTCCTCGTTTTTTAGTACGAGATTCGGTTTATATAGATTCTCTCCAGCTTTGATGGAAGGCTCAACAAACACTTCATTCTTGTCCCTAAGCTTTTCGACGAGGAGAGCTTTTACCTCGTCATGCCTTTTTATCCTTAAGCCCTTTGTGTATTGACAGAGCCCTAAGATATGACACCTCCGGCACATTACATTTATTTTCTTATCAGCCCTGGCTAATGCAACTTTAGTGCCGAAGGTATTTGTTCTTAATCTTAAGGCGTCAATGTAGCGAGACGGCCTCAGCAGGTGGTACTCTTTAAGCCACACGTTGCCTATTTTCTCTCTTGCAAAGTCGGTCACACCGTGGGCTTGACTCCGCAAGTCGGCCCATTGTTTTATATGATCATTCTTTAATATCTTTTTGGCGTTTTCAATGTCCGCAGAAGTGGCGGACCAATTAATCCACAGGGATCCTTTTAAGTTTCAACTCCAAGTGTTCGTTTATTAAACTAGACGCTGCTGGATCTAACGATTCTTTGATTCTTATAGCATTTTTAAGGGTACCAAGTTTGACTAAGTGTTCAAACCTTGGTAACCCTAGACCACCATTATTTTTAGGCGTGTAGAAAAATCCAACCGACGTTGAAGGTATTAGATTCAGAATAGCTTTGACCTCTTGTCTGATTTCATTGTCCGGGAGTTTTAGTACTTCCTTGCTTGGTGGGTTGATCAGTAAGTTGAAAATATAGCGAGGGAATATATATTTCTCCAGAAGCTCCATTTTCTAGCCTGGTTTCAACGATAGCTTTCTGACTCTTTTTATTGTACCTATTACTTCAGATACAATAATCTCACATTGCAGGCCTTTCCACGGTCCAAATTTTGCACCAAGATACTTGAAGGCCCCCTCGGGTGCGGTGTACGGTATCTTTCTGTTATTGATTTCAATCTCTGGGTTTTTCACATACCAGGTGTCCTTCTTTAAGACCACCTGGAATGTTTGACTTTTCTCTCCAGAGATAGCCCTCCAAGTATTTTTGGACCATCGATAGTTGTTTTTGAGCTTCTTTGCCACTTTTGCCCGCTTCCAGCAGCGGTTTTATGCAGAAGTTGAAAAGTAGTGGTGACAGGGGATCACTCTGTTTAACTCCCCTGAGCTTTTCGATCTCGACCCCTATTCCTTCTTTTGTTTTTATTTTTGTCTTGCAATTTTTATACATATTTTTGATTAATTCAATTAGCGGGGTCCAGATTCCTTTCTTAACCAGACAGGGTTTAATCGCCGAGTGGGGCACCGTATAAAAGGCTTTCGAGATGTCTAGTATTGTGTAGACAACTCCATTTTCCCTTTTATTTTGTTCCAGAGCTGCATTTAAAAGCTCAACGTTTATCTTACATCCGTTTTCGGAGGTAAAGCCCTTTTGTCTGATATCTTGTTTGATGACCCTCCTTATTCTCCTGCCGAGAATTGTAGAGAATATTCTCCCAATAATAGGACCTATTGTTATTGGCCGCCAGTTCTCGGCCTTGCTTGCATTTTTATTTGGTTTTGGAATCAGCGTGATCCTATTTTTTCTCCACCTCCCCGGAAAGTGAGAGGTAAAACATAAGATATTGAATAATAATGCCAATACTTTAGGTAGGCTCCGAATTGATAGTTGTTTCTTTTGCAAGCTGTTCGGGCCTGCGGTTGTTTTGTTCATTATTTTCTTTATCCTCTCACTTATTTCCTCGGCGATTATGGGTGGAAAATATTCGTGAATGAACCCTCCTGAAGCACAACTTTCTGGTATTGGGGGGTCTGGTGGTCCGATTTTGTCCCATAGTTCTTTATAAAGTTTCTCCACCTCTTTTGCTTCAGGAGGTTGTCTGGTTAATGCCAAGTAGACCAAATCGTTATTAACTATAACGTCGGCTAACTTCCTCGGACACTCCTTGAACATATTCTAACAACGTGCGTACATGTATCTTCGTCGTCGGTTTCTATCATTTTTTGTTCTTATTTATATTCCTGTCTTTATTTACTGTTATTTTACTCCATTTATTATTTTGTTTTTGGGGCCTCTCTCCTTCATCAGCATTAGTGCTGCTTTTTGATAATGCTCTGTATACAGACGTACCGACAAATTTATCTATTTTTCCCGCTAAGTTTTCCTTATTGGTTCTAAACTCGTCCCGTATATTCTTTAGTTCATTGTATATTCCCCGTGCGGGAGGAGGGTCTTCGGAAGCCTGTTCAATTTCCTTCCTCAGGCTGCGCCGCCATTCATTATTCGATTCTTCATCTAATTCATTAATATTGCTCCATACTGGCGCATTGCATGAGTTAACGGGATCGCACCCTCCCTCCTGTCTCCTGGGTAACCTTCTGAGTTCTCGAGTCCTCACTATTAATTATCATCTTTTTCCTTTTATCCTTTATTTGTTCGAGCGTTTGAGGACTTTACTTATTTCTATATTAGGGTACTTATAATCCTTATATATTTCATCGAGCTCTATCAGGAGAGCCACCTCTTCTGCCGTCCATGTTCTACTTGGGCCCTTGTTTTGGGTTCCGTTGCCCTTCTTTTTTCATTCCTTACGGCAGGGTGCGCATGCCGTTCATGTGTGGACAGCCCTCTTTGAGTCCCGAAACTCATGGGGCAAGCTTCACACTTAAACGCTCCTTCATTACTTTGACTTGTGCCACTACACTTCGGTATGTGGCACCTAGCCCCATGCAGCTTCGGGAAATTCCTTCCACAATGCATGCATCCCCACTGAATGCGGGCATCCACATGATGCAGACTAAGGTGCCTGTCCAGGTCCGTCAACGTCATAAGGAAAAGGCAAACTTCCCTTTTTTCGCAGACCGGA
Organism: Bombus hypnorum; assembly: GCA_911387925.2. Taxonomy (NCBI): domain Eukaryota; kingdom Metazoa; phylum Arthropoda; class Insecta; order Hymenoptera; family Apidae; genus Bombus; species Bombus hypnorum. The sequence continues at coordinate 1,063,183 of CAJVQY020000002.1, forward strand.
CAAGCAACCTTGTCCCCCATTAAAGGCTCCATTATCTTAGCAATCGTATCCAGGGGCTTAGCTAAGTCGTCAGCTATGGTCCCCTCCGAAGCGGATAAATCCGCCACAGCACTTCGGGGATCGAGAAGCGCTGTGTCCGAGGCATCTTTGTTACTCTTACTGATCTTAACAAAATTTTGTGTAATCTATTCTTCATATTCCATCATGCCCTCTCATAATCCATTATATAGCCATGTCGTCGTTATCAGTCAAAGGAACGGATTCCTTTATTACTTTATATTAAGTTCTTAAACTTCACGGTATAAAACCGTTTGATCGGCAAGCCGATTCGTCATTCCGTATTGTCTTCCGCTCCTTCGTCGTCGCACTCCGTTTAGCCATGGACGCCGTGTCTAGGGGACCGGCGGTACCACGGAGAGGTAAGAGCGCGACTTGAGCAGGCGAGACTGAAGTCTCTCCTGCTCCCGAGCAATCATGGCTCTCCAAGGGACCCACAGCACGACCATGAAATAGTGGCGTGCTGCTTACACCCGAACTATGGAACCCTGAAAACGAGGCCCATACTTTCGAGGTACCCGCTCGTAGGGATTTGCAACTAATATTTGCCTTAAAATTGATAAATCAATTAACAAGACAAATAGATAATAAATAGATAAATAAATACATAAATATAGTTAATTAATAAATAGTAGACGTTATCTCTTTTAAAAAATAAATAAATAAATAATATATAAATAAATAATTTGAGATTTGTAATTCGATAAAAGATTCGAAGAATAACATACACGAATAAAATAATTTAGATAATAAAATAAAATGGGTTCCCTGACACCTATCTAAAAATTTATTACATATCTCAATGGAGCTTCACAAGACGTTCGTGGAACCTGTGGAACCTCAAAGAGGCTCCATACTTCCGAGGTACCCCCTCGTAGTGATTTAAAATTATTATCATTTAATTGACATAAGTTAATTTTCAGTGAATAATAAATAATTAATTCATATGTACAATTGATTTAATAGATAAATAAATAAATATATTAATAAATAAATTAATTAATTAATAAAATTTTCTCATCCGTCTAAAAATATATTCCCCATCTCTATGGAGCTCCTCAAGACTTGTAGTATCGTGGAAATTAAAATATAAATTTTTTCCCGATTACTTACAATTTATTAATAATGAATTGAATATACAGGTATTAATTCGACAGAAAACGATGTTTGTTAAACTGATACTAAATGCGATACTCGTATCTATCTCAAATAACTTTACAGTTATTTGGCAACTCTCGTCACAATGAATCTAACACACACACTCTCTCTCTCTCTCTCTCTCTCTCTCTCTCTAGCACCTCTAACACGCAACTCTAACAACTCTTTTTTTTTTTTTTTTATTAACGTGGACGAAATCCGCACGGACACCAGTTCGCTTCTGGGGAAAAGCGGCGTGGGAGTGCCGGACTCCAACCGACTAAAACCTCCTCGATGACCGTCCCTGCTGCGATCGAGAGGGGCCCGGGAACCGGTGTGAGCGATACAAAGCCCCCCCCCCCCGCGCTCAATACGTCACTTAATGGAGCGATATGCGGCTAGGTCACACCGCGCCTCGTCACCGGAGCCGCCGTATCTGGCAGTCCAGTTCCCCTACCGGGCTGCTTTGCGGCCCCGGGGCGCTGAGCCGTCAGCGCCTAAGTTTGCACCCCACCGGGGGGCGCGGCGGACCTAGCGCGCCTCGCCGAAGCGCGTCTATGGCCTCTGCCGCGCCCTCGCCGGTCAATCCTCTCAGGGTGAGAGTACCGTACCCTCACCCTCTCCGCGGCTTCTTTTCGAAGCATAACTTGCTCACAGAAGGAGGTCACGGCCCTCCTTCCTCTCTCGCTTACCAACAATGCCTCGAGGATCGTCGGCGGCGAGAGGTCCCACCCGATTTTCACGATGAGGTCGTGGCGCGGCCGCGCCCACGCCGGGCAGTGTTCCAGCGTGTGCTGCGCCGAATCCACGCTCGCATCGCAGTGGTGGCAGCGCGCGGTCACCTCCTTCCCCATTCGGTGCAGATACTCACCGAAGCAACCGTGTCCGGTGAGCACTTGCGTCACCCTGTAGGTCAGAGGAGGCCCGCCGCCGTCCAACCAAACATCCCAGTTTGGAAGGACGGCCCCGAGGACCCTTATTCCCGGCGCACCTGCTCTCTTTGTCGAGGCTGGCGCGCCATCTCTCGAGCAAAGCCCGTCGAGCCCGAACCCTGATGTCGGCGCTCGCCGGGCCCACCCCGCCCGACATACCCCGAGTGTGGAGATAAATCTCGCGACACCTCAGGGCCTGCAATTCGAACGGGGGAAACCCGGCGAGCACCGCCGAAATGGTGCAGAAGCCCCTCACTACCCTGATGGCCACCGTCCTGTGCAGCCTCCTGATCGCTAGGAGACTGCGACGGTTTGTCATCAGGTCCTCTGCACAGATCGGAGCTCCATAGAGGAGCTTCGATCGCACCACGCCGGCGTACAGCCGGCGCACTCCGACGTCGGGCCCGCCCAGCCGAGGCAGCAAACGTCCTAAGGCGTTCGCCGTCGCCTCCACAGACGGTGCCAGGCTCTCGAAGTGAGCGCCGAATGTCCAGTGGCTGTCGAGGGTCAGGCCCAGATACTTCATGCTGGTTCTGACCTCGATCTCGGTCCCCTCCAACCTCAGGCGATAACCCGCTGGGGGCGAGCGGCCTTACGGCAAAACCACATTGCCTCGGACTTCTCAGGAGACACCCTCAGTCCCAATCCCTTGATCTCGGCGACCACGCAGGCCACCGCCAGCTCCGCCAGGCGGACGGTTCTACCCCATGCCGTGCCCCAGACCAGCACTAACGTGTCGTCGGCGTAGCACACCAGCGCCGAGTTCGGAGGCATCGGCGTCCGAAGCACTGCGTCGTACGCGATGTTCCACAGCAACGGACCCAACGCCGAACCCTGTGGGACCCCGCGGTGTACAGCCCTCCCGGTTGTTTTGGACAGAGGGAATCTCGTTAATCCATTCATGCGCGTCACTAATTAGATGACGAGGCATTTGGCTACAATCTGTGGAAACTCGAAAACGAGGATCATACTTCCGAGGTAACACCCTCGTAGGGAAATAAAATTAACACATTTGCCTTGTAATCATAAGATTACGGCAAATTAATAAATATATAAATAAATAAATAAATAAATAAATAAATAAATAAATAACTTATTGAAATTCTAAAAGCCTGGGTCAATCATCCAAAAATATATTGCACAGCTCTATGGAGTTTTTCAATACGTTCAACGCCATAGTTTTAATAGTTTGGCCACTGATACCCAAAAGCTTGAGACATCTTTCAGTAAAGAGTGGTACTGCACCACGGCTGCCCAAAACGACAGGTATCACTTCTCCCCCGCTGACATTAAACTTGGCCTTCAAGTGTTCCAAACATGGACGGTACTTGTTAACCTTTTCTTTCTCTGCTCTGGAGAGGTAATCCTTATTCTCGTAGCGGACGGTAACGTCGACCACGAGAACCCTTTCCTCGTTTCTAACTACAAGGTCAGGCTTGTATAGGGTACCTCCCACCTTGAGCGTAGGTTCAACAAATACTTCATACTTATTCTTTAAACTTTCAGCAAGGGTCATCTTTGCTTCATCATACCGCTTAATCCTCAGACCTTTAGTGTATTAGCACAGCCCTAATATGTGTCCAAGGGTCTCGGGCTGGGCTCGACATTTTGTACAGGCTACATCAATGTTCTTGTCGGCCCGTGCCAATACCGTTCTCGTTCCAAAAGTGTTGGTCCTGAGTTTAAGGGCATCTATGAACCTCGATGGCTTGAGCAGCTTATTGTCTCCAAGCCACGCGTTGCCAATTCTGTTCCTTGAGAAGTCAAAAACACCCTGTTCCTGACTTCTCAAATCTGCCCATTGTCTAATGTGCGCCGCCTTCAGTCTCTTACGCGCTTTTTCTATGTCCTCTATAGAGGCTGGCCAATTTATCCTTAGGGAGTTGGCCGTTTTCTTTAATTTTGCATCTATTTGTTCGTCAACCAGACTGGAGACTGTTGGATCGACAGAATTCTTGATCTTGATTGCACTTTTAAGGGTGCCGAGTTTAATTATATGCTCGAATCTCGGCAACCCTAGTCCCCCCCCCAACTTTTAGGGGCATAAAAGAATCCAGTGGCAGTTGAAGGCATAAGATGGAATATTGCCTTTACTTCCTGTCTGATCTCGCTGTCCAGCAACTTTAAGACGCAGTCTCCTGGCGGATTCACGGGCAGGTGGTATATGTATCGGGGTAGTATATACTTAGTTATTAAATCGAGCTTCTGGCATGGCTTGAGAGAGAGCTTTCTAACTCTTCTCATCACGCTCAGAAGCTCAGGCACTATTATGCCACTAAGTATCTGAAGACTTCGCCAGGATCAACAGTTGGGATGGTGTTCTCCCTGAGCCTAATTTTTGGTTCTTCGATGAACCAGGTGTCCCTCTTGGAGACAACCTGGAACGTTTGGCTCTTATCTCTCGAGATGTTCATTCCGAAGTCATCCAAATACTTATCGAGCATATCCACTTGGCGTTGTGCTTCCCCGACGTCCGCGCCAAGAAGCATTGCGTCATCAGCGAAAGCCAGAACAGGAATCTTTCTTGTCTCATTAATATTAATGCCACTGGTCTGTGTTTCCATCATCTCCAACAGTGGCTCCAGACATTGGTTGAAAAGCAGCGGCGACAAAGGGTCACCCTGCTTAACTCCCCTAAGGATAACAATATCGACCCCCATATTATTGCCAGCTTTTATTCTTGTTTTAACGTTTTGATACATATTACTGATTAGATCAGTAATGGGGGCCAGCACTCCCTTCCTATCCAGACAGGGTTTGATCGCCGAATGGGGCACTGTGTCGAAGGCTTTCGAGATATCCACGATAGTGAATATCCCGCCTTTCTCTCTTTTACTATAATCCAAGGCAGCGCTCAACAGGTCAATGTTAATTTTACAGCCGCTCTCAGCGGTGAATTCTTTCTGCCTTGGATTTTGCACAATGCCCCTCCTTATCTTCCCGTCAATGATGGCGGAGAAGATACGACCGAGAATGGGACCTATTGTTATAGGTCTCCAATTCTCGACCAGGCTGCTAGATTTATTCGTTTTTGGTATTAATGTTGATCTGTTTTCCTTCAATATGGGAGGAAAATAAGAAATTTAACATAAAATGTTATATACCTTTGCTAATATAATTGGCAGGCCAGGGATCAAAAGGTGTTCCTTCTGAAAACCGTCTGGACCTGCAGCAGCCTTCATCCTTATTTTCTTTATCCTCTCCGCCACATCCTCAACAGCAATTGGCGGGAAGAACTCGCTGAAGGAAAGCTCGGCAGCTCTACTTCCTGGGACAGGGGCATCGACAGGACCTGTCTTGCCCCATAAATCCTCATAGAGCCTCCTCACTTCTTCGGCATCAGGCGGCTCCCTGGCCGGCTGGAGGAAGGCCTGATCATTATTAACTATGGCATCACCCAACCTCCTAGGATTCTCTATGAACAGCTCCTGGCAACGCGCATAGGAGTATCGCTTTTCTGCGTTTCTATTCTTGCTTTTCTTCTGGTGACCAATCCTTTTATAAAATCTATTATTACTTTTACTTGTTTTTTTTAATCTTTGTTGAACGTTTTAATCGCTCCATAAAGCGTAACTTTTATGAATTCATTAATTCCGCTCTCAAGGGCTTCCCTATTTCCCTTGAGAATGACCCAGGTATTCATCAACCGAGTGTATACCCACCTTAAAACAGGTGGCACTTCGGTCTGCGTCGATATAGCTTGCTCCAATTGGAGCTTCCAATTATTTAAATCATTAAAATCACTCCCGCTGATTTCAGGCTCTTCGAAACACGCATTGCCTGGGTCAACGGGATCACACCCTCCCTCTGTCACCGGAGTGGCCTCCTGAGGGTCCTCACCAAGCAATCTTAACTTTTTTCTTTGATACTTGATTTGATCTATGGTCTTGCTGGTGAGGATTTCACTTATCATCTTGTTTGGATATCTGTGATCCCTGTATGTCTCACAGAGTTCCCTCAAGAGTGCCAACTCTTGAAACGTCCATTTCTTATCTGGGGGGTCCGTTCCCCTTCTTTTGACGTTTCTAACAGCAGGGTGCGCATGCCGCTCGTGGGTTGACAGCCCTCTTTGCGTTTCAAAGCTCATGGGGCAGGCCTCACATTGATAAGCGCCTTCGGGTCTCTGACTAGGGCCGCCACTGCAATGAGGCAGATGGCATCTAGCCCCATGAAGCTTCGGAAAGCCCTTACCACAATCTCGGCACCTCCATTGGATGCGGGCTGTCGTATGATGCTGGTCCAGGTGCTTACCAAGGTCCGTCAGGTTCATGAAAAAGAGGTGCACTTCCCTCTCCTCACAAACCCGACAGGCAACGATCCGTTCCCACGATCGGTACCGTCATGCCAAAAATCGTGTCCAGAGACATAGCCAAGTCGTCAACAATAGTCCCCTCCAGAGCGAAAGAATCCGCCACGGCGCCTCCGGGACCGAGAAACGCCGCGTCCGAGGCATCTTTTTCACGATCGCTTTGCATTAGATATTTATATTTTTTATTTTTCAATTCAACTTTTCCCGATGTATCCAAATCGTAAGCCGTTTTCCGAAAGACAAGTTGTGCCAAAAGGATGATAATAGAGGAACGAGCTCCTAGCTTGGGGAATTATTCCCATTGCTTTACGGTAATAAATACCGTTAAATCGGCAAGCCGATTGATGGTATGTGGTATTCGCCCCTTCGTCGCCGCACTCCGTTTAGCCACACTCGTCGCACCCGGGGGGATATAACACCCCACGCTGATACGAAGGAGTATGTTACCGGCCGTACCACGAGGAGGTAGGAGTGCGACTTGAGCAGACGGGACCGAGGTCCCCCTGCCCCCGAGCAACTATGATTCTTCTTTTGTTAGGGGCAAGCCGCTTTACAACGTCCCACTACCTAACGAATTTGAGATTACAACACGCAGCAAGCCCGGCTCTCACGGCTCTTCAAGCTCACGCATGGGCAAGCAGCGACCCTTTCCGGCAAAATCCGACTAAGTCCCAGCGGCGTATCGTTTTTAGACGAACGCGGCTAAGGGCCAGCGGCGTATTGCTTTCTCTGTGACGTCACTAGTAAAATGACGGGGCAGTTGTTCACCTTCCTTTTTATATAAAAATTATTAAAAAAGGCATAAAGAAAGGCGATATGCCACCAAGACCAGCCGCGCATTACTATTAAAGCAAACGCACGCACGACACAAAGACCCTATACCTGCGGACAAGATGATTGCCAGATGTCGATACATTCGTCCCGAACATTTTGTAGCTAGCCTAAGGACCCGCTATAAATCTTAAGATTTATTATAGCTAAGGTCTTCCAAAGAGACAAACAGTGTTTGTTTACCAGTTCCCAAGTTTTACCACCTACTACGGGAACATACGAGAAATTTGCTTTCTCTCACGTACGTCGCTTCCCGCTAGCAATTTCCTCTCAAGGGCAGCTAGCATCTTTTACCAACGACCAACACTAATCAGCCAATAAACATTAACGTACATTTCCCTCACTTTCCGAACCAAGGCTTTCCTCAACGAATCCAATGACCTCGCATCCTTAGACACACCCCAGGACTGTCCTCCTTGGCAACAGCATCGTGACGGAAAGTCAGACTGCTACAGGGAGTCAACACGCAACGGTCTTTACACTTACACGGTTCGAGTCAACTAACTATCTAACCCTTCAACATCTTGTGCAATCATTGTCCGCACTCGTAGCGCATCTCGAATCGTAACTATCCGAGCTCGAACTTGTAACCGCGCACCGCGGACCGAATATAATCGCGAGTCTCGCGTCAAGTGTACTCATCAAGATTACAGTTAATAAACGTTTATTGTTAAATACACCTGAGTATTCCTTCCGAGCCTATCACGACATACCACCTCAGCTCTCTCAAGTCTACTCTTTGATGTCTCGATCAACTCTTTAAAAACCGCATTTATAAATTTCTGAAAGACAGCTGGCATCTTAAGGAATTCATACTGGCCCGTGGAGGCTACAAATGCCGTATACTTTCTACTACTTTACCCAACAGGAACATGAAAGAATCCGTTCTTGAGATCCAGAGTGCTGAATACCCTCGAGCCCTGCAACGAATATAATTGGTCTTCGATCAAGAGCAGCGGGTATCTGTCCTTCACTACTTTTCGATTTAGCCGTCTGTAATCGACACAGATTCTAGTCGAGCCATCTTTCTTTTTGAATAAAACACCAGCCATATTTTGATTTGTTTATCGACTTCGACCTTGTCTTGTGGAGATAGTCTTCGCGGCCCTTCGTAAACTGGAAGATCATCCTGTAATATCACGTTCATTTCGATTGCTACTTCGCGTGTCTTCTGTGGCCTATAATCTCGGATCAGATTTTCTACTGCCTACCTATGTTGCATGTCCTTAACGTGGGACAAATCTATCTCACTCGCCTGTGTCTCTACATCTATTTTGAGCACTTCCGGACACTTATCGGGATTTTCGTCCTTTATTCTACGAATAAAAGATTCTCCCCATTTTATACTTATTTTAACAGTGTCCAAAAAGTCTGCGCCAATAATAAGCGAATGTTGCATCACTGTGTCTGGAACTACGTGTATTGTTATATAGTACGACTCATTGTCTATAACAATATTCGTCGAAAATTTCCCGAGCGTAAAATTTCTTCCGGAACCGACACGGCGAAATCCAATGATTTCCCGACTTAATCCGGGCGCTCCGATTTTTGCATGCTGATCTGCTTGCATTAGCGTCAGCTCACTACCAGTGTCAAATCCTCTTCACCCGACAATCGTTCATCTTCAACGTTTGCCATTTTCATTCTTTTTCTACTCTAGCACAAATAGCTCCGTTAAAACGTGTCGTTCTCTGTCTTATTCAATCCCGGACGAACCCCCACTTGTAGTACAGCTTCAACACCGGTTTCTCGCTCAGCGCTGCTTTCGGCCTTACGAACGCTTCTCGCTCGCGCAACTCGAACCTGAACGGAACATCTTTTCTTAGCAGATCCGACAATGGTCTCGCAATGATAGAATATCGGGGCACAAACGTTCTAAAATATCCCGTTAGACCAAGGAAGCTCTGAACATCTCTAGCGGACCGAGGCTCCGGAAAGTTAGCGGCGGTCCTGGTGTTGCATTCCGATGCCTGAACGTTACCACCTTCGACAATGTGGCTCAGATACTCTATCCTTGTCTGTAGGAATCGACACTTATTCCAGTTTATGAATAGTCCGTGTCCGCTAGCGATATGCAATACCGATCTTAGCTTTTCAATTCCACTGGAAAGGTCAGTCGACGGCACAATCAGATCGTCCATGTACGTTAGAATAGCCCCTCTGCTGCCGAGCACAACGGGCAATATTGCTCCCTCTTCCTGGCCATATATAGACTTTAGGTAATTCAAGCATGAGCGGTATTTGTTGACCTTTTCCTTTTGAGCTCTTTGGAGGTAATCTCTATCCTCATAGCGGACTGTGACGTCCACTATGAGAATCCGTTCCTCGTTTTTAATGACAAGGTCCGGCTTATATTGATTACCTCCTAATTTAACTGCAGGCTCAACAAACACCTCGTTTGATTCTTTGAGCTTATTTGCCAGGAATATCTTAACTTAATCATGCCTTTTAATTCTAAGGCCCTTCGTAAATTGGCATAACCCTAGGACATGTCCTAGGGTCTCCGGTTTGGCATGGCACCTTCTACACGTTACATCTATATCTTTTTTTGGTAGTACCAAGGTGGTTTTGGTGCCAAAGACGCACAATGTTTTCTGTTTCACATTAGTTTATTGAATTATGCACGAACCTAATAATAGAGATGTCACGGATCATGCCTAATTTAATAAAATAGTATAAAAGAGAAATTGTTGTTCATCTATTATCACCTTATGAAACGAAAGAAACTTTTCGGACAATCTAGTAATTCCTCTGCAATTTGTACACTGTTATAACAATTGTCCGTGTTACCTACGTGCTCGAAATTTATAAATGGTTACAATTAAAGGGAAAGCGGACCTTCTTCTCTTTACAGATGGCTTCACAGATGGCATATGGCAATCTTCTACGGCGGTTCTCCACATCAGCAAAATAGAAGCAATGGCCGTTCGTTCGATGCATTCGTCGATGGTTTTTCCCAACTTGCTGATAGAAAATCGACTATTACAACGCAAGTGGGTATATAAAATTATCGTACGCATCTTAATATACATACATTGAACAGCTAGACTAATAGGAAGCTGTGCATATTGTACACGCTTGCTTGTTTCATTTACACAACCATATTCCTCTTTTCTCTTATTTCCTCTTTCATTGACAAACCAGGAAGTCGATCATAATAATACAACTATTGTTGCGTCGCATGGAGCAGCGGCGCCCCAGCCAACGCTACCGGGCGGCCAGCGGCCCACCTACCTGCTTCCAGACCCCCAATAAACTCAATGACCGGCCATAAAACGTCACCTTCTAGCTAAATTGTTTCCAGATGTGTGTCGAGCAATCTAGTTGTCTAGAAGCATTTCGGTTTAGGTCCGGATTAGCAAAATCCTTGAGTTTGTTATGCTATTAAAAAGGGCTCGGAAAAGGCAGGTAGTCACCGAACGAGAAAACCCAACACATAAACATAGGATAGAAATGACTGGTGTTCCCCAGCAATAAAATCACCCCGGACACTGGTGAGAAATTCCTCATGTCCTGCTTCTTTAGCGGGGTCACGACCAATCGGCATCAAGCTTTCCTTCGGGGAAAACTAAGAGGGAGTCAGTCAGGCAGTCAGTCAGTTAGCAACCTCGGGAAGTCTCAGTTGGCAGCAAGGATTCGCGCTTACGCTTTCGGCCTCTCATCCCCTGATCTTACGTTCTAACCGAGTCCAACCGCATCCCGGTTTCTGTTAATTCACCACTCAGTGTATACACAGTGTCTTAATAAAACACAACTGGAAACCCGTTACAGCAGCGTGCACTTCAATTAACCACCTCTATTAGCCTAAACGCAATAGGGGATCGATCATCTCGCGGCGTCGATTGAACAATCGTAGCAGGAATTTACGACTCCTGTTGATGCGCATCTACACGATCGTGTCTCCCCGCGAGTGAAAGAACAACTATTATACGTAACAAACATCGCTAATCGAACATCATTGATCGTGGTCTAAATTTGCGATTAAATGCAGATTTAAATATGTTCATTTGCTCGTTATGTAAACTAATAAAGTTAAGTAACAAAATGGATTTATGATAAATTTCTCTCGTATTTCTAGAGTAGGTTCATAATACATTGTATCGCGTTTCGAAACGATGAATATGTAAAATAGTGTAAGATTTATTGATTGTTAGAATTATCCGATTGAATCTCGTATTTGATCGTGGATTTCCGTACCTTATAAAATGAAATGTAACAGTGTACTAAATCTAGGCGGAAAATAAATGGCAGAGTCAGAAATATCGGCAAGCCGAATGACGAATTACTTCCTTCGCTGTTATGAGTGGATAGGAGGCTACTTAGGGCGAATACTGGTATTGTCGTGTTGTCGTCCCTTGATACGACCATCATGCTTTCCTTGGAATTTGTTGCGCCATGCTGATGCCATTTTTTCCTAATCATTAGTCGGTTGAAAGAATATTCTTTATCCCATCTACTCCACCAGTACTGTCTATGCGCACAAAACTCGCCTCAATTGCTATCAGTTTAGTGGATAATCCTTCGTATGCGACTGATGTGTTTCCTACCATCAAAACCCCGAACAACGCTTATTTGAGTACTTACGAGATAAGTTGGTGGGATAGTTATGTGGAAGGATATTTCACAGGATATAATTTTTGAGATATGTGTAATTTTATATGCTACACACAAATTAGCCGCATAATAGTAACACATATAAGTGTGTATGTGTGTGTGTGTGAGTATCTGCGTGCGCAGCGTCTCGTAGAACAGAAGAACGGAGAAAATGATGGTGAGACAAAAAGAATGCTGAGACACGTTCAGTGTGTATCTACGAATATCTTGTAAATTACATATTAAATACATATGAAACTATTTTAATATCATTTCTGCGTGTAATGTGTTGCTATACGTTTATTTCGGCACTAAGATCCACAATTCTCAACAATAATAAGACTGTTAAACTGTTATAAAAGTAATATAGAAACATGGTTTATTTAAAAATTATTTACAATGTAATGTTTTGTCCATGATGAAGTATTTACTTCTAGAAAATCTCTACATCTTTTTCTTTTGTATACTCGTGACCTGGACACCGCTGTTACGGTGAAAATAGAACTTAGTGAAGCAAAAACGTTAACGAAAAGGAGAGGTCCATATTATTGTGTCCTTGAATATAAATGTTGTTTTTGGGTCACAAGGTCTAGAAACAAGAGAGCTATAAGTAGACTTTTATTGCTGTTTCTTGTAACTTTCAGCTAGAGTTACACACCAAGGTTAATTTTTTGGTAATGTCCTTTGCTGTCAATGTATCAACCTGCTCCCTATTATATTTTATTATAATGTAACACTGCTAGAGTGAGGATCTCCATCAGCATATAGTATACCTATACTTATACTTACTTCAATATATATTTCTATTATAAATTTATCCATGCGTTTCTCTATCAGATAACCTCAATAGTCCAGAAGCACTTTTTTCGGATTACAATATTATGATATCTACGTTAAACAGAAGATTTCATTACGTTATCAGTCAGCCCTAATAATTTCATAACTAATAATTCTCTAAATTTTCTATTTGTATTCTTCTTTATCGTAATCTTGTAAACTGTTAAAGCGTTTTTCCGTAATTCCCAGAAGAAACTGAATACCAAGTTTCCGGTACCGTTTGAGTCCTTTTCTAATTGTAGTGACATAAGAAATCATTTGATTCGAATAATCTGTACTACACTTTATTGTATGCAAGAACAGCTAATTGTTTCAATTCTCCAGATGACTGTTGGCTCGTAAAAACAGCATGAATGTTACGAATATTTCTTGTACTTGGCACCATGATGGGAGTGTGCTTTGTTGATAAATCTCACGAATCTCTCCATTTGAGTACGACAATGTCATTCTTTAATACATATATTAACTTATAAATTAATATATACATTAAATTCTAAAAAAATGCAGTAATTTGTTTGGATAATATCTCTCCTGTTTTTTAAATAAATCAGTGCATAGTGTACCTCACAGATTGATAGAAGCAATAAAAAATAAGGGAAATTCCACTAGATATCAAATAAAAGGATAACAAAATTAACATTGAATTTATATTGTTTCACAGCCAAACACACAATTTTAAGAGAAAATTTAATTTTTTCCAGAGTTCGAAAGAAGACAATCTTCAGTTCTGTTTTATATTGTAATATGAAATTATACAAACGATTCTTTCACTTTTTCTTTTAATGTCATAAATAATTTGAAAATAGGGTTGAGTTTATAATTATTCGCAGCAGTATATGTGGTAATAAATACAAGTGTAGAAAGGTGTATAAAGGCGAGAACAATATAACTAGCAGAAGAGTTTGAAAACGTGTCAACAAGTATCTATGAATCAGAGTTATTTTGTTATGAAAAATATGGGCACACAATTACTCACTTATTATTAGCTTTACTTATGTTTTGAAATATTAATTTATACTTAAATATAAAAAATATGCAAAAATATGCAGAAATATGCGAAACTTAATCTACATTACGTACGCTTCGAATATATTTTATATATGTTTTATATTCTTAAATACATAAAAAATTTACCGAATTTCGTCATGCGGAATCGCTGAATTAATTTTTATGTACATTTTGTGATAGACGAAAATTATACTATCGCTAATGCACTAAAATAATATATAAATATTCAAGTTTACTCATTTTAGTGAACATAAAAAATTGTGAACTGTAAAAGTCAAATTTATGATATTCTAAAACTGTATTGCGATTCTCGACATTCTGCGAGGATTTTCATAGGCAATTTTATGACATACACTTCCGAACACAAGAAGCTGTTTTAGAATCAGGACATTAGTATTTATGATTAGTATTTATAAGGCTTCTTTCCAATAATTGTAATAATGCATCTCATTTTCTATGTCCATCGTGTGCTCAATAGTCGAGCGTGTTATAAACGCGAGCATTTCCAGAAGATCATTGGCAAAGTGTACTAGCCCTTTCGCTACCCACGGCCTCTTCGCCGCGGCAATTCCACTGAACGAGCCGCCGCGCCAAAATAGTGCACGGTGCTCGAGAAAGGTCGTCAGCAACCGCGTTTACACCTCACTGCAAACCGAGCTGCTCTGACGGTGTTTCTCGAAGAAAAAAGCTTTCCTCAAAACAGGGTATTTATAACTTCTTAACACACTCACTTTTAATTACAATTTGGAAACAAATAACATTATAGAATATAATAATATGTATAATATAATATAATTGTATGATACGAGTAGCTTTTAATAATGGTATTGCGTGTGGTATTTTTCGAAATATGGTGTTACACACAGGCCAACATTACAAATCTGGCATTGGTATCGCGAGTCGCTCCACATCAATCGATTATAATTGACAACACACTTCAGATTTTTAATCATTTTGTGCGTGCGGTAAAGACGTTTCGTGTCAACAAATTTTTCATTATGGAGGACAACATATACAATGCCCTCTTGTCTCACCATTTTATGGCTAATAAAAGGCTTGTACAATACTCGTCGTATGTAAAATACGAGATATCTTACGCAGAGCGACTGTAGTCGCCCGTAGTAGCGAAAGGGCTAGTCCGATCGGTCGAGAACCATCCGTGAGAATTACTGCGATCCATAATCCGAATTTACTCCTTTTCATTTTGAGATATTCATCGAAATTTTCATCCGCGTTTCATCGAAAGTGATCATCCAAAGAGAAAAGTGCACAGAGTAGAAACAAATTCTACTTTTGGTGAGTTGACTGGTAATGAAACGGCACTGACTGATACAAACGTTATATTATATTTTATAACGTGTGTGTATGTTATATGCGTATTCAGACGAACAGTTTACATTTCTGTGTCACATGCCGCGCAAGATGAATATCGATAAATCACAGTTCTGAATTTTTGCAAATTAGTGGATATAATTGTTATTAATATTTGTTTATACAAAGCACTTTCTACGAATAAAGGAAATAAAAAAAATAAATCAAATTTGAGATGTTATCCTAAATAAGAAACATGTAACAAGCATATATATAAGGTTTTATCGTAAGATAATTCAGGGATCGATTCTGAAAATCTGAAAATCGAGAATCGATTTTCAACGTCCTGAGCTACCGCTCTTTCTCCGTCAGTCTTTAATGTTTTAAATAATTATTCTCTCTTCTGTGATCTTGTCTATTTCCGGTGTTGATCTCTGTCCGTACGTTTGGGAAATGCGTGTCTCTCCAAAATGGCTCTCCGTAAAACAAAGAAAGCCGCTCTGTCCGTGAAACAAAAGAAGTCGTGCGTCGAGAGACGGTCGTACAAACGTATTCGTATTTGAACTCTTAGAGAGTTTACACCTCCCCTCCTCGGGTTGACAATTGCATCGCTAATTGTCCTTTTCATAAGGAATTAGTTTACTCGCATGGAAGAAATTTCCTCCAGGTCTACGATTATCGTTATGCACTTCGTACATAGAATTTGAGATCCTTCTCAGAATTTTGAAAGGCCCTTTCCGGATTTCCTCCAATTTATTTCTATTTAATTTGTTCCCACTGTGAGTGAAGACCATATCGCCAATTTTAAATTCATGCTCTCTTCTTTTTTTATCGTATTTCTGTTTGTTAATTTCGAAGTTTTTCATTGAGTTTTTAAATGCTTCTTCTCTGTCTCTTTGTAAGTCTATCTTATTTTCAATTGTTCCCGTAGGGGCGATCTCGATTCTTTTCCCGTACAGTAAGTAATTCGGAGCAAATCCTGTGACACTGTGTCTGGTGTTATTGTATTCTTCCACACTTTCTTTTGCGATTTTTGTCCAGTTTTTCTTTTTTTTTTTTTTTTTTTTTGATTGAATTAATTTTGCATCTGATTCTGTTTACCAGTGTTTGGTTTACCCTTTCGTTTAATCCGTTCGAGGATGGACAATCTGTCGAGGTGAAAATTAGTTCGATGTTCTTTTTCCTTGCGTATTCTTGAATTTCTTTGGATGTTAGTACTGGATATCTGTCTGCGAGAATCATTCTTATAGAATCGGTTTCTCTCGTCGAATCTATAAGTTTTATGATATCGTCTGAGCGTTGTGTTTTTGATGTGGACACAAAAACAGCCCTTGAGAAATGGTCGATAAGAATATGCATAAACTTCTTCGGTGAGTTGTTATTAGAAAAACCTCCGACCGTATCGAATGACATTATCTCAAACGGTTTCTTAGCTGGTCCTAGTTTCGATATAAATCCAATCGGTCTTCTCGTTCTGCTTTTATTTTTGATGCAGATTTCGCATTGTTTGCAGAATTTGTCGACTATCCGATCCATATTTTTGAAGTAATAGAAAGATCGGATTTTCTTTAGTATATGGTTTCTTCCAACGTGACCGAAGAATTCTTGAACCGGTTTTGTGATGTGTTCGCCAAATTTTCGTGAAACGAATATACGTTGACGTCCTTTAATACTTTTGAAAAATATCTCTGATCCTTTTGTGAGATTTTTTGTATTTTTAATATTTTTTTCGTTTTCTTTCTGATCTTGAATTATGTCTTTCTTTGTAATGATATTCACCACTCTCAGAACGTCTTCTTCATTTTCAAAACTTTCTAAGACGGGATTCCTGGATAGTGCATCTGCTTCTACGTTGTCCTTTCCCGGTGAGTAAATGATCTTGAAGTCATACTGCGACAGGTAGTGCATTAGGTCTCCTAGAGTTTCATCGGTTCTTGCTTTTATTCTCATTGATTCTAACGGTTTATGGTCCGAAAGAACCGTGAAATATCTATCGATTAACAAGTGTTGCCAGTACTGAATCGCCTCTTTAATAGCCAGACATTCAAGGTGGATTGCTTCCTTCTTTGCCTCTGTTGGTCTCAATTTTCTCGAAAAGTACGCAACCGGATGTAACATTCCGTTTTCTCGAGGTTGCTTTAAGACAGCTCCTAAACCGTTTCCACTTGCATCCGTATAAATAAATATTTCTTTCTTCTGATCGTATATTGAAGGGATTGGGCTTGAACAGAGGTATTCTTTAATCTTTTGAAACGATTTTCCTTCGTTCCAAATAAATTCTACATTTTTTCTTAATAAATTATGGAGTGGTTCCAAGAGTTTGCACGCGTCTTCTATAAATTTGTAATAAAAATTAATTTTTCCCAATAGTTGTCTCACGTTTTTCTTGTGCGTTCAAATTCTCGTATCGCCTTGAGGTTATCTCTCTCTGGTCTCACACCGTCTTTTTCGATGATGTGACCCAGATATTTTACTGACCTTTGTGCTAGCTTACATTTGGACAGTTTTAATCGGAAACCTTCTTTTTCCATAACCTTCGTCAGCTGTTCTATGTGTCTGGTATGTTGATCGAATGTTTCGGAGAAAACTAGAATGTCGTCTATATAATTTATGCAGAATCCCGTTAGTCCATTTCTTCTAAGAATATTTGCAAGCACTCGTTGAAAAATAGCGGGAGAGATTTTCAGTCCGAACGGTAAACATTTCCATTGCCAGTGTCCGTTTTGTGTTATGAAGGCTGTTTTCTCTCGGTCCTCTTTTTTTATTGGAATTGACCAGAATGCTGAATTTATGTCAAATGTTGAGAAGAAATGGCAATTTCCCGCTTTGACTATGATATCTTCTATTCTTGGAAATGGCTGTGGTTCCAGAACTACAATTTTGTTTATCTCCCGAAAATCGATACATAGTCTATCTCTCCGATTCAATTTTTTTTTAAAAGCCAGTGTCACTGGTGCTGCAAATGGTGAATTTGATTCCTCTATGAGATCGTGTTCTAGTAGTTTTGTGATTTGGAACTCTATTTCTTTTTGATCTGGGATGGAACACCTGTATGGTTTTTTCGATATGTACCTGTTTTCGGTTAGCTTTATGGAGGCCTCGTGTAATTTTTTTGTTCCCACATCGAATTTGTGTTTGGCAAAAACTTCTTTGTATTTTTCTATAAGTTGAAATACCCTTTTCTTTTGTGAGTTATCTAAATGTCCAAGGTTGTCTATAATTTTGTCTGTCTTCGTGTCTTCAGTAATGTTTATCTCTCTTCTCTTCTGATTATTCTTTCTTTCTTCTCTCTTATTAGATATTATCTCTTCTTCTTTGTCACTTACTTTTTGAGTGACTCTCAGATTCTCATCTTGTTTTAGTTTGAACTTCTTTATGACGTCTAGCCCTAGGATAAGGTCATATGTAAAGTTATCATTGCGTACTACGAAAACATTTATTTCTTCTTCTATTTTATTTATTTTCATTTTTAGTCTCGCCCGGCTGCTCGTGAAGTCCTTTCCACTGATAGTTTTGAACATACTCTTGTCTTCTGTTATGTCCGCTTTGATTTGATCAATAATCTTTTGATTAATAAAGCTTGCATTAGCTCCAGTGTCGTAGACACCTTCAATCTCTTTTTGATCATTGATCTTAACTCGCAGTTTTATCAGTGGTTCGTACTTCTCCGGGCATTTTAGTTTTTTTCATTCTCATCTAGTGTTCTTGTTTTCTCATTTTCTGATGTGAATAGTTCCAGTGGATTTACCTGTTTGGGTTTCTTTTGAGCGTTTCTGTTTCTACATAATTCCACTGGGTGGAATCGGCCCGGGAAGTTCAGTGCTTCACAGATCGTGCACAGTTGTTTCTTGGGTGGTGGGTTTGCATTTTTGTCCAGATTTACCTTTCTTCCTTGTGTTTCTTTCCTTTTTCTCTGGTCTTCGTATTGTCCAGAATTCCCATTAGGTCATTTGTTGTTTGTACACTTTCTCTATCGATTTTATCTTGGATGTCGATAGGTAATCCAATGACAATCAAATGTATTCTCAGCTCTGCCCGAGCAGTCGAGCTATACGGTCGTGTGAATCAGTGCTTCCGTAAGTGAGACAAGTGGAAAAACACAGTGACTATAACATAACCATTCGATAAATGATGGAAAACATACGTAAAATACCACCAATAAAAATCCTAAACAATGGCGAATCATTTTCTATAAACAGTGTTTTAGATAAAACAAACCCAAACAAACAAACAAGCGAAGTTCAGGATTGCTCAATTGTAAATGAAATAGAAATGGAAGTAGAAATTACACAAAATAATTACGATAAGGATAAAATCAGCAATGATCTACCACATCAGAAAGAAAGCTGGAAGACTGTAACTCCCAGCAAGAAACGAAAAATGACTTCAAACACAAATGTTAGGAGGGCTCTAGAAACAGTAAGACAACAATGGCTACAAGAAATTCCTTTACATAACTCTTACAGCTCACTACCAGAAGTGATGGATTCAAACCCAGTCGAAAAACCAGTAACACGCATTCCTAAACCACCACCAATTTATATAGATGCTAAAATAATAGATCCCCTCATTGATCTGCTAAACAGCACGGCAGGTAAGGAAAACTATACCATTAAACAACTTAAACTTGACCAGGTAAAAGTACAAACGAACACCCCAGAAATATCCAGAAAAGTGACAAATGCACTAAAAGAAAAGAATGCCGGATATCACACTTATCAGCTCAAATCTGATACAAGTTACAAAGCATTAATCAGAGGATTACATCCAAAAACGAACACAAATAACATATGCGAGGAACTAGCTAAAATGGGACATCAGGTAAGAGCGATTAACAACATAACCAGGTACGATACTAAACAACCATTACCGTTATTCCTAATAGAACTCGAACCTAAAAATAATAACAAGGAAATTTTTGAAATTAAGAAAATTTTAAACACAATAATTACAGTTGAGCCACCCAGACACAAAAAAGACATACCGCAATGTATGAGGTGTCAACAATATGGGCATACAAAAAATTATTGTAATAGAAACCCGGCGTGTGTCAAATGCGCAGGTAAACACCTTACAATGAACTGCCCACACATGGGAAAAATAGATGATGTAAAATGCTACAATTGTGGTGGAAATCACCCAGCTAGTTACGAAGGCTGTTTAGTCAGAAAGCAACTACAAAATAAACTTTTTCCGTCGCTTCGTAACAGGACATATAATAACTCTAACACTCAACAGGATAGCACAGTACCTGAAACATCACCAAACGTTCAGCATGTAATGAACCATAACAATACCAACACCTTTGGTAGCCGAAGCTAGGCGCAAGTAGCCAAACAGTCAACACCTTTAGATAATCACAACCAGAACATTAATATCGACGACGCTACAGAAATTAAAGAACTATTAAAGATATCCATCAAAAACACGGAAATCCTGGCAAAAATGATAAGTGAACAAAACGCAGTCCTTAAACAGCAAACGCAACAAATCACACTCATGCTACAACTACTTACAAACACGCTAACTAAAAAATAAAAATGGACACGCTTAAAATAGCAGCCTGGAACTCTAACGGCCTACAACAAAGGGCCCTAGAAACTAAAACATTCCTGTATAACAATAATAATGATATACTTCTTGTTTCAGAAACACACTTCACTATAAAAAAACTATTTAAAAATACCGTACTGCACCATATATGATACCAGGCGTCCCTCAGGAAAAGCACACGGAGGAACCGCAGTAATAATAAGAAACGACATTAAACACCATTTACACAGCCAGGTTAGTAAGGAATATATCCAAGCAACCACCGTTACAGTACAAACTAGCAGCAACTACTTACAGCTGTCAGCAGTATATGTACCACCGCGACATAAAATTACATCTCAAATGTGGGAAGATTACTTTCAACATTTAGGTGATAAGTATATTGCAGCGGGGGACTATAATTCAAAGCACACACTATGGGGATCAAGAATCAATACACCTCGAGGTAGAACCTTGGAGAAATACATTAAAAACAATAACCTCAATATATTATCCACAGGAAGACCGACTTACTGGCCGACAGACCTGAGCAAAATACCTGACCTACTTGATTTTGCAGTTACGAAAGGACTAAATGCAAATAAACTAAATATAGAACCCAGCCTCGAGCTTAGCTCCGATCATACACCCATAATTATTACATACTTAAATAAACCAGTAATTTATAACAATTCAGAGACACTATGCAATAAAACCACCAAATGGCAAACATTTAAAGAAATAATTGAGAGCAAAATCAACTGCAACATCCCATTGAAAACACCCGAACATATCGAACAAGCAAGTAATTCAAGCTTTTGGCCGAAGCCGCGCCATTCCTCGAGTATAGAACTCATACTGGCTTTTATATCGAACAAGCAGTAATCACATTACAGAAACTATTCAGGAAGCAGCATGGGCAACCACCATACCTGAATCAACTAATAGACCAACAAAAATAATTCCGCCAGACATCCTTGAAAAAATTAGAGAAAAAAGAAAAGCGAAAGCAAAATGGCAAAAACATAGATCAAAAGAAAACAAAAAACACCTAAATAAACTTGCAAAGGAAATAAAAAACAAAATAAAAGAACACAATAACAATGAGTTCACAAAATTCATAGAGTCACTATCTGCACACGAGAACTCTAACTACTCCCTTTGGAAAGCCACAAAAAAAAATAAAGAAGCCAATAAAACTAGTCCCAGCAATCAGAAAAGCAGATAATACATGGGCAAGAAGCAACGAAGAACAAGCTGAAGAATTTTCCAACCACCTAAGCAACATATTTACACCACATAATATCAATAATAGCAACCACAACTGTCATATGGACGAGGATGAGGTAATCACTAGTACTGCAACTGACAATCATTACATCATACCTAAAACAACAGCACATGAAATAAGAAACATAATCGAGAAAACAAAAAATAATAAGGCACCAGGAATTGATCTAATCAATGGTATAATCTTGAAAAACCTTCCTCCAAAAACGATACGACAAATTACAATAATTTTCAATGCAATATTAAGAATCCAATATTATCCTAAATTATGGAAACTAGCACAGATCATAATATTACCTAAACCAGGTAAAGACCCACACCAATCAGCATCTTACAGACCAATATCACTACTTTCCGTATTTTCCAAAATACTAGAAAAAATAATTTACGCCCGCTTAAAACCAATAATAGAGAAGGAAAAATTAATACCAGATCACCAATTTGGATTCAGAAACTAACACTCCACGATAGAGCAAATGCACAGACTCACAAATGAAATAATACTAGCATTAGAAAAGGAACAATACTGCACAGCCCTCTTTATGGACATCGAGAAAGCATTTGACAAAATAAACCACAGTAGTCTACTTCAATCAATCAGAAAACAATTCCCGGAGCAGATATACCATTTAATTAAATCTTACTTCAGCATCAGAACTTTTGCAGTAAAAATTAAAGACACATACTCTCAAGTTAAAGACATCAAGGCAGGGGTTCCGCAAGGAAGCGTCTTGGGACCAATTCTATACACACTATACACGGCCAACATACCAACAACTACCAATAGCAAAATACTGACATTTGCGGATGACACAGTTGTACTAGTCAGGCACACTAACCCTGCAAAAGCAGTCACATTACTACAAGATCATACTGTAAAAATAGAAAAGTGGCTTCAAGTTAAACAAATTAAAGCGAACCCTGATAAATGCAACCACATTACATTCACACTGCGAAAACAGATCATTACACTCAACGGCACGCATATAATACAAACAAGGCAAGTCAAATACCTTGGACTCCACTTTGATACACGATTCACATGGAAACAACATATTAAATCAATAATAAGCAAAATACAGATAGCAAGGAGACAGATGTACTGGTTAACAAGTCGAAAATCTAAACTGAGTATAGAAAACAAATTAAAAATTTACAAAACCATTATAAAACCAATCTGGACGTACGGGATACCACTATGGGGAACAGCAGCAATGAGCCATATAACCAAATTAGAGGCAATGCAATCTAAAATACTCAGAACAATAGTAAACGCCCCATGGTACGTTAGAAACGAGGATATAAGGAAAGACCTTGGAATACCAACGGTCAAGGATGAGATTAGCAGATTCGCAAGAAGATACAAAGAAAGAATAGCAACACACCCGATCCGGCTGGCAGCGGAAACGATCATCACATTCATTGAAAGGAGATTAAAAAGGAAACACCCAGCAGATCTCATAAAGGATATACCCTAACAAGCACGAAGGTGGTACCCCATTGGGGGTAGCCACCCACATGATAATCAAACAGCTAAAAAATTCTACCAAATGTCCAAATTGGACAAACTGTGAATATGAAATATTAAATAAAAAAAACTTGTCAAATACTGTAATAATCATATTTGTAATAATCATATTCTCCTCTATTGCATAACAATAATGTCTGATCCGAATGAAGATTCGTTTCACGCCCCTATAATGTGAACCCGACATATCATATATATATAACATTTATTGCCCGAGAGAATATATATTACATGTGTATATTCTCAATAATGAAAAAATTTCAGTCGGAATGTGGTTTTGGCAAAAGTACCGTTATGCGACGGTATGACGCAGCCATACAATATTTTGTGTCGGATTTACATTTTTAACATTACAGTTAATGATTAAGTTAAGTCGCTACAAAAGTGGTACTTTTCTACAATATTTTTCCTTTCTTCAGGAGAAGAGTGCGAGAACGAGTGTACTGAATGCGGTATGAGCGTTGGCTGAAATAACTGGTTTTGTTATTCGATATTACTGTACAAAAAATATTTGAAACCTATAAATGGTATATAATGGCTAAATATATATTGAGTATGATCTCAGACACTTACATTCGAACCAATTTGGCTTTTCTCTTTAAATTAAATCGGGCAACCGTACGTCAGGATCAGCCTTATTAGAAGTTTGCAGCAGAATATTTGTACTTTATTATTTAGTTGTTTGCAGTAGATTCGTGTGTTTGTTCGATTTGAAATCCAAATGTATATCTAAATAGCGAACGATTTTTTTGTGAGGAATGGATATGTTGCTATTGTATCGTAGATGTGTAGGCGGAATTTTTTTTTGCATCTGATATTTTGGAAATGTACAGCCCGAATAGAATTGTTTTGAATTTGCCTATATTAATTTGTGATTTCCAAATTATTTTTATTACGTGGTGTGGAAAGCTCTTTTTTTCGAGCTTAAAGAAGGAAAACCAGCCAGAATGTGTTGAATGCCCTCTCGAAATCTATGAACACCGTTTCAACGCAATCACTCTCGTCTCGTGCCCAAGAGATATATGATGAATTTCGTAATTGCATGTATCGTTGAATGTTTAAATTTGAAGCCAAATTGGGTGCCCGGAATTAGGTTATTTTCAATGTATATAGTGTATTTATCATAGATTCGGATACTTTATTAATGTTTGGTAAGAGTATAATTGATCGGTATAGCTGGCAGGAACACTGTTGCTTTTCCTTCTTTTTTTAATGCTA
Source organism: Bombus hypnorum (assembly GCA_911387925.2). Classification (NCBI taxonomy): domain Eukaryota; kingdom Metazoa; phylum Arthropoda; class Insecta; order Hymenoptera; family Apidae; genus Bombus; species Bombus hypnorum. Next base: position 1,087,766 of record CAJVQY020000002.1, read on the forward strand.
CTGCCTTTCTTGTTTTCCAGAATGGAGAAATAGTTTAGGCAATTGTTAAATATTATGCTGCAGGAGTAGATGTGTGAAAGATGCGTAAATATGGTAGGTAGGTTCTTTTAAATCTATGCTACCAAATTCGATAATTTTTTTTTATTGTTCATTTTTTAAGGGTAGATCTAACTTATTTTAATTTGTGGAAATGTTAGATAGGATTAAATCTGGCTTGTCAACTGAGTATGCGTTGCTTCAGTTTGTTCGCTGTTTGTGCGATTATGCTTATTACTTGATATATTCGTATGTGGCTATTTTGTGTGTGGACTGTTTCAATGCGTGCTCTTAGTATAGACGATTAGTTTATGACTTCCCAAATTAGCCTTTTTAGGCCCTTTATTTGGAGATACTCACGAGGTTTCGTCTATGAAACGCGGAGCGTGCCCATGCGGCCCAACAGTCACGTACCCCCAAGTAAACCCTGACCGTTTTTCCCATTCGGTATATGCTGAATATTTCAGTTGGAATTCAGGCGTCTTTACCAATATCCTAAGCTTTCTCCTTATACTTCGAAGCCATCCAAACAATAAAGGTTATTTCCCTATGTTAGTATGTTTAGTTTCTCATGGTTATCGATAATGATTATCTTATTGTCTTCGTCGAATTGTATGACGGTACATGTCGGCTTTCATGAGTTCCTATTTGTATCCGTTCTGGTTGTGTCAAAGTATATCCCTTATGTTGTGGTTTTTTGGGCGGAAGACGCAGTTAATCGATGATGAACCCAGTTCTTTGGGTTTTTATTTGGATATGTTTTTAATTCTACTTTTCCAGTAGTTTCTTATGGAGTTGTGGAAAGCTTTCCTAATTTCCTATTCACTCTCTTTGTTTCTCTGTTATTCTGCTGTTCTGTTTCTTTTCCAGCAACGCTAGTAATTTTTCACCGTTGCGTTTGATCTTTTATTTTAATGTACTAATTCTTTGTAGGATGATTGGTTCCCCGTGTTACTATCCTTTTTTCTTTTTTTTACCTTTTGTACTTGTAGATGATTTCTATAGGTAATCCGGGTACGGAATTTGATCTTTTCATGTTTTCGCTTGGTTTCAAGAGTATTTTCATGCATTGTACTAGTTCCGCTTCGTTTAATTCTTCTGTTAGCCGTTTATTCATTGGTGTTAATCCTATGTGAGAAAACATTTGCGTTATAAAAACTAGGACTTTGTTTGAATACAACAGAATTTTTTGTCAAAACCCAGGAAAACATACTTACTTTTGCAACGTTTACGACTCCTTTCATATTCTCGCACGGTGTGGTATATTTCGAAGCAATTGCGTGTATGCAGGATCGGTTTAACCAAACGAGTAGCATAATAGTACATCGATTCTCTTCTTCTACCTTTGATTTTTCGATTGCAACATACCACACGATATTTACTTCCTTCTGTGTCATCTCGCCGAATGACATGTAAAAGGCCGTTTAGTCTTTCTGCAGCTCCAGAAGTTGATGAAGTATTCTTGGGGTCGGCGTCACGAAAATGCCCAATTAATTGACCCATCAAGCGACGTACGAATTGCAAATGCGTTATTTTGTTTTTATTCTTTTTCTCCTGGTTTGCGTTATATAATAAGTAAGAATTTATTGTTGATATTTCCAATCCGCAAAAAAATAATTTTCGCCACCATTTTTGGGACTTTCGTATAAAACGGTATGTAGCTGTATATTGGTGTGCTTTGTCGACACCGCCCATATATTTGTGGCGGCACTCGACGACGGAACTCTTTCCGACAGCTTCGCGACACAAAGCGCTATACCATGAAAGTGTAAGGCCGACATAATTAATGTACCATCGATATCCCTACTGTCCATCCGTTGAATATTTGGAAGAAGACGTACGCGGCAACGGTCGCGAACGCCCAACGAACGCGTGCGTAGTGCGGATATCTAGGGGCAAGAAAAGAAAAGAATCTGTCCAAAGATTTATTAGGTCTTGAACAGCGAAGTGCAAAGGGCCCAGTGTAACAGCGAAGCAAACATAGTCGAAAAGCGTGGAGCGTTGATTGTTGACCGTTGGTTATTAATAAACTATATTGTTGAACATCTAGAGCATTTCTTGGGCACTTACATATTAAACAACCTCATATTTATCGTAATTTATCCGACATTTGGCTTCATTATATTGGTTGTTCCTTCTCTTTGTGTTCTTTTAGTGATGTTTTTCATAGTTGTGGTAGCACAAGTGCTAAACATTGATTGGTTTGTCTCTCCAAGCCAGTAGTAATATGTCTGCGTCTGTAGGTAACGATATCATTTTCTGCAATTTTTGGATTTTTTATATTATTCGGAATAAATTTTCTATTAGTTTGAATAGTTCCAGTTATGTGACATTTCATGCTTAATAATGCATCAGCCAAAGGAATACAAGTAAAATAATGGTCGGCATAAATATGGTATCCTGCAGCTTCAGGATAAGTAAGCTGTAAAACTATTCTTGTACTTATTGGGAGATTAGGTCTGACTAATTTCTCAGTCGTGAAAATGCCATAACATGGCAAAATAGTTTGTATGTAACCAATATTGGTATGCGCATGAATATAAATTTAGCTTTTGTGCTTTTGTGCTTCATTTGTTACTTCATTTACATGAAGCATTCAAAATATTTGTAAAAATCGGTCTTATCTAACGGACAAAACACAAGATTCATTGCAAACAAAATTAGTCGAATGTATACCAAAACTCTTAGAAGTCGTTTTACAATGCAAATGAATATGCAACAAAATATTAAAGTTAGAATTATTAGATTGCCCAAAAAGTTCTTTTCGCGATCTTCGCATCTCGCTGCCTTATCAGACAGCGTCTAAATAAACGTATTAGGTTGTCCCAAAAGTTTCTTCCGTTTTATAACGAAATAATATAAGGAAATATATATTATAGAATAAGGAAATTTTATTGTATTATGTATGATCCATTTTATTCTAACTGTAGAACAAATAATAGAATAAAAAGATATGTAGAAATAACTGTGGAACAAAATAGATCAGACATAATTCAATGAAACAATATAAAATAAAAAATATTATTATACTATTATTTCCTTATAAAACGATAGAAACTTTTTGGATAACCTAATACAACCTAATCTGTATTCTGTTGATGATATAGTCATCAGCCGTTTTGTAACTGTACAATTGTACGTTTCGTTAATAAATTCGTGAATAAAGCGTATCTTAAAACTTTCTTTGCATCTTTAAAGATAAAAGGTAAAAAAAGCGATATATCATGCTTTAAAAAAGGCAACAGTGTTAAGGGCATTGCATATGACTTATATCATGTCAATAAATATCTAGGAAAAGTACAGTATAAAAGAACATTTGATTGTACGGAAGTGCTTCTCATCCCTGTCGTTGATATAGCAAAACGTAGGAGAAGTTGGGAAGTTGCTAAGTAAGCTTTATTATTTTGTTTAGGTAGCTATAATGCGAAAAATTCGTACCGATAATTAATAATTTTGGGTTTCAATGAACATGATGCTTCAGGGATAAGCTTTTTGAAATTGTAAATCTTGTTTCAACATAACTTCGAAAAACAGAAATCGATGTTAAAATCATTGTTTGTGTCCAAGATAGCAAAAGACAAAAGCTACTTAATCTCATAAATGTGACGTTGAAGCGTTATGGTTTATTCAATGGCATATTTTGACCTCGTCTTATGAAAATCTGGTAGCTGAATTGAGAGTTTGTGGTCAGTGAAAATAGTGAAATCTCTGCCTTCGACGGCGTATCTAAATCGTTTCACCGCGGTGTAAATCGCGAGTAGTTCTCGGTCGTACGTGCTGTACTTTTGTTGTGCGGGGGTAGCAAGTTTGTCATAAAACCTAACGGTTGCCAGGTTTCATTGACGCGCTGTTGGAGTACCGCTCCTATGGCGTAATCGGATGCATCGACGGCGAGACTGACGGGCGCGCCAGGAATCGGATGCGCTAACATTGTCGCGTTAGCTAAGGCGCGTTTCGACTCGCGGAAGCTAGTTTCGGCTTGTTCGGACCTCTCGATAGATGCGTTGCACTTCGTTGTGCCTTTCAACAAGTCGTTGAGTGGTTGAAGGATTTTCGCTGCCCCCGGTATGAAACGTCTGTAAAGGTACTTTCGTAGATCTTTAACGGTCGTGGGTAGCGGTACTCTAATTATTGCGTCGACGCGTTCGGCTAATGGCTTTATCCCCTCGGAGGTAACCGTGTAACCGAGAAATTTTATTTCGCCGACGCCGAATTCACATTTTGTGAGATCTATTACGACCCGATATTCGTCGAGGCGTTTAAACAAAATCCGCAAGTGTCCGCGGTGTCGTTTTTCGTTTTCAGACGCATTTAAGAAATCGTTACTACTATACGTAATTACTATATCCCGCCTATTTTCAATCGCGCATTGATACATCATGTCTTGCGCCATCTTGCATCTATTTAGACTAATTTCTAGTATTTTCATTTTCTTTCCTGGCTACTTTGCCTCAACATTTTCCTATAGCTGTGGCATGCTTGTGACCCCGCCACGCGATTAAATCTAGCACCTATTTCCTTACTGCATATAGCACAGCGAGGCTAATTTGGGCACACAGGTATTGTTCGGAATTTTAGTTGGCCGTCCGTTTATGACACGGACAGGCCCATTCCTCTCGTTAGGAAATTCTAAATTACATGTCATTCCAGGGCGGTAAACGTAATGACTCGAGGTCAGGAAAAAACCCAGGAAAGGACCAGCCGGAAGGGCACGGTGGGGAAAGAAATGTAACTGCGGGAGGAGAGAATCAGGCACGAAAAAAGAGCAGTTCAGCTATAACCATCGGACAGTACACACAGGACGACAAAGTTCCAACTTAATTCAACTCCAAGCAACGAAGACTACAAACACAGGACGACAGAGTCCCAACTTAATTCAACTACAAGCAACGAAGACTACAGACACAGGACGACAAAGTCCCAACTTAGTTCGGTTAAGTGCTACAACTAGTACAAATAAAGTGCCGTCTAAATCTAACACGATCGGTTTGACCTGACCGGTTGCTCTTTAGTCGATAATACGCAACAGGTATTGTGTGATCCTTTTCTCCGCATTTCCAGCAGACCCCTTTGCCCGGACTTATCGTTCTGCATTTATTTGACGTATGCCGAAACATGTGGCATGTAAAACATTTAATCACGTTCGGCAAGATCCTTATTGCGCCTATGGTTAGGCCCGTCCTCGAACTGATGTTAACGCCACCCTTATCAATGTAAACTTTCGGCAATCGCCGACTGTGCACCCCACGGTGCCCGTCTCATTGTTTTGACCTCTACTTCCCTACTGTCTTTAATTTTTAGCTCATCAACTAAGGACTCGACAAGCTCCTCCCTACTTACGTAGGCCTCTTGTGATTTCGTCTACAATCGTTGGCATGTTTGAGCAGCGTTTCGAAGCCCAAACATCATTGGTCGCTTCGAATAGACCGAATGGTATTGTGATCGCTGTCTTCGGTACGTCTTGTCCTGAAGAGACGGAAGGGCATAGAATGCGCCCCGTTCGACCTGAGAAGAGCGACAGCCCCTGCTGGCTTAGCTAATTGAGGTAGCAAGGCACTGGGTGCCTTGCGCGATGGTTGGGCGTAATCCCAACCCCTATGGCCCTAGGGGTGTCAGGGTTCTGCGTGGCGATAAGTTGACGCCGAGGAAAGCACCCGTTAACGAAGTCTGACAATACTTGTTCGTGTGCCCGGGGATCTTACTGCGCGGATAAACACAAGTGTCAGCACCGGTGTCCACTAAATACGAGGTGAAAATATTTCAAGACAGGAATTTTTATTCCAATTAGCTACAGAGCTCGCTGTTGAGTATACAGAATCGTGGAAAGAAAATCATGCTATAAAACTATCAACAAGTTCCGATACGTTATCACGAAAAACTTGTCAAGTGAGAAATTGTGAAGGTTACAACTACAAAAATCTGTTCAACATGCGGGAAATATGTATGCGGCAAATGCACATTTGATAATAAGATAATTTGTAAAAAATGCAGCGGAGTTGAATAAGACATTTTCACATACCGTCCGGTGGCTGGCGGGTCCGTCATAACGCTCTCTACCTGCTGGAGGAGCTGGCCGTCGAGGCTCTTTGCAAGGGTCGCGAACCTCACCTTATCGGACGTAACGTCCGCCGCGTCTAGTTGCGTTTCCAACAATGCAAACCAAACAGTAATGTTGGAGGGTTGCAGCGGAGGCATTGTAACCGCGACACTACCCGTAACCTTAACATCATCTTTCGTAGTCGCCATATTAATGTTTTCTATCACGTCGGGGTCACCAATGTGAAGGTTGTTTACTCATGTTCAACTCACGTCGGGGTTACCAATTTGTAGAGATTTATATGTAGAGGGCGGTTGGTCCGCTAATAGATCGCCAATGACTCATTAATTAGATCGCTGATAATTCGTTAATAACTGGTTGCTAACTGATCGACAACTGACTGTAACTCATTTCCTTGCGATCGCGTCCATTTATTTATACTTGTTCAGATATGTATAATTTTCTCTGCTAGACTGGGTTACATGCGTAGTAGAGATGCTTGTATGTGAGTGTCGGTGTGTGGAGGTGTGTGTGTGTGCGCGGCGTCTCGAAAACAGATGAGTGTAAACTAGTCAGTCGGTTAACAGTCGGGTATGGAAGAAAGTGCTGAGACGCGTGCAGGTGTGTATAGATGAATATATAAGAAATCGTCCATGAAATAAATATATTACTATTTTAATTTGAATCCTCAGTGTTAATTTTGTGTTCCCATAACATTACTTCGGCTTCAAAGATCCACAATTCTCAACAATACTGGTCGGGGCAGAACCGGACAATTCGAATTCGTTTACGTTTGACGGTTGCACGAAGCGGCGAAATTGTTTTGCCAGAAGTTTATGTGTTCTTTTTTTTTTAACGTGGAGGAAATCCGCACGGACACCAGGCCGCTTCTGGGGAAAAGCGGCGTGGTAGTGCCGGACTCCAACCGACTAAAACCTCCACGATGACCGTCCCTGCGCGATCGAGAGGGCCCCGGGAACCGGTGTGAGCGACACACCGCCCCCCCCCCCCGGGCTCAATACGTCGCTTAATGGAGCGATGTGCGGCCACGTCACACCGCGCCTCGTCTCTGGAGCCGTCGTATCTGGCAGTCCGGTTCCCCTACCGCGCTGCTTTGCGGCCCCGGGGCGCTGAGCCTTCAGCGCCTAAGTTTGCACCCCACCGGGGGGCGCGGCGGACCTAGCGCGCCTCGCCGAAGCGCGCCTATGGCCTCTGCCGCGCCCTCGCCGGTCAATCCTCTCAGGGTGAGAGTACCGTACCCTCGCCCTCTCCGCGGCTTCTTTTCGAAGCATAACTTGCTCACAGAAGGAGGTCACGGCCCTCCTTCCTCTCTCGCTTACCAACAATGCCTCGAGGATCGTCGGTGGCGAGAGATCCCACCTGATTTCCACCATGAGGTCGTGGCGCGGCCGCGCCCACGCCGGGCAGTGTTCCAGCGTGTGCTGTGCCGAATCAACGCTCTCATCGCAGTGGTCGCAGCGCGCGGTCGCCTCCTTCCCGATTCGGTGCAGATATTCACCGAAGCAACCGTGTCCGGTGAGCACCTACGTCACCCTGTAGGTCAGGGGAGGCCCGCCGCCGTCCAACCAAACATCCCAGTTTGGAAGGACGGCCCCGAGGACCCTTATTCCCGGCGCACCCGCTCTCGTGTCGAGGCTGGCGCGCCATCCGTCGAGCAAAGCCCGTCGAGCCCGAACCCTGACGTCGGCGCTCGCCGGGCCCACCCCGCCCGACACACCCCGAGTGTGGAGGTAAATCTCGCGACACCTCAGGGCCTGCAATTCGAACGGGGGAAACCCGGCGAGCACCGCCGCCGCTGCCGCCGAAATGGTGCGGAAGCCCCTCACTACCCTGATGGCCACCGTCCTGTGCAGTCTCCTGATCGCTAGGAGACTGCGACGGTTGGTCATCAGGTCCTCTGCCCAGATCGGAGCTCCATAGAGGAGCTTCGAACGCACCACGGCGGCGTACAGCCGGCGCACTCCGACGTCGGGCCCGCCCAGCCGAGGCAGCAAACGTCCTAAGGCGTTCGCCGTCGCCTCCACAGACGGTGCCAGGCGCTCGAAGTGAGCGCCGAAGGTCCAGTGGCTGTCGAGTGTCAGGCCCAGATACTTCATGCTGGTTCTGACCTCGATCTCAGTCCCCTCCAACCTCAGGCGATACCCCGCTGGGTGCGTCCCGTGATCGGCCTTACGGCAAAACCACATTGCCTCGGACTTCTCAGGAGACACCCTCAGTCCCAATCCCTTGATCTCGGCGACCACGCAGGCCACCGCCAGCTCCGCCAGGCGGACGGTTCTACCCCATGCCGTGCTCCAGAGCAGCACTAACGTGTCGTCGGCGTAGTACACCAGTGCCGAGTTCGGAGGCATCGGCGTCCGAAGCACTGCGTCGTACGCGATGTTCCACAGCAACGGGCCCAACGCCGAGCCCTGCGGGACCCCGCGGTGTACAGCCCTCCCGGCCATTCCTCCGCCCCGGACGGTGTAGACAATACTCCGGTCCCGGAGGTACGCCCGGACCACGCCCCGCAGGTACGCGGGTACCCGATGAAATTCGAGGGCTCGGCATATCCTGTCCCAGGGGATACTGTTGAAGGCGTTGACCACGTCGAGCGAGACGGCCAACGCCACGTAACCATGCCGCTCGGCCCCCTCGACAAGGGAGCGGACACGGGCGACAGCGTCGGTCGTAGACCGCCCCCTCCGGAAACCGAACTGGCCGTCGTGCAGTCCAGGCACACTCCGGAACAAATGTGACTCCAGGCGGGCAGCCACCACTCTCTCCAGCAGCTTGCCCGCCTCGTCCAAAAGGCACACCGGCCGGAAGGCGGAGGGCAAGTCCGGAGAGCGCCCCAGTTTCGGCAGCAGGACCATCCGTCCCTCCTTCCACAAAGCAGGGAAATCACCCCGAGACAGGCATCCATCAAACAGACGCATTAGTCTCGGGCCCAGGACCCCGGCGACGTCCTTCCACAGGCGGGCCGGGACTCCATCGGGACCCGGAGCCTTCCGCGCTCCGATCCTCCCGACGGCCACAGCCAGTTCTTCCTCGGTGATCCTCGATTCCGGGTTCCAACTTCCCGCGGTGACACGTGGTTCTTCTTCCGACGGTTGAGGCTCCTGCTCCTCCTCTTCGGTGAGGCTGCCGTCTCCCTCGCTCGTTGTTCCCGGGAACAGGGTGCCGACGACCTCCTCCAGGAACCGAGGATCCATACTCTCCGTTAAGGGAGGCGCCCATGGACGAAGTTTGTTCAATACAATCTTGTAAGGGCGCCCCCAGGGATCAGAGTCGAGGCTGGCCAGAAGCTCGTCCCAGGCCCGCCTCTTCGCCTCCTTGATGGCTCGTTGCAGGGACCTCCGCGCTTCGCTGTAGGCCTCGTACAGACGGGCCACCGTGGCTTCGTCCACCCTTCGCCTACGGCGGGATCTGGTGTACTGGCGCCGAGCGCGACTGCACGCCTCGCGGAGACGAGCGATCTCCCCGGACCACCAGTACACAGCGCCGGCGCGGCGCGGGGCTCCAGACCGCGGCATACACGAATCGCAGATCGCGTGCATGTCGTGCCTCAGCCGGGTCGCTCCTGCTTCCGCGCTCTCGTCGGTCCTGGATTCTTCCAACGAAGCGACGGCGAGAGCGGCCGCCGCCATGAAGTCCTCATCGCGGCGGGCCACTGTCCACCGCGGGAATCTTCTTCTCCTTCGCGGTGGGCCGATGGGCCTGCGCGCACTCAACGAACGGTCGTCCATCGCGCCGCCGACCGCCACCTCCATCAGGATGTATAGGTGGTCCGAGAGGTTCTCCTCAGGGGAGACCTACCAACCGGAAACATGGCGGGATGCGGCAGGGTTTGCCCATGTGAGATCCACTATGGACTCGCCCCGCCACGCCACGCACGTGCTGGACGACCCCCGGTTCATAAGCCGGAGGTCAAGTGAAGCCGCCCAGTCCTGCACGTCGCGCCCCCTTCCGTTGGTCCTGCGGGAGCCCCACGCCGTTGAGTGGGCATTGAAGTCCCCGAGGACCAGTGACGGGGAGGCGCCCAAACGCCTCGCGCAAGCCGCCAGCCCGTCCAGGAAGGAGGCATACTCTGTCCGGCTGATGTTGGGCGACACGTAGACGGCCACCATTGCTAGGTCGCCCCATTTCACGGCTACGAAGCCCCGTCCCCGCTCGATCACCGAGCAGGAGGGGCTTCCCGCGACCCCGGTCCAGAATATGGCGACCGAGCCGATCAGATCCCCAGCGCCTCGTGACGCGTCGGGGATGCTGTACGGCTCTGCCACTACCGCCAGAGCAATCCGCCGCTCCGTCAGGCTCTGGGACATTAAGTCCTGAGGCCGGCGGGAGCGGTTAAGATTGCTCTGCAGGAGCAGTTGTCTTCCTGCTCCTCTTCTTCTTCTTCTCACGTCGGGGAAGGCTCCGTCTCCATAGCCTCCTCCGGGCCGTTCCCCTCACGGTCGTTGTGTCCGACTTCTCTGTCCTTTCTTCTGTCCTTCATAGGGTCCGTTGACGGCGGTGTCGTTTCCTTCCTCTTCACCACGTCCCCACCGTTGCCGGTAGAGGTTTTTGTTTCCTGTGCGGTCCTCTTCCTACGGGCAGGCGGCTTGCATGCCGGCGACCCCATACGGTGTAACGCGGGCATTCCCAGGTCCGCGCACACCGGACGCATGGGTACTCGCGCCGGGCAGTCCCTGGCGCGGTGTCCTTCCGCCCCGCACCGGTAGCAGCGCTCCGACCGGTCGGCCGTCGATGTGCAATCCCGGCGCACGTGACCCGACTCCATGCACCTGAAGCACTGGAGTCGGCGCGCAGGAAGAGGGGTAACCCTCGCCGCTGACCAACCTATATTAATCCTCCCTCCTGGTCGGGCATCTCCTCCTCTGTTGATTTTCCTGGCCGCTGTCAGCGGGCAGCGTAGCCATACCGACCCGAGGCCCCGAGGAGCGGAGCGTATGACTCCCACGTTGACCTCATCGGCGTGACAGCCCCCGGCCTCAGCAACGGCGGCTGCCACCTCCTCCGGGGTGACCGAGTCCTCCAGTCCGGTCACTCGTAGCTCGGCCGTCCTTTGCGGCACGGTTACCTTGGCGGGTAGATCCTTAAGCGTAGCCGCCATCCGCTCGGCCAGTCGCGATGCTTTGCTCCTAGCGTCCTGGCCTGGTATTTCAAATAGCAGCGCCCCCGTGACCGCCCTCCTCGGTCGTAACTCCGTGATGTCGAGTTCGGAGAGCTTGACTTCCCTCTTCACCACCGACATCGCATCCCTGTATGTAAAGCCCGAGCCGTCCCGCACGGTGAGCGATACCGCGGCGCACCGTGGGGGTCGGGGAAGGCCCGGCACTTCCTCGCTGTGCGCGTCCCGTCCACTAGCGTTGCGTCTCTTGCCTGCCCCGATAGCTCTGAGTCCACCGCCGCTGCCCGCTCCTCGCATGGATTCCCTTCCCGTACGAGGGCGCACCGGAGGCCGAGCGGCCACCTCCGCGAAAGTCCCTTCTCTCGCTCCGCCGCTTCCGATCGCCGTCCCGGGCACCCAGGCCCTTGTTTGCAACGTCGACGATGGAAGAGACGACGACACCTGTCCCTTGGTTTTTGCGTCCATGGTCGGCGCAATGACCGCTGGAAGAGGATGCGCCGTGGGCTTCCTGTTCTTTCGCCCCGCTCTCCCTCTTCGTCCTCCTAAGACGATAATAAACCCTGCCTCATCGGCCGACGACTCCACAGTCGACCGCGAGGTGTCTCTCGCCGGCCGCAATCCTGCTTGTATGGTTCTTGCGACGGCGCCAGCCTCCGTAGCCGGGGGGATTGCTCCCCCTGACATTATTTCTCGCCGACATTCCTCCAACTTGCTGAGAAACAGGATCTTGAGGTCCTCTAGTGGATCTCGAGGTCCTGAACCACCGAGTCTATCCGTTCCCTTGGTATGTGTATATCGCGTAATACGTGTAATACTCCCCGACCCGTTGGGACAGCGGAGACGGCGCGACGCTGACCACGGGTGTGGGGGAGGTGGGGGAGGGGGACCCATGACCGTTCCCGTTGGGGCGCGGGGAGCGTTTTCTTTCGTCCCCCTCTTATAGGTGATCCCCACCTCTTGTCCTTTGCCGTCGTTCCTATCAACTTTGGTCGCCTTTTCCGTGGTCAGCCGTTCCACCGTCTTTTGGAGACGACTGACCTCTTTCTCTAGGAAGCGCACCCTCCTTCGCAGGTATGCGACGTCCTTCTCTTCCTGGTCGAGGGTCGCATCCGCGTCCTTCACGGTCGCTTGTTTGTCGACCGGTTCGATTCTCATTACGTCCCTGCGCGTGTCGTCGCCGCCGTCGGCACCGCCGCGGATAGTAGAGGCGGCGGCGGCCACGACGGCAGACTCGGCGTCGGTGTCGGTGTCCGTATCCGTCCCGCGCCTCGCGCCCCTCTTCTTCCTTTTACCGGGAGCCGGCAGTAGCGCGGACTCCGGATCCCCCGCGGCCACGTCCCCCCGTCGTGTGTGACGTCCCGCGCCTCCGCCGCCAACGGTCGCAGCGGAGGCGTTGCTTTCTGTGGACTCAGTAATCCTGCGGTACGACCGCTTGCCGAGCGTGCCCGCAACGGTCGAGTAGGAAGAGCATGACGACATTTCGTCGTCGGATCTCACACTCCCGCCGCGACCGCGGCGCCGCCGCATCCCATCCCGCGAAGGTCCCGGGCCGACGGTCACAACGTCGGGTTCGGGTTCCTCCGGCCCTCTCCGAGACCCCACATTTCGTGTGTCCCCTTCGCCAGACGCATAAGCGTGTCCAGGGGCCTGACGGCCCACCCCTGGACGGCCACGGTTGCTCGATGACGACGCAGCGGGGCCCGCTTTACAACCCGCGGCTGCGCCGGTACTGGGGTATCCCTCCCCTGCACCGTAAACGATTCTCTGGTTCGTTTTTCTATCCATTTGAATTTTAAATTTTTGCCGAAGTCGTCAACAATGGTTTCCATCCCGGTGCCACTCACTCTTTCGCACCCTGCTCCAGTCAAGGCTGGTGCAGGGTGACGGGGAGCCCCACAAGAAGGTGAGGTGAGTGGTCTTGGCAGATACGGGCCCACCAACTTCTCCGAGGTTCTCCGCACCGGATCGGCAAACTGACGGGGGCCAAACGCCCCGACAAGTCACCATCCGGCTATAGGAGAATATCAGATTCATCGGGGTTTCCCAGGGCGTGGTCCTACGCCCTGAGAACCCGTAGCCGCCTCGTGCCCCCCGAAGTTTGTTTGTTCTTACATTACTTGGAACCTAATGGTCTTGATACTCCGAAGCAAAACAACAACATGATTTGAATTGTTCTCTAAATCATGTGCCGCTACATATTATAACCTGTTAACCTCAATGTTATACTAACTCAACCACCTCTATTATCCTAACAGAAATGAGGGAACAAACAATCACCAAAGAAGAATTTTGGACATTCATCGCAGTTATTATAAATATGGGGACGATGCCAGTGGTCAATATACAAGAATATTGGTCAAGGCACCAAACAAGCCACATTCCATTTTATTCCGATACATCTACAAGAGATAGATTTACGCAAATTTTTCGGATGTTACAGGTTACAAATAGTTTCAGCACAAGGTGCTAACTCTACAACACGTTTGCAGCTAATAAGTGGTTATCTTGATTATATAAACTCCAAATTTTTTAACTATTTTATAACGAGCGAGCAAATTTCCGTCGACGAGTCTGATATAAAATTCAAAGGTCGAATTTCGTTTATCGCGTACAAGCCGAAAAACCCCCAACAAAACGGGGTATTTGAATCTATACATTAGCAGATTCTAATACTTGCTGCGTTATCAGAAACTACAGTTGTTATTTTACTTTTCAATTACCAATTCTGAAATACAGCCTCTAAACTATCCGCACTTACTTTGGCAGAGAGAATATTTATATATTCCCGGGTAATATTTGCGGAATTCTACCTTACTATGAGAGCCTTACAACACAAACAATGATAAGACCGGACCTTCCAGTATCCACTATAATTTCATTACACTTCTATACAATGTTATTGAATATGTCGGAGAAGCGTCAGGAATAGGGTTGTAGGCGTTTGATAAATCTTCATTGGACTTGACCATCGTTGTGATATAACAAAGGCGCGGCTTGCTAACACGAGTAGGGATACTACAGACTCGACAATCATCCGTGGCGGTTGGACACTCGCGATACTAGTCATGTTGATCTTAGGCTCAATAACGAATCCGCGGTCAACGGGATGATAGATGTACGTGCTCACAAAAATCTAAGTCGGACTCTTTGTTAAGAAGTGGAATATCCACCAAGCGTACAGACTCTAAGTAAGTCGCTAATACGACCTCACGAGAGAATGACTCTCCGTCGCGATGATGCTGCAGAGGAAAACTATGATGGGGTGCGTCTAAGAACACGAGATCATCGGATTCGTCGAGGAAAGCCTTCGTTCAGAAAGTAAGGGAAATTGGCGTTGCTGCTAATTGGTCAATCTTCATATCGGTGGTTAGAAAAAGATGCTAGCCACCCTCGGAGGAAAGTTGCTAGTGGGAGACGCCGTTCGTTGAAAAATAGGTCTCTCCTATCTTCCCGCAGCTGGGACAAAGACTGTTTGTTTGAAGGACTTTAGTCAACTAAATCCTAAGATTTATAACAGGCCCTCAGGCTAGCTGAACATGTACTGCGGAGACGCATCGACATCTGGCAATCATCTTACTCGAAGAATAGGGTCTGCATGTGGCGAGCCACGGGACAGAAACCGTTGGAATGTTTACTGTCGCGTGCCGCCACGAATATTTCTTTTAAGGAGAGCTATAGAAATACTCCAAACCTTTGTTAGACAAAGCGTTCATCCCGTGACCGCGGCTACGTTCGGCGTCTGACTGCCGCCTCGAGCCCAAGCTCACTATCACAACTCTCGAACAATTACAATCGGATTGAATACCTACAATTGTTTAGTTACAGCTATAGTAGACTCTAGATTGCACTGTTGCGGGATTATTCAAAATTCCAAAGGCTCCGATGTTCTTTCATCTCCGACAAATAAAATATCCAAATCGCAAAGACATCATATGTTTACAGGCCGTTATTACAACAGTTATATTTTGGCTACTGAATTACATAAATTAAAATGTTATTTGACCGGCACAATATTGATAAACAGAAAAGAATTGCCAGATGGGAGAAAAAAACCAAATCTGAAAAAATACCGATGACAGCTTATCGCATGAATAATAATTTGGTTCTAGCGTGGAAGGATAAAAGGATCGTCACATTATTGACAAATTGGCATAATGTAGAGATGGGTATCGTGGAAAGAACTCTCCGCCATGGAACTTGGACTGTCGTCAAAGAAGCTATTTGTTACGCCGCGCGACCCTCTACCTAGACCAGGTCATACACCGCGGGCCAGACGGACGCCAGATGTCCATTCATCCTTACGGCGGACCCTCATTAAGCATAAGGGCCCATCATAAATCCCAGTAATTTGCAAGCGAAGGTCCTTCAGACCCAACAAATAGCCTTTTTTAAATCGCCTTTTTTACGATTCTTGTCTACTACGGCTCGACCCGGGAAAGTTAGTTTTTCTAACTTACGATGCAACTTTCCTTTTAATAGCCACTTTCTATCGAGGGCAGCTAAGACCCTTCCTAGGCCATCAACCTTCGTTTAACCAATTAACAACGAAGCCTACCTCCCTCACCCTCTGAGGCGAAACCGTCGCCAACAAATCCGATGGTCCTGTACGCTAGAAACAGTCATCGCTAGCTTTCCTACGACACAGCATCGTCGCTGTACCTCAGTCTGGTATCGGTCTCATCTCAGTCTCTCTGAGTCTCGTCTCAGTCTCGTCTTGGTACTCTTCTTAAGTCAACTCTACACGTCAAGCAATTGGAGTCTACATCAAGGATCCAGGCAAGTCAGTCGGCATACTACATTCTCGTCCGCTACGACATCGTCACCGAACTGGACTGATTTGCCATCGTTCATACAGTCAACATCCTTCGACCGGGTTTACACCCGAAGATCAGTCACTTACGTATCTTATACACACGCAACAGCGTGACTATCACCTGCATAAAGTTGTTGGAATAAACAGTGCTTTATAACTCATTACATCAGTGTATATTCAATCAACCACCTCTGTTGTCCTAGACGAAACAGGGGAGCGACTACTTCGCGGCGTCGATTAACTGAATCGTAGCGAGAATTTACGCCTCTCGCTGACGCGTATTCCTAGCGACCGCGTCTCTCCGCGAACGGTCGTAACACTATTGTAATTATAAATTACATCAAGTTCGTGGGAGAAGTTGATCGGGCTGATCAGTATGCCTCGACATACTGTTTTATGAGAAAGTCATTGAAGTGGTAGCGCGAGTTATTTTGGGGGAGGGGTGGAAAATTTTTTAATTAATTTATATATTCTATATAGATTAGTAAAAAAGAAAAAGAACGAAATGTCACTTAACCACCTGTGATTTATAAAAACTTTAGTAGACCAGTTGAGAGGAGATTTTCGACAACCGCGAGATCGAGCTTCGACGTCGACTGCTATGGTAATTGTGATGAAATTCGGTTAAATGAAAAGTTCCATGTAATTTTAAGAGAATGGTTAATCAGAATATGAAGAATCCAAGGCGAATGGGATAGATAACAATACCTTGTGTCACTATAGATTTATGTACAAATATGAATATTAATATGAATTCTCTCCGGCAAAATAAGTACAGATAGTTTAGAGGCTGTATTTCAGAATTGGCAATTGTAAAGTAAAATAACAACTGTAGTTTCTGATAACGCAGCGAGTATTAAAGTTGCAATCAGAATGCTTGAACGACCTAATATTACCAGTGATATGTGTCGAAGTTTAGTGACATGTATCAAATATAGCAACACCGTAGCAAAAGACAAATTGCAAAGAATGCAGAATCTTGTCAATGTGCCCAACCAAATTGATAACAGAAGTGGCAACAAGATAGAATTCTACATATCAAATGTTCAATAGACTAATCGAACAGCAATGGGCTGTAATATTAACTTTGTCAACATTAATATTATCATTTTGAATTATTAACAGATTCAGAGTGGAATGCCCTTAGCATAATTGCACCCACTTTAGTGATATTTTTCATACTTACAGAGGAAATTGATAGAGTTAAAATAAATTTGTCTGAAATAATAGCCATTAAAAAACAGCTAATAATTCCATTATATACATCAACAGTTGATATATTGTATGGATTATTACATAAGAGCTGTTGAAGATAATAATTTTTATGTAATAAATACATTATTGGATCCCAAGTTTAAAATTCTGGCCGCAAAGTATTGATTCAGATGACAATATATCGCTTTGGTCGTTCCTGATACCGAAATCAAAACTACAAATATAAATGTCTGCAACTGCGATTGAAATATAAAATTATTTAACATCGACATATGTAAGTAAATAGTAAAAGAGATTCCAATATAAAAACAAATATCCTATTTCATATTTTATCTGAATGCCCTCAATGTTAATAAAGTTAATTAATTCTTTCTTGGTCAAAATTCTTTCAGCCACCTTTCGGGGCAGGAATTTGGTATACTTGCGAAAGTGGAAGAAGCATATAAGTTCGAAACTCTAGACACTTGGCGATAGTTATTCAGATCCTCGAACAGGATATATCGAAATTCAATCTCTGAGTTGAACTCACAGACTATTATACAGTCCATTTTAAAAGTCATGAACCACTAAGTACTAGCAACGCGACAGGCAGATTAAATCATAATGCCACAAAGGAACTTTGGAATATATATAAATCTAAATCATAGTTAATTCCAAATTTCTATTTCAATTGGAATTGCTAAAATCCGTCACATTCCATTTGGTAATGAGCCGAAAGCATTACACTCACTTCGAGACAAAATGTTTACTACATCCTCCAAATAGATCAATACGTGGGTAGTTATATGGTCTAACAAATCTGTATATATACCTCAGCAATGGTTGCAATTATCGTATATGACTCTAAAATAGGATAGTATTTCTTTTTTGCTTTTAGGAATATAGATTAATATGGATATAATTGAATATAAATAATTATAGTTTCTTTTCGCTTGTTCCAATAATTAATCACGTTGTTCTCCTGATAGTTGCGCATCAACAAATATCGAGAGAACTTTCAGACAACTGTTTTCTTTCTTGGTGAATACTCCAATAACTTTTTCTATATCTTGTCACTCGCTCAGGACATTATGTAATCTCTTTCAATATTATTGAAGCATCCATCAAGTTAGGAGATCTTTGTTTTTCTTGGGTAACAAATATTAATTCGCCAATCTTTGTATTTTCACGGAGGCCTGCCTTTTGTAGTTTACCACGTTCCTATAAATTAATGAAAGACTTCGTTGTCTGTCCAGATCGAGATTTTGCAACGAGTACTTTTACTTTTCTTAGAGCCAACCTTCGTATTTTATTTTGAAAATCTGTTCCCCATAACTTATAAACAACCATCTACGTTCAAATTCATATTCTATGTAAGATATTTTATGCTGAAATGCTCGGCGTACTTCTTTCGAATAACTTCGAATTCTCCTGGTTAAGCAAAATGTTCTCGAGATACTGAAATTCTTTCATGAATATTTTCATTTGTGCGTTGCAGCAATATATCAAATAATTGTTTCCGCGTCATCGGTTTAATTCCCGATGGGCGCGCAGTCGTGTGTTACAACTATTTCCTTTTTAAGGAGAGCTATAGAACTACTCCACGCCTTTGTTAGACAAAGCGTTCATCCCTTGACCGCGGCTACGTTGGGCGACAAACTGTCGCCTCGAGCCAAAGCTCGCCGTCACTAATCTCGAACAATTACAATCGGATTGAATAACTACAATTGTTTAATTACATCTATAGTAGACTCTAGATTGCAATGTTGCGGGACTATCCAAAATTCCAAAGGATCCGGTGTCCTTTCATCTCCGACACGGCCATCCTGACTATCACGCGTCCTCGTGTGCAACCAGCTGACTTAATCTACCGCTCGGGGCTTCCACCACGCAGGCATCGACACGACGCTCGTCCTCGGAACGATGTTTTCCTTCTCGCAGCAACGGGCAATGAGGCGCGATGTGTCCCTTCTTATGGCATTTAAAGCACGATGCTTTTGGCGATGTAGCCGGTCGGCTTTCCTCTGGGCGTTGGGAGTACTTCCTCGGTTCCAACTTCGTCCTCTTGCGGCTTCAGATATTGTATGTCCGTAAGTACCGCAGTGGCGGCACTTGTTCCGGGGGACGGGTGACCTACTTCGTTTATTTTCGGAGCCCGATGACGGCCTCCATGACAGAGACGTCCGCCTCTCCTCGTAGAGGAAAGGCTTCATTTTTCTTTGGAATTATTTCGCCGACTTGACATCACTGTGAGTGCTAATCGTTTGAAGCATCGATCGCGCGAGCCCATTAGATAGAGGACGGTGGCGGTGACTACTTTCACATAAGGCTAAGGCCGATGACGAAGAATCGGATGCCTCAGTAATGTCGGTGGCTTCCTTCCTGTCCAGCAGGGGGAAAAAGAGAAAGTTGGCCCCAGACGCGACCTCACCGACAATATCGGATAAGCACTTGCAAGAAATCGGCACTAGCTCCCACGCCTATATAAGTTCAGAGCACGTCAGGCAGGAGGCGGTCGTCATGAAAGTGGCGATCAACTCCACCCACCTGAAGAGCACTTACATCCGAGATTTGAAGAACGCGTCGGCGTTCTTTTCGGCGGCATGGAAAGACAAGACCAGGAGGAGACCCCGAGAAGAGCGCACGCAGGAGGAGCCTGGCCGAGAGAGGGAGCAGGTGGAGACAGAAATGGCGAAGCTAAGTCAGGAAAATGAGGCGCTAAGAAAAGAGTTGGCAGCTGAAAGAGCAGCGCGACTCCGAGGACCTCCTAACCGTGCGGGGCAGGAGCCACAAACCAGGGATCACAGGTTAGACGCCCTGGAAAGAAAGATAGAGGTGATGGGACCTCAAGTGGCCAGGGAGGTGCTGGCACAAATACAGGGGATGCTGGGGTATGAGCCCGATCCCCCAACGGTGGGGAGAGGCGCGCTGATGACAGAGGCAAGAAGAGGCGCTCTGATGACAGAGGCAAGAAGAGGCGCCACAGCTTCCCCCCCCCCCCCCCCCGCAAACAAGACCAGAGGAGGAGGAATGGGTAGTTGTTCAACCCAGAAGGCCCAAAAAAGGAAAGGGTGTCAGCTATGCATCGGTCGCGGCAACCCCTGCCACGATTCCAGCTACGAGGAGAGCTCCTGGAAACGCAGGGAACTCCCTAGTCAAGAACGACTATCCCCCCTTAAGAACAAGAGGCTCCCGGGAGGCAGGGAAGAGGCCGAATAGACAAACATCGGCAACTAGTGTGTTACCGCGCACCCAGCGAACCTCGGCAGTAACGGTAACCCTAAAGGGTGCAGCTAAAACTTCGTACGCCGAAGTAATAGCACAAGCGCGGGAACACATACCCCTGAAGGAGCTGGGGGTGGATACGTTAGAAATGAGGAAAGGGGCGACCGGGGCAATTGTGATCCGGGTCCCGGAGGACAAAGAAGGAAATAGGGCCTGCATGCTGGTAACGAAGCTGACCAGCGTGCTGGACCCAATGGCGTTGAAGGTGGCAGCCCCAATTAGAACGGCGGAGCTTAAGATCGAACACATAGATATTTCGATCAGCAAAGAGGAGCTCCGACAGGCTCTAGCTTCCGCCGTTGGGTGCAGGAAGGAGGACACATTAGGCGGAAATATCAGCATTGCCAGAGGAGGACTGGGAACAGCCTGGGTAAGATGCCCAGTGGCAGGAGCCAGAAGGCTAGCCAGGATGGGAGAAATGGCGATAGGCTGGTCATACGCCAAAGTAACAGCCGTCCCCAAGAGGCCTCTCCAGTGCTTCAGATGCCTCGAGATAGGGCATGTAAGAGCAACCTGCTCCTCAGCGGTGGGCAGGAGCAATCTATGCCATCGATGTGGGAAAGCGGGGCACATAGCCAAGGAATGTGCGGAAGGAAAACCTAATTACCCGCTATGTGTGGCACTGCGAGTTCCGGCAGGACACAGAATGGGGGGGGCGCCTTGCGCTCACCCCCAAAACGAGAGGAAAGCCCAGAATAAAACTGGGGGACAGGAATAACAATGACAGGAGAGGACCTGCAGGAGAAACGAGGAACGGCCTGGGGGGTCACGATGACAGAGTGATATTCTCCCCGGAGATCCTGCAATGCAACCTGGGGCATGCGAGGAGAGCACAAGACCTGCTCTGTCAAACTATCCGAGAAAGCAGGATAGCCCTCGCAATCATCGCCGAGCCATACTGCGTCCCAGAGAATTCCAACTGGGCGCAAGATACAAGCGGAAGAATAGCGGTCACGTGGACTCCAGGACTGAGCCCCCACGGCAAGCTGCTCGACCGAGGTGATGGTTATGTTGCGGTCGAGTGGGCAGGGATTGCGGTTGTGGGGATTTACGTTTCCCCCAACTGCGAGCTGGAGGCCTTCGGGGGCTTCCTGGACGAGGTTGGCAACATCATCAGGCAGTGCCTCCCTCGCCAGGCATTGGTCCTCGCGGACTTCAATGCCCACTCTACACTGTGGGGGAATGCAAGAACAACAACCAGAGGAAGGTGGCTGTCTGATTGGGCGGCTGGTCTAGGCCTTGCATTGGTCAACAAGGGCAGCACTCAGACATGCGTAGCGTGGAGGGGAGCCTCGGTGGTCGACCTCACTTGGGCCACACCGCAGCTATACCAGAAAATCAGGAGGTGGCGTGTGGCCGAGGGGTGGACCACCTCCAGTGGTGGATGCAGATAGAAATGATGGCAAAGATAATTATTTATTTGATGGTATGAATAAGGAAGAGTTAGAAAGTAGAGAAGATGGAAATGATAGTAGTTCTGAAAGCTCAAACATCCCTAGGAGATCTACACGTAATAAGAGAACTCCAGTAAGGTATCCAGAAAAGGAAAATATTAGCGAGATTCATGCAAATTATTGTAAAGTAGATATCCCTCGTACATTTGAGGAGGGGATTTGTTGCGAAAATAATGAAGATTGGAAACAGGCAATGGATAAGGAAATAGAATGTCTCTATAAGAATAAAACTTGAAAATTGGTAGAAAGGGTAAAAGGCAAAGAAGTATTAAATGTAAAGTGGGTTTACACGAGAAAATCAGATGACAGGTGTAAGGCTAGATTAGTGGTAAGAGGATTTCAACAAAGAAACGTAGTCGATGACATATATCCTCCATTAGCGAGTAATCACAACCTTAAGATGTTGCTATCATATTGTTGCCAAAATAGATTAATCATTGAGCAAATGGATGTAGAAACTGCCTCTTTAAATGGTGAAGAGAGCTCGGAGGTATATGTATATCAACCAAAGGGATATGTAGACGGAGCGAATAGAGTTTGTAAATTATCGAAAGCGCTTTATGGGTTAAAGAAAGTCCGAGAGATTGGTATGAGTGTTTTGATAGGTATGTGACGAGATTAGGTTTTAAGAAGAACAACATAGAGCTGTGCCTATATACTCATGGAGAGGGAGAAAATGTTGTTTATTTGTTAATATATGTAGACGATTCGTTAATTTGTAGTAAAAACAAAAGGAAGATATAAAGTGTAAAAATATTATTAACTGATAAATTTGAAATGAAAGATTTAGGTGAAGTAAAAGAATATCTTGGAATAAATATAGAGTATGATTATTTCAAAAATGAAATGAGATTAAGCCAAAAGAAATACATAGAATCATTAGCAAACAAATATAAATTACATAATAGCAAATTGTACTGTACACCTATGGAGACCAATTTAAAAATTGA
Organism: Bombus hypnorum; assembly: GCA_911387925.2. Taxonomy (NCBI): domain Eukaryota; kingdom Metazoa; phylum Arthropoda; class Insecta; order Hymenoptera; family Apidae; genus Bombus; species Bombus hypnorum. The sequence goes on from CAJVQY020000002.1 coordinate 1,110,672, forward strand.
AAAAGCTGAGATAAATAGAGAGGACATTGGATACAAGAATTTAATTGGCGCATTGTTGTATATTAGTGTAAATACCAGACACGATATAAGTTATAGTGTGAATTATCTGAGTAGATTTCAAGATTGTTGTAACGAGACACATTTTAAATATGCCTTACGTATATTAAAATATTTGTACCGGACAAGAGATTTAGAGTTACATTATAAAAGGAATGAAAAGTGCGAAACGATAGATTGTTATGTGGACGCTGATTGGGCAGGAGATCATGTAGATAGGAAATCGACTTCTGGGTATGTAATTAGATTGTATGGAAATGTAATTGGATGGAAGTCCAAAAAACAAAGGTGTGTAACAAAAGCCTCGACGTATGCAGAGTATGTAGCTCTATCGGAAGCGGTAAGTGAAGTAATGTCTATCAGAGAACTCATGAAAATCTTCAATGTAAATCTAGACGATAACCCTATAAAAATTTATGAGGATAACTCTGGAGTGATGAGTATAGCAAAATACGGAAATTGTACAAAAAATTCTAAACACATTAAACTTCATTACCATTACGTTCACGAGTGCTTAAAGGAAAATAAGATAAATATAATAAAAGTAAGTACAGACGAAAATACTGCGGATATTTTTACGAAGGCACTGTGCAGGGAGGAATTCGAAAGGTTTAGGTCATGGATGAATGTAAAATAAGAGGAATGTAAATAAATCAATAAGTGTTAAATTTTCTGTTAATCAATTCGACAAGCATGTAAATACAATTAAGTGTACAGTATAAATGTAAGGAGGCGTGTTGGGTAGATGATACATTTACACTGTACATGTGTAAGTGTGTGTAAGCGTTAGAGGGCGTCCAGGTCTTAGTTGAGACAAAAGACTGTTGTCAACTGTTAGATGCTCCTAGAAGAGTCGGTTGACAACAAGCGTGCATGTAAGAAGGTTATCGAGGTCTTCAGAGTGTAACATATATCTATAGCTGTTGTGTGCAAAATAAAGTAAACTTTTTGTATTTCCGAATCCTATCATTACCTTAACAATTATTTATTATTTATGTGGGATGGTGTGACGATAGTGAAAGACGTGGCTGATTGTTTATAAACGTTGTCAAGATATGTTAATGTTGTCAAGGAGTGTTGTGAGCGTTACCAAGGTTTGTTAAGGGAAAAATGAGCGTGGTAATGCTGTCAGAGTTGAATTAATCGTGGTCGAGAGAAGTTCATCGTGTTGCTGTGACGTAGAAATAGTGATAAGCGAATTGGTGAAACGAGATATTATATTCGATTTTGTGAGAGTGTAATAATATTGTGTTTATCAAACTGTCTTTTCTGTTAATTTATAATAAACATTCCTACATTTATTATTTATTTATTAATTTATAGTATTTATTATTTATTGTTCATTATTTATTATATATGGTTGTTATTTATCTATATTGTGGCGCGCATGGCCCATTTGACAGGGGATACTTAGATAGCACAATTACTGTAAATATTATCATTGTTTGGCTTATTTGTTGACGACCTGGCGAGTTTATGGACAGTGATTGGATACTTTTGGACGGTATATGGACAGGATGTTGACGACTTGGCGATGTTTATGGACTTGTTTATTATATGAAATATGGACAGACGGTCTAAGGTAAATAAAAGTACGGCGCAGGGGGTTTCGGAGCCCCCAGGCCCCGTCGGGAACACGAATGGCTTACCAGGCTCGACCCGACGGACATCATTGTTCGAGATTTGGAGTGGCCGCCTGGTAATTGCCGCGGCGGTTTATGGGAGCATGCGACCAGCGTGCAGGACGCCCATTAAGGGTACCCTAATGCGGACCCCTCATAAACAGTGGGCCTATTGTACAGTCAAGGGATTTCAGGACCTCACGGAAAAGACCCATAAAACACGAAATTTACTTTACTTTTATGCCACATATTAGGAAAAACCGGACGCGCGGGTTTTCCCCAAGGGTGAGGTCACCCGTGCAGGCAGCCAGCCCATTCTAAAACATACATCTTTACCCAATCAGCAAGTAGGAACAGACTTGAGACACCCCACCACGAACCTTCCGCTACGACAGCAACATCCCCAAGAAGGACACTCTTGCACCAGTCTTCTAAGAGTCAACACCTACCAGTCTTCAATCAGTGAACAGGAGAATCAGTAACTTAAGTTCAGTGTATTCATAGTAGTAAGAGGAATTCAGTACATATCCAGAGAGTTGTAACCAGAGTATTGAGTGGAGTAAATAAGGTGAACTGAACCTCGCTCTTTACATTTATTATAATCCTCCACCTTGGGCGCTAATAACGTTCAAGGCTCGCGATACCAACCGATCAGTTATGCCTGACTGGTCGTTAGTTTAGTTTGTGTGTCGCAACAAATATATCTTTCACAAGTGAATACGTTGATCTAGAATATGGTGAATATGTTGATTGTACTGTGAGAGAATATCTTCTTTCTATTGGTCCCGTAGAGGTTCCTGAAATAAATTTAAATCGAAATTAGTTTCATCAAAACTTTAGATTTTTTGCCGTCACTACTTACATAAAAATTACATGATTTCTATACAAGTTCTACCTATTAGAAGTCTAAAGATTTCTTTTTATAGACTTTTATCTATAATCAACTTGACCAATTTCTTTGCAAACTCTAAGCATCAAACATCTAAATGTTTATTTATAGAATACTATCTAGATACAAATTTGAAGATTTATTATTCCATCTGCCTCACAAGCTAAAGGGTTGTTAATGGATCCTACTTGTGTAAAAATCTAAAACTTTGTTTGTGGACTCTGCCTATCTGACAATCTAAATAGGATAAAGGAGAAAGAATGGGACATAACATGGGATACGTGTCTTCTTCTGATAGTCTGGCGATGGATTCTGGAACAAACTGAAACTCTCCAAAATATAGTAAAAAATCTATGAGAGAAATAATCCCAGGAGGCAGGACTCAAATACTACATTTCGTACGATTTACCTCTTTTCGTCTTTCGATATTGTCTTTCACTGAATCTTCGATATATCAAATTCGTATCTCTCAAGCAAGAAACCTGCAACAAACTTATTTATTGGATTAGTACCTTGAAAGAATTTAACACTGAAAACAAAACATATTATATACGTCAGGTTATCATTAGGATTAGGGTTAGGGGCGAGTAATGAATCTTCACTGGAATTAGCCATCGTTATCATATAATCGAGGTAATGTTTATTAGCACAAGTGTGGATATCACAGAATTGACAAGTAACCGCGGTGATTAGACACTAATGACAATGGTCTTAGGTTCGATAACGAATACGCGGTCAACGGGATAACAAATATGCTTTCTTCCAAAGTCTAAGTCGGACTCTTTGTTAAAAAAACGTAAAAAAAAGTATCCACTGATCGTAAAGACTTATTACTACTTATTTAGTCATTACTTTTTATTATTATATTAGTAAAATTTATAATATCGAGTTTTGAAAATCAGCAATTTCGTTATAGTGAAAATGTTAAGTCTTGACTACACTGGTTAAGTTTAATAATAGGGAATACCGATTACTATTTTTGTCTTAATATTTAATGTTTTGTCTTTTCGCTGAAAAAGTCAGAGGCTAAAGTTGAGAAATTACTTTACGGTCGAAATAGCACGTCTGCGGTCAATTGAGTTACTAAATTCTAATCATTGCATTCTCAATAAAAATAACATGACATAAATCCACATCTTACTAAAAAAACCATCTTTGGTAAATACACACATTGGCAATCAATGGACAGCATTCCTTTTTAGGTCTAACTCGCAACTCGCAACCCACAGGGGTTTGGGGTTGGCTTGGCGAACGGATTGGTTAAGGTTAAGGGTTAAACAAATTGTACAAGGGGATAAGACTGCTACTGATTCGCCTAATTATATTATAAGTTATTAAATTATTAAATTATTATTAAATTACTAAATTATATTATAATTATAAATAAACGCCCACATTTGATTGTCCAATACAAAGGAACAGACATATCCAAACAATCAGGTTTTTTCAAATAGAAGTTTCATAAGGTTTTCTTTCCAATAGAATCACACAGTTTTCATATTTGTCAAACACGCCTGCTTCGAGTATAAGTAGAGTTTGCTTAGAATAACGTCGTCTTTGTAACTGACAACCCTACTAAGACTATAAGTTGATTTTGCGAGAAATGTTTTCTATAGTTGGTACACCATTGTATAAATATCTCAATACCTGATCGTGATTTTTACAACCGCGGACGATAACAGAAAATTATTTTACGTGAAGATTCAATTATAGAAATAGATAATTGTTCGACTAATCAAATTACATCGGATGCGATTTAAATTCTAGAGAAAAATGGCTCTCCCGGGAGAATAGATGGCGTTAAACGCAATGATTCAAATTGAACTGAAAAGTCGTTATGTATTTAGAGGACTTGTGTGTAGAGAATGGTAGATTGTGAGATTTATTAGACGAGATTGCCCGTTGTAGAAAACGTCAAGTATATTTTAAAATGATTAAATAAATAAGTACAGATAATGTTCGCAAAAACGCTCGTACTAGCGGATTCGCTAAGACAGCGTATAATCGCTCGCTGATAACTCGTTAGTAACTGATCGATACTCGGTAGATACTCGGTAGATACTCGGTAGATACTCGTAGATACTGATCGATAACTGAACTCTTTACGATTGCGTCCGTTTAAACTGGTATATGGAAAATTCAAATTCGTTTTCGTTCGGTTTATTTATTATTACTTTTTGTGTATCCTAACGATATTGATACTCCGAGTTAAAAAACAACAATATGATTTGAATTGTCCTCTAGCTCCTGTGCCGCTACATGTACTTTCAAGGAGAAAAACTGGCACAGTCCCGCTTGTGACACTTCCTTGAACGCATTTTGCCATTGAAAGATACTAATTTCTGTGACTTGTTTTATCTCTGCTATAAAAGTTTATATTTACAATTTTTTAGTTTTTATGCAAACGTAAAAAGTAAGTAAATATTAATAAATATTGTAATAACATAATATAATGCTATATAATAATATTAATAACTTTGCTATTTACTAATTTTATTTCCATTAAAGTATATTGCATTTTTCATTACAGTACTTTCATTTTTATTTAGTGTAATAATAAACATATACGTTAATATTCATTGACATTAGTGTAATTGTAAGCTTCACTATAAATTTAATAAAATTGATACGAACAGAATTATTAAAAGGGTATATATGCGTAATTAAACTAGATTCTATTCTCAACGTTACTTCATTATTTTATTATTGTTTCATATAAATATTTTTTTTTTAATTTACATGTGCTTCTAAGTTAATAGAACTAAACACAATGTGTATGTATTAATTGCTATATATGTCATAATTTCAACCATAATATTAAATTATGGTATGTATTATTAAAAAGTATAGTTTATTGTATATATTAAATACATATAATTTATTCTTAGATTTTAAATATGAATACTAGATCAAAGAAGGAGATTAAAGCAATGATTACCAAAGATATATCGAATATACATAATTATTGCTTGGATATTGAAAAATGTATTAACGACCAGCTTGAAGACACTTTGGATTATTTACATAGTTTAACTGCTGCAGTACCACGATCAGTCCCTGGCCCTTCAACTACAAAGACGCCGAAAGTTTTGAAGAAAAAAGGTTATCACCGTAAAGAGACTATCGCAGAAAATGATATTATCAATATTGATAATACAGTAACAGATTCAGCAGTACATGATAAAACAGAAAATAAAGATGTAAAAACTGGGGATGTGGTAGAAACAACAATTGACCTGTAGAGGAATGGTCTACAATTGATTCGTGTTTAAATATGAATAGTTACTTTATTATGTGAAATCACAATACACAAGTCACAGTACACAATATTTCGATAATAAATACGCGAGATGTTCTGAGAATTTTTATAGATACTCTAGAGCATGCGATGGCTATGATTGCGATCGATGGACTCTCTCGCTCATCACTAAGTTTGTTTATTTATACTGGTCGGGGGACAGTCGGCAAATTCGAACTCGACTGCGTTTGACGGTTGAAAGTAGCGGCAGTATTGTTTTGCTCGGAGTTCATTACTCCTTACAATACCTACGACCGAACGGTCATGATACTCCGAAACAAAACAACAACAGGATTTGAATTGACCTGCTCGCGTGCCGCTACAGACCGAACAAAAAGAAAGGTTTCAATAAAAGCTGCAATTAATATTAAAAAGCAACAGTCAATGTCACTTGTTATAAAATTACGAAGGCTAACTCTTGATGATGACAGTAATGTAAATGTTTGTAACATATTATGAAATTTAATACTTTTAATCTTACCCCATATCTTATGTTACTTATCAATACTAACCCTTATATGTAGTACCTAATAATGTTTGATATCGGTTAATTAATATGTCAAAATCTAATTGCTTATGCAATTGTATGTACATTGTGTATATAAATACTATTATAACGTTGTTAAATATATTCCAAATTTTTAGAGGAAACGTGGAAGCCGACCTAACAAAACGAATATTGCTGATACAGTAATTGCACCAACAAGAAATGATATTGAAGAACTTTCAATGTGCGAGGATGAATTTGAGAAATTTACTCCTCTTATGAATTCCACGATGGACATCAATTCTACTTATACGCAGAAGATGATGAACGCTACCGCAATTGTAGACCTTTATCACCAATAAAATTAAACGAAACTGTAGTAATTAATAAAAACTTGGCTAGTAGTATAGGAAAAAATAATGAACCCAAATTTACATCACGGTCGTCAATAACATTGCAGGAGATGATTCAGCAGCTGAAAGAAGCGATGAGAGTCACAGAGTTCGAACAATTACTCACAGAAGACACAGGCTCACAGAAGAAACACGAAATTGACAATGAAATGAAAAAAATGAGTATAAATCGAATTTGTTATTCGATCCACAGGCCAAGGTGCCCGTAAAAAGCAGAGTTGAGGCATTTGAATGGGTAATTCGAAAATTGCAAAGAAATACTGAATCTGTGGGAAAAGGAAATATCGCAGAGAAAGTAATTGTTCAAAAATTAGCACGAAAATCTATTGAAAAGGCGAAAAAATGTTTATTAGCGAAACAGAAGAAGGAGGATCAGATGATTACATCGCAGGTAACATTACAAACAATATCAAAGTATTCTTCTGCTATAAAAACACAAGCTATTATTCGTTTAATATTTTTGATACTATGCAAAACGTAACGTACAAACAAGTTTGTAGCCATATTTTGCCACTAACAGCATGGTCCAACCACTTCCGTTTTGCATAGTAAACCTGACGACGACAAATCTGACGATGAATCCAGACCAAGGCATACAATTCCACATTAGGCACAATGTAAGTATTGTTTTACTTAATGAGTTAATAAACATTAGAATGCCTGGAGTACTCGAATTATTATCAAATTTAGCGTACATACGTGAAAATGAACTTGCAATGCAACGATACATTCCGGAGAAAGCAGTCTATAAATTCTTTGGTATGAGAAAGTGCACACCAGATTTAACTGAAATGTTTGAAAATGTAGATAGAAGTAGATTACAATGCACGTCCGCAATATGGAAGACACCACCACGCTATTCCATTATGAGAATCGAACAAAAGGTATAATTTGTTAAACTGAATGTTGTTGATATGAAATCATATTGTGCCTTAGAGCAGGAATACTTGTCATACCTTGCGTGGAATATAGAAATGATGTTACATTGCAACTATCATTAAAATATGTATGTGTTCTTAATATATCAATGAACGTAAGACTATTTTACTTTTTCTATTTTAGGATGATCATAGGCATATATTATTTTTATTATACTAATCAAATTTTACCATTTTTTCTTATTTATATGTATCTTGTTAAGAATTAATAAATAATTGTTGTGGTACGACTTTTTAATGAAAAGTAAATTTTATTGGATTTGACTTATTATCACTATTGTGTAATAATTCGCGAGATACCAAACTTTAATGTATCCAGCATTGTGTCCTAAATTTTGTTAAATGGACCTACTCTCCAATCATATTTTCTGGCTTTATCTTTCCTTTCATATTAAATATTTTGTCGTAATGAAGTATCACGTTACATACAAAAAGTAATCTTATAATAAATAAATAAATAAATAAATAAATAAATAATAATTAATGTAGAATAATGCAGAAATTAAATGCATTCCTTTTTTACCTGTTACAAGAAAATTATTTTCAGGATGAGTTGCTAATGCTAATGCACAATCACGAATAGAATGAATAACTGAGAAAGCTCGTAAAATCCACCATCAGAGTGATGAGTCCATACTTGTACATATCCTGAATCAAAAGAAACTAACAATGTTTCAACATCGGGCCTAACCGTCCGAAAATTTAAAAATATCGTAGCTCATAAACATTTATCATTATGATTCAGATCTATTTTAGAAAAGTACAATTACAATACCATGTTTCAAAATGAATTCTTTCGTAACTTGTTCAGGTTTTTTTATTTTATGCGTTATTTCATCTTTGTGGTATCTTATCCTAAATCTATATAACGCTGATTAGTTAGCATTGTTTATTACAGCACGTTATTTCTAGAAGTGTAATTTTTATATTATTTTAATATTTCTCATATTATTCTAGATCTTACCTTGACATTGGTTCGTTAACTTTATATTTTCGATACGGTTGACCCATTTCTAGTCTCTAAAGTATTATTTCTCTATTAAAAGTTGCACTATGAGTGCTTTTGTTTCGTCCATCCGAGTCGGAGCTAGATATGGTCGGTCTTGTTGGACTGCCCAAATTCTCCAGGGATCTGGCATTTCTTAAACTCCCTCGCCGGAGAATTTCTCTCTATAAGGTGTCCTGCTCCCAGGGGTCATCGATGTTGAAGCTGTTCGACGTAGAACCGCTATCGATGCAACCCATGTTCTGCGGCGCTTCTTCCTCAAACTGAGTGGGCGGAACCGTTGCTACTCGGTTGCTTCTGTTCCTCTGTTCTACCAGATTCTGAAGCCCGACGTCGCCCAAAAGGCCCTCCAGAAACCTAGACCTTCGATGGGACGTCTGCGTTCCAAGCACCAACTCGAACGTGTCTCGGCTGTTCGACTGAGTGTTCGACTTATCGCGAAGGCCATGCGGATACAGATTCCTCGTGCTAATCTCTGCCGACGAGATATCAGGCAGAGGATCGGTAGATTTTACCCTCCTCAGAGTATCGGTTTCGTAAAAGTTCTTCTTGTCCACGAGGTCGACTTTGTTGTCGCCCAACGGTTGACAAGTCGTTTTCTTGAATTCGGTTGTTATTCGCCTAGCCTCGTCTATGTCATCCACTTGAATGTGTCTGGGCATTTGCCTGGAAATTGGATGCACGTCCAAACTTTGATATTGTTTGTAATGTTACCTGCGATGTAATCATCTGATCCTCCTTCTTCTGTTTCGCTAATAAACATTTTTTCGTCTTTTCAGTAGATTTTCGTGCTAATTTCTGAGCAATTGCTTTCTCTGCGATCTTTCCTTTTTCCGCAGATTCAGTTTTTCTTTGCAATTTTCGAATTGCCCATTCAAATGCCTCAAATCTGCTTTTTACCTTGGCCTGTGGATCGAATAACAAATTCGATTTATACGCATTTTTTTCATTTCATTGTCAATTTCGTGTTTCTTCCATGAGTCTGTGTCTTCTGTGAGTAATTGTTCGATCTCTGTGACTCTCATCGCTTCTTTCAGCTGCTGAATCATCTCCTGCAATGTTATTGACGACCGTGATGTAGTTGTATTCTTTTCCTTCGAAGATGGTTTTGTTGGAGTATCAAGTTTTGCATCTTCGCTCAATAGCACAGATCTGTTCTGCCGCTTTTAAAAATCTTGTTTCTTAATATTTGCTTGATACTTTTTCATTTCAAGGGATGACTCATCTTCTCCTTTTAGCTGCTGCATCTTCGTGTTTCGATATCGATGAAATCGTTCTAATGGTAAATGGCATCGAATTGCGAGTAGAATGCATGCTGGTTCCTTGGACTCATCCAATCATGTCATAAACTAATAGATCTGAATCGACATGAATAACTTATGGAATTACGCAGAATTTTTTAACAGAATCACTGCTGCTATTTATTACACTCATGCATGTAACCTGAGTGTACACTTTCGAGTGGTGCGGTAGTGATTATTATTGGCCTAGGTCGCGTCCTTACGAGTGTAAACGCGATCGTCGATTCGATAAATCTAAAGAAAGTGTGTGTGTGTATGAACGAACGACGAACCAATAAGCACTAAGAATAAGTCGCACTCTCTTTATGAGTTTTTCCTTTTCTTTGATACTGTAAATAAAAGTGTACTCCTATCCAGAGTAGCCGAATCTCTCTCTCTCTCTCTGTATCGCTATCCCCTTTACACACTTTTCAGGTAATCCAGAGTGAACGTAACCTGTACAGGACCGATAAAGTTAGAATCCACAGTAAAAATGATAAAGATGTCTGTACATTACATTCAGAAAAATTTGTACGAATAAGATAATGCAGATAAACAATGTATGTACATATGATTGGCAATTACAAAACATACACATATTCATTGTAATTATTTGTAAAATCAAATTATACTAAATATGACAATTATTTATAAAGAAAAAGTACAGTTGCTTTTTTCTGATGCAACGATGCACAAAAGTGTATAAAATTAGTTGCATATTATGCACCACCTGATACCATTCAACTTTCATTTACGACATCTACTTCTATCCTTAACCGTTTAGAAGATACAGTTTAGTCCATTTGCGTGGGACACTCTGTATATGTGTACATATTTGATGTGGAAGTTGTAACATTCTTAAACATTTTTATTGGAAATTGTAATACATATTTATCAATGGCTCATGATTAATATTCATTTAAACAGTACTTATCAGCACCAAATGAAATACTGTACATGTAAGTGTTATAAATAAATCGAGATTTTATGTAATAACTTTGCTGCATCAATAAAAGAAAGTTAGTAACATTATCATTTCCGCGATATCTATAATCCTATCGATTAAATCTAAAAGAACAAGAAATGGGCTAGATGGGGGAATAAAACCATGAATTATGATTTTTGGTCTCATTTGTACTGATTTATCGTATTTCAAAAGAAAATATCATAAAGGATATAAAATTCAAGAAAGACCGAATAGATATTTTTTCACCGCTACAACAAACAAATCTCCTAACTTCGTTCAATTAACGTACGTTCTTATTCGATAATTACCATCTCATATTACCATCTGATATAAAATTTTCTTTTCTTTTCGATCAGCTGTTTGCTTATGACATTTAGCAGTAGCTGAATCTTTCGAAAGCAATTTAATATTAATCATTGGTTCAGTTTGATATAATTTGTTCTATTTACACATTTCAATGTTTTGGTTTTCCTTTGTACAGATTATTTATTCGAGGAAATTTTGGTGGCATTGATGATTGATGATCGATGCAATACAAATGTGATGACATTTTATTTACTTTAATTAAACAAATATATTTATAAGTTTGTTTCTTCTTTCGAGTAGATAATTAATCATGTTTATTAATTCCATATACATCATTAACAAATAATTCATAATACTAACTCCATTAATACGGAATATGACAAAATTATAAATAATTTTTATGATTTATTAAGAGCACTAAGATGGAGAAAGACAGAATTAATCACTTCTCTCCATTTCGAATACATAGAAAGAGACAATATTGAGACACATAATCTACCAAGCACATCGGGCGAGAAGTTCCGTTCCATTGTAAAAAATATTCTCACAAAATTATTGATTCCAATGCACTAGGATATACAAAACCTTATCAGATTATTTTTTGTTGAAAGTTTCTGTTGCAAGTAATTATATAATGCGAACAATATATCGCTCATAACTTTTGTCGCAAAATTAAAAAAAACGTTTATGATAGCAATTTCATATATACACTGTCATCTTCTTACACTATTTTTAATTTCGTTCAATATATCTCAGAAAATAAAAAATACACAGTAATATGCAAGCGATCACAATGTTTCTCAACTTCTGACTATAAGTGTATATCAAATTTATTTTTATTGCTCAACTCTGGTCCATACATAAGTCTCTCAAGAGCTTGCATTATCAAACATATACATTTAAGTTCCCCAGACACCAAACAGGGAAGATAAAGTTGCAGATTCCGCCATTGCTATACCGACGAACAAGAGCAATAATGGGAGCGCAGGCCCATTAATTATTTCAAAAGCATGTACAAGACGTTGAAAACTGAAAGAGTGCAGTTCTTTCCATTCATACCACAGGAGAACCATATAAATGGGATTGTAAAAAGTATGTGTGAGGACCATTTCCCGCAAAACGTCTTCGAAGAACTAGTTCTAACGTGATTTAGGTCAAAGTTGTTAAAGTGAACAGATTCGAAACTAACCATTTTCAACAAAACAATAAAAAACTCGACACGTTTATCATGAAACTATCACTTGGAAGTGTGATAATCAGTCTGTTCCAGAGGCACTATATGCTCGGCAAGATAGTGACATGAGATATATACAGGAAATCCTACAGACTACAATGCAAGAACTCGAAGAATCGATTACGTTGCAGTGAATTGCAACAATAAAAGAATAGAATACGGTGTGCGAAGTGTGTTGGGCGATCACGCTCCGAACTCATGCCCGATAAACAGATATACAGTTGTGAGCCAGCAAACGAAGAACAGGAAGTCAGGCCCGATACAGAAGATACACGATTCATTTAGAAATCAAGAAGCGTGCTGAAATGGCAGAGAAGCGGAAGAAGAGTAAAATAAAATCCTCCAACAACTTCGTAAGCCCGCCAAAGAGCTTCACACATTTTCACCGCTTTAGGAACAATACTCCTGATCAAAGTAATCCCTTGTCTCAGTAGAGCGCACGATGAGTATGGACAACATCGTAAACCTGATGGACAGCATAGACCTATTCAAGGAATTATTCCATGTTCATTTGACGGAGGTGAACGCATTATCGCTAAGATGGCACGGATAAACTCTGACAGATTTACCACAAGTGACTTTGGACGTCGAACAAACTTCGAAATTGCGAAATTCATTACCAATCCGCTTGTTTCTAATAATCGTAGGTTACTACTGCTGCAGCCCCTGCAAGCTCTCTCGTTTGAAGTGGTCCTACTGGCAAAGACAAATCTCACGGAGAGGCATAAGGTCCTGTTCAATGGTCTTCGTTTCGAAAGGGTGTGACCACTTGAACTCGAAGTTCGGGAGCGGAACGGCTTTATCATTTAATTCATTTCGATTAGCATGACATTTAACTTTGAAGCGACAATCACTAAACACGTGCAGACAAGGGTAAAATGGATCTTTCAGTTGTCACGATAAACCTAGCAAACAACGCGGCTTTTCATATATTCTATTTTCGTTGCAGGCTCTCAAGCTTGTGTCTTGTCACAACGTCCTTGCCGAAGAATGAGACGCGCGTTTCAAAAGGTCTATCTGTGCGATACAATTTTATTATTCCAGGTGGTGCTTATAACGCGAGACACGTTCCCTGGTGCAGCAAGTTAAATAATAGCAGATACGAGAACCTGTCACACTGATTTAACGAGTGACAGATGGATCTGTTCGTCCAGTTCAGTGACACTGATTTTGATGGAATTTGATTTGTCAAGGCGCAGTCGTTCTTGGATTTGGTACTCTCGGAAAAGCTGAATATTTTTCTGCACCGAGCTGTCAGAATTTGTTATCTCTGTCCACGAGGATAGGAACACTGAGATAACAGTCAGTAGTATACAGTCAGCAGAAGTAGAGATCGTCTTCCAGACCATAAATAATAAATATTCCTTCGGCCCTAGAAGCCTTCATTCCAGTTCTCATATAGGAATTCAATTCACGAGTTCTCTGGCTCCAAAGAATTAAAGATTCCAAAAGCATGTTTCTGCAAATTAGACGAATGCTGGGCAACAGGGCTAACCTCGTGATCTTCCTCTCAAATGTTCTTCACACGATTCACACCATCTTCCACAGATGAACATCCTCCTCGCCTAGTGTTACACAGCAGAAGATGCATCGTTATTGGTACCAAATAGACAAAGAAGTCGAGATCATGACGTCTCCGCTGCCGCTGGATCCCCAGAACATACTAGTAACGCGATGAGACGCCAAGAATAAACGTGTACGCAACACGTGCACGCAACACGTGCTTCTGTTATCCACGATTGTGTGCCGTGATTTTCTTTCAAATTATGAACTGTTCTTTGTACAAGTCCTTAATTACTATTGCGCTCGCATGCTATTTCATCACTTTAAACTTGTTAAACTTTTATCACTCGTTACAATAGCACTTGTCATTTGTATGTAGCGAAGCATTCTTTGTCCGGTCAAAGACTACTGGGTACAAATTTTGAATGTGTGCGCCGAAATGTGTGTGGAGATCTTCTCAGATTCCCAAATTTCATAACCTTGAAAATTCAGATCTTCGTTGAATCGGGGCCGCTGGAACAAGGTCTGTTCCTTCACCCGAGGAAACAGGGCTAGTAACCGCTCTGACTCCGATGTCTCAGAGAATTATTTCACATCGGTAGATTCATTAACTATTCCATTTACGTTTCTGAATGGGAAAAGGTTATCTGGCTTTAATATCTTCAACGCAGTACAAATATAGCTCCCGCAAAGGTATACATTCTTCTTCTCCTTGATCATCGATCATCATCTCTTGAACCTGCGCATTTTCCTAAGATATGGAAGATGGGGAAAGTGGTTCCCTTGCTAGGGAAGGATAAGAACAAACCAAATCCAGCCAGATACAGATCAATGAGTTTGCTGTTCACAGAGTATCCATTAGTACGGTCTCTGGGAGGGCGATACAGAGACTCATACTGTTTCATTTTAAAGAGGCTTCCATTCTTTTCGATCAGCAATTTAGCTTCCGGGTCAAATACAGTAAGGTCCACGCAATAATAAAATCTGTGTCAGACGTCTGCTGGTAGGAAAACTCTCCTCATAGACCTAGAAAGAGCTTTTGACATGTTTCAATCGAGAGGTTTGCTATGAAAGCTAATACGATACGGTTTTCCTCAACATCTATTTCAGATGATTTGGTCTATAATCTCCGGAAGATGTCTCATTGGATGGCAAGTTCGAATGTCGCCTTCGGGGTGAATGACGGGCTGCAACAGAGAACGTTCAACATCTCTGTATTTTCGACCAATCGCGGGGAGACGCAATCGCGAGGAGAGACGTCAACGGGAGTCGTAAATTCCCGCTACGATTATAGCAATCGACACCACGAATTGATCGATCCCCTGATTTCGTTTAGGATAATAGGGGTGATTCAATTATTATAACACTGTGGTTCACAGAATTATAAGTTGTATATTTTCAACACTTATTTTACACTGTTGAGTCGGTATAAATCGCAGATCACAACTTGTCTCCCGAAGGAGTCTGAATATACACGATAGAGCCAGGCTCTTAGAAGGGGACTTAGGATCTTAGTGGACGTAGCACTAGAGGAAAAGAGTTTAGGCGTAGACGTTATGGGTTAGATTTAGACTTGGTAGTTGACTCTCCTGAAGTCATAGGAGCAGTAGACGTCCTGACCCGCGTGATGTCTTAGGAAGAGTGAATGTCCTGACCCGCTTGATGTAGTAGGAAGAGTGAGGCACAGCGACGATGCTATGTTGGAGGAAAGCTGGGGCAGGAAAGTGAGGGTAATATGCATTGTTGCTGGTTGTATTAGGAAGGTCTTAACTGCCTTCGATAGAAGGTTGTTAGTAGGAAGCATCGCAAGTGGGAAAAACTAACTTTCCCTTGTCGAACCGTAATAAACAATAGGCGTTATAAAATGCTTTAAAAAAGGCTATTTGTCGGGTCTGAAGGACCTTAGCTTGCAAATTACTGGGATTTATGATGGGCCCTTATGCTTAATGGGGGTCCGCCGTAAGGATGAATGGACATCTGGCGTCCGTCTGGCCCGCGGTGTATGACCTGGTCTAGGTAGAGGGTCGCGCGGCGTAACAATCTCCATCCTGTTTAATTTGTAATTTAGTCATGCTTTGAGCCTCCTCCATCTCAATAGCGGACTTAACCCATGTGCGTTGGTATTTGCTGATGACTTCCCGATTTACGCAGCGGCAATGTATTTGTCAAAAATTAATTCCAAGCCACAGAAAGTTTTTGATCGAATTATGGTTTACTGTGGTAACTGAAAGTTCCGTATAAATACTAGAAAGTGCGAATCTATTCCTTTTGGGCTGTACATGTCTAGACATTTTAACTTCAATCGTGATGTGAATCGATATTCTCGCTGATTTCTTATCACCAACAATTACCCCTATCCGTTCCGCATAAGAAAATGGTCAAATATCTCGATATATATTTATATTGAAGATTACAGATTACACAGCATATTAAAACACAAATGTAAAATGAATCAGAAGACTCTTATAGCAAATAATGGTTCGTTTTTCTCAAAGCATCTCTGCGTGAAGTGTAGTCTTCTGCTGTACAAATTGCTGGCAATAATCCTATCCCGACTTATGCCTGTCCGATTTGGTTCAATGTCACAACGTGTCAGATGGACCAGATCAGGAGTTTCAAACGGAAATGCCCGAGGCATTGCATAGGACCGTACCGCTCGAAATATTATACATAGCAATACAAATATTTTACATAATTTTATATACTATATATATATTGCACATAGCTTTTAAATTCCTTGTACCTGTAGGACGCGGTGAGAGTGCCATGGACTCTTAGTTGTCCTGTTCATGTTAGAATTAGCGAGGAATCATGGAGCCAAAGTACGTCTAATCGTCGTTTAACTTTGATGGCGATTTATCTGATCCAAATCATTACTTATATCATTTTTTTAAATGAATTCAAAGTAAAGTATGCACCATCTATATTCCTCTTCAGGATTAATATTTCAATAAAACCGCGAACATGTATAAACTACTGTAGTATCGGGGAAAAGGGCCTAAGAAACATCGAGGAAAGACCTGCGTGACCCTAGTAACGAGCGTTTGCGGAACACGTGGGTCATGGGCTTAGGAAAAGACAAAAGGAGGGTAAAACAGGCAGAATGCGAGTTGAGAAACAGCAGTGTGCAACGAGAAGTCAGAGAGTGCGTGTGGAGGAGCGGAATAGTATGAAAATAAGACGTACGCCAATATTGTAATCGGTCACTGTTATTGAGTATCACTGATTAAACTACACTAAACTCTAAATATAACACAATCATTTGTCCTTACTCTAAGACCCACATAGGTTACTATATATTTTGGGGGGCTCGAGCCGGGATTTAGAGTGCCAAGTGACAAGTGAAGGGTTTAAGTGACTGGTTTTAGTGAAAGGGATATCTCAGAACAATGGCTGACTACAATACAGGAGAAGCGTTGACCGACGAGCAGGTGGCCCAGATGCAGATACCTGAGCTGAAAGACGAACTAAGAAGACGACGGCTGAGACTAGCGGGCAGAAAACGCGAGCTGGTAGAACGATTGCTTGCTGCGTTACGCGTAGAACGGGAACACGGTGCACGAGAGGACGATTCAGAGGATGACGACGACGACGATTTAGAAGAGGACGACGACGACGATGACATTAGCGTGGGTGGGGACCGTGCGGACGTTAACGGCCCAGGAAATCGCAATCTGAATAGTCAAGACGACGGAGTTAGGGTAACTCCAGTGACAAGACGATCGAGGCAAGACGAGCCTAGGAGCACGGTGTTAACGTTCAGAGACGTAGACGATTCGCTAGAGAAGTTCAGCGGGGACGATCTGCCGAGTATAAGTCGATGGATCGAGGACTTCGAAGAAATGGCGAAAGTGTGTGGTTGGTCGGACATCCACATGGTAGCTTACGCTAAGAAACTGCTCACGGGATCCGCTCAATCCTTCGTACGGCGAGAGCGATGCACAAAGTCCTGGGTAAAGCTAAGGAGGGCACTAGAAGACGAGTTTGAAGACGCAGTAAGTGACCATCAGATACACCAGGAGTTAGCTAATAGAAGGAAAAGACCAGATGAAAGCCTGCAGCAATACATGAATAGTATGCTCGAGATTGCGGGACAAGGAAGAGTCGATATACGGTCGCAAATCGGCTATATTATTCGAGGCATTCCCGACGAGATCGCAAATAAGGCTGTATTGTATGGAGCTAAGAACATGCAACAGCTGAAAGAAGGCTTGAAGCAGTATGAAGCGATGAAGAGGGATATGAAGGCGAAGACAAAATTCGGGGGACGCAAGGAGGATAAAGGCAAACGATCGGAAGTGCAAAGCCAGCCGAGGCAAACAGTGAACGATAAAAGAAGATGTTTCCGTTGTGGTAGTACGGATCACTTAAGTGCTACGTGTCCGGAGAAAGGGAAAGGTGCGAAATGCTTCAGATGCAACGAGTTTGGACACGTAGCGGCGAAATGTACAACGCGACAAGTAAAGACTTACGTAATTTCAAGACCCGAGAAGAAAAAGTACATGAAGGACGTGTCGATAGACGGCTGTAGGTTTGTCTCGTTAGTGGATACAGGTAGTGATCTCACGTTTATACGATCGGACGAGTACGTGGGGTTAGGATCACCACCTCTAGGAAATTGCAAACTTAGGTTTGATGGTTTCGGTTCTGCTGGCAATAGGACCTGGGGCGAGTTTACAAAAGTAATGACGGTCGACGGGTATGACTTTACGGTCACTCTGCATGTTGTCTCGAAGAAGGTGATGACAAGACACAGCCTGCTGTTAGGCACTGATTTCTTAGATCAGGTAGAGTTGCGAGTCAAACGGGGCGAGGTGACTTTTCTACGACTCGACGATCAGACTGACGGTCACGAGGACGCGCCGGATGTATTAAGAGTAAACGCGGTAGAGCAAACCGACGAGATAGACTTGTCGCATGTACGAGAACCTCATTACCGTGAAGCGATTCGCGATATCATTAAGGGGTATAGGCCGGAGAAGAAGCGAGACGTCGGGATAACCGCAAAAATTATTTTGAAAAGCGACAAACCCGTAGCACGAAGACCACGAAGACTGGCTCCGTCTGAGAAAAAGGAAGTAGACAATTTGATGGAAGCGTGGACAAACGAAGGCGTCATCAAACCATCAGACTCGGAGTACGCAAGTCCGATAGTTGTAGTCCGAAAGAAAGATGGCTCCATCAGGGTCTGTGTCGATTTTCGCGAGCTTAATGAACTTATTGAGTGTCCACATTTCCCGTTGCCTTTAATTGAAGACATTTTAGATGCATTGCAGGGAGCCCAGTTTTTTACGACGATAGATTTAAAGGATGGGTTTTTCCACGTGAGTCTAGACAAGGATAGCCAGAAGTATACTTCTTTTATTACGCCAACGGGACAATACGAATTCTTGAAGTTGCCGTTCGGCTTGAAAATTTCCCCCATTGTCTTCCAAAAGTATATTTCGAGGATTTACAAGGAACTGATGGATAAGGGTATTGTCATAGTGTACATGGACGATATTATTGTTCTTGCAAAGAATTTAGAGGAGGCGTGGGAACGCTTGCAAATAGTCGTAGAATTAACTAGGCAGTATGGGCTAGTCATAAATTGGAAAAAATGCCGTTTCATGCAGAGGGAAATCGAGTACTTGGGGCGCATAGTCTCGGAAAACACCATAAAACCGTCCCTCCATAAAACCAAGGCCGTTACAAACTTTCCCAAGCCAACGTCGGTTAGAAAAGTTCAGAGTTTCTTGGGACTTACGGGATATTTCCGAAAATTCATTAGAGGCTACGCGAAGATTGCTAGACCTTTAACTGACCTGTTGAAAAAGGAAATAGAGTTCCGGTTCGGGGATCGGGAATCAGAGGCTTTCGAAACCTTGAAAGCAGCGCTTACCAGCGGGCCTGTGTTAAAACTATATAGAATAGGCGCAGAGACTGAGTTGCATACGGACGCATTCGCGGAGGGTTACGGAGCAATATTAATGCAACTAGATCTAAACGACGGAAAATTCCATCCGGTCTACTTTGCCAGTGGAAAAACAACTCCTGCGGAAACGAAGTACACTAGTTACGAACTAGAGGTGCTGGCAATAGTAAAAGCGTTAAAATGGTTCAGGGTATATCTGTTAGGTGTGCCGTTTACTATTGTTACGGATTGTCAAGCATTCGCCATGACAATGAAAAAGAAAGATTTGTGTGTGCGTGTAGCCAGATGAGCTCTGTTACTAGGCGAGTTTAAGTATCAAGTGTGTCATCGGCCGGGTAAAAGTATGCAGCACGTAGATGCTCTGAGTAGAAACCCCCTGCCGAGCACTATGTATGTAACGGAGAGTGAAGACGGGCTGATTGCACGGTTGAGAAGTGCACAGAACAAGGACATTGAAGTTCGTAGGATTTTAGACGCCGCGACGGGCAGTCAGGTCGATGGGTATGTGATAAGGAACAATATTCTGTATAAGGAGTGTAAGGACGATGTGCTAATAGTAGTACCGAAGGCTATGCAGATTCAGGTAGTCAGGCAGGCACACGAGCGTGGGCATTTTGGGGTCACCAAAACAGAAGCTATAGTCAAGAAGGACCTTTGGTTTAAGGGGCTACGCGAAAAAGTCGAACACGTGGTATCAAACTGTCTTGACTGTATCCTAGCCGAGCGAAAATTGGGCAAGCAAGAGGGATATCTAAATCCGTTAGACAAAGGCGACACACCGTTAGACACTTACCATATTGACCATGTGGGACCCATGACAGCTACAAGGAAGAGATACGCGCACATCTTTGTAGTAGTGGATGCGTTCACGAAGTTTACGTGGCTTTATCCTACTAGGTCTACTGATACCGCGGATGTTGTCGACCGACTGAAGAAGCAAGCGGCTGTTTTTGGGAACCCGCGACGAATCATCTCAGATCGAGGAACAGCGTTCACATCCAACGCTTTCCGAGAGTATTGCGAAGACGAGAGTATAAAGCATTTATTAATCACGACGGGGGCGCCGAGGGGGAATGGGCAGGTAGAGAGTGTAAACCGGACACTCATACCATTACTAACTAAACTGACTGCCCCCAAACCCGATGATTGGTACAAACATGTCGACCAGGTTCAGAAATATTTGAATTCCACCGTAAACAGAAGCACGGGGAAAACTCCTTTTCAGCTACTTGTCGAGGTCGAAATGCAAATCAAGGAAGATGCCCAAGTTAGAAAGCTAATCGACGAAGAGTGGGCCGCAAGGTTCGAAGAACAGCGCCGCGAGCTACGTGAGGATGCGAAAAGGAAAATCGCCGCAACGCAAGAAGAAAATCGGAGGAATTACAACAAAAGGAGAAAGAGTGCGAAGCAGTACCGAAAGGGGGACCTAGTGACCATAAAAAGAACCCAGTTCGGTGCCGGGTTAAAACTCGGAGGAAGATTTTTGGGCCCGTACCGGGTATTGCGAGCCATGCGGAATGACCGCTACACCGTGGAGAAGGTAGGGGAGCATGAGGGACCCGCGCACACATCGACGACGACCGATTTCATGAAGCCTTGGGTCTTGAACGCCGAAGATGACGCATCCGATGACAGCGAGGATGAAGACAACATCTGAGGGCAGATGTTACTGCAGGATGGCCGAGTGTAGTATCGGGGAAAAGGGCCTAAGAAACATCGAGGAAAGACCTGCGTGACCCTAGTAACGAGCGTTTGCGGAACACGTGGGTCATGGGCTTAGGAAAAGACAAAAGGAGGGTAAAACGGGCAGAATGCGAGTTGAGAAACAGCAGTGTGCAACGAGAAGTCAGAGAGTGCGTGTGGAGGAGCGGAATAGTATGAAAATAAGACGTACGCCAATATTGTAATCGGTCACTGTTATTGAGTATCACTGATTAAACTACACTAAACTCTAAATATAACACAATCATTTGTCCTTACTCTAAGACCCACATAGGTTACTACACTACGATAAATAATTTACGACTGGAAGTATAATGCATTTTTATATGCTACTAAAAGGACCTACACTTCCTTATATACAGTGTAATGGATCCTCGCGAAAGAGATGGCATTTGTCAGTTATTTGTTATTTGTATCCATATAGAAGGGTAACGACTCTAGTGGTTTAATACGGGAACTGCTGGAAATTTTAAGAATAATCACCATTTTGGGCAACTTGTCTGAAAGCTAATTTCTCTACGATTTGGATGATATTGAAATATGTTGCGAGGCTCAACGTTGTGGACAATTTTTTCCAATACATAGAATTGGCGATCGTTATTTTACAAATTATGTATAAAAAATGTACAGACGAAGCTGCCGATCAGCTTTGCTAATAGGTAATATTAACCCTTTTGCTCGTAATGCCAGATATATCCGGCATGTACGATGTGACACGATAAAATCGCTTTTTCTTTGTGACTGCAAGACGGGTTACATTCAAGACTTTCTTTTTTATCTTATTTATCTTATCAAACAAATAATAAATAAATGAATAAATAGTACTCAATAAATAGTACATAAATAAATAAATAAATAAATAATATAAGTAAGAAATGCATATACCTGCATTCCCCAACCTACACGACACCGCGCAACTCAAATAATGCCTCCACGTACGCAGCACCCTTCATACTTATTTATTCTTATTTATTTATTCACCAAGAAAGTTCGGCTCAAGTGGCGAAATAAATAAAATAAATAAAATAGCGATATATAACTAGAACTCTGGTCGACTTGACATTATTTCTTCCTAATAGGAACTTAAGTCGAGCCGGCCGTACATACTCTAGTGTGCTGCCCGTAAGGTGGCGACGCCACACATCGGCGCGACAAACCACCTCGCCTGCGCATCGCTCGGCACCACGCGTGCGTCCTGCCGCTATCATTTACAATAATGGCGTCAAATCTATCCACGTGCGCGTCTTGATATTAAACAAAGCCGCATATTTATCGTAACTCACATTGTCGTGCAAACGCGAGTGCTATATCACCTCCAGTGATGCTCAATAACAATTCTTACTCGCCGGTTTTCCGATGGTTTTATCCTAAGACGGCAAGGCTTTTCCTTGGACACGAGATGGTTTTACGATTGGACGAATGGCTTGGACGCCCTACGAAGGGGTAAATCTTCGGAAGTATGGGACGACTGAGTCCCACAGGCTGGGCCTGTAAACTGCATGGCGCTTTTAAACGGTTGTGTTGCGAATCCTTAGAGAGTCATAGTTGCTCTGGGGCAGGGGAGACTTCGGTCTCGTCTGCCCAAGTCGCACTCCTACATCCCCGTGATACCGCCGGTAACATGTGCGCCGTATCGGCGTGGGGAATGGTCCCCCGGACGCGGCGTTCATGGCTAAACGGAGTGTGGCGACGAGGGAGCGGAAGACGAAATCAGATAAATAGTCGGCTTGCCGATCCAACGGTTTTACCGTGAACTTTGGATTGTAACATCTAATAAGAAAGGAAGCCGTTTCTTTGATTGCTGTCGACGACTTGGCTATGAATTGGATCATGAGACGGGCATGATTGGAACAATGTATAGATCACAAAATTAATTTGTTAATATAAATACGAATGACGTAGAAGTCTCGGACGCAGCGCTTCTCGGTCCCGGAAGCGCTATGGCGGAATTAGCCCCTTCGGAGGGGACCATTGTTGACAACGTAAGCATGCCCCCCGACACGAGTTGTTTTAAGATATTAGTTCCATTGATGGGAGATAAGGTTGCTTGCCCGGTCTGTGAAAAGAGGGAAGTTTACCTATTTTTTATGACGTTACAAGAGCTGAAGACGCAATTATTCAGGAACTGAGAAAGAATATCTCCGGTATATGCTACGCTATTAACAAATTTACCTCTCAAAATATTTTGATACCATAACCGACCACCGACCCTTAGTTTGAATAATTTCAGTCAAAGGTTCCACTCAAAACAAAACACACGCAGCTACCAGAAAAAGAAATCCACTTCATATACAGACGAGCATCGGAGGAGATTTGAAAATTTCCGAAATGGATGCTCCACACATCCTAAACTACGGTGTCTTTTATGCGGTATCTATGTACGGTATTTACAGCTCGCAATTTAAACCAGACCACAGCTATTCAGGATCTGAGCAAGCGTATCTGCGGGATTTTCTCCGCTATTAACAACTTTACCTCTCAGGAGCTGCGAAAACATTACTAACCACCGACCCTTAGTTTAAATAATTTCAGAAAAAGGTTCCACTCAAAGCAAAACGAAACACACACAGCTATCAGAAAAAGAAATCCTCTTCAGATGCAGACCAACATCAGAGGAGATTTGAAAATCTCCGTTATCTGTATAGGGTATTTACCGGATGTAGGCTCAATATTTGGATGACTCCAGACGATATCTTACGCGTCAGAAAACTTTTATAGCCAGTGGTCGGGAAGTTCATTTTCTTTTCGATTTCGTCCATCTATTTAAAAGTATTCGGAATAGTTCAGTAGAAATAATTTCTGAATTGATAGAGCCTTAGTTTTGTGATACGATGTAGCTTCATTCTGGAGTTCAGAAAAAGATAAAGACACAGAAGCGTAAAATTCGTAGAAAAATACAGACTTTACTGTGATCTTGTGTAGAGAATCAATGGAAGGAATAGAACTTAGTTGCTATCAGTTGCTGTGCAAGGTGCAAAAATTGCAGAAATAAGGATCAAATAAAACGCCGTTTTATTTGCTAGATAACTTTTCCGAGAACTAGTAAACATTTGAAGACTACCTTTTGCTCACTTTCCAAAATTAAGATAAGATATATTTCCACAAAGCTTCCAATTCGTATACTCAATTGTATATAAATATGTAGCGGCACAGGAGCTTGACACATCAACATAGTTAGGACATACATAATGTAATATATAAATAAACTCCGGGCAAAACAATGTCGCCGTTACGTGCAACCGTCAAACAAAGGCGAATTTAAATTTTCCGGTACTCCCCCGATCGACTTGTCGCCCGCGTAGCGAAAGGACAGCGCGTACAATCGGGAATTAGTCGCAATGTACACTGCGTTTAAACGTTTTAGACACGCCATTGAAGGGAGAGATTTTGCTATCTACACGGATCATAAACACCTCATCTACCCGTTTAACCAGAATCTCGACAGATGTTCGCCGAGACAATTCTGACATCTCGACTACGTCGGACAATTTACAACCGATATCCAGTATGTTAAGGGGATAGAGAACAACGTAGCCGACACTTTACCCGATAGCGAGCTACGCGAAATCATCAACTCTGGCTCTTGCGCGCTACAGCTAAAAAAAGTATGATTTCCCGATCAAGGATTCAGTATATATCGCGATATTTCAACCGAAACCTTCGTTCCTACCGAAATCTTTACAACGCAATGTATTTCAGTCGCCGCATGGACTTTCCCATCCGGGAATACGCGCCACGCAAAACCTGGTGACGACACGGTTCGTATGGCCGTCGATAAACAAGGATTACTGGACATGGAACTGGACACGGCAATGTATCCCGTGCCAGCGATGCAAAGTTACCAAGCACCTGTCGGAGCGTTCGGAGCGCTAGCAGGCCGGCCACCAACTGGCAGCTCTTTATTCAATCATTCAACATCAGCCTTAATATCCCTAAAAAGAAAAGAAGATATAGAAGCAGCCAGGGAATATTTAAACACCAGCATATCACCACCAAACGCTATCCGTTGTTCCGCCCCTACTAAGAGTTTTGTCAATAAACATGAATACCCTCATCACATAATAAAAGAAATCGTAGAAAACGCAGACTTAGAAGAGTATGGCAAAGTCATAGAACACCTGACGACAAGCGTAGGCTAAATAATGTAACAAGAAAACTAACTAAAACCCTTGAAAATTATAAAAATCACTGTTTTCAAAAATATCTTGCTAATCTGTCTCCCACAGCTGACTCTAACTACTCACTATGGGAGGCATCTAGGAAACTCACTCGTCCTCCGCAAATAATCCCTCCAATTCGCTGTCCGCAAGGTGGATGGGTGCGTAGCCCTACACAAAAAGCCAATTTGTTTGCAAGTCACTTAACTAACGTTTTCAAACCATATTCCTCCACTATTCCAGTGGAATACTTGCACTCTCCCTTCCAGATATCTCCTTCTATTGAGCCATTCTCACCTCTGGAAGTCATAGAATTGATCCGTCGTTTAACTCTTTCGCTTCGGCAGTCCAGTCCGCCTAAGTGCTCTCCCTGTACGGAGGCGCGCGCCACAAATGCGCACAGCGGAGTGATTGTTGTATAAATGTTTTCCTAAGTCTTAAATAACAATTGTGCTGAATAAAACAATAATAAAACAATCTTTGCTCCAATATGATAAGTATAATTTACATCTTTAATATGAAAAGGCTTAAAAAATTACAGGTAATATATTACATATTTACATATTTACATATTATTGACTACAGATGGCACTGGTGTATGCCTAACATATGGGGTGCCGATCGTCGCGTGGTCGCCGTCTATAAGCGGCACCCGAAGCGACAGGGTTAAATCCCAGAAAAGCATCGGGGCATGATCTGATAAGTAACAAAGCTATTAAGGAGCTACCCATAAAGGGAATAGCACTCATCACTTCTATTTTTAATGCAATTTTTCGTCTTGAATACTATCCTAAGTCTTGGAAAATATCGTTGATTACTCTTATCCCTAAACCTGGAAATCCAATACAGGAAACTGGCTCTTATCTCCCAATTAGTCTTCTACCTACTTTGACCAAACTATTTCAGAAGATGCTAACAAAACGACTCCTTCCACTTTTAGAGGATTTGAAAACAATTCCAGTTCATCAATTCGGTTTTCGGAAGCAACATTCTACGATAGAGCAAATTCATCGTTCAACCCATAAAATCAGTCAATATTTAGAAAAGAAAAAATATTCCTCTGCGGTATTCCTAGACATTCAGCAGGTATTCGACAAAGTGTGGCATGAATGACTTTTGTTCAAACTAAAGAAAATCCTACCACACACCTACTACTCCATCTTAAAATCATATCTATCCAATAGGCTGTTCATAGTTAAATACTGAGACGCTTTAACCGCAACACTTCCAATAGAAGCTGGCATGCTCCAAGGCAGCGTCCACGGACCTCTGCTGTTCACCATCTACACTGTCGATTTACCAACTTTAACAGAGATAACCACAGCGACATTTGCTGATGATACAGCTTTATCAGCATCCCACTTAGACCCGATAATTGCCTCCTCTACTCTCCAGCGAGGTCTCGACTCTATGGGAAAGTGGTTCCATAAATGGCGCTTCAAAATAAATGAAAACAAATCCAGTCATATAACCTTCACGCTGCGAAAACAAACCTACCCACAGGTGACCATAAATAATATTAAAATTCCAAACAAAGATACAGTCTGATATCTGGGCATGATACTGGATAAAAGAATGGCATGGAAGCGACACATCGTAGATAAACCCAATCAGTTTAAATCAAAATTAAATAAATTCTACTGGCTCATTGGCAGACGTTCCAACTTAAGCACGCAAAGTAAAATAATGCTATATAAGGCTATATTAAAACCTGTTTGAACCTGAGGAATCCAACTATGGGGAACAGCGAGTAATTCCAACATAGAAATTCTTCAACGATTCCAATCGAAAACTCTAAGATCCTTAATAGATGTACCTTGGTATGTTACCAACGAAACAACACATCGCGATCTCAAGATACCCATAGTCAAAGAAGAAATATCCAAATTCAATAATAGATATGACATAAGAGTTAACAATCACCAAAACCCACTATTTACTCAATTTCTTGACACGTCGGATCAGATCCGCAGACTAAAAAGACATTACCCTATAGATTTAAACATTAGATTCATCTAGAATCAAACACACGATAATCACCTATTATACACGACATAGTACCATGCCAGAACAATTTACTTATAATTCTCAATGAGAATTGATTGTAAAATTCTTTTAAATAAAAAAGAAGCTTTCTGTAGCGTTTTATTTTTTCGCTAGTAGCATACTATGTTATTTCCTAACATTTGAGAGCGTATGTCACCTAAAGTATATAATTTCAGCATTTAGTTTTGGTGAAGAGTAGCACATTGTTTCTATTTTCATATTCAAAACTGACAATCCTTCTCTCTCACTTCCTCAACTCTCACCCACAGAAAATAGTTTCCTGCCTTATATCATCCCCTGACAAAGATACGCAGGAACGAAATCCGGAACTTGATTATCAAAGGGAAATCCGATATGGAGTCATCGAGTGAAGTCATCAAAGATGTGAGCTGTTTTATATATGACAATAAGTTTTCAAATGACGTGGAGGAAAGAAAGGGAGTTAAGCGCACCCCGTGTTTCAGATTGTACTATGAGCTGTGGACATCTATATCACAAATTAAAAATGTGATTTTTGTAAAGATACAAGACCTGTATAAGTCCTATAATATAACATATTTCGCTGAACAAGGCATCCCCTCACAAAGTAAAATCTGCATTCTAGCGCTCACTTTATTATTGGAAAGAAAGGGAA
Source organism: Bombus hypnorum (assembly GCA_911387925.2). NCBI lineage: Eukaryota > Metazoa > Arthropoda > Insecta > Hymenoptera > Apidae > Bombus > Bombus hypnorum. The sequence continues at coordinate 1,139,145 of CAJVQY020000002.1, forward strand.
GAAACTACAGAACATGAAAAATGGAAGGAAATAGATGCTTATAAATGTTCTGTCAACCACGAGAGAAAAGTGCAGGAAAATTGAGGGTAGACGCCGTGACTGAAATGTTTTTGCTTTCGAAAAAATTACATTGCGTGAAATACGTGTATCATATCGGTGATAACGGTGATACAATGGCATTTAAAACACTAAGCGCGAAGCTAATTTTGATGTGCTCTCCGTTGAAACAGCGTGCAGATGTGGCCGCGGGAGGTGTGAGTTAGAGTATAAGCAGACGATAATACACACATCGCGGTGACGATTTAGTTTCATTTTATACAAATTATAAATGGAAAATAATGAAATGGGGAACTCATTTCAAATGTGAAAATGAAGTTAAGAGAGCAGTGAAGTTGTTTATCAAAAGTTTGCTAGAAGTATCCAGCAGAATTCTTCGCTGATGGAATGAAGAAACTTATCACGCGTTGCCAAATATGAATTGATGCAAATAGGAATTATGTCGAAAAATAATTAACATATTTTATAGGTAATGAATTGAATTTTCATTCCTTTTCTACTTCATTTCAGTCAATCGTTGTAGTTCCCATTAAGAACAGAACTGCGGCTTCGTATCTCGGAAAATAATGTAACAAAGAATTGTTTGTGTTATTCGACGATTCCGTTAAACGAAATAATAGCAGCCATATATTTTTTGTGCATTCATGTCTACAAAAAGCTAATTACACACATTAAAGGAAGGGGTTTAAAACACGCGGATTTTTCGGCTACATTCTTATACTACAATATAAATATACGTAACAATAAGCATAGTTAATAACTATATGAGAATAATATATATAAGCGATATATACATGTAGTATCGTGGAAAGAAAGGGCCTGTGGTGGCACTTGATAGTGTCGGACGACGGTAGCGCAGTGGCTGGGGCCTTAGGTTACGAACGTTCGGGACTCGGGTTCGAATCCCGGAGACCGGAGTCCGATTTTTCTTCCACGATGCAAAAATAGAGGAGAAGAGCGGGCCGTACCCAGCAGCGACATCTACAGCGCCAAGAGCAGATCATGAGGATACTACAATTCTGGGGGCTCAGCCGGGATGTAGAGCGGGAAAACGCGGTGCGCGGGAAGATGACGACGACGACGAGGATGAGATTGGCGTGATGTGGGGACCGTTTAGACGTCAACGGTCCAGGAGATCACGATCTCAAGAATCGAGACGGGACGGAGTTTGGGATGTAACTCCTCCAGTGAGAAGACGACGAGCCTTAAGCGCGCACCAGTGTTAACGCTCAAAGACCCTAGAAGACTTGCCAGAGAAGTTCAGCGAGTGAAATTAGCGTTGACGAAAAACATCTGAGGGCAGATGTTACTGCAGGATGGCCGATCGTGGAAAGAAAGGGCCTGTGGTGGCACTTGATAGTGTCGGACGACGGTATTGCAGTGGCTAGGGCCTTAGGTTACGAACGTTCGGGACCCGGGTTCGAATCCCAGCGACCGGAGTCCGATTTTTCTTCCACGATACAAAAATAGAGGAGAAGAGCGGGCCGTACCCAGCAGCGACATCTACAGCGCCAAGAGCAGATCATGCGGATACTACATACATACGTTCACCGCGGAAAGTATGCTCACATCCTACAATATGACATGTTGGATGAGAGATTCGGAGGTAAACGAAAGGCTCGTCCTTCCGAATCGGTTCTTTCTTGCTATTATTCCCCCTTTCTTTTATCTAGCAATCAGTCGAAATTCGTGCTTTGTAAGCAACAGTGGTTTAACCGATATCGTAACGTTTCATATCATATACAAAAGTATTAACTTATTTATGTCGAAGAACTGTTAGTTTAGATTATATCTTACGTTTAATTTGTCGTCTGAAAGATAAGCATAGGACACGAAGCGGTATTGTGTTTATGCTGAAACAAACGAAAGACAAGGACAATGTAAACACAAGAGTATCGTTTCGCGTCCTTACCTGGTTTTCATACGACGAATTCAAATTAAGATATATGGTGAACTAACAGTTCCTTTTCATTTTTTCATAAGGAATACGGAGATAGATCGATGAATGTATTAAAAATATATGATCCCATTTGCAAAAATGAAGTTGAAATGGGGCCCTACTACTGGATTTTTGTTAAAACTTTGTTTGATGACATCAATATCACGTGGGATATTCTACCGCCTATTGTTTCGCTATTGGTTAAATATTGAAGTTAAGTTTCTATGTAAAATAAATTTCTATGTGTAATAAAATATCTACACATAAAATACATAGAAATATTGAAAGTTTTAGACGATTTTGTAGATATCAGACTCGGTATATTATTTAAATTATGTCCATATCTAATTGTAATGACTTGCAACAGAATCTGAGAACTGAGATTTGTTTTTTTTTTCGTTCATAATTTTTGATTAATAAATAGGAAGGTAACAAATCACTTTTCTTAAATGAAGCAATGCATTTTGCGATTAAAATGCAGACATTACATCAAATAATACAGTAATAGTAGAAAATCAAAAAGAAGTAGGGTTAAAAACTTACCATAACAGCATGGAAAAGAATTTATGAAGAACTGTGTCACTGGAATAAATTTCTTTGTGTATCACGATGTACATCAGAGGAGAATTCTTAAACAAGTTTCGTAAAAAATTATCAGATAAATACAATACGATATTCGAAGAATAATTGATATTAACAAAAGCATAATTATTTTATAAGAACATAATATTCAATTATACAAATAATTATAACTAATATATTACTATACTTATAACTATAATTAATAACCATTATCGATGACCGACTTTATTTTTGGTTCTGAATAAGCATTATCTTTGATGAAAACATTTTTTAGCGGAAGAAAATGAAATAGGAAGAACGACCTAATTTTTATATAAAAAATATAATCAATATGTTTAATTAAGACTAAGACATAAATATGTATATCATCACTCTTACGTTAATATAAATGTATAAATGTAGAAATGTAAGTAGTACATTGAGAATAAAAACTGCTTCCGGTTTGGCGCGGCGCGAGGGTAGCACGTGAAAGGAGAGCTCCGGGGAAAAAGTGAAAGGAGAAGAGAAAAAGGAAAAGGAAGAGCTAAGCGACACAAAGAAAGGTTAAGGAGCGTGGGCAGATAAGGAAGAAGCAAAGAATACGAAGAGGAGACGGGACGAGGGATTATAATAAAGGGAGAAGCAAGAGTGAAGAGGTTAGGCAGGAAAAAGCGCGGCAAGCAGGGTAGAAAACAACCGACAGATGGCGACTCACAGAGGCAGACCTAGAAACGCAAGCAAGGCGGGAGATATGGAGGAAGGCAAAAACACACTGGAGAGATACAGCATAGGGAAAAAATCGCCAACCGAGGAGAAAGGTCGAGAGGAGTTGGTCGGTAGGATAGAGGAAATGGATATAAGGATCGGGCCACTGATGAATGAAATAAGGAAAATGGTGGAGGAAGTAAAGAAGGAGTTTGAGGTAGAGAGGAAGAAGTTTGAAAGAGAGAGAGCGAAGGAGAAAGAGGAGAGGGAAAAAGAGAGAAGGGAGTGGGAGAGAGAGAGGGAGGAGTGGAGAAGAGAGAAAAAAGAATGGGAGAGGGAAAGGAAGGACCTATCGGACAGAATCAGAAGAGTCGAGGAAGAAAAGGACAGGGAAGAGAGGGAAAAAAGGAGGAAGAATATAGTAATCAAAGGAGTAGAATGGAAAGAAGGAAGCAGTGAACAGGCGGTTAAGGAATACCTGAAAGAAAAAAATGGAAATCGAGGCAGAAGTAGAGAAGGCACACACAATAAGGGTGGGGGACACGAGAACTATTATGGTAGCAACTATAAAAACAAGGGAGGAGAAATTAAGGATTATGAGGGATAAAAGTAAGTTAGACAAAGGGATCTACATAGACGATGACCTGACGAGGAAGGAAAGGGAAACACAGCAACAGCTAAGAAGAACAGCCAGAGCGAGAAGGGAAAAGGGGGAACAGGTAAGAGTAGGATACAAGAAGCTAAAAATAGGAGACAGTTGGTACAGATGGAACGACAGAGAGGAGAAACTAGAAGGAGAAAGAAGGAGAGAGGTAAGATGTTGAGACGAGGAGAAAGAAGGGGAGGAGGGGCACTAAAGCACTGAGAATATGCTACTGGAACGCGGCAGGGATCTCGAACAAGGATAAGGAAGTATGGGAGTACCTGAGGACATTTGATGTGATCGGACTAACGGAAACGTGGTTAGAGGAGGACAAGTGGGAAAGACTAAAACACAGGCTACCCAAGGAATATAACTGGAAATGTAGGACAGCGAGGAGGGATAAGAAAAAGGGAAGGGCGAAAGGGGGTATTCTAATAGGCATAAACAAGAACCTGAGGGGAGTGGAGTACAAGGAAGTGAGCGACGGCATAGTAGAAAGGAAAATAAGGTACAAGGAGAAGACCTACAGGTTAGTGGTAGTTTACAGCCAGAACACAAAGGAGACATGGAAGGAGTTAGAGGACAGTATAGAGGGTAGAGAAGAGGAAGTCATGATCATAGGAGGAGACTGAAACGCAAGAACAGGAGAAGAGGGAGGACCAATAGACGAAGAGCTAGGAAAAGAGAAAAGTAGGAGATCCAAAGACAAGACAATAAACAAAGAAGGGAGGACGCTACTAGGGTACCTGGACGAAAGAGGGTGGATGATAATAAATGGAAGAGACAAAGAAGGAGAGGAGTGGACATACGTAGGGGAGAGGGGGAACACCGTAATAGATTATGTGATTGGCAACCAGGAGGCGGCAGAGGAAATAACCAAAATGAAAGTCGGGAGGAGAACAGAGTCGGACCACATGCCGTTGGAAGTAGAGATAGGGAGACCAGTACTGCAAAGAGGCGAGGAAAAGAAAGAAGAGGAGAGAGAGAGAAGGGAATGGACAATGGAAAACGTGGAAAAATACCTTGAAGAATGCAAGGATTGGACATATAAGGGAGGTACAGTAGAGGAACTGTGGACAGAAATCAAAAACAAGATCAACGAGACAATGCCAAAGAAGAAAAAGAAGATAAAGAGATGGAGCTTGGGAGAGAAGACATGGTACGACAAAGAGTGGAAAGAGAGGAAAATAGGGGTGAGAAGGATGATGACGAAGTTCAGAAAAGGAAAGGAAATGATGAAGAGATTCAAAGCTTTTCTAAAGGATGCGGAGCTAGAGCTGAGCACAGAGAAGACAAAAGTAATAGTGTTCGAAAGGAGAAGGAGCAATAGGAGACAAAGAAGGTGGAGTTGGGGAGAGCAAGAAATAGAAGAAGTCGAAGAGATTAGGTACTTAGGATATATACTCCAAAAAACGGGGGGGATGAGAAACATATACAGGACAGAAAGAAGAGGGCAACAAAAGCGATGAAAAAGACATGGAGCATAGGAGAAAGAGTATTCAAGTCGGACTTCGAGAGAAGGATGAAGATGTTCGGAGCACTGGTAGAGAGTGTGGCGCTTTTCGGAGCGGAAGTATGGGGATGGAACGATGAGAAAAGACTGGACACAGTAAAAAGAAGATACACAAAATGGATGCTGGGCCTAGAAATAACTACGCCCAACCACATACTATTGGAAGAGAGCAAGATAACAGAAATAGGGGAAAGAGCTCTGAAAAGAGCTGCAAGGTATGAGGAGAGAGCCTTGGCATCAAAGAAGGAACTAGTAAAGGAGTGCATAAAGGAGAGAGAGAGATTGGCGGTAGGCCAAGAGGGGAAAAGAGCAGGGAAAAGAAAGAAGAGGCTAGAGGAAGCAAGAGAGGGAAGGGCACAGGTGGATGAAGAAAACGAACAAGAAAGACTTACAGCTGACCAAATAGCGGAAGAAAGAAGGAGGAAGGAAACAGAGGAGAGAGAGAAAAAGATAAAGGAGTCCAAGTACAATAGACACTATAAGATCATACAAAGAGAAAACTTACCAATGTACCTAAAAGGGAAGATGAAATGGAAGGACAGGAGCATGCTAGCCAGATTTAGGTGCGGCAACGAGGCCGAGGCCAGGGAGCACTGGAAAGAGGAGGAGGAGAGAAGGTGCAGCCTATGCAAGAAAGGCGAAGAAGATCTAAGGCACGTAATAGAGGAATGTGAAATAACAGGAGGGACAAAGAACCTGGAAGAGACACTAAAAGAAACGGGAGAAGGGCTAGCAGTGCTGAAGACGATAATGGAGAAAAGAAGAGCGGCATAAGAGGAAGCCGAACGGCGAGAAGGGAAGACAACGAGAAGAAAGACCAAAGAAAGACCAAAGAAAGCAAGGTAGCGCGAGATCTAGGTGCAATGGGTAATAGGGTAATATAAGAGGCAAATAAGATAGCGTTAGAAATAGGTGCAATATGTAAGAAATAACATAAGAACATAAGAGTGTAAGATAATGTAACGAAGCAAACTAGAAGTCGTCCAAAGCCGAAAGGCACGGACTAAGTTTGAATAAATAATAAAGTAGTACATTAGAGACGAAGAATATAATAAAAATAAGAAAAAAGAGAAATAAATAAGAAAACTGTATTGGTTTCTACGACTTACTTCCACATGTGGAATAGTATCTGGTTGCCGTGTGACCCATCCTCGAGACAGAACAAAGTTATTAGATTAAAATAATCCACAGAAAGTTTGTAATTCATAAAATTTACAAGTACAGAGTATTTACCCTGAGTAAATCCTTTTTATAGAAAATTGCGAGTCAACTTTCGAATAACTAGATTTTATATTTTATCTAGCAACTAGCACTTCTTACCAATTGCGCAAACACTTGCTAACTATTCCGTAGCACATCCACACTACCGTGTTGCGAATATGAAAGACTGTTGAACAATACCGTCCCTAACAAAGGCAAATTCGTACTGCTTGTTCATGGGCTACGCTTCTGGATTATAAGCGAATCCTGTACGCTGCGCAAATGTCTCTGCGCCGATTATACAAGGTTGTTCGAAAAGTGCCTTTCTTTTACAGACACGTCTTTTACAACAACGCATCTTTACATAAACGTGAAACCTAATGTCTCAAACGTTGTGATTATTATCGCGATAAAACAAAATGGATCGTACGTAATTCGATAAAATAATATAAAACGAAAGATGTGCATCCATTATTTCCTTATAAAACGAAATAAATTTTTAGGACGACCTAATATTTCATTTTTACTACAATACAATAACGACTTTACATTTCGAAAATTGTCACTATTACGCTGCTGATTTTTATATAGATATTATCTATCAATGTGGATAAAATATTTAAATGCAAAATATATTCAAACTATGTAATGATTGTACAATATTTTACAGAAAATAGTTAATTTAATGATTGTCCTCCTGTGAATCTTATGTAATGCTAGAGATATTTGGCAAAAAGTGGAGGATATATCTGCAATCGCCACTGAAAATTGTGTAACTGCTACGCTCATACGTTAGTATAATACATGGCATAAACCGCTACAATGCTTATAGCTATATCGAAGAAGATACTCTATACATAACAATTCTCTAACTTCCACATGATCAAACCATGACCCTGGGACACAGTGTATACAAAGCCGTATTATACATGTACGATGTTTATGTACATATCTTGCTCACTGTTAACAATACACAAGAAGGATACTTTTACGTATCCCCACAACAATATTTTAAAAGCAATTTTTGTATCTCAATATTTCAGATAGAGGAGATAATATCAGAATTCTACGGGATATTATGTTGTACGTAACGAATATAGCAGGAACAGATTTAGCAAACAAGAAAAGAAGTTTATATAAATATACATATACGCGATGTGATCTTATTTTCGAGTTATTTATGGTTTATTTTGCTATTATTCGTCTTTACCAGATGTAGAACGATACATTGAAATCAATTCATAAGAGAGAAGAATTTTTTATTGCATAAAGACGAATAAAAAGTTTCTCTATAATGCATTGAACATAACTGTTTAGAAAAAAACGGACAAATAAATGTCCTTTTTAAAGAAAATATTAATGAATAATGAATAAGAATGAAAATAAAATTTTAGTTATTAAATTATTTAAGAAGTTGCCAGCAGCTTGAATTTACATGATATGCTGTAGAAATCAACATTTTCAACACTTCTTCAAAAAACTGTCGGTAACACTACATATATATCTCTAATAGAGTCGCAAGCATAGCTGACACGTTCGCCGCTTTGTTCGTCGTGTTGCTTAACGATTTGTTTATTTACATCCATTAGATATTGATATTTTTGTCTTTGAACTCTACTTTCCGAATCTAATAATAATTAATTATTTACAACTGCGTATTCAAGACTATAAGAATCATTACTGATATTGGCTGAAATGTATTTAACTTGAAATAATAACAATAAAATATGAAGCTCAATATAAACTGTAATTTAAAATACTTAGATTATTCTAAACCTAACTCATATCATTAATAATAATAATTTTCATTACACAGTTCTGCAAGCGGCTATAATTCGAAGGATCCGTGAAATACCCAAGTTCGCCCAATCTTCGTTTATACTATATTGCATGTAAACGGAAGATGAGAGTTAGGTTTGCATTCGCTTTCTAAATTCGCAAAGTAGTTGGCTAACAATACGAACATATACGGTGCTACAGATACACAATTATATGTATCATTCACTGTAGTGGTGGTACCGACAGATTTTTGCAATGATCTCGCAAAGTAAGGCCAAGTAGTAGTAACATACAAAGGAAAAAGTTGTTCAAAACGTCGATTTCTACGACATAGTGAAAAATCACCGAAACCCACGCTGCCAGAAATTTTCTATATAATAACCAAATTTTATTCGTTATTCCTTATTCGACAGTCTACCGATTTTAGGATCCTGATATACAGAGTATCCGAATTTAAACTATAAATAGGAATTTCTCGCAAACTGCTTGCCGTGTAAGAAAAATGCTGAGACAAGAATTTAATGGTTTCGCGGGTGTAATTAGTCTTCCTGTAAATAGACGTATAGGGGTCATATGAAGGTAACGTGCGTTTTCTTCAAAAGAATTATATAATTTTTAATGCCCTAGTTGATTCGTTTTGACATTTCCTATAATAAATGAATATTCTATACATGCAAATTCTATAGAATTTAGAACACCGACGGCTTGACTTGAGTGTGTATGTAAGCGTCAGAGGACGTCCAGGTTTTAGTTGAGACAAAAGACTGTTGTTAGATGTTAGAAGCTTCTAGAATAGTCTGTTTGACAACAAGCGTGCGTGTAAGAAGGTTATCGAGATCTTTATAGTGTAATATATTAGGTGAAGTAAAAAGTTCTGAGCGCTTTTTCGCTTTATTTCGACGATGAAATTAACATAGTCAAGATTATTCGATTTAGATTAAATATGCGCCGTTTTGTTCGATTACTTTTGTCCATTTTGAAGGCAATTTCATAATTCCGCGGTTGAAGAAGTCCTCGTCCCTATTGGTAAAAAACTTGACCAGCTCATTTTCACAAGCCTCTCTTGAGGCCAGTTTTGTACCATCAAGAAAATTTTGCAAAAACTTAAAAAGGTGATAATCGCTTGGTGCCAGGTCTGGACTGTACGGCGGATGCGATAGAACCTCCCAGCCAAGCTCTCGGAGCTTCTGACGCGTCGTTAAAGATGTGTGCGGCCTGGCGTTGTCTTGATGGAACACAACACCTTTCCTATTGGCCAATTCTGGCCGCTTCTGGTCGATCGCCTGCTTCAGTCTGGTCAGTTGTTGACAATAGAGGTCCGAATTAAGTGTTTGCCCCGATGGGAGCAGCTCATAATGGATGATTCCCTTCCAATCCCACCAAACACACAATAAAACCTTCTTGGCCGTTAATCCACGCTTGGCGATCGTTTGGGCCGGCCCACCGCGATTGGACCACGATCTTTTTCGGCTGTTGTTCTCGTATGTGACCCATTTTTCATCGCCAGTCACCATCCGCTTCAAAAATGGGTCGATTTCGTTACGTCTCAACAAAGAATCGCAGGCATCAATTCGGTCCAAAAGGTTCTTTTGCGTCAATTCATGTGGCACCCATACGTCGAGCTTCTTCTTGAGACCAGCCTTATGCAAATGGTTCCAAACGGTTTTCTGGCTAATCTTCAGTTCCTGGGCAATGGAATAAGTGCTCACATGCCGGTCCGACTCGACTGGGACAAAAAGGATCTGAAGGCGATAAATATAATTTATAGTGCAATATCAAATAGACAATTGGAATATATTAGTGAGGAAAAAACTGCGTATGAAATAATGAGAAAGTTTGACGAAATGTACTTAAGAGAGTCAGCGGCACTACAGATCGTGTGTAGAAGGAGATTGGAGAGGATAAGTCTCGATAAATACAGTGATTCAGCATCATTTTTTTTAGCGATTTTGAAAAATTATTAAACGAATTAAAAAGTGAGTGAGAGAGAAAAGCTAAATTACCTTTAAATTACCTAAATTCCTTTTAAAAATATGCCTGATTACCTTGGCTTCCGCGATTCAATAGAAAGAAAACATTTTCAGAAATGTTTTCGCCTCACCAAAGGTCCGATATTACTTCGTGAAAATATTCGTCTCGTGCACTTCGGTATACGAAATAAATTTTGAAGACTACTATCCTTTCAAAACGATATGTAGCTTTATATTACTTTTCCATTTAGTTATTTAATTGCCAACCGAATCTAAATATAAAAAGCGTAATGTCATATTTTCGGTTTGTATCTCTTCCGGCAATTGTTATTCCAATTATTTTTATTATAAATTGAACTTTTACCATAAATTGAAATTGCTGGTCATCGTCAATGTGAAATTTCTTTGTCAGGATCGAGTATGTAGCTACTTTATCTCTACACCCAATTGTATGCAATTGCACGTAATAATAAGACCACAAAGTCTTTCGTTCAGTCGTTATCTCACCTCACTTGTATTTCGAAACAAACTGCAGAACAGACGAAAAAACGCACGAGCGAAACTCAATTAAACGATTCTGAGAGTACTGTGTGATAGCAAGCTTTTAAGCTGCTCTCAAAATTTTTTTACTCTTTTAAATATTTAATTTGTATTTAAACTCTCAAATGGATTTTATAAATATTTAATTTGTAATTAAATTCTCAAATGGATGCACAATTTCAAAGCACTTTCGAGAGCAAATGTCACAAGAAACCCTCAAACTGGCTTAAAGATGCTCTAGAAACAACCAACCACGGAGCAGAGAAGACAATGAACCTTTTGCTAAAAGGACTATGATTCTCAGTACTTAGCTCAGAACTGTCAGAAAACTACGAGTGTCGTGACAAATTATTATTTACAAGTATATGATTCACAAATTATTATTTGTGAAATATCAAAGCGTCGGAGAGATTCGAATGCAGAGCTCGAAAAAGGGAATTTTTAAATGAAAAAAAAGAAAATGAAAAGAAGAGTTTGAAAATAAACTTCCAAAATGGACGGAATATTTTTCAGTAAATATTTTTCAATCGTGAAGCAGAAACAGAAAGATATTGAAACCATATATCGTTGCTTGACATTGATAGTGGTGCAATTCGCAAAAAGGTAAATTTTAGAGGAGAGGCTTTTTAAAATTTACGAAGAGAATTTCAACGAGTCATTTCAATAACATTATAAGGCTGACTAAACACAAGATATACCATTATTCGCGAAAGCAGTATGTCCTTCCACTTATAGTGTCGCAAACAACTGAAGACATGACAATATTATCGTAAAACTAAGGTCAGGGCGATACGTAATAATTTTGTCCTGTGGCGCAAAACTGACGGAATTTTAAATTTACCGTTTTATATGATAGAAAGAAAAGCATAATGTAGCTTTGCTATTCAATAAAAGCAAATTCGAAATTCTTTTTAGTTGTGCCAGCATGAATGCCAAGCAGCGATATAAGAAATCTAAAAATCTTGATAATATTAATACTTTCGATGAAAGTAGAACTACGTGCGTTTAGCGGTTCCGTTCTACCGAATGGCGGACAAGACATCGTGAGTTGTGCTTCTATATCGCAAATGAAATACGGTAGATGATGCTCGCCTTAGCAGAAATGTTTGTTGTATCGCGTATTGTAGTTACATTTTCTCCTAGACCTTTAGTTTTTTCAATAAACTGAAGAAATGTAAGAGGAAATGTTGCGTTTCAGATGCTTTTTCTCTCTAATCATTATTAAAATATGTTTAAATGTTCATAATGCAATAAAAATACAAATCATTTTATTCGGGAGAGTCCACAGAATTTTTTTGCCCCAGCCGTAACTCAGTAGCTGCTACTATAAGAACATAAAATATTTCCAAAGTTGAAAATTTCCAATTTTCCTCAAAATTGACTTTTTCTAAAATTGTGAGTTATAGGAAAAAAAGACGGTTTGCAAATTCGAGCGTAGCTCGCAAAAGTCTACAAGAATCGCCTATTGAAGGTTGCAAAATTGAATACGTGTCGAACAGTGTTATCAACCGTGCACGAAGAAATTCGATTTTCTTGAAAATGAAGCTTTATACGGAAAGATTTTATTCCACATTTTTCTCTTATTTTTGCAGGTAGAATAACTTCCGTCTGCTTAGTCGGTGACTAACCAAATTTACATGTTTCAAACAGATTTCCAAGATCAATTTTCTCGAAAACAAAGCCTGTTATTCTTTATTTCTTTCTTGTTTTTCTTCGTACAAAACTGTGTTTCGTTTGTTGATGTTATTTGACCGGACCATATGTTTCACATATTCTAATATACTGTATTCATATAAAAACTCGCAGTATATTGATCGTTATTTTCGATGTTAAAATCATTATTAAATATTCGTTTAATTAACCTTAAAATTGTGATACAATTATGAAAAACTAACAAAAGAATCATGTCTAGATTTTACAAGGATGTCACGAATTATATATATGTCGGAGAAGCGCCAGGAATAGGGTTGTAGGCGTTTGATAAATCTTCATTGGACTTGACCATCGTTGTGATATAACAAAGGCGCGGCTTGCTAACACGAGTAGGTATACTACAGACTCGACAATCATCCGCGGCGGTTGGACACTCGCGATACTAGTCATGTTGATCTTAGGCTTAATAACGAATCCGCGGTTAACGGGATGATAGATGTACGTGCTCACAAAAATCTAAGTCGGACTCTTTGTTAAGACGTGGTATATCCGCCGAGCGTACAGACTCTAAGTAACTCGCTAATACGACCTCACGAGAGAATGACTCTCCGTCGCGATGATGCTGCAGAGGAAAACTATGATGGGGTGTGTCTAAGGACACGAGATCATCGGATTCGCCGAGGAAAGCCTTCGTTCAGAAAGTAAGGGAAATTGGCGTTGCTGCTAATTGGTCAATCTCCATATCGGTGGTTAGAAAAAGATGCTAGCCACCCTCGGGGGAAAGTTGCTAGTGGGAGACGCCGTTCGTTGAAAAATAGGTCTCTCCTATCTTCCCGTAGCTGGGACAAAGACTGTTTGTTTGAAGGACTTTAGTCAACTAAATCCTAAGATTTATAACGGGTCCTCAGGCTAGCTGAACATGTACTGCGGAGACGCATCGACATCTGGCAATCATCTTACTCGAAGAATAGGGTCTGCGTGTGGCGAGCCACGGGACAGAAACCGTTGGAATGTTTACTGTCGCGTGCCGCCACGAATATTTCTTTTAAGGAGAGCTATAGAATTACTCCATACCTTTGTCAGACAAAGCGTTCATCCCGTGACCGCGGCTACGTTCGGCGACTGACTGTCGCCTCGAGCCCAAGCTCACTATCACAACTCTCGAACAATTACAATCGGATTGAATACCTACAATTGTTTAGTTACAGGTATAGTAGACTCTAAATTACAATGTTGCGGGTTATCCAGATATCCGGAGGCTCCCCTGTTCTTTTCGTCTCCGACATATATGTAATGTTGTAATATTTTTGGAAATCAGGCGATCGATTTGTGAAAACTCAAGAATCGATTGTCTAAGTCTTCTCTTTCTCCTTCTGGCTCTTAACTTGCTTTTTTTCTTTGTTCAATCTTCGCTTCTCCAAGTCCTGTTTTATTTTCTATCCCAAGTCCCCGTCCTCCTCTATTCATATCGTTCGACCAACTCCCAGTAAACACAGAGAAGATCAAACCGTCGGTTGGTGTTCAAAGTTCTATAGAATTTACATATATATAATGTTTATCGCCTAAGAAAAATATGAATTTCATATGTGTATTCGTAATAAACAATGAATTTCTGTTTGATAGTGGTGTTAGCAAAAGTACTTTTACGCAACGATACGACGTAGCCATACCATATTTTGTGTTGGGTTTACATTTTTAACATTACAGTTTGTAATTTAAGCTGCTCAAAAGCGATACTTTTATACGATATTGTCTTTTCTCTTTTTTCCTGTCCTGAAAACTTAATCGCAAAACAGGACAGATCGGTAGCTTACTTTTAGTTCCTGTGGGGTTGCGGGAACGGCGGACGTAGCAGGGTGGGGGAAGAGAGCATGCCACGAAATTATTCTTGCGCGTACAGGTACCGCCTATGGACCCGAAGCGTAGCCAATTACCCAGCAATACTAATCCCTTGTCACGTAAAGTTGGTACTTGGATTGGAGTAAGAAGGCTGAGCCGTAACCCAACTACTAATTTTTCTTTATAAAACTTTATTGTAGATGTTCACACTTACAATTATAACACTGAACCGGAGAAAAGGGGTTGCATGAGTACAGCAACTAGGAGAAGAACAAGTACTGCCCGAGCTGGGTGAAGTCTCGGTTTATATACGTTTTGGTTGAGGGGCTAAGTGTCCGAAGGTCGGTGGTCGATGTCTTATCTATGATGTGGACTAGGTTGTGTCATAGCTTCTGTGTAGCCGGTGATGTTGTCGTAATACGCCCAGTGTGGTGTCCTGTGCGCTTCGTAATACGCCCAGTGTGGTGTCCTGTGCGCTTCGTAATACGCCCAGTGTGGTGTCCTGTGCGCTTCGTAATACGCCCAGTGTGGTGTCCTGTGCGCTTCGTAATACGCCCAGTGTGGTGTCCTGTGCGCTTCGTAATACGCCCAGTGTGGTGTCCTGCACGTTCGTAATACACTCAGCGTGGTGATACGATCCAACAAACTGAGATCTGTGTGCGAAATCGAAAATGATCCGTCGTGTCGTTGCGGTTTGACTGGTGGCTCACGGAATGTAACTGGCACTTTTAATATGAGCCATAACACTACCAATATTAATTCTTTTTCATTTCCTTGTTTGTCAAATCCCCGTACAGAGTTTTGTTGTTGAACTGGACCCTTGACTTATTCGGAACATTTAGTTGAATAGTAAATAATAAACTTTTGGCAGAGAATGCTTAGCAACGGTGATTGGAACCTTCTCGATGCTTCCAGCGAGCATGTAACTAACAAAATGCAATCGTACAGCGAGAAAGAATTCCATCAGATTAGGCATTCGTGTGATCGTCTTGGAAAGTGACACATCAAGTAATATACAGAGCGTCTCAGTGAATAATTATCCCGTTGGCCGTGGATTCGTTTGAACCCAAAGAAAACATTGTTATTAGCGTATATTAAATTCATTCTTCGTTAAATTTAGTATTCCTAAAATTTATTGTTCGTTAAACTTATTAATCGTTAGTTTTATTATTCGTTAAATTTATTATTCGTTAATCTAATCATTCGTTAAACTTATTATTTGTTAAGCTCATTGTTCATTTAACACAATATTCATTAAACCTTTGTAAAATCGTGTGCATACGTGTAAATACAATCTTTGTTTTGATAAAACAATGACTAATTCAAACGAAGAAGCGTTAGACGCCCTCAAGTCTAATGTGAATCCGAGAGGAGGTTGATGTCACAACCGAGAGGTCAGAGTATGCGAGTCGAAAAGTGTGTGTGTTGTGAGAGTCAGAGTTGATCGAGACATCGAAGAGTACAGTTGAAAGAGTTGATCGAGACATCGAAGAGTAGAGTTGAGAGAATTGATCGAGTTGTGGAGTTGTCAGAGTTGCTAGTGAGAGAGAGAGAGAGAGAGAGAGAGAGAGAGTGTTAGATTCGTTGTGACGAGATTTATCAAATAACTGGAAAGTTATTTGATATAGATAAGAGTATCGCATTTAGTTTCTGTTAAACAAATATCGTTTTCTGTCCAATTTACACCTGTATATTCAATTCAATATTAATAAATTGTAAGTAATCGGGGAAAAATTTATACCTTGATTTCCACGATATTACAATATAGTCGTATATTTCACACGTACGAGCCATTCATTATTAAATGGAAAATACTCACGGGCTCTATGCCTCTTACACAACTAGATAGGGGTTTTCACTTGATTAATTTGTCCAAAGTAAATGTGTACACGATTTCACTAGAAAACGTCAGTGTTACGTAGACGATCAAGTTCGCGTTCTCTCGATCATGTTGTCACGTAAAATTGTGGCTTAGATTATCAAAGAAAAGATGGTTGAGCCGTAGCCCAACTCTTAACTTTCTTTTATCAAACTTTATTATAAATCCAATGATTACAATATTCTTATAGAGGTAGTATAATATACTGAATCAGGGAAAGGTTGAACAAGAACTGCCTGAACCTGCTTAAGTCTCGGCTTATATATGTTTCGGTTTGGGGATATTCAGAGGCTCGGTGTAGGTTATGATGATAAGGTGGTGACGTGTGCAGAAGAACCTGAAGGTGGGGGACGAACTCTTATCTCTGATGTAGATTAAGATGTGGTCGATGTCACAACGACTACGACTACGGAGAACGATCTTCCGAGCGGAACTCGCGGTATGATGAACGAAAGATACAGCAGGTTGGTTCTCTCGGACTTTCCTCCTTTTATCCAAACGATCTTTCTTTTTTATGTTTTACAAAGTACAACGTAGCATCTGCAATTTATTCAAGTAGATGTGGTAAGTTGTCAGCTTGGTTTTCGATAAGTTACGGTTAGTTCGAAAATTACTTCTTCGTCGGAGCAAAGTATAAAGCGTGAGACTGACGAAGTTAAAAATACGACTGAAACACGAGTGTTTTGTAATTACGTGCAACGCGAGATTATTATAAAGAGAAACGTAGAGAAGAAAAGTGCTTACGTTTAGTTTTTAGCGTGTTCGAGTTGTGATACCGCTTACCATATAACCTTGGACGATAGGAAGTAACGGAGTGGAAGTTGGAAACACCGAGTTATTGCTACGCTTTGTAGTATCCCCATTCGCTTCATTCAGTGGCATACAAAATTAATTGAAATTTTCTCTCCACTGATCCTTTTTCAAAAATTTCTGATCCTTCGAAATATTACCTAATGGCAGTGAGAGGTCAGTAAAATAGCTTTGTTATACCTAAGTATCTGCAAATTCGTAATATCGTTTCGAGAAAACGATATCAATGAATCAGTACTGCAATAATCTATAGCAATAACACTTGCTATAGATACATTCTCCGACGCAGCGAAGCAATGTTTTTGTAAATCGCGTAGTAAACTACCGCCGAGTTTCCAGAAAATGACCGGATGTTTGAGGAACGCTTTAGAAATTTCCAAAGGCGCTCGTATAGAGATGACTCAAATCGTTGGTTCGCTTTCCTCGGTGTAATCGTAAACCGCGTACGGTCGATTGTTTGACGGACGGAATAATTCGTAGGCTGCACAGGCACGAAAAGATGATTCATACGAAAGTGCAACCTGCATTTATGTGAGGCCGCGTTTCGTGATTCTGCAGCAGAGCTGTTAGAGCGGTTCCTTGATCGTCAGACGTTCCTCGCTACTCACTGATTTCCTCGTGCCTCTATTTTGTGCGTCCAACTCGAATCACTTTTATTTCCTCTTGGATCAGTCTTCGAGACTGCTACTCATCTTTTTTCTTTCTTTTTGTCGTTTCCTTTTGATCGACCGTGTAACTTTCCCATACGTTTGACTTTTATCAACGTACCATGCTTTTAGAATATTGCGCAATCGATGGTCGTACGGAACGAGTTTTAGACGTTTCAAGAGTTTAGAATGCATCGGTGTACAAGTGAAAAAGTAATTTTTACAAGTACGAAATTTAAACGGCACTCCTGACATCTATAGTTGTCTCGGGAAAAAATCAATCTTGTAAATATACGGATAAATTTAAAAGAACGGTTTTTAAAAAATTCGAACGGCTAATATAGACGAAGAAATCTAGTGGAGTGAATAAAAATGACGTTTTATTTCGGACCAAGGGATTACGATATTACGATAAGCTTCTTTATATACGAGATAATGGAATTAAATCGCATCGAGACGAAGTTATTTTTGAGTTTATAAATACTGTTCAATGCCTAGATGCAATGACCTAGTATCGTATATTTGACAGATATCATTGACATCTTTTAAAAAAGAAAATGTGATCGTGTTTAATGCTTCGTAAGAGACCGGGTTTTCTACAAGATGCATCTGATTCTGCAACCGCCGTTAACCCGGAAGCCGTCGGCCCCGGTAAGCAGAGGAGGTGCTGCTCGAGCTCGCTGCTCACGAGGCTTCTGTCACAGAAGATCGGCAGCAACTTGTCTCGCCACAACTCCTGTCAATAACAGCCTCTTAGACAGATTTTTATCGTGGCCAAAGTTAATCCGCATCGTAGCTCGTTGTCTTCGGTGGAAACAACCACACAACCGGGCGTCACCACTGATCGCCGAAGAACTACAGGTTTCCCATGACAAAATCATTCGATTACTCCAACACACGCACTTCTCAGAAGAGATAGCCACGCTCCGGAAGAATCGAAACATGCCGGTCAATGGGAAACTCCAACGACTCAACCCGTTTATAGACAAGACAGGAATATTGCGCGTCGGAGGCCGACTGAGTCAAGCACCGATGGCTTTCACGCAAAAGCATCCGATCATCCTGCCCAAATCTCCTACCACATCACGGATAATCGAGAACGAGCATAAGATCAGCCTGCATGCAGGTACACAAGCGACTTTATACGCAGTGAGACGACGATACTGGCCCATCGATGGCAGAAGTCAAGTATGGCAGACGATAAAAAATTGCGTCCGCTGCGCTCGTGCTCATCCACCACCGGTCGATTACATAATGGGGAATCTGCCGGAGGCGCGAGTAACTGAATCTCGACCATTCACCAACGTCGGCGTCGACTATTGTGGGCCATTTTACATCAAGGAAAAACGAGATCGTAACCGCCGCCAGGTCAAGGCATATGTCGCTATATTTATATGCCTAGCGGTCAAGGCAGTGCACATCGAGCTCGTTGGCGATCTCACGAGCGAAGCCTTCATCGCCGCTCTTCGTCGATTCATCGCTCGGCGAGAGTTTTGCTCGAGCATACATTACGATAATGGCTCAAATTTCATCGGTGCCAACAACGACTTAAGGAGCTCCACGACTTGCTAAAATCGGACGATCACAGTGAAAAGGTGACCACGTTCCTAGCTAACAAGCACATCGAATGGCGCTTCATACCGCCTCATTCCCCACATTTCGGTGGGCTGTGGGAGGCAGCGGTGAAATCTTTCAAGCATCACTTTAGACGCGTCGTCGGTAATGAACTGCTTTCTTTCGAGCAATTCAACACACTCATCATCGAAATCGAAGCAGTTCTCAACTCCCGACCATTAACACCCATATCCACTAATCCCAAGGATCTCCTCGTCCTCACTCCCTCACTTCCTCATCGGCGAATCATTAATGAGTGTGCGTGACCGAGATTTCAGGGACACTCCTTCCAACCGGCTCTCCAGATGGCAGCACATCCAAAAAATGAGGCAACATTTTTGGAAACGTTGGCACAAGGAGTACCTCAATCAACTGAACAGCCGCAGTAAATGGACCAAGGGTGGACACAACATACAAGAAGGCACGATTGTCCTACTTAGAGAAGACAACGTTTCTTCGATACAATGGCCCTTGGGACGTGTAGTCAAGGTCCATCCCGGAGCCGACGGCATAATCCGAACAGCGACTGTGCAGACATCATCGAGCCTCCTGGACCGCGGCGTCAAGCGATTGGTTCCCCTGCCATATCAACCAGATCAAGAAGAGTCCGGACAATCACTGACGCCGGAGGAAGGGGATCACACCCCCATCTAACCCATGTACAGAAGTTGATCGGTGCCCTCTCAACGGGGAGAGGATGTTACGTCGCATGGCACATCTGCACCCCAGCCGACGCTACCTGGCAGAAAGCGGCCCAACTACCTTCTTCCCGACCCTCAATGAACTCAAGGACCGGCCATCAAACGTCTACTTTTAGCTAATGGTTTCCACATGTTTGCCAATCAGCCTATTTGGCTAGAAGTATTTTCGGTTTATGTCCGGATTTAGGAAAAGTCCTTAGTTTAATTAGGCTATTAAAAAATCACGGAAAAGCTGGTAGTCACCGACCGGGAAAACCCAACCGAAATCGACTGGTTTTCCCCAGGAATGAAGTCACCCCCGACCCACGGTGATGGGAGACTTCCTCATATCCTTCTTCATCAGAATGGTTCGCAACAAAGCAGCAGCGCGGATATTTACCCTCACTTTCTAACGCCAGATGTGAATAACGAATCCTCGTCCTTCGGTCAAAGGACACCCCCACCTCAAGCTGTCCTTCAGAAGGATATAAGAGCGAAGAGAGGCTCGATCAAGACACTCCAGTTCAGACATCAGATCAAGCCAGTCTACCTCCAGGATCCACGCAAGTCAGTCTCCAACAAGGGTCCACCCAAGTCAGTCAGTCAACAAGGCGAATACAGTCAGGTCGTACTCATCCGTATTCAATTGTATCAAATATTCATCTTGTTTCACACCAAGTTGTTTGGATTGTACAAATATACACAACCTGTTAACCGCAGAGTTGTCTACAATTTAACTACCCTTATTATCCCAAAAGAAATAAGGGATCATACGATTCGTGGCGTCGATTAGTCAATCGCAACGGGAATTTACGCCTCCCGTTGGCGCGCTTCTTCGAGATCGCGTCTCCCCGCGAATGTACGAAAATACATCGAGTTCAGAATTTTTGGAAGATTTATACACAATTTTGCACAAATATGCCCACGAACGTGCCGCGTCTACTGACTGAAAGAATTCTAAGTAGATAGCTGGACTGTACCAAGTACGATAGCAAACTCTAACCAGTATAACCGCCCTAACACGGTCGACGCACCTACGTGTATGTTCTGCGAAATGAACCTTAAAACGAATAAAACGCTTCTGTATTGTGTTGCACGAGTCGATAGAGTCGCGTTAGAGATACGTTAGCGAAGAACGAGCGGAGACGCTGATTGCGCATGAAATCAACGATTTATACTTTTTCGTCGTACCAGTTTTCGGATAAAGTGCCTCGAATCAATTTGAGAGTCGAATTAATCTCTGTGTATCACGAATCCTGTTACACTTTCATTAAAATTACTTTAATCATCTTCTTGAAAGTAACAAAAGTACGAACGCACGAACTAATCGAAATAAAACGAGAAAAAGAGGCGCATATGTTTTACCGACATTTCGTGATCAAGACCGAGCGGACATCGCTACTACAATGTTCGGGATTTCCTCGTCTGAGCTCTCTTATCCTTCTCTAGCTGTTCTTCTCTCTATCGCCGAGTTGTCCCTCGTCAAGGGGTAGATCAAATTTGTAGATAGCGAGGAACTTTAAGATAGGTGAAAGGAAACCGAATAATAGACACAAAAGATAGAAAAAAAGGCGTAAGAAAAGAGCGGAATCCGCAAACCTTTTTTTCCGTGGGGCTCCTTCTCTTTGCTATTGTTGGGTCTGGGCTGACTGGTGAATGGAAACGATTTACAGCTTTGGAATTTAACTAGCGATACCGGCCATTACGACTTAACGCTCTCCTTTAGACGCACCGAGGAATTTCTCCACTGAGGAAATCACCGGCGATTCGATCGGACAACCAATCGCGAGACAATTCGCACGGTCTTCAGAGAGCATCTGAAAATAATCTGCTTACCGCTTCTCATAGCAGAGACTCTAGTTACTCTGTGACCTCTGGAGCTACTTCGATCTCGACTTCTATGGCTTGTCAGAGGGTTGCCAGCGCCCAGTCTTCCATGCACGCTCCTATGGGTTCGATGTCCTTAGGAAACCACGGGAATAGTTTGGTCGGCAACATGCTGCAAAATGCGAGTTCGATCTACAGTTTCAAAGTCATTCGAGGTTGGCCAGTCAGGATTCCGTTAGATACTCCGTGATATCGAACCATAGGTCGTCGTCCAGTCAGGATTCCAGTCACTATCAAACTTCGACGTCTACGGTTAAGATAAATCTTGCGCCTCAATCGTATCTGCCAAGTATTGCCAGTCTTTGGTAACGGGTGCTTTCCTCGGCGTCTATTTATCGCCACACAGTACCCGGGCACCCCTGGGGCCATAGGGGTTGGGATTACGCCCAACCATCGCGCAAGGCACCCAGTGCCTTGCTACTTCGATTAGCTCAGCCTGCAGGGACTGTCCCGTCCCCAGGGACTGTGCCCTTCCGTCTCTCCAGAACGGTTCTGGAGCAGGTGGGGCGCTGCTCACCCGCCGAAAGCCATTCGGGGCGAGGCAATACCCCTTAAATCGGCCCTCTTGCCAGCATCTTGGCCATCAGCCACTGCCACCACGAGTCCAAACCCATAATTGGCCGAGCAGAGGGGTCGCTACTCCCTCCGGGCTTACACTCGACCCCCGTGGTACCATCCTAAGTCATTGGTGGAACTATCGTGTGGATGTACGGCCACGTCACTGCCGGCCGGCGACCTGCTATCCGTGCTCGACAGATCCAGATGGGACTCACGTAAGCGGGGGCCTCGGTACATATGCCCGGGAAAACTTATCCCGACGGTCCCATCATTGGCATCAGGATCGTGGGTGCGCTACTACCCAAGGCCACGTAGAGAGAGTGTAACCGTACTTAAACGCCTTACACTCCCGGCATCCTTCCTTGCGGTGTACATAGAGGACTCACGTAAGCGGGACGCTTGTCCCGACGGCCCTCCCTGGCTGCGGGAACGTGGGTTTGCCAGCCCCCATAGACTTACATAAGCAAGTCCTCCCTGCGGGAAATCGTATCTGCCAAGTGAGCCACATCTACAGAACGAACAGTCAGGCGCTTCTTACTACTACTCCGTTCTCCAAGGTAACGTAAACACCGTAGACACCGCCGAGTCGATGAAGCCGATTGGTCATTCTTCCAGATTGCCTCAACTAAACAATCAAAGAGACGACGCTTCCGTGTTAAACAAGAGGAACGATATAGGACGTATCGTGAATCCAATTTCCAGGCAAATGCCCAGACATATTCAAGTGGATGACATAGACGAGGCTAGGCGAATAGCAGCGAATTCAGGAAAACGACTTATCAGCTGTTGGGCGACAACAAAGTCGATCTCATGGACAAGAAGAACTTTTACGAAGCCGATACTCTGAGGAGGGTAAAATCTACCGATCCTTTGCCTGATATCTCGTCGGCAGAGATTAGCACGAGGAATCTGTATCCGCATGGCCTTCGCGATAAGTCGAACACTCAGTCGAACAGCCGAGACACGTTCGAGTTGGTGCTTGGAACGCAGACGTCCCATCGAAGGTCTAGGTCTTTGGAGGGCCTTTTGGACGACGTCGGGCTTCAGAATCTGGTAGAACAGAGGAACAGAAACAACCGAATAGCGACGGTTCCGCCCACTCAGGTTGAAGAAGAAGCGCCGCAGAACATGGGTGGCATCGATAGCGGTTCTACGTCGAACAGCTTCAACGTCGATAACCCCTGGGAGCACGACTCCTTATGGAGAAAAATTCTCCGGCGAGTGATTTTAAGAAATGCCAGGTCCCTGGAGAATGTGGGCAGTCCACCAAGACCGGCCATATCTAGCTCGGACTCGAACGGACGGAGCAAAAGCACTCGTGGTGCCACATACGTAAACGACAGCGTGATCATGCGACGAGAGAACTGCTCGGAGGATACTTCAGATAGGTCACGCGTGAAACGTCGAGCCAGCAAGGAACAGAAGAGGGACAAGACGGTCGACGACCTGACGTACGAGAATCTGCGGATGGACGCGCAAAACGAGGCTTACCGGAGAGCAACCGCCGAGGATATAGATCACTTTGTACAGGAAGGCAACCATCCCCCATTTCGCTCGATCTCCCTCGGTCTCGATTGCGTTGTACGTTGCACTTTGTCGCGAGTTCAATAGCACGAACAACAGATGAACGTAATATCTTTCTCCCGACGGAACCGTACTTTCTATTCCGACGAAGAACGACTATCGCGTATCGGCCAAGTTTAAAATACTCGCTTTCTTCGACGTTGACACAAATTCGATCGTAGCACGTCGGATATCCATTATCGGTGACTAGAAACGTCTTGAAACATCGACGAGTGCCTGGGCTGAGGCTTTTTAATCCATCAATCCGCAGGATTCACGTCGGTTTTTAACGGATCCATTCTTCCAGCTGTCCATTCGCGGTAAAATATTTCAGTTTCGCCTATTTCGGCGCATTAGGCTTATTTCGAGCGACGGTACTTCTCGATACGTTACAGAATACTTTAAACGGTTTCGTATGCGTTGTACTTTTCTTTTTCTTTTTTATCTGAAATATCCATTAATTTCCCGACATTTTTGTTGAGGTTATTCGATGTGTAAACAGAGAAAACACGTGGATAAATTGTAAGGCAGAAAATATATTTAACTAGAAGTGTATAAATTAATAAGAATACAATTTGAGCTGGTCCAGATCCGCACGCTAGCTGTGTTACCCAATAACTGAAAAGCCCGAAGCCAACGTCGCCTGTCTACCGTTTATGGCCTGACTTCGTCGCAGTCTTTTGTCTACGCGCTGTCGGTGGCTTCAGTGCTTGAGAAAACTAAAAAGACCACATGTAGAGTTTTCTTATAAGTGGTGACCACTTCCACAATTTTAAACGACATTGTCCACCTTGAATATCTTATATAGTTTTCTTCTATATTACGCTGAATTTATTTTTCATTGCTTTCTATTGTTTCTTCCGATTGAACAATCGACTTAATTACGACCAACGACGGTCGATGTTGGCCGCGTTTTTCAGCAAAATATCCTGCCTTGTTTCTTCTTATCGACAGAACTCTTTTAAACGTACTTCTTCCGTTAGGGGAAACTATGAAATTACCGTAGTATCCAGGCCATCCGTTACGAAATAAATCTTTCGGTAACTATTTCGGATCGCATACGACTTTTGGTCTTGTTTCACGGTTTCTCGATTATTTTCTGAATTGCCGTTCGCCGTAACGGATGTTGTTCGTCGAAGCGATTTCTGTTCAGACAAGGAAGAAACAAAGAATGTCGTACATGAACCATAATCGGTAAATAACAAATAACATGGCATGGTTGGAAACGTTTCCTCGGTTCGCGTCACTACGTGAACATTTCAGATGCGTCGTCTTGCGACGAATTTATATTCGTAATAACGAACGGGACGAGTTTTAGAACAACTATTCGATGGTTAATATTGTTCGGTTTACGCGTTGATTAAGAGTGTATTTAACGAAAACTTTTTTCCATTTGTATCTTGATTTCAGAGGAAAGCTTGCTTAATTCGATACGACCATACGGTACTCCAATTTAGACTACGTTCAGACATCTTGAATAACATGGAAAAATTTTAATATGATATAAACCGGCATTAACGACAAAGATCGATATATCAAACGCATAGATAGAAA
This sequence comes from Bombus hypnorum, assembly GCA_911387925.2. Lineage (NCBI taxonomy): Eukaryota > Metazoa > Arthropoda > Insecta > Hymenoptera > Apidae > Bombus > Bombus hypnorum. Next base: position 1,164,736 of record CAJVQY020000002.1, read on the forward strand.
TAGTTAACGTGCTCCAAAAATTTAACAGAAGCAAAATATTATTATCCCAGTGGAAGAACAGCATCAGATGTGTCGATCCAACCGAATGCCTGTCCTTACGCACAGACAACGACAACAATCATCGCCTCGTCTCACAGTTCCTCTCTTCCAGACCAGGCACTAACCCATCGTCTAGTTATTCAAAGCACAATCGAATCCACGCACGACGCACAATTATCAAGCGGACAGCCAACAGCAGCAGCGACGACGAAACGGCGACGGTGACGCGATGGCCATGGTGACGACAACGGCGATGGTAATGGTAACTCCAGCAGCAGACTGATAAACAATTGAAATATCAGAACTTTTATTCGCTGTAAGAAGCTGCCGCCCTTCCCATCGTCCGTTGTGATCATTAGCCAGCGACCTACAGTTTTGCTGGATTGCAGTTTTAAATCTTAGACTCGCTAGCACTGGCGAACGTTAGTGTTTAAACAAGTGTCTGCTTGTTTGTTTTAAGTTCGAGCAATGGAATTTTTATATATCTTTATATATCCCTACGGAATGAAACAACCAAAACGAACGATATTCTTCTATCATCTAAAATGCTGTTATTATTAAGTTCAAAGTTCTTGTTTGAAAATTTTAACGTTGAACTGAAGGAAGTGCACGATGTTCGTTGCTAACTTTAACAGAACTTTAAACTTTAAACGTTCGTTCGAGTTCATTCCTAAGAATAAAGAAATTAAAAAGATAAAGAAAGTTTGAGTTTAAACAAAAAGCGAAACATCCTTTCGACAAAAGATACAACACAACCGTCATATTTGAAAAGAAGCTAAACAACGTGAAGTTTCGAAGAGTTCAATAACAACGGGATACAATGAGAAAAATGGACGAGGATTAGACGTGTCAAGGAGGAAGGACGAATTTCGTGCAATAAACCCGTCGCCGTCGTTGCAGCGTAATAAAACGAGGAAGGAAGTTAAAAAGTTCTTCCGCGAAATTATATTGAATCTCTGGGAGAGGGGTGGGCGAACTCCGGCACGGGTAACAACGTAACAAGCGTTGTAGGCGCACGCACGACTTTGATCGATGAGTCAATTAAGGTTTGCAACCCATTATACACGGAGACCCCCCACCTAGCGCTATTAGAAAACGTTCTTATCATAAAGCGAATTATGCTGGCATCGATTCTCTGTTTTTCCCTTGTTGCTCCTTCGATAGTTTGGTATTTTTCGTTATCTTCGTTTCGAATCTGATATTCGTTTAGTAATCTTGATAGATTTTTCGATTTTAGCGTGTATTGAGATTTGAAACAACAGACTTCAGAGTTTCAATCTATTACGAAGTAAAATTTCCGGGCCGAAATTATTTATGGAATACGGGACGGTTTGGTAACTAAGATAGAAATCTGCTTCAAACTGCAATGCTCGCGCATTCGCTTTTAAAATATTCAAATAAAAGAAAATGTCCATTTTCATTAGACGGTGCAGGAAAGTCGGATACCTTCTTCATATTTCGAAGCAAATATCGATAAATATGCAATTAATAAATATTGTTCCTAGTCTTACTTCCGTTTATTTTAGCAAATTTATTGAAAATTCTGCTATCTACGATACGGGGAATTTGTGAAAATATCGGATATCGACAAATTATTTGCGTTGTTAAGCGATATAAACAGTGATACTGATATAACTCCACGTAAAGACGATGTTGAATTTAGTAAAAATCGATTATTTCGTGTCCAAGAAACGTGTTTACGCGTTTTACACGAATCGTATTTAAAGATATCAAAAGATCACGACGTGACGTAGGAGAGAATAAATTAGTAAGCTGTCATTTGTATGGATTATTCTTTCAGTAAAAATATCAAGGAGCACTAGTATATTGTACTTGGAAATATGAGTGGATCTGTCAAAGTCATGTCTTTTAGTCGTCTATTAAGAGAGAGAACCATTTAAACAAGAACCTCAACGTGATAGTTGATAGTTTATTTATTCGCTATGAATCTGTTCTTAAGGCAAATAATTTATCTTCAGAAACTTGTCATCGGTGTAACGTATGTTAAGTGTGCGCGAGAACCAAAACTCACAAAAAATCACAATGTACTCGATAATCGATATCGTCAAATATTTTTGGCATTTCGAAAGAAATTCTCGGTCATACGTCTTCGAGTTCTCATATGTGATATACATGTAAAAGATGTGCTAGGACAGATAGATGTATCACTGGTTCTGCAATATTCTATGTAAACTTATGCTTCCTACATAAACATGTCTTAATACGTTGTAACATACGTTACAGATTGGGTGAACAAGTAGCCTATTATGGAAGTTTAAGAGCTTTCATGTCCAGCAGTAGATGTTGTAATTGTTCTTTATTATTTAGTGATCTTACAGGAGCAAGGATTCAATACAAATTCAAAGTTAACATCGGAATATCTTGCTTCTGTTAAGAAATGTTAGGTTGGTATGATCGCTAGTTACTACAAGCTAAGTTGGCACGACTTCTAACGACGCTCTTTTGTCTTAGAAGTCGTACACGTGTCTGTTAGCCTAAGACTTTCTGTGTGAAAGGACGTGTTGTATAAGACTGGAAAAAATATACTATAACAAATCGAATCTAAGTGAATCGAGTGATTAATGTAATATCGTGATGGATGATATATTTACAAGGAATGGATGATACAGGTGTTAGTCAGACAGATAAAACGATAGTTGTTCAACCTGAACTAAACGCAGAAAATATACAATAAACAACACAACGAAATACTTAATTGACGACCCGACTTTCATAAACGCAATCACACTCTCTCTCTGGCTTCTCGATTCACACGTCGTGACCTCTCAACTCACACTGCCGCCGTTCTCGCATCTCTTTTGTCTTTTCCGAGGCCCACTATACACGTGTTCCGCAGACGCACGCGGCCAGGGTCGCGTAGGCCCTTTCTACGAAACTATGTATTTGAAACGGCCGATGACACATTGATGGACCCGACAGCGCCTCGGCTCTCGCGACATTGTTCATAGTTAGCCCGATGTTTCTTAGGTCCTTTTCCCCGATACTACATTAATAAACCCAAACCTACATCCTTTAACAGGTTATGGGCCGAGGGCATTAAACTGCGTTAAGAAAAGGTATTATTTTTTCGAGTTTTCTGTGTTTTGAGATAATCCGAGAAGAAACCACGCCATGCTCAATCAAGAGAGGATAGGCGATGTGGATAGCGATATGAAGCCAGTCCTGAGAAAGGGAAATTATGAATATTGGAGGACAATGACGGAAGCTTCATTAATTTTCCTGGGTTGCTGGGAGGCAATAGAGCCAGGATTTACGGCAGAACAAAGGTCGGACCCAGAATGCATGAGGAAGGACGACATGGCACGTGCGTACCTTTACCGACATATCCGCCCCGAACATCTCGGAGAAATTAGGAGATTGAAAACAGCAAGGGATTGCTGGAAGACGCCAGAGGATGTCCATGGGAGGTCCACGTCGATGGACACCGTCTTATGCATACGAGAACTGGGAACCATGGAGAAGAAACCCGAAGTAGATATATCCACATACTGCGGGAAGATATACGATCTATGCGACAAGGTCTCCAGCGCAGAGTTAGTAATCGAAGACCACATGGTGGCATGTTTCATGTTAGCTGGCCTCGTGGCGGACCCGAATTACGCAACGCATATCAGAACGGTAAGACTCGATAAAAGCTTAACCGCGAAGGCGATATGTCGCGGATATTCTTACCAAAGGTCTAAGTAGGGTTAAGACTCAGTATTTCACTAAAGCTATGGGGCTTGTAGGAACTACGATCAAAGGGGAGTGTTAAGAAATGTTAGGTTGGTATGATCGCTAGTTACTACAAGCTAAGTTGGCACGACTTCTAACGACGCTCTTTTGTCTTAGAAGTCGTACACGTGTCTGTTAGCCGAAGACTTTCTGTGTGAAAGGACGTGTTGTATAAGTGTTACGCCGCGCGACCCTCTACCTGGACCAGGTCATACGCCGCGGGCCAGACGGACGCCAGATGTCCATTCATCCTTACGGCGGACCCTCATTAAGCTTAAGGGCCCATCATAAATCCCAGAAGTTGCAATCTAAGGTCCTTCCTAAAGCACTTTATAACGCCTATTGTTTACTACGGCTCGATAAGGGAAAGTTAGTTTTTCCCACTTGCGATGCTTCCTACTAACAACCTTCTGTCGAAGGCAGTTAAGACCTTCCTAATACAACCAGCAACAATGCATATTACCCTCACTTTCCTGCCCCAGCTTTCCTCCGACATAGCATCGTCGCTGTGCCTCACTCTTCCTAAGACAGCACGCGGGTCAGGACGACTACTGCTCCTACGACTTCAGGAGAGTCAACTACTTCTCCTGCACCATAAGGAGATCAACTCTACTTCTTCTCCAAGTCAAGCAACCAGACTCCAGTTCAGACATCAGAGCAAGCCAGTCTACCTCCAGGATCCACGTAAGTCAGTCAGTCAACAAGGCGAATATAGTCATGTCGTATTCATCCGTATTGTATATTCATCTTGTATCACATCAAGTTATTTGGATTGTACAAATATACACAACCTGTTAACCGCAGCGTTGTCCACTATTTAACTACCCTTATTATCCCAAAAGAAATAAGGGATCGCACGATTCGTGGCGTCGATCAGTCAATCGTAACGGGAATTTACGCCTCCCGTTGACGCGCTTCTTCGAGATCGCGTCTCCTCGCGAACGTACGAAAATACAATAAGACTGGAAAAAATATACTATAACAAATCGAATGTAAGTGAATCGAGTGATTAATAAACCCAAACCTACATCCTTTAGCAGCTTCACCTTTTGCGAAGGTATTTTAGCATAAACTTTTCCTCGCTTATTCACGTATATGTATGTTGTTAGTACATCGTATCTTTTAAAAATATATCTACTTAGAGGGTCAGTTATTAATAACCAGTAGACCAGATTGCATAGTTCGGGTTTGGAATCCTTTCGTGACTAGAAGAGCAAATAGTACTTTCTAAGGTCATCGTGCATCTATTTCTGCCTTAGTTATACAAGATGCTGGTAAACGCGCGTATTCTCTTTCGAAAGATAGATGTATTAAATCAATCTCCTCAATCGTAAAATGATCGTCGCTAGCTCAATGATCGCAGTGATTCTTTGCGATCCTTAGGTCAACAAAGAAATATCTGATGGTTTTACACATACAACATCTATCAGCCGCGTTTTATATAATCATCTCTACAAAGTGGTAATTTATACGCTTTGTATAATTTTTATTCTCTGCATCCACAGAAATGAAAATATTTTACGAAATCATTTAAAAACTTAGGTAGTTACGACTGGATTATATTCTTGTATAATAGTTTGGTGTCCACGACTTGGAAATCGTTTATTCTTAGTAACGCATGCACACAGTAGATTCTTATATGGTAAATTTCATGACATTGAAATTAGTGCCGCTTGTTTCGATAAATCCGGACTGTAATTTCGCACGTTCGCGGGGAGACGCGATCTCGAAGAAGCGCGCCAACGGGAGTCGTAAATTCCCGTTACGATTGACAAATCGACGCCACGAATCGTACGATCCCCTGATTTCGGTTAGGATAATAGGGGTGATTCAATTATTATAACACTGTGGTTCACAGAATTATAAGTTATATATTTTCAATACTTATGTTACACTGTTGAGTCGGTATAAATCGCAGATCACAACTTGTCTCCCGAAGGAATATAAATATGCACGATAGAGCAAGGCTCTTAGAATGGGACTTTGTATCTTAGTGGACGTAGCACTAGAGAAAAAGAGTGTTCGTGCTTAGGCGTAGACGTTAGGGGTTAGATTATGACTTTGTAGTTCTTGACCCTCCTGATGTTGCAGAAGAAGTAAGTTTACAGTGACGATGCTGTGTCGTAGGAAAGCTAGTGATGGGTGTGTCTAGCGCACGGGACCATCGGATTCGTTCATGACATTCTTGGTCAGGAAAGTGAGGGCAAGATACATTGCTTCTAATTGGACAAACGAAGGTTAGTAGACTAGGAAGGGTCTTAGCCGCCCTCGATAGAAAGTTGCTGGTGGGAAGCATCGTACGTGAGAAAATCTAACTTTCCCGTGTCAAGCCGTAGTAGACAATACTCTTAAAGAATTTGGAAAAACGATATTTGTTGGGTTTGAAGGACCTTAGCTAGCAAATTACTGAGATTTATGATGGGTCCTTAAGACTATTGAGGGTACGCAGCAAGGATGAGAGGACATCTGGTTTCAGTCTGGCCCGTGGGTATGGCCTGGTCGAGGTAGAGGGTCGCCCGGCGTAACACGGACAATTACTAGTAACAGGCGCTCGTGATGGTACATTGAAAGTTTGGAATTTTAATACTGGTACTTGTTTACTTGTTATCTTCTATCACATATCAAGATTAAAAACAACATTTTTAATAATTGTCAAATTCTATTGATAATATTTGCAAATATATTTCCTATAAATTTGTTTGATCATGTAGAGTGAAATAACCAGATTAGTTTGGCTGGAAAATCGAATCTTATGTAGTAGTTGGAATCGTCAAATCGTGGAATTTGCAATTTCTGGCACATATGTATACAAAAAGAATTGGAGAACAATACACACCGATGATATTCTTTGTTCAGCCATGTGGTATCCTCAGGGATTGGCCACGGCAACTTTTAATAGAGAAATAATACTTTGGAGATTAGGAACGGGTCAACCGTATCGAAAATATAAAGTTGACGAACCAATGTCAAGATAAGATCTAGAATAATACGAGAAATGTTAAAATAATATAAAAATTACACTTCTAGAAATAACGTGCCGTAATAAACGATGTTAACTAATCAGTGTTATATATGTCAGAGAGGGAAGGACAGCCGGATTTCCCGTCGGGAATGCTGGGAAAAACCCATAGTTAAGACTTTTTACGATAGCTATGTTTGAGCAATAAAAATAAAAATAAGAAATAACTTTTAATGTTCCAACCCGGCTTTATGATGATGGGTTTGGGTTCAAGGTGACATAGCGGGTCACTAGACGTAGCCACGGTCACGGGAGGGATGCATACCTGACAGAGGTATAAAATGATTATATGACTCTCCTTAAAAACAAAGATTGACCTGAGAAGTGGAGGCAGGAGTATATAAGGCCAGTTGCTTTTGAATTAGGCATTCAGTTTTTCGTAGTCGTTGGACGAATTGCTGACCGCGTTATCGAGAAGTTACCCGACCCGAGTACCAAGTTGATACTTGTCATCCCGTGGACCGTGGATTCGTTATCGAACCTGAATTCGTTGTCACCGTCATCTAGACCATCCTATCGCCGCTATTATTCATAGCCTCTTGTAGTGTCCACATTTGTACCGATAAACATTAGCTACATCCGCGACGGTAAAGTAAGTAAAGGTTCTTCGAACGCCCCAAAATGCCAACCTGACTCCGACATATAGATTTAGGATAAGATACCACAAAGATGAAATAACGCATAAAATAAAAAAACCTGAACAAGTTACGAAAGAATTCATTTTGAAACATGGTATTGTAATTGTACTTTTCTAAAATAGATCTGAATCATAATGATAAATGTTTATGAGCTACGATATTTTTAAATTTTCGGACGGTTAGGCCCGATGTTGAAACATTGTTAGTTTCTCTTGATTCAGGATATGTACAAGTGTGGACTCATCACCCTGATGCTGGATTTCTACAAGCTTTCTCAGTTATTCATTCTAAACGTGATTGTGCATTAGCATTAGCAACTGATTCTAAAAATCATTTTCTTGTAACAGGTAAAAAAGGAATGCATTTAATTTCTACAACATTATTTATTTATCTATTATAAGATTAGTTTTTGTATGTAACGTGATATTTCATTACGACAAAATATTTAATATGAAAGGAAAGATAAAGCCAGAAAATATGATGGGAGAGTAAGTCCATTTAAAAAAATTTAGGACACAGTGCTGGATAGATTAAAGTTTGGTATCTCGCGAATTATTACACAATAGTGATAATAAGTCAAATCCAATAAAATTTACTTTTCATTAAAAAGTCGTACCACAACAATTATTTATTAATTCTTAACAAGATACATATAAATAAGAAAAAATGGTAAAATTTGATTAGTATAATAAAAATAATATATGCCTATGATCATCCTAAAATAGAAAAAGTAAAATAGTCTTACGTTCATTGATATATTAAGAACACATACATATTTTAATGATAGTTGCAATGTAACATCATTTCTATATTACAAGCAAGGTATGACAAGTATTCCTGCTCTAAGGCACAATATGATTTCATATCAACAACATTCAGTTTAACAAATTATACCTTTTGTTCGATTCTCATAATGGAATAACGTGCTGGCGTCTTCCAAATTGCGCTGGACGTGCGTTCTAATCTACTGCTATCTAAAGCTGGAAACATTTTAGTTAGATCTGGTGTGCACTTTGTGCTATCAAAGAATTTGTGGACTGCTTCCACCGGTATGTATCGTTGCATTGCGAGTTGATTTTCACGTATGTGCGGTAAAAGTGATAAAAATTCGAGTACTCTATGCGTTCTAATGTTTATTAACTCATTAAGTAAAACAATACTTACATTGTGGCCAATGTGGAATTGTATGCTTTGGCCTCGATTCATCATCTGATTCATCGTCGTTAGATATCACTATCCAAAATGTAAGTGGTTCGACCATGCTGTTTGGAGCCATATTTTGTCTAAAATATTGAACGAATAATGGCTTGTGCTTCTATAACAGAAAAATACTTTGATATTGTTTGTAATGTTACCTGTGATGTAATCGTCTGATGCTTAGTTTTCATTACTTCAGCAGCAGCTTGTCGTTCAGCTCTTAATTCGGTTTTTTTTTCATCTTTCAGCTTTCTGTTTTCGACGTCTTTGTTTAGCTAATCTTCGCTCCGCTTCTTCTTGACCTTGTAAACGCTGTTGCTTTTCTTGTTATCTTGTTTCATCGGCATCCTTATTCTCTTTTGCTAATAAATTTTTTTTGGCTCTTTCAGCCGACTTTCGTGCTAATTTCTGAGCAATCGCTCTCTCTGCAATCTTTGCATTTTGTGCAGCAGCCCTAGTGTTTCCTTCTCGTGTTTCGTTATCAACAGCAAGTTTTGGAATGTCTACGTTTGCCTGTTCAAATGCAGGAATTCTTCTCGTTACAGGCACCTTGACATATGGATCGAACTGTATATTCGATTTATACGTGTTATACGTGACCATCGTGGAATTCATAAGAGGAGTAAGTTTCTCACATGCATCCTCGTACATTGAACGTTCTTCGATATCACTTCCTGTTGGTGCAATTACTGTATCATCAATAATGTTAAAAAGTGAAAAACTGTGAAAAAGTTATCTTTATATTAACCATTTCCTGTTGTCGTTGAAGACTTTAATGGTTCAATCATTCCTGTCTGAATCGCATCTTCTCTTATAGAATGATGATCCGGTGTATGCATCTGTGAAGTCCCCGCGATCCTCCTTGAAATTTTTTCGCTTAAAACATTCTTTTCTGTTTTACTATGTTTTGTAGGGCCTTGTGTGTTTTTTCTTCTGAACTACTTCTACCACTTTCCTTTTTTTTAGATCGGCTTCCACGTTTCCTCTAAAAATTTAGAATGTATTTAACAACGTTATAATAGTATTTATGTATACAATGTACATACATTAAGCAATTTGATTTCAACATATTAATTAACCGACATCAAGCATTATTAGGTACTATATATAAAGGTTAGTATTGATTCATCACATAAGATTCTGGGTAGGTTTAAAAGTATTAAATTTCATCATAGTATGATACAAACATTTCTATTACTGCCATTGCGAAGAGTTAATGTTCGAAATTTTGAAATAAGAGACATTTGCAGCCGCGTTTTAATATTAATTGGAACTTTCCTTGGAGCCTTTCCTTTTGCTCGACCAACTGTTGTTTTTGCAGTAGAATCTGATTCTGTATTCTCAATATTGATAATATCACTTTCTGGGGCAGTCTCCATACGGTGATATACTTTTTTCTTCAAGACTTTCGAGGTCTTTGAAGTAGAAGGACCAGGGGATGATTGTGGTAAATGATGTAAATAATCCACAGTGTTGCGTCGCGCAACACTCTACCTAAACCAGGCCACACACCGCGGGCAAGATGGCAGCCAGATGTCTTCGGATCCTTCCTACGTACCCTCAATAGCCTCAAGTACCCTCCATAAATCTCAGGAATTTCCTAGTCAAAGTCCTTCAGACCGAACAGATATTCTTTCGCTCAATTGTTTCCTAAAGTTTATTGTCCACCACGGGTTGACACGGGAAAGTCGCCTTTTCTCACGTATTAGGTCTCCCACTAGCGACTCTATCTCGAGGGCGGTTAGCATCCTTCTTCACCCACCACCATAGCAAATAACCAATTAACAACGAAGCCTATTTCCCTCACCCTCTTAGCCAAATCGTCACCAACAAATCCGATGGTCTCGTGCACTAGACACACCCATCCTTAGCTTTCCTCCGCTACAGCATCACCACCGAACTTCACTGATTTTCCATCTTTCATACAGTCAACATCCTTCGACCGGGTCTACACCCGAAGATCAGTCAATTACTTATCTTATACACACGCAACAGAGTAACTATCATCTTCACAAAGTTGTTGGAATAAACGGTGCTTTATAACTTATTACATCAGTGTTATATTCAATCAAACCACCTCTATTTACCTAATCGAAATAGGGGATCGACCATTTCGTGGCGTCGATTACATCTAATCGTAACGGGAATTTACGACTCCCGTTGGCGTGCTTCCTCGCGATCGCGTCTCTCCGCGAGTGGTCGACACACAGTATCATCAACCTGGTCGTTAGTACATTTTTAACCTTTGGTTTAATGTCATTCTTTTGTCTAGTATCCATATCTAAAATCTACGAATAAATTATATGTATTTAATATATGCATTAAACTATACTTTTTAATAATATATACCATAATTTAATATTATGGTTAAAATTATGACATATATAGCAATTAATACATACACATTGTGTTTACCTCTATTAACTTAGAAGCATATATAAATTATTTAAAAAATATTTATATGAAACAATAATAAAATAATGAAGTAACGTTGAGAATAGAATCTAGTTTAATTATACAATACAATATACTTTAATGGAAATAAAATAAGCAAATAGCGATGTATTTATTAATATTATTATAAAGCATTATATTATATTATTATAATATTTATTAATATTTACTTACCTCTTACGTTTGCATAAAAACTACAAAATTGTAAATATAAACTTTTATAACAGAGATAAAACAAGTCACAAAAATTAGTATCTTTCAATGGCAAAATGCGTTAAAGGCGGTGTCACAAGCGGGACTGTGCCAGTTTTAGTTATGTGGTAGTAACCACATAACCAGTAGTTATGTGGTGTAAATGTGTTGCTTAAGTGGTCGGAAAATTCTTCAGCTTGCTCTTCGTTGCTTCTTGCCCATATGTTATCTGCTCTTCTGATTGCTGGGACCAGTTTTATTGTCTTCTTTATTTTTTTTTGTGGCTTTCCATAGGGAGTAGTTGTAGTTCTCGTGTGCAGATAGTGACTCAATGAACTTTGTGAACTCGTTGTTGTTGTGTTCTTTTATTTTGTTTTTTATTTCCATTGCAGCTTTGTTTAGGTGTTTTTCGTTTTCTTTTGTTGTATATTTTTGTTTGTCTGTTGGCTGATTTAGGTATAGTGGTTGCTCATGCTGCTTCTTGAATAGTTTCTGTAAATGTTGTTACTGTTTGATCGATGTGTTCAGGTGTTTTCAATGGGATGTCGCAGTTGATTTTGCTCTCGATTATTTCTTTAAATGTTTGCCAATTGGTGGTTTTATAGCTTGTTATATTGTATTGTTATAAAGTATTGGTTTGTTTCTGTATGCAATTATTGTGGGTGTATGATCGGAGCTAAGCTCGAGGCTGGGTGTTATTTTTAGTTTATTTGCGTTTAGTCCCTTTGTAACTGCAAAATCGAGTAGGTCAGGTATTTTGCTCAGGTCTGTCGGCCAGTATGTCGGTCTTCCTGTGGATAATATATTGAGGTTATTGTTTCTAATGTATTTTTCCAAGGTTCTACCTCGAGGTGTAGTGATTCTTGATCCCCATAGTATGTGCTTTGAGTTGTAGTCTCCAGCTGCGATATACTTGTCACCTAAGTGTTGAAAGTACTCTTCCCACATTTGTGATGTAATTTTATGTCGCGGTGGTACATATACTGCTGACAGCTGCAAATAGTTGCTGCTAGTTTGTACTTTAACGGTGGTTGCTTGGATATATTCCTTACTAACCTGGCTGTGTAAATGGTGTTTAATATCGTTTCTTATTATTCTTTTCCTGAAGGATCCTTGGTATCATATATGGTGTAGTACGGTATTATTACATAACTTTTTATAGTGAAGTGTGTTTCTGAAACGAGTAGTATGCCGATATTATTGTTATACAGGAATGTTTTAGCTTCTAGGGCCCTTTGTTGTAGGCCGTTAGAGTTCCAGGCTGCTATTTTAAGCATGTCCATTTTTATTTTTTTTTTAATTTTTTGCTCAACATGTTTGTAAGTAGTTGTAGCATGACTGTGATTTGTTGTGTTTGCTGTCTGAGGACTGCGTTTTGTTCGCTTATCATTTTTGTTGGCATTTCGGTGTTTTTGATGGATTGTTTTAGTAGTTCTTTGATTTCTGTAGCGTCTTCGGTGTTGTTGCATTGATTCTGGTTGATTGTGGGCGTTGCTTGTCTAATGTTTTGGGTTACTTGCGCGTAACTTCGGTTTCCTTGGGGATCTGTGTTACTGTTTATAGCTTTTTGTTCATTTTGTGCTTTCAATGTTGCTTAATTATCCGTTATACTTTGTTGTAGTTGGTAGTTATTGATTGATCTATTGCGAAGTGGTGGAAACAGTTTACGTTGTAATTGTTTCCTGATTTCGCATCCTTTATAGCTGGCTGGGTGGTTTCCATTACTGTTGTAACATTTTCATTTATTTTTCCTACGTATGGACAGTGTGTTGTTAAATGATTTTTTGCGCATTTAACACATGCCGGGCTTCTGTTACAACAATTTTTAGTATGACAGTATTGTTGACACCGCATGCATTGTGGTATATTTTTTTTGTAGCGTGGTGGTTCCACTGTTACTATTGTGTTTAGAATTTGTTTGATTTCATAAATTTCCTTGTTATTGGTTCTAGGTTCAAGTTCTATTAAGAATGGTAATGGTTGCTTCGTATCGTATCTTGTCATATTGTTTATTGCTCTTGTTTGGTGGCCAATTTTTACTAATTCGTAACTTAATTTTTTTTTTGTTAGTTTTTGGTTGTAGTCCTCTTATAACTATTTCGTAGCTCCTTCCCGTTTTGAGCTGGTACGTGTGGTATATAGCGTTTTTTTCTTTTAATTCTTTTATCACTTTCCTATAATTTTCTGGGATGTTTCTTTGAATTTTTACTTGTTCTAGTTTTATTTGTTTTATTGTGTAGTTTTCCTTTCCAACTATATTATTTAGTCATTCAATAAGCGGATCTATTAACTGGGCCTCGACAAATATTGGTGGTGGCTTTGTAGTGTGCGTTGATTTAGTTGTGTTTTTGGTTGTTGGGTCGTCGTCTATTTCTTCCGTAAGTGAGCTGAAGGAGTTTCTTAATGGTAATTCTTGCAGCCATCGCTGCTTTGCTGTATCTGGATTTCCTGTTATTTTTCGTTTCTTGTTATAACTTGCCATCTTCCAGCTTTCATCCTGTTGGGTTAATTCGTTATTGGTAATATTCTCTTCATTGTTTGGTATTGTTTCCATCTCAACTTCGTTTGTAGCTGAGCATTCCTGTTCTTCGTTTATTGGTTGGCTTGATATGTTTGTTGTTTTATTTATGTAGTATTGTTCGTCTTTGTTAATTACTTTTATCGGTGAGATGTGCTTTTTCATTTTAGTTTTGCTTATAGTCTTCTTAGTAGAAGACACGGGTTTGCACCATTTAGCTATGGGCGTTGCCGTTCGTAACTTTCCCTTCCCCACTTGCCGCACTTTTTCTGAAGCACTGTTTTACACGTCCGTTTAGCTCGGCTGCACGGACAGAACTCGATTTATAACATTGAGAACATTTATATCGAAAATTCTTTCTCGCATAAAGCTTCTGTATTACAAAATACAAGTGCCTAATACAAAAGGCACGAATTAAGATATATGATTGTTCACAAGTATTAGAGCACTTGCTGATCTTATAGATTTTATAGATAATGTGATACGTGATTGATCAAGATTATTAAGAAAATGAAGTTTACATCCGTATGAATTTAACTATCCGAAATACACATTTTGTGAAAATTCGTGACAGTTGGAGGAAAAGTAATGAATTAACGATTATGTGACAGCAATTAAAATCCGTCGATCTAAGGTCTTTATTAAATTAAATAGTTCAAAATCGTTTACATAATTAAATAACTATAAATATATTAAAAGATTATAAGAAAAGAATGTAACAGAATACCTAATGTCCGTACCTGTAAATGCAACGAAAAACGTAACGTGTAGATTACAGATGTTTATGAATGTAAAATTTGCGAAAAGCATATAAAATTTATACATATAAAATATACAAATATTGATATATGCACGAAAAATATGCGTATATGCACAAAAAATATGTACAATTTGTAACTAATATGTTCAATATTGATTTATTAACGTTATGTGAATTGATACAAAAGGATATTTAACAATTTCGTTTTAAATAAAAATCTATTTATGACGACGCGTCAAAATTCGCATTGCGATAAATTACGATAAATTATAAAAATTATAAATTACTTTTCCGTATCTGCAGCACTCGAATTGTACAAGTAATGTGTGCGTTTGAGGGCCCGACCTTTTGGTCGACTGCGCCATACCTGGAGTAAAAACGCATACTGGCTTCGCATTTAGATGTTCGCGTTCCACTCTCTTCTACTTTCCAGCGCCCCTTGCCTTGGGAACGGCGAGCATAGATGGTCGGCGCGCGACTTGGAAAAACCCTGCCCTCTCCTTGCGGATCATTGGACAAGTTAAATCTACCCTTTTGGGCGGCAGCTCGCTTAGCCGGCGCCACGCGATACGTGCATCGCGCCCCGCCGTTACCAGCGGGGGCTCCGAAAAGGCAGAGCTGCCAGCATATAGCTCGGTCCCAGCAGGTTAGCTCTCCAGCCGATTATTCCTGCACCGTCTCGGTAACCATTTTGTATGCTTACCGCCTGCACCGACGGTCACAAGTTTCCTCTCCAGCTCGCACGCTTCGTGTTTCTTTCTGCGCCCTGGTTTTTTGTTACTGTTGTTTTCCCGGTTCTATCTTGTTTATTGTCCTATCTTCAATCGAGTGTTCTGTTTGTTGTATCTGTTTATTTCTTCGCTGAGATTCTTCGTTTGGTTGTTGTTGTCTCTGTAAACTTGAAATATAAATGCAATTTCCTTTTAAATACAGTAACGAGGTTTATTCAATTTCGATAACATTGTATTAGTAAGATATCGAACCTAGCAACTTTTCTTTGAAGTTTATTTTGTATTTCTTAAATTATTCGGGTAATGATAACTCCACGCTGACGGCCTATTGTCCACAGACAGGTGTCGTAGTAATCGGCACCTGTCTTTCGTGGAAAATTCGCGGAAAACTGTCAGGTATCGGCGGACAATGTCTGTCAGTGAAACTGTAGAGGAATGGTCTTCTATTGAGTTGTGCTTAATTGTGGATAGTCAATTTATTGTGTGAAGTCACAATACACACGTCACAGTATACAAAATTTCGTTATTAAATACGCGGAATGCTCAGAGAATTTTTGCAGATACTTTAGTGCATGCGATGGCTATGATTGCGATCGATGGACTCTCTCGCTCGTCACTCAGTTTGTTTATTTATACTGGTCGGGGGACAGTCGGCAAATTCGAACTCGACTGCGTTTGACGGTTGAAAGTAGCGGCAGCATTGTTTTGCTCGGAGTTCATTACTCCTTACAATACCTATGACCTAACGGTCATGATACTCCGAAACAAAACAACAACAGGATTTGAATTGACCTGCTCGCGTGCCGCTACAAAACTTAAGGCGCGTATGGGCAGACTACAGGCGTTTGTAGACATTACCTGCCGACAACACATGCCAAAATATGTATATAAACTGCCTGCAAGCAACGTCGCTTGTCCACTAGAAGTGTGCCGGGTATCACTGCGTGTCGATGAGTCGAAGATGCCTTGGAGATGCAACACACGGATCGTTTAAATCTACCTGTAATCCAATCAAGCTAGCTTAAAAAAAAGCCAAATTCAACATTAAATTGTATCAGACATCTTGCTACACGTTGCGCTGAACTGATAGAAATCATGCTCAGGAACAAATATATGTCTTTGCTAACTTTCTAAATATATGTAGGCGACGTTTTAAATTGCTAGTAGTTGAAACAAACAATATGATATATTTGCGAGTGATCTAGAAGGATTTACAAGCCCACTGGGAAATCTTATTAGTGTTCTCTTGCACTAGGTATTAAAGCGCATCAACATCGATAGGAAGCACTGTACACGCGATATCGTCGCAGTGTCTCCTGAATATCGGCTATAAGTCGCTCGAAACTTTACTGGAAACATTTCTCCATGTTCTACTGACAATTACATAGCATGTGTCATTGCTGGAATTTGATAAATTTGATTGAGAACACGAAAGAATTTTCCGTTTACAGTAAAGCAAGGAATTATCGAGTTGGAACAATTCGTGTTTGAAAATAGCGTTCTATGCTAAAATAGCGGTAGAAATTATACTACATGTAAACCTGAGTTTTTAAAAACAAATACAGTTTTCTCATTTTCTATCTTTTTTACTTTTATTGCAAGTTTGATTTCCATACATATAACTATTTTCAATTTAAAAAGGAATTTATTTTCTTAAGGACTGTTACGCCACGAGGCTTACCACAGTCTGTATTTTCTAACCGTTGCTCGCGGTCATACAATGTATCGACGAGCGCATAGTTGTCGCCAAGCAGCAAGCTCTAGAAACGTAGAATTTCGTCTGTTACGTTTCTCACATAAGCAGGCGGCATACGTGATTATAGGCGCGAGCGGTGGCGTGACCCGAGCATAGTGGGGGGTCGTCTTCGAAACAAGACAAAGGAATGATCGAAAGGCGATCAGTCCCTTCTGACTACTCAAACATTACGCATTAAGAGATATCGTAAAGTCGTGTCAATTTTTTGTAATACATTCATCATATTATTGTTAAATATATGATTATTTGTTAACCTGTTAATACAGTGTTAAAATCATTGAACTACCTCTGTTATCCTAATAGAAACAGGGGAGCGACTAATTCGCGGCGTCGATTATCATAATCGTAGCGAGAACTTACGCCTCTCGCTCACACGTTTCCCTCGCGATCGCGTCTCTTCGCGAACGGTCGTAACATTTGGTTCTTCGAGCCGAATCACGCGCATTGGACGATCAAGTGAACAGTGATACAGCAATAAATCATACAGTGCCACGTGATCACATCATCATTAGCATCGCAGCAACCGTTAGCGACGAACCTCACGCCAACAACTAGAGGGTCAACTTCCGCAAGGAAATGTCTTACACGTCAAATCAGACACACACGATGGCGAGCAACATTTCAATTCACGACAACAAGGTAAGCTCGTTCATTGTATTATCTTTACAGTCCGCTATAACATTGAACACTTTTTATTTTTTATCAGCTTCATTCTAGAATATAAGGATACACGACTGTGAGATATGTCAAGTCATTCAACAAACCACTAGCTTTAATTTTGGATATTTTATTCTGGTAGAAATTTACAAAATTCCAAAGAAGATATTAGAAATCCATCTTCAGGAATTTATGTCGCAAAAGTATTGATGATAAATTCTGTAGTAGGTTTAAGATCCTGCATGGTTCCAAACCTGTTGCTAAAATCCATGTTGATGTAATCCTAATTTCCCCAAATTTTCATCTTTATTTTTACACTGCGATTTAAGGCAAGGAAAATGATTGAAAGTTTCTTTTCTTCTTGTTTCAAATCATTTTTCCTTCTTAAAAAGAATTTTAAGAAAGATAAAAAATATATTTTTCTCAAAGTATGATAGCGTTTGTGATAGATCATGTATGATCTTGTCTTTTCTATGCAATGCTATATCTAATGTCCTTAAATGTTCCATATCTTTTCATTTACTTATACTCTCATCTTATTTTTCTGGTCTGAAAGTGTAACTGTTACAGCTTTAATGGTGTTTTCTTTTTATCTCTCGAATATATCCCGCTTCATTTATCACTTTTAATTTATCGTCATCCCTTTGAGTTCATCTATTTTTGTTAAGGTAATGAGAGGATTCGGAAATACAAATAGTTTATTTTATTTTATTCACAATAGCTATACATATATGTTGCACTCTGTAGACCTCGATAACCTTCTTACACGCACGCTTGTTGTCGACCGACTCTTCCCGAAACTTCTAGACATCTGGCAAACGTCTTTTGTCTCAACTAAGACCTGGACGCCCTCTCACCCTTACACACACATTCACATGTACAGTGTAAATGTATCATCTACTCAACAATTTTATCTTGTATATCAACCAAAAATTTCAACCAAGTAGGCAAATTTAACAATAAAATGATCGTTTGTCCAGAAATGTGCATCTTCATGACGATTTTCTTCGAGAAAAGTTGATATCTCTTCTTTGATTTCGAGCTCCATTTGAATCACTTTTGCACGAGATAGCCAGCCAAGTTCACAATAATACGGAAGTGAGGTATAAACGTTTGAGTGTCGAGTGGCGCGATCGCGCTTCTTCTATTCTGTGTCCAAAAGTGCTAGTTACCGTTTACCGATACATGTCGGTTACCGTTCAGCCTTAGGTAAATGAAGACAAAATTGGGATAATATTATACTTTGTAAGCGTACGCGTTTTTATTTTTCTAAACAACCATTACCGTAATAATATAATTCGCACTAAATTATATATAATAGACTGTTTCGACCACTCGCGGAGAGACGCGGTCGCGAGGAAGCACGCCAACGGGAGTCGTAAATTCCCGTTACGATTAGATGTAATCGACGCCACGATTACATCTAATTCGATTAGGTAAATAGAGGTGGTTTGATTGAATATAACACTGATGTAATAAGTTATAAAGCACCGTTTATTCCAACAACTTGGTGAAGATGATAGTTACTCTGTTGCGTGTGTATGAGATAAGTAATTGACTGATCTTCGGGTGTAGACCCGGTCGAAGGATGTTGACTGTATGACAGATGGAAAATCAGTAAAGTTCGGTGGTGATGCTGTAGCGGAGGAAAGCTAAGGATGGGTGTGTCTAGTGCACGGGACCATCGGATTTGTTGGTGACGATTTGGCTAAGAGGGTGAGGGAAATAGGCTTCGTTGTTAATTGGTTAAACGAAGGTTGACGGCCTAGGAAGGGTCCTAGCTGCCCTCGATAGAAAGTGGCTATTAAAAGGAAAGTTGCATCGAAAGTTAGAAAAACTAACTTTCCCGGGTCGAGCCGTAGTAGACAATAATCGTAAAAAAGGTAACTTAAAAAGGCTATTTGTTGGGTCTGAAGGACCTTCGCTTGCAAATTACTGGGATTTATGATGGGCCCTTATGCTTAATGGGGGTCCGCCGTAAGGATGAATGGACATCTGGCGTCCGTCTGGCCCGCGGTGTATGACCTGGTTTAGGTAGAGTGTTGCGCGACGCAACATAGACTATGAAAAACAATAATGAATTGTATGTTTATATCAACATTCATTTTTCATTTAAATGAACACAAAACACACTCCACTAGTTTTATATATGTAGCGGCACATGAGTCAAAGGACGACGCGAATCGAGAGCGACTCATGTTATTGTTTTGCTTCGGGGCATTGACACAACCTCGACGCATGAAACATAACGACAAATAAACTCCGGGCAAAACAATGTCGCCGCTACATGCAACCGTCGAAGAAAGATTTTTTTTTTTATTATTATGTTTATTGAAATTACAATCAATTCTCGCGTTGAGAATTTTCAGTAATTTTTCTGGCGTGGCGCAGTAACATGGCAAATTATATATAATAAGTTATTACGTGTTATAGATTAGTATAATTGTAAGTAGGTATAGTAAGTGATTAGATAATACTTAATTTAAGTAGTTAATTAAATCTAGCGTTTAGGTCTAGCGGGTAGTGTCTCTTCAGCCTGCGGATCTGGTCCCACGTATCAAGCAGTCCAGTGATTAGGGGGTTTCGGTGTTTGTTGACTCTTTTGCTATATCTGTCGCTATATTTTGCTATTTCCTCTTTGACTGTGGGTATCTTGAGGTCGCGATGAATTGTTTCGTTGGTTACATACCATGGAGCATCAACTAAGGATCTCAGCGTCTTCGATTGGAAGCGTTGAAGTATTTCGATGTTGGAGTTACTTGCTGTTCCCCATAGTTGAATTCCGTAGGTCCAGACAGGTTTTATTACGGTCTTGTAGAGGGTAATTTTATTCTGTAGGCTTAGTTTGGAGCGTCGGCCCGTGAGCCAATAGAATTTTTTCAGTTTGTCCTTTAGTTGCTTCGTTTTATCCGAGATGTGGTTTTTCCATGTGAGTCTTCTGTCCAGGGTCATGCCCAGGTATCTGACTGAGTCCTTGCTAGGGATAATTGTATTGTTGATGGTGACCTGGGGGCAGGTTTGTTTTCGGAGCGTGAAGGTTACATGTGAGGATTTTTTTCGTTAATTTTGAAGCCCCATTTATGAAACCACTTTTCCATGGAGTCGAGACCTCGCTGGAGAGTGGATGAGGCAATTGCCGGATCTGCGTGGGAAGCTAACAGCGCTGTGTCGTCAACAAATGTTGCTATTGATATCTCATTGGATATAGGTAGGTCGGCAGTGTAGATGGAGAACAGCAGGGGTCCGAGGACACTACCTTGGGGTATGCCAGATTCTATTGGGAATGTTGTGGAAGTGGCGTCTAAGCATTTTACCATGAATTTTCTATTGGTTAGGTAGGACTTTAGGATGGAGTAGTAGGGGTGTAGTAGGATCTTTTTAAGTTTATATAGCAGCCCATCGTGCCATACTTTGTCGAATGCCTGTTGGATGTCTAGGAATACCGCTGAGCAGTATTTTTTCTTTTCAAGAATTTGGCTGATCATGTGGGTTATGCGATGGATTTGCTCTACTGTTGAATGTTGTTTCCGAAAGCCGAATTGGTGATCTGGGAGTGTTTTCAGATCTTCTAGGATTGGAAGGAGTCGGTTCGCTAGCATCTTCTCGAATAGTTTAGACAGGGTAGGTAGAAGACTGATTGGGCGGTAGGAGCTGGCTTCATATATCGGTTTTCCGGGTTTAGGGATGAGGGTAATCAGTGAGATTTTCCAGGCCTTAGGAAAGTATCCAAGGCGAAGAATAGCGTTAAAAATCGATGCAATGAGTGCAATCCCTTTAATGGGAAGTTCCTTGATTGCTTTATTGCCTATTAGGTCGTGCCCTGCTGCTTTCTTGGGATTTAGGCGACTGATTGATTCTATTATCTCTGCTGAAGTGAAAGGTTCAATAGGGGGGAACATTTGGAAGGGAGAGTGCAGGTATTCAGTAACGTCCGCGGCAGCTTTGGAGGAATGGGGTTTGAATACTTTGGTCAAGTATTTGGCAAACAGGTTGGCTTTTTCTATAGGGCTACGCGCCCATCCTCCTTGCGGACGACGGATAGGAGAGATTATTTGGGGGGGGGGCGTGAGTTTCCTGGAGGCCTTCCATAGTGAGTAGTTGGAGTCGGCTGTGGGGGACAGATTGGTGAGATATTTTTGGAAACAGTCGTTTTTGTAATTTTTGATGATTTTAGTTAGCTTCCTAGTTGCGTTGTTTAATTTGCGTTTGTCGTCCGGTGTTCTATAGGTCTGCCATACTCTTTTTAGTCTACGTTTTTCTGCTATTTTTTTAGTATGTAGTGGAGATATTCATGTTTGTTGATAGACGTCTTAGTAGGTGTGGAGAGGCGGATAGCGTTTATTATGCTCATGTTTAAGTTTTCCGTGGCTGCTTCGATATCTTCATTGGTTTTTAGTGAGGTTAAGGCTGACGTTGAGTGATTAAATATTTCTCTAAAGAGCTGCCAGTTGGTGAGTTGGTTATGAATAAGACCATTGGGTGTATTCTCGATGATTGTTGAACTGACTGTTGCTATCACGGGGGAGTGATCAGAGGAGAGGTCAGCCGAGGAGTTGATTCGGACGTATCTTGACGAGATATTTTTGGTTATGAAGAAGTCCAGAAGGTCGGGTATTTTGTTAGTGTCAGTGGGCCAGTATGTGGGTTCGTATGTGGTGAGGTAGTTGAGATTGTTGGTTATTATGCTGTTTAAGAGATTTTTGCCTCTTACTGTAACCAGTCTGCTGCCCCATTGGGTGTGTTTGGCGTTATAGTCTCCTCCAGCTATGAATCTATCGCCCAGGGTATTGAGGAAGATGTCAAAGTCTGCTTTGGCGATGGAGTGTCTGGGAGGGCAGTATATTGCTGAAGTGGTGATTGTACCATGACAGTCTTCTATTGCTACGTTTGTCGCTTGGAGGTAGTCTTCCTGGAAAGATGGAAGTTCGTAGTGCTTAATGCTGGATTTGATTATGATTCCAGTGCCTCCGTGGGCCTTTCCGCTGGGATGTTGGGTATGGTAGAAATTATAACCATTTATTTTTAGGTAGTTTTTGTCGGTGAAGTGGGTTTCCGATACGAGCATTACGTCGATTTGCTGCTGTTTTAGGAAGAGTTCTAGCTCAAGTTTGTGTTGAGCTAGACCGTTGGCATTCCACAGAACTATGCGCCTTGGTTTTATTTTGCGTCGGTGCGTATTATTTTGTCCATGATGACTGTTAGTAGCGATATCATGTTACTTAATTGCTCTGATTGTTTTTCTATTAGTTTTTCAAGTCTAGAGATGTTGTCTGTGTTTGGGGAATTGGGGACACTATTTTGAGAATAGTCTCTGCGGCTATTCGGATTGTTTTGGATTCCTTGTACTGCTTGGGCATAGGAGGTTGAAGTAGTGGTGAATTTGGGAGGACCGGGTATTTGTTTGGTTAAGGGGATTGAGGTAGAAGTGAATTTAGGAGGACTAGGTGTTTGATTGGTAATTTCTTTTGCTCTGAGTTTGGGGTACTTATTTGTGTACAGGGTTTTGTAGGCTGAGCAGCCTTTGTAATTGGCAGGGTGGTCACCTTGGCAGTGGATGCACTTCGCTGGGGTATCCGGTGATTTACTGCACTGGTCGGTGGAGTGTGTACCTGCACACTTAACGCAGCGGAAGGTATGGTTGCAGTATTTTTGCGTGTGACCGTACCTTTGGCACCTTTTACATTGCACTATTTCTTTTTTAACAAGCGGTGGTTCAAATTTTACTATTGAGTTCATTAGACGACTAATGTTGTATATTTCCTTATTGTTAGGTTTTTGTTTTATGTCTATAAAAAATAAGGATAACGGGTCTTTCGAGACTCTATGTCTTATGTTGCTCACGTGATGACTTCGTGGCCGAGTTTTGAAAGTTCGAATTTTAGTTCATCCAAGTCGGCTGAGTGGTGGATGTTGCGTAGGACCACCCGGAAAGGTCTTTCTTGTTTGAGTTGGTAGGTGTGGAAGTTGGCGTTTAAGGTCCTAAGCAGCTTGGTGAGATTTCTGTACGCATCGGGGTTTGTTGGCAGTATTTTTACCTTGTTGTTAGTTATCTTCAGATTATAGTCCTCCTTGGAGATTTCAATCTCAATGGACTTGATCATCGTTTGTATGTCGATGACATCGTCGACGAATATTGGTGGGGGAGCAGGGTTTCTCTGAGCGGGTTGAATTGGTGGGGGGTCTGCGATTTCCATGGCGTCGTTTGAGGATTCTAATACGGCGAACCTGTTGTGGGTGTTTATTTGGATTGTTGACTGTTCCTTCTGAGTGTCTTTTGTGGTCGTTTTTGGTGTTTCTATCTTTCGCTTCTTGGAATTTTTGGCATCGTTGGTACGGGGGGATCTGTTGCACTTTTGCCACGGAGGAGGCAGCGCGGGGTAGTTATGAATTTGCTCAGGAGAGCCTGGTCGTGTTTCCTGGGCCATCATCGAGCTAGTTAATTCAAAATGAATAACTAGTCGTGAGGCTATGAGGCTAGTATTCGGGTAGAGGTTAGGTGCGTAGGATTTTTTTCTTTAAAGGAAAGGAAACACTTGGCTGCATTCACTTTCGACGGATGGGCGACACGTGTTGTTTTACGAACTTCACAGTGCACTAGACACACGTCTGCACGCTTCGGCACTCAACAGCGAACTGTCGAAGAAAGATGAGTTTGAATTTTCAGACTCTCCTCCTACCAGTATAAATAAAAAGACGTGATCGCGTGCGAGACAGTATCGACACATTATCGACGAGATAGCTACCAAGTTATCGACGCGTATCTAGTGAGGATCTATCAAATATCAATTAACAATCCTATTTCGTGATTTATAAACTGTACGAGCGACTTGACGAATATAGCCTGTTAACTTATTTATCATTTTAAATATATTCGACGGTTTCAACAACACGCAATAAGTTTTAATGAATCATATCAAATCATGAATAAGTTTTAATAAACATCCGTTATACTAATCCTCTCCACATGTACAAGGTGTTAATACGACTAATAATTCTAGACTACTTACATATCTGTTATGTATTTTTGCAATTGCAAAACTGGGTAGTATTAGAGAACTCACGGGGAGACGAGTTAATACTTTGTCGGAATACATTTTTTTAACGATATAATATAATCTCAGATCACACGCGCAGGTTATAGATTTGAGCGTTTTCAACCATATTTGCCAAGTTCACGGCAGAATTCATTTGTTTATGCAGAGATAACAAAAATTCACTGTCTTCGCATATCTATGATTCTTACCTATGAATGAAAATCGACGCGTCATAACAGTGTGACGCTGGTAGTGAATCCTGTTCTTAATATTTGATTTCATTCGACGGTATGTGGCCTTCTTTCATCTACTGGCCGTCGGTTTTTCGTAATCGCTACGCAAGCATGTGTTGCCGTACGGGTACATGTGTCCCTATCGAGTTTTACTGCCTCGGCTCCCATTGTTGACATGACATACGGTCAGCGTTACAGTTACGTAATTATTTCATTTTAACCACTTCTAGTTAATTATGATTGCGACAATAGATAATGGGAGTTGTGGTGTCTTCACAAGAGATACCCTGCTTTCTCCCATGGGTTATTTACATTTTCAATTTCTGCTGCTATATTTTTATTGATCGTAGTATAATTTGACACTACGTTTGATGTACGGTACAAGGAGAAATGAGAATATTCTCAATATTATATGTTTTACTAGTTTAAATTTTTTAAATGTTATATTTTATGAATTATGTACACGCAGAAAAGATATGAAAGTTATAGAAGGAAATCTAAATAGAATCTTGTCATATTTTGTATTAATTACTATTAAGGTGTTTTGAAAGCAAAATGATAGCGTATAGCTCTACACAATATTTTATTGTTTTACTTCTCACTAAATTTTGCAAGTAAATCAATTAGTCAATCAAAGTAAGACTATATATACATTACAAATAACTGTAACGTCTTAAAAATTACAAAATTCATTAATAGATATTGAAACATGGTAACATGATCCTTAGAAAGGTCTGTAAAATATAACACAAGGGTGAGCAGAGAGCAATCGCCGGTATCAACGAAAAAGGATATGCCAAAATAGAAGGTCTTATCAAACGATCTTTTATTTAACGATCAACATTTTTGCAACGATGTAAACATTTGAAACATCCAACACTGAAATACTGCATATACTGGCCTCTCGCCATAGAGGAAAACTATAGAAATGACGAAAGTACGTATGCAGTGTAGGAAGTATTGAAGAAAGGATGTATTTAGTGATGGAAAATAATTTGACTCCAATGCGTTAGATGGGCGACATTGTAGAGTATCCACGAAGTTCCTAAGAATCATGCAGTACTTAACGATTATTGAGATAAAAGAAAAGAAGAAGAAAAGTGGAAAGATTGGAAATGATATACTTGTGTTGCGAACTTTGAAACGGAAACGGAAAGAAGATGCGCATGATACGTTTAGGATATGCACATGTTGGGTAGTGGAGAAATGATACTTATAGATATATAGAAGGAAAAAAATAATAACGGATGGATTCTTTCGTTCGTGCACTTAAATCGGATGACCATGTGATTAGGATGAATTTCTGTAATAACATCATTGGAAGAAATGGAGTTAATTATTCCTGCGCGATATAAAACGCAACATACACCAATCTCCTAATTATGCAAATTTTCATCACTTTATAGACGAATATATTTGTATGATTTGAATGTACAACCGTCTCTAAAAAAATTACATGTAGAATTTTAGCATGTTTCTCTTGGCATAGAAATTGTGCAATGTGATCAAGCAACAGTGATATAAAATAATATCACGTTGCAGTTTGTCTGAACGAAAAAACGAAATATTTACTTGTGTAATATTCACAAATAAAACTATGCAATTGTGAGAGATATCACAATCGATCGAAAATGTTGCACGATTCAAAACAGTTTCTTTAAAAAAGTTGAAAGAAGTGTTGGTTTATTAGATCATGTGAAACAAGAAAGTATTCACATAATAACAACT
Source organism: Bombus hypnorum (assembly GCA_911387925.2). Lineage (NCBI taxonomy): Eukaryota > Metazoa > Arthropoda > Insecta > Hymenoptera > Apidae > Bombus > Bombus hypnorum. The sequence continues at coordinate 1,191,427 of CAJVQY020000002.1, forward strand.
CCGAGGCTCTACTTCCTGGGATTATGGGATTTGGAGGTGCAGTTCTACCCCAGAAATCCTTGCAGAGCCCCTTCACCTCCCTTGCCTCTGGCGGTTGCCTGCGTGGTTCTAAATAAGCCAAGTCATTGTTAACAATTACATCGGCCAACATCCTTGAACATATTTTAAAGATCTCCTGACAGCATGCGTTGACCCAAGATGACGGCATGCAGATAGGTTGTGTTCGCGTCGCTTCGTATACTGTCTGTGTGTACAAACAGATGTCTTCACGTGGGCAGACGCCACCCGCCACGAATGCAAGGATGGTTTTGCAACCCCTGAAAACGCAAAAGCCTGAAAAAGGGGCAGAAGGGTCAACCCCCAAAAGCAAAACAGCCCAGAAATCAAGATGCGGTCTGATGAAGAGAAGGAGGAAACATGTATACTCTAGCAGGAACATTCCTAAAATGATAATGCTTAGAGGAAAGCACGTCAGAATCGCTGTCTCCCAAATCCATTCAATGAGTGAGAGACGAATGAAGATGCGTATTATAGTAATATGCAAGTATCTGCAAAGTGGTGAGACGTTCGAACAGGTTTGTTCGATGAAGATCAGCTACATACTCTGTTCCGGGTGAAGAAATGAGCCGCATGTGGGTGAAAAGGGAAGGGGAAACAAGGAGAATACAAAGAGTTGATGAATGTAAGGAACGAAAGCTGAATCTCAAAATAAGCAACAAGAAAAAACAAGCTACTTACGATAACACGGTTGCTAGTCATCTGTTCTCGATGACGATTGCCTATACCACCGCCCTTGTTGAATATTTTAGCAGTTCTAGTATATTTGAGCATATTATATTACATTTCGATGCACACTACCTCTTCGATCACTTATTTCCGTGATTACGACTGAAGAACAAACAGAAGATACTTATCGTAAATTAAATTTAAACATGAAGAAACTTTTTGCGATGTTAACTCCAAATTGGAAAATATGTATATATCAGCATGGTTCATGATCTCCCAATTTTTACATTAAATGTTTTGAAAAGTTGTATTTCAAAGCATGGCCTGGTTTTCGTTGAAGGAAATCGTTTCGTGGAAGGAAACTTCGAATAGTTTTTTTTTTTTATTTAATATTTCATATTCACAATTTGTCCAATTTGGATATTTGGTAGAATTTTTTAGCTGCTTGATTATCATGTGGGTGGCTACCCCCAATGGGGTACCATCTTCGTGCTTGTTAGAGTATATCCTTTATGAGATCTGCTGGGTGTTTCCTTTTTAATCTCCTTTCAATGAATGTGATGATCGTTTCCGCTGCCAGCCGGTTCGGGTGCGTTGCTATTCTTTCTTTGTATCTTCTTGCGAATCTGCTAATCTCTTCCTTGACCGTTGGTATTCCAAGGTCTTTCCTTATATCCTCGTTTCTAACGTACCATGGGGCGTTTACTCTTGTGTCTGAGTATTTTAGATTGCATTGCCTCTAATTTGGTTATATGGCTCATTGCTGCTGTTCCCCATAGTGGTATTCCGTACGTCCAGATTGGTTTTATGATGGTTTTGTAAATTTTTAATTTGTTTTCTATGCTCAGTTTGGATTTTCGACTTGTTAACCAGTACATCTGTCTCCTTGCTATCTGTATTTTGCTTATTATTGATTTAATATGTTGTTTCCATGTGAATCGTGTATCAAAGTGGAGTCCAAGGTATTTGACTTGCCTTGTTTGTATTATATGCGTGCCGTTGAGTGTAATGTTTGGTGGTATCTGTTTTCGCAGTGTGAATGTAATGTGGTTGCATTTATCAGGGTTCGCTTTAATTTGTTTAACTTGAAGCCATTTTTCTATTTTTACAATATGTTCTTGTAGCAATGTGACTGCAGTTGCAGGGTTAGTGTGCCTGACTAGTACAACTGTGTCATCCGCAAATGTCAGTATTTTGCTATTGGTAGTTGTTGGTATGTTGGCCGTGTATAGTGTGTAGAGAATTGGTCCCAAGACGCTTCCTTGCGGAACCCCTGCCTTGATGTCTTTAACATGAGAGTATGTGTCTTTAATTTTTACTGCAAAAGTTCTGATGCTTAAGTAAGATTTAACTAAATGGTATATCTGCTCCGGGAATTGTTTTCTGATTGATTGAAGTAGACTACTGTGGTTTATTTTGTCAAATGCTTTCTCGATGTCCATAAAGAGGGCTGTGCAGTATTGTTTCTTTTCTAATGCTAGTATTATTTCATTTGTGAGTCTGTGCATTTGCTCTATCGTGGAGTGTTTGTTTCTGAATCCAAATTGGTGATCTGGTATTAATTTTTCCTTCTCTATTATTGGTTTTAAGCGGGCGTAAATTATTTTTTCTAGTATTTTGGAAATTTCGGGAAGTAGTGATATTGGTCTGTAAGATGCTGATTGGTGTGGGTCTTTGCCTGGTTTAGGTAACATTATGATCTGTGCTAGTTTCCATAATTTAGGATAATATTGGATTCTTAATATTGCATTGAAAATTATTGTGATTAGTCGTATCGCTTTTGGAGGAAGGTTTTTCAAGATTATACCATTGATTAGGTCAATTCCTGGTGCCTTATTATTTTTTGTTTTCTCGATTATGTTTCTAATTTCATGTGCTGTTGTTTTAGGTATGATGTAATGATTGTCAGTTGCAGTACTAGTGGTTACCTCATCCTCGTCCATATGACAGTTGTGGTTGCTATTATTGATATTATGTGGTGTAAATATGTTGCTTAGGTGGTTAGAACATTCTTCAGCTTGTTCTTCGTTGCTTCTTGCCCATGTATTATCTGCTTTTCTGATTACTGGGACTAGTTTTATTGGCTTCTTTATTTTTTTTTGTGGCTTTCCAAAGGGAGTAGTTGGAGTTCTCGTGTGCAGATAGTGACTCTATGAATTTTGTGAACTCGTTGTTATTGTGTTCTTTTATTTTGTTTTTTATTTCCTTTGCAAGTTTATTTAGATGTTTTTTGTTTTCTTTTGATCTATGTTTTTGCCATTTTGCTTTCGCTTTCCTTTTTTCTCTAATTTTTTCAAGGATGTCTGGCGGAATTATTTTTGTTGGTCTATTAGTTGATTCAGGTATGGTGGTTGCCCATGCTGCTTCCTGAATAGTTTCTGTAAGTGTTATTACTGCTTGTTCGATATGTTCGGGTGTTTTCAATGGGATGTTGCAGTTGATTTTGCTCTCAATTATTTCTTTAAATGTTTGCCACTTGGTGGTTTTATTGCAAAGTGTCTCTGAATTGTTATAAATTATTGGTTTGTTTAAGTATGTAATAATTATGGGTGTATGATCGGAGCTAAGCTCGAGGCTGGGTTCTATATTTAGTTTATTTACATTTAGTCCTTTTGTAACTGCAAAGTCACGTAGGTCAGGTATTTTGCTCAGGTCTGTCGGCCAGTAAGTCGGTCTTCCTGTGGACAATATATTGAGGTTATTGTTTCTAATGTATTTCTCCAAGGTTCTACCTCGAGGTGTATTGATTCTTGATCCCCATAGTGTGTGCTTTGAATTATAGTCTCCCGCTGCAGTATACTTATCACCTAAATGTTGAAAGTAATCTTCCCACATTTGAGATGTAATTTTATGTCGCGGTGGTACATATACTGCTGACAGCTGTAAATAGTTGCTGCTAGTTTGTACTGTAACGGTGGTTGCTTGGATATATTCCTTACTAACCTGGCTGTGTAAATGGTGTTTAATGTCGTTTCTTATTATTACTGCGGTTCCTCCGTGTGCTTTTCCTGAGGGATGCTTGGTATCATATATGGTGTAGTACGGTATTTTTAAATAGTTTTTTATAGTGAAGTGTGTTTCTGAAACAAGAAGTATATCGATATTATTGTTATACAGGAATGTTTTAGTTTCTAGGGCCCTTTGTTGTAGGCCGTTAGAGTTCCAGGCTGCTATTTTAAGCGTGTCCATTTTTATTTTTTAGTTAGCGTGTTTGTAAGTAGTTGTAGCATGAGTGTGATTTGTTGCGTTTGCTGTTTAAGGACTGCGTTTTGTTCACTTATCATTTTTGTTAGGATTTCCGTGTTTTTGATGGATATCTTTAATAGTTCTTTAATTTCTGTAGCGTCGTCGATGTTAATGTTCTGGTTGTGATTATCTAAAGGTGTTGACTGTTTGGCTACTTGCGCGTAGCTTCGGCTACCAAAGGTGTTGGTATTGTTATGGTTCATTACATGCTGAACGTTTGTTGATGTTTCAGTTACTGTGCTATCCTGTTGTGTGTTAGAGTTATTGTATGTCCTGTTACGAAGCGGCGGAAAAAGTTTATTTTGTAGTTGCTTTCTGACTAAACAGCCTTTGTAACTAGCTGGGTGGTTTCCACCACAATTGTAGCATTTTACATCATTTATTTTTCCCATGTGTGGGCAGTTCATTGTAAGGTGTTTACCTGCGCATTTGACACACGCCGGGTTTCTGTTACAATAATTTTTTGTATGCCCATATTGTTGACACCTCATACATTGCGGTATGTCTTTTTTGTGTCTGGGTGGCTTAACTGTAATTATTGTGTTTAAAATTTTCTTAATTTGAAAAATTTCCTTGTTATTATTTTTAGGTTCGAGTTCTATTAGGAATAACGGTAATGGTTGTTTAGTGTCGTACCTGGTTATGTTGTTAATCGCTCTTACCTGATGTCCCATTTTAGCTAGTTCCTCGCATATGTTATTTGTGTTCGTTTTTGGATGTAATCCTCTGATTACTGCTTTGTAACTTTTATCAGATTTGAGTTGATAAGTGTGATATCCGGCATTCTTTTCTTTTAGTGCATTTGTCACTTTTCTGAATATTTCTGGGGTGTTCGTTTGTACTTTTTCCTGGTCCAGTTTAAGTTGTTTAATGGTATAGTTTTCCTTACCTGCCGTGCTGTTTAGCAGATCAATGAGGGGACCTATTATTTTAGCATCTATATAGATTGGTGGCGGTTTAGGAATGCGTGTTACTGATTTTTCGACTGGGTTTGAATCCATCACTTCTGGTAGTGAGCTGTAAGAGTTATGTAAAGGAATTTCTTGTAGCCATTGTTGTCTTACTGTTTCTAGAGCTTTCCTAACATTTGTGTTTGAAGTCATTTTTCGTTTCTTGCTGGGAGTTACAGTCTTCCAGCTTTCTTTCTGATGTGGTAGATCATTGCTGATTTTATCCTTATCGTCATTATTTTGTGTAGTTTCTACTTCCATTTCTATTTCATTTAAAACTGAGCAATCCTGAACTTCGCTTGTTTGTTTGTTTGGGTTTGTTTTATCTAAAGCACTGTTTATAGAAAATGATTCGCCATTGTTTAGGATTTTTATTGGTGGTCTTTTATGTATGTTTTCCATCATTTATCGAATGGTTATGTTATAGTCACTGTGTTTTCCCACTTGTCTCACTTACGGAAGCACTGATTCACACGACCCTATAGCTCGACTGCTCGGGCAGAACTGATAACTTCGAATAGTGAAAGAGCAAAATTATATAGCTCTCAAAGAATAATATAATTTAACATGAAAATATTGAGAAACTGAGTACATCGAAATATAATAGATGTTTTACAAGGGAAGTAAAAATATAGCTAAATAAATATAAGTAAAAAATATAAGTAAAAGAGTGTAAGAAATCATTTATTTTTTCGAAAATATATTTTGTATGGCGCGTGCTATCATTTTGTTATCTCAAATTTATCTTCTATTTATATTTCTTTACATAATTTTCATAATATATTTATGAATTAGATGTATTTTCATAACCTACGTTCTACTAGCGAGTTTTCACATGCTCAGTGAGATATGTAGTATAGGAAGTGTATAAATATATATTTTTTATGTATCTTCAAACACAAACTAGAATATCGGGAATGTTATCATTTTCCTGTGGATTGTAAAATGATCAACTGTGGTTGATAAATTAACAAATTGTAAAAATTTGTCGATTTGTACTACGAGTGCGGAGTGCGAGTAGTAACGATAGTGAACACACAATTGCGTGCGAATTGTCTCGTGATTGGTTGTCCGATCGAATCGCCGGTGATTTCCTCAGTGGAGAAATTCCTCGGTGCGTCTAAAGGACACGTCCCCCTTCTTCTTCGTCGTGTCGGTGTACATTCTGTGGTCGTTGATAGGCTCAGGTACAACTTGATCGATCTGTAGGATCCTCCCGTTCTGCGTGTCTTCGTTTTTCTCGCGCTGATCTAGATCGCTGCCCGTATCGTACAGCAAAGCCTCCGAGTCGCTCAACACTCCACTGGTGCCTACCGTATTCCTGTCTTTGAATCTGTCGAGACTTCCTCTCGAAATCCGCCAGCAGATCCTTCACGGATTTGTTGCTATCTTGTTCTCGATCGCTCGACGACAAAAACGCTCATTACGAGCTGGAAGTTAGACGGCGACCACAATCGAACGCCTCTACGATAGTGTTAGCGATATAATCCTCGACATGTCATGCTGACCCACATATTGCAAAGTAGTACGGCTATAGTACGAGCGTTAAGTCGTAATGGCCGGTTTCGCTAGTTAAATTCCAAAGCTGTTAATCGTTTCCATTCACCAGTCAGCTCAGACCCAACAATAGCAAAGAGGAGCCCCACGGAAAAAATGTTTGCGGATTCCGCTCTTTTCTTACGCATTTTTTTCTATCTTTTGTGTCTATTATTCGGTTTCCTTTCACCTATCTTAAAGTTCCTCGCTATCTACAAATTTGATCTACCCCTTGACGAGGGACAACTCGGCGATAGAGAGAAGAACAGCTAGAGAAGGATAAGAGAGCTCAGACGAGGAAATCCCGAACATTGTAGTAGCGATGTCCGCTCGGTCTTGATCACGAAATGTCGGTAAAACATATGCGCCTCTTTTCTCGTTTTATTTCGATTAGTTCGTGCGTTCGTACTTTTGTTACTTTCAAGAAGATGATTAAAGTAATTTTAATGAAAGTGTAACAGGATTCGTGATACACAGAGATTAATTCGACTCTCAAATTGATTCGAGGCACTTTATCCGAAAACTGGTACGACGAAAAAGTATAAATCGTTGATTTCATGCGCAATCAGCGTCTCCGCTCGTTCTTCGCTAACGTATCTCTAACGCGACTCTATCGACTCGTGCAACACAATACAGAAGCGTTTTATTCGTTTTAAGGTTCATTTCGCAGAACATACACGTAGGTGCGTCGACCGTGTTAGGGCGGTTATACTGGTTAGAGTTTGCTATCGTACTTGGTACAGTCCAACTATCTACTTAGAATTCTTTCAGTCAGTAGACGCGGCACGTTCGTGGGCATATTTGTGCAAAATTGTGTATAAATCTTCCAAAAATTCTGAACTCGATATATTCTTTCCGATACAATTAGCAAACTAAGCGTTAAAACGATCTTTCAACAGGTATACGACCTAATTTTGGTAATGAAACAGGTCAAACAATTTTCTGGTTAATCGTAAAACTTGGTCCCAAAGTAATTTACGGAATTATACAAAGTCAAGGTACAAAGTAAAATCGAACATTCTAAAGAAGCTTATACGCGTACTGAAAGGAAAATGGTCCCAGGAACGGCCCGTGTCGGAGAAGCCACAACTCGGATAACAAGTTCCCTACCTTCGTCGTCGCTGGAGTAGCTGTTGTATCGCGAAACGTTGGCGACAGTCCGGCGGCCGTCGGTGCTCTTGCTGCGGATATGTGGCCGATGACCGTCCTCTCTTCGCCGTGAGTAACGATCTTCTGCGACAGAAGCATCGTGAGCAGCGAGCTCGAGCAGTACCTCCTCCGTTGTTTTAATTCAGGTTTAGTTCACCATGTACTTTCGCACGTTCCTGGGGAGACGCGGTCTCGAAGAAGCGCGCCAACGGGAGTCGTAAATTCCCGTTACGATTGACTAATCGACGCCACGAATCGTACGATCCCTTATTTCTTTTGGGATAATAAGGGTAGTTAAATTGTAGATAACTCTGCTGGTAACAGGATATTATTTATTTGTACAATCCAACAACTTCGGTGTAATACAAGGTGAATGGTTGATATATACTGAATACGAATGAGTACGACCTGAGACTCTGTTCGTATTGTCGCGTATGGTAATGTCTTGAGTCGCCTGACTGTATTCGACTTGTTGACTGACTGACTTGAATGGAACCTTGATGAAGACTGACTTGAGTGGATCCTTGAGGTAGACTGACTTGAGCTGATGTCTGAACTGGAGAGCCGGTTGGAAGGAGTGTCCCTGAAATCTCGCTCACGCACACTCTTTAATGATTCGCCGATGAGGAAGTGACCCGGAGTGAGGACGAGGAGATCCTTGGGATCAGTGGATATGGGTGTTAATGGTCGGGAGTTGAGAACTGCTTCGATTTCTATTATGAGTGTGTTGAATTGCTCTAAAGTAAGCAGTTCATTACCGATGACGCGTCGAAAGTGATATTTGAAGGATTTCACCGGTGCCTCCCACAACCCACCGGAATGAGGGGAATGAGGGGGTATGAAGCGCCATTCGATTTGCTTGTTGGCTAGGAACGTAGTCACCTTTTCGTTGTGATCGTCCGATTTTAGCAAATCGTGGAGCTCCCTTAAGTCGTTGTTTGCACCGATGAAATTTGAGCCATTGTCGGAATGGATGCTCGAACAAAACCCTCGCCGAGCGATGAATCGACGAAGAGCTGCGATGAAGGCTTCGCTCGTGAGATCGCCAGCGAGTTCGATGTGCACCGCCTTGACTGCTACGCATATGAAGATAGCGACATATACCTTGACCTGGCGGCGGTTACGATCTCGTTTTTCCTTAATGTAAAATGGCCCACAGTAGTCGACGCCGACGTTGGTGAATGGTCGAGATTCAGTTGTTCGCGCCTCCGCCAGATTACCCATTATGTAGTCGACTTGTGGTGGATGAGCACGAGCGCAGCGGACGCAATTTTTTATCGTCTACCATACTTGACTTCTGCCATCGATGGGCCAGTATCGTTGTCTCACTGCGTATAAAGTCGCTTGTGTACCTGCATGCAGACTGATCTTATGCCCGTTCTCGATTATCCGTGATGTGGTAGGAGATTTGGGCAGGATGATCGGATGCTTTTGCGTGAAAGCCATCGGTGCTTGACTCAGTCGGCCTCCGACGCGCAATATTCCTGCCGTGTCTAAAAATGGATTGAGTCGTTGGAGTTTCCCATTGACCGGCATGTTTCGATTCTTCCGGAGCGTGGATATCTCTTCTGAAAAGTGCATGTGTTGGAGTAACCGAATGAGTTTGTCATGGGAAACCTGTAGTTCATCGGCGATTAGTGGCGACGCTCGGTTTTGTGGTTGTTTCCACCGAAGACAACGAGCCACGATGCGGATTAACTTTGGCCACGATAAAAATCTGTCTAAGAGGCTGTTGTTGACAGGAGTTGTGGCGAGACAAGTTGCTGCCTTCCGTTCAAGTAGGTTGGCTAAAGGTGCTGGACTCCACATAGGCCAACATTCCTCGGGTTGCTGCAGCCACCATGGTCCAGTTTGCCAAATGTTAGGCTGCAGGAAGTCTTCGGGTGATTGTCCTCGAGTAATTAGATCCGCCGGATTGTCTTTGGTGGGGACATGACGCCAATCCGTGGCGCTAGTTTTGCTCTGGATATCCGCTACGCGATTTGCGACGAATGTTTTCAAGGTATGAGGTGACGAATCGATCCACTGGAGAACAATAGTGGAATCCGTCCAATAAACCGTCCGATTTACCTTGCGCTGTAATGCTTGCTTTATGACTGTGATTAATGAAGTGAGTAGCAGTGCGCCACTCAGTTCAAGTCGTGAAATGGTTTGCGTCTTGAGCGGAGCTCGCTGCGTGCGATTTCGCCGTGAGTAGTCGTGTCTGGACGTTTCCGTGATGATCGAGAGACCTCAGATAGACACAGGCTCCGTAAGCCCTTTCGCTGGCGTCACAAAAGTCGTGGAACTCAATCTCGATGGGTGCTTTTATTATGGCCTTACGTGGGAACCGAATTTCGTTGAGTAAAGAGAGATTGGTGTAGTAGCGGTTCCACTCGGAATGCAAGTCCGCTGGGAGGGATTCATACCAGTCGACCTTTAACGACCAGACTCGTTGAAGGATAATTTTCGCACGCACGATCACTGGCGCGAGCAATCCTAGTGGGTCATAGATTCTGGCGATCACAGAGCTGATGGATCGCTTTGTAGCCCGAGAGGTCTTGGCGTTGGCGTCGACCGAGTACAGTATTGCATCGTCCTTGGAATCCCAAAATATGTCGAGGGTTTTTAGGGTTTGAGACTCACCTAATTGTAACCGTCGGCTCTTATCTTGTTCGGATAACCCTTGGAGGATGCTCTGGTCGTTGGAAGCCCATTCTTGGATATTCAAACCGGCGGATTGGAGAAGTTCGGTTAGTTCCCGTCTGAGGGATAGTACCTCTTCCTTCGTGTCCGTTCCGGTGAGGCCGTCATCGACGTAGAAGTCTCGTTGCAAAGCCGATGACGCTTGGGGAATCGATGTCCTTCATCGTCTGCCAACAGCTTGAGACACCGTAGGGCCAGGTATGCAGCTGCCGATAACCCGAACGTCACGGTGTTAAGTTGGTAGGTGTCGGTTTCCCCCTTCTCGTTACGCCAAACGATTTTTTGATATCGTCGATCCTCTGGTCGCATTAGGAATTGCCGGTACATCTTCTCGATGTCCCCGATGAGTACGTACTGGTGCAGACGGAATCTAAGCAGGATGTTGAATAAATCCTCTTGCAGCTTGAGCCCTGTATAGAGTGTATCGTTTAATGATACTCCGGTGCTGCTCGCTGCGGATCCGTTGAACACGACGCGGAGTTTCGTTGTTTCGCTCGATTCCTTGATCACGGCGTGGTATGGTAGATAATACCCGCCATCGTCGGCGTTGTCGAGACTGATTTTTGACATGTGTCCCCGATCTAGATAATCTTGTATTACCGCTCGATAATCGGCTTCAAAATGTCTGTCGCGCTGGAATCGGCGGTTGAGAGATGCGAGTCGTTTCATCACCAGTGCCTTGGATGATCCGAGCGACGGGAGCCGTTCGTTGAACGGGAGAGCGACGATGTATCGTCCTTCGCTGGTGGTGTGAGCTCTGAAATGATCTTCGCATCGTCGCTCTGCTTCGGGGATGTGTTGGATCGGGGGTCCTCCGTCGATTTCCTAGAACCGCGCAAGATCTGCTTGCAAAGCCGTCGTAGATGCGTGAAAGGTGCTTGTCGCGGTTGAAGAAGTTGGACTCCCCCCGATTACCCAGCCGAATCGTGTCTTCTGTAAGCGCAGGCCTGGTTCGTCCGGTTGCGTCAGATTGATTTGTCCGACACACATCGACGAAAGAGTTGCACTCGAGTTTAATAAGACATCGATCGGGGAAGGTACATGAAATCGGGGATCGGCTAGCTTGATGCTCCTGGGTATGTCAAGCGCCACGCGATCGATGGGTTGGCTTGGGAGCAAGTTCGTTATTGCTGGAATGACGAGGAACGTCAATGTGTGTTCGTACTTGCCGTCAATGGAGGTAATCGTCGCCCGTATGAATCGCCTTGATGTCGTCGTCAACGTATCTAGGACTCCGATTGGGACTGAACACTTCTGTTGCCTTATTCCGAGGGTATTTGCAAGCCTCTCTGTGATGAAATTCATGCTAGATCCGATGTCGAGGAGCGCACGGCACTGGATTGGTTTCTGTTTGTTGGTTATCATGTGAACTTGGGCTGTAATCACTATATCATTGCACAATACCTCGGAAACCGATGGTCTGGTGTTTTCGGTCTTTGTCGGAGTTCTGGACTTTTGGCGTCATTGCTTGTGACTATGTGTCCGTCTCGGACTGTCGGGTGGACTAGGGGGCGAGTTCGTCCATGTTGTCCCCGACTTGTGCCGTCTCGAGGTTTTCCGCTTATTTGTCGGTGACGGGGGTGATGCTGCTCCCCTGCTTGATGAGGAGGAACTTCGGCTCGAGGTGGATGAATTCGACCTTGACGGCTGCCTTCCTTGGTGTAACATCGTGTGGTGTCGTCCTCCGCACACCAGACACGAGCTGGAGTGGCAATCACGTGCGGTGTGCCCCTTCTTCAGGCAATTCAAGCATAAAGACGCCCTTGTAGCGCCCTTCAAGCGTTCACTTACGGTTTTGGCCTTGAATGACTCGCATTTCCAGACGGGGTGTTGTCCTTGGCTGGTGGGGCATCCCGGAGCAACCGGTGTCGCAGTGAATACATGTTTTCGTGGCGCGCGTTGACGGGGCCGAGCGGTTTGTTCTGTTGAAGATTTTGGTTGTTGAACCCGCGCCTTATCCGCATAAGTTGTAGGGCATATTGGGTTTTGGTAGGCCGGTCTGGTGGCTTCTAACACTTTACAGTGACCGTGTAGGAACGTGAACAGATCTCCGACACTGGAGAAAGGAGTTTGTTCGATCTTCTTCTTCCATCTGAACCTTGTCTCAGGGTCTAGTTTGGAGGTGAGCAGGTATAGCAACACAGTATCCACGGTGGGTTGCTTGAGGGCTTGCAATGCCTTATAATGGGCTTCGGTTTGGTTTAAATACGAGCGTACAGCTTGATACGCTGGCCGCTGCAAGGGGGCAGTGTCGAATAACGCCTTCAAATGATTATCCACGATTTTTGTTGGTTGATTGTACCGTGTTTCCAGAAGTGTCCATGCCACTGAATAATTGCTAGCTGTGTTTGCCAAGGAGGCTATCGAGTCGGCCGCTTCATGCGTTAAACACGATCGTAGATACATGAGTCGTGTACAGTCATCCATGCGGGCATTTTCGTGTATTGTGCACCGGAATTGATCCGCGAATCCATCCCAATCTTCATACGCTCCCGAAAATGTCGGTAGCTGCATTTTTGGTATAGCAATGTCCTGGTACCCGTGCTATGACTTCGGTGTGCACGGTCTGATGGGTGTATTCCTGTCGATTGTGTCTCTGCTTGTTGTCGAAGGGTTTGTTGCTGGTATTTGGTCGAACAGATCTAGGAGCCTTATATCAATCTCCTGATGCTCTTGCGATAACGAGGTTGCACGAGCAATTTCCCCCTCATCTAACGCGTCTAACTCATCTTGGACCGCGCTTATCTTCTTCCAAGTCTCGTCGAACTATTTGCGACAAGAGATTAGGAAGTTTTTGTTTACCCGTCCAGATTCTTCGTATTCGTCGAGTTGACGCCTTGTGTTTGCAAATCGGCTGGCTAAGGCGCTTCGTCTCCGCCGCAGTGTGCTGATCGATTTAGCGTGAGCCATATTTGAATTTAATGGTAGGAACGATCTTACCTTGATCAAATGGACGTTGATCTGGGAATCGGTTGCTACCCGGTACAGTGCGGCGTGGGCTCGTGTAGATGCTGAGCGAAGGAGGTGTTCCTTGCCGATGGCGGCTCCTTTTCAGTTGACTAAGTTGTTGGAATGTGGATTTCACGTGACACTGTATAGTCACTGGTCAGTGCACTTTTTGTTGGCACGTAATCCGGCTCGAAGGACCATGTAAATTCGAACGGATGCGAGTCAACACTATCCACTAGCCACTGAATTAGACCGTTAAGCCGCTAGCAGGTTTAATTACAAAATTACCAATAAATCGGATTGCAATGGCTTCAGTCTTTCTGATTATCCTCTTATATCTTTATAATAATTATTATAGATATTGTAGGACGATAAAATTGATTTTTAAAAGCCAATACGTAATAGCAGAATTGGCGTTTGTAATTGAAATCAAATCTTGTGTGTAGAACTGTTTTGTTAGTTGATGAGCCTTTATTTTCGAAGTGTTACATTCTTGAATTATGGAACTATAAGCTAGATTAGAATGATAACTTGTGATCGATGGTAGTTAACAGTAAATAGTAGAAAGCATTATTGCTGTCTCTTTTAACATATAATTTAAATTTGATAATAAAAGACTAAAAGTAGCAAAACATACTAAATACTACTTCTAATTCGTAATTTTCTTATTAATAATATATAGAGCAGAGTAGGGTGGGGCTAAAAGTCCGGCGGGTAAAAGGTCCCGAATTCGAAATCATCGTTGTGAAATAATTGATGAACTTTCGCATCATGCGATTTAGACGTACGAGGGGCAACAGGGAGGATAGCAAAACCGTTATTTCATCTCTGATGATCGTACGAATTGTACGACGCCTTTGTCACGTAAAATAAAAAAAAACGGAAACCGAAGATGAAAATAAAAAAGAGAGAATTTATTTCTTAACACTTTGTTTACATTAATGACAGTTTACTTCCGAACTGCAGCCGTGATTTTCCAAAACCGAAGCTCTTACAACTTCACTTTCGATCGGATCCGATTCTTTTCCTTTGTTACCCCTCAATATCCCCACTATCCGCGCGTTTGCTAGGCGTCCGCCACCGTTGCCACGCACTCCTACCTCTCGAACATTCGGTGGAAGGATCATTGGGATAGCGATGGCTCATTAGGCACTTCGCTTCGGTGATATACATTGTCGCCAAGTGCTGCCACATCTTTTTCTCTGTCATCAGCCCGTCGGTTTTGAAGTGTGCCGGTCGTGACACCTCCATTATTATTTGGATCAAAAATTTAAAAAAGTACGTTGCTTTTACTGCGTTACAGTAAGTGACCTACAGCTTAACAGCGAATCAGGTAAGTACATTAAGATTGTACGTTATAGTATAATAATATGTACACGATAATGTTCATTTCTGAATGATAATATTTCTTAATGTATATGTCGGGTTCACATTATGATTAGGGTTAGGGGCGTGAAACGAATCTTCATTTGGATTACACATTGTTGTTATGTAATAGAGAAGACATTGACTAGTGCAAATACGATTATTACAGAATTTGACAAGTAACCGTGGTAATTAGATACTTGAGAAGCTAATGACAATGATCCTAGGTTCAATAACAAATCCGCGGTCAACGGGATAACAGGATGCGCTTTCTTCCAAAGCCCAAATCGTAATCGACTTGCTTGGCTACGGTGGAAGTATAACTAAACTAACTCTTTGTTAAAACGTGGAATATCCACCGAGCGTAAAGACGCTAAGTAACTCGCTAATACGACCTCACGAGAGAATGACTTTCCGTCGCGACGATGCTGCAGAGGAAAACTATGATGGGGTGTGTCTAAGGACACGAGATCATCGGATTCGTGGAGAGATGCCTTCGTTCGGAAAGTGAGGGAAATAGACGTTGCTGTTAATTGGTCAATTTCCATGTTGGTGGTTAGAGAAGGATGCTAGCTGCCCTCGATAGAAAGTTGTCAGTGGGAAGCATCGTACGTGAGAAAACTAACTTTCCCGTAGTAAACAATAAACCTTTAGAAAACGATTTAATAAAGACATGTTTGTTCGGTCTGAAGAACCTTAGCTAGAAAATTCCAGAAATTCATGATAGGTCCTTAAGACTACTGAGGGTACGCAGTAAGGATGGGCGAACATCTTGTTCCCGTCTGGCCCGCGGTGTGTGGCCTGGTCTAGGTAGAGTGTCGCCCGACGTAACAACCAATGGTATCTCATAAGCCTTTGACAGAGGCAACAGTAAGTACATGTGTGTGTGTGTGCGCGCGCGCATGTGTATGTATGCACATATTTGCCATGTTCATATACACAAATTTAAGAATTCCATTAGAATGAGTAAGACTCCTACGGGCCAGAAAATATATCTCGAGTAAGGGACTTGAATCGATTTGTTAGACTTGGCCGTGCAGCGCTTCTTGTGTCTGCAGCACGATCGTGTTTATAACTAAACTGTATTGTATTATGGGGGGGGGGGTGTAATTTCGACCAATCGCGGGGAGACGCAATCGCGAGGATAGACGTCAACGGGAGTCGTAAATTCCCGCTACGATTATAGCAATCGACACCACGAATTGATCGATCCCCTGTGGTTCACAGAATTATAAGTTATATATTTTCAACACTTATTTTACACTGTTGAGTCGGTATAAATCGCAGATCACAACTTGTCTCCCGAAGGAGTCTGAATATACACGATAGAGCAAGGCTCTTAGAATGGGACTTAGTATCTTAGTGGACGTAGCACTAGAGGAAAAGAGTTTAGGCGTAGACGTTATGGGTTAGATTTAGACTTGGTAGTTGACTCTCCTGAAGTCATAGGAGCAGTAGACGTCCTGACCCGCGTGTTGTCTTAGGAAGAGTGAGGCACAGCGACGATGCTATGTTGGAGGAAAGCTGGGGCAGGAAAGTGAGGGTAATATGCATTGTTGCTGGTTGTATTATGAAGGTCTTAACTGCCTTCGATAGAAGGTTGTTAGTAGGAAGCATCGCAAGTGGGAAAAACTAACTTTCCCTTGTCAAGCCGTAGTAAACAATAGGCGTTATAAAATGCTTTAAAAAAGGCTATTTGTTGGGTCTGAAGGACCTTAGCCTGCAAATTACTGGGATTTATGATGGGCCCTTATGCTTAATGAGGTTCCGCCGTAAGGATGAATGGACCTCTGGCGTCCGTCTGGCCCGCGGTGTATGACCTGGCCTAGGTAGAGGGTCGCGCGGCGTAACAGGGGGTAAGGTATTAAAATTCTTTTTTTGCATTTTTTATTTTTTTAATTGAATGCATTATATCTTAAGAATATTGTGTCAAAATTTCAAGTCGATGGGAGCAAAATTGACGAAGTTACGAGTATTTTTATACATGTCGGATTTTAATACCTACCCGACCCGAGCGTGCTGGCAGATGTTTCGCTCTTTATATAATACCTAATCTCACCCCCCAGATCTATTTATAGAAATTTCGACTTAAGTACAAACCTCCTTATATCTGCACTGTATATTTTGTCAGTGTAGAGTATAAAATTTAGTGTAGCAGTAAATATTCTATCGAGCAGACATACACGTGCGTTCCTATTTTCGCATCATTTTGGCTCCGTTTTCATTAAGTTTTGTGTTAAATTATTACTAAAATTCCTAAAAAAATTACAAGATCTGATAGACAATCAGCTGGTTCGAGATTATATCGACCTAGAAAAAGTGTACCTCCGCAAAAACGTAAAAACGAAGGCATTTCAACAAGTAGCGCGTCAGCTAAAAAAACAAAAGTTACCGTTGAAGATCAAGTTACAGAGGATCTTGAAAAACATTATGGGATAATTGATTTTTTATTAGTCTTTTCAACAATTGCTACGCTAGTGAAGTGTGTGAAATGTAATGGAAAAGTAAATTTTCATTCGACTAAGAAAGAAGGCCTTGGATTTAACATCAAAGTGTTGTGCGAATGCTGGAAGCAGATTACAAATGTTCCGTCTCTGTCATCGTTGAAATTGCAGCTTATGTGGCAGCCAGTGTCTTCAATGAAGGTTCTTTTGCTTTACTAACCTTCATGCAAGACATGGGAATCAGTAGTGGATCAAGTGCTCATGACTGGGCGCGATCAACTGGCTCCATACGTATAAGCCGAGCAGAGCAGGAAGCCGAAAGACAAACTAATGAAGGTAGGATTCGTCGTAGACAGGAGCAAAAAGATGCTTTAGACATCATGGATGATAGCAACATCCTTTATGGACCTGGCATTGATGATTCAGTGTGAGATAAGCCGATAAAATTCGCTTATGAACGTTTTATACCAGATTTTTTAGTGTTCAAAACTTTAAAGCGTTTTCCCCACAACTCACGTTTTCGAAGTCGGTGCCCCTCATAACTTCAAAACTACTGCAACGATCCTTCTGAAATTTTGAACGCTGTTTCTGTATATAATTTACAAGGTAACGCTGGAGAGTTTTTTCAAATTTGTTAATTATTTTTATATTACAATAACAAATTAGCAGATGTTTTCGCAAAAAATCGCGTTTTTCCCTTCAAAGTGTTCCAAAAAAGTGAAGAATTGAAATTTCGAAAAACCCTCCCAGCGTTACTTGGGGAAAACTGTTACCTGACGAATGAACTTTAATTTTTTGATTTCAGATGATCCAGCACCTAGTTATGAGGGGCACCGTAATTCTACCTTTTCCGAGACACGTCCGAATAATTGCTGCCATTGCCGTATTTTTTAATATTTCTCCGTGAGAATTTTATACAATATTCTTCGAATGCCATACTTTAATGTACTATTGATTTTAATAAAGAGATTTTAACTGTGTCGTCACAAAAAAATCACAAAAACATGCCTTTTTTTATACGAATGAACCTTAGCCCCCCCCCCCCCCCGCTATGTAAAGCTACATTTATTTAAACAACATTCTTTTGTATCACGTGAAATACTGTATATCTACTTTAAATATATTGATCAAAATTATGAAAAGCAGTTTAGTTTATATTCTTTACCTTCAGTGATAATGCAAACAATGGTGTTAACAAATCAA
The DNA here is from genome assembly GCA_911387925.2 of Bombus hypnorum. Classification (NCBI taxonomy): domain Eukaryota; kingdom Metazoa; phylum Arthropoda; class Insecta; order Hymenoptera; family Apidae; genus Bombus; species Bombus hypnorum. The sequence goes on from CAJVQY020000002.1 coordinate 1,209,680, forward strand.
TGCCAGCGCTACGACTAACGGCCGATTTGTAAAGCACATTTCCGAATATTAAGAGCATTACTCCCTCTACTGGAGTTTACAGACCTGTGTATACGAATGCGATGCTTACAATACTTACGATTTAGGAATAATCAGATATTCATTGGCGTGTGTTGATGTTGTTTCTTAGATACACAGATATACATACATATCGTGTGTATCGTGATATATAACGTGAGTTTATATAGAAACGTGAACAAGAAAATTATATTGGACATAACGTGAAGTTAGTCAGAACATCTACTCAGTAACACGCATGCGCTGTAGCCACGTGAATCTGTCTGAACTGAGCGGCATGTTTGCTACTAGTGGAGGATGCCATTTTACTGCCCACAGTACTGCTCAGGGTGGTGTCCGAGTTTGAACGGTATTTTCTCTCTCTGTGCATGTTTATATGTGTATAAAAACAATTTACATTATATCTTGACGCGAACTATTAACAAAGGAAAACATGTTCTGGATGCAAGTGAATAATAAGTGAATAATAAGTGAGTGTAAACAACTTTTAAGATGATGTATGACGCGTTAACCTAAAATATCTTCCATTGTCTTCTGCTTTTCACTGATTTCACGACTTTCTATCAAATAATTACAGTTTTGTTAAATATATTTGATAACTGTATTTCATATAATTTCCATATTTATTTACAAGTTGCTATTGTTATCGTGCAGTTATGACATATTTTAAGGAAAACGCGAATTGTTCTTTGAGGATATTATTAAAGTCTACTACTCACTAAACATAGATTTTCTTTGTGCACAGGCAAGCAGTTTGTCTAATAATAATAATAATTTCATAAAGCAAATAGCTCGAGTGTTAGTTTACGTACGCCCCGTTGATGCAATCTCCATGGATATAAAATTGGACAACAAAATGGACGTAAGTACTTTTTGAAACATCATTCGATAAGAGAACTTTGACCGTATTGAATAATACATTTTGTTTCTATAAATCTTGGTTAATATAACATATTAAGCTAATGTTTATGTACCACTTTCTTTAACTATTTCAATATGACAAAGTAGGATTTGCTTCTTTGGCCGTTGTGATTTGCAAACTTGTGATTTGTAATAGGAATGAAATTTAATTATTGAATTAAACGGAATTTCCATCATGGTACATAAAATTTTGTATAATGTATCTATCAATTGTAAGATTACTTTGGCCAACGCGCTATGATCTCTTGCGTCTATGCTTTATATATTATGGCTCAATAATAATACATGGATTAAAAATACTAAAGTAATGCATCGATGCAATCTTGCTTATTATTGTTATCAATATAATATTTAATTGCTCTGTTGTAGAGTAATGAGTTTATACGAATGTGATTATTTTACAATTCAATTTCATTTACATATTTTATTTTATAAAAATGGGAATATTGAATTACAAATGATTTTCATTAATATGTTAATATTTAGTATACTGATTATGTTTACCATTTGTGCTATTATTATTTGTTATTAATTTTCCTAGGCTTGTAGAATATAAAATTGATATTTACACATATATATGTCGGGTTAAGATTGGAATTTTGGGCGCGTAACAACTCTTCACGTGGATTAGCCATCGTTTCACAAAGCCGAGATTATATTTACACGTATATACAAGTCTATCACAAAGCTTAACAAATAATAAGTCTAATGAATAATAAGTTTGATGAACAATAAAGTTAGTGAATAATAAATTATACGAATAATTAAGTTTAACAGATAATAAGCCTAATGAATAATAAGTTTAACGAATAGTAAGTTTAATGAATAATACGATTTACGAATAATAAGTTTAATTAACACTATTAGCAATGTTTTTGGGTTCAAACGAATCCACGGTCACCGGGATAACTCTTTACTAAGCGTAAACTAATCTTAGGCGCAAGAATACGATTGTTGAAAATGCTCGATGTGTCACTCTCCAAGGCAACCGCACGAATGCCCGTCTCGTCGAGATCGTTCGCGCTCTACGATTGCATTTTTGTTTTCTATCCTCGTTTGGAAGCATCGAGAAGGTTCCAAACGCCCGTTGCTAGGCTGCCATCGCCTGAAATTTGATACACGCTCGTTGGAAGCATCGAGAAAGTTCCAAACGCCGCTGCTAGGCAGTTTTTGTTTGGAGTTAGATTACTCGTACGACGTATGTCCCATTGTCTCGGCACCACCGAGGCAACATCACACGTGGCTAGACCCGCTCCCCAAGCCGCGTGCCGCCACAACCACATTTCTCGGAAAACCTATAGAACCACTCCAGACCTCCGTTAGGCAAAATGTTCATCCCGTGACCGTGGCTACGTTCGGCGACCAATTGTCACCTCGAACCCAATCTCGCTATCGCAAATCTTGAACAATTACAGCTATGATAAAATCTAGGCTAGAGTACTAGAGGATGTTCCCAAAATTTCCAAGGAAAGGCTTCGGCTTTCCTGTCATCTCCGACATATAAATATGTTTTATGTAATATTAATATAAATCACTGATGCATCGTGAAATGTTATCTATTTATTCGTACGATACGAAGTGAATTAATAAGAAAGATGCATGTTACAGATAAGATCTTTATCATATTAATGCGTTGAAGCATACAAGCGTCGAAGCATACGAGCGTTGAAGCAACGTAAGTTGTAAACAATATATTGCCGTATAATAGATTAAAACACACACATGTACCAGGAACGTTCATCATTGGCAACGTGCGTTATCTTTTCACTGATGTATTTATATGAATACGGGCATTGGATTCAGCTGAGGCATGCTTTGTATCGTATAACCTTAAATAGAGCAGGTCACATGAACGTATCATTAATTAATCGTTATCAGTTCGATGAGTACGTATTTTTTATGTATATCCAACGATTATTCTAAGCGAATAGTTGTATCGGAATGAAAACTTTTCTATTTTGTGCAAAGATTTTTAGATTTGTTTATTATAAATAATTTGTTATTGCAAAAATTAGTTGTATGAATCAAATTATTTACAGTTTTTAACGCACTTCGATATCGATTCAGATTAAAAAGAAATATTATTGGAGTTTTACAACACAATGTCGCGAACGTTCCGTTAAGCATGGTTTACGCCACAGTCAAGAACAATCGCTATTTTTGAGAACTAGAAATTTAGCCCTTCGACGCCAACTCTGCAAAACAGGCAACGCTCGTATGCCGTGACTTGTACGTCGTACGAAATGACTGTGAAACGTATGTCTGTTTTAACGCTCGTGTACCCTTATGCCGAGATTTAAATTTCTGCATGCGTTATGAAAAATATTGCTGCTGTGAGTTCATATACAAAATTTTTCCGCAACAGTTATAACAAGGCACAGATACACGTTTGCATTCGTGTGCGTGTGCGTGTGCCTCCGTGTATAGATATTCTTACACAAATTGGCAACATAGTGAAAGGGAGAAATTTTGCATATGTCCCTTACTGCTCGAACAGCATCGGGACAGTAGTTCTAGTATAGTCTAGCGTAGAAAATTCGTTGAGCAGCCTGTACAAGCTGAAACGTATTGTAATGACGCCACGCATCGACTCCAAAGTCTCATGAAATGACATCAGTATATCAATATATACTTGTCGGAGATGAAAGAACACCGGAACCTTTGGAATTTTGAATAATCCCGCAACATTGTAACCTAGAGTCTACTATAGCTGTAATTAAACAATTGTAGTTATTCAATCCGATTTGCAATTGTTCGAGAGTTGTGATAATGAGCTTGGGCTCAAGGCGACAGCCAGTCGCCGAACGTAGCCGCGGTCACGGGATGAACGCTTTGTCTAACAAAGGTATGGAGTAATTCTGTAGCTCTCCTTAAAAGAAATATTCGTGGCGGCACGCGACAGTAAACATTCCAACGGTTTCTGTCCCGTGGCTCGCCACACGCAGACCCTATTCTTCGAGTAAGATGATTGCCAGATGTCGATGCGTCTCCGCAGTACATGTTCAGATAGCCTGAGGGCCCGTTATAAATCTTAGGATTTAGTTGACTAAAGTCCTTCAAACAAACAGTCTTTGTCCCAGCTACGGGAGGATAGGAGAGACCTATTTTTCAACGAACGGCGTCTCCCACTAGCAACTTTCCCTCGAGGGCGGCTATCATCTTTTTCTAACCACCGATATGGAGATTGACCAATTAGCAGCAACGCCAATTTCCCTTACTTTCTGAACGAAGGCTTTTCTCGACGAATCCGATGATCTCGTGTCCTTAGACACACCCCATTATAGTTTTCCTCTGTGGCATCATCGGGACGGGAAAGTCATTCTCTCTCGCGATCTCATCGACGAAAAGAGTAACCCCTTGCGAGTAGTGAATGTTACGCGTCCGACTTAGATTTTGCGAGCACGTTCATCTATCATCCCGTCGACCGCGGATTCGTTATGGAACCTAGGATCATTGTCATTAGTTTCTCGAGTATCTAATTACCGCGGTTACTTGTCCAGTTCTATGATAATCATACTTGCACTAGTCAATGTCTTCTCTATTGCATATCGACACGTGTAATCCAAACGAAGATTCGTTTCACACCTCTAACTCTAATTCTAATGTAAACCCGACATACTTAATATATACCCATTGCCTTTGCTCACTAATTAAGAAAATATATTACTTTCTGCATCGATGCAGCCAATATACATCATAAAAGAACAGAAAACGTTGATGCGTTCATCGCATCAATATTTCAGCGTATGTAAGCATCGTTGACAGTCACGTTTTCTTTCTGTTTGACCAAGTACTGCCATTAACTGTTTTTCACACCGGTTGCTGATCGCAATTGATTCCACAATATTTTCCACCGAATTCGATACAAATATTTCTATTTTAAACAATTCATGGTGATTTTTGAAAATATTTTGAGTTGTTCTTTTATATTTTCAAATAAAATGGAATTTTTAGCGTTTTGCATGGTGTTTGTTGCTCTGTCGTACATTTTATTTCTCATTTATAATATACAATTTGCTAAACATGTAGAAGGACCGCTCGTTGCTTTGTACTAATTTGTTACCCGGAAGAATACATTCATGAAATAACGTTAAACAACCATGCTAAAAGTATCGTTTGCGAATCTGATTTTTCTTACATTTGAATATAATTGAGAGTTGAATGTAGTCGACTTCGCTACACAATAGTTTGAAAATATCGATCGGCCCTGTCCTATGGTAAATGTTAGGAGTCGAGGAAAAGTTTCTTAGTAATACTAATGGAGCCGTAAATTTACACAAACTTTACACGTCTCTTGTTATATACGTAGTATTCTGGATTTGTGCAGTTATGTATTTCATGTTTTTAATGGTAGAACCTGACTAACTCATAAACATGGCGTCATAAACCGTTCTGTCTAGTATCTAGTTTTGTAGCTCTATACGTAGCTTTCTATCCTACCCATGATATTTATGGCACGATTGACTTCAATTACTAGACTAGGACTGTTTCATAGATTTTTCGTTTCTTAGGATGTTACATTTGGTTTGTATATTTTTTTCAGCCTTCTGAATATGCAATAACAATAAAAGAAGAGCCAATCGATCCAGAGATCTGCGATGATTTGTCGCCAATTGATACGAATACAGAGAATAAAAATGAAACAGCGACGTTTAAAGGTGAATCTTCGGACGACGTTTATTGTAAAAATGAAGAATCCGCGTTTCCTCAAGAAAGTACGTATTTAGAAAATAACAAATCGGATCCTGATAAACGAAAAAGTAAACATAAAGTACCTTCAAACAACAGAATAAGTTGCAATGTTTGTTTATTAACTTTTCAAGCTAAACATTTATTGCAACTGCATAATAAATTATATAGCTGTAATGTATTTAAATGTGATAATTGCACTGCGATCTTCACTATGCATATTTCGTTAATACGTCATTTAAAGAAGCAATGTTGTACGAAAAAATTGTCTGGATATAGTTGTAATTTTTGTAACCGAAAGTTTTCCTATAAAAGACATGTCCAATCTCATTTATTCCATGCGCATGGGAACGCAATATTTTCTGGTGGAAGCAAAATTACGAAAACATCTCCTGAATCGTTAGGAAAGTCGAATCATCTGGATAGTATAGTCATGGCAGAATCAAATACTTCACACAGTCCCTGCTCAAAAAACGTAAATAGCTCAATAAATATATCTTTGAAACTATCTAATGGTTCAAACAATACATCCACCAAGGATTCGAGCAGCAAGATCAATTCTACGCATCCGAAATGGTTAAACGATTCGCATGGTACACCTTCGAAAAGGATGAAGCAGTCCGTCCTTACAGACTTCGTATCGCCGTACAAAGACAAACCGAATGACAAATGGGTTAGCCCGGAAAAAGTTATCGATACGGGGAATATTCCTGTTACTGCGACTATTATTCCAACTTCAACGCTCGAGACATTTAGTAACAAGACATCAACGGCTGCAGAAGTTATTCAGATGTCTACTTCTGTTAAGCGAATCGAATCTCCTGTTAGGAAAAGATCATTTGTTCAAATTCATGTGAATTTAAAAAAAATGATGTCTTTATTAAGGAACGAAATAAAAGCTGAATCTGAAAGCTCTAATACCTCGCACAATATGTCTTGCAACCTTAGGCCAGTGAAAAGATATTCTTCTTCTTTATATGATTCTTACGATTTATTGGAGTGTAAAGAATGTGTGGTCCGCTTGGAGAAATGCGACAAATTCTTGGAGCCTACTACTTTTGTGTCAAACGAAGACGAAGACGAAAACGAAGACGCTTTCAAACAAGCAGTATCGAAAAATGTGAAAGAGGAATTTGAAGGTTTTCGTGAAACAAGCTCGACATGTAACTTGCCTTTGGAAGCTGACACGATTGCGTCACAGCGATTCAATGAATTTGTAAAATCTTTCGCTGATACATTAATCGTACCTCAACAAGAATTGGTTCAATTTCAGAAGAACTTTAAAGTCTATCAGCAGAAAATAATTCAATGTCATATTTGTAAAAAATCGTTTTTTTCGAAGGAGAACCTGCGCGAGCACATGAAATTGTTCCATACGATTTACATTTCGAGCATATGCAACGCGCGTTACACGTCCATGAATAAGTTACTAACTCACTATCTACGTCAGCATAGTGTGTTTAAACGAAGGGAATGTTGCGTGTGTTATGAGAAGTTTGACTCGTCGGCATTGTTGAAGCGGCACATGATTTTGCATTGTTTGAAGACCATAAGATCAAAAAAGGACGTTCCACCGGTTGATGTTGAAATAAATTGCAATGCATTCAAGAAACAACACAAATGCAAAGGTTGTCGCAAACGATTTTGGCTATACTCATGTTTGAAACAACACGAGAATGTATGTCGTCGAATGAAAGTCTTAAGAAATAAACAACGTGTACCTGGTGTAAACCATTTGTCTCGGTCCTTGAAAGAACCAAGTGACATGGGACTCGGCATAGTACAGTCACCTGATTTGGAACAAATGTCGGATGTTTCGGGTGGGACGACAAGATCTTTGGAAAATGATTTGACTCCGAGTACGCTTATTACGGATGATACTTTCTCTTCGTCATTCGATACAGCTGCAAAACACAGAAGGTTACTTAATGGGATTGCATGCGTAAAGGGTCACCAAGCGGACAAGATGAACAGAACAAAGTTTCCTTGCACTACTTGTGGAACACAATTCCATACATTTAAAAATTTGTGCATACACGAGCGCACCTATCGCCAAACAGCCACAGAAAAGTGTAACGTTTGTAACACGATGTTTTCCACTAAAAGATTCTTACAGTTTCACATGCTTGCTACTCATGCGCCTTCGTGTTCGGTGAACTACAAATTCTTTTGTAAGTTCTGCAATCAAGGATTTGTTAAGAAACAGAGTCTTCAAATTCACGAACGACACTTGCATATTGGGCAGGATTCTAGGCTGGTGCTGAATTCCGATTGCGCCGGTGGAAGATAAACCAATCTGTAATATATGCCATTTGTTATTCGAATCCTACGAACGTTTAGTCGAGCATAACGCGTATTGTTACAAGGGCAATGATTTTTTATGCGCAATATGTGGTAAGTCGTTTCAAGGAATGTACAAGTTTTATCATCACAACAAGTTGGAGCATTATCCGGACGAACCATGGAAATTGTACCCTTACAAATGCGATACTTGTAACGAAGGCTTCAGCTACGAATCACATCTCCACGCACATAAACTACACGTTCATTCGCACGATTCGCCCGCTGACGAGACGCGCGACCGCGATACATCGGATCAGACTTTTCGCATGTGTTCATGATTCTTTGGATAAATTAAGATAATCATAAAATAAAAGCATAGAGAATATTTAATTCTTCGATTTATTGGTCGTTTCAAAATCAATTTTCACGGCACTATACTGACGAATCGGCCTAGATTGAGACGTACAATAAACACGCCAAGTACACACACACATACGAAGCAAATGATTTCAAAGTGTTCTTTACGTCATGTATTCGCATTTTCCATGATACGCATGAAATGTATCGATATTTCTTGAAATATACTTTACAAGTCAGAACAACGCTTCTGACCTAGTACAAACTGCGCTCGACTCCAACATCGAGCATTGAGTGAAGTTTGGGTGTCAGCCTGAGGCGCTTCCTGTTCATTGTTTGCGATGGTCTCAGTTTGTTGAAGCAGAATATCTTTTTTTTATTATTATTTAATTTATTTTTTACAATTTGTCCAGCTGGACATTTGGTAAATTAAAGCAGAATATGTCAAGCATTCTAGGCTAGACGACCAGCCAGAAAACGAGTGAACTAGATATTCCATACTGTCTTTAACTTTATTTAATATACATCGTTTTGTTCCCATAAGAGATAAAGAGATCTAATCGCGTTATCGTATCGTTTACTAAGTGCCGCTTGATGCAACTTAATGAAAATTATGATAGATCGGGTAATAAATTTGTTTGCTTTTCTTTGAACGCGTTATATTTATGTGCTTTCATATACGTATATGTTTCTGTGTGTGTGTGTGCGTACGTGCGTGTGTATTTTATCAAGTACGTTGATCACTGCCATATTTCATTATTGTAAAATTTTTTGTTAAAGGGAGTTTTTCGTTCGACGTGCGCGTTTACGGATCTTCATATTTTATAAATTGTTTTTGGTCAGCGTAAATGTTTGAAGAAATTAGAAAATAAATGAAGCGAGGGTAAGTAAATGTTGCAATTTCTTTTCTTAATTGGTCTGATATTCGTCATTTTTCTTCTATCGCAATGTTTATTCGCTATAATTATTCGTTTAAACGTCCGCTCGGTATAATAATTATAACATCTGTTAAAAAATGAACAAACCTATTAATGAATCTGATATTGAGATAAAAAAAAATTCCTTTCGTTTATCACACGTGGAATGATTATATGATAAGTTTCATATTTGACACATGACTAATTTAAATATGGATCGTAATTACAATTTTCATTATGAGATGATATATTTACTTACCCAGCTATCGATTAATGACGTCGAATGATAATTGTACGGTAACGATAATGCTTTGTAATTTGCAATTAAACTATTATTATTATGTTAAATATTCAGTAAATAAATATTTCAATTTCCATCACAGTGTCGGTCGTACAATACGATAATCGAGAGGAACATGAGATCAAGAACGATATGTATCGCTATGAAAGCGTGAATTAAAATTGTCGTATTAGAATTTCTATAAAGAAATAAGAATTGACGTTTATATCACAGAATAGTTGCAGCGCGTAATCGAATAAATTGGTTGTTTCACAGCGGAAAAATGAACTATTTTTAAGAGCTTTCACCGGTTCTGCCGTACAACGAAACGAACAATTGAGCAGTTATAAGAGCTAATGTTTGTATTTTCTAAAAATTAGAAAGCTGGTAAACTTAATAGATTGCTCGGGAAATTTGTAGATTTTAGTAGTACGATATGTACTGTTTTTAAAAGTGTAGGTATTCTTGAATAAATTACATTTTTCAGAAAATAATGTAAATTCTTTTCCCGTGTAAACTACGACATTCGTACAACCTTTGTTGCTGTACGAGCCAACACTCTCGCATTCGAAACGCTGTGTATGACTCGCGTTAATTAAAAGACGCGACATGAAGTTAAAATTATGTCTTTGTATACTCGGGGCTCGAAATAGGGTGAACTGGTACCATTGTATACAGCACTTTGATTCGAAACGTTTTGTACAAGCAACGTTAATTAGAAGATTGAAGCTACGTTTTTGTTGAACCATCAACTAGAATTTTTTTTTTATTTAGTTGTTTACATTCACAATTTGTCCGATTTGGACATTTGATAGAATTTGTTGGCTGTTTGATTATCATGTGGGTGGCTACCCCCAGCAGGGTATCTTCGTGTTTGTTAGGTTATATCCTTTGTGAGATCTGTTGGGTGTTTCCTTTTTAGTCTTCTTTCTATGCTTGATATGTTGATCGTTTCCGCTGCCAGCCGGTTCGGGTGCGTTGCTATTCTTTCTCTGTACCTTCTTGCATATTTGCTAATCTCCTCCTTGGCCGTTGGTATTCCCAGGTCTTTCCGAATGCCCTCATTTCTAACGTACCATGGGGCGTTTACTATTGTTCTAAGAATTTTAGCTTGCATTGTCTCTATTTTGCTTATATGCCTCATTGCTGCTGTTCCCCATAGTGGTATTCCGTACGTCCAGATTGGTTTTATGATCATTTTGTATATTTTTAATTTATTTTCTATACTTAGTTTGAATTTTCGACTTGTTAGCTAATGCATTTGTCTCCTTACAGTCTGTATTTTGTCTGTTATTGATTTCATATGCTGTTACCATGAGAGTTGTGTATCTATGTGGAGTCCTAGGTATTTACTTGCCTTGTTTGTGATATGTGCGTGCCGTTCAGTAGGATCTGTGGTGGTATCTGTTTTCGCTGTGTGAATGTAATATGGTTGCATTTATCGGGGTTTGCTTTCATTTGTTTATCTTGCAGCCACTTTTCTATTTTTGTGATATGTTCTTGTAGTAATTTGACTGCTGTTTCTGGGTTAACGTGCATGACTAGTACAGCTGTGTCGTCCGCGAATGTCAGTATTTTGCTATTGGTAGCTGTTGGTATGTCGGCCGTGTATAGTGTGAACCACTGCCTTGATGTCTTTGACTTCGGAGTATGTGTCCTTGATTTTTATTACGAAGGTTCTGCTGCTTAAGTAGGATTTTATTAATTGGTATATTTGCTCCGGGAATTGCTTCCTGATTGTTTGTAGATGGTTTCGTGGTTTATTTTGTCGAATGCTTTCTCTATGTCCATAAAGAGGGCTGTACAGTATTCTAGTGCTAGTATTATTTCGTTGACGAGTCTGTGCATTTGCTCTATAGTGGAGTGTTTGTTTCTGAATCCGAATTGGTGATCTGGTATTAATTTTTCCTTCTCTATTATTGGTTTTATGCGGTCGTAAATTACTTTCTCTAGTATTTTAGAGAACACAGGAAGTAATGATATTGGTCTGTAAGATACTGTTTGGTGTAGGTCTTTGCCTGGTTTAGGTAACATTATGATCTGTGCTAGTTTCCATAATTTAGGATAATATTGGATTCTTAATATTGCGTTGAAAATTATTGTAATTAGCTGTATTGCTTTTGGAGGAAGGTTTTTCAAGATTATACCATTGATTAGGTCAATTCCTGGTGCCTTATTATTTTTTGTTTTCTCGATTATGTTTCTAATTTCTTGTGCTGTTGTTTTGGGTATGGTGTAGTATTTGTCAGTTGATGTACTAGTGGTTAGCGCATCCTCGTCCGTATGACTATTGTGGTTGCCGTTGTTGATGTTATGTGATGTAAATGTGTTGCATAGGTGGTTGGAAAATTCATCAGCTTGCTCTTCGTTGCTTCTTGCCCATGTGTTATCTGCTCTTCTGATTGCTGGGACCAGTTTTATTGTCTTTATTTTTTTTTGTCGCTTTCCATAGGGAGTAGTTGTAGTTTTCGTGCGCAGATAGTGACTCAATGAACCTTGTGAACTCTTTTTTTATTTCCTTTGCAAGTTATGGAAACATGAAACGTCTTTGTGTCAGAAGAAGTACAATTTTACAAATTCTGCCAATAACCTGGATTTTGAAATTTAAACCGAAGCTCCTATCGAATTTAATTTGAAGTATGTTAAGATGGATCATTCAAGTGGAAAAGAAGAAAAGAAAAGTACATCGAATTAGAGGAATTCTAAAGAGAAATCCACTAGTTACAATCTCGAGTAAAGTTTCATCGGTGTGAACTTAACTAACTTATGTAAAGTTGTTCAGTGTTCTCGAAGATCACCTAAAGTGTAACACTAACGAAAAGTAGAGAAAACATTTTACTACATTATAGATTTTAATGGCAAAATAGAAAGCATTCTAAAGAAAAATGGACCTCTGCCCAATAAATATCCTATGCTAAGGAAATTTTGATAAAATCCACAGGTGTCCGATCAAAATTAGGGTGAGAGAGAGGCTAGAGATATTTATCAGGTCGACGGTTGTATTGCGTTACAATTGCGGCACGGTAAGTTAACGAGAATTGAATTTCAACGGAGGAGATCCGGAGTATGGGTCCCGGCCCATTCCATGCACGTTGCCTGTTAACGTGACACACGACACGGGTATAATATGAACGGTGTGCTCTACCGTGCCTCTGTTATCTTGTCGTCCTTCAGTCACGCTATTTTCACTTCTGCCCCGAATGAAATTCGTGTGCCGTATTTCCCGTTTGGCATGTAAGTTGGGGAACCAGAAATACGCCGCTTTCAGCGAGCATACGTTGCCTTCCTCGCTGCGACCACCTGATTGAAAAATCTAACCCGAACGTAAACTTAACATGTCGATGATATTCACTTTTCATTGAGGTGTTATAAGTTATGATCGTGCACGGAACCATCAACATCGCGCTTTTGTCGTTTATAAACGAAAGGTAAGCGACCGACAACCGATACTGATGCATACGATGTCATAGCTGCCGTAAAACTATAGGCAGAATTTACTGTGTGCTGTAACTGTGTCGACAGTTTCTTGCGAATATCGCGGTAACTAAGCGATAATACCGCTTAGTCGATTATATGTATTTAGTAAGAGGAAAAAGTTGTTCAGAATCGTGCTATCTCTGCCCTTACAACATATTTAAAAATCACCGAAATCGCAGAGATCGAGTACTATCTGTTACGACCGTTCGCGGAGAGACGTGGTCGCTAGGAATACGCGTCAGCGAGAGGCGTAAATTCTCGCTACGATTCAGTTAATCGACGCCGCGAAGTAGTCGCTCCCCTGTTTCGTTTAGGACAACAGAGGTGGTTGATTGAATGTACACTGATGTAATGAGTTGGAAAGCACTGTTTATTCCAACAACTTTATGCAGGTGATAGTCACGCTGTTGCGTGTGTATAAGATATGTAAGTGACTGATCTTCGGGTGTAAATCCGGCTCGAAGGACCAAAATGTTACGACCGTTCGCGGAGAGACGCGGTTGCTAGGAATACGCGTCAGCGAGAGGCGTAAATTCTCGCTACGATTCAGTTAATCGACGCCGCGAAGTAGTCGCTCCCCTGTTTCGTTTAGGACAACAGAGGTGGTTGTTTGAATATACACTGATGTAATGAGTTAGAAAGCACTGTTTATTCCAACAACTTTATGCAGGTGACAGTCACGCTGTTGCGTGTGTATAAGATATGTAAGTGACTGATCTTCGGGTGTAAACCCGGTCGAAGGATGTTGACTGTATGAACGATGGCAAATCAGTCCAGTTCGGTGACGATGTCGCAGAGGACGAGAATGTAGTATGCCGACTGACTTGCGTGGATCCTTGATGTAGACTCCAATTGCTTGACGTGTAGAGTTGACTTGAGAAGAGTACCAAGACGAGACTGAGACGAGACTCAGAGAGACTGAGACGCGACTCAGACCAGACTGAGATGAGACTGATACCAGACTGAGGTACAGCGACGATGCTGTGTCGTAGGAAAGCTAGCGATGACTGTCTTAGGAAGAGTGTGGCACAGCGACGATGTTGTGCCGTAGGGAAGCTAGCGATGACTGTTTTAGGAAGAGTGTGGCACAGCGACGATGTTGTGCCGTAGGGAAGCTAGCGATGACTGTTTCTAGCGTACAGGACCATCGGATTTGTTGGCGACGGTTTCGCCTCAGAGGGTGAGGGAGGTAGGCTTCGTTGTTAATTGGTTAAACGAAGGTTGATGGCCTAGGAAGGGTCTTAGCTGCCCTCGATAGAAAGTGGCTATGAAAAGGAAAGTTGCATCGGAAAGTTAGAAAAACTAACTTTCCCGGGTCGAGCCGTAGTAGACAAGAATCGTAAAAAAGGCCATTTAAAAAAGGCTATTTGTTGGGTCTGAAGGACCTTCGCTTGCAAATTACTGGGATTTATGATGGGCCCTTATGCTTAATGGGGGTCCGCCGTAAGGATGAATGGACATCTGGCGTCCGTCTGGCCCGCGGTGTATGACCTGGTCTAGGTAGAGGGTCGCGCGGCGTAACATTCTCCCCCCGTTGAGAGGGTACCGATCAAAATTTCTGTAACGATAGAGTTGATGGGAGCTGCCGTCCAACTCTTTGTTGATTGGTGACTGTCCGTATTTTGCTGGATCCGGGCCTTATGCTTGGAGGTGTTGTCGAAGGTGTTCGATTGCGAAAGATATTCCGATTCTTGATTCGAGCTTCAGATCTATGTAACAGCGTATGGTGGCGTCGCTCGCATATGCGGCAAGATCCGGCGTTACAATGTTGTAGCGTGTGTCCTATCGTCAGGCAGTAGTACATGCTGATATTTCTTCGGCGGCTATAACCCGTTCTTCGATGGTTTTCGTCCTGAAGGTATTGCAGCTCCAAATTTTGTGTGGTTCCCGGCAAATTGGACAGAGCGACGGCAATTGGGACGTGACAAATGCATGCCCACGTGTTTGGCGTGTCGTTCTTGCCGGTTCGATGACCTGACAGCGATCGTTCAAAAACTTCAGGAATTCCTTGAACGTGGGGAATGGTGTGGATTTTGTCTTGCCCTTCCATATTACATTGGTTTCCCGGTCTAACCTAGGGGTACATAGATGTAACAGTAAGGCATCTGCGGTCGGTTGCCCGAGAGCTTCCAAGGCCTTGTAATGTGACTCGAGTTTGGTTGTATAGGATTGCAAGTCTCGATATGCTGTCCGTAATAAGGAGGCCGTGTCAATTATCTCCTGCAAATTTTTCTCTACGATTTTTGCTGGTCAGTTGTATCTTTGTTCCAGTATTTCCCACGCGGCTACTCGTGATGGTTACGATCTGTGGACTGCTGTGTGCCTTTCGCGACGAGTGGGTGATGAGTAGGGTGGTAACGAAGGTGTTGTGGATCGGCTATTTGATGGGGAAGATTCCGGGATGGACGTGCTGGAACGAGACCCTGAATGGCGTTTTGCCCTATGCAGCATCGTATGATGTCGTTCTCCGCATACGCGGCATGATCCCGCGAAGCAATGCTTCGTTGTGTGCCCTTTCCCGAGGCAGTTGAGGCATACTGATGCTTCCTTGACTTCCCGAATGCGTTCGCGAATGGACTTGGTTTTGAAGGTGTCACACCTCCAAATGGGGTGTGGTCCTTGACAGGTGGGGCATGTCGAAGTAACCTGGGTCGCCGTAAATGCATGTCCTCGTGGTGCGCGTTGGCGGGCTGGCGCGGTTTGTTCCGGTGATTCTCTCGTTTGTTTGACCGTGGTGATCGGTCCGGAGCTTCGTGCTATCGGATTCAAACTTGCGGATGGGGCACAGGATGGAAGATTTATGGATGTCGACGGCGATATTGTCCGCGCTTTCTTCAGAAGATTTTGTAGCCTTACATCAACCGCGACATACAGATCCCTTATTTCGAAACCGCGCGCTTGTTCCTCCTCGTCCAATACTTCCAACTCGAGTTGGATCGCTTCGAATTGACTCGTAGCTTCGGTCAATTGCTTCTCGTAGTTCGTTAACAAGGAGTTTTCCTGGCGCCCGGATTGTTCGTACTCGTCCAGTAGATTCGATACGTATGTGAATCGGTCGCTACAGTGGCCTCGTCTCCGACGTAAGGAGATGAGTTGATCGTCGCTTGCCATCGTTGCCGCGGATAGGAGCTGGTCGGTATAAGGAACGAGCTTACCTTACTGTCGTGCGGCGTGAGGTCGCGTGTATGCTTGTCGAGGAACGCCTTGTTCCTTCGCGACGGCCACTCGTTTGGTCGTATTGATAAGTTGTGGAATTCGTTGCTTTGATGATTGTCCAGCTGCGGCGAGAGGCTGCGCGGTTGCGTTCCCTTGCCAATGGGTTGTGCTTCTTCGAAAGTGACGCGCCTGACGTCACTGATTTCGCTGTGGTGATAACGCTCCCGCTGCTGGTTTTGATGTAGTCACGTGGCACTGCGTGGTCACTGATGAATGCACTTTTCACAGACACGAATCCGGCTCGAAGGACCAAATGTTCGAACGGATGCGTGTCAACACTATCCACTGGTCACTGAATTATCCGGCTCGAAGGACCAAATGTTACGACCGTTCGCGGAGAGACGCGGTCGCTAGGAATACGCGTCAGCGAGAGGCGTAAATTCTCGCTACGATTCAGTTAATCGACGCCGCGAAGTAGTCGCTCCCCTGTTTCGTTTAGGACAACAGAGGTGGTTGATTGAATGTACACTGATGTAATGAGTTGGAAAGCACTGTTTATTCCAACAACTTTATGCAGGTGATAGTCACGCTGTTGCGTGTGTATAAGATATGTAAGTGACTGATCTTCGGGTGTAAACCCGGTCGAAGGATGTTGACTGTATGAACGATGGCAAATCAGTCCAGTTCGGTGACGATGTCGCAGAGGACGAGAATGTAGTATGCCGACTGACTTGCGTGGATCCTTGATGTAGACTCCAGTTGCTTGACGTGTAGAGTTGACTTGAGAAGAGTACCAAGACGAGACTGAGACGAGACTCAGAGAGACTGAGACGCGACTCAGACCAGACTGAGATGAGACTGATACCAGACTGAGGTACAGCGACGATGCTGTGTCGTAGGAAAGCTAGCGATGACTGTGAGAGGCTGAGGTACAGCGACGATGTTGTGCCGTAGGGAAGCTAGCGATGACTGTGAGAGGCTGAGGTACAGCGACGATGCTGTGTCGTAGGAAAGCTAGCGATGACTGTCTCGCGTACAGGACCATCGGATTTGGCGACGGTTTCGCCTCAGAGGGTGAGGGAGGTAGGCTTCGTTGTTAATTGGTTAAACAAAGGTTGATGGCCTAGGAAGGCTCTTAGCTGCCCTCGATAGAAAGTGGCTATTGAAAGGAAAGTTGCATCGAAAGTTAGAAAAACTAACTTTCCCGGGTCGAGCCGTAGTAGACAAGAATCGTAAAAAAGGTAACTTAAAAAAGGCTATTTGTTGGGTCTGAAGGACCTTCGCTTGCAAATTACTGGGATTTATGATGGGCCCTTATGCTTAATGGGGGTCCGCCGTAAGGATGAATCGACATCTGGCGTCCGTCTGGCCCGCGGTGTATGACCTGGTCTAGGTAGAGGGTCGCGCGGCGTAACAGCTACACTTAAATATAAAACTGAGGAACAGTTGTTTATGTTCTAATCCGAGTACGGGTGCCCGAGGTTTATGACAGTGGGCTTGGGCTCGAAGTGACATAACGGGTCGCTGAACGTAGCCACGGTCACGGGACGAACGTTTTTACCTAACAGAGGTATGGAGTAATTCTATAGCCCTCCTTAAAAGAAATAGTTGTAGCGGCACGCGACAGTAAACATTCGCAGACCCTATTCTTCGGGTAAGATGGTTACCAGACGCCGACGCCTCTCCACAGTACATGTTCAGCTAGCCAGAGAGCCGTTATAAATATTAAGATTTAGTTAACTAAAGTCCTTCAAACAGACAAACAGTCCTTGTCCCAACTACGTGAAAATAGGGGAAATCTATATTTTTCCCGAACGACGCTTCCCACTAGCAACCTTCCCTCAAGGGCGGCTAGCATTCTTCTCTAACCACCAACATGAAAATTGATCAATTAACAGCAACGTCAATTTCCCTCACTTTCCGAACGAAGGCTATCCTATTTGCCATACGGACAAACTCGCCCCAATTGCTATCAGTTTAGTTGATAATTCTTCGTATTCGAGTGACGTGTTTCCTACCATCAAAATCTCGAACAACGCTTATTTGAGTACTTGCGAGATAAGTTAGTAGGAAAGTTATTTGGAAAGATATTTCACAGGATATAATTTTTGAGATATGTGTAATTTTGTGTGCTACACACAAATTAGCCGCATAATAGTGACACATATATGTGAGTATGAGTGTGTGTGGGAATATGTGCGTGCGCAGCGTCTCGTAGAACAAAAGAATGGTGAAAATGATGGTGAGATAAAAAGAGTGCTGAGACACGTTCGATGTGTATCTACGAATATCTTGTAAATCACATATTAAATAACGTTTATTTCGGCGACTAAGATCCATAATCCTCAACAATAATAAGACTATTAAACTGTCATAAAAGTAACATAGAAACGTGGTTTATTAAAAAAATTATTTAGAATGTAATGCTTTGTTCATGTTGAGGTATTTACTTCTAGAAAATCTCTACATCTTTCTCTTTCTCAGTACTGCCTGAGCAGCCGAGCCAAGCAGACGTATAAAGAAGTGCTACGGAAAAGTGCGGCAAGTGGTGATGAGAAATCTAAGAACGGCTACGCCCGTAGCCAGACGGTGGAAACCCGTCACTATCAAGAAGACTAGCATAAGAATCAAAATGAAAAAAACACATCTCACCAATAAAAATTATCAGCAAAGACGAACAATACTACATAAATAAAGCAACAGATACACCAAAAGCAGGCGAACAAACAAACCAAAGACAGGTCTGCTCAGACACAGCTGAAGTCGACATGGAAGCTAACAAGGAAACATCGCAACAAGAAGAAAGTTGGAAGGTGGCCAGCTACAATAAAAAAAGAAAAATAACGGGAAATCTCGACACTGAAAAGCAGAGATGGCTGCATGAACTACCACTAAAAAACTCATACAGCCCACTTACGGAGGAAATAGACGAAGATTCAGCAACAATAAACACAAGTAAGCCACCAAGCACTATAAAACCACCTCCAATATTCGTAGAGACCCAGATAATAGACCCGCTCATAGAGCGACTAAACGAGGTAGCTGGGAAGGAAAACTACCTAATAAAACAGACGAAAATGGAGCAAGTAAAAATTCAAACAACCTCACCAGAAAGTTACAGAAATGTAATTAAGGAACTAAAGGATAAAAACGCTGTATACCACACATACCAGCTCAAAACTGAAAGGAGCTACAAAGTAGTCATAAGAGGACTGCACCCCAAAACCAACACAAAAAAGCTAGGTGAAGAACTAGCAAAAATTGAACACCAGGCAAGAACTATAAGCAACATGACAAGGTACGACACAAAGCAACCGTTACCACTCTTCCTAGGAGAACTTGAACCGAAAACCAACAACAAGGAAATATTTAAGATCAATAAAATGCTAAACACAATAGTAACAGTGGAACCACCACGCCACAAAAAAGAAGTTCCACAGTGTATGCGGTGTCAACAATATGGACACACAAGGAATTATTGTAACCGAAACCCGGCGTGTGTCAAATGCGCAGGCATGCACCTAACAACCAACTGCCCACACACGGGTAAAATAAACGAAGTCAAATGCTACAACTGCGGTGGAAATCACCCAGCCAGCTACAATGGCTGCCTAGTTAGAAAGCAGCTACAAAACAAACTTTTCCCGCCGATACGAAGCAGGACACACAATAATGTCCACACCCAACAGGACACCACAAAAAATACGATAACACCAATTACGCAACACGCAACGATCAACAACCACATTAACACCAACACCGTTAGCAGACGAAGCTACGCGCAAGTAGTCAACCGGTCATTACCCAAAGAAAATCAAGAACAAATCAATCATAGCAACGACGCTCTAGAAATCAAAGAATTACTGAAACATTCCATAAAAACACCGAATTACTCACAAAAATGGTAAGCGAACGAAACGAAGCCCTCAGACAGCAAACACAACAAATAACAGTTATGCTTCAATTACTCACTAACATGCTGAGCAAAAAATAAAAATAGACACGCTCAAAATAGCAGCCTGGAACTCTAACGGCCTACAACAAAGGGCCCTAGAAGCTAAAACATTCCTGTATAGCAACAATATAGATATACTGCTTGTTTCGGAAACACATTTCACTGTTAAGAGCTATTTAAAAATCCCGTACTACACCATATACGACACCAAGTATCCCTCAGGAAAAGCACAAGGAGGGACGGCAATAGTAATAAAAAACGACATTAAACACCACTTACACAGCCAGGTTAGTAAGGAACATATTCAAGCAACCACCGTTACTGTACAAACTAACAGCAACCAACTACAGTTGTCGGCAGTATATGCACCACCGCGTCACAAAGTTAAAACCCAAATGTGGGAAGAATACTTTAGCTGCTTAGGTGACAAGTATATTGCAGCTGGCGACTATAACTCAAAACACACACTATGGGGATCAAGAATTACCACACCTCGAGGTAGAACCTTGGAAAAGCACATTAAAAATAATAACCTCAATATACTATCCACAGGAAGACCGACATACTGGCCGACAGACCTGAGCAAAATACCCGACCTACTAGATTTTGCAGTGACAAAGGGGCTAAACGCAAATAGACTAAACATAGCACCTAGTCTCGAGCTTACCTCCGACCATACGCCCATAATAATAACATTCAGTATCAAGCCATTACTTTACAGCAACTCAGAGACGCTATGCAATAAAACCACCAACTGGGAAACATTTAAAGAAATAATAGAAAGCAATATCAGCTGCAACATCCCACTGAAAACACCTGAACACATCGATCAAGCAGTAACAACATTGACAGAAATTATTCAAGAAGCAGCAAGGGCAACCACTATACCTGTAACAACCAACAGACAAACAAAAACAATTCCACTAGACATCCTCGACAAAATCAGAGAAAAAAGAAAAGCGAAAGCAAAATGGCAAAAACACAGAACAAAAGAAAACAAAAAACACCTAAACAAACTTGCAAAGGAAATAAAAAACAAAATAAAAGAGCACAATAACAACGAGTTCACAAAATTCATAGAGTCACTATCTGCACACGAGAACTCCAACTACTCACGTTGGAAAGTCACAAAAAAAATAAAGAAGCCAATAAAACTAGTCCCAGCAATCAGAAAAGCAGATAATACATGGGCAAGAAGCAACGAAGAACAAGCTGAAGAATTTTCCAACCACCTAAGCAACATATTTACACCACATAATATCAATAATAGCAATCACAACTGCCATTTGGACGAGGAAGAGGTAACCACTAGTATCGCAACTGACAATCATTACAACATACCTAAAACAACAGCACATGAAATTAGAAACATAATCGAGAAAGCAAAAAATAACAAGGCACCAGGAATCGACCTAATCAATGGTAAAATCCTGAAAAACCTTCCTCCAATAGCGATACGACTAATTACAATAATCTTTAATGCAATATTAGGTTAAGTAAAAAGTTCTGAGCGTTTTTCGCTAGATGTCTTTAGTGAGCCATATCTCACGATGTGCACATCGCATCGAGTCATAGTATACACCGATTTCAAGGTGATATTACACATCAAAAAGGTTCTTTGTCAGTTTTGTGTTCGGTGAAGCCAGTTGTGTGTTACAGCGTTCGAAAATGGAGATAAAAAAAGAGAAAATTCGATACATTCTTCAGTACCACTACGACCAAGGTGAAAAGGCGGAGCAGGCGGCCAAAAAAATTTGTGCTGTTTATGGACCCAGTACAGTATCGAATGCAACAGCAAAGCGGTGGTTCCAACGATTCCGTTCTGGTAATATGGACGTCGAAGATGAGGCACGCTCTGGTAGGCCAATCGTCGAAAATGTGGATAAAATCATGGAAATCGTCGAGTCGGACCGGCATGTGAGCACTTATTCCATTGCCCAGGAACTGAAGATTAGCCAGAAAACCGTTTGGAACCATTTGCATAAGGCTGGTCTCAAGAAGAAGCTCGACGTATGGGTGCCACATGAATTGACGCAAAAGAACCTTTTGGACCGAATTGATGCCTGCGATTCTTTGTTGAGACGTAACGAAATCGACCCATTTTTGAAGCGGATGGTGACTGGCGATGAAAAATGGGTCACATACGAGAACAACAGCCGAAAAAGATCGTGGTCCAATCGCGGTGGGCCGGCCCAAACGATCGCCAAGCGTGGATTAACGGCCAAGAAGGTTTTATTGTGTGTTTGGTGGGATTGGAAGGGAATCATCCATTATGAGCTGCTCCCATCGGGGCAAACACTTAATTCGGACCTCTATTGTCAACAACTGACCAGACTGAAGCAGGCGATCGACCAGAAGCGGCCAGAATTGGCCAATAGGAAAGGTGTTGTGTTCCATCAAGACAACGCCAGGCCGCACACATCTTTAACGACGCGTCAGAAGCTCCGAGAGCTTGGCTGGGAGGTTCTATCGCATCCGCCGTACAGTCCAGACATGGCACCAAGCGATTATCACCT
This sequence comes from Bombus hypnorum, assembly GCA_911387925.2. Lineage (NCBI taxonomy): Eukaryota > Metazoa > Arthropoda > Insecta > Hymenoptera > Apidae > Bombus > Bombus hypnorum. The sequence continues at coordinate 1,232,288 of CAJVQY020000002.1, forward strand.
TTTTAAGTTTTTGCAAAATTTTCTTGATGGTACAAAACTGGCCTCAAGAGAGGCTTGTGAAAATGAGCTGGTCAAGTTTTTTACCAATAGGGACGAGGACTTCTTCAACCGCGGAATTATGAAATTGCCTTCAAAATGGACAAAAGTAATCGAACAAAACGGCGCATATTTAATCTAAATCGAATAATCTTGACTATGTTAATTTCATCGTCGAAATAAAGCGAAAAAGCGCTCAGAACTTTTTACTTCACCTAATATTAAGAATCCAATACTATCCTAAACTATGGAAACTACCACAGATCATAATGTTACCTAAACCAGGCAAAGACCTACACCAAACAGTATCTTACAGACCAATATCACTACTTCCAGTATTCTCCAAAATACTAGAAAAAATAATTTACGCCCGCCTAAAACCAATAATAGAGAAGGAAAAACTAATACCAGATCACCAATTTGGATTCAGGAACAAACACTCCACGATAGAGCAAATGCACAGACTCACAAACGAAATAATACTAGCAATAGAAAACAAACAATACTGCACATCCCTCTTTATGGACATCGAGAAAGCATTCGACAAAATAAACCACGATAGTCTACTTCAATCAATCAGAAAACAATTCCCGGAGCAGATATACCATTTAACTAAATCTTACTTAAGCAACAGAACCTTTACAGTAAAAATTAAAGATACATACTCTCAAGTTAAAGACATCAAGGCAGGGCTTCCGCAAGGAAGCGTCTTGGGACCAATTCTCTACACACTATACACGGCCATCATACCAACAACCACCAACAGCAAAATACTGACATTTGCGGATGACACTGTTGTACTAGTCAGGCACACTAACCCAGCAACAGCAGTCGCATTGCTACAAGAGCATATTGCAAAAATAGAAAAGTGGCTTCAAGTTAAAGAAATTAAAGCAAACCCCGACAAATGCAACCACATTACATTCACACTGCGAAAACAGTTACCACCAAACATTATACTCAACGGCACGCACATAATACAAACAAGGCAAGTCAAATACCTAGGACTACACTTTGATACACGATTCACATGGAAACAGCATATCAAATCAATAATAAGCAAAATACAGATAGCAAGGAGGCAGATGTACTGGTTAACAAGTCGAAAATCCAAACTAAGCATAGAAAACAAATTAAAAATCTACAAAACCATCATAAAACCAATGTGGACGTACGGAATACCACTATGGGGAACGGCAGCAATGAGCCATATAACCAAATTAGAGTCAATGCAATCTAAAATACTCAGAACAATAGTAAACGCCCCATGGTACGTTAGAAACGAGGACATACGGAAAGACCTTGGAATACCAACGGTCAAGGAAGAGATTAGCAGATTCGCAAGAAGGTACAGAGAAAGATTAGCAACGCACACGAACCGGCTGGCAGCGGAAACGATCATCACATTCATCGAAAGGAGATTAAAAAGGAAACATCCAGTAGATCTCATAAAGGATATACCCTAACAAGCACGAAGATGGTACCCCACTGGGGGTAGCCACCCACATGATATATTATTAAGCAGCTATAACATTTTACCAAATGTCCTACTGGACAAATTGTAAAATTTAAAACAAATAAAAAAAAAAAATCTTTCTCTTTCCTATACCCGTGACCTGGGCACCGCTGTTACGAAGAAAATAGAACTTAGTGAAGAAAAAAAGTTAAAGTAAAGGAGAGGTCCATATTATTGTGTCCTTGTATATGAATGTTGTTTTTGGATTGGAAGGTCTAGAAACAAAAGAGCTATAAGTAGATTTTTATTGCTGTTTCTTGTAACTTACAACTAGAGTTACACACCAAGGTTAATTTTTTGGTAATGTCCTTTGCTGTCAATGTATCAACGTGCTCCCTATCATATTCTGTTGTAATGTAACACTGCTAAATTCATCATCTGGATCAGCATATACTATACCTCTACTTAAGCTTACTTCAATATATATTTCTATTACAAATTTATCCACGCGTTCCTCTATCAGATAACCTCAACAGTCCAGAAGCACTTTTTCGGATGACAATATTATGATATCTACGTTAAACAGAAGATTTCATTACATTATCATTCAGCCCTAATAATTTCATAACTATTAATTCCCTAAATTTTCCATTTGTATTCTTTATCGTAATCTTGTAAACTATTAAAGCGTTTTTCCGTAATTCCCAGAAGAAACTGAATACCAAGTTTCCGGTACCGTTTGAGTCCCTTTCTAATTGTAGTGGCATAAGAAAACATTTGATCCGAATAATCTATACTACACATTATTATATGCAAGAACAGCTAGTGGTTTCAATTTTCCAGATGACTGTTGGCTCGTAAAAGCAGCATGAATGTTACGAATATTTCTTGTACTTGGCACCATGATGGGAGTGTGCTTTGTTGATAAATCTCACGAATCTCTCCATTTGAGTACGACAATGTCATTCTTTAATACATATATTAACTTATAAATTAATATATACATTAAATTCTAAAAAAAATGCAGTAATTTGTTTGGATAAAATCTCTCCTGTTTTTTAAATAAATCAGTGCATAGTGTACCTCACAGATTGATAGAAGCAATAAAAAATAAGGGAAATTCTACTAGATATCAAATAAAAGGATAACAAAATTAACATTGAATTTATATTGTTTCACAGCCAAAAACACAATTTTAAGTGAAAATTTAATTTTTTCCAGAGTTCGAAAGAAGACAATTTTTGTTTGTTCTATCTTCAGTTTTGTTTTATATTGTAATATGAAATTATACAAACGATTCTTTCAATTTTTCTTTTAGTATCATAAAAAATCTGAAAATGGGGTTGAGTTTATAATTATTCGCAGCAGTATATGTGGTAATTAATACAAGTGTAGAAAGGTGTATAAAGGCGAGAAAAATATAACTATCAGAAGAGTTTGAAAACGTGTCAACAAGTATCTAAGAATCAGAATTATTTTGTTATGAAACATACAGGCGCACAATAACTCACTTACTATTAGCTTTCCTTATGTTTTGTAATATTAATTTATGCTTAAATATAACAAAATATGCAAAAATATGCAAACCTAGGTCTACATTACGTATACTTTGAATATATTTTATGTGTGTTTTACATTCTTGAATACATAAAAAATTTACTCAATCTGGTCATACCGAATCGGTGAATTAATTATTATGTACAGTCCAATTCAGATTCATGATTAGGATTAGGTGCGTGTAACGAATCTTCATTTGGATTAGACATTGTTGTTATGCAATACAGAAGATATTTACTAGTACAAATATGGTTATTACAGAATTTGACAAGTAACCGCGGTAATTAGATACTCGAGGTGCTAATGACAATAACAAACGTACTTTCTTTCAAAGTCTAAGTCGGATACTATTTACTTGTCTACGATACAAGTATTACTAAACTAGCTCTTTGTTAAAACTCGCTACTGAGACATCACGAGAGAGAGAATAACTTTCCGTCAGGATGATGCTGCAGAGGAAAACTATGATGGGGTGTGTCTAAGGACACGAGATCATCGGATTCGTCGAGAAAAGCCTTCGTTTGGAAAGTGAGAGAAATTGACGTTGCTGTTAATTGGTCAATTTTCATGTTGGTGGTTAGAGAAGGATGCTAGCCGCCTTTGAGGGAAGGTTGCTAGTGGGAAGCGTCGTTCGTGAAAAAAATAGATTTCCCCTATCTTCAGTAGTTGGGGCAAAGACTGTTTGTCTGTTTGAATGACTTTAGTTAACTAAATCTCAAGATATATAACGGGTCCTCAAGCTAGCTGAACATGTACTGTGGAGATGCATCGACATCTGGTAATCGTCTTAATCGGAGAATAGGGTCTGCGTGTGGCGAGTGTGTCGTGTAGCGAGTGTTTACTGTCGAGTGCCGCTACAACTATTTCTTTTTAAGGAGAGCTATACTATTACTCCATACCTTTGTTAGAGAAAGCGTTCAGCCCTCGACCGCGGCTATATTCGGCGACTGATTGTCGCCTCGAGCCCAAGTTCATTATAACAAATCCCGAACAAATACAATCGGATTGAATAACGACAATTGCTTAATTGCGGCTATGGTAGAATCTAGATTAAAGTGTTAAGGGGGTTTTCCAATATTACAAAGGGTTGGCTTCGGTGTCCTTTTATCTCCGACATATACATATAAATTTGATGTAAATTATATCGTGTTTGGTCTCATTTTAATCAGAAAAATCTCACAAAAACATCAGCAAAAATTTAATTTAAAAAAATTAAACATAAAGTTTAACCATTGACAGATGGATAATTAGTATTCTTTCACGGACGATTGAATTCGGATTATTTTACACTACTCAACCGTCGAAATTCGCGGCGTGTTAAAGGGAACACTAGGGCCCTGTAGGTTGATTTCCCGCCAGTAACGGGAATGACGACCGATTAATTACGAGAAGCATAGTGGAGATCAATTATACAGAAAATGTAACAAATTGATTATAAAAATAGTATGCTAATAAATAATTGATATTGTTTTACGAAAAGAATAACTGTTAGTATTTTGTGCAAGCGTTGGATCAAAAAGACCGACTCGAGTCTAAACACAAGACTTACCTTGACGAACATTGTTTGACCGATATGTATCTTATCAAGCCGAATCTCACACCTTTTTCTGTTTCGCTTGCGCTGTCTTTTCTAAGTAATTCACTACTGTACAAAACTCTACTGTAATTCATCGCCAAGGAGACACGATTTTCGAACAACTATGGAGACAATACGTGTATGTGACTTTACATATAAATGTTCGTGAAGATGAACGATGTGCATACGTCTACCCAAATGTATGGAATTTTGCCCAGGTGGCTGCACCTTTTAGGCCAAACGGTATTCCATTGAATTCATAGTGCAAACGGGCTGTAGAAAAAACAGCTGGACGTCTCTGTTTCGAAGAAAAGTTGTGCCATTGTAGACTTTGGACTCGTGTTTAAAAGATTATCTCATCAGGTTGTTTATATCACATAACTTGTGCTGTTTGGTTGGTTGGTTGATAGACAAGTAATATCAACTTTATGTGCATAATTAATTTATGGTTTTACTGGTTTATTTAATCAACTATGTTATATTCGTTGTTTTCTGTGATTTCCGTTGCGTTATCATAGAAAGAAACTGAATTTGATTAGGAAAAGAAAACCAAGCTGTTTATGTTTCTTCCATCCAAAAACTTTTACAACGACCAGAACGTACAGTAATTAGTATGGTTTCACCTTCTTTGTCTTTTTAACGTGAAAGTAAATATTCACTTAAACCACGAATGGCATAATGGATTAGACGTATGTAATGAATATTCGGTATCAAGTTTGCTATATGTTAACAAATTTATTATGTCGTCATCCGTGGAATAAAAATTGGAATAAATATAAATAGCCGTTTTGTGCAAACGGCGGCCATAGAGTGTCGAAAGTAAAAACTACTGCAGGAATCAGTGCAATAGATGCATAGATAATTGATGCGTTAAATCTATTGTGCAGTTCATGAATTATAGCGCACAGTACTGGTGTATAATGTACATGAAATTACACTTACGTGCTAGACAACAATTTATAAGTAGTACGTGATTCAGCAATAGTCTACTGATTTTCAAACAAGCGTACTTGGATGTATAACGAATAACCACGACACTGACATAAGCTGTAATACTAAAAGTATATTTTTAACACAATGTACATGACCATAAATTATTAAGAAAAATAGGAAGAATTGGAAAAAATTAAAAAAAGCCAACACCACACGGAGTTCCCAAGCGGTCAGCCATCGAAGTACTATCCGTGCCCTACGTTGCTTAACTTTCGTGATCGGACGAGAACGAGTGCACTCAACGTGGTATGAGAGTTGGCTGAAGTTAGTAGTTTTATTACTTGCTCTTAATGTTCAAGAAAAAAGAATATTAAAAAAACAGATGTATGTAAAAATGAGAATGATATAATGTATGGTAATAGTCGCGTAGTACTAAAACATTTCTTTTTTTCGATGCTTATATTATAGATTATTAAAAATAGATTATTAAGGAAAGCAAAGAAAAACAAAAAATTGGCAAAATAAAAAATACCACACGGAGTTCCCAGGCGGTCAACCATCTAAGTACCATCCGTGCCTAGTGTTGCTTAACTTTCGTGATCAGACGAAAACGAGTGCTTTTGTAATTTTAATTATAACGTTTATTGCCCAAAGAAATACATATTTTGTATATAAGGCCTAATATTCTTACTATATCAAATGCTTTTTCAACGCAGGCGGCTACTCGCTGCTTTGCATTGAGAGCCCACCAGATGTCCGACGTTAGTTTATTTATTGCGTGCAGTGTGGAATGTTTGTGTCGGAAGACGATTTGATTTTCTGGGATTACGTTGAGTTTTGTGCGGAAGGAGACTAGGGGGTTGTTTATGACTATTTCGAATACTTTGCTTATGTTAGGTAGGAGGCGTATAGGTCGCAGGTTTGATTTTGTCTTTGTTTCCGCGTCCTCTTGTTTTATTTTGCACTCGCCTGGTCAGTGCGGCTCAATGTATTTTACGCATCGATAATTAAGGTTACAGTTTTGTGAGGTATGACATAACAGTTGGCATTTGTGGCATTGCGTTATGTAATTTTTTCTGATTTTTCCCCATTTTACCCTAAAGTAATTCAGACGGCTAATTTTTGGTAAGTTACTAATATTGCTATAAGGGGATACTTGGACTATGTAGATTGGGAACAGTACGTTTTTATCTATTGATTTTTCTTGAGATGCGTAAAACTTTTTTTAATTGGACGTCGGACATCTGTAATGCTTGCAACTCTACGAGTATTTCTGTGTCAGAGATTTATTATTTACATATGTATATAGTACATAGGTACTGAATTAAACCATAGATAAACGTATGATAATGGGTGGACTTGTAGGAAAACTACTTCCTCTTCGATTTCAATGGGTTTTGAACATACTGTAAAGTTCAACATACTGAATAAATTTTTCCCATGTGTAAAACCGGCGGTCGGCCTTAGTATCCGAGATATTCGCAAATAACTGTCGATAGTACTATAGTGTAGTCAGCCTATAGTTGTGTGTCTGAGGCAGTGTATGGGTCAGTATTGGTTGCCCAAATCCACCACAAATCTATCTCCTATCTTCCGTTTATAGTAAATATTTTTTTTTAATTAGAAAACGAACAATACTGTGCAGCCCTCTCTATGGACGTAGATAAAGCATTTGACAAAATAAACCACGAAAGCCCCATGGTACGTTAGAAACGAGGATATACGGAAGGATCTGGAAATACCAACGGTCAAAGAGGAAATTAGCAGACATACCCAAACCGGCTTATTGCGGAAACAATCAACAGCTCAAACATGGATAGAAGACTGAAAAGGAAACACCCAGCAGACCTCACAAAGGACACGAAGATGGTATCCCACTGGGGGTAGCCACCCACGTGATAATTAAACAGCTAAAAAATTCTACCAAATGTCCAAACTGGACAAATTGTGAATGTAAAAAATTAAACAAAAAAAAATATTTACTATAAACGGAAGATAGGAGATAGATTTGTGGTGGATTTGGGCAACCAATACTGACCCATACACTGCCTCAGACACACACCTATAGGCTGACTACACTATAGTACTATCGACAGTTATTTGCGAATATCTCGGATACTAAGGCCGACCGCCGGTTTTACACGTGGGAAAAATTTATTCAGTATGTTGAACTTTACAATATGTTCAAAACCCATTGAAATCGAAGAGGAAGTAGTTTTCCTACAAGTCCTCTCATTATCATATGTTTATCTATGGTTTAATTCAGTACCTATGTATATTTCTATATACATATGTAAATAATAAATCTCTGACACAGAAATACTCGTCAGTTCTGCCCGAGCAGTCGAGCTATACGGTCGTGTGAATCAGTGCTTCCGTAAGTGAGACAAGTGGAAAAACACAGTGACTATAACATAACCATTCGATAAATGATGGAAAACATACGTAAAATACCACCAATAAAAATCCTGAACAATGGCGAATCATTTTCTATAAACAGTGCTTTAGATAAAACAAATCCAAACAAACAAACAAGCGAAGTTCAGGATTGCTCAGTTGTAAATGAAATAGAAATGGAAGTAGAAATTACACAAAATAATGACGTTAAGGATAAAATCAGCAATGATCTACCACATCAGAAAGAAAGCTGGAAGACTGTAACTCCCAGCAAGAAACGAAAAATGACTTCAAACACAAATGTTAGGAGGGCTCTAGAAACAGTAAGACAACAATGACTACAAGAAATTCCTTTACATAACTCTTACAGCTCACTACCAGAAGTGATGGATGCAAACCCAGTCGAAAAATCAGTAACACGCATTCCTAAACCACCACCACTCTATGTAGATGCTAAAATAATAGATCCCCTCATTGATCTGCTAAACAGCACGGCAGGTAAGGAAAACTATACCATTAAACAACTTAAGGGGGGGGGGGGGGTAAGGTTAATTCGTACAGAAAAAGGCATGTTTTTGTGAATTTTTTCTGACGATTCAGTTAAAATTTCTTTTTTAAAACCAATAGTACATTAAAGTATGACATTCGAAGAATATTGTGTAAAATTTTCACGGAGAAATATTAATAAATACGGCAATGGCAGCAATTATTCGGACGTGTCTCGGAAAAAAGTATAATTGCGTTGCCCCTCAGAACGTAGTGCTGGATCATCAGAAATCAAAAATTTAAAGTTCATTCGTTAGGTAACAGTTTTGCCCAGGTAACGCTGTAAAGTTTTTTTCGAAATTTCAATTTTTCACTTTTTTAGGATACTTTGAAGGGAAAAACGCGATTTTGTGCGAAAATTTTCGGCTAATTTGTTATTTTAAAATAGAAATAATTAACAAATTTGAAAAAAACTTTGCAGCGTTACCTCGTAAAATATGTACGGAAATAGTGTTCAAAATTTCAAAAGGATCGGTGTAGTGGTTTTGAAGTAGCAGTGGGCACCGACTTTGACAACGTGAGTTGTGGGAAAAACGCTTTAAAGTTTTAAACAGTAAAAAATCTGGTATAAAACGTTCATAAGCGAATTTTATCGGCTTGCCTCACACTGAATCATCAATGCCAGGTCTATAAAGGATGTTGCTATCATCCGTGATAGCTCTTCGGCTGTTGCTGCTTTTTTTTCTTTTATAGCAGATTTAAAAAATCGATTCGCTACTTGTTGAAATGCCTTCGTTTTTACGTTTATGCGGAGGTACAATTTTTTTAGATCGATATAATCTCGAACCAGTTGATTGTCTATCAGATCTTGTAATTTTTTTAGGTATTTTAGTAATAATATAACACAAAACTTAATGAAAACGGAGCCAAAATGATGCGAAAATAGGAACGCACCTGTACGTCTGCTCGATAGAATACTCCTACACTAAATTTTATACTCTACACTGACAAAATATGCAGTACAGGTATAAGGAGGTTTGTACTTAAGTCGAAATTTATATAAATAGATCTGGGGGTTAAAATTATGTATTATATGGAGAGAAAAACGTCTGCCAGGTAACAATAGCACGCTCGGGTCGGATAGGTACTAAAATCCGACATGTATAAAAATACTCGTAATTTCGTCAATTTTGCTCCAATCGACTTGAAATTTTAACACAATATTCTTAAGATATTATGCATTCAATTAAAAAAATAAAAAAAAATGCAAAAAAAAATTTTAAAACCTTACCCCCCCTTAAACTGGACCAGGTAAAAGTACAAACGAACACCCCAGAAATATTCAGAAAAGTGACAAATGCACTAAAAGAAAAGAATGCCGGATATCACACTTATCAGCTCAAATCTGATAAAAGTTACAAAACAGTAATCAGAGGATTACATCCAAAAACGAACACAAATAACATATGCGAGGAACTAGCTAAAATGGGACATCAGGTAAGAGCGATTAACAACATAACCAGGTACGATACTAAACAACCATTACCGTTATTCCTAATAGAACTCGAACCTAAAAATAATAACAAGGAAATTTTTGAAATTAAGAAAATTTTAAACACAATAATTACAGTTGAGCCACCCAGACACAAAAAAGACATACCGCAATGTATGAGGTGTCAACAATATGGGCATACAAAAAATTATTGTAATAGAAACCCGGCGTGTGTCAAATGCGCAGGTAAACACCTTACAATGAACTGCCCACACATGGGAAAAATAGATGATGTAAAATGCTACAATTGTGGTGGAAACCACCCAGCTAGTTACAAAGGCTGTTTAGTCAGAAAGCAACTACAAAATAAACATTTTCCGCCGCTTCGTAACAGGACATGTAATAACTCTAACACACAACAGGATAGCACAGTAACTGAAACATCAACAAACGTTCAGCATGTAATGAACCATAACAATACCAACACCTTTGGTAGCCGAAGCTACGCGCAAGTAGCCAAACAGTCAACACCTTTAGATAATCACAACCAGAACATTAACATCGACGACGCTACAGAAATTAAAGAACTATTAAAGATATCCATCAAAAACACGGAAATCCTAACAAAAATGGTAAGTGAACAAAACGCAGTCGTTAAACAACAAACGCAACAAATCACACTCATGCTACAGCTACTTACGAACACGCTAACTAAAAAATAAAAATGGACACGCTTAAAATAGCAGCCTGGAACTCTAACGGCCTACAACAAAGGGCCCTAGAAACTAAAATATTCCTGTATAACAATAATATCGATATACTTCTTGTTTCAGAAACACACTTCACAATAAAAAGCTATTCAAAAATACCGTACTACACCATATATGATACCAAGCATCCCTCAGGAAAAGCACACGGAGGAACCGCAGTAATAATAAGAAACGACATTAAACACCATTTACACAGCCAGGTTAGTAAGGAATATATCCAAGCAACCACCGTTACAGTACAAACTAGCAGCAACTACTTCCAGCTGTCAGCAGTATATGTACCACCGCGACATAAAATTACATCTCAAATGTGGGAAGATTACTTTCAACATTTAGGTGATAAGTATATTGCAGCGGGGGACTATAATTCAAAGCACACACTATGGGGATCAAGAATCAATACACCTCGAGGTAGAACCTTGGAGAAATACATTAAAAACAATAACCTCAATATATTATCCACAGGAAGACCGACTTACTGGCCGACAGACCTGAGCAAAATACCTGACCTACTTGATTTTGCAGTTACGAAAGGACTAAATGCAAATAAACTAAATATAGAACCCAGCCTCGAGCTTAGCTCCGATCATACACCCATAATTATTACATACTTAAATAAACCAGTAATTTATAACAATTCAGAGACACTATGCAATAAAACCACCAAATAGCAAACATTTACAGAAATAATTGAGAGCAAAATCAACTGCAACATCCCATTGAAAACACCCGAACATATCGAACAAGCAAGTAATTCAAGCTTTTGGCCGAGGCCGCGCCATTCCTCGAGTATAAAACTCATACTGGCTTTGCTTATTTTGTCTACCCCCGGGCGACCAACGCCAAGGGGCGGCGCGCAGATGGTCGGCGCGCGACTTGGAAAAACCCTGCCCTCACCTTTCCGGATCATTGAACAAGTTGAACCTACCCTTTCGGGAAGCAGCCCACTTAGCCGTCGCCGCGCGATGCACGCACCGCGCTGCGCCGTTTCCAGCGGGGGCCACGGGGAGGCGGAGCTGCCAGCATATAGCTCGGTCCCAGCAGGTTGGCCGGAGCCGATTCTTTCCCTGCAGCCGTCACAGCATCCATATACATGAATACCGCCTGCACGGACGACCACAGGGATGATGTGCCAGACTAGAGTTGACTCCTTTATTAGGTGACCAATCCAGAGCTGGAGTATGCTCTTGCCCTCGGGTTCCGAGATAGTCTGTATATGGACAGATATCCCATGCCAGCCTCAGGGCTTCATATCGAACAAGCAGTAATAACACTTACAGAAACTATTCAGGAAGCAGCATGGGCAACCACCATACCTGAATCAACTAATACACCAACAAAAATAATTCCGCCAGACATCCTTGAAAAAATTAGAGAAAAAAGAAAAGCGAAAGCAAAATGGCAAAAACATAGATCAAAAGAAAACAAAAAACATCTAAATAAACTTGCAAAGGAAATAAAAAACAAAATAAAAGAACATAATAACAACGAGTTCACAAAATTCATAGAGTCACTATCTGCACACGAGAACTCTAACTACTCCCTTTGGAAAGCCACAAAAAAAAAAAAAAAAAAAAAAAATAAAGAAGCCAATAAAACTAGTCCCAGCAATCAGAAAAGCAGATAATACATGGGCAAGAAGCAACGAAGAACAAGCTGAAGAATTTTCCAACCACCTAAGCAACATATTTACACCACATAATATCAATAATAGCAACCACAACTGTCACATGGACGAGGATGAGGTAATCACTAGTACTGCAACTGACAATCATTACATCATACCTAAAACAACAGCACATGAAATTAGAAACATAATCGAGAAAACAAAAAATAATAAGGCACCAGGAATTGACCTAATCAATGGTATAATCTTGAAAAACCTTCCTCCAAAAGCAATACAGCTAATTACAATAATTTTCAACGCAATATTAAGAATCCAATATTATCCTAAATTATGGAAACTAGCACAGATCATAATGTTACCTAAACCAGGCAAAGACCTACACCAAACAGTATCTTACAGACCAATATCACTACTTCCAGTATTCTCCAAAATACTAGAAAAAATAATTTACGCCCGCCTAAAACCAATAATAGAGAAGGAAAAACTAATACCAGATCACCAATTTGGATTCAGGAACAAACACTCCACGATAGAGCAAATGCACGGACTCACAAACGAAATAATACTAGCATTAGAAAACAAACAATACTGCACAGCCCTCTTTATGGATATCGAGAAAGCATTTGACAAAATAAACCACAATAGTCTACTTCAATCAATCAGAAAACAATTCCCGGAACAGATATACCATTTAATCAAATCTTACTTAAGCAACAGAACTTTTTCAGTAAAGATTAAAGACACATACTCTCAAGTTAAAGACATCAAGGCAGGGGTTCCGCAAGGAAGCGTCTTGGGACCAATTCTATACACACTATACACGGCCAACATACCAACAACTATCAATAGCAAAATACTGACATTTGCGGATGACACAGTTGTATTAGTCAGGCACACTAACCCTGCAACAGCAGTCACATTATTACAAGAACATATTGTAAAAATAGAAAAGTGGCTTCAAGTTAAACAAATTAAAGCGAACCCTGATAAATGCAACCACATTACATTCACACTGCGAAAACAGATACCACCATACATTACACTCAACGGCACGCATATAATACAAACAAGGCAAGTCAAATACCTTGGACTCCACTTTGATACACGATTCACATGGAAACAACATATTAAATCAATAATAAGCAAAATACAGATAGCGAGGAGACAGATGTACTGGTTAACAAGTCGAAAATCTAAACTGAGTATAGAAAACAAATTAAAAATTTACAAAACCATTATAAAACCAATCTGGACATACGGAATACCACTATGGGGAACAGCATCAATGAACTATATAACCAAATTAGAGGCAATGCAATCTAAAATACTCAGAACAATAGTAAACGCCCCATGGTACGTTAGAAACGAGGATATAAGGAAAGACCTTGGAATACCAACGTTCAATGAAGAGATTAGGAGATTCGCAAGAAGATACAAAGAAAGAATAGCAACGCACCCGAACCGGCTGGCAGCGGAAACGATCATCACATTCATTGAAAGGAGGTTAAAAAGGAAACACCCAGCAGATCTCATAAAGGATATACCCTAACAAGCACGAAGATGGTACCCCATTGGGGGTAGCCACCCACATGATAATCAAACAGCTAAAAAATTCTACCAAATGTCCAAATTGGACAAATTGTGAATATGAAATATTAAATAAAAAAAAGAAATACTCGCAGAGTTGCAAGCATTACAGATGTCCGATGTCCAATTAAAAAAAGTTTTACGCATCGCAAGAAAAAATCAATAGATAACAACGTACTGCTCCCAATCTACATAGTCCAAGTATCCCCTTATAGCAATATTAGTAACTTACCAAAAATTAGCCGTCTGAATTACTTTAGAGTAAAATGGGGAAAAATCAGAAAAAATTACATAACGCAATGCCACAAATGCCAACTGTTATGTCATACCTCACAAAACTGTAACCTTAATTATCGATGCGTAAAATACATTGAGCCGCACTGACCAGGCGAATGCAAAATAAAACAAGAGGACGCGGAAACAAAGACAAAATCAAACCTGCGACCTATACGCCTCCTACCTAACATAAGCAAAGTATTCGAAATAGTCATAAACAACCCCCTAGTCTCCTTCCGCACAAAACTCAACGTAATCCCAGAAAATCAAATCGTCTTCCGACACAAACATTCCACACTGCACGCAATAAATAAACTAACGTCGGACATCTGGTGGGCTCTCAATGCAAAGCAGCGAGTAGCCGCCTGCGTTGAAAAAGCATTCGATATAGTAAGAATTTTAGGCCTTATATACAAAATATGTATTTCTTTGGGCAATAAACGTTATAATTAAAATTACAAAAGCACTCGTTTTCGTCTGATCACGAGAGTTAAGCAACGCTAGGCACGGATGGTACTTAGATGGTTGACCGCCTGGGAACTCCGTGTGGTATTTTTTATTTTGCCAATTTTTTGTTTTTTTTTTCTGCTTTCCTTAATAATCTAATTTAAAAATCTATAATATAAGCATCGAAAAAAAGAAATGTTTTAGTACTACGCGACTATTACCATACATTATATCATTCTCATTTTTACATACATCTGTTCCTTTAATATTCTTTTTTCTTGAATATTAAGAGCAAGTAATAAAACTACTTACTTCAGCCAACTCTCATACCACGTTGAGTGCTCACAGTCGACCGTAAACCTCCGAACGGGACGGACCTCTCAGCCTGAAAAGGGACATCAGGCTTAGGCCCTAACAGTGCGCGCGTCGAAGTGTACAAGCATCCACCAGAGGAATAAAAAGAAAAAGTGACATAGTGACAAAAATTAAAAAATAGTGCAGTGACACCATCGCGACAAATAAAAATAATAAATATAAAATCATAATATAAAACAGTATAAAGGTATATAAAAAAATAGGAGACAGCGATAATGAAGCTAAGAGCAAGGAAACGGAACCCACCCTAAAAAAACCAATTAAAAGAAAAATTAGCGCGCAAAAAACGGCAAAAGAAATCAACAATAGCTTAAGACTTTCCGCGCAAAAGACGCGGAAAATCAACCCACAACCAAACTTAGTGGCCAGGACTAAAGGATCAGGAGATATCCATAAAAACGTAGAAGAGGAGCATCCCTCCTCCCAGTACGAAAGGGCCACGGAAGCCATAAGCATGAGGCCCATAAAAACAGCATCACCGCCAGCGATCCCATTAAAAAATAGGTTTAGCTTACTAGAAGCAGAACCACATCCACATTCACAGACAGATCCAACAAGCTACCAAGCTCCAAACTCAACGCTGGAAGAAATAAGAAAAAAAAAACGAAATACTACGGGGCAAAGTGGGAAAACATAGTCCCACCACACCTCCAAAACAATCAACACCGCAGGGGCGACAGGCCGCATCGCTCAACCCAGGAGGCCCAGCGCCACCAGCTTCACCACGGAGGGGCCGAGCACCCGACGTACACCTCACCAGTTACACCGCAGAGGAGCGTACTGACGCCCCACCCGCCACAAGGGAAACGAAGCCGCCCCCCAGCAACATAACGCTTCAAGAACCGAAAGATACGGTAACGCTCATAGAAAAAGTAGCGAAGATCAAACAATTCCACATTAAAAGAATAAACACAGGCAAACATGCTCTCTACCTCCAAAACCTACCCGACTTCAAAAGAGCGAAGGAAACACTTCTAGCAGCCAACACAACATTTTACACTTACACACCCAAATCAGAGAAACACCATACGTACCTATTAAAAGGCTTAGACAATAGCTACTCTGAAACGGAAATACTCACGGACCTGCGAGCACTACAAATAGAAGACGTACAATTCACAAAAGTCTCTCGATTTACGACCAAAAGATCAAGGGAAAACAAGATATTGCTGCCAATCTTCATAATTCAAGTATCCCCCGACAGCAATATAAGTAACCTACTAAAAATAAACCATTTTCACTACTTCAAAATAAAATGGGAAAAAATAATAAAAAAAAATGATGACATAACGCAATGCCACAAATGCCAGCGACTAGGTCACACAGCACACAACTGTAACCTAAATTACCGCTGCGTAAAATGCACTGAGCCCCATGGACCAGGCGAGTGCAAAATAAAAAAGGAAGAAGCAGTGAACAAAGAGAAAATATTCTGCGTGAACTGCAAAAACTACGGACACCCCGCGTCATACAAGGGGTGCCCCAAACTCGTCGAGCTACGCAAGAAGCTAGCAGAAAAAAAGAAAAAAGATAAGGAAACAAAAATAAAACGAATAGCCCAAATAAGCCGGAAATACGTCCCAGAACTAAAATTCTCCGACGTAGTAAAACATCAAACAAATGCAAATCAAAAAATTGAAAACTCAACACAAATAGCAAACGTAAATCTGAGACAAAGCCAAAGCACAACCACAACCGAGAACTCCCCCCAACAAAGCATTATAAACGTCATCGAAGACTTCAAAAATAGTATCCTCCAAGCGTTAAAAGATCATCAAACGCAATTAATCGAAATAAAAAAAACACTAGCAACGCACGAAGAAAGGATCGACGCCATCTTCGGCACCTTCAATAGCACAGAGGACGAATAATCAAAATCCTCTAAAGCAACAAATACGGCAAAAAACATATAAACTAAACTTAAAACATCTGAAAATAATTGCAATAATGCCAACTCTCTAATTTCAAACCAAAAAAGATACAGTATGCAAACCCTAATAAATAAAGAAACCCCAGACATCGTACTCATCTCAGAAACAAAACTAAACAAAAAACACAAAGTACACTTCAAAAATTACTCTATGATAAGACACGACAGACCGAACGCCAGCCAAGGAGGAGGAACAGCAATCCTCATAAAAAACCCCATAAAACACAAAACAATTCTAAACGACAAAATAACAAGCTTCAAAATCCTAGAAGCAACGATCATAAAAATTAAAATAAGCAGTAAGGAAAACTTGTTTATCACGGCAGCCTACGCAACCACCGGAAACCAGAAAGAATTTGGCGACGAATTCAATAAACTCTTCGAACTTTTACAGCTCAATAAACCGGGAAACTACTACATAATAGCAGGCGACCTTAACGCGAAACATACGAGCTGGAAAAACGAAATAAACAACACGAGAGGCAACTTCATTAGAAACTGGCTAGACAATAGAAGCATTCACTACAAAACAACCTTATACAGCTCCGAGCTACCCTCTTACCCAAAAGGAGGCTTATACCTGGACATATGCCTAGCAGATGCGCGGCTAAAATTTAAAAACCTACGTCCAAATAACACCCTCAAAACCTTAGCCTATGACAGTGACCATAACGCCTTAATATTTCACGTAAACAAAAATACATCTGACCTCCTAACACTCGAAACACAGACCGAGACACCCAGGTACAATTACAAAAAGACAGACTGGAAAAAGTTTCAAAACATACTCGAACAAAACTGCGACCTAAAGATCTACAACAACGTCAACCTTACAAACAGACAAATCGACTCATTCATAGACGAAATAGAAAAACATACACAAATCGCCCTCCAAAAATCTGTGCCAATCATAAAAGAAAAAAATTCATGCGAGCCCTATATCAATATCAGAATAAAAGAGCTACAGCGGGACAAAAGCTACATACTCTCCAAAATAAACAATATAAAATTCAACTATTCTTACGACAAAAGGGAAGAACTAGAATACTTAAAGTACCTACTATACAAAATAAAAGCGCAACTGAATCAAGAATTCGCTAACTCTATAAACCAGTACTGGACAAACAAAATAAAAAACATCTCCAAAAACGACTCAGCCAACATGTTCCCACAAATAAATCAAATCTTCAGACCAAAAGGACAAAACCCCATCCCACCTCTCAAATTGCCCCCAGAAAAAGCCTCCCTTATCCAAGAAGCAGGTATAACGATACACAACACCATCAAAGACACCGAGGGTAACTTCGTAATAACTAAAACAACAGACAAACTAGACATTATCGGCACCCACTTTTCCAAAACACACTCACAAAACGAACACATGGGCCGGGAACAACTAAACAGAATTATCATCGCCGAAACAAACAGACTCAAAAATGAAATGGAACAAGACAAAACGCTAAACAAAACAGTCTGCACATTCTCAAATGAAAACACCGCAGACAACCCCAAACAACCAGATCCAGAAATAAACTACTTCACAAATTACAATCAACTAAACACAATCTTCTCCAAGCTAAACAACAAAAAATCCTCCGGCTTCGACGGCATCCCAAACATTTTACTCAAGCGCCTACCGAACAAAATAAAATGGTACTACACAGTGCTCTTCAAAAACGCACTAAACAACACATACTTCCCCAAAAAATGGAAAAAAGCCAAGCTGATAGCCATTACAAAAAAAGACAAAGACGGCTCATCTCCCGCAAACCTACGACCCATAAGCCTCCTCCCCAACATAGGGAAAGTATTTGAAATAATCATAAATAACCCCCTAACCTCCTTCTGAACAAAAAATGACATAATCCCAGAAAATCAATTTGGTTTCCGGCACAAACACTCCACAATTCACGCAATAAACAAACTTACGTCAGACATCTGCTGGGCCCTAAACGCGAAACAACGAGTAGCCGCCTGCTTAATAGACCTCGAAAAAGCTTTCGACACAGTCTGGATCCCAGGCCTCATATACAAGCTGATAAAGAAAAACTTCCCCAAACACTTAATTAAAATAATCTGGAACATGATCACCAGCAGAACATTCGTAATGACCGAAGGTTCAATCACATCAAACAAAGAATTCCCCATAACAAACGGTCTCCAACAAGGCACAGTAAACTCCCCGCTACTCTTCAGTATCTACAACAGTGACTTACTAAATCTCTTCAATCTCAATACATCCTCCCACAAACGCTCCATAGCCTTCGCAGATGACCTAATCATCTACGTAACAGGCCGCAAAACTAAGACAATAAAAACTGATCTTCAAGAACTTTTCGAAAAAATAAACGACTATTATCACGCATGGAAACTAAAAATCAACACAAGCAAATGCGAAACCATACTGTTTAGACCCAAGTCAAGTGAAATCGGCTCAATAGAAAGGGAAACTTGCAAAAAATTCCAACTAAGAGAAAAGGCAAACAAAGGGGCACTCATACCACACAAAAACTGCGTAAAATACCTAGGAGTAAACATAGACTACAATCTAAACTACAAGCAGCACACCGAAATCCAACTCGCCAAGGCCAATAAGGCCTTCTGGAAAATGAAAAAACTATTCTACTCCAAACATCTCGACAGCAAAGTAAAAATACTTTGCTACCAAGCATTAATCAGACCGATCATAACATACGGCTGCCCAATCTGGTACAACATATCAGCCTCCCAGATGGAAAAAATCCGCATATTCGAAAGAAAATGCATCAGAGCTTGCTTGAGTACTTACAGATCCGAACACAGCGGATTCAAAAAGTATGTGAAAAACAAAATAATATACGACCTAGCAAACATCCATCGCATAGACTGTCACATCCTAAAGCTAATAAGAAACCATTTCGCGCAAGCGGCAAAAATAAAAGAAAACAGCCTAATTTTCAGTCGCCTATATCCTAACAACGCGTATTACAGAAACACTCTGACAACAGGATACATCCCCCTAGAGGCCTTCCTATACCTAGACGAAAAAAACTACCTCCAGGACCAAAATAACATTCCAATTATATACCACATAAAAAGAAAAATAGGGATCAAAACCATACTCTATGAAGAAAACATGAACGGACAGACCGCAGACACCAGGTGGAGATACAACATGGCCCTCCCCCGGAGAGGCACTAAAGACAAACACAGAAAAAATACAAAAAAATATTGGTGGATACCAAACCTACAACAAAATAAGAGATTCTGACACCGCACAACGCAGGTGTAATGTGTATATACTGTAAATTATGTAAATAAACCTATTTAAAAACCCCCTCCCCACCCCCCCTCCCGCTCATCCCACCCCTCCATAAAATCAAAAAGTAGAATACAGAAGCGTCCTGTTTTTGCGACCAAGTTTTTCAGGACATGGAAAAAATAAAGAAAATACAAATTCATACAAAAGCTCCGCTCCCCAGCGGCTCAAACCCTAAGAATGTAGTAAGCACAAATCATGTAAAGCGCCGTCACATAACACAGTATGGCTACGTCGTACCGCCGCGTATCGGTACCATTGCCTATCACAACATTATCAAAATTCATAGTTTATTGTGAATAACAAATGTACTCAAAATTGGTATCTTGGCTCAAATAAACAGTTAAAAAAAAAAAACCACGTTGAGTGCACTCGTTCTCGTCCGATCACGAAAGTTAAGCAACGTAGGGCACGGATAGTACTTGGATGGGTGACCGCTTGGGAACTCCGTGTGGTGTTGGCTTCTTTTAATTTTTTCCAATTCTTCCTATTTTTCTTAATAATTTATGGTCATGTACATCGTGTTAAAAATATACTTTTAGTATTACAGCGTATGTCAATGTCGTGGTTATTCGTTATACATCCAAGTACGCTTGTTTGAAAATCAATAGACTATTGCTGAATCATGTACTACTTATAAATTGTTGTCTAGCACGTAAGTGTAATTTCATGTACATTATACACCAGTACTGTGCGCTATAATTCATGAACTGCACAATAGATTTAACGCACCAATTATCTATGCATCTATTGCACTGATTCCTGCAGTAGTTTTTACTTTCGACACTCTATGGCCGCCGTTTGCACAAAACGGCTATTTATATTTATTCCAATTTTTATTCCACGGATGACGACATAATAAATTTGTTAACATATAGCAAACTTGATACCGAATATTCATTACATACGTCTAATCCATTATGCCATTCATGGTTTAAGTGAATATTTAATTTCACGTTAAAAAGACAAAGAAGGTGAAACCATACTAATTACTGTACGTTCTGGTCGTTGTAAAAGTTTTTGGATGGAAGAAACATAAACAGCTTGGTTTTCTTTTCCTAATCAAATTCAGTTTCTTTCTATGATAACGCAACGGAAATCATAGAAAACAACGGATATAACATAGTTGATTAAATAAACCAGTAACACTATAAATTAATTATGCGCATAAAGTTGATATTACTTGTCTACCAACCAACCAACCAAACAGCACAAGTTATGTGATATAAACAACCTGATGAGATAATCTTTCAAACGCGAGTCCAAAGTCTACAATGGCACAACTTTTCTTCGAAACAGAGACGTCCAGCTGTCTTTTCTACAGCCCGTTTTCACTATGAATTCAATGGAATACCGTTTGGCCTAAAAGGTGCAGCCACCTGGGCAAAATTCCATACATTTGGGTGGACGTATGCACATCGTTCATCTTCACGAACATTTATATGTAAAGTCACATACACGTATTGTCTCCATAGTTGTTCGAAAATCGTGTCTCCTTGGCGATGAATTACAGTTGAGTTTTGTACAGTAGTGAACTACTTAGAAAAGACAGCGCAAGCGAAACAGAAAAAGGTGTGAGATTCGGCTTGATAAGATACATATCGGTCAAACAATGTTCGTCAAGGTAAGTCTTGTGTTTAGACTCGAGTCGGTCTTTTTGATCCAACGCTTGCACAAAATACTAACAGTTATTCTTTTCGTAAAACAATATCAATTATTTATTAGCATACTATTTTTATAATCAATTTGTTACATTTTCTGTATAATTGATCTCCACTATGCTTCTCGTAATTAATCGGTCGTCATTCCCGTTACTGGCGGGAAATCAACCTACAGGGCCCTAGTGTTCCCTTTAACACGCCGCGAAGTTCGACGGTTGAGTAGTGTAAAATAATCCGAATTCAATCGTCCGTGAAAGAATACTAATTATCCATCTGTCAATGGTTAAACTTTATGTTTAATTTTTTTAAATTAAATAGAAAATGTTGTTCAGAATCATGATCTCACGATATATTTCAAGGGCATCGAAATCGATGAGCAAGTAACTCTTCGACAGGTTCACCTGCTCTAATAATGACATTTCATTAAATTTTTAAGACGTCGTATTAAGAAATCGAAAACTTGTTATGCCTATGAAGCGGAGATACACGTTCGCATAACACCGAAGTTATCTCTTCCAAGAAGCACTTTTTAGTTATTGCTGATCAGAGAATATTTTCAATCGAAGAAATGTTCAGGCAAATTGAGCATTGAGCATGATTCTGTACCATTCAGATTTTATAACATAACAATACTAAAAAATATGAAAGCAGAGGAACCGATTAAACACCGTATGAATTTGGACATTATTTTAGAAAATGAAAATCATCGAAATGTAGATAGAAGCAACATGCTTAATGAAATAAAAATATTTTGTGACATATACAGTACAAATTTGTTGTATATAACACCAATGCAATGTTCGAATATGATACATAAAATTGAGGATTTATTTTCCAATTTTATGTTACTTTAAGAATATTACTAATTATTCCAATCGCTTCTTCAGGGCGTACTTTCTCTAGATTAAAATTAATTAAAAATTATATACATACTACTATATCTCAGGGTAGACTATCTAATTGATTATTTAATTTGAATAAGTTATAATATAATCAATAATATAATTATTGATTTTGCACGAAACAAAGCGAGAATAATAAACTTTATGAAATAATTGTACTTCACTAAGTTTCAAAATAATAAACATTTCAGATACAGGTATTTTTGTTAATATGTACTCAATCATCGAGTCATTATTTTGTTATTATTATTACTAAAAACTTTCTTATTAGAATAGGAATAAATTTTCGTCAAAGAAAGTTATGAGCTACAGAGGTACATGTCTTTTCTGTTTCTAATTTGTAATGCTATACATGTGTATAATAATATTATTTTGTCAGAGCGAGACTTGTTCCGGGCTCCGCAGTCTCTGGTGGCGGCTGTGATTTTAAAAATAAGAATTTGTTTACAAAAACTGTTTGTTATGGGACTAGAAATATTCTCGAGGACGTAAAGTTCTAAACAAATGTTCTCCTTTCTTATTGAATGTCAGAGATAGGGATACCTGACACGAAATATCAAGGTCTAATATCGACAGTCAATAAGGAATAACGAATAAAATTTTATTAGCTATTAGATTTTCATAACTTATTCATTTTTCTTCCTTTAGGAAAGACATTTATTCTTCCGTGTTACGTCGGGCGGGTCAAGTCAACTACTTCCTTTACACCGATAGAAAAGTCAACTACTTGTTCTACACCGCTAGAAAAGTCAACTTCTTATTCTACAACGCTAGAATAATCAAGATGTCAGTAACGGGTTAGTCAACTATAACAAAAACTCTAAGAGCCTTGCTCGATCACCAACGAATATTGTGCCAGTGTATCGCATCTCTATATGCTAACTCACTGTTGACGATATATATTATAAGCAACGATGTAACTTAAGTGGAAAAAATATGTAATTTATAACTCTGTGAATCACAGTGTTATACCCTCTCAACCACCCCTATTATCTTAACGGAAATCAGGGGATCGATCAACTCGTGGTGTCGATTATTATAATCGTAACGGGAATTTACGACCCCGTTGACATCTCTCTTCGCGATTGCGTCTTCCCGCTATTGGTCGGAAATACATTCCGTTTTTATTCAAAATTATTATTTGCAATTGATTTTAGAGAAAAACTTTCCATTAGTCTATTTGCAATAAAAAGATCCTTCCCTTTTGAATCTTATGAATCGATTTGCAACTATATTGTAATAAAAGAACATAATGAACGATAAAAACCAAATTCGTAATCTAAAATATTGTATAACTGTTACGTATTTTGAATGTAGGTACACACACATGTAATATATTTTGCATATGCACACATTTATATATTTTATTTTACATACATTTACATATTTTAACATACTATATACAAATAAAATTTCACACTATAATAATCGTTATTTATAGTAACCGATATTAAAATAATTATTAAATATTTGTTTAATTAATCCTAAAATTGAAGTACAATTATGAAAATGTTAACAAAAGAATTACGTTTAGATTTTATAAGCATATCGCAGTGACCGATTTAAGCAGCGATCGTACAGAGGTCCCACTTGTAGTCCTGAAATATAACCAATCAGCAAATAACGCTACCTCTTCGTTGACATTATATCATGCTAGCGCATCATTATAGAGTTCAGTACTGTTTAATCTGTTGAGATAAATGTCATGTTGGTATGACCACTAGTTCCTACATCCAGAGTTTGTACGACTGCTTGCGATTCTCTTCTGTTTTCCATCGTCTGCCACGTTTTTTTTTTTACCAGAGTATCCGGTGTGTTGTAAATGACTGCATAAGGTGGTGAAGTACAGAGTATACAAAACTAATCTGTGTGAATCAATTAAATATCAAACTCCAAACCTACGTAATAACATAATCGTCTTTCGTATTCGAATCAAGGTAGAGTGTAAATCGTATAAAACTTTACTGAACGTTATAATTTTTTAATTTACCAAGCATTACTTGGCAATGAGTACTAAGTGAAGAATTAAATTTAATTAGAAACTTGAGCTGCAAAGTATCTGTAAAAAGAGATTTAGCGAAGGTAAATATTTTATACATACAATTTTATAAAATAAAAATATTCGTATACATATTAGTTTTGTATAAATAATTTTAACCTAAATATTTGTTCTTGGATGGATATGGTTATTAAGGAAAATATTAGATCACTAGTTCCTACATGTGAAGTTGATACGACTTCTAACAACGCTCTTTTGTTTTGGCTTCCGCCACGTGTTAATTATCTGAGAGTATCCGGTGTGTTCATATGGCTGTACATGGTGGTGAAATACAGAATATATAAACTGAATCTGTGTGAATGAATTAAATATCGAACTCCAAAACCTATTTAATAACAGGGGTAGTAGAATAATCGAAAAGGAAATTATTCTACACGCAAAAGTAAGTCGTACTAACAAATGCAGTTTTCTTCTTTTATGTTTTTTGTATTTTCATTACATTTTTGATTTTCATATACATAATCGTCTTTCATTTAAAGAAGAATGTACTTTCTCAAAGACTTTCATACAAATTTGAATAATAACTGCTATTTTTGAAATCTTATTTCAACCTTTGTCTTTGTTTGGGCTACTGTATCGCTTATTTCTTTTTAATGTTTGCATTGTTCACAGGCTGTACTAATTTTGTGTGAGTAATTTAGAAATATATGAAGTCTTGCAAATCAAATAATTTGATGTAGGAAATTCTTAATTTTCATAATATAGTTCTGAACTGCTATGACTGTGTGGAAACGAAGAAGCTTGGAAATGAAATATAGAGTAAGTAAATCTCTTTGCAATTGTACGTTGAGAGAATATGTTACATGTTTCATTTCTCCTTTCGTATGATCTTCTTGTAAACTAATCATGTTTCTTCTAATATAAGTTGTTTTTTGTACTTTTATTTCACTTTTTTAAGAATAATAATTAAGAATAATTTTTTTAAGAATAAATTTTTATAAATTTCTTCTTTGTTAAAGTTATTTTTTCTTTTTTAATTTGTTTTTTATCACAGACTGTCACATTTCAATAAGAAAAATTCTATTTATTTAATATTATTTATGTTTATTTCTACATAAAATTATTTGTGGCATATTTATACCTAGGTTAAAAGTCTTTAAATTTGTTGGTTACTGCAAAACAAACATAACAAAGTTTTTAAGTTGTTCTTAGATTATTATAATTTGTGAATTTGTCTGAATTGCTATTCTTCTATGATAAAATGATCTTAGCTTAATGCTGCTTTTGCTTTTTAATGAAATTTGTCAATCCTTGTAACTATTTTTCTTTGTCATGAAAAGAAATCACCATCCTATTGTTGTTTTTTAATGAATTTTGTTGTAAATTCTGAATACTATCCAATTTATTTTTCTTACACATATTATACATTTTGTTTTCATCTGTTTTGTATTTTATGCTGTTTTCTGCATTCGCTGATCATTTTTGTCTCCCGGCTACTCTAACTTTGATTATCCTTTTAGTTATTAATAGCAGTTTCATATGTAAGTAACTTTAATTATTTTTTTTCTATATTTTTAGCATATTTATATACTTCACTATAGGTAGATTATTCTATTCTTTCTTTCTTTTATCCAGGAAGTATTTGTGTTATTTCTTCTATTATTGTTCAGTTTAAATTTATTATTATTTCTGTATCATCGGCTTCATAATTCTATTTGAGTTTATTATGTGTGTATTACTTTTTGCAATGTTTTCCTGTCTAATTATATGTTCTCCCATGTTTGTCAGTTTTAACATGTAGTTTATGCCTCATTTTATTATTTTGTGTTCCACGACTATTCTTCTTGCTTTTAATCACATAATCTGGCATTACATGGTATTTCAGTATGTATAATATTCTTTTTAGGAAATGTGTTTGTGTTTTAGCTATTCTTGTTGAATAGTGGAGAACCCATATTCTTATACCATATAGCTGTACTGTGTATGGTTGACTTTGTCCTTATGTCAGATTACCATTAAAGCATTAATTTCTGTCCACACCATGAATGTTTTCGCTATAATATAAATTGGGTTATATATATTTTTCTTCTCATACAAAATACCAAAAATTGCCTTTGCCAAATCAATTTATACAGGATGGTTGGTAACTGGTGGTACAAGCGGAAAGGGGTTGATTCTACGCGAAAAAAGAAATCGAAAATATAGAATAAAAATTTTTTTTTAATTTTTCCATCGAGACAACGATCTACAGTGAGATTCGTTATAACGAGACATGATAAAGTGCACGCGTACCGAGCGAAAATTCAAAGTCGATTTTCTCGAAAACAAAGCCTCAAACGAAAAATTTTTATTCTATATTTTCGACTTCTTTTTTCGCGTAGGATCACCCCCTTCCCGCTTGTACCACCAGTTACCAACCACCCTGTATATTGATCACTACTTGTGAAACAATGGATCGCTAAACTCAAAACTGTTATTTTTCATTCTCATATTCATCTTCATATTCATGAAATAACATTAGAAGATACAAACAATGACCAGAAAAGAGTGATGCGCTGAAACAAAGTTTAATCTATTTATGTTCAATATCATTTTGGGTTCCTCTACTTTATCTCTTATTTACAACCTTTTTATAATAATAGTTTTCCCTCTCTTTTCTTCTTTTAATTTTGTCTGACTCTTCTAGTACCTCACTTCTTTTTGTTAGTTTGCTTCTTTCTTCTGCCCATTTTGCTTTGTTCATCTGCTCATTTTCTTTTCTTTTCTCCTATCTTTTTCTATATTCTGGTATCTTTCTATTATAATAGAAAATCTCTCTTAATTAATCATAAATTTTTCTTACCTTCTTTAATTTGTCTTTCATATTCCTCATTCCCTTCAATATTATATATACTTTCTGTAGGATTTAAGATCATTCCTTCATTTCCTATATTGTATAACTTATTTTCTTTGCTCCTACTTGTTGTTGTTTGTTTTTTGTCTTCTACCGCTATTTTACACTTTGTGATTTATTTTAGTGACCTCTCTCTTGTGTTTCTTTCTTATTATTATGGTTACCGTTGCCCTCTTGAGATTCTTTGATTTTGCTATAGTTTCCTAACGTCTGTCCTTTTCTTGATTTTTTACTAAATTTACAGTCAGAATTTGTGTTTTCTTGTTTTCCTTTTATTACGCTCTATATTGTTTCCTTAATGCCAATGGCATGAATTTTGCAATTTGGCCAACTGTGGAGTACCTGCGTAGCTGTTTAACGTTCGCGGGCTTCGGAACATTCACGATTGCTTCTACTCGCTCGGCTAGCGGTTTAATTCCATCGGAATTTACCGTATATCCGAGGAGTGTGATTTCGTGCGCACCGAATTCGCATTTTGCGGGATTGATAACTACGCCATAGTCGTTGAGGCGGTTAAACAGGGTTTGTAAATGTTCGTGATGTTGTTTTTCGTATTCCAAAGCTATGAGGAAGTCGTCTATATACGCGTAGACGAAATCCAGACGGCGCGTGATTTTGTCACGTAAAATAACACAAAAAAACAGAAAAAAATAAAAAACAGAAACTTTATTTTTTTTCCAACACAGTTTTTTACTTCCGAGCTCTAGGCGTGACTTTTCAAGACTGACTCTTGCAACTCGACTTCCGATCGGATTAGGCGTCCGCGATCGCCGCCACGCACGCCTTCTCCTCGAATATTCCGTGGAAGGATCGTTGGGATATTGATGGCTCATTAGGCACTTTGGCGATATACATTGTCGCCGAGTGCCGCCACATCTTTATCTCCGATTTTAAAGTGAGCCGGTCGTGACAGCGGGCTGGTCTCTGATTTGGATTGACGTTACAATTTCGTCGACGTATCGCTGACACGTTTGCGTGGCGTTCCGAAGTCCGCACATCATGTTTGTCGCTTCGAAAAGTCCGAAATCTGTCGTTATCGAGGTTTTTTTAACATCTTCGGGTGCTATCGGAATTTGATGATATGCGCGAACAAGATCGATTTTCGAGAAGGTACTCTTGTAGGAATGTTATATTATAAGTTTATAGAAAACAGTATTGTTTCGACCACTCGCGGAGAGACGCGATCGCGAGGTACCACGCCAACGGGAGTCGTAAATTCCCGTTACGACTAGATAATCGACGCCACGAAATGATCGATCCCCTATTTCGATTAGGATAATAGAGGTGGTTAATTGAATATGACACTGATATAACAAGTTATAAGTTACAGTTTATTCCAACAACTTTGTGAAGAAGATAGTTACGCTGTTGCGTATGTACAAGATAAATAAATGACAGATATTCGGGTGTAAATCCCGTCGAAGGATGTTGACTGTATGAAAGATGGAAAATCAGTGAAGTTCGGTGGTGGAGCTGTAGCGGAGGAAAGCTAAGGATGGGTGTGTCTAGCGCACGGAACCATCGGATTTGTTGGTGACGATTTTGACTAAGAGAGTGAGGGAAATAGAATTCGTTGTTAATTGGTTATTTGCTATGGTGGTGGATGAGGAAGGATCCTAACCGCCCTCGAGATAAAGTCGCTAGTGGGAGGCTTAATACGTGAGAAAAGGCGACTTTCCCGTGTCAACCCGTGGTGGAAAATAAACTTTAGGAGATAATTCAGCGAAAGAATATCTGTTCAGTTTGAAGGGCCTCGACTAGGAAATTCCTGAAATTTATGGAGGGTACTTGAGACTATTGAGGGTACGCAGTAAGGATCCGAAGACATCTGCCTGCCATCTTGCCCGCGGTGTGTGGCCTGGTTTAGGTAGAGTGTTGCTCGACGCAACAAGTATGATAAATACAATATCGTTGCACTCACACGAAATCGAATATAATACCACGTTTCACGTATTCGTTTCTCACTAATTCTACGACACAACAACACAACGAACTTCACACGACCACGATAAATTCAACTCTGACAGCATTTTCCATGCTCATTTTTCCCTTAACACATCTTGGTAACGCTCACAACACTCCTTGACAACATTAGCATATCTTGACAACGCTAATAAACAATTACCCCTCACGCCACGTCCTTCCCTGGCGTCACACTATCCCATAACTTCGGTCATTCTGACAAATACATCTGCCCTCAGATGCGTCCAATATTACTAATTTCACTTGCGCTCCTGATTTCTTGCTATTCTGCATCGACTATCAACCTCAATGGATGATGTTTATCCTTCGTTGTCTTTGTTACGACCGATCGCGGAGAGACGCGGTCGCTAGGAAAACGCGTCAGCGAGAGGCGTAACTTCTCGCTACGATTCTGTTAATCGATGCCGCGAATTAGTCGTTCCCCTGTTTCGGTTAGGATAACAGAGGTGGTTTAATGACTTTAACACTGTATTAACAGTTTAACATGTAATCGTATATTTAACAATAATATGATAAATATATTACAGAAAATTGACTCCACTTTACGATATCTCTGAATGTGTAACGTTTGACTCGTCAGAAGGGACTGATCGCCTTTCGATCATTTCTTTGTCTTGTTTGGAAGACGACCCCCCGCTATGCTCGGGTCACGCCACCGCTTGGGCCTATGATCACGTATGCCGCCTTCTTGTGTGGAAACGTAACGTTTCTAGAGCTTGCTGCTTGGCGACAACTATGCGCTCGCCGATACATTGTATATGATCCGTCAGGCAGATAAAACGATCTGCCTGCGACACTGTAGGACCGCGAGCGACTGTTAGAAAATACAGCCTGTGTTAAGCCTCGTGGCGTAACAGTCTTCATAATCGTCATCTTCTTCAGTATCCTCGTCAAATTCTAATGGTT
The DNA here is from genome assembly GCA_911387925.2 of Bombus hypnorum. Taxonomy (NCBI): domain Eukaryota; kingdom Metazoa; phylum Arthropoda; class Insecta; order Hymenoptera; family Apidae; genus Bombus; species Bombus hypnorum. The sequence goes on from CAJVQY020000002.1 coordinate 1,262,875, forward strand.
TAACCCATGGCTTCATATGATCAGCTGCGGAGCTTGTTTTCCGCGGTCCTTCTTGCTCACCCACTTTAATGACTTCGTAACGGTCCTTGCCCTTTACCGATGTTACTTTGTACGGACCCAAAAACTTTGGTAGTAACTGTGTACCTGTTCCGAACTGAGTACGTTTAGTTGCTACTAAATAACCAATTTTATATTTCGTGGCAGTTTTACGACGTTTATTGTATGTTCTTTTGTTTTCTTCCTGGATTTTTGCAATATTTTCCTTGGCCTCTAATCTCATCTTCGTGCGATCTTCTTCAAAAATATTCACCAGTTCTTCATCTATCAGTTGCTTTAATTCTTGGTCTCCCTTAAGTCTTATTTTTTCTCCGATTACTAGTTCAATTGGTGTCTTCGTAATACTTCGGTTATGGCTTGCATTTATAATTTGTTGCACCCTGCCCACGTGTTTCCACCATTCTGCTGGATTGCTTATAGAAAGTTTCGTTAGAACAGGTATGATTGTTTCGTTCAGTCTTTCCGCCTGACCATTTCCGCGCGGTATACCCGTAGTAATTAGTATGTGCTCGATGTTTTCCTCTTGACAATACTCTTTAAATGCTTTCGAAGTGAACGCTGAACCGCGGTCTGACACTAAGCGTCTTGGATTTCCAAAAATTAATGCCTGCAACTTTAGTTTACCTAACGCCTCTTCCGCTGTAGTAGTTTTGGTTGGGTATAACCAGGTAAACTTGGTGAACGCATCGATAATCATAAAAATATGGTTATAAGATTTTTTCGTCGACGGCATCGGTCCTAGGTGATCGATATGATATGTATCTAATGGTACAACTCTTTTTTCTATGGGATATAACACTCCCTCACCTTTCCCTTTCTTCTTTTCTGCCAACACGCACCGTATACAGTTGTTAATTACTCTTTTAACTTTCTCTTCCATGTTGGGAAACCAATAATCTCTTTTGGGCATTATCGTCGTTTTGGCACTGCTAAAATGTCCTTGTTCATGTGCTAATTTGATAATGTCCCGCTGCATCGATTTCGGCACAACTATTGTCTTATCACCCTCAGTCTCGCGATATAAAATTCCATTTTTCGTTAACTTAAAGTTATTTTTCTTCTTATCACGTACTGCCTCAACTATTTCCTGTATCTTCTGATCTTCTTCTTGAGCTGTGCGAACTCGATCAATCAAACCGCTTCGGCCCTCCTATACTAATAACACTTCTACTGTATTCCGACTAAGCGCGTCCACATGACGCATCGCCGTACCTGGTCTATACTTGATTATATAATCAAATTGTTCAATTAAAAGTGCCCAATGCACTACTCGCATACATCTTTCTTTTTTAATGTCAAAACAAACGCGTAACAGTCTGTTACTATTTTAAGTGGTATATTTAGTAAATAAACATGGAATTTCTTTAATGCTTTAACTACCGCTAATATTTCTAACTCCTACCTCGTGTATTTTTCTTCCGTGGAGGACGTCTTCCAGCTGACATAGTATACGGGGTGAAATTTACCGTCATCGGCACTTTTCTGTAACATTATTGCCCCTAGTCCTCCTTTACAAGCATCAGTATGAAGTTCGGTTTCAGCTCCTACTTGATACAATCTAAGTACCGGTTTTCAATCAAGGCTTTTTTAAATCTTTCAAATGCCTCCTTCTCTAACGGTCCAAATTTAAATCCAACGTTGTTTCTTAATAATTACGATAATGGTCGCGCAATCACGGCATATGATTCTATGAATTTACGGTAATATCCCGTTAAACCCAAAAAACTCTATACCTGCTTGGTCGCCTTAGGTTCAGGAAATCCTGACACTGCCAACGTCTTCTGCTGCGATGGTAGAATTTTTCCATTTTTAATGATGTACCCGAGATGATTCACTTGTTTGACTAAAAAACTACATTTTCGCCAATTAATTACTAGTCCACATTCACTCCCGGTTTTTAACACTTGTCTCAGTTCTTCAATTGCCTCACTCTTGGTCTCTGCAGGAACTATAAGATCGTCTAGATACGCTAACACAATTCCGTCGTTGATTGAAGGTCGAGACACTGCACGAACATGTCGCTGAAACACAGCAGGTGAATTGCACAAACCGAACGGTACTTTTAAAAATTCATAATGTCCATCAGGATCCACGAAAGCTGTGTATTTAACACTATTCTCGTCAATTGGGACATAGAAAAATCCGTCCTTTAGATCTAATGTGGAAAATATTTTCGCATTCTGTAGGCTATCTAACTGGTCTTCTATTAATGGTAACGGGTTCCTATCTTTAACAATTTTCCTGTTTAATAATCTATAATCTACACACAGTCGCGGTTCATCATTTTTTTTTCTCTACTACTACAATAGGACTTGCATATTCTGACACACTATGACGTATAATTTTTTCACTTAACCACCGATCGATGATTTTATTAACCTGTTTCCTTTGTTCTGCTGACAATCTCCGTGGGTTTTGGTATACTGGTGCATCATCTTCAATTATGATTTTCATACGTACACCTGTCTCCTTTGTCTTCGTCACTGTCTATTCACTAATTAAATTTTTAATATCGCCTCTGGTTTTTTATCTTCAATATGGTCCAACTCGACCAGATCTCGGTCGTTTTGTTTACTATATACGTCTATATTTAACACTTCATTCCATTCACTATCTTCGGCAGCACACTGGTTCTCACGTAGTTATTTTTTAATTTTTTTAAACTTTACTTGTTTATGTTTCACTCTTACTTCCATTTGATCAGTTAATTCAAAACCTAATAGTACATCGTGTCCCAAGAAGTTATCGGGAACTACGTCAAAGTCTAGCGTTGCCTTTAAATCGTCAATCATTATATCCGTTTTAAATCGTCCCATGGTGTGTACCTCAACGGCGCCTATACTATCGAATCTAATAATTCTTTTTTAAAGTTGAGGTGCTCCTAAACACAAATACATACTCATTTTTACTAAATTAAGATCACTTCCTGTGTCTGTCTTTGCCCCTACATTCATGTTCATAATCCTTATTTGCTTGACCCCTCTTTTATTTTCATTCCGCCACCCATCACAACGCGTCTTATCCTTTAGTATATTTGCACAGTTTGATGAAATGTGTCCGAACTCTCTGCATTTAAAACATTTAGGGCCTCTCGATTTGTTCGGACAATCGTCACTCACATGTTCTCTATCTCCGCAATTATGACACCTTCTATACTTCACTACACTTCCAGATTGCCTGTATTTCCTGTTGTCCTCAGCTCTGGCCGGTCTCACAGATGACCCTGCTATGCGGGATTTTTGTTCCTCATAGATGATTAAATTTTCCTTTAGTTCTTTCATTGCTTTAGCCCCATAAAGTGTTGCTTTATTGAGTTCTTCCTCTTATTCCTTCTACGATGTACCGCATTTTTGCTGCTTCTTCCATATCCATGTGTCTAGCTATTCCAAGCATTCGGTACATGAAGGCTGTACATTCTTCGTCATCTCTTTTTTTCGTCTCTTGAAGTCTATGGTGTATTTGTCAAGTATTAAATTTTTTTGAAAATTCCTTTACTAGTCCTCTTTTTAATTCAGGCCAAGTTCTAGCATGGCACTCATAATTCACAAATATTTTTGCTGATTGTCTCATAAGCTTTTTTGTATAAATTATTTTCTGTTCTTCTTTCTACATACACATGCTTACCGTTTCTTCAAACGTCTTGAACCATTGATTGATATTTTCATTGTTTTCACCCGTAAAAACTTCTAAGGCGTCTTGGACATCTTGAAAACTTAATGTTGTACGCTTACGTGTCTTTCTACAGCATTTGTCACAATTCTGATGTACATCTCGCGCGCTCCTTCTGCGTTCACTTTCACCTTCTTCATCGTCTTCCGTTCTTCCTCTCGTCTCTAGCCCCATACTAGCTAGACGTTCTCTGAATTCCTTTGTTCTAAGCCTCTCGAGAGTTTCGCCTATATCTCGATCACGCTTAGTCCTTGGTATGGTCCCCGAACCTCGCTTCTCCGCGGACCTTTCACCGTTCGCTTGCTCTTTGAGATTTGATTGTCCAGCACTACACGCTCGATTTAGCCGGCCACCAACACTGACCTTGCACCAGATATCGGTAGATTCATCTGAGCAAGCTTGTTTCTTAATACTTCCATCGTTAGATTGTCCTCACTAGAAAATTGTTCCTCTTCACAATTTGCCATCTTAGACTTTACAATAATGTCTGTGACTACACACGATATTATTCGCAACGGCTAACGATCTTTTATCACATTCGCTTCCCGAAATTTAAATTGGCACGGTTTAAAAAATCCTCGGCACGAGCCCCCAATTTGTAGGAATGTTATATTCTAAGTTTATAGAAAACAGTATGATAAATACAATATCGTTGCACTCACACGAAATTGAATATAATACCGCGTTTCGCGTATTCGTTTCTCACTAATTCTACGACACAACAACACAACGAACTTCACACGACCACGATAAATTCAACTCTGACAGCATTTTCCATGCTCATTTTTCCCTTAACACATCTTGGTAACGCTCACAACACTCCTTGACAACATTAACATATCTTGACAACGCTAATAAACAATTGCCCCTTACGCCACGTCCTTCCCTGACGTCACACTATCCCACACTCTTACCATGTAGACGTTGCGCAAAGTCTTCGATATGCGGCGGCGTGTATCTGTCGGATATGGTGCGGGCGTTCAACGCACGGTAGTCGCCGCACGGTAGTCGCCGCACGGTCGCAGGTTTCCGTTCTTCTTCGGTACGACGTGCAGGGGCGATGCCCACGGGGTTTTCGATGATCGCATGATGCCCTGCTCGATCATCATTTCGAACTCCTCCTTAACCCGTTTAAGTCGGTCAGGTGCGAGTCGGCGGGGTTTGCTGTAGACAGGCGGGCCAGGTGTGGTTTCGATGTGATGTACCACACCGTGTCGAGTTTTCTCTGGTGGGCGGATTAGGTCCGGAAATTCAGCAAGGAGTCGGTGATACGTCGACTCTCCGATGATTGTCTTAATCGATGCCGTCTGGGTTGTGGCCGTGTATCCTCTCGTCGACCGGTTCGAGCTAGAGTCTATGAGGCGTTTATTCGTCGCGTCCACCCATAATTCGTAATGGCTGAGGAAGTCCACACCGATGATGGATGTGTCGACGTCCGCTATTATAAAATGCAATTTCATTGTTCGACGCAATGCCAAGTCGAGGGATACTAGGGTGGTGCCGTAGGTCACGATGCGTCACCCGTTAGCCTCGAACAATTCGTACGTATCTTTGTTCGCGGGCCCGTGTATTTTGTTGTGCGGAAATACACATACGTCGGCACCGGTATCCACTAGGAAGGAGATTTTTGAGCTCCTGTCCCTCACGAATATGCGGCGGGATACTAGGCCGTCGTCGCTTGCCGCGTTTACGGACGGCCGGTCTCCTTTCCCTGATTCTAGGTGCATGGTGAACGGTACTTCTTCGCGCGTGCTCGGAATGTCGCGTGATAATAGCAAAGACCGGAGTTCTGTGAATCTTCTCCCGGGCGCGGTCTGTGCCATCTCGTGTTTGGACGTTGATAGCGGCGCCGGTCGAGACGCAGTGTCTCGATTTGTGCCTCTATTCGGGAGAGCCTGTCGTCCGACGATTCTGGGGTGCAATCTCGCCGTTCGCCTTCTGTCCTTTCGGTCTCGATAACGGCGACCTTCTGTCTTCTCAGCGAATGTGTTTCGTAGGTCCGGTCAGCCGCCCGCGCCAACTTCTCTACGTCGGTATCATCCACCGCGGCCAGGGCGTTGTCGAAGTATTTCGGGAGGCGCTCCCTCCAGAGCGTGAGGAGGAAGTCGTCCGGCATGGAGGGACCGGCTAGTCTTCTCAGATGCTGATGGAATTGGGACGGCTTTCGGTCGCCCATCTCTTCGGAGGTAAGCAGTCTGCGTGACCACGTGTCGGCTGTATCAGCCAGCTCTCGGATGATCTCGTCTTTTAATTTTTCGTATTGTTCCGCCTCTGGTGTCCTCCTCCTTACGTCCTCGATATGAGATAGATACCGGTCGCCGAGGTACCTGGCGAGGGTCAGGAACTTTCGCTTGTCGTCCGCGAGATCCATGTCCTCGAATATCCACCAGTTCGAGGTGGATAGGTCGTGATAGGTACTGAAGGAGCACTCGAATATGTTTAACAACCAAGATATTTATTCACACTTATGAGGTGGTCGTTCGTGGAGGTGCCCACAAGAAGATACCCTTGATTTTCAACAATAACGTTTATTAGACACTTAACAATTAACAACAAATAACGTTTAACCATGGTTAACTTTTAACAACGATTGATAACGAATAACGATTAAAACTGAACTCTCAAGAGTAGACGACTCGTTTCTCTAATTGTGTTTGCTTCTCTTAATCTTTCGCACGCGCGCTTATTAGAAGTCCGCGACGGTTGCCGCGTATGCATTCTACCGAATATTCGGCGAAAGAACTGTAGGGATATCGATGATACATTAGGCCTGTCGGACTTACGCTTTGAAGGTATAGCGCTTTGTGCCGCGAAGCCGTTGGAAGTTTCCGTGGTCAATTGCCGCGACACCTAGCTGCTTGTCTATGATGTGGTTTATCACATAAACCGTATCGGTCACTCCTCTTCCTTTTCTGAATCCGAATTGGCTCTCTTCCAGTTTCTTTTCAATCTCTGCCTTCAGTCGTTCGTCCAGTATCCCTGCATAGATCTTGTATGCTGTATCCTTTAGTGTTACTCCTCTGTAGTTCTTCGCTACTCTCTTGTCCTCCTTCTTATATATCGGGCATATCACTTCTTTTTTCCAATCCTCTGGTATTCCCTGCCCATTCCTTATTTTCCTTAACAACTCCCATAACGCCTCCCTTACTTCTTTCGGTGCGTACCTCCATACCTCATTTTCTAACCCGTCTTCCCCCGTTGCTTTCTTTTCCTTCAAATTTCTTAGCTGGTATATCACCTCTTCCTTTTTTATATTATCTTCTCTCTCCTCCGTTATTTTCTCTTTCTCTCTATGCCCCCCCCCGTTTTTCTGCCCTCTTTGTGCTCTGTCCCTTCTAAAATTTCCATAAAGTGATTTTTCCACTCTTTTTCGCTTACATCCTCATCTATACCTTCTCTACTTCTTCTGTATTTATTTATGTATTTCCACACTTCTTGTTCTCTTTTGATCTTCTTTATTTTCTACATTACTTCTTCTTCGTGCCTTTCCTTTCTTTGTTTACGCCACTGCTTGAATGCCTTTTTTTCCTCTATGAGCGCTTCTTTGCTGCATTTTCCTTTCATAAACTTTATCATCTTCCTTCTCGTCTCTCTTTTCCTTTCCTTCCACTCCTTGTCGTACCACACTTTCTCTCCCATGCCCCATTTCCTTATCTTCGCTTTCTTCTTTGGCATTGCTTCGTTTATCTTCTTCTTAATTTCTGTCCACATTTCCTCTACTGTTCTTCCCTTGCAGATCCAGTCTTTGCATTCCTCCAGGTATTTTTCCACACTTTCGTTTGTTCATTCCCTTTTCTCCTTCTCTTCTTCTTTCTTTCCCTCACTATTTTGTAATTCCGGCCCCCCTATTTCTATTTTTAACGGCATGTGGTCCGACTCTGTTCTTTTTCCTACTTTCATGTCGATTATTTCTTTTGTCGCCTCCTGATTTCCAATCACATAATCTATTACTGAGTTTCGTCTCTCCCCAATATTGGTCTGCTCCTCTCCTTCTTTATCTCTGCCATTGATTATCGTCCAGCCTCTCTCTTCCAGGTACTTTAGCAGAGTTGCATGCCCAAGCAATTTTCTAGTACTCTTCCTTTATTCATCTACGTAGGGCAGTGGTACAACGCATGCTCCGCATCATTTTCTTCAGCATTATAATCCCAGCATCTTGAGTGGACTTCCTTATTAATCGTCTTACAATATACGTTAAATATTCCATGTTCACTCAAGATCTGCATGGTAAAGTCTTCAATATTCCTTCTGTACTTCTTAAAAATAGAAGCGTAATTTATAAGTCTCCTTGTCCAATTATCCTCCCTATAATAATTCCATCCTTCTCTCCACTTTTTCTCCATACGTTCTTCCACTGTCCTAATCCTTTCTATGAAAATTGAGGCGGCTCCTGACCTAGAACGGGTGTTATATCGCTCCTGTTGCTCTACCCTTCTTATCTCATAGTTTTTGGCCTTCAGCTCTGTTTTAAAATATATCGACATAGTGCCTGTAAGCATACACAGTGCTGACACGTGTTACTTGCTGTCTCCCGGTTCCAGCAATTCTGTTGTCGTTATTTTTAAGGATCAAACTACGTTATGTTTTGTTTCTTTCGTCGTGAGTGCTAGTTGTTTTCTTGGTAGTTTTGTATTTTTATTTCGTTTACCCGGAGTTTATAAATAAAGCTCCGCAGGACCTTGTTTACTTCTGTGATCACGAATCTTCGTGTAGTAATTGAGGCCATGGCAAGTCGTAAATACGTACGAAGTAGCCGCGTACGACGGAACGCATTCAGTCAATGCTCGGTCTCTTCAATACGATACTTGACAGAAATTCAAATTCGATTTTCTTGCATATGAGGCTTCGGATGAACGAATCTTATCTCTTTCAGCGGCTTGTACTACGATTTTTTGGATACTCTGTGTGATGCAGAAGTTACCTGTAAGATCACACATCAGCACATTGGATAGTTTTTTTCTGTAAGTTCCGACACAATGTGTGCAACTTTTAAAAATATTTGCTCCATAGAAACAATTTATTGATCGAAGGGAATAATAGTTTCATTTTCTCGGCTATTTTACACAAGCTCTGTGTTATACATGTTACACGTAACATGTTAGGATAAAATAATTTTAAACTTCTTCCAGCTTCCAACATATACGAAATCGAATAGTTACGAACAATAGTTCGCAGCAAGTGCACATTAAAAATAACACATTTTTTTCGGGAATTCACAAATCGTGTAACGGTCGCATGACTTTGTTTCCTTTGCAATTCTTTATAAACAAATGAATGAGGCGTTGAAGACTGCTCTTTCACATAATGTTTAACCATCACGTTTACTTATGCAACATCCGACCTTATCCAATGATTATTTCATCAATTCAAATCCAAATATATCTTCCTCTAGCGTTGACTTGCTAAGAATATTTTTGTTTGCATATTGTTTCAAAAAATTTAACAATATCACGTTATTTAAACACCTATGGATCATATGCAGTTACCATTACTTCGCATAAATCAGTATAAACGTTATTTCGAAGTACTATTATATCATGTGTCACTGCATAAATTTTCTGATTTTGCTTCAGCATTTTACAACAGTATTGGTATGCTGTTTTAATAGAGATTTTAGTTCACATGGAATCTAAATCACAAGATTAATAAAAAAAGAAAAATGTTACTTTCTTTCGGATACGACGAAAGAAACCATTACTTTTATGGCGTTTACGGGCCCAAATTGGAAAATGTGGACGAATTTTGGATCTATGTTATTATCGTTTTTGGCTGAACTTTGCTTTAGGGCGAAATCAAGAATTAATCACTTTTTTGCAATGCATCAGTTTTCAAAACGGGGAATTCGAAAATCCTAGTTTTAAGTTTTGGAATCCAGTGGTACAGAGTCGCATTTATGTAAAATTTGTGTGGCATTTTATACTTTATTTTAGCAATAAATTGAATTCTGGATCTTTCAATGAGTATAGTTTATGAAGTCACTGACTGCGCGTGGATGGTAATCATTTTGACCTATTGAGTCAAACGTGTTTGATTACATGTATTTTGTATACATGTATTTGGTTTTTCATTCTGACGACACAAGGACACTTTTTTGTTTTCGGCAAATTGAAGTGTTGCATAAGTAATCTATGAATTGAAATATTTATTCCTCTTTTAAATAAAAAACATTAACATTGCAAGTGCCTGGTCTTATCCGTATGATCAGGTTAGAGAGTTCTCCCATTACTGATGAGATCCACCTTGATGAAACCTGTTGCTACTTGATGCGATCGGTACACAGGTGCTGGACCTTCTTTGGAACATGTATCCACCAATTACTTTTAATTTTCCATTCATCTTAAAAAAGTGGTAAATCCGAAAATTCGGATGTCCACCCTTAGGAACTCGCCTTTCAACATCGTTTCAATCATCGATCTGCAATAGAACTTTATTAAGTAAACTTACTAAAGTATTTTTCTACAAGTCTGTGCATGCATCCTCCTTTTTCCCCAGAGCTGTCTTTATGCTCTTAAAGAAACTTGGTTACATTAAGTTGAATCTCGAGACAGTTCAGTAAAAGTTCGTGTGAACGATGCATTACAACAATATCAGTGGTCAAGGCATGTAGGTAATAGTTTTTTCCAATGCGTCCAAAGAATTCATTTCCGTTCTTTCACCACTGCGTTTGTTACGCCGCGCGGCCCTCTACCTAGACCAGGTCATACACCGCGGGCCAGACGGACGCCAGATGTCGATTCATCCTTACGGCGGACCCCCATTAAGCATAAGGGCCCATCATAAATCCCAGTAATTTGCAAGCGAAGGTCCTTCAGACCCAACAAATAGCCTTTTTTAAGTTACCTTTTTTACGATTATTGTCTACTACGGCTCGACCCGGGAAAGTTAGTTTATCTAACTTTCGATGCAACTTTCCTTTTAATAGCCACTTTCTATCGAGGGCAGCTAAGACCCTTCCTAGGCCATCAACCTTCGTTTAACCAATTAACAACGAAGCCTACCTCCCTCACCCTCTGAGGCGAAACCGTCGCCAAATCCGATGGTCCTGTACGCGAGACAGTCATCGCTAGCTTTCCTACGACACAGCATCGTCGCTGTACCTCAGCCTCTCACAGTCATCGCTAGCTTCCCTACGGCACAACATCGTCGCTGTACCTCAGCCTCTCACAGTCATCGCTAGCTTTCCTACGACACAGCATCGTCGCTGTACCTCAGTCTGGTATCAGTCTCATCTCAGTCTGGTCTGAGTCGCGTCTCAGTCTCTCTGAGTCTCGTCTCAGTCTCGTCTTGGTACTCTTCTCAAGTCAACTCTACACGTCAAGCAATTGGAGTCTACATCAAGGATCCACGCAAGTCAGTCGGCATACTACATTCTCGTCCTCTGCGACATCGTCACCGAACTGGACTGATTTGCCATCGTTCATACAGTCAACATCCTTCGACCGGGTTTACACCCGAAGATCAGTCACTTACATATCTTATACACACGCAACAGCGTGACTATCACCTGCATAAAGTTGTTGGAATAAACAGTGCTTTCCAACTCATTACATCAGTGTACATTCAATCAACCACCTCTGTTGTCCTAAACGAATCAGGGGAGCGACTACTTCGCGGCGTCGATTAACTGAATCGTAGCGAGAATTTACGCCTCTCGCTGACGCGTATTCCTAGCGACCGCGTCTCTCCGCGAACGGTCGTAACAGCGTTATTTTTTCGCTCTCTTTTTATCGTGTTATGCACCTTTTCGCGGTTATCGAATGTTTCCTGTATTTATTTTCCGGTTGCCGCTAGACGGCCAATAATGTCAATATTTTTTTTTTTTTTGTTTTTTATTTATTTGTTTTAAATTTTACAATTTGTCCAGTAGGACATTTGGTAAAATGTTATAGCTGCTTAATAATATAACATGTGGGTGGCTACCCCCAGTGGGGTACCAACTTCGTGCTTGTTAGGGTATATCCTTTATGAGATCTACTGGATGTTTCCTTTTTAATCTCCTTTCGATGAATGTGATGATCGTTTCCGCTGCCAGCCGGTTCGGGTGCGTTGCTAATCTTTCTCTGTACCTTCTTGCGAATCTGCTAATCTCTTCCTTGACCGTTGGTATTCCAAGGTCTTTCCGTATGTCCTCGTTTCTAACGTACCATGGGGCGTTTACTATTGTTCTGAGTATTTTAGATTGCATTGCCTCTAATTTGGTTATATGGCTCATTGCTGCTGTTCCCCATAGTGGTATTCCGTACGTCCAGATTGGTTTTATGATGGTTTTGTAGATTTTTAATTTGTTTTCTATGCTTAGTTTGGATTTTCGACTTGTTAACCAGTACATCTGTCTCCTTGCTATCTGTATTTTGCTTATTGTTGATTTGATATGCTGTTTCCATGTGAATCGTGTATCAAAGTGTAGTCCTAGGTATTTGACTTGCCTTGTTTGTATTATGTGCGTGCCGTTGAGTGTAATGTTTGGTGGTAACTGTTTTCGCAGTGTGAATGTAATGTGGTTGCATTTATCAGGGTTTGCTTTAATTTGTTTAACTTGAAGCCACTTTTCTATTTTTGCAATATGCTCTTGTAGCAATGCGACTGCTGTTGCTGGGTTAGTGTGCCTGACTAGTACCACAGTGTCATCCGCAAATGTCAGTATTTTGCTGTTGGTGGTTGTTGGTATGTTGGCCGTGTATAGTGTGTAGAGAATTGGTCCCAAGACGCTTCCTTGCGGAACCCCTGCCTTGATGTCTTTAACTTGAGAGTATGTATCTTTAATTTTTACTGTAAAGGTTCTGTTGCTTAAGTAGGATTTAGTTAAATGGTATATCTGCTCCGGGAATTGTTTTCTGATTGATTGAAGTAGACTATCGTGGTTTATTTTGTCGAATGCTTTCTCGATGTCCATAAAGAGGGCTGTGCAGTATTGTTTGTTTTCTATTGCTAGTATTATTTCGTTTGTGAGTCTGTGCATTTGCTCTATCGTGGAGTGTTTGTTCCTGAATCCAAATTGGTGATCTGGTATTAGTTTTTCCTTCTCTATTATTGGTTTTAGGCGGGCGTAAATTATTTTTTCCAGTATTTTGGAGAATACTGGAAGTAGTGATATTGGTCTGTACGATACTGTTTGGTGTGGGTCTTTGCCTGGTTTAGGTAACATTATGATCTGTGCTAGTTTCCATAGTTTAGGATAGTATTGGGTTCTTAATATTGCATTAAAGATTATTGTAATTAGTCGTATCGCTTTTGGAGGAAGGTTTTTGAGGATTTTACCATTGATTAGGTCGATTCCTGGTGCCTTGTTATTTTTTGTTTTCTCGATTATGTTTCTAATTTCATGTGCTGTTGTTTTAGGTATGTTGTAATGATTGTCAGTTGCGATACTAGTGGTTACCTCTTCCTCGTCCAAATGGCAGTTGTGATTGCTATTATTGATATTATGTGGTGTAAATATGTTGCTTAGGTGGCTGGAAAATTCTTCAGCTTGTTCTTCGTTGCTTCTTGCCCATGTGTTATCTGCTTTTCTGATTGCTGGGACTAGTTTTATTGGCTTCTTTATTTTTTTTTGACTTTCCAAAGTGAGTAGTTGGAGTTCTCGTGTGCCGATAGTGACTCTATGAATTTTGTGAACTCGTTGTTATTGTGCTCTTTTATTTTGTTTTTTATTTCCTTTGCAAGTTTGTTTAGGTGTTTTTTGTTTTCTTTTGTTCTGTGTTTTTGCCATTTTGCTTTCGCTTTTCTTTTTTCTCTGATTTTGTCGAGGATGTCTAGTGGAATTGTTTTTGTTTGTCTGTTGGTTGTTACAGGTATAGTGGTTGCCCTTGCTGCTTCTTGAATAATTTCTGTCAATGTTGTTACTGCTTGATCGATGTGTTCCGGTGTTTTCAGTGGGATGTTGCAGCTGATATTGCTTTCTATTATTTCTTTAAATGTTTCCCAGTTGGTGGTTTTATTGCATAGCGTCTCTGAGTTGCTGTAAAGTAATGGCTTGATACTGAATGTTATTATTATGGGCGTATGGTCGGAGGTAAGCTCGAGACTAGGTGCTATGTTTAGTCTATTTGCGTTTAGCCCCTTTGTCACTGCAAAATCTAGTAGGTCGGGTATTTTGCTCAGGTCTGTCGGCCAGTATGTCGGTCTTCCTGTGGATAGTATATTGAGGTTATTATTTTTAATGTGCTTTTCTAAGGTTCTACCTCGAGGTGTGGTGATTCTTGATCCCCATAGTGTGTGTTTTGAGTTAAAGTCGCCAGCTGCAATATACCTGTCACCTAAGCAGCTAAAGTATTCTTCCCACATTTGGGTTTTAACTTTGTGACGCGGTGGTGCATATACTGCCGACAACTGTAGTTGGTTGCTGTTAGTTTGTACAGTAACGGTGGTTGCTTGAATATGTTCCTTACTAACCTGGCTGTGTAAGTGGTGTTTAATGTCGTTTTTTATTACTATTGCCGTCCCTCCTTGTGCTTTTCCTGAGGGATACTTGGTGTCGTATATGGTGTAGTACGGGATTTTTAAATAGCTCTTAACAGTGAAATGTGTTTCCGAAACAAGCAGTATATCTATATTGTTGCTATACAGGAATGTTTTAGCTTCTAGGGCCCTTTGTTGTAGGCCGTTAGAGTTCCAGGCTGCTATTTTGAGCGTGTCTATTTTTATTTTTTGCTCAGCATGTTAGTAAGTATTTGCAGCATAACTGTTATTTGTTGAGTTTGCTGTCTGATGGCTTCGTTTTGTTCGCTTATCATTTTTGTGAGCATTTCGGTGTTTTTTATGGAGTGTTTCAGTAATTCTTTGATTTCTAGAGCGTCGTTGCTATGATTGATTTGTTCTGGATTTTCTTTGGGTAATGACCGGTTGACTACTTGCGCGTAGCTTCGTCTGCTAACGGTGTTACTGTGGTTATTGTTTATTACGTATTGCGGTTTTGGCGTTGTCACTGATTCTGTGTTGTCCTGCTGCATTTGGAAGTTGTTGTGTGTCCTGTTTCTTATCGGCGGGAAAAGTTTGCTTTGTAGCTGTTTTCTGACTAGGCAGCCTTTATAGCTAGCTGGGTGATTTCCACCGCAATTGAAACACTTAATAATGTCAATATGAACTAATTTTTTGCAAATATAATATACTCAATGTAACATGTACGCACACTCAAGAAATAGAATTCAATTAGAGACAAGCTAAGGATGGGGACAAGGATGAGGATTGTGCGAATTTTTATGGCGACGTTTTTGCCGTCATAATAACGTCATTCTGGTGGCATTGTTGATGGAAACGATCCGCTACATTTTTAAATAATGTAAACAGAAGTCGAGCACGTGTGAATGCTGATCTGTGTGGTCAACTCATTGGGCGATATAATTGACATAGGCCCATTTGGCGCCAAAGAGAAATGTAAAATACTCTGAAGATGCTTTGCTTTGCATAGTCATATGGTATGAATCATTGGATTCTGCAATTTCAAACTTGGATTTGTGGATTCCACACATTAAAAACTACGAGATTACGGATAAAAAATACGAATTTGGACGTCGTAGGGTGAGGACGTGTCTTGGCGCGCTTCCGCCAAACGAACGTTTATTTCGTGATTTTTATGGTATAAATGTGTGACGTGTGTGTTAGTAATAACATAACAAAGGGTAATATGTGTGGTGGAGTGAAAAAACTTAGTAAGAGAAATAGTGGAGTGTGGACTTATAGATAAAGAAATGATAGTGGTTTCGTAACGGACGATGAGGAGAATTAACGATTATAATTTCGAATGAGACGAAGAATTTGACCCTTTCAGTGGACACTAAGGGGTCGGCGATGCGTGAATATCTTTTAGTGGAGTGATTTAGCCGTCTGTAACTATTAATGTAATATCGTTGTTTCGACCACTCGCGGAGAGACGCGATCGCGAGGAAGCACGCCAACGGGAGTCGTAAATTCCCGTCACGATTAGATATAATCGACGCCACGAAATGATCGATCCCCTATTTCGGTTAGGTAAATAGAGGTGGTTTGATTGAATGTGACACTGATATAATAAGTTATAAAGCACTGTTTATTCCAACAACTTTGTGAAGATGATAGTTACGCTGTTGCGTGTGTATAAGATAAATAATTGACTGATCTTCGGGTGTAGACCCGGTCGAAGGATGTTGACTGTATGAACGATGGAAAATCAGTCAAGTTCGGTGATGATGCTGTAGCGGAGGAAAGCTAAGGATATATATATATATATATGTCTAGTGCACGGGACCATCGGATTTGTTGGTGACGATTTGGCTAAGAGGGTGAGGGAAATAGGCTTCGTTGTTAATTGGTTATTTGCTATGGCGGTGGGTGAGGAAGGATGCTGACCGCCCTCGAGATAGAGTCGCTAGTGGGAGACCTGATACGTGAGAAAAGGCGACTTTCCCGTGTCAACCCGTGGTGGACAATAAACTTTAGGAAACAATTGAGCGATAGAATATCTGTTCGGTCTGAAGGACTTTGACTAGGAAACTCCTGAGATTTATGGCGGGTACTTGAGGCTATTGAGGGTACGTAGTAAGGATCCGAAGACATCTGGCTGCCATCTTGCCCGCGGTGTGTGGCCTGGTTTAGGTAGAGTGTTGCGCGACGCAACAGTCAGGCCGCATGACGTAACAATCGTGATGGAATATATTTACAGTGAATGGATGATACAGGTGTTAATCAGACAGAAAAACGATAGTTGTTCAACATGAACTAATCGCAGCAAACGTATAATAAACAGCACAACTAAATAATTAATCAACGACTCGACTTTCATAAACGTAATCAACACTCTCTCGGCAACGCAACTCGCAATCCCTGTTGATTCGTTTCTCGTCCCCTAGCAACCGCTCGTGGCCAAGATCACGTAGGCCTCCTTTTTCCAAAACTACGCGATCGAAACGAACGCCTCGGCTCTCGCGACATTCCACGCGGTTCACCCGCCAACTCCCAGGCCCCTCGCTCGCGATACTACATTAATGGATTGCGCTTTATTTCGCGAACGATACGAATATCTTGTCGTTTTGCGTTTTCTACCCGTTCTTGGCACATCTTCAGCGATACTTCTCTTTTTGACTCAATCACATGGCTTTCTTTTTTTTTAAGCTAGAAAAATTTATCGAATGTCCAGCCGGACAAACTGTAAACTACAGATTATTTATTATTTATTATTGCTTAGTCCGTGCCTTTCGTCTTTGAACGAACTTTCGGTTTTACATCCCTTATACCTATTTCGCTTCTTATATATCTACCCCCCCCCCCCTCTTATCCATTCTATTATATTACACCCACTTAATTATTCTATCTCTAAAAACTGAAAAACTAGAAAAAACTAAAAACTAATGACTAAAAAACTATTGCAACTTTGCTCTTTTGCCTCCTTGCTGTGCTTCCTTCTTGTCGTTCCTCCCCGTCTTGTATTGCCTTCTCCTCTCTATTATTGCTTTTAGTTCTGTTAGTCCTTCTCCAGTCTTATTTAGTGTTTTTTTCTATGTCCTTTGGTCCTCCCGTTATTTCACATTCTTTTATTACATGTCTCAGGTCGTCGTCTTCTTTCCTTTTACATAGTCTGCATCTTTTTTCTCCCTCTTCTTCTTGCCCTGGTTTCGTTACCACATCTGAATCTTGCTAATATTCTTCTGTCCTTCCACTTCATCCTCCCTTCTAAGTACTTTGGTAACTCTTCTTTGGCGATTTTTCTGTAATGTATGTTATATTTGGATCCCTTTATCCTTTTCTCCCTCTCTTCTACTTCTCTCTTTCTTCTTTCTTCTATAACTTGGTCTGCTATCATCCTTTCTTGCTGTTCTCTTGCTTCCATCTGTGTCCCTCCATTTCTCACCTCTTCTAGTCTCTTCTTTCTCTTTCTTGCTCTTTTCTCTTCTTGGCCATTTCCCCAGTTTCTCTCTCTTTCCTTTATGCACTCCTTTAGTTAGTTCCTTTTTTGATTCTAAGTCTTTCTCTTCATACCTTGCTGCTCTTTTTATTGCTTTTTCTTTGATTTATGTTAGCTTGCATTCTTCTATCAATATATAATTTGGTATTGTCATATCTAAACCTAAGATCCATTTCACATATCTTCTTTGTATTCTATCCAGTCTTTCTTCCATATTCCAGCCCCATATCAAACCGAAAGTCCTCAAACTACAAATTAAATAATAAAAAAAAAAGCATCTTTCTGACTCCCATTTTCGGGAGCTTAAATTTTCCAGGCATTGCAGACAAGGAATATCCTTTTTTTCTTAGCTGAGAGATCCTCAATCTCTATAGTTCTCTTAGTTCTCTACTTCTTACCATAACCAATAAAATATTGCCATTATTATTCCAAGGTAGATTATAAATACCGATGAAAGTAGCGCAAGTGTTCTAATATATTTAAAAAACAGTTTCACAATAAATATGGCAATAGTTTTTTTACAAAAAACCAAGAATTATGCAATCGTTGACTTATCTTCCGACGATGGAACTCGTTCTTTCTACATTTTTGATTTTACGAGTATGAGAATTTTTTGCCAAAACAAATGAAGTGTATAGTATCGTTCAATTACTGATTACATTGATATAAACTATCTTACAGTTTTATTTGCGATATTTTATACATAAAAAATATTTCTTGCATCGTATCGTACAATTTTAAATTACTCTCAGTGTTATAAATAATTCTGTGTGATAGTTATGTAATTATTTCATTCTGATCGGTTGTAATTAATTGTAGATGATTCTCATATATAAAAGCACTGACACAATAGATGATGTATAGAGGTTGTGTTGCTTTAAACAAGAGACATCCTACTTTTTTTATATTGGTTGCTTGCATTTTCCATTTCTTCCAGTAATATTATTATTCGTTATAGTGCAATCTGACACTACATTTGATGCAAACTAATTCATGATGCATGTTAAGGACTCCAAGGGGAAATGTTAACATGCTCTACAAGGGGAAATGTTACATATATTTTATAAATTATATACAGGGTGGTTGGTAACTGGTGGTACAAGCGGAAAGGGGGTGATTCTACGCGATAAAAGAAGTCGAAAATATAGAATAAACTTGTTTCGTTCGAGGCTTTGTTTTCGAGAAAATCGACTTTGAATTTTCGTTCGGTACGCGTGGGGTACGTTATAACGGATCTCACTGTAGATCGTTGTCTCAGTAGAAAAATTAAAAAAAAAAAGGAAAATTAAGAAAAATTGTTATTCTATATTTTCGACTTCTTTCTTCTCGTAGAATCACCCGCTTTCCGCTTATACCACCAGTTACCAACCACCCTGTATATTATGCTAAACGCATTGGGAAGATCGCTGCCATATGTTGTAGAATATTATATGATTAATATTATATGAAATTTATGGAGGGAAACCTAATAGAGTCTTGTTATATCTCTTATTAATTGCTATTGACGTGTTTTGATAGCAGAGTAATAAAGTACAAGTCTACTCAATATTTTATTGTTTTATTCCTTAATGAATTTTGGAAATAAGTCTTCCTTCATTTGTTAGTAGAAATGGAAAGATAACAGTATAATTGCTTAGAAGTTCTACGAAATATAACACAAGCAAGAGCAGAGAGCAATCGCTTTGCCAAAAATGTATTTGCTAAAATAATAGATCTTACGATAAACCGTTCAACGTATTTTGCAGCGATATAAACATTTGCAACACTGCAACGTTATATATCATTCACGTCTCAACGTAAAGAACAATGTATAGAATTCATAAAGATACGTGCACAGTATACAATGCAGGAATCATTAAGGAAAAATTGTAGTTAGCGATGAAAAAGCAATCCGTCTAGATGGACGGAATTGTAGAATATGCAAGAAGTTTCTAGCCAACAATGTACTGTATATTATGTTGTAATTTGTCGTATATCAACATATGTTGGAAAATCTATAACAAATCTAAAGATATTGATATTGGTCGAGAACTTTATGCAGATTGGCCAATGACACAGCAACGTGTTTTGAACTTGCAATATCTATTTATACGATGAGGAATTTGAATAGTTTGCAGAACTCGTACTGAGAGTAATCAGGCAATAAAAATAAATGGTGCAGTACAAAACGATCATTAGTAAAAGAAAATGAAGAAAACATAAAAGTGAAAAGATTAGAAACGGGAAGAAGATGCATGTGATATTATATGTGAAATCAGATGACCACGTGAACAGAACACGTGAAGGAAGTGAATCCAATTATTGCTGTCAGATATACAATGCAGTACACATCAATTTTCTAATCATGAAGAGGAGATTTTCATTATTTCACAAACGAATACATTTGTATACCTGGAATCTAGAATTGTGCTTTATCTGTAAAATATATGTCTAGAATTTTAACATGTTTCCCTTGATACAAGGATTGTGCAATGTAATATAGCAACAATAATATGAAATAATATCAAGTTTCAATTTGGATAAATGAACAAATGAAACATTTGCTTGTCCAATACTTACAAATAAAGCTATACGCAGTGAGATCGCAATCAATGGAAAAGGGTTGTAAGATGCAAAAGCTTCTGGAAGAAAGTTGATGAACATCTCAAAAACATTCGAATATTGGATATCTTAAACACATCCGCACATTTATCGAGAAGAGGTTGTTCATGACACATTTTCTATAGGCGTATTTGCATTTTGTTACATAAAAAAATGCAATTCGCATAATTTGATCTCCAGTTGTTGAACACGAGCACAAAATTTCACCGCTGTGGTTACAAACAACACACTCCGTAATTTCTCCATACAATAATCTTCGTACCGTTGGAAGCTAACTATAATAATATTATAGGTGACAATACAATCAATACGATACAGTGCAGCGGTACGTCCCTAGCGCAGCCGTGGATGCTTTGTCAACAGCTATGTTTCTCACCAACACACAGGTGTCGAGTTCATTCAAATTTTATAGCAAATGTCAGTATTATTTCAGAAATAATATAAATAACAAAAATAAAAAGTAAATAGTTTTTAAAAGTTGATAATTGAATAATAGAAGTATCTAATGCTTCTTTCTTCTCGGGCTTCTGGCGACAATTTTATTCACAAATCCTTCGAGATTTGCAAATATGAAATTATTGCATTCAAGACTGTCAGTAGACAACATGCAAAGAAAATCTTGAGGACACACAATCAAAAAAAGAAATTGACACGGTCAACACAAATAAAAAGATCATTTAAGTGAAAACATATTTAGCGTTTTCACTCAAGGATGAAATCCTTATATAAAAACTACAACTCTGCTTATAAGTGCAATTTCAGCTTGGATTTTAAAATATCCTGTAAAATATCCTTTCTAACATCCGAGTCTATTGGAACAATCGCCTCATAAAAGCTTCCTTATAATATATGGAGCATATTATCCTGAATATCGAGAAGCTTTTTGTCATGTGTTCTACCAATTTCTTAAACTCAACTCAGTTTGTGAAACTACTTGAGCAAATGTCGCATTGCATTACGCTAGTAAATTGAGATGCCCAAAATTTTATCTATATGAACGTTTGCTGAGCTCGATGTATTTATTACCGCTATGAAATATTTGCACGCTTTAATAGGAATACTCTTGAGATGACGATGCTTAAAGGAAAATGTACCAGAATTCCTTCAATCTCTTTAATGACCGAGTGGCGAATACGTATTGAAGTCGTGTACAAGTTTCCGCAAAAGTGACGACACGTTCGGACAAGATTGCTCGATGGGAATCAGTGCAAAAAATGAGGCTCTAAGTAGATGGAAAAAGAAGAGGGAACAGATAGAACACAAATATCACAGTCATCTGTGTTGGGTGACGATTAACTATACCGTCCTTGAAGAATATTGTAACAGATTCTGGTGTATTTGACCATATTATACTTTGTTGCATACTATTTCATCGATCACTTATTTCCATTAGAACAGACAGAAGAACAGATACTTATCGTGATCTTAACTTCAGAAAGGAGGAACTTCCTGTGATATAAATTCGGAGCAGGAACATATATGAACTTGTGTCATGACCTCTCCATTGTTAGATTAAACGTTGTTTAATCTAAACGAAATTTATATTCGAAAACGTGGCAAGGAAGAGAAGGATGAAACAAAACGCAATTTTCAGAAAAAAATTTAATTTAATTAATTTAAGCAGTGAATAGAATTAGCAACGATATAGTGCTATAAACAGTCATAGATATATCAGATTAATATATGGAAGATAAGAAAAGCATGTTAGTCGCATTCAACGGAGAGATCCTTTCAACGTGATAATGTTCGATACACTTAAAATTACTGAAACTATTATCTTTCTGAAAATATTCAAATCCTGATTTGTTTCGCACATTTATCAGATCTGAGGCATTACGGAAAGTGTTCGGATAGATTTAGTCAGGAGTGTTTTCACAAAAGGAAGTCAATCATTTCAAGCAGTAAGATTAAATTCAATTATGATGTTCTGGGAAAATAATATAATTTAGCAGAAAGATATTCGAAAACTAAGTATATAATCGAAATATAATAAATATCTTACAAGGGAAATAAAACATGAAATTTTATAAATAACGAATAATATATTCGCTCTACAACACATATTGAATAATGTTTCATATAATTTTGTTACCTCCGGCTTACATTCTATTTGTATTTTCCTCTATAATTTTCACAATGTATTTATGAATTAAATATATTCTCTTAATCTATGTTCTACTAGCGATTTTCTATATGTTCAATGAGGTGTGCAATATGTATTTTCGTACGTTCGCGAGGAGACGCGATCTCGAAGAAGCGCGTCAACGGGAGGCGTAAATTCCCGTTACGATTGACTGATCGACGCCACGAATCGTGCGATCCCTTATTTCTTTTGGGATAATAAGGGTAGTTAAATAGTGGACAACGCTGCGGTTAACAGGTTGCGTATATTTATACAATCCAAACAACTTGGTGTGATACAAGATGAATATACAATACGGATGAATACGACCTGACTATATTCGCCTTGTTGACTGATTGACTTGGGTGGATCCTTGTTGGAGACTGACTTGGGTGCATCCTGGAGGGCGACTGGCTTGATCTGATGTCTGAACTGGAGTCCAGTTACTTGAGTTGTAAAATAAGTAGAGTTGATCTCCTTATGGTGCAGGAGAAGTAGTTGACTCTCCTGAAGTCGTAGGAGCAGTAGACGTCCTGACCCGCGTGCTGTCTTAGGAAGAGTGAGACACAGCGACGATGCTATGTTGGAGGAAAGCTGGGGCAGGAAAGTGAGGGTAATATGCATTGTTGCTGGTTGTATTAGGAAGGTCTTAACTACCTTCGATAGAAGGTTGTTAGTAGGAAGCATCGCAAGTGGGAAAAACTAACTTTCCCTTGTCAAGCCGTAGTAAACAATAGGCGTTATAAAGTGCTTTAGGAAGGACATTTGTTGGGTCTGAAGGACCTTAGATTGCAACTTCTGGGATTTATGATGGGCCCTTAAGCTTAATGAGGGTCCGCCGTAAGGATGAATGGACATCTGGCGTCCGTCTGGCCCGCGGCGTATGACCTGGTCCAGGTAGAGGGTCGCGCGGCGTAACACAATATAAAAGATGTATAGAAAATATATATGTTTTATTTATCTACAACTACAAACTAGAATATCGAGCATGTTATCTCTTTCCTACGGATTGCAAATTGATAAATTGTAAAAGCATCACGACTAATTTCACCACTCTAGCACTTGTTCAAGATTTGTCAACCTTCGAACGAGCAAACGCAGACGAACTGTTACGGTAGCGAACACGCGATAATGGAATGCCCGAGCGAGAAACACCCGAGCTTTATATTTAGTTTTATTTTGTATCCAATCTTCATCGGTCCTATTTATATAGATCTCGATTGTTCTGGATTATCTGGAACGTAGTGTAACGTCCATACAGGTTATTGTGTCTGTTATTGATAACGTCGTTTCCCAAAGGCTGGAAATGTGTTCAAGAGTACTATGTGCGAACGTGTTCTTGAGCATTTCGGCAAACTTTTATGACCGTTGCTCGCGAATACTGGTAGTTCAGGTCCTCAGACCCCACGAATTTTATCGCACGAATCTAGATAATCCGACTAAAGTCGTGTCATAATGATATAATAAGAAATACGTAAAAATGATGTTTTTTTAACTTGGTAATTCAGTATCAGTTGAATGATGTCAAAAGGTGATCATTCGGGCTTTTTATTTATTACGGAACGTCATTAAGGAATGGGAAAGAAGAGATGCATATATGAAAATTATAACTAAAAGGAAGTATTCTTCTTCGGAAGAATCAGATTTTATTACTTTAGAAATAAACGTCTTATTTTTTAATACGTCACGTTAAAATTAGAATTTAGGGCGCGTAACGATTCTTCGTTTGAAGTAGCCATCGTTTTACACTACAGAGATTATATTTACGCGTATATATAAGACTTTACAAAGTATAGTGAATATTGAGTTTAATGAATAATAAGATTAACAAATAATAAGTTTAACGAATGACAAGATTAACGAATAATAATGTTACGCTGCGCGACCCTCTACCTAGGCCAGGTCATACACCGCGGGCCAGACGGACGCCAGAGGTCCATTCATCCTTACGGCGGAACCTCATTAAGCATAAGGGCCCATCATAAATCCCAGTAATTTGCAGGCTAAGGTCCTTCAGACCCAACAAATAGACTTTTTTAAAGCATTTTATAACGCCTATTGTTTATTACGGCTTGACAAGGGAAAGTTAGTTTTTCCCACTTGCGATGCTTCCTACTAACAACCTTCTATCGAAGGCAGTTATGACCTTCCTAATACAACCAGCAACAATGCATATTACCCTCACTTTCCTGCCCCAGCTTTCATCCAACATAGCATCGTCGCTGTGCCTCACTCTTCCTAAGACATCACGCGGGTCAGGACGTCTACTGTTCCTATGACTTCAGGAGAGTCAACTACCAAGTCTAAATCTAACCCATAACGTCTACGCCTAAACTCTTTTCCTCTAGTGTTACGTCCACTAAGATACTAAGTCCCATTCTAAGAGCCTTGCTCTATCGTGTATATTCAGACACCTTCGGGAGACAAGTTGTGATCTGCGATTTATACCGACTCAACAGTGTAAAATAAGTGTTGAAAATATATAACTTATAATTCTGTGAACCACAGTGTTATAATAATTGAATCACCCCTATTATCCTAAACGAAATCAGGGGATCGATCAATTCGTGGTGTCGATTGCTATAATCGTAGCGGGAATTTACGACTCCCGTTGACGTCTCTTCTCGCGATTGCGTCTCCCCGCGATTGGTCGAATTTACAAATAAGTTTAACGAATAATAAGATTAACGAATAATGAGTTTAAGGAACGCTATTAACAATGTTCTTGGGTTCAAAGGAATCCACGGCCAACGGGATAACTCTTTACCATGCGTAGAATAATTTTAGGCACAAAAATACGATTACTGAGACGCTCGGTATACTGTTCGATGTGTCACTTTCCAAGGCGATCACACGAATGAATAAACTGATGGAATTCTTTCTCGCTGAACGATTGCATTTGTTTGTTATATGCTTGTTGGAAGCATCGAGAAGGTTCCAATCGCCGTTGCTAGGCAGTTGTGCCAAAAGTTTGATGTATACTCGTTGGAAGCATCGAGAAAGTCCCAAACGCCGTTGCTAGGCAGTTTCTGTCTGGAGTTTGATTATTAATACAACATGTGTTCCATTATATCGGCATCTCCAAAGTACAATTCCATGTGGTCAGGCCCATTCTTGAGGCCGTATGCCGCCACAACCGCATTTCTAGGGAGAACTATATAACCGCTCCACACCTTCGTCAGGCAAAACGTTTATCCCGTGACCATGGCTACGTTCGGCGACCAGTTGTCACCTCGAACCCAATTTCGCTATTGCAAATCTCGAACAATTACAATCAGATCGAATGACAACAATTGCTTAATTACAGCTATGATAAAATCTAAGCTAAAGCATTAGAGGACTTTTCCCAAAATTGCAAAGGGAAGACTCCGGTTTTCCTTTCATCTCCCACACGGCCATTCTGACTATCACACGTCCTCGTGTGCAGCTAAAATACAGAGTTTCTTTTTCAACATTAGACTCGGTGTAACTTATATTATTTACTATTCAATTAAATGCTCCAAATAAGTCAAGGGTCCAGTTCAACAACAAAATTTTGTTTGGAGGTTTTACAAGCAAGGAAATGAAAGAGAACTCAAATTAGTAGTGTTATAGTTCGTATTGAAAGTGCCAGTTGCATTCCGTGAGCCACTAGTCAGACCGCAATGACACGACAGATCATTTTCGATTTCGCACACAGATCTCAGTTTGTTGGATCGTATTACCAAGTTGGGTACATTACGGAAGCGCAGGATACCACCCTTGGCGTATTACGAAAGCGCAGGACACCACACTGGGCGTATTACGAAAGTGCAGACGCTACACTGGGTGTATAACTATGACCACAACGCGGTGTTAATGATCCTCTGAGGTCAGTGTACTCGCATCGTTATTATCACCGTCGCTGTCATCACCGCAGACGTCCAACTCAGCAGGAACGCAACTATGTGGCACTTTTCGTAATTTGTCGTGTCTGTCCTTATATGACCGTTTGCCGTCTAAGGTTTTTAAAGTGTATCTATCTCCTTGCAAAATCTCTGCTATCACGAATGGACCCCTGAATTTCGGATCTAACTTTGTTTGGTTTCTTTTCTCGTTTTTACGTAACACAAAGTCACCGAGATTAATCCTAACTATCTTAGCTTTCGTCTTGTTAAACCTATCTTTATCATAACTAGCGCAAGTCTCTATGTTCTGTATCGCCTGTTGCCTTACATTGGAGATGTCTACTTCCCTTCCCTCGATATTATCAGGCAACGATAAGCCGTAGGGTTTTGCTGCCTTCCCAATTAATAATTCTAGAGGGCTCGATTTCGTCGCACGATTGGTGGTGCAATTCAAGGCCAACTGCACCTCGCCAATCGCGTCTTGCCATGATCGCCCGGTCGTTTCCACCGTCGTAAGCATGTTCTTCAACGTACTCATAATACGCTCCACTTGTCCATTGGCCCTACTAACACCGGTTGCTATAATATTAAGTGGAGTTTAATGTGTCTATCTTGACAGAAATTTTGGAAATCTTTACCCGTAAAACATCTTCCTTGGTCCGCTATTACTCGGCAGGGATTGCCGAACAAAAATATAGCGGACTTAAGTGCTGTAATGGTGTTAAGGGAATCTGGTTTACGGGTATGATGCAGGTATACGAATTTTGTAAAAGCGTCGACCAAAACAACGACATACTCCTTTGAGTCACTCTTACCGCTTAACTTGCCCGTTATGTCCATGTGAACCGTATGCCAGGGTATGCTGGTCTTAGGTATGGGATGTAGTTCAGCTTGTATTTTACCTGAACTAGCCTTTGAAACTGGACAAGCATGACAGTTTTCAACGAATTTGCGAACATATTTCGCCATTCCCTCGAACCAGTAATACTCGTATAGTTTCTCCAGCGTTTTATCCCAACCTAAGTGCATAATGGACTGAAGCACATGGTTAATGACGGACCACCTAAAACCTCTTGGGACAATGGGCAAGCAGAGAGTTCTGCCTTTTCTCTGTATTCTACGATGGAGTATACCGGACCGTAATTCGTACGTATTCGCAATGTCTTCCGCGAGCTCTTCGTTTTATAATTTACTGATGATCTCAGAAATTTGTGGGTCGCGACGTTGTTCCGCTAGCAACCAATCGTCGGAGATTTCGGTCAGATTGATTTCTTTCTCTACAATTTTGTTGATCGTACGATGATCCAGATCTACGGGGTTTCGCGAAAAGAAATCTACGTGGGCCATTCGTTTGCCTTCCCGATACATAATGTCAAAGGTAAAAGTTTGTAGGTAAGCCCACCACCTGTAAACCCTGTTATTTAAATGTACCTTGTTACTGGATGCCTTCAAGGAATTACAATCAGTGACAACAAGAAATTCCCGTCCGTGTAGATAGTGACGGAAATGCTTGACGGCGTTTACCACTGCTAACGTTTCTAGTTCATAAGAATGATATCGATATTCCGCAGGGATAGTCCTTCTGCTGTAATACACTACTACTCTATTTCTGCCTTCGACCTTATGCATTAAGATAGCCCCATATCCTTCCGAACTAGCGTCAGTGTGTAGTTCTATCGGATAATTGGGGTCAAATATCATTAGCACCGGCTCATCGGTCAGAATAGAAATTACGTTTTGCCTAATCTTCTCGTGTTTATCCGTCCAATTTATGTTTTTGATACCGGAAGTGAGGGAATACAAAGGTTTCATTAATTGTGAGAATTTAGGAACCACTTTTCGGAAATAAGAAGCTAGACCAATGAATTGCCGAAGCTGTGTGACGGTCGTCGGTGCGGGTAAAGAACTCAAGGCTTGTATTTTACCCGGGTTTGGGCGGACATCGCCGTTATGAATCACATATCCCAGATAAAGTACCGACGTCTTCAAGAAGGAACACTTAGCGATGTTATTATTTCCAATTTCCATGTTATTATTTCTAAATAGTAATAGTATTAATAGTAATGGTAGCAGTTTGCTGTTGAATGCCGAAGCGTGCAGACGTGTGTCTAGTGCTCTGTGAAATTCACAATACAATACGTGACGCCCATCCGTCGAAAGTGAATCGAAACAGACATAAACCAAGTGTTTTTAAACTTACTAATGGAAAATCCAACGCTTCTAACCTCTGATCCGAATGATAGCCTCTCGACTAGTTATTTCAAATTGAATCAACTAGCTCGAAGATGACCCAAGTATCTCGATGAGTTCTCCAAGTTCTCTTGAGCAAAACCGTAACTGCACCGCTCTACCTTCTCCGTGGCAAAAGGACAATATATCCCTCATTTCAATCGGCACTAAAAACATAAAAAAACGTAAGCTAGAAACAGTTAAAACAAACGCAAACACTAGCCAGAACGAACGGTGTAACTACCTATAATAGATACGCAATACTAGAATCCATAAACAACTCCATGGACATAGCGGAAACACCAACTAACCAACATACACGTATAAATCCCCCTCCCCTACCTATTTTCATTGACGACGTCATCGACATTCAAACAATGGTAAAGTCCATTGAGAAAGATATTAACAAAGAGGATTACAAAATTCTGCCGATTAACCCAGATTCCTACAGAAAACTAACTAAGCCACTAAAAGCCTTAAACGCAAACTACCACATGTATCAACTTAAACAAGAAAGACCTTTTCGAGTGGTACTACGCAACATCCACCACTCAGTTAACTTAGACGAACTAAAGTCCCAACTCCTAAAACATGGCCACGAAGTAACAAACATCAGCAACATAAGACATAGAATCTCGAAAAACCCGCTATCCTTATTTTTCATAGACTTAAAACAAAAGCCAAACAAGAAACAAATTTGTAACATCAATCGATTAATGAACTCAGTAGGCAAATTCGAATCTCCTTTTAGAACAAAAAGAGATAGTGCAATGTAAAAGATGCCAAAGTAACGGTCACATGCAGAAATACTGCAACCATAATTTCCGCTGCGTTAAATGTGCAGGTATACACCCTACTGAGCAGTGGCACTAAATTTCCAGAAACCCCTGCGAAGTGCATCCTCTGTCAAGGAGACCACCCTGCGAACTATAAAGGTTGCTCAGCCTACAAAATCTTGTACACAAATAAGTATCCTAAACCCAGAGCCAAAGAGATAACCAGCCAAGTACTCAGTCCTCAAAAATTCTCTACTACTTCAATGTCCTATGCCCAAGCAGTACAAGGAAATAGGGACCATTCTCAAAATAGTGTTCCCAATCCACAAAACGCAGACAACTTTTCTAGACTGGAAAAATTAATCGAAAAACAATCAGAACAAATAAACAACTTACTCTCATTATTAACACCAAAATAAAACCAAGATGCATAGTTCTTTGGAATGCCAACGGTCTAGCTCAACACAAATACGAACTGAAACTCTTCTTGAAACAACAACAAATCGACGTAATGCTCATTATCTGTGAGGTGATCGTCGGTGAAGGTGCCCACAAGAATTACTCTTGATTTTCAACAATAACGTTTATTAAACTCTTGTCAATTAACAACAAATAACGATTAACCACGATTAACGATTAACAACGATTAATAACTGATAACGATTGTTATGACCGATCGTGGAGAGACGCGGTCGCTAGGAAAAACGCGTCAGCGAGAGGCGTAACTTCTCGCTACGACTCGGTTAATCGACGCCGCGAAATAGTCGTTCCCCTGTTTCGGTTAGGATAACAGAGGTGGTTCAATGACTTTAACACTGTTTTAACAGGTTAACAGATAATTGTATATTTAACAATAATATGATAAATATATTACAGAAAATTGACTCAACTTTACGACATCTCTCAATGTGTAACGTATGACTCGTCAGAAGGAACTGATCGCCTTTCGATCATTCCTTTATCTTGTTTCGAAGACGACCCCCCACCATGCTCGGGTCACGCCACCGCTCGCGCCTATAATCACGTATGCCGCCTGCTTGTGTGAGAAACGTTACGGACGAAATTCGACGTTTCTAGAGCTCGCTGCTTGGCGACAACTATGCGCTCGTCGATACATTGTATATGATCCGTCGGGCAGATAAGACGATCTGCCTGCGACACTGTAGGACCGCGAGCGATGGTTAGAAAATACAGCCTATGGTAAGCCTCGTGGCGTAACATACTCCCCCCGTTGAGAGGGTACCGATCAAGTGATATGGTGCGATGTTGTGAGGTGGATCTCTTGTCAGACTTCGGTGCTGTTAATGGTTTCGGAGTCATCTGGAGTCGTTCTGCTCGGTAGTGGTACCATCCGCTTGATGCTCCGATCCAGGGTGCTCGTTGCCGTTCGAACGGTAGCCGTCCGTATGATGCCGTCTGCGCCGGGTTGGACCGTGATGATTTTTCCCAATGGCCATTGCATTGGGGGAACGTTGTCTTCTCTGAGAATGACGATGGTGCCTTCTCGTATGCCGTGACTACCCTTGCTCCATTTGTTTCGAATGTTCAGCTCGTTCAGATACTCTCGATGCCAGCGGCGCCAGCAATGTTGCTTGACCTTTTGAATATGTTGCCAGCTGGAGAGACGATTGGATGGAGTGTCCCTAAAATCTCGTTCTCGAAAGCTTGTTAATGAATCCCCGATGAGGAAGTGACCGGGAGTAAGGACAAGAAGATCATTTGGGTCAGATGATATTGGAGTCAGCGGACGGGAGTTGAGGATAGACTCGATTTCAATGATAAGTATGTTGAGGTTTTCGAATGTTAAGAGCTCGTTACCTGCGACACGTCTGAGGTGTCGTTTGAAGGATTTCACTGCAGTCTCCCACAACCCGCCGAAGTGAGGTGAATTGGGAGGAATGAAGTGCCATTCGATCCTTCGGTCGGCTAAAAAGGACTGAACCCTTTCCTTATGATCGTCGGACTGCAGGAGGTTACGGAGCTCTCGTAATTCGTTGTTGGCGCCAACGAAGTTGGTACCGTTGTCAGAATAAATTGTTACACAGAATCCTCGGCGAGCGATGAATCTTCGCAGAGCAGCAATGAAGGCCTCTCTAGTGAGGTCGCTAACCAGCTCGATGTGGACTGATTCAACTGCAAGACATACAAATATTGCTACATATACCTTGATTTTGCGTCGGTTGCGGTCCTTTCGTTCTTTGATGTAAAACGGTCCGCAATAATCGATTCCGACGTTGGTAAATGGCCGAGATTCCGTTATCCGTGCAGCTGGAAGGTCGCCCATTACGTAATCCACTGGAGGTGGATTGGCTCGGCAGCAACGGACGCACTTCTTCAGCGTGCTCCAAACTTGACTACGGCCGTCGATAGGCCAATAAGAACTTCTTAGGGTATAAAAGGTAGCTTGAGTTCCGGCGTGGAGATTTAGGAGGTGTTCATGCTCGATTATGAGTGCTGTAATTTGAGTAGAATGATTGGATGTTTCTGGTTGAAAGGCATTGGTGAGTGACTGAATCGGCCTCCGACTCGCAACATCCCATTCTTGTCCAGAAATGGATTGAGTCGTTGTAGCTTTCCCTTCACTGCAGAATTTCTATCTGTTCGGAGAGTACGGATTTCATTGGAAAAATGACAGAATTGCAATAATTTGATCAGTCTGTTATGCGCATTGGTTAAATAATGCGTGGTTAGAGGTTTTCCTCGATCCTGGTTTTGTCTCCATCGAAGGCAACGAGCGGCAATTTTTATAAGCTTGGGCCAAGTAGAAAATCTCCCCAGTACACTATGGTCAGCCGGAATCGCGGACAGACAGGTTGCCTTTCTCTGCTCTGGTGTTTCGATTAATGGTACTGGGTTCCACGTCGGCCAGTATTCTTCAGGTTGTTGGAGCCATTCCGGTCCATGTTGTCAAATGGTTGGTCGCAGGAAGTCTTCGGGTAATTGGCCTCGAGATATGAGATCTGCAGGGTTATCGGAAGTGGGAATGTGACGCCAATCTGGGGTGTGAGTCTTCTGTTGAATTTCTGTCACATGATTAGTGACAAAGGTTTTCAGCGTATGGGGAGATGTATTAATCCAATGAAGAACGATTGTAGAGTCAGTCCAATAAACGGTCCGAGAAATGTTGCTTGATAAGGCTTGAAGGACTGTAGTGGCCAGTGATGTGAGAAGAAGTGCTCCACTCAGTTCCAGCCTTGGAATGGTTTGTGATTTGAGCGGAGCCACCTTTGACTTTGCAGTGAGGAGACGTGTACTGACATGACCATCCGGAGTGATGGTGCGAAGGTAAACGCATGCCCCATACGCCCTTTCGCTGACATCACAGAACCCGTGTAACTCAATTTCCGCTGCAGTCTTGATTATAGTTTTACGTGGAAACTTTACGTTATTTAGCAATGGTAGCTGTGCATAGTATTTGCTCCATTCTGTATGTACGTCAGCCGGAAGAGATTCATCCCAATCAATTTTTAATGTCCAAAGTCGTTGGAGCAGCAGCTTAGCTCGAACGATCACTGGTGCCAGTAATCCAAGAGGGTCGTAGATCTTGGCGATTTCGGAGCTGATTGTTCTTTTCGTAATTCGAGAGGCGGTAGGATTGATTTTGACGGAATATGGGATCGAACCGTCAAAGGAATTCCATACAACAACCAGCCTTTTGAAGGTTTGCGATTCGCCTAGTAGCAGCTTATCGTTTATGTCCTCCTCGGAAAGTCCTCGTAGCAGTTCCCGGTCGTTCGATGGCCATTTTCGGATGTTTAAGCCGGCTAGTTTAAGCAATTCTGTGAGCTCCGTTCTCAATGATCGTGCCTCGACCCTTGTATCGACTCCTGTGAGAACATTTTCGACGTAGAAGTCTCACTGTAAAACCATCGCCGCTCGTGGGTACCGATGTCCCTCGTCGTCTGCCAGTTGTTTGAGGCACTGAATGGCTAGATAAGGGGCCGCTGACAGCCCGAATGTCACTGTGTTAAGTTGATAGGTTTCAACTTCTCCATCAGAGTTGCGCCACAAAATTTGTTGAAATTTCTGATCCTCTGGACGCACAAGAAATTGTCGATACATCTTTTCGACATCGCCTGTAATGACGTATTGATGAAAACGAAATCTCAGAAGAATGAAAAATAAGTCGTCTTGTAGTTTCGGTCCCGTATGAAGTACGTCATTTAATGAAACTCCGGTGGTGGTTGGTGCAGATCCGTCAAACACGACTCGGAGTATTGTGGTTTGGCTGGACTCTTTGATCACGCCGTGATGTGGCAGAAAATATCCGTCGTCCGTGCAATGGTCCGTGGTAATTTTCGTCATGTGCCCTAATGCCATGTATTCTTGTATTACGGCGTGATAGTCGGCTTCGAAACGCTTGTCTCGTTGGAACCGACGGCAGAGGGATGTGGGTCGCTTCATCGCCGTGGCTTTAGAGGATCCAAGCGAAGGAGTTGTTTCGTTGAATGGGGGAGCGATAATGTATCGCCCTTCATTGGTGCGTTGAACGTGATTTCGGAAGTGTTCCTCGCACTGTCGTTCCGCTTCCGAAATGTGTGCAGTGGGCGGTCCTTCGTCGATTTCCCAAAAACGGGCGAGGTCCGCCTGCAAAGCCGTCGTGGAGGCGTAAAATGCGTATGCTGACGATTGCGAGGTTGGGTTTTCCCCGATGACCCATCCGAATCGCGTTTTTTGAAGACGCAAGTCGGGCCCGTTTGCTTGGCTGTTATCAAGTTGGCCCACACAGAGTGATGCTAGTGTTGGTCCGGCGCTCAATAATATTTCGATCGGAGCAAGTATATGGAATCTTGGATCGGCTAGTTGAAGATTCCTAGGTATCTGTATCATTGAGCGATCTACGGGTTGATCTGGGACCCAAGTCGATATTGTCGGTATGATTAGGAACGTCAAGGTGCGTTCGTATGTGCCGTCAATGGTTGTGATCGTAGCCGTGATGTAACGTTTCGAAGTCGTCGATAATGTGTTGAGTGTTCCGATTGGGACCGAACATTTCCGTTGGTTGAGGTTTAATGAATTAGCGACCTTTTCAGTGATAAAGTTCATGCTAGAGCCGGTGTCTAGCAGAGCTCTACAACGGAATGGTTGCATTTTATTGTTCAAGATGTTGACCTGCACTGTGACTAACAAATCTTGCTGCAGTGGTTCAGATGGAAGCGAGGTTAATGAGTCCGTTTTCTGTGGTTTGGTCCCTAGCAAAGTCGTCTGATGACGTCATTGTTTTCCATGTCGTTTAGGACTGGGCGATATATTTGATCCCGACACCGTCGTTCGCGCTACCCGACATTCGCGTTTCGGAGATGTTCGCGGAGACGTTCGGGGAGACGTTCGGGGAGACGTGGATGCGCGTCTCGAACGATGTGACGAACGCGGGGTCGGTGAACTAGACGATGGTCGACCGTTGGATGATCGGTCGCTCGACGATCGACCGCTCGATGTTAGGCTTACACGTGTTCGTGATTTGCTATGACCATGGTCTTGATGTAAATAAGTATGGTGTCGCTATCTACAGATGCGACATGACCCGGTGGAGCATTGAGTAAGAGCGTGTCCCTTGCCTAAACAATTGGTACAGAGCGACGCTCTTTTGGCGGTTTCAAGGCGTTCTTTGGGCGACTTTGCTTTGAAGACATCACAATTGCATAATTTGTGTTGTCCTTGGCAGTTCGGACACACCAACGTCTTATGTGTAGTTGTGAATGCGTAACTTCGCGGCGCGTTCGGTCGCTGACGGTTGTGTTGATCGGACGCCCTTTTTATCGCGGTTGATGCTGAATTTATTCTATCGCCGTTCGTCCGTGTTTTTAGAAAGTCTACCAAGTGCGTATATGACGGCATTTTCTTGTCCGGTAATGTGCGTTGCCATTTGCGAATGATGGCTGAGGGTAGCTTCGATGTGAATAGTTTGAGAAGAACGACGTTTGATGTGACTGGTTCACCGAGTTTTTCTAACGCTTGGAGCTTTACCTTGACCGTCTCAAGAAAATCATCTATGCCTTCGGGTGTCTCTTTAGTTATTTTCGGATAGTCGAAAATCAAGTCCCTGTGGCGCATGCAGGCGTGACGGTGGCAATCGAATTTTTCTTTAAGAACGTCAATGGCGATTGAATAATTTAACTCTGTGATGTCTAACGATTGTATACATCGCGCGGCCTTTCCGGTCAAGGAGGATCGTAGATAATGAAATTTCTGCACGGGTGTAAGTCGCTCGCTTCGATCTATAGTGGATAAGAAGGAGTCGTAAAATGAATGCCAATTCTCGATGGTACCGTCGAAAGTAGGCAGATGAATTTCCGGTAGTTTAATTGATGTCGGCGTGGCGACATTAGATGACTCGTAGCTTGGCGATTTCGACGCCGACGCTGTTGTTTTATCCATAAGAGTGTGTATTCGTACTAGCAGATCGTAATATGTGTTTGTTAATTCGGAAACGCGCGCGTCGTCTTCCTTGCCTAAATCTTCTATCTCTTCTTGTAATAATCTGTATTGTTTTCACGTGTCGTCAAGTAGTGCCGTGTAGGCCGTTAAACGGGCCTTATTCGGTTGGCTAGAGTTTTCGTATTCATCGAGTCGTTTCGATAGAGTGGTAAATCGGCAGATTTGAAAGCCTCGTCTCCGATGCAAGGAGGTAATTTTGTCTGTGTTCTCCATTGGTATAGCCGATTGTGAAGACAATGCAATGAACGAGCTTACCTTGCGGTTGTGAGTTTAGTGTTACTCGTCACCGTGTGTGTCTCGTATGACGTGTAAGACGTGTTCTTGCGGAAGTTGACCTTCTAGTTGGCGTGAGGCTGCGTGGTTGCGTTCTTCAGCCACCGGGTTATGCCTCTTCAAAACTGATGGTCCCTGGCGTTCCTGACTTCGCTGGAGTGGTAACGCTTCTGCTTCTGTTTGTGTTGGATTCACGTGGCACTGTGTGGTAGTGGGTTTCACTGGCGTGCACGTTTCACTTGACACGTGATACGGCTTTGAAGACCGAATGATTCGACCGGTTACGTGTCCACACTTTTCACTTGCCACTGAATCCGGCTCGAAGGACCAAAATGTTACGACCGTTCGTGGAGAGACGCGGTCGCTAGAAAAAACGCGTCAGCGAGAGGCGTAACTTCTCGCTACGATTCGGTTAATCGACGCCGCGAAATAGTCGTTCCCCTGTTTCGGTTAGGATAGCAGAGGTGGTTCAATGACTGTATTAACAGGTTAACAAATAATTGTATATTTAACAATAATATGATAAATATATTACAAAAAATTGACTCGACTTTACGGTATCTCTCAATGTGTAACGTATGCCGTTAATATAATATAATCACGTATGCCGCCTGTTTGTGTGAGAAACGTAACGGACGAAATTCGACGTTTCTAGAGCTCGCTGCTTGGCGACAACTATGCGCTCGTCGATACATTGTATATGATCCGTCGGGCAGATAAGACGATCTGCCTGCGACACTGTAGGACTGCGAGCGATGGTTAGAAATTACAGCCTGTGGTAAGCCTCGTGGAGTAACAACTACTAACGATCTTTCATCACAACCACTTCCCGAAATTTTAGATTGGCACGGTTTAAAAAATCCTCGGCACGAGCCCCCAATTTGTAGGAATGTTATATTATAAGTTTATAGAAAACAGTATGATAAATACAATATCGTTACACTCACACGTAATCGAATATAATACCGCGTTTCGCGCATTCGTTTCTCACTAATTCTACGACACAACAACACAACGAACTTTACACGACCACGATAAATTCAACTGTGACAGCATTTTCCATGTTCATTTTTCCCTTAACATCCCTTGGTAACGCTCACAACACTCCCTGACAACATTAATATATCTTGACAACGCTAATAAACAATTACCCCTCATGCGACGTCCTTCCCTGACGTCACACTATCCCACACGTATGTCCTCGTCCTGGGGTACGGTGGTTGTTTGGGTATATTCCTTTCTTACTTGGCTGTGTAAGTAATGTTTGATATCGTTTCTTATTATCACTGCGGTCCCTCCGTGTGCTTTTCCTGAGGGGTGTTTGGTATTATATATGGTGTAGCATGGTCCGTTTTTATTTGTTGCTTAGCATGTTTGTAAGAAGTTGTAGCATGACTGTGATTTGTTGCGTTTGCTGTCTGAGAACTGCGTTTTGTTCGCTTATCATTTTTGTTAGCATTTCGGTGTTTTTGATGGATTGTTTGAGCAGTTCCTTGATTTCTGTAGTGTCGTTGCTGTTATTGTTCTGATTTTGCTTGTCTAAGGGTGGTGATTGGTTGACTACTTGCGCGTAGCTTCGGCTACCAACGGTGTTGGTGTTACTGTGGTTATTGTTCATTACGTGCTGTAGATTTGGTGTTGTCACAGTTTCTGTGCTATCCTGTTGCGCGTGAAAATTGTTGTGTGTCCTGTTTCGAAGCGGCGGAAACAGTTTACTTTGCAGTTGTTTTCTGACTACACAGCCTTTGTAGCTAGCTGGGTGGTTTCCATTGCAGTTGTAGCATTTCACTTCATTTATGTTTCCTATGTATGGACAGTTAGGTGCTTCTCTGCGCATTTGACACACGCCGGGATTCTGTTGCAGTAATTTTCTTGTTTTGTCTTGTCGGCCCCATCTTATTTATGACATGTACTGCTGTGTTCATGGCTTCGGCCCATAAAAACAGCGGTAGATTTGGTTTCGAATATAGCATCGACCGATCTGCCTCTACTATTGTTCAATTTTCCCTTTCAGCGACACCATCCTGCTCAGGAGTGTATGGGACGTTAGTTGTGTGCCTAATTCCCTGGCTTCTTAAAAATTCTTTAACATCTTTATTTTTCAATTATTTCCCCCCATCACTATGAATTTCTTTGATCTTATTGTTGAATTGATTTTCAACTTCTAGGCAGAACGTTTTTAATTTTCCGATTACTTCTGACTTATGCCGTAAGAAGTAAATCTTTGTGAATTTGGAAAAATCATCTTTAAACGTAAGGAAATACAGTTTCTTGCCTAATGACTCGACTTTCATAGGTCCACATACATCCGTATAAATAATTTCGCGAGGTTTAGTTGCACGATTGATTTTCTCATGAAAACTCGATCTATGATGTTTCGCGTACGCGCAAACTTCACAGAAAATATTACTATCCTCCACATCTTTCATATTCGAACTCTTTAAAAATTCCTTAACGTGTCTGATGTCTTGATGACATAGCCGTTCGTGCTATAACTGCAATGTATCCGCGTTTGACTCCGCTCTATTGCTAAGATTACAAACTGACGGTATGTTAACTCGCATATCTACTTTGTATAAATTCCCGATAACAGAACCTCTTACTATTATTTTCTGATTTTGTAAAAATATACAATTTGTCCCTCCCTTTAAAACACAGAAATCTATGCCCCTTCTTGCAACTGATCTAATGGAAAATAGATTTCTTTTCATACCTGGCACATACAGAACATCATTCATTGTACATGCTACCCATTTGCCGTCCACAAAAGTCTCTATTTCAATTTTTCCTTTGCCGCACGCATCCATGAATGTACCATCGCCGATCTCTATCTTCACCGTGTTATCGAATTCTTCGAAGACGCTGAACCATTCCCGTCGTCCTGTCATGTGATCCGTAGCTTCTGAGTCGATTATCCAAACATCATGGTTTACCGCTTGTATCGTTAAGATGCTTCCTAATAGACCAATTCCGCTGTGATCTCGATTTTGATTTCTAAGTTCCTGGTTGTCTCTACTGTTTTGCTAACAAAGAGTAAGACTTAGATTTTGTGAGAACGTTCATCTATCATCCCGTTGGCCGCGGATTTGTTATCGAACCTGAGGCCATCGTCACTTGTGTCGCGAGTGCCTAATCGCCGTGATCAATTGTCAAGACTGTAATAACTCTATTATTGTAATAAACTACACCTGTGTGTACCGCATCAACGGCTAATTCCTGTGAAGATTTATTAGACGCCCACAACCCTGCTCCGAGTCTAATCCCGACATATATTTACCGGTTCTTTAAGGGCGATAGATTTATCAAAATAATTTACATCGTTAATTATGTGATCGGTACAACCGCTATCTAATAGGCACATAATTTCATTATAACTTATCTCGTTCATCTCGCTGCTGTGTTCTGCGTGCGCCGTTGCCATCCATGTGCCTGCTCCTGATTTGCCATGCTCGCTCGTGCCGTCTGCTGATTGAGGATGGAAGTTTCCACGTCCCCTGCTCGTATTGCCTTTGTTTCCTCTTCCTCTGCTGCGACCACGTGTTGACCCACGCCGATAACTGTTACTACTTTCCACTTGGACGCCATTTTGACACTCTCTTGCAAAATGTCCCACTCTTCCACATTTGAAGCATCCTTCCTTTTTCGCAGCGGAGGCATTATATTTAATTTATCCTCGATTTGATTTATCTTTCTTTTCCGCTTTTTCTATTTTATTCGTCACGTACGCTACCGTTTGTTTCTCTTCTTTCACTGCATCTATTATATCCGCTATGTAGCTATACTCTTCGGGTAACGTATTTAGCATGTAATTCAGCTTTTCCCTCTCACTCACTTGTGCGCCTGCACCTTTTAATTCATTTATTAATTTTTCAAAATCGCTAAAGAACGATGCTGAATCACTGTATTTATCGAGACTTATCCTCTCCAATCTCCTTCTTCACACGATCTAGTGCCGTCGACTCTTTCAAGTACATTTCGTCGAACTTTTTCGTTATTTCTTTATTATTGTTATTATTATTATTATTATTAACTTAAATTGGCCCCCTTGCCAGCATCTTGGCCATCAACTACTGCCACCACGAGTCCAAACCCATAATTGGCCGAGCAGAGGGGTCGCTACTCCCTCCAGGTTACACTTGACCCCCGTGGTACCACCCTAAGTCATTAGTGGGACTATCGTGTGGATGTACGGCCACGTCACTGCTGACCAGCGACCTGCTAACCGTGCTGGGCAGTTCCAGATGGGACTCACGTAAGCGGTGACCTCAAGGTACAGTGTACCAGGGAACTTATCCCGACGGTCCCATCCTTGGCATCAGGATAGTGAGCGCGCTACTACCCAAGGCCACGTAGAGAGAGTGCAACCATACTTAAACGCCTTACACTCCCGGCGACCTTCCCTGCGGTGTACATAGAGGACTTACGTAAGCGGGATGCTTGTCCCGACGGTCCTTCCCGGCTGCGGGAACGTGAGTTTGCCAGCCCCCATAGACTTACATAAGTAAGTCCTCCCTGCGGGAGGACGCATGGGACCAGTGACGTTTCCAGCTGATCAACGAGGAAGGCGAACACAGAGGCGCGGAGGCCGTCCTCACACATTGGGTGACATGGAGAAGCCGCCGCGACCTTCCGCTCACCTACAGGATGACCCAGATACTCACCGGACACGGCGTGGTCGGGAAGTATCTAAAGAAGATCGGACGCGAGGAGACAGGCACCTGTCACCACTGCGGGGAGGGCAGGGACACGGCGCAGCACACGCCGGAATTATGTCCGGCGTGGGAGCTGCCGCGCTACATCCTGTGTCTCGCCATAGGCGAGTGCTTGGCCCCTTCAGTCGTCGTGGAAGCGATGCTGAACGGGCCACAGGAGTACGATGCTGTCCGCCTCTTTTGCGAGCAGGTTATGCTCGTAAAGAAGCGGGCAGAGAGGCAAAGAGAGAAGAGCTCTCAGCCTTGTAGGGTAACGCGACGAAGAGGGAAGGCGGTCTGGCGTTCCAGAGCCGCTTCACCTCCTTCCCAACGGGTAGCGACTAGTAGGGGGATGGCGCTAGGGACAATAACCCCCCCCCCCCCAGCTCCAAATTTAAAAGTTAAGCGAATTTTTGCGATCGACTCTAACGAGAGAACGCGAGAGGGGGTGCAACGAAAAGACAGTTCGATCGACGTCCCCGGGGCACTCCTGACACACGCGTAGGAAGGCCATCGTGGAGTTTTAGTCGGTAAGAGTCCGACACTACTCTGCCGTTGGATTTCTCCACGCAATGAAAAGTAAAGTAGAATAAAAATAGTGCAAGGGAGAGTATCGACGCTCAGAATAGTGAGGTCGAGGGAGAGGAGATAATGTTCACAATGAGTGAGATGAAGGGGTTCACGCTAGTGTGACACCAATTACTCTTCAACCCCATCAGAGAAAAAATATCGACTCCCGACTGTCGGACGCCAAGGCTGCGACGCATCTTAGTCTCCATCAGAGATAAGACCTCGACCCCCCGACTTTAGGACTCCTTTGGAACCCACACCGAACCCCTCAACATCCCCAAGCCAGGGTGTATATAAGCCGAGACTTCACCCAGTCCGGGCAGTTCTTGTTCTAGATGCTGTTCTTGTACAACACCCCTTTCTCGGTTCAGCGTTATTCTATTATTGTAAGTGCCAAAGTCATAATAAAGTTCGATAAAAGAGAATTAATAATTGTGTTACGACTCAGCTTTCTTTTCTCTCACAACCCAAGTATCAATTTTACGTGACACTAGCCTTGTCGGGGGCGGTGCAAATGTTGAATGGACTGATTAAGAAACTGAACCTCGATAAGGAGAAGGACGAGGGGATTAACCCATTTGCATGTGTAGAGGAGAGGTTATTCCGAAGTTTTCCGAATTTACGTGTATGGAAATTTTATTTTAAACCAATGTTATTTGGTACAAATGTAGTCAAGTATGCCGCAATAAATAAAGTATATTCCTGGAACTCGATAGATGCTCAAATTGTCTATTACGTCGCTCGAAAAACTAAACTTGATTGGAATCGCGTCTGATTATTTATACTGGTCGGGGGACAACCGGAAAATTTGAACTTAACCGTTTGACAGGTGAAAGTAGCGGTGACATTGTTTTTGCTCGGAGTTCGTTACTCATCATCATGCTTACGACCTAACGGTCTTACTGCTCCGAAGCAAAACAACAACAGGATTCGAACTGTCCTGCTCGCGTCCGCTACACATGTAAGCGCGGATTATTCCGCACGCTGCGACTGCTTTTTATTTCAGCCACTAAGTATTCTTCAGATGTGAGAGATCACGTTTGACCCTATGTCAGTTTACTATTTTCTAAAGAAGTCTTACCTTTGTTGTGAAAATCTTTTTAACTGCCACTATGAGGAAGTACTATCAATCTTAATTAAATTTAACAAATTCAAATTTAAAAAATATTCTGATTTTATAATGTAAACTAAAATTTAGTTGCCCCAATGGATTTTGACGATCTTGATGATTCGGATCGAAGTATACAAATAGGACATACTCGAAAACGTATCCGTAGGATCTCATCAAGCGAAGACAGCGAAGTTGATCAGTGCTGCAGTTTTAGAAATGAAGATTACGCGTGGAAAGCCGAAAATCATACGCCAATTATACATGATTTTTCAAGTATGGTTGGTGCAACTGTTAATACGCAAAATCTGTCGAGGAGGACAGTTTTTGAATTATTTTTTAACGAAGAATTAGTTACAAAACTAGTTACAGAAACAAATAAACATGGACAAACCGACGTAAATTTTATACCTCTTTCAGAAAATGAACTAAGAGTATTTATTGCTTTAAACATTTTAATGAGTTTAGTTTCTAAGCCAAATATTCAGAGTTATTAGAGCTCGGATAAAAGCATAGATACACCATATTTTAAAAATATTATGGGCCGTAATCGATTTCTGGCTATCGCTATAAATCTACATTTCTCCAGTAATAATAATTCTAATGTCCCACTCATAAAAATCCGAGAAGTTATTCAAACAGTAAAAAAGAATTTCATTAATATGTATGTACCACATAAAAACCTTTCGCATGCAATGTAGGAGCCGTTTACATTATATTTGTCGGAGATGAAAGGACACCGGAGCCTCCCCTTTGGAACTTTGGGAAAATCCCCTAACACCGTAATCTAGATTCTATCATAGGCGTAATTAAGCAATTGTCGTCTTTGGATCCGATTGTATTTGTTCGAGATTTGTGATAATGAGCTTGGGCTCGATGCGACAACCAGTCGCCGAACGTAGCCGCGGTCACGGGATGAACGCTTTGTCTAACAAAGGCATGGAGTAATTCCATAGCTCTCCTTAAAAAGGAAATAGTTGTAACACTTGACAGTAAACATTCCAACGGTCTCTGTCCCGTAGCTCGCCACACGCAGACCCTATTCTTCGAGTAAGATGATTGCCAGATGTCGATGCGCCTCCGCAGTACATGGACGAAGTCGACGGTTTCATCGACGTCGACGAAGATATAAGGGAAGAGGAGTGGAAAAATTATTTTATGGAAACGTTAGAGGGGACAGAAAGCAAAGAGGACAGAAGAACAGAAGGGCGGAGAGTGGAGGAGGAATTAAAGGAGGAGAGAGAAGATAATATAGGGAAAGAAGAGGTGATATTCCAAATAAGAAACTTGAAGGAAAAAAAGCAACGGGGGGAGATGGTTTGGAAAACGAGGTATGGAAGTATGCGCCGAAGGAAGTGAGGGAGGCGTTATGGGAGATGCTAACGAAAATATGAAATGGAGAGGGGATACCTGAAGACTGGAGAAAAAGCGTAATATGTCCGATTTACAAGAGGGGAGACAAGGGAGCAGTGAGGTGCTACAGAGGGGTCACATTAATGGACACAGCATATAAGATTTATGCAGGAATACTGGACGAGCGGCTGAACGTGGAGATCGAAGACAAGCTGGGAGAGAGCCAATTCGGGTTTAGGAAAAGAAGAGGAGTGATAGACGCAGTGTATATATTGAACCACATAATAGACAAACAATTGAGCGGAGAAAGAGGGAAGCTATATGCATGCTTCGCGGATTTAAAGGCAGCGTTTGATAGGGTCAGCAGGAAGAAACTGGGGGAGATAATGAGGAGAATGGGGGTTAACGAGAAGTTAACCAGAAGGATAGAGGAGATACACGAGGAGACAAAGAACGTAGTGAGGATCAGGAACCATAACACAAAAGAGTTTTGGACAGTAAGGGGAGTAAGACAAGGGCGCCCGTTGAGCCCGACACTATTTAACATCTATGTGGCAGGGCTGGAAGAGGAAATAAGGAAAGGTCAAGTCGGAGGCATAGTGGTAGGAGACAGAAAGGTATGCTCACTATCATATGCAGATGATATTGTATTGATGGCTGACAGAGAAGAGGAGTTAAAGGAAATGATGAAGAGATTTAAAACATTCCTAAAGGAAGTGGAACTGGAATTGAGCACGGAAAAGACTAAAGTAATAGTGTTTGAAAAGAGAAGGAGACAAAGAAAATGGAGATGGGTTGGGAAAGAACTAGAAGAAGTGGACGAGATAAGATATTTAGGGTACATACTGCAGAAAAATGGAAGTGATGAGAAGCATATTCAAGACAGAAAAAAGAGGGCAACAATTGTGATGAAGAAGACATGGAGCGTAGGAGGAAGGATATTTAAACGGGACTACAAGAGGAGAATGAGGATGTTTGGAGAACTGGTAGAGAGTGTAGCGCTGTTTGGAGCGGAGGTGTGGGGAT
Organism: Bombus hypnorum; assembly: GCA_911387925.2. Classification (NCBI taxonomy): domain Eukaryota; kingdom Metazoa; phylum Arthropoda; class Insecta; order Hymenoptera; family Apidae; genus Bombus; species Bombus hypnorum. The sequence goes on from CAJVQY020000002.1 coordinate 1,307,530, forward strand.
GGAACGTAGAAGAGAGATTAGACAAAATAAAAAGGAGATACGTGAAATGGATTCTAGGCTTAGACACAACAATGCCGAATTACATTTTAAGAGAGGACTGCAAGATAGAGGAAATAAGAGAAAAGGCACTGAAAAGAGCAGTAAGGTATGAGGAGAAAGCCTTGGAATCGAAGAAGGAACTGGTGAAGGAATGTATAAAGGAGAGAGAAAGGAATTGGGGAAAGGGCCAAGAAGGTAAAAGAGCAAGAAAAAGAAAGATGAGGTTAGAGGAGGCGAGAGAGGGAAGGACACAAGTGGAGGCAGGAGATGGACAAGAAAGGATGACAGCAAACCAAATCATAGAAGAAAAAGGGAAGAGAGAAACAGAGGAGAGGGAGAAAAGGATAAGGGAATCTAAGTACAATAGACATTACAGAAACATAGCAAAAGAAGGGCTACCAAAGTATCTAGAAGGAAAGATGAAATGGAAGGACAGAAGTATGGTAGCAAGATTTAGATGTGGTAACGAAACCAGGGCAAGGGAACACTGGAAAGAGGAGGGAGAAAGAGGATGCAGATTATGCAAAAAAGGAGAGGAGGACTTGAAACACATATTAGAGGAATGTGAGATAACAGGAGGAGCAAGGAATATGGTAGAAACACTAAATGAGACTGGAGAAGGATTGACAGAACTGAAAGCGATAATAGAGAAGAAACGAGTAGCAGAAGAGGGGGAGGAACGACAGGGAGGGAGCACAACAAGGAAGACGGAAAAAGCACTTAGTTATAAGCGTTAGCTATAAGTTAGTACATAGAGATAGATCAAGTAAGGTGCAATAGATAAGTATAAGCAGTTGTATATAGTTATAGAAGAGCTAGTGTAAGAGATATATAAGTGATGTAAGGGCATTATATAAGAGATGTAAACCGAAAGTCGTCCAAAGCCGAAAGGTATAGACTAAGTATAAATAATAAGTAATAATACAAATAGCCATGATACTGCTCAATGCGATAAGCGGTGTATTAAAAATAAAATTGAAAACATCGGTCCAGCGGAGTGAGATCTTTATTTATAACGTGCCGCCTGGATATAGAAAAGAGTAAAAATCACCGTGGCCTTTGGCGCTTAGCGGTTGAACTCCAATTTGAAATTGTTTGTGTCGTGCAACCCAACTGTTAGCGCCAACCGTCGCAACCTTGCTTTCGGAAATTGATTGAGTTCCGTTTCGTTTAGCGAATGTATTCCTTTTTTTCGGATAACTAATAAGTTGCCCGATTTTATTTATTTATTTACTTTTTTTTTTTAATTCTCTGGTATACAATTTACATAAACATAACGTATTCCTAAGAAACGTTCTCTTTGTCTAACGATCCCTCGATTCCTATACAACCTCCCCTGGTTTTCTTGCGCACGTGGAACATTATCGTACCGTTATATGCGTTGCCATTCCACACTTTTCGTATTCTTCTTATTATACTACTACTTGAATATAGAATTATAGAAAACATTTAAAAATACAAAAGTACAAAAGTATAGAAAATATAAAAATATAAAAATAAAAAAATACAAAACTGTCAAAATTACAGAAACTCTGATTAAACATTAGTACTTATATTCTACACTCGTTTTGTATTACATATACATTTTTTACATTATATATATGAACCAAAATAGAATATATAAAGTATATTTTATATAACATTTTTCATGTCCCACTCTTTTCTTAACCATCACATTTTATTTCAGACAATTTTCTCAGACTTTGCTTCTAAACCTCTACCAAGCTGCAGATAATTTCTTACTTTCCTCTTTTTCTACCCCCTCCCCTCATACGAGGCGTGATCAAAAAGATCGTTTAATTTTATTCTTATTTGAAAAAATATTTATTTGTTCGTCTATATTTAAGTTATTCCCTTTGAATATGTTGAAGTAACTACTCCAAGAAAGCTCTACATCTTTATTTATGTATTATATATCCGTGACCTAGAGACCTGTTTTACGCAGAAAATAGGATTTAGTGAAACAAAATAATTCTAAATAAGGAGAGGTCCATATTATTGTTTCCTTGAATATACATTTGTTTTGGGTTACAAGGTCTAGGAACAAAGGAACTAATAAATAGATTTCTATTTATGTTCCTTGTAGCCTTTCGCTAAAACTATAAGGTTAGTTTTCTTGGTAATGTTCTTTTGCTATAAATGAACGTGCTCCCTATAGATTCTATTGTATAGTGATACTAAGAGAGTAAGGATCTAAATCAGCATAAACTTATACTTATACATTATACTTATATCTTTATTTATTTCAATATATTTTTCTATTACAAATTCATCTACTCGTTCTTCTATCAGTCAACCTCAACAGAATACAGTCTATTTTTGCCAGCGTGTCTTTCAGTCATGAATACATTTCTGAAAGCACTTTCTTCTACAGTGCATAGTTCGCATAACGACTTTTTCATTCTGCAGAATAACAAATAATCGCAAGAGAGTGATCAGGTTGTAGCGGCGCAAGAGTCAAAGAACGACGCGAATCGTGAGCGACTCATGTTGTTGTCTTGCCTCGGGGCATTGACACAGCCTTGAAACGTGAAACGTAATGACAAATAAATTCCGGGGAAGACAATGTCGCCGCTATATGCAACTCTCTGCCGACCATTATAAATAAACGGACGCGTTCGCGATCGAAACAGTATCTAACAGTACCTAAGAGTATCTAACAGTATCTACAGTATCTACAGTATCTCCGAGTATCACGAGTATCTACCGAGTTACGCGACGAGCATTAACGAGTATTTATCCGCGATTTTATTTTGCGATTTATACTTTGTACTAACGACTCACGTATACAGGATGTACATTAATTTATTATTTTAAATATATTTGATGGTTTCGACAATGAGCAATCTCGTCCTTTAAACCTCACGTACTAACTATCCTCTACACATAAACCTCCACAAGGTGAATATGGTGACTGTAAATGTTATTTTTTGCGAGAAACTCCCGAGTAAGTAGTGACGCATAAGCTGATGTGCAATAGTAGTACAATTTCTACGAGTGATTGTTTCACAAATCCTTCGAATTGCTTCATACAATGGGCGTGAAACGCTCAAATAGTATTCTCTATGGATCGTAACATATTGTGATAAAAATTTATGAAACACAATACCACGGTAATCGAAAAAGAAGCTGTGAGAAGGACTTGAACGTTTGATCTCACTGCTATGCTTTCCTCGGTCGTGGTTAACTTGAAAATTTCCATTTTGATACTTATGATCTTCATACAATAATGATAAGAGGATACAGTAGAAATAAAAAAATTTCGAAATATTAGCAAAAATATATTTACTTATTTCCTACACTTGAGGTGATATTAAACGTATTGGTTATTGAAGAGACGAGTGGAAATTTGTAATAGTCAATTATATTGAAATTACTTTAAGTACAGATACAGATATAATGTAGGTCGGTTGTAACTGCCGTTCGTATGACTCGTTATGATAATTAGCTATATTCTTCACCATATTGGTTCGCTTTCTAGACTGTCCTAGAGAGAATGCTCGTTTGTTTATATTGTCCGGCGGCCTTATAGAAGGTTATATTTGGTTCAGGTTGACGATTATTCATAACAGCGATACTGTTATTGTCTGGAGTTCGTTTATTCTAGAACTTCGCAAATGCAAAACAGCGTTAATACTTCGAGGTACAACAATATGAGTAGCTCCCGGTTCGAATCGTCCTATGACTCATGCCGTTACATACTAATACTATAGTAAACTGTCGCATCCTATGTTGGATTAATAGGAAAATTAACAATTAAATGTATGAATATTTATATCATTTAATAAAATAATAAAAAATTAACAGTAGCATTTTTTAATTAACGTCTTTCGGGAATTCACTTGATATTTATAAATTGCGAATTTTATAATCTGTTCATAAAAAGTGTACTTGGCGGAAAAAGTAAATGTCATAGAGATAGTAATAGGAATCACAATGTGGCGGAATAATTTGTGATTTTGATATACAATTTACATCGTTATTGTTGAAGTGGTCACCACTTATAAGAAAACTCTACATCTGGTCTCCTTAGTTTTCTCAAGCACTGAAGCCACCGACAGCGCGTAGACAAAAGACTGCGGCGAAGTCAGGCCATGAACAGTAGACAGGCGACATTGGCTTCGGGGTTTGTTCAGTTATTGGGTAATGCAGCTAGCGTGCGGATCTGGACCAGCTCAAATTGTATTCTTATTTATTTATAAACTTCTAGTTAAATATATTTTCTGCTTTACAATTTATCCACGTGTTTTCTCTGTTTACACATTGAATAACCTCAACAGTTTTTTGTAAGAGTACTATTAAAGTAAGCAGCATCTGTTTGTCCACCCATGAATCTAGAATTAATAAGAACTTATTGTTTCCACAGTATGGATTGATTATACTTAATATCTTCCCAAATAATGGGTATTGACTAAAACATCAGAATATGGGTTGGTTTATTTTTGTCCTAGATTCATAAGAAAAATTTTTGTCAGAACCAATGACCCAACGACGCTGACCTCTTCTTGTTAGGCTACAGAAGTTTATGCATTACAATATGCAATAAAAATGCAGGGTGCTATGCAAGATATATACAGGGTGGTTGGTAACTGGTGGTACAAGCGGAAAAGAGGTGATTCTACGTGAAAAAGGAAGTCGAAAATATAGAATAAAAATTTTTCGTTTGAGGCTTTGTTTTCGAGAAAATCGACTTTGAATTTTCGCTCGATACGCGTGCATTTTATTATGTCTCGTTATAACAGATCTCACTGTAGATCGTTGTCTCGATGGATATTATCGCAGTTTAAGTTTGTTTTTGCCATAACGAAAAATTAGAAATACATAATGAAATAATATGAAGTAATTATAAAGTTTATTATTACAAAAATTGCTGAAAATGATGCCCATTCTGCCGAACATATACTTCTGCTCTTCTAATTAAATTTCTATGAACACTTTCTAACGTATTCGATTGTTTTAAAGTGTGAAAGGATACAATAATCTTTGTTTCAATTGCTCGCAACTTGCGATTTCTTCATAATAGACAATTGATTTAATATGGCTCCATAAATAAAAGTCGAGCGGAGTTAAGTCAGGAGAGCGTGGTGGCCAAGCTATTGTTCCAGCACTACCAATCCAGCCTTGGTAATGTTGGTTTAAAAAATCTCTCACATGACGACTAAAATGTGGCGGTGCACCGTCTTGTTGAAAAATTAAACTTCCTCTAGTTCTCAGCGGTACATCTTCTAATAATTCCGGTAGTTTGTTTTGTAAGAAATCGAAATATGCTGCTGACGTTACATTTCCTTCGAAAAAATATGGCCCAATAATTAGATGTCCGATTATGCCAGCCCAGACGTTTACGTTCCATCTTACTTGAAAATGTGTTTCAAGAATAGAGTGAGGATTCTCATTTTGCCAATTATGCATGTTATGGGCATTGAACATGCCGTCCCTCGTAACTTTCGCTTCATCGGTCCATAAAATTTTTAACAGAAATTCTGCATCGTTGGCATGCTGTTGAAGCAACCAATGACAAAATGCCTTTCGCGAAATCTTATCATGAGGCATGAGTCCTTGTACTCTGGTGATATGATAAGCATGTAAGTTGTTTTCGTGTACAATTCGAAGAATCGCGAAGCAACTAAGATTATACCGCAAAGAAAGGTTTCTTGCACTTATGTCAGGATGTTCCAAAACGTCCTTTAGTATTTGCTCTTCAACATTTACACTAACGCGTCATCGACGACCACCATGTTGTCTAAGTTTTTCAAAAGAACCAGATTCTCCGAGGGTTCGTTCTGCTCTTTGAATAACACGTCTGTCAGGATTCAACGATTGGGATACCGGTGTCTGTAATGATCAGCTGCGGTTGATGCGTTACCACAACACGCACCTAACGAAAGTATCATGTCCGTATATTCCCGATTGCTGTATGTAGACATGATGGTAGTGAGATGGTAGTCGGATAGTAAGTTAATAGGTAGGAAAACACTTCGGTCACATTGGAAGTGTTTATCAACATAACGTCAATCGAGACAACGATCTACAGTGAGATCCATTATAACGAGACGTGATAAAGTGCACGCGTACCGAGCGAAAATTCAAAGTCGATTTTCTCGAAAACAAAGCGTCAAACGAAAAATTTTTATTCTACATTTTCGACTTCTTTTTTCGCGTAGAATCGCCCCCTTTCCCTCTTCTCTTCCTCTTTCTAACTTTTAACTTGCTTTTCTTTTTCTTTGTTCTCCATCTTCGCTTCTCGAAATCCTGTTTTCTTCTCCCTCCCGACCCCCCCCCCCCCACAAGTACCCGTCATTCTCTATTTATATCGTTTGACCGACTCGCAGTAAACACAGGAAAAGTCAAACCGTCGGTTGGTGTTCTAAATTCCACAGAGTTTACATGTACAGGATATTCATTTTTTATAGGAAATGTGACCTCTATACGTTTATTTACAGAAAGACTAATTACACCTGCGAAACCATTAAATTCCTGTCTCAACATACATTCTTACACAGCGGGCAGTTTACGAGCAATTCGCATTTATAGGTTAAATTGGAATGCTCTGTACATCAGGATCCTAAAATGGGTAGTCTGTCGAATAAGGAATAACGAACATAATTTAGTTATTATATAGAAAACTGCTGGCAGCGTGGGTTTCGGTGATTTTTCACTATATCGTAGAAATCGACGTTTTGAACATCTTCTTCCTTTGCATGTTACCATTACTCGGCCTTGCTTTGCGAGATCTTTGCAAAAATCTGTCGGTACCACCACTACGGTGAATGATACATATAATTGTGTGTCTGTAGCACCGTATACGTTCGTATTGTTTATCAACTACTTTGCGGTGGCCGAATTTAGAAAGCTAATGTAAACCTAACTGTCATCTTCCATGTGTCACGTCCCGCGCTGCTCACGCACCGTAACGTAGACTAAAACTACCAATAGCGTGACTGAGCCTTTCAATTTGAGATTTAAATATACTTTAACAATTTGTATAGAAACCAAATTCGAGCCTCATAACCCCCACGGAATAACCCGTCACATGACGACCCCTCCACGGTAGATCTAATTATAAATAAGCATAGCGACATAGAGGATAGAGAGATAATTCCTTAGTTCAGAGTAGTTAATTCCTCAGTTCTGTGTGATTAGTTCCTCAGTTCTTGGTGATTAATTCCTTGGTTCTTAGCGATCAGTTCCCCAATTCATGGCAAGTAATTTCTTTGTTCATAGCGATTAGTTCTCAATTCCTTTAGCTCTTAATTTCTCAGTTCCTTTGCCTTTCAATTCTTTAGTTCCTTAGTTTTTCAGCTCTTAGTTCCTTTAGCTCTTAGTTTTTGCTCTTAGTTCTTAAGTTCTGTAGTCCTTTAGTTCTTCAGCTTTTAGTTCTTTGTTTCATTAGTTCCTAGTTCTTGTTAGTCTTGTTAATCGACGTGTTTGTACTTGTCAATTTGTAAATTATTGAAAATCAATCAAATTAAAATGTTGTAATTAATAACGTATCGCGAACGATTGTAACTTCGAGTATTCGAAATCTCAACGACAATTCTGTCAATACCTTATTAGAATTAGAATAAACATTTGTTGCGCAGAATATTTCTCTAATAATAAAATAGGATTAAGCGAACATTTATTTTCACCAACTTTGGTCCTCTCCCGTGCCAGTACTCCTGCGCGTAGCAGGTTAGCCGAAACGTGGAGTTTAATTGCCAATCGCATTAAACATCAGACAACGCAACCATTTAATCTAAATTCAAAAATTAACGGCAATACAACCAAAACGAACCAAACAAAAACGTAACACCATGTACATGCAATATGTAAAAGAAGACTGGGCGAACTTGGGTATTTCACGGATCCTTCGAATTATAGCCGCTTGCAGAACTGCGTAATAAAAATTATTATGATTAATGGTATGAGTTAGGTTGAGAACAATCTAAGTCTTTTAAATTACACGGGGGTGCCGACCGATGAAATTCGGAAGAGAACTCGGGGCACCCCGATACGTCAGGAGGCCACCGTGGAGTTTTAGTCGGTAAGAGTCCGACACTACCCGCCGCTAGGCGGGTGTCCATGAGGATTTCTCCACGAAAAAAAAAGTCTTTTAAATTACAGTTTATATCGAGCTTCATATTTTATTGTTATTATTTCAACTTATACATTTCAGCCAATATCAACAATGATTCTTACAGTCTTGAATACGCAGTTGTAAATAATTAATTAATGTTGGATTCGAAAAGTAGAGTTCAAAGACAAAAACATCAATGTCTAATGAATGTAAATAAACAAATCGCCAAGCAACACAACGAACAAAGCGGCGAACGTGTCAGCTATGCTTGCGACTCTATTAGAGATATACATGTAGTGTTAGCAACAGTTTTTGCGAATACTTGGAAACTAAGACCGAGCGGCGGTAAAATGCCAAGAAAGAAGTTGTTGGAAATGTTGGTTTCTACAGCATATCGTGGAAATTCAAGCTGTCGGCAATTTCTTAAATAATTTATTATTTAAAATTTTATTTTCGTTCTTATTCATTATTCATTAATTTTTTCTTTAAAAAGAACATTTATTCGTCCGTTTTTTCTAAATAATTATGTTCGATACATTATAGAGAAAATTTTTATTCGTCTTCATGCAGTAAAAAATTCTCACTTATGAATTGATTTCACTGTATCGCTCTGCAACTGGTAAAGGCGAATAGTAGCAAAATAAACCATAAATAACTCGAAAATAAGATCACATCACGTATATGTATATTTATATAAACTTCTTTTCTTGTTTGCTAAATCTGTCCCTGCTATATTCGTTACGTACAACAAAATATCTCGTAGAATTCTGGTATTATATTACCTCCTCTATCTGAAGTATTGAGATTCAAAAATTGCTTTTAAAAAATTGTTGTGAGGATACGTAAAAGTACCCTTGTATATTGTTGACAGTGAGCAAAATATGTATATATTCATCGTACAGGTATAATACAGCTTTGTATACTCTGTTCCCCAGGGTCATAGTTTGGTCATGTGGAGGTTAGAGAATTGTTACGTATAGAGGTTCTTCTTCGATATAGTTATAAGCATTGTAGTGGTTTATGCCATGTATTATACTTACGTATATGTGTAGCAGTTACGCAGTTTTCAGTGGCGATTGCAGATATAGCCTCCATTTTTTGCCAATTATCTCTAACATTACTTATGCTTTAAGGGGAGAACAATCATTAAATTAACTATTTTGTGTAAAATCTTGTACAATTATTACATAGTATGGAATATATTTTGCATTTACATATTTTATCCACTTTGATAGATAATATCTATATAAAAATCAGCAGCGTAATAGTGACAATTTTCGAAATGTAAAGTCGTTATTGTATTGTAGTAAAATTGAAATATTAGGTGGTCCGAAAAATTAGTTTCGTTTTATAAGGAAATAATAGATGCACAACATCTTTTGTTTTATATTATTTTATCGAATTACGTACGATCCATTTTGTTTTATCACGATAAAAATCACAACGTTTGAGACATTAGGTTTTATGTTTGTATAAAGATGTGTTGTTGTAAAAGACGTGACTGTAAAGGAAAGACACTATTCGGACAACCTTGTATAATCGGCGCAGAGACACTTGCGCAGCGTACAGGATTCGCTTACAGTCCAGAAGCGTAGACAATGAACAAGCAGTACGAATCTGCCTTTATTAGGGACGGTATTGTTCAACAGTCTTTCATATTCGAAACGCGGGAGTGCGGACGTGCTACGAAATAGTTACCTATTTAAACGTTACAATTTTTGTGTTTAGCAAGTGTTTGTGCAATTGGTAAGATGTGCTAGTTGCTAGATAAAATATAAAATTTGGTTATTCGAAAGTTGATTTGTAATTTTCTATAAAAAGGGTTTATTCAGGATAAATACTTTATTAAACTTTATGAATTAAAAACTTTCTATGGATTATTTTAATCTAATAACTTTGTTCTGTTCCTAGGATGGGTCATACGGCAACCAGATAAACTATTCCACATATGGAAGTAAGTCGTAGAAGCGAATACAGTTTTCTTATTTATTTTTCTTTCTTATTATTTCTATTATATTTTTCGTCTCTAATGTACTACTTGCATTTATACATTTATATTAACGTAAGAGTGATGATATACATATTTATGTTTTAGTTTTAATTAAACGTATTGATTATATTTTTTTATATAAAAGTTAAGTCGTTCTTCCTATTTTCTTTTCTTTCGCTAAAAACTGTTTTCATGAAATAATGCTTATTGAGAACCAAGAATAAAGTCGATCATCGATAATGGTTACTAATTACAGAACTTAACGTATAATTATTTCTATAATTGAATATTATGTTCTTAGAAAATAATTATGTTTTTGTTAATATTAATTATTCTTCGAATCTCGTATTGTATTTATCTGATAGATAGTAATTTTTTACTAAATTTGTTTAAGAATTCTTCCCTGATGCACTTTGTGATACACAAAGAAGATTATTCCAGTAACACAATTCTTCATAAATTCTTTTCCATGCTGTTATGGTAAGTTTTTTCCCTACTTCTTTCTGATTATCTACTATTACTGTATTATTTGCTATAATGTCTGCATTTTAATCGCAAAATGCATTGTTTCATTTAAGAAACGTGTTACAGTATAATCATTCGTTATCTTTTCTATTTATTAACCAAAAATTATGAATAAAAAAATACTAAACTCAGTTCTCAGATTCTGTTGCAAGTTATTACAATTAGATATGGACATGATTTAAATAATATACCGAGTCTGATATCGACAAAATCGTCTAAAACTTTCAATTTTTATATGTATTTTATATGTAGATATTTTATTACACATAGAAATTTATTATACATAGAAACCTAACCTCAATATTTAACCAATGGCGAAACAATAAGCGGTAGAATATCTCACATGATATTAATAAAAATTGTTTAGTTCGAAAGAAGACATCACATATGGTACAAATTACTTTTTTGTAGATCCAGTAGTAGAGTTCCATTTCACCTTCATTTTTGCAAATGGAACCATATATTTTTTAATACATTCATCGATCTATCTTTGTATTCCTTATGAAAAGATTAAAAGGAACTGTTAGTTCACCAGGTATCTTAATTTGAATTCGTCGTATGAAAGCCAGGTAAAGACGCGAAATGGTACTCTTGTGTTTACGTTGTTCTTGTCTTTTGTATGTTTCAGCATAAACACAATACCGCTTCGTGTCCTATGCTTATCTATCATACGACAAATTTAATGTAGGATATAATCTAAACTAACAGTTTTTCGACATAAATAGGTTAATACTTTTGTATATGATATGAAACGTTACGATATCGGTTACACTACTGTTGCTTACAAAGCATGAGTTTCGACTGATTGGTAGATAAAGAAAAAAAAAAGAATAATAGCAAGAAAGAACCGATTCGGAAGGACGAGCCTTTCGTTTACCTCCGAATCTCTCATCAAACAGATCATATTGGAGGATGTGAGCATACTTTCCGCGGTGAACGTATGTATATATTGTTTATATTAGGTTAAGTAAAAAGTTCTGAGCGTTTTTCGCTAGATGTCTTTAGTGAGCCATATCTCACGATGTGCACATCGCATCGAGTCATAGTATACACCGATTTCAAGGTGATATTACGCATCAAAAAGGTTCTTTGTCAGTTTTGTGTTCGGTGAAGCCAGTTGTGTGTTACAGCGTTCGAAAATGGAGATAAAAAAAGAGAAAATTCGATACATTCTTCAGTACCACTACGACCAAGGTGAAAAGGCGGAGCAGGCGGCCAAAAAAATTTGTGCTGTTTATGGACCCAGTACAGTATCGAATGCAACAGCAAAGCGGTGGTTCCAACGATTCCGTTCTGGTAATATGGACGTCGAAGATGAGGCACGCTCTAGTAGGCCAATCGTCGAAAATGTGGATAAAATCATGGAAATCGTCGAGTCGGACCGGCATGTGAGCACTTATTCCATTGCCCAGGAACTGAAGATTAGCCAGAAAACCGTTTGGAACCATTTGCATAAGGCTGGTCTCAAGAAGAAGCTCGACGTATGGGTGCCACATGAATTGACGCAAAAGAACCTTTTGGACCGAATTGATGCCTGCGATTCTTTGTTGAGACGTAACGAAATCGACCCATTTTTGAAGCGGATGGTGACTGGCGATGAAAAATGGGTCACATACGAGAACAACAGCCGAAAAAGATCGTGGTCCAATCGCGGTGGGCCGGCCCAAACGATCGCCAAGCGTGGATTAACGGCCAAGAAGGTTTTATTGTGTGTTTGGTGGGATTGGAAGGGAATCATCCATTATGAGCTGCTCCCATCGGGGCAAACACTTAATTCGGACCTCTATTGTCAACAACTGACCAGACTGAAGCAGGCGATCGACCAGAAGCGGCCAGAATTGGCCAATAGGAAAGGTGTTGTGTTCCATCAAGACAACGCCAGGCCGCACACATCTTTAACGACGCGTCAGAAGCTCCGAGAGCTTGGCTGGGAGGTTCTATCGCATCCGCCGTACAGTCCAGACCTGGCACCAAGCGATTATCACCTTTTTAAGTTTTTGCAAAATTTTCTTGATGGTACAAAACTGGCCTCAAGAGAGGCTTGTGAAAATGAGCTGGTCAAGTTTTTTACCAATAGGGACGAGGACTTCTTCAACCGCGGAATTATGAAATTGCCTTCAAAATGGACAAAAGTAATCGAACAAAACGGCGCATATTTAATCTAAATCGAATAATCTTGACTATGTTAATTTCATCGTCGAAATAAAGCGAAAAAGCGCTCAGAACTTTTTACTTCACCTAATATATATTGTTCTGATATAGTTATTAACTATGCTTATTGTTACGTATATTTATATTGTAGTATAAGAATGTAGCCGAAAAATCCGCCTGTTTTAAACCCCTTCCTTTAATGTGTGTAATTAGCTTTTTGTAGACATGAACGCACAAAAAATATATGGCTGCTATTATTTCGTTTAACGGAATCGTCGAATAACACAAACAATTCTTTGTTACATTATTTTCCGAGATACGAAGCCGCAGTTCTGTTCTTAATGGGAACTACGACGATTGACTGAAATGAAACAGAAAGGAAATGAAAATTCAATTCATTACCTATAAAATATGTTAATTATTTTTCGACATAATTGCCATTTGCATCAATCCATACTTGGCAACGTGTAACAAGTTTCTTCATTCCGCCAGCGAAGAATTCTGCTGGATGCTTCTAGTAAACTTTTGATAAATAACTTCACTGCTCTCGTAACTTCATTTTCACACTTGAAATGAGTTCCCCATCTCGTAATTTTCCGTTTGTCATTGGTATAAAATGAAGCTAAATCGTCACCGCGATGTGAGTATTATCGTCTGCTTGTACTTCAACTCGCACCTCCCGCGGCCACGTCTGCACTCTGCTTGAACGGAGAGCACATCAAAATCAGCTTCGCGCTTGATGTTTTAAATGACTTTGCATCGATATGATTCACGTATTTCACGCCATGTAATTTTTCTGAAAGCAAAAACATTTCAGTCACGGCGTCTACCCTCAATTTTCCTGCACGTTTCTCCAGTGGTTGACAGGACATTCATAAGCATCTGCTTCTTTCCATTTTTTATGGTCTGGAGTTTCCTCCCTTTCCTTCCAATAATACAGTGAGCGTCAGAAAGCAGATTTTACAATTGGATCGAGTATTTCATTCCTGTATTTCCCAATAAACATATAGAGTCCAAATAATAAAGAAAAATCCCTCTTTTTCCGAGAATCATTATCACAGACAGTCGAATGCAACGGCTCATTCCCTACTGCGGTGTTTTTCTCGATTTTTGGTGTGAGAGAAAAGGATTGCCAGTTTTGAATATGAGAATAGAAGCAATATGCTACACTTGACCAAAACTAAATGCTAGAATTATATATTTTAGTTGAAATACGATCTCAAATGTTAGGAAATAACGTAGTATACTACTGAAGAAAAAATAAAGCGCTACAGAAATCTCTCGAAACGAATTTCTTTGTGTTTGCTGTTACTTTTTTAGCGATATATCTATATCAAATTCCGATTGCCGCTCATAGGTTGGAGTACCTTCTTTTGATTTCTTGATTATCTTGAGTGTGACATTTGGTATCAGTCACTGATATTTTCATCGATTGAATGGGCGAACAGCAGGCTATTCTTCCATTTGCACGATGGTTTCCTCTTGGTCGAATTGACTTTTGTGTTCTGGATTTTGAACTAAGATTCAGCACCTGTTGTCCTGAGAGCGTGTGTTTTGCTGCTCCTTTTGGTTGTTTATGCCTGTGTCACGTACGAATTTCCACGTTGACCGTTTTACCAATTCGACTCGACACTCGGTCATCTGTATCTAATACATATTACCTATTTTTTTCACGAGGAGGGGAAAATGCTATTACGCATACCCAGTGACCCGTGTCACACGGTTGTAGAAAATGATTGGTAGTGTGTTTTAAGTGACAAGATATCTTGATATTGAAAACCGTCAAATATATTTTAAAATAATAGATACAGAGAATGTTCGCTAGGACGCTCGATACTAACTGATTCGCTAAGACTATGTATCGATCGAGAATCTTCAGCGTGTGCTCCCAGAGGTTGCTCAAAGCCGGCTGTATACTTATCGGCCTATACGCCGATGACATTAATAGATCTCTATTGGGCTTGGGTATCAAAACCACCCTAGCCACTTTCCATACTGCCGGTATTCGACCGCATCTATTGACTCCATTGAGCACGCCCAGAAGCACGTCAGCTCTATATTCCGCCAGTAGTCTGAATAGAACACCGGGGATCCCATCCACCCCCGCCGCCATCTTAGGATTGCACTTCCCAACTGCCAACTTCAGGTCTTCTCTATCGATGTTAAAGTCCTCCTCCTCATCCGGTCTCACAGTTGAGGCCAATCCAGGATCCTGTCCGGCCGGCCGCAGTTGCTGCCTAGTGACAAAGAGGTCGTCCAGGCTATTTTGTAGCCTTTCGCCGCATGCCGACTCGTCAATATTTAAAAAATGGTCCTCGTATTTATGATCAAACTTACTAAATAGTCTATCCACATCAATGTGTTTCGTCACGTAAGTAAACGCCCCGCCAACCGCCCGCCTCACGCTACTCGTGAACGTATGCATTAAATAAAAGTGGTCGGAGGCTGAGTACCAGTCAAGGACGGTGCTCATCCTCCATCTCAGCCTCATTTGGCGATTAATACACAAAATGTCCGGGAAACTGGTCCTTCCATTTCTCAGGAAGGAACAGCTTCCCGTCGTCTTAATGGGTAATAACTCGCATCTCGTGATCACGTCCAGCAGGCATGTTCCCCTCCGTTCAGTCTTATTTCCCCTCCAGACGCTGGCCTTAGCATTAAAGTCACCGGCCACCATCACCGCTGGTGCACATTTCCTCTCGCCCTTCAACACTTCCTCTAAAGCGCTCAAATACTCATCAAAAACGCGCCTAGACGTGTTAGGGGAACAATACCCACCGACGCAAAACACGTCGTCAACCCGGATCCCTACTATCCCAGTCATTTGGACCAGGGTTTCACCCATCGCGTGTCTGCCATTAAACAGGGTGACCCATATGGACGCATCTCCGCCCACATCGTAATACCAATAAGGCAATTGCCTATAGGGTTCGGAGACGACCACAACGTCCACCCTATTTTCACATGCGTACTGCATCATCAGGTCCTGCGCAAGCCTGCACCTATTCAGGTTAATCTGTAGGACCCTAATTGAGTCCCTGTCTAACCCTCCTACCGCCTAATCGCATCATGGGGCATGCCAGATAACCGGTTATGTGCCTGGCGTTAACACCCTCCTGTTTCGAGCACATCGCACATCTCGATTCTCTATCACAGTCTTTCATAGTGTGCTTGGTACTTCCGCACTTCCTACAAAGTTCCCACACCGCCGTGCACTTCGCCGCCACATGCCCCAACATGTGGCACCTATAACACCGCTGCACAGTATTCAGTATCCTAACCGAGGCTATCGTTAACCCCGTCCTAACCCTCCTGTCAATGTCCTCACGCGGCACCCAGTTAGCCGGAAGAACGACAATCGCTACCTGCGTGCCACATGGCGCCATCCTCATTGATTTAATCTCAACGCCCCCACCTTCCTTTATCCCCCACTGTGTTCTAATATCTAAAAGCTGTTCCTTGCTGGTTAGGGGATCGATGTTTTTCATTTGTATTGTCACTCTATTCACCAGAGCAGCCACCTCCATACCGTCGCTTAGAGCTGCTCTCAGTTTTGCCGCCGCCTCGTTAACTGAAACTGCCCTGTCGAACTCGATGAGGATATGACCCGCTCTTGTCCTGCGGACCCCAGTAGCTCCCTCCAGTGTCTCTTTCGCCATCATAATCTTCTTGAATTTCTGGAGCCACTCAGTGCCCTCTTCTACCTTTATTAGCAGCACCTCCCTCCTTCTTCTTCCTCTCGGAACCCATCTATCCTCTGGAACAACCCCACGATTCCTTGCCGGTTGCTCCCTAGGAGCCTCTTGTGCCAAGGGGATTCTCTTTTCCCCGTGCCTCCTCTGCACTCGCAATCACCCATCCGAGTCGTCGCTAGCCTCCTCCATTAACCTAGCCTTTCTAGGAGTAATTCCACAGACCTCGGCATAAGAGACCTCTCCCTTTCTAGGCCTCTTGTGGTCCTCGGCCATCACCAGGTCAGCTGGGGACGTCTCTTTTCTCTTGGGTCCTTTATTAGCCGTCACTACTCTATCCATTCCACCTTCCACGGGTTCCTTTATCTTCTTCCTTCTTCTGCTCTTGAGGTTTTCGCACTGTTCAAGGGTAGATAAGACCCCACTTACTTGGTTCCCTATCTCCCTAATGTCCTCAATAACATCTTTTCCTAATTTAAACTTTTTGGCGAAGATCTTTAGCATCTGCGCCACCCCATTCTGCCCTCGTATCAGCGCCTTAATCTCAAACCTCTTGAACACGACGTCCTCTTCATCGGCGTCACTCGTCATGTCCCCTCTGGCGCTCTCATCCGCTTCTTCAGGCATCCTCCCTGTTTCCTGCTTCACCCTAGTGTTTCTTTCCGCCACACTCCTCACGAGCTGTTTAGCGTAAGCCATACCCCTCGTTGTCACAGGTGTACTGAGATCGCTCTCCCTGGTTCCAACAGTACCATCAGGTTCCTCCATTATTTCGATTTCGGGCCTACCTCCACACGTAGGACTCCCTTATTATACGTAGGGGCCCTTATCTCAATCTAGGTATACCTGGACCTCCGTTTGCTTTGGGAGTGTAACAGAATCCAGTGGTAGTTGAAAGCACAGGATGTATTATTGCCTTTATTCCCTGTCTGCCTTCGCTATCCAAAAATTTTAAGAATGTGTCGCTTGGAGGATTGACCAACAGGTGGTAGATGAAGCGAGGGAAGATGTACTTAGTTACTAACTCGATTTTCTGACATGGTTTTAAAAAGAGCATTTTACTCTTCTTATAATGCTCAGAATTTCTGGCACTATTATGCCACAGTGAATATCCTTCCAAGGCCACATTTGGGCGCCTAAATACTTGAGGAATCGACTGATGCTATGAGTTGTTTTTTAAGTTGAATTTCTGGGATTTTTATGAACCAGGTGTCGTTTTTGGCGACCACCTGGAAAGACGGACTCTTCTACCCAGAAATATATACAAGATGTTAAATAATTTAGCAATTACTATTGGCAGGCCAGGAATTGATAGGTGTTTTTTGTGCAATCCATCAGGCCCTGCCGCTGTTTTGTTTCTAATCTTCTTTCACCTTCCGCTGTTTTGTTTTTAATCTTCTTTCACCTTCCGCTTATATCCTCAGCAGTTATTACCCGAAATATTTCGTGCAAGAGAGCTTCGGAGGCTTCACTTACTGGGACTTGGGGATTGGGTGGACCCATCCGTCCCCACAAATCACCGTGTAGTCTCTTCACTTCTCTTCCTCTCAGCGGTTGTCTGGCTGATTCCAGGTATGTTAGGTCGTTATTTATAGCAACGTCAGCCAGCTTCCTGGGACACTCTTTAAATATCTCTTGGCAACGTGCGTAAGAGTATCGTTGCCTTTGAAGCTTGTTCTTTCTTTTAATGCCATCCGTATTAGTTCTATTAGACGATATCGGCTTAATATTGCGATCGTCCGTATTATGTTTCAAAAAGGCTTCGTATAGAGATGTGCAGATAGATTTTTCTATTTTATTAATTAATAGATCTCTATCAGTTTTTGATTCCATCCAAATATTACTGAATAAGACATAAATGTCTCTCAACGGGGAAGGAACCTCGGTAGACTTTTCTATTTCATTCTTCAAGCCACGTCACCACACGCGGACTGATTCTTCACTTGTTACGGCTTTTTCCGATCCAAGTGGCGCGCTGCCTGGTCAGTAAGGTCGCACCCGCCCTCTGTCTCTTGTGTACCCTCCTGAGGGCTCGTTTCTTCGTTGATCATTCTTAGCCTTTTTCTTTTGTTTGTAATCAGCTCAGCCGTTTTGCTCGTTAAGATTTTACAGATTTCTAGGTTAGAGTTATAATCTTTATATTTTTGCTCGAGCTCCCTCAAGAGCGTAACCTCTTCTTCTGACCATAGCCTGCTGCTATTGTCTCGACTCAGGGTGTCTGCCACTTCCCTTCTTTTTCTATTGCGAACGACAGAGTGCGCATGCCGTTCGTGAGTCGATAGCCCTCTCTGAGTGCCGAAGCTCATGGGGCAAGCATCACATTTAGGGGGGGGGGGGTAAGGTTAATTCGTACAAAAAAGGCATGTTTTTGTGAATTTTGTGTGACGACACAGTTAAAATCTCTTTTTTAAAACCAATAGTACATTAAAGTATGACATTCGAAGAATATTGTATAAAATTTTCACGGAGAAATATTAAAAAATACGGCAATAGCTGCAATTATTCGGACGTGTCTCGGAAAAAAGTATAATTTCGGTGCCCCTCATAACTTGGCGCTGGATCATCTGCAATCAAAAAGGTAAAGTTCATTCGTTAGGTAACAGTTTTCCCCAGGTAACGCTGCGGGGTTCTTTCGAAATTTCAATTTTTCACTTTTTTGGAACACTTTGAAGGGAAAACGCGATTTTGTGCGAAAATTTGCGGCTAATTTGTTACTGTAAAATAAAAATAATTAACAAATTTGAAAAAACTCTGCAGCGTTACCTCGTAAATTATGTTCTGAAATAGTGTTCAAAATTTCAAAAGGATCGGTGTAGTAGTTTTGAAGTTATTAGGGGCATCGACTTTGAAAAAGTGAAAACGCTTTAAAGTTTTGAACACTAAAAAATCTGGTATAAAACGTTCATAAGCGAAATTTATTGGCTTACCTCACATTGAATCATCAATGCCAGGTCTATAAAGGATGTTGCTATCATCCATGATAACTCTTCGGCTGTTGTTGCTTTTTCTTCTTTTATAGCAGATTAAAAAAATCGATTCGCTACTTCTCTTACAGTCGAGCACATTTCTTTCACGTAATCATTGTGCGTCGGTTTTAATCCATCAAGCCGCAGAACTTTTCACAGCCAACTAATCCAAGGCCTAATATCCTCATCACGAAAACAAACCGATAATTAACATCGAAAGTACCAGTATTTATTCTTGCACTAGACGGAACATTTGTAATTTGTTTACAGCATTCGCACGACACTTTGATGTTAAATCCAAGGCCTTCTTTCTTAGTCGAATGAAAATTTACTTTTCCATCACATTTCACACACTTCACTAGCGTAGCAATTGTTGAAAAGACTAATAAAAAATCAATTATCCTATAATGTTTTTCAAGATCCATCGTAACTTGATCTTCTTTTATTTTTTTAGCTGACGCGCTACTTGTTGAAATGCCTTCGTTTTTACGTTTATGCGGAGGTACAATTTTTCTAAGTCGATGTAATCTCGAACCAGTTGATTGTCTATCAGATCTTGTAATTTTTTTAGGCATTTTAGTAATAATATAACACAAAACTTAATGAAAACGGAGCCAAAATGATGCGAAAATAGGAACGCACCTGTACGTCTGCTCGATAGAATACTCCTACACTAAATTTTATACTCTACAGTGACAAAATATGCAGTACAGGTATAAGGAGGTTTGTACTTAAGTCGAAATTTACATAAATAGATCGAGGGGGGGGTTAAATTAGGTATTATATAGAGAGAAAAACGTCTGCCAGGTAACAATAGCACGCTCGGATCGGGTAGGTACTAAAATCCGACATGTATAAAAATACTCGTAACTTCGTCAATCTTGCTCCAATCGACTTGAAATTTTGACACAATATTCTTAAGATATTATGCATTCAATTAAAAAATAAAAAAAATGAAAAAAAATTTTAAACCCCCCCCCCCCCCCCCCCCCCTTACGGCGTCAATGTAGCGAGACGGCTTCAGCAGGTGGTACTCTTTAAGCCACACGTTGCCTATTTTCTCTCTTGCAAAGTCGGTCACACCGTGGCCTTGACTCCGCAAGTCGGCCCATTGTTTTATATGATCATTCTTTAATATCTTTTTGGCGTTTTCAATGTCCGCAGAAGTGACGGACCAATTAATCCACAGGGATCCTTTTAAGTTTCAACTCCAAGTGTTCGTTTATTAAACTAGACGCTGCTGGATCTAAAGATTCTTTGATTCTTATAGCATTTTTAAGGGTACCAAGTTTGACTAAGTGTTCAAACCTTGGTAACCCTAGACCACCATTATTTTTAGGCGTGTAGAAAAATCCAACCGCCGTTGAAGGTATTAGATGCAGAATAGTTTTGACCTCTTGTCTGATTTCATTGTCCAGGAGTTTTAGTACTTCCTTGCTTGGTGGGTTGATCAGTTAGTTGAAAATATAGCGAGGGAATATATATTTCTCCAGAAGCTCCATTTTCTGACCTGGTTTCAACGATAGCTTTCTGACTCTTTTTATTGTACCTATTATTTCAGATACAATAATCCCACATTGCAGGCCTTTCTACGGTCCAACTTTTGCACCAAGATACTTGAAGGCCTCCTCGGGTGCGGTGTACGGTATCTTTCTGTTATTGATTTCTATCTCTGGGTCTTTCACATACCAGGTGTCCTTCTTTGAGACCACCTGGAATGTTTGACTTTTCTCTCCAGAGATAGTCATTCCAAGGCCCTCCACGTATTTTTGGACCATCGATAGCTGTTTTTGAGCTTCTTTGCCACTTTTGCCCAACAGGACAATGTCATCAGCAAAGGCTAAAATAGGTATCTTATAATTTTCGTTTATTTTGATCCCTTCGGATTCCCCTACCGCTTCCAGCAGCGGTTTTATGCATAAGTTGAAAAGTAATGGTGACAGGGGATCACTTTGTTTAACTCCCCTGAGCTTTTCGATCTCGACCCCTATTCCTTCTTTTGTTTTTATTTTTGTCTTGCAATTTTTATACATATTTTTGATTAATTCAATTAGCGGGGTCCAGATACCTTTCTTAACCAGACAGGGTTTAATCGCCGAGTGGGGCACCGTATAAAAGGCTGTCGAGATGTCTAGTATTGTGTAGACAACTCCATTTTCCCTTTTACTTTGTTCCAGAGATGCATTTAAAAGCTCAACGTTTATCTTACATCCGTTTTCGGAGGTAAAGCCCTTTTGTCTGATACCTTGTTGGATGACCCTCCTTATTCTCCTGCCGAGAATTGTAGAGAATATTCTCCCAATAATAATACCTATTGTTATTGGCCGCCAGTTCTCGGCCTTGCTTGCATTTTTATTTGGTTTTGGAATCAGCGTGATCCTATTTTTTCTCCACCTCCCCGGAAAGTGAGAGGTAAAACATAAGATATTGAATAATAATGCCAATACTTTAGGTAGGCTCCGAATTGATAGTTGTTTCTTTTGCAAGCTGTTCGGGCCTGCGGTTGTTTTGTTCATTATTTTCTTTATCCTCTCACTTATTTCCTCGGCGATTATGGGTGGAAAATATTCGTGAATGAACCCTCCTGAAGCACAACTTTCTGGTATTGGGGGGTCTGGTGGTCCGATTTTGTCCCATAGTTCTTTATAAAGTTTCTCCACCTCTTTTGCTTCAGGAGGTTGTCTGGCTAATGCCAAGTAGACCAAATCGTTATGTAATATCGGAGATTTAAAAAATATAAATTTTTCCCGATTACTTACAATTTATTAATAGTAAATTAAATATACAGGTGTAAATTAGACAGAGAACGATGTTTGTTTAACAGAAACGAAAGGCTATACTCGTATCTATATCAAATAACTTTACAGTTATTTGATAATTCTCGTCACAAAGAATCTAACACACTCTCTCTCAATTCTCTCAACTCTAACAACTCTACAACTCGCTCAATTCTCTCAACTCTAACAACTCTACAACTCGCTCAATTCAACTCTACTTTTCGACGTCTCGATAAACTCAGACTCTCGCAACGCACACACTTTTCGACTCGCACACTCTGACCTCTCGGTCATCCCCCCTTGGAACACGAAACCGTCCTTCGGCTCTAACGTTGTCTATTGTTTTTCTCGCATCACTGTTACTAGGCGACTTTAGTCATATAGGCGCTCTTAAACGTAAACGAAACACAGAAAAACGATGTACACGGTTTTATCCTATTTTCAACCGATCTCTAGTTCAAACTATTTTCGATATTACAGTTATTAACTATAGCGTCGGCTAACTTCCTCGGACACTCCTTAAACATATTCTAACAACGTGCGTACATGTATCTTCGTCGTCGGTTTCTATCATTTTTTGTTCTTATTTATATTCCTGTCTTTATTTACTGTTCTTTTACTCCATTTATTATTTTGTTTTTGGGGGTCTCCGGTTGGACATGGCACCTTCTACACGTTACATCTATATCTTTTTTTGGTAGTGCCAAGGTGGTTTTGGTGCCAAAGGTGTTTGTGCGGAATCGCAAGGCATCGATAAATCGAGATGGTTTTAACAAGTTGTGCTCTTTCAGCCACACATTGCCAAGCTTCTCTTTCGCGAAGTCAGGCACTCCTTGCCTCTGACTTCTAAGTTCGGCCCATTGATCGACATGTTCTAATTTGAGTTTTTTACTGACCTTCTCAATATCCTCGGAAGTGGCAGGCCAATTAATCCTCATGGAGTTTGCGATCTTCTTTAATTCTTTCTCTGTATCCTCGCTGATTATACTTGCTGCCGCTGGGTCTATTGATACTTCATTCTTTAGAGCGCTCCTTAGGGTACAGAGTTTTAGAATGTGCTCGAACCTCGATAACCCTAAACTTCCATAATTTTTAGGAGCGTAGAAGAATCCGGTGGCCGTAGATGGTACCAAGTGCAAAATCGATTTGATCTCCTGCCTGACCTCGCTGTCCTTAAGTTTCAGGACACCGTCTCCTGGTGGATTTATCAAAAGATGGTAAATGAAGCGAGGGAAAATATATATTGTTAGTAATTCAATTTTCTGGCATGGTTTCAAGGAGAGCTTGCGGACTCTCCTCACCATGTTCAGAATTTCAGGCACAACTATGCCTCAGTGGACGCCTTTCCAAGGCCCGATTTTTGCGCCCAGATACCTGAATGCATCTTCTGGGTTAACTTCTGGTATTTTGTTGTCGTGACGTCGACCACGAGAATCCGTTCCCCGTTTTTAACTACGAGGTCCGGCTTGAGCAGATTACCCCCTACTGCCAATGTAGGTTTGACAAATACCTCGTTATTTCTCATTAGCTTGTCGGCGAGGATTGATTTCACCTCATCGTACCTCTCAATCCTTATGCCTTTGGTGTATTGGCTCCGGACTAAGATGTGTCCGAGGGTTTCTGGTTGGGCACGATATCTTCTACAAGCTACGTCTACTTTTTTGTCGGCCCGTGCCAATACAGTCCGCGTCCCAAAGGTGTTTGTCCTAAGTCTTATGGCATCGATGAATCTCGACGGCTTGAGCAGATTATATTCCTCAAGCTACACGTTGCTAGTTTTATTCCTTGATAAGTCATTAACTCTATGGCCCTGACTTCTTAACTCCGACCATTGCTTAACATGTGATAGCTTCAGTCTCTTCCTGGCCTTTTCTATGTCCTCAGAAGTGGCCGGCCAATTCATCCTCAGGGAGTTCGCTATTTTCTTTAATTTCTTATCGCTCTCTTCATTAATCAGACTAGATGTCGCTGGATCGATCGAGTTCCTAAGGTTTATCGCACTTTTTAGGGTACCGAGTTCGATAATGTGTTCGAACCTCGATAAACCTAGTCCCCCATTAGCCTTTGGAGCATAGCATAGAAAAAACCAGTAACTGTCGAAGGCACCAGATATAATGCGGCCTTTATTTCTTGCCTGACTTCGCTGTCCAACAGTTTCATCACACTGTCGCTTGGTGGATTTATCAGGAGATGGTAAATATATCGAGGATATATGTACTTAATTAGTAGTTCAATTTTCTGGAATAGTTTTAGAAAGAGCGTTCTAACTCTTCTGACCACGCTCGGAATTTCTGGCATTATAATGCCACAATGGATACCCTTCCAAGGCCCCATTTTGGCGCCTTAATACCTGAAGGCCTCATTTGGATCAACAGTTGGTATGTTGGTATTTTCGAGCCTTATCCGTGGTTCTTTTACGAACCATGTGTCCTTTTTCACGACCACCTGGAAAGTTTGGCTCTTCTCTCCTGATATGGTCATTCCTAGGCCCTTTAGGTAATCATGGAGCATATCCCTTTGGTGTTGTTTCTCCCTCTCATCTTCACCAAATAGGACAATGTCGTCAACGAAAGCCAGGAATGGTACTTTCTCACATGACTGGCGTTAATGCCACCGGTTTGCACCTCTATTATTTCCAGCAGCGGTTCTAGGCATAGATTGAATAGCAGCGGCGACAGAGGGTTCCCCTGCTTGACACCTCTAAGGATCTTGATCTCGACCCCTATATTATCTTTTGTTTTGATTTTGGTCTTGTCCTCGTTATACATGGCTTCGATTAAATCGATTGTAGGGGTCGGCACACCCTTCCTCGCCAGGAAAGGTTTTAATGCCGAATGGGGTATTGTGTCAAACGCTTTGGAGATATCCACAATTGTGAATATCCTCCCGTTATTTCTCTTACTGTGGCTTAAGGCAGCATTGAATAGGTCTATGCTAATTTTATATCCATTCTCTGATGTAAAACCTTTCTGCCTTAAGTTCAGCACAATACCCCTTCTTATCCTTCCGATGACTACGGAAGAGAAAATTCGGCTGAGAATGGGATCTGAAATTTTAGGTTGCAATTCTCGACCTGGCTGCTTGGTTTATTTGGTCTTGGTGTTACTTTAGTCCTATTTTCCTTCCATACGGTCGGAAAATAGGAACTATAGCATAGAATGTTGAATATTTTTACCAATATTGCGGGCAGGCTAGACATCATTAAATGTTCTTTTTTGAAATCCATCTGGTCCTGCCTTACTAAGTTTCTCGCTCACATCTTCAGCGGTTATCGGCGGAAACAGTTCACTTATTATCAGCTCAGAGGCTCTATTTTCTGGGATTGGGGGATTGGATGGTCCTGCTCAATTCCATAGATCCTCATAGAGCCTCTTCACTTCAATCGCTTCAGGTAGTTGCTTGGCTGTTTCCAGGCATGCACGATCGTTGTTAACAACAACGTCGGCCAACTTCTTAGGGCATTCTTCAAATAACTCCTGGCAATGTGCGTAGGAGTATCTTTTCTTTCGATTTCTATCGAGTTACCTCCTCTACCGTCCATTTTCTTATGTTTGGGGAGTCCGTTCCCCTTCTTTTCTTGTTTCTTATGGCAGGGTGCGCATGCCGTTCGTGGGTGGATAACCATCTCTGAGTCCCGAAGCTCATGGGCTAAACTTCGAATTATATGCTCCTTCGTTTCTTTGACTAGTGTCATTACAATTTGGAATGTGGCACTTTGCCCCATGGAGCTTCGGGAAATTCCTTTCGCAATATAAACATCCCAGCTGGATGCGAGCAGCCGTGTGATGTTGATCAAAGTGCCCGTCCAGGTCTGATAGCGTCATGAAGAAAACGCGAACTTCCCTTTTCTCACAGATCGGACAAGCAACCTTGCCACCCGCCAGCGGAACCATGATTTTCAAATTGAGATCCGAATCATACTGAATTAAATCATTAATCACTGTATATTATTCATTCACTATTTTCAATCGTTAATCAGAGTCTTCATACCCATGAAATAAGTTTATATCCTTTATGTAGAAATTACGGGTATATCTTTTTAAAGAAAAGTCCCTTTTCTTCCGAGATTAACTGTCCACGTGTAGTGCATACTCTTTCGGCGCAGGGTCCAATTCAGTCGCTGTGCTACGGCGGACCGAAATCCCCATCCTGGCCTTCGCTGACGACATGTTTCAAAACATATACTGAATTAAATTATTAATCACTGTATATGTTTTGAAACATGCAAATACGTACAAGCCAACATCACATTCTTGGCATTGATAACGAGATTCTCGTCTTTTATCGTTTCTCGCACACCCAACACATCTTCGTGATCTATTTGTTCCTATAACTTCATAAAGTGAAGGAAAATGTCTTCCGTTGAGTCTTGATGAGTGATTATTTCCGGATGTAATAGGGCGTTGGGTTGTTTTTTTGTTATTTCATTAAAATTCGATCTATTAATTTCAGTTTAAATTTCTCAGTTGATATTGTTTTGTTGGTTTTCAATTTGTACAAACAATATGAATTCCATAAATACATATCAATATAATGGAAGAAATATTCTTCTGTACCATTTCGTTGCTGTGCGAGGAAAATTACATTGCTGATGACCATGTCGGTCCTGTCTACAGTACCCATCAATTTATTATAGTCGCGTACACAAGATGGTTTCTGTAAAATTCTGACCTTCTCAATATCCTCGGAAGTGGCAGGCCAATTAATCCTCATGGAGTTTGCGATCTTCTTTAATTCTTTCTCTGTATCCTCGCTGATTATACTTGCTGCCGCTGGGTCTATTGATACTTCATTCTTTAGAGCGCTCCTTAGGGTACAGAGTTTTAGAATGTGCTCGAACCTCGATAACCCTAAACTTCCATAATTTTTAGGAGCGTAGAAGAATCCGGTGGCCGTAGATGGTACCAAGTGCAAAATCGATTTGATCTCCTGCCTGACCTCGCTGTCCTTAAGTTTCAGGACACCGTCTCCTGGTGGATTTATCAAAAGATGGTAAATGAAGCGAGGGAAAATATATATTGTTAGTAATTCAATTTTCTGGCATGGTTTCAAGGAGAGCTTGCGGACTCTCCTCACCATGTTCAGAATTTCAGGCACAACTATGCCTCAGTGGACGCCTTTCCAAGGCCCGATTTTTGCGCCCAGATACCTGAATGCATCTTCTGGGTTAACTTCTGGTATTTTGTTGTCGTGACGTCGACCACGAGAATCCGTTCCCCGTTTTTAACTACGAGGTCCGGCTTGAGCAGATTACCCCCTACTGCCAATGTAGGTTTGACAAATACCTCGTTATTTCTCATTAGCTTGTCGGCGAGGATTGATTTCACCTCATCGTACCTCTCAATCCTTATGCCTTTGGTGTATTGGCTCCGGACTAAGATGTGTCCGAGGGTTTCTGGTTGGGCACGATATCTTCTACAAGCTACGTCTACTTTTTTGTCGGCCCGTGCCAATACAGTCCGCGTCCCAAAGGTGTTTGTCCTAAGTCTTATGGCATCGATGAATCTCGACGGCTTGAGCAGATTATATTCCTCAAGCTACACGTTGCTAGTTTTATTCCTTGATAAGTCATTAACTCTATGGCCCTGACTTCTTAACTCCGACCATTGCTTAACATGTGATAGCTTCAGTCTCTTCCTGGCCTTTTCTATGTCCTCAGAAGTGGCCGGCCAATTCATCCTCAGGGAGTTCGCTATTTTCTTTAATTTCTTATCGCTCTCTTCATTAATCAGACTAGATGTCGCTGGATCGATCGAGTTCCTAAGGTTTATCGCACTTTTTAGGGTACCGAGTTCGATAATGTGTTCGAACCTCGATAAACCTAGTCCCCCATTAGCCTTTGGAGCATAGCATAGAAAAAACCAGTAACTGTCGAAGGCACCAGATATAATGCGGCCTTTATTTCTTGCCTGACTTCGCTGTCCAACAGTTTCATCACACTGTCGCTTGGTGGATTTATCAGGAGATGGTAAATATATCGAGGATATATGTACTTAATTAGTAGTTCAATTTTCTGGAATAGTTTTAGAAAGAGCGTTCTAACTCTTCTGACCACGCTCGGAATTTCTGGCATTATAATGCCACAATGGATACCCTTCCAAGGCCCCATTTTGGCGCCTTAATACCTGAAGGCCTCATTTGGATCAACAGTTGGTATGTTGGTATTTTCGAGCCTTATCCGTGGTTCTTTTACGAACCATGTGTCCTTTTTCACGACCACCTGGAAAGTTTGGCTCTTCTCTCCTGATATGGTCATTCCTAGGCCCTTTAGGTAATCATGGAGCATATCCCTTTGGTGTTGTTTCTCCCTCTCATCTTCACCAAATAGGACAATGTCGTCAACGAAAGCCAGGAATGGTACTTTCTCACATGACTGGCGTTAATGCCACCGGTTTGCACCTCTATTATTTCCAGCAGCGGTTCTAGGCATAGATTGAATAGCAGCGGCGACAGAGGGTTCCCCTGCTTGACACCTCTAAGGATCTTGATCTCGACCCCTATATTATCTTTTGTTTTGATTTTGGTCTTGTCCTCGTTATACATGGCTTCGATTAAATCGATTGTAGGGGTCGGCACACCCTTCCTCGCCAGGAAAGGTTTTAATGCCGAATGGGGTATTGTGTCAAACGCTTTGGAGATATCCACAATTGTGAATATCCTCCCGTTATTTCTCTTACTGTGGCTTAAGGCAGCATTGAATAGGTCTATGCTAATTTTATATCCATTCTCTGATGTAAAACCTTTCTGCCTTAAGTTCAGCACAATACCCCTTCTTATCCTTCCGATGACTACGGAAGAGAAAATTCGGCTGAGAATGGGATCTGAAATTTTAGGTTGCAATTCTCGACCTGGCTGCTTGGTTTATTTGGTCTTGGTGTTACTTTAGTCCTATTTTCCTTCCATACGGTCGGAAAATAGGAACTATAGCATAGAATGTTGAATATTTTTACCAATATTGCGGGCAGGCTAGACATCATTAAATGTTCTTTTTTGAAATCCATCTGGTCCTGCCTTACTAAGTTTCTCGCTCACATCTTCAGCGGTTATCGGCGGAAACAGTTCACTTATTATCAGCTCAGAGGCTCTATTTTCTGGGATTGGGGGATTGGATGGTCCTGCTCAATTCCATAGATCCTCATAGAGCCTCTTCACTTCAATCGCTTCAGGTAGTTGCTTGGCTGTTTCCAGGCATGCACGATCGTTGTTAACAACAACGTCGGCCAACTTCTTAGGGCATTCTTCAAATAACTCCTGGCAATGTGCGTAGGAGTATCTTTTCTTTCGATTTCTATCGAGTTACCTCCTCTACCGTCCATTTTCTTATGTTTGGGGAGTCCGTTCCCCTTCTTTTCTTGTTTCTTATGGCAGGGTGCGCATGCCGTTCGTGGGTGGATAACCATCTCTGAGTCCCGAAGCTCATGGGCTAAACTTCGAATTATATGCTCCTTCGTTTCTTTGACTAGTGTCATTACAATTTGGAATGTGGCACTTTGCCCCATGGAGCTTCGGGAAATTCCTTTCGCAATATAAACATCCCAGCTGGATGCGAGCAGCCGTGTGATGTTGATCAAAGTGCCCGTCCAGGTCTGATAGCGTCATGAAGAAAACGCGAACTTCCCTTTTCTCACAGATCGGACAAGCAACCTTGCCACCCGCCAGCGGAACCATGATTTTCAAATTGAGATCCGAATCATACTGAATTAAATCATTAATCACTGTATATTATTCATTCACTATTTTCAATCGTTAATCAGAGTCTTCATACCCATGAAATAAGTTTATATCCTTTATGTAGAAATTACGGGTATATCTTTTTAAAGAAAAGTCCCTTTTCTTCCGAGATTAACTGTCCACGTGTAGTGCATACTCTTTCGGCGCAGGGTCCAATTCAGTCGCTGTGCTACGGCGGACCGAAATCCCCATCCTGGCCTTCGCTGACGACATGTTTCAAAACATATACTGAATTAAATTATTAATCACTGTATATGTTTTGAAACATGCAAATACGTACAAGCCAACATCACATTCTTGGCATTGATAACGAGATTCTCGTCTTTTATCGTTTCTCGCACACCCAACACATCTTCGTGATCTATTTGTTCCTATAACTTCATAAAGTGAAGGAAAATGTCTTCCGTTGAGTCTTGATGAGTGATTATTTCCGGATGTAATAGGGCGTTGGGTTGTTTTTTTGTTATTTCATTAAAATTCGATCTATTAATTTCAGTTTAAATTTCTCAGTTGATATTGTTTTGTTGGTTTTCAATTTGTACAAACAATATGAATTCCATAAATACATATCAATATAATGGAAGAAATATTCTTCTGTACCATTTCGTTGCTGTGCGAGGAAAATTACATTGCTGATGACCATGTCGGTCCTGTCTACAGTACCCATCAATTTATTATAGTCGCGTACACAAGATGGTTTCTGTAAAATTCTGACCTTCTCAATATCCTCGGAAGTGGCAGGCCAATTAATCCTCATGGAGTTTGCGATCTTCTTTAATTCTTTCTCTGTATCCTCGCTGATTATACTTGCTGCCGCTGGGTCTATTGATACTTCATTCTTTAGAGCGCTCCTTAGGGTACAGAGTTTTAGAATGTGCTCGAACCTCGATAACCCTAAACTTCCATAATTTTTAGGAGCGTAGAAGAATCCGGTGGCCGTAGATGGTACCAAGTGTAAAATCGATTTGATCTCCTGCCTGACCTCGCTGTCCTTAAGTTTCAGGACACCGTCTCCTGGTGGATTTATCAAAAGATGGTAAATGAAGCGAGGGAAAATATATTTTGTTAGTAATTCAATTTTCTGGCATGGTTTCAAGGAGAGCTTGCGGACTCTCCTCACCATGCTCAGAATTTCAGGCACAACTATGCCTCAGTGGACGCCTTTCCAAGGCCCGATTTTTACGCCCAGATACCTGAATGCTTCTTCTGGGTTAACTTCTGGTATTTTGTTGTCGTGACGTCGACCACGAGAATCCGTTCCTCGTTTTTAACTACGAGGTCCGGCTTGAGCAGATTACCCCCTACTGCCAATGTAGGTTTGACAAATACCTCGTTATTTCTCATTAGCTTGTCGGCGAGGATTGATTTCACCTCATCGTACCTCTCAATCCTTATGCCTTTGGTGTATTGGCTCCGGACTAAGATGTGTCCGAGGGTTTCTGGTTGGGCACGATATCTTCTACAAGCTACGTCTACTTTTTTGTCGGCCCGTGCCAATACAGTCCGCGTCCCAAAGGTGTTTGTCCTAAGTCTTATGGCATCGATGAATCTCGACGGCTTGAGCAGATTATATTCCTCAAGCTACACGTTGCTAGTTTTATTCCTTGATAAGTCATTAACTCTATGGCCCTGACTTCTTAACTCCGACCATTGCTGAACATGTGATAGCTTCAGTCTCTTCCTGGCCTTTTCTATGTCCTCAGAAGTGGCCGGCCAATTCATCCTCAGGGAGTTCGCTATTTTCTTTAATTTCTTATCGCTCTCTTCATTAATCAGACTAGATGTCGCTGGATCGATCGAGTTCCTAAGGTTTATCGCACTTTTTAGGGTACCGAGTTCGATAATGTGTTCGAACCTCGATAAACCTAGTCCCCCATTAGCCTTTGGAGCATAGCATAGAAAAAACCAGTAACTGTCGAAGGCACCAGATATAATGTGGCCTTTATTTCTTGCCTGACTTCGCTGTCCAACAGTTTCATCACACTGTCGCTTGGTGGATTTATCAGGAGATGGTAAATATATCGAGGATATATGTACTTAATTAGTAGTTCAATTTTCTGGAATAGTTTTAGAAAGAGCGTTCTAACTCTTCTGACCACGCTCGGAATTTCTGGCATTATAATGCCACAATGGATACCCTTCCAAGGCCCCATTTTGGCGCCTAAATACCTGAAGGCCTCATTTGGATCAACAGTTGGTATGTTGGTATTTTCGAGCCTTATCCGTGGTTCTTTTACGAACCATGTGTCCTTTTTCACGACCACCTGGAAAGTTTGGCTCTTCTCTCCTGATATGGTCATTCCTAGGCCCTTTAGGTAATCATGGAGCATATCCCTTTGGTGTTGTTCCTCCCTCTCATCTTCACCAAATAGGACAATGTCGTCAACGAAAGCCAGGAATGGTACTTTCTCACATGACTGGCGTTAATGCCACCGGTTTGCACCTCTATTATTTCCAGCAGCGGTTCTAGGCATAGATTGAATAGCAGCGGCGACAGAGGGTTCCCCTGCTTGACACCTCTAAGGATCTTGATCTCGACCCCTATATTATCTTTTGTTTTGATTTTGGTCTTGTCCTCGTTATACATGGCTTCGATTAAATCGATTGTAGGGGTCGGCACACCCTTCCTCGCCAGGAAAGGTTTTAATGCCGAATGGGGTATTGTGTCAAACGCTTTGGAGATATCCACAATTGTGAATATCCTCCCGTTATTTCTCTTACTGTGGCTTAAGGCAGCATTGAATAGGTCTATGCTAATTTTATATCCATTCTCTGATGTAAAACCTTTCTGCCTTAAGTTCAGCACAATACCCCTTCTTATCCTTTCGTTGACTACGGAAGAGAAAATTCGGCTGAGAATGGGATCTGAAATTTTAGGTTGCAATTCTCGACCTGGCTGCTTGGTTTATTTGGTCTTGGTGTTACTTTAGTCCTATTTTCCTTCCATACGGTCGGAAAATAGGAACTATAGCATAGAATGTTGAATATTTTTACCAATATTGCGGGCAGGCTAGACATCATTAAATGTTCTTTTTTGAAATCCATCTGGTCCTGCCTTACTAAGTTTCTCGCTCACATCCTCAGCGGTTATCGGCGGAAACAGTTCACTTATTATCAGCTCAGAGGCTCTATTTTCTGGGATTGGGGGATTGGATGGTCCTGCCCAATTCCATAGATCCTCATAGAGCCTCTTCACTTCAATCGCTTCAGGTAGTTGCTTGGCTGGTTCCAGGCATGCACGATCGTTGTTAACAACAACGTCGGCCAACTTCTTAGTTCATTCTTCAAATAACTCCTGGCATTGTGCGTAGGAGTATCTTTTCTTTCGATTTCTATCGAGTTACCTCCTCTACCGTCCATTTTCTTATGTTTGGGGAGTCCATACCCCTTCTTTTCTTGTTTCTTATGGCAGGGTGCGCATGCCGTTCGTGGGTGGATAGCCATCTCTGAGTCCCGAAGCTCATGGGCTAAACTTCGAATTATATGCTCCTTCGTTTCTTTGACTAGTGTCATTACAATTTGGAATGTGGCACTTTGCCCCATGGAGCTTCGGGAAATTCCTTTCGCAATATAAACATCCCAGCTGGATGCGAGCAGCCGTGTGATGTTGATCAAAGTGCCCGTCCAGGTCTGATAGCGTCATGAAGAAAACGCGAACTTCCCTTTTCTCACAGATCGGACAAGCAACCTTGCCACCCGCCAGCGGAACCATGATTTTCAAATTGAGATCCGAATCATACTGAATTAAATCATTAATCACTGTATATTATTCATTCACTATTTTCAATCGTTAATCAGAGTCTTCATACCCATGAAATAAGTTTATATCCTTTATGTAGAAATTACGGGTATATCTTTTTAAAGAAAAGTCCCTTTTCTTCCGAGATTAACTGTCCACGTGTAGTGCATACTCTTTCGGCGCAGGGTCCAATTCAGTCGCTGTGCTACGGCGGACCGAAATCCCCATCCTGGCCTTCGCTGACGACATGTTTCAAAACATATACTGAATTAAATTATTAATCACTGTATATGTTTTGAAACATGCAAATACGTACAAGCCAACATCACATTCTTGGCATTGATAACGAGATTCTCGTCTTTTATCGTTTCTCGCACACCCAACACATCTTCGTGATCTATTTGTTCCTATAACTTCATAAAGTGAAGGAAAATGTCTTCCGTTGAGTCTTGATGAGTGATTATTTCCGGATGTAATAGGGCGTTGGGTTGTTTTTTTGTTATTTCATTAAAATTCGATCTATTAATTTCAGTTTAAATTTCTCAGTTGATATTGTTTTGTTGGTTTTCAATTTGTACAAACAATATGAATTCCATAAATACATATCAATATAATGGAAGAAATATTCTTCTGTACCATTTCGTTGCTGTGCGAGGAAAATTACATTGCTGATGACCATGTCGGTCCTGTCTACAGTACCCATCAATTTATTATAGTCGCGTACACAAGATGGTTTCTGTAAAATTCTGACCTTCTCAATATCCTCGGAAGTGGCAGGCCAATTAATCCTCATGGAGTTTGCGATCTTCTTTAATTCTTTCTCTGTATCCTCGCTGATTATACTTGCTGCCGCTGGGTCTATTGATACTTCATTCTTTAGAGCGCTCCTTAGGGTACAGAGTTTTAGAATGTGCTCGAACCTCGATAACCCTAAACTTCCATAATTTTTAGGAGCGTAGAAGAATCCGGTGGCCGTAGATGGTACCAAGTGTAAAATCGATTTGATCTCCTGCCTGACCTCGCTGTCCTTAAGTTTCAGGACACCGTCTCCTGGTGGATTTATCAAAAGATGGTAAATGAAGCGAGGGAAAATATATTTTGTTAGTAATTCAATTTTCTGGCATGGTTTCAAGGAGAGCTTGCGGACTCTCCTCACCATGCTCAGAATTTCAGGCACAACTATGCCTCAGTGGACGCCTTTCCAAGGCCCGATTTTTACGCCCAGATACCTGAATGCTTCTTCTGGGTTAACTTCTGGTATTTTGTTGTCGTGACGTCGACCACGAGAATCCGTTCCTCGTTTTTAACTACGAGGTCCGGCTTGAGCAGATTACCCCCTACTGCCAATGTAGGTTTGACAAATACCTCGTTATTTCTCATTAGCTTGTCGGCGAGGATTGATTTCACCTCATCGTACCTCTCAATCCTTATGCCTTTGGTGTATTGGCTCCGGACTAAGATGTGTCCGAGGGTTTCTGGTTGGGCACGATATCTTCTACAAGCTACGTCTACTTTTTTGTCGGCCCGTGCCAATACAGTCCGCGTCCCAAAGGTGTTTGTCCTAAGTCTTATGGCATCGATGAATCTCGACGGCTTGAGCAGATTATATTCCTCAAGCTACACGTTGCTAGTTTTATTCCTTGATAAGTCATTAACTCTATGGCCCTGACTTCTTAACTCCGACCATTGCTGAACATGTGATAGCTTCAGTCTCTTCCTGGCCTTTTCTATGTCCTCAGAAGTGGCCGGCCAATTCATCCTCAGGGAGTTCGCTATTTTCTTTAATTTCTTATCGCTCTCTTCATTAATCAGACTAGATGTCGCTGGATCGATCGAGTTCCTAAGGTTTATCGCACTTTTTAGGGTACCGAGTTCGATAATGTGTTCGAACCTCGATAAACCTAGTCCCCCATTAGCCTTTGGAGCATAGCATAGAAAAAACCAGTAACTGTCGAAGGCACCAGATATAATGTGGCCTTTATTTCTTGCCTGACTTCGCTGTCCAACAGTTTCATCACACTGTCGCTTGGTGGATTTATCAGGAGATGGTAAATATATCGAGGATATATGTACTTAATTAGTAGTTCAATTTTCTGGAATAGTTTTAGAAAGAGCGTTCTAACTCTTCTGACCACGCTCGGAATTTCTGGCATTATAATGCCACAATGGATACCCTTCCAAGGCCCCATTTTGGCGCCTAAATACCTGAAGGCCTCATTTGGATCAACAGTTGGTATGTTGGTATTTTCGAGCCTTATCCGTGGTTCTTTTACGAACCATGTGTCCTTTTTCACGACCACCTGGAAAGTTTGGCTCTTCTCTCCTGATATGGCCATTCCTAGGCCCTTTAGGTAATCATGGATCATATCCCTTTGGTGTTGTTCCTCCCTCTCATCTTCACCAAATAGGACAATGTCGTCAACGAAAGCCAGGAATGGTACTTTCTCACATGACTGGCGTTAATGCCACCGGTTTGCACCTCTATTATTTCCAGCAGCGGTTCTAGGCATAGATTGAATAGCAGCGGCGACAGAGGGTTCCCCTGCTTGACACCTCTAAGGATCTTGATCTCGACCCCTATATTATCTTTTGTTTTGATTTTGGTCTTGTCCTCGTTATACATGGCTTCGATTAAATCGATTGTAGGGGTCGGCACACCCTTCCTCGCCAGGAAAGGTTTTAATGCCGAATGGGGTATTGTGTCAAACGCTTTGGAGATATCCACAATTGTGAATATCCTCCCGTTATTTCTCTTACTGTGGCTTAAGGCAGCATTGAATAGGTCTATGCTAATTTTATATCCATTCTCTGATGTAAAACCTTTCTGCCTTAAGTTCAGCACAATACCCCTACTTATCCTTCCGTTGACTACGGAAGAGAAAATTCGGCTGAGAATGGGATCTGAAATTTTAGGTTGCAATTCTCGACCTGGCTGCTTGGTTTATTTGGTCTTGGTGTTACTTTAGTCCTATTTTCCTTCCATACGGTCGGAAAATAGGAACTATAGCATAGAATGTTGAATATTTTTACCAATATTGCGGGCAGGCTAGACATCATTAAATGTTCTTTTTTGAAATCCATCTGGTCCTGCCTTACTAAGTTTCTCGCTCACATCCTCAGCGGTTATCGGCGGAAACAGTTCACTTATTATCAGCTCAGAGGCTCTATTTTCTGGGATTGGGGGATTGGATGGTCCTGCCCAATTCCATAGATCCTCATAGAGCCTCTTCACTTCAATCGCTTCAGGTAGTTGCTTGGCTGGTTCCAGGCATGCACGATCGTTGTTAACAACAACGTCGGCCAACTTCTTAGTTCATTCTTCAAATAACTCCTGGCATTGTGCGTAGGAGTATCTTTTCTTTCGATTTCTATCGAGTTACCTCCTCTACCGTCCATTTTCTTATGTTTGGGGAGTCCATACCCCTTCTTTTCTTGTTTCTTATGGCAGGGTGCGCATGCCGTTCGTGGGTGGATAGCCATCTCTGAGTCCCGAAGCTCATGGGCTAAACTTCGAATTATATGCTCCTTCGTTTCTTTGACTAGTGTCATTACAATTTGGAATGTGGCACTTTGCCCCATGGAGCTTCGGGAAATTCCTTTCGCAATATAAACATCCCAGCTGGATGCGAGCAGCCGTGTGATGTTGATCAAAGTGCCCGTCCAGGTCTGATAGCGTCATGAAGAAAACGCGAACTTCCCTTTTCTCACAGATCGGACAAGCAACCTTGCCACCCGCCAGCGGAACCATGATTTTCAAATTGAGATCCGAATCATACTGAATTAAATCATTAATCACTGTATATTATTCATTCACTATTTTCAATCGTTAATCAGAGTCTTCATACCCATGAAATAAGTTTATATCCTTTATGTAGAAATTACGGGTATATCTTTTTAAAGAAAAGTCCCTTTTCTTCCGAGATTAACTGTCCACGTGTAGTGCATACTCTTTCGGCGCAGGGTCCAATTCAGTCGCTGTGCTACGGCGGACCGAAATCCCCATCCTGGCCTTCGCTGACGACATGTTTCAAAACATATACTGAATTAAATTATTAATCACTGTATATGTTTTGAAACATGCAAATACGTACAAGCCAACATCACATTCTTGGCATTGATAACGAGATTCTCGTCTTTTATCGTTTCTCGCACACCCAACACATCTTCGTGATCTATTTGTTCCTATAACTTCATAAAGTGAAGGAAAATGTCTTCCGTTGAGTCTTGATGAGTGATTATTTCCGGATGTAATAGGGCGTTGGGTTGTTTTTTTGTTATTTCATTAAAATTCGATCTATTAATTTCAGTTTAAATTTCTCAGTTGATATTGTTTTGTTGGTTTTCAATTTGTACAAACAATATGAATTCCATAAATACATATCAATATAATGGAAGAAATATTCTTCTGTACCATTTCGTTGCTGTGCGAGGAAAATTACATTGCTGATGACCATGTCGGTCCTGTCTACAGTACCCATCAATTTATTATAGTCGCGTACACAAGATGGTTTCTGTAAAATTCTGACCTTCTCAATATCCTCGGAAGTGGCAGGCCAATTAATCCTCATGGAGTTTGCGATCTTCTTTAATTCTTTCTCTGTATCCTCGCTGATTATACTTGCTGCCGCTGGGTCTATTGATACTTCATTCTTTAGAGCGCTCCTTAGGGTACAGAGTTTTAGAATGTGCTCGAACCTCGATAACCCTAAACTTCCATAATTTTTAGGAGCGTAGAAGA
This sequence comes from Bombus hypnorum, assembly GCA_911387925.2. Lineage (NCBI taxonomy): Eukaryota > Metazoa > Arthropoda > Insecta > Hymenoptera > Apidae > Bombus > Bombus hypnorum. The sequence goes on from CAJVQY020000002.1 coordinate 1,345,934, forward strand.
ATCCGGTGGCCGTAGATGGTACCAAGTGTAAAATCGATTTGATCTCCTGCCTGACCTCGCTGTCCTTAAGTTTCAGGACACCGTCTCCTGGTGGATTTATCAAAAGATGGTAAATGAAGCGAGGGAAAATATATTTTGTTAGTAATTCAATTTTCTGGCATGGTTTCAAGGAGAGCTTGCGGACTCTCCTCACCATGCTCAGAATTTCAGGCACAACTATGCCTCAGTGGACGCCTTTCCAAGGCCCGATTTTTACGCCCAGATACCTGAATGCTTCTTCTGGGTTAACTTCTGGTATTTTGTTGTCGTGACGTCGACCACGAGAATCCGTTCCTCGTTTTTAACTACGAGGTCCGGCTTGAGCAGATTACCCCCTACTGCCAATGTAGGTTTGACAAATACCTCGTTATTTCTCATTAGCTTGTCGGCGAGGATTGATTTCACCTCATCGTACCTCTCAATCCTTATGCCTTTGGTGTATTGGCTCCGGACTAAGATGTGTCCGAGGGTTTCTGGTTGGGCACGATATCTTCTACAAGCTACGTCTACTTTTTTGTCGGCCCGTGCCAATACAGTCCGCGTCCCAAAGGTGTTTGTCCTAAGTCTTATGGCATCGATGAATCTCGACGGCTTGAGCAGATTATATTCCTCAAGCTACACGTTGCTAGTTTTATTCCTTGATAAGTCATTAACTCTATGGCCCTGACTTCTTAACTCCGACCATTGCTGAACATGTGATAGCTTCAGTCTCTTCCTGGCCTTTTCTATGTCCTCAGAAGTGGCCGGCCAATTCATCCTCAGGGAGTTCGCTATTTTCTTTAATTTCTTATCGCTCTCTTCATTAATCAGACTAGATGTCGCTGGATCGATCGAGTTCCTAAGGTTTATCGCACTTTTTAGGGTACCGAGTTCGATAATGTGTTCGAACCTCGATAAACCTAGTCCCCCATTAGCCTTTGGAGCATAGCATAGAAAAAACCAGTAACTGTCGAAGGCACCAGATATAATGTGGCCTTTATTTCTTGCCTGACTTCGCTGTCCAACAGTTTCATCACACTGTCGCTTGGTGGATTTATCAGGAGATGGTAAATATATCGAGGATATATGTACTTAATTAGTAGTTCAATTTTCTGGAATAGTTTTAGAAAGAGCGTTCTAACTCTTCTGACCACGCTCGGAATTTCTGGCATTATAATGCCACAATGGATACCCTTCCAAGGCCCCATTTTGGCGCCTAAATACCTGAAGGCCTCATTTGGATCAACAGTTGGTATGTTGGTATTTTCGAGCCTTATCCGTGGTTCTTTTACGAACCATGTGTCCTTTTTCACGACCACCTGGAAAGTTTGGCTCTTCTCTCCTGATATGGCCATTCCTAGGCCCTTTAGGTAATCATGGATCATATCCCTTTGGTGTTGTTCCTCCCTCTCATCTTCACCAAATAGGACAATGTCGTCAACGAAAGCCAGGAATGGTACTTTCTCACATGACTGGCGTTAATGCCACCGGTTTGCACCTCTATTATTTCCAGCAGCGGTTCTAGGCATAGATTGAATAGCAGCGGCGACAGAGGGTTCCCCTGCTTGACACCTCTAAGGATCTTGATCTCGACCCCTATATTATCTTTTGTTTTGATTTTGGTCTTGTCCTCGTTATACATGGCTTCGATTAAATCGATTGTAGGGGTCGGCACACCCTTCCTCGCCAGGAAAGGTTTTAATGCCGAATGGGGTATTGTGTCAAACGCTTTGGAGATATCCACAATTGTGAATATCCTCCCGTTATTTCTCTTACTGTGGCTTAAGGCAGCATTGAATAGGTCTATGCTAATTTTATATCCATTCTCTGATGTAAAACCTTTCTGCCTTAAGTTCAGCACAATACCCCTTCTTATCCTTTCGTTGACTACGGAAGAGAAAATTCGGCTGAGAATGGGATCTGAAATTTTAGGTTGCAATTCTCGACCTGGCTGCTTGGTTTATTTGGTCTTGGTGTTACTTTAGTCCTATTTTCCTTCCATACGGTCGGAAAATAGGAACTATAGCATAGAATGTTGAATATTTTTACCAATATTGCGGGCAGGCTAGACATCATTAAATGTTCTTTTTTGAAATCCATCTGGTCCTGCCTTACTAAGTTTCTCGCTCACATCCTCAGCGGTTATCGGCGGAAACAGTTCACTTATTATCAGCTCAGAGGCTCTATTTTCTGGGATTGGGGGATTGGATGGTCCTGCCCAATTCCATAGATCCTCATAGAGCCTCTTCACTTCAATCGCTTCAGGTAGTTGCTTGGCTGGTTCCAGGCATGCACGATCGTTGTTAACAACAACGTCGGCCAACTTCTTAGTTCATTCTTCAAATAACTCCTGGCATTGTGCGTAGGAGTATCTTTTCTTTCGATTTCTATCGAGTTACCTCCTCTACCGTCCATTTTCTTATGTTTGGGGAGTCCGTTCCCCTTCTTTTCTTGTTTCTTATGGCAGGGTGCGCATGCCGTTCGTGGGTGGATAACCATCTCTGAGTCCCGAAGCTCATGGGCTAAACTTCGAATTATATGCTCCTTCGTTTCTTTGACTAGTGTCATTACAATTTGGAATGTGGCACTTTGCCCCATGGAGCTTCGGGAAATTCCTTTCGCAATATAAACATCCCAGCTGGATGCGAGCAGCCGTGTGATGTTGATCAAAGTGCCCGTCCAGGTCTGATAGCGTCATGAAGAAAACGCGAACTTCCCTTTTCTCACAGATCGGACAAGCAACCTTGCCACCCGCCAGCGGAACCATGATTTTCAAATTGAGATCCGAATCATACTGAATTAAATCATTAATCACTGTATATTATTCATTCACTATTTTCAATCGTTAATCAGAGTCTTCATACCCATGAAATAAGTTTATATCCTTTATGTAGAAATTACGGGTATATCTTTTTAAAGAAAAGTCCCTTTTCTTCCGAGATTAACTGTCCACGTGTAGTGCATACTCTTTGGGCGCAGGGTCCAATTCAGTCGCTGTGCTACGGCGGACCGAAATCCCCATCCTGGCCTTCGCTGACGACATGTTTCAAAACATGTACTGAATTAAATTATTAATCACTGTATATGTTTTGAAACATGCAAATACGTACAAGCCAACATCACATTCTTGGCATTGATAACGAGATTCTCGTCTTTTATCGTTTCTCGCACACCCAACACATCTTCGTGATCTATTTGTTCCTATAGCTTCATAAAGTGAAGGAAAATGTCTTCCGTTGAGTCTTGATGAGTGATTATTTCCGGATGTAATAGGGCGTTGGGTTGTTTTTTTGTTATTTCATTAAAATTCGATCTATTAATTTCAGTTTAAATTTCTCAGTTGATATTGTTTTGTTGGTTTTCAATTTGTACAAACAATATGAATTCCATAAATACATATCAATATAATGGAAGAAATATTCTTCTGTACCATTTCGTTGCTGTGCGAGGAAAATTACATTGCTGATGACCATGTCGGTCCTGTCTACAGTACCCATCAATTTATTATAGTCGCGTACACAAGATGGTTTCTGTAAAATTCTGACCTTCTCAATATCCTCGGAAGTGGCAGGCCAATTAATCCTCATGGAGTTTGCGATCTTCTTTAATTCTTTCTCTGTATCCTCGCTGATTATACTTGCTGCCGCTGGGTCTATTGATACTTCATTCTTTAGAGCGCTCCTTAGGGTACAGAGTTTTAGAATGTGCTCGAACCTCGATAACCCTAAACTTCCATAATTTTTAGGAGCGTAGAAGAATCCGGTGGCCGTAGATGGTACCAAGTGTAAAATCGATTTGATCTCCTGCCTGACCTCGCTGTCCTTAAGTTTCAGGACACCGTCTCCTGGTGGATTTATCAAAAGATGGTAAATGAAGCGAGGGAAAATATATTTTGTTAGTAATTCAATTTTCTGGCATGGTTTCAAGGAGAGCTTGCGGACTCTCCTCACCATGCTCAGAATTTCAGGCACAACTATGCCTCAGTGGACGCCTTTCCAAGGCCCGATTTTTACGCCCAGATACCTGAATGCTTCTTCTGGGTTAACTTCTGGTATTTTGTTGTCGTGACGTCGACCACGAGAATCCGTTCCTCGTTTTTAACTACGAGGTCCGGCTTGAGCAGATTACCCCCTACTGCCAATGTAGGTTTGACAAATACCTCGTTATTTCTCATTAGCTTGTCGGCGAGGATTGATTTCACCTCATCGTACCTCTCAATCCTTATGCCTTTGGTGTATTGGCTCCGGACTAAGATGTGTCCGAGGGTTTCTGGTTGGGCACGATATCTTCTACAAGCTACGTCTACTTTTTTGTCGGCCCGTGCCAATACAGTCCGCGTCCCAAAGGTGTTTGTCCTAAGTCTTATGGCATCGATGAATCTCGACGGCTTGAGCAGATTATATTCCTCAAGCTACACGTTGCTAGTTTTATTCCTTGATAAGTCATTAACTCTATGGCCCTGACTTCTTAACTCCGACCATTGCTGAACATGTGATAGCTTCAGTCTCTTCCTGGCCTTTTCTATGTCCTCAGAAGTGGCCGGCCAATTCATCCTCAGGGAGTTCGCTATTTTCTTTAATTTCTTATCGCTCTCTTCATTAATCAGACTAGATGTCGCTGGATCGATCGAGTTCCTAAGGTTTATCGCACTTTTTAGGGTACCGAGTTCGATAATGTGTTCGAACCTCGATAAACCTAGTCCCCCATTAGCCTTTGGAGCATAGCATAGAAAAAACCAGTAACTGTCGAAGGCACCAGATATAATGTGGCCTTTATTTCTTGCCTGACTTCGCTGTCCAACAGTTTCATCACACTGTCGCTTGGTGGATTTATCAGGAGATGGTAAATATATCGAGGATATATGTACTTAATTAGTAGTTCAATTTTCTGGAATAGTTTTAGAAAGAGCGTTCTAACTCTTCTGACCACGCTCGGAATTTCTGGCATTATAATGCCACAATGGATACCCTTCCAAGGCCCCATTTTGGCGCCTAAATACCTGAAGGCCTCATTTGGATCAACAGTTGGTATGTTGGTATTTTCGAGCCTTATCCGTGGTTCTTTTACGAACCATGTGTCCTTTTTCACGACCACCTGGAAAGTTTGGCTCTTCTCTCCTGATATGGTCATTCCTAGGCCCTTTAGGTAATCATGGAGCATATCCCTTTGGTGTTGTTCCTCCCTCTCATCTTCACCAAATAGGACAATGTCGTCAACGAAAGCCAGGAATGGTACTTTCTCACATGACTGGCGTTAATGCCACCGGTTTGCACCTCTATTATTTCCAGCAGCGGTTCTAGGCATAGATTGAATAGCAGCGGCGACAGAGGGTTCCCCTGCTTGACACCTCTAAGGATCTTGATCTCGACCCCTATATTATCTTTTGTTTTGATTTTGGTCTTGTCCTCGTTATACATGGCTTCGATTAAATCGATTGTAGGGGTCGGCACCCTTCCTCGCCAGGAAAGGTTTTAATGCCGAATGGGGTATTGTGTCAAACGCTTTGGAGATATCCACAATTGTGAATATCCTCCCGTTATTTCTCTTACTGTGGCTTAAGGCAGCATTGAATAGGTCTATGCTAATTTTATATCCATTCTCTGATGTAAAACCTTTCTGCCTTAAGTTCAGCACAATACCCCTACTTATCCTTCCGTTGACTACGGAAGAGAAAATTCGGCTGAGAATGGGATCTGAAATTTTAGGTTGCAATTCTCGACCTGGCTGCTTGGTTTATTTGGTCTTGGTGTTACTTTAGTCCTATTTTCCTTCCATACGGTCGGAAAATAGGAACTATAGCATAGAATGTTGAATATTTTTACCAATATTGCGGGCAGGCTAGACATCATTAAATGTTCTTTTTTGAAATCCATCTGGTCCTGCCTTACTAAGTTTCTCGCTCACATCCTCAGCGGTTATCGGCGGAAACAGTTCACTTATTATCAGCTCAGAGGCTCTATTTTCTGGGATTGGGGGATTGGATGGTCCTGCCCAATTCCATAGATCCTCATAGATCCTCTTCACTTCAATCGCTTCAGGTAGTTGCTTGGCTGGTTCCAGGCATGCACGATCGTTGTTAACAACAACGTCGGCCAACTTCTTAGGGCATTCTTCAAATAACTCCTGGCAATGTGCGTAGGAGTATCTTTTCTTTCGATTTCTATCGAGTTACCTCCTCTACCGTCCATTTTCTTATGTTTGGGGAGTCCGTTCCCCTTCTTTTCTTGTTTCTTATGGCAGGGTGCGCATGCCGTTCGTGGGTGGATAACCATCTCTGAGTCCCGAAGCTCATGGGCTAAACTTCGAATTATATGCTCCTTCGTTTCTTTGACTAGTGTCATTACAATTTGGAATGTGGCACTTTGCCCCATGGAGCTTCGGGAAATTCCTTTCGCAATATAAACATCCCAGCTGGATGCGAGCAGCCGTGTGATGTTGATCAAAGTGCCCGTCCAGGTCTGATAGCGTCATGAAGAAAACGCGAACTTCCCTTTTCTCACAGATCGGACAAGCAACCTTGCCACCCGCCAGCGGAACCATGATTTTCAAATTGAGATCCGAATCATACTGAATTAAATCATTAATCACTGTATATTATTCATTCACTATTTTCAATCGTTAATCAGAGTCTTCATACCCATGAAATAAGTTTATATCCTTTATGTAGAAATTACGGGTATATCTTTTTAAAGAAAAGTCCCTTTTCTTCCGAGATTAACTGTCCACGTGTAGTGCATACTCTTTCGGCGCAGGGTCCAATTCAGTCGCTGTGCTACGGCGGACCGAAATCCCCATCCTGGCCTTCGCTGACGACATGTTTCAAAACATATACTGAATTAAATTATTAATCACTGTATATGTTTTGAAACATGCAAATACGTACAAGCCAACATCACATTCTTGGCATTGATAACGAGATTCTCGTCTTTTATCGTTTCTCGCACACCCAACACATCTTCGTGATCTATTTGTTCCTATAGCTTCATAAAGTGAAGGAAAATGTCTTCCGTTGAGTCTTGATGAGTGATTATTTCCGGATGTAATAGGGCGTTGGGTTGTTTTTTTGTTATTTCATTAAAATTCGATCTATTAATTTCAGTTTAAATTTCTCAGTTGATATTGTTTTGTTGGTTTTCAATTTGTACAAACAATATGAATTCCATAAATACATATCAATATAATGGAAGAAATATTCTTCTGTACCATTTCGTTGCTGTGCGAGGAAAATTACATTGCTGATGACCATGTCGGTCCTGTCTACAGTACCCATCAATTTATTATAGTCGCGTACACAAGATGGTTTCTGTAAAATTCTGACCTTCTCAATATCCTCGGAAGTGGCAGGCCAATTAATCCTCATGGAGTTTGCGATCTTCTTTAATTCTTTCTCTGTATCCTCGCTGATTATACTTGCTGCCGCTGGGTCTATTGATACTTCATTCTTTAGAGCGCTCCTTAGGGTACAGAGTTTTAGAATGTGCTCGAACCTCGATAACCCTAAACTTCCATAATTTTTAGGAGCGTAGAAGAATCCGGTGGCCGTAGATGGTACCAAGTGTAAAATCGATTTGATCTCCTGCCTGACCTCGCTGTCCTTAAGTTTCAGGACACCGTCTCCTGGTGGATTTATCAAAAGATGGTAAATGAAGCGAGGGAAAATATATTTTGTTAGTAATTCAATTTTCTGGCATGGTTTCAAGGAGAGCTTGCGGACTCTCCTCACCATGCTCAGAATTTCAGGCACAACTATGCCTCAGTGGACGCCTTTCCAAGGCCCGATTTTTACGCCCAGATACCTGAATGCTTCTTCTGGGTTAACTTCTGGTATTTTGTTGTCGTGACGTCGACCACGAGAATCCGTTCCTCGTTTTTAACTACGAGGTCCGGCTTGAGCAGATTACCCCCTACTGCCAATGTAGGTTTGACAAATACCTCGTTATTTCTCATTAGCTTGTCGGCGAGGATTGATTTCACCTCATCGTACCTCTCAATCCTTATGCCTTTGGTGTATTGGCTCCGGACTAAGATGTGTCCGAGGGTTTCTGGTTGGGCACGATATCTTCTACAAGCTACGTCTACTTTTTTGTCGGCCCGTGCCAATACAGTCCGCGTCCCAAAGGTGTTTGTCCTAAGTCTTATGGCATCGATGAATCTCGACGGCTTGAGCAGATTATATTCCTCAAGCTACACGTTGCTAGTTTTATTCCTTGATAAGTCATTAACTCTATGGCCCTGACTTCTTAACTCCGACCATTGCTGAACATGTGATAGCTTCAGTCTCTTCCTGGCCTTTTCTATGTCCTCAGAAGTGGCCGGCCAATTCATCCTCAGGGAGTTCGCTATTTTCTTTAATTTCTTATCGCTCTCTTCATTAATCAGACTAGATGTCGCTGGATCGATCGAGTTCCTAAGGTTTATCGCACTTTTTAGGGTACCGAGTTCGATAATGTGTTCGAACCTCGATAAACCTAGTCCCCCATTAGCCTTTGGAGCATAGCATAGAAAAAACCAGTAACTGTCGAAGGCACCAGATATAATGTGGCCTTTATTTCTTGCCTGACTTCGCTGTCCAACAGTTTCATCACACTGTCGCTTGGTGGATTTATCAGGAGATGGTAAATATATCGAGGATATATGTACTTAATTAGTAGTTCAATTTTCTGGAATAGTTTTAGAAAGAGCGTTCTAACTCTTCTGACCACGCTCGGAATTTCTGGCATTATAATGCCACAATGGATACCCTTCCAAGGCCCCATTTTGGCGCCTAAATACCTGAAGGCCTCATTTGGATCAACAGTTGGTATGTTGGTATTTTCGAGCCTTATCCGTGGTTCTTTTACGAACCATGTGTCCTTTTTCACGACCACCTGGAAAGTTTGGCTCTTCTCTCCTGATATGGTCATTCCTAGGCCCTTTAGGTAATCATGGAGCATATCCCTTTGGTGTTGTTCCTCCCTCTCATCTTCACCAAATAGGACAATGTCGTCAACGAAAGCCAGGAATGGTACTTTCTCACATGACTGGCGTTAATGCCACCGGTTTGCACCTCTATTATTTCCAGCAGCGGTTCTAGGCATAGATTGAATAGCAGCGGCGACAGAGGGTTCCCCTGCTTGACACCTCTAAGGATCTTGATCTCGACCCCTATATTATCTTTTGTTTTGATTTTGGTCTTGTCCTCGTTATACATGGCTTCGATTAAATCGATTGTAGGGGTCGGCACCCTTCCTCGCCAGGAAAGGTTTTAATGCCGAATGGGGTATTGTGTCAAACGCTTTGGAGATATCCACAATTGTGAATATCCTCCCGTTATTTCTCTTACTGTGGCTTAAGGCAGCATTGAATAGGTCTATGCTAATTTTATATCCATTCTCTGATGTAAAACCTTTCTGCCTTAAGTTCAGCACAATACCCCTACTTATCCTTCCGTTGACTACGGAAGAGAAAATTCGGCTGAGAATGGGATCTGAAATTTTAGGTTGCAATTCTCGACCTGGCTGCTTGGTTTATTTGGTCTTGGTGTTACTTTAGTCCTATTTTCCTTCCATACGGTCGGAAAATAGGAACTATAGCATAGAATGTTGAATATTTTTACCAATATTGCGGGCAGGCTAGACATCATTAAATGTTCTTTTTTGAAATCCATCTGGTCCTGCCTTACTAAGTTTCTCGCTCACATCCTCAGCGGTTATCGGCGGAAACAGTTCACTTATTATCAGCTCAGAGGCTCTATTTTCTGGGATTGGGGGATTGGATGGTCCTGCCCAATTCCATAGATCCTCATAGATCCTCTTCACTTCAATCGCTTCAGGTAGTTGCTTGGCTGGTTCCAGGCATGCACGATCGTTGTTAACAACAACGTCGGCCAACTTCTTAGGGCATTCTTCAAATAACTCCTGGCAATGTGCGTAGGAGTATCTTTTCTTTCGATTTCTATCGAGTTACCTCCTCTACCGTCCATTTTCTTATGTTTGGGGAGTCCGTTCCCCTTCTTTTCTTGTTTCTTATGGCAGGGTGCGCATGCCGTTCGTGGGTGGATAACCATCTCTGAGTCCCGAAGCTCATGGGCTAAACTTCGAATTATATGCTCCTTCGTTTCTTTGACTAGTGTCATTACAATTTGGAATGTGGCACTTTGCCCCATGGAGCTTCGGGAAATTCCTTTCGCAATATAAACATCCCAGCTGGATGCGAGCAGCCGTGTGATGTTGATCAAAGTGCCCGTCCAGGTCTGATAGCGTCATGAAGAAAACGCGAACTTCCCTTTTCTCACAGATCGGACAAGCAACCTTGCCACCCGCCAGCGGAACCATGATTTTCAAATTGAGATCCGAATCATACTGAATTAAATCATTAATCACTGTATATTATTCATTCACTATTTTCAATCGTTAATCAGAGTCTTCATACCCATGAAATAAGTTTATATCCTTTATGTAGAAATTACGGGTATATCTTTTTAAAGAAAAGTCCCTTTTCTTCCGAGATTAACTGTCCACGTGTAGTGCATACTCTTTCGGCGCAGGGTCCAATTCAGTCGCTGTGCTACGGCGGACCGAAATCCCCATCCTGGCCTTCGCTGACGACATGTTTCAAAACATATACTGAATTAAATTATTAATCACTGTATATGTTTTGAAACATGCAAATACGTACAAGCCAACATCACATTCTTGGCATTGATAACGAGATTCTCGTCTTTTATCGTTTCTCGCACACCCAACACATCTTCGTGATCTATTTGTTCCTATAGCTTCATAAAGTGAAGGAAAATGTCTTCCGTTGAGTCTTGATGAGTGATTATTTCCGGATGTAATAGGGCGTTGGGTTGTTTTTTTGTTATTTCATTAAAATTCGATCTATTAATTTCAGTTTAAATTTCTCAGTTGATATTGTTTTGTTGGTTTTCAATTTGTACAAACAATATGAATTCCATAAATACATATCAATATAATGGAAGAAATATTCTTCTGTACCATTTCGTTGCTGTGCGAGGAAAATTACATTGCTGATGACCATGTCGGTCCTGTCTACAGTACCCATCAATTTATTATAGTCGCGTACACAAGATGGTTTCTGTAAAATTCTGACCTTCTCAATATCCTCGGAAGTGGCAGGCCAATTAATCCTCATGGAGTTTGCGATCTTCTTTAATTCTTTCTCTGTATCCTCGCTGATTATACTTGCTGCCGCTGGGTCTATTGATACTTCATTCTTTAGAGCGCTCCTTAGGGTACAGAGTTTTAGAATGTGCTCGAACCTCGATAACCCTAAACTTCCATAATTTTTAGGAGCGTAGAAGAATCCGGTGGCCGTAGATGGTACCAAGTGTAAAATCGATTTGATCTCCTGCCTGACCTCGCTGTCCTTAAGTTTCAGGACACCGTCTCCTGGTGGATTTATCAAAAGATGGTAAATGAAGCGAGGGAAAATATATTTTGTTAGTAATTCAATTTTCTGGCATGGTTTCAAGGAGAGCTTGCGGACTCTCCTCACCATGCTCAGAATTTCAGGCACAACTATGCCTCAGTGGACGCCTTTCCAAGGCCCGATTTTTACGCCCAGATACCTGAATGCTTCTTCTGGGTTAACTTCTGGTATTTTGTTGTCGTGACGTCGACCACGAGAATCCGTTCCTCGTTTTTAACTACGAGGTCCGGCTTGAGCAGATTACCCCCTACTGCCAATGTAGGTTTGACAAATACCTCGTTATTTCTCATTAGCTTGTCGGCGAGGATTGATTTCACCTCATCGTACCTCTCAATCCTTATGCCTTTGGTGTATTGGCTCCGGACTAAGATGTGTCCGAGGGTTTCTGGTTGGGCACGATATCTTCTACAAGCTACGTCTACTTTTTTGTCGGCCCGTGCCAATACAGTCCGCGTCCCAAAGGTGTTTGTCCTAAGTCTTATGGCATCGATGAATCTCGACGGCTTGAGCAGATTATATTCCTCAAGCTACACGTTGCTAGTTTTATTCCTTGATAAGTCATTAACTCTATGGCCCTGACTTCTTAACTCCGACCATTGCTGAACATGTGATAGCTTCAGTCTCTTCCTGGCCTTTTCTATGTCCTCAGAAGTGGCCGGCCAATTCATCCTCAGGGAGTTCGCTATTTTCTTTAATTTCTTATCGCTCTCTTCATTAATCAGACTAGATGTCGCTGGATCGATCGAGTTCCTAAGGTTTATCGCACTTTTTAGGGTACCGAGTTCGATAATGTGTTCGAACCTCGATAAACCTAGTCCCCCATTAGCCTTTGGAGCATAGCATAGAAAAAACCAGTAACTGTCGAAGGCACCAGATATAATGTGGCCTTTATTTCTTGCCTGACTTCGCTGTCCAACAGTTTCATCACACTGTCGCTTGGTGGATTTATCAGGAGATGGTAAATATATCGAGGATATATGTACTTAATTAGTAGTTCAATTTTCTGGAATAGTTTTAGAAAGAGCGTTCTAACTCTTCTGACCACGCTCGGAATTTCTGGCATTATAATGCCACAATGGATACCCTTCCAAGGCCCCATTTTGGCGCCTAAATACCTGAAGGCCTCATTTGGATCAACAGTTGGTATGTTGGTATTTTCGAGCCTTATCCGTGGTTCTTTTACGAACCATGTGTCCTTTTTCACGACCACCTGGAAAGTTTGGCTCTTCTCTCCTGATATGGTCATTCCTAGGCCCTTTAGGTAATCATGGAGCATATCCCTTTGGTGTTGTTCCTCCCTCTCATCTTCACCAAATAGGACAATGTCGTCAACGAAAGCCAGGAATGGTACTTTCTCACATGACTGGCGTTAATGCCACCGGTTTGCACCTCTATTATTTCCAGCAGCGGTTCTAGGCATAGATTGAATAGCAGCGGCGACAGAGGGTTCCCCTGCTTGACACCTCTAAGGATCTTGATCTCGACCCCTATATTATCTTTTGTTTTGATTTTGGTCTTGTCCTCGTTATACATGGCTTCGATTAAATCGATTGTAGGGGTCGGCACCCTTCCTCGCCAGGAAAGGTTTTAATGCCGAATGGGGTATTGTGTCAAACGCTTTGGAGATATCCACAATTGTGAATATCCTCCCGTTATTTCTCTTACTGTGGCTTAAGGCAGCATTGAATAGGTCTATGCTAATTTTATATCCATTCTCTGATGTAAAACCTTTCTGCCTTAAGTTCAGCACAATACCCCTACTTATCCTTCCGTTGACTACGGAAGAGAAAATTCGGCTGAGAATGGGATCTGAAATTTTAGGTTGCAATTCTCGACCTGGCTGCTTGGTTTATTTGGTCTTGGTGTTACTTTAGTCCTATTTTCCTTCCATACGGTCGGAAAATAGGAACTATAGCATAGAATGTTGAATATTTTTACCAATATTGCGGGCAGGCTAGACATCATTAAATGTTCTTTTTTGAAATCCATCTGGTCCTGCCTTACTAAGTTTCTCGCTCACATCCTCAGCGGTTATCGGCGGAAACAGTTCACTTATTATCAGCTCAGAGGCTCTATTTTCTGGGATTGGGGGATTGGATGGTCCTGCCCAATTCCATAGATCCTCATAGAGCCTCTTCACTTCAATCGCTTCAGGTAGTTGCTTGGCTGTTTCCAGGCATGCACGATCGTTGTTAACAACAACGTCGGCCAACTTCTTAGGGCATTCTTGAAATAACTCCTGGCAATGTGCGTAGGAGTATCTTTTCTTTCGATTTCTATCGAGTTACCTCATCTACCGTCCATTTTCTTATGTTTGGGGAGTCCGTTCCCCTTCTTTTCTTGTTTCTTATGGCAGGGTGCGCATGCCGTTCGTGGGTGGATAACCATCTCTGAGTCCCGAAGCTCATGGGCTAAACTTCGAATTATATGCTCCTTCGTTTCTTTGACTAGTGTCATTACAATTTGGAATGTGGCACTTTGCCCCATGGAGCTTCGGGAAATTCCTTTCGCAATATAAACATCCCAGCTGGATGCGAGCAGCCGTGTGATGTTGATCAAAGTGCCCGTCCAGGTCTGATAGCGTCATGAAGAAAACGCGAACTTCCCTTTTCTCACAGATCGGACAAGCAACCTTGCCACCCGCCAGCGGAACCATGATTTTCAAATTGAGATCCGAATCATACTGAATTAAATCATTAATCACTGTATATTATTCATTCACTATTTTCAATCGTTAATCAGAGTCTTCATACCCATGAAATAAGTTTATATCCTTTATGTAGAAATTACGGGTATATCTTTTTAAAGAAAAGTCCCTTTTCTTCCGAGATTAACTGTCCACGTGTAGTGCATACTCTTTCGGCGCAGGGTCCAATTCAGTCGCTGTGCTACGGCGGACCGAAATCCCCATCCTGGCCTTCGCTGACGACATGTTTCAAAACATGTACTGAATTAAATTATTAATCACTGTATATGTTTTGAAACATGCAAATACGTACAAGCCAACATCACATTCTTGGCATTGATAACGAGATTCTCGTCTTTTATCGTTTCTCGCACACCCAACACATCTTCGTGATCTATTTGTTCCTATAGCTTCATAAAGTGAAGGAAAATGTCTTCCGTTGAGTCTTGATGAGTGATTATTTCCGGATGTAATAGGGCGTTGGGTTGTTTTTTTGTTATTTCATTAAAATTCGATCTATTAATTTCAGTTTAAATTTCTCAGTTGATATTGTTTTGTTGGTTTTCAATTTGTACAAACAATATGAATTCCATAAATACATATCAATATAATGGAAGAAATATTCTTCTGTACCATTTCGTTGCTGTGCGAGGAAAATTACATTGCTGATGACCATGTCGGTCCTGTCTACAGTACCCATCAATTTATTATAGTCGCGTACACAAGATGGTTTCTGTAAAATTCTGACCTTCTCAATATCCTCGGAAGTGGCAGGCCAATTAATCCTCATGGAGTTTGCGATCTTCTTTAATTCTTTCTCTGTATCCTCGCTGATTATACTTGCTGCCGCTGGGTCTATTGATACTTCATTCTGTAGAGCGCTCCTTAGGGTACAGAGTTTTAGAATGTGCTCGAACCTCGATAACCCTAAACTTCCACAATTTTTAGGAGCGTAGAAGAATCCGGTGGCCGTAGATGGTACCAAGTGTAAAATCGATTTGATCTCCTGCCTGACCTCGCTGTCCTTAAGTTTCAGGACACCGTCTCCTGGTGGATTTATCAAAAGATGGTAAATGAAGCGAGGGAAAATATATTTTGTTAGTAATTCAATTTTCTGGCATGGTTTTAAGGAGAGCTTGCGGACTCTCCTCACCATGCTCAGAATTTCAGGCACAACTATGCCTCAGTGGACGCCTTTCCAAGGCCCGATTTTTACGCCCAGATACCTGAATGCTTCTTCTGGGTTAACTTCTGGTATTTTGTTGTCGTGACGTCGACCACGAGAATCCGTTCCTCGTTTTTAACTACGAGGTCCGGCTTGAGCAGATTACCCCCTACTGCCAATGTTGGTTTGACAAATACCTCGTTATTTCTCATTAGCTTGTCGGCGAGGATTGATTTCACCTCATCGTACCTCTCAATCCTTATGCCTTTGGTGTATTGGCTCCGGACTAAGATGTGTCCGAGGGTTTCTGGTTGGGCACGATATCTTCTACAAGCTACGTCTACTTTTTTGTCGGCCCGTGCCAATACAGTCCGCGTCCCAAAGGTGTTTGTCCTAAGTCTTATGGCATCGATGAATCTCGACGGCTTGAGCAGATTATATTCCTCAAGCTACACGTTGCTAGTTTTATTCCTTGATAAGTCATTAACTCTATGGCCCTGACTTCTTAACTCCGACCATTGCTGAACATGTGATAGCTTCAGTCTCTTCCTGGCCTTTTCTATGTCCTCAGAAGTGGCCGGCCAATTCATCCTCAGGGAGTTCGCTATTTTCTTTAATTTCTTATCGCTCTCTTCATTAATCAGACTAGATGTCGCTGGATCGATCGAGTTCCTAAGGTTTATCGCACTTTTTAGGGTACCGAGTTCGATAATGTGTTCGAACCTCGATAAACCTAGTCCCCCATTAGCCTTTGGAGCATAGCATAGAAAAAACCAGTAACTGTCGAAGGCACCAGATATAATGTGGCCTTTATTTCTTGCCTGACTTCGCTGTCCAACAGTTTCATCACACTGTCGCTTGGTGGATTTATCAGGAGATGGTAAATATATCGAGGATATATGTACTTAATTAGTAGTTCAATTTTCTGGAATAGTTTTAGAAAGAGCGTTCTAACTCTTCTGACCACGCTCGGAATTTCTGGCATTATAATGCCACAATGGATACCCTTCTAAGGCCCCATTTTGGCGCCTAAATACCTGAAGGCCTCATTTGGATCAACAGTTGGTATGTTGGTATTTTCGAGCCTTATCCGTGGTTCTTTTACGAACCATGTGTCCTTTTTCACGACCACCTGGAAAGTTTGGCTCTTCTCTCCTGATATGGCCATTCCTAGGCCCTTTAGGTAATCATGGATCATATCCCTTTGGTGTTGTTCCTCCCTCTCATCTTCACCAAATAGGACAATGTCGTCAACGAAAGCCAGGAATGGTACTTTCTCACATGACTGGCGTTAATGCCACCGGTTTGCACCTCTATTATTTCCAGCAGCGGTTCTAGGCATAGATTGAATAGCAGCGGCGACAGAGGGTTCCCCTGCTTGACACCTCTAAGGATCTTGATCTCGACCCCTATATTATCTTTTGTTTTGATTTTGGTCTTGTCCTCGTTATACATGGCTTCGATTAAATCGATTGTAGGGGTCGGCACACCCTTCCTCGCCAGGAAAGGTTTTAATGCCGAATGGGGTATTGTGTCAAACGCTTTGGAGATATCCACAATTGTGAATATCCTCCCGTTATTTCTCTTACTGTGGCTTAAGGCAGCATTGAATAGGTCTATGCTAATTTTATATCCATTCTCTGATGTAAAACCTTTCTGCCTTAAGTTCAGCACAATACCCCTACTTATCCTTCCGTTGACTACGGAAGAGAAAATTCGGCTGAGAATGGGATCTGAAATTTTAGGTTGCAATTCTCGACCTGGCTGCTTGGTTTATTTGGTCTTGGTGTTACTTTAGTCCTATTTTCCTTCCATACGGTCGGAAAATAGGAACTATAGCATAGAATGTTGAATATTTTTACCAATATTGCGGGCAGGCTAGACATCATTAAATGTTCTTTTTTGAAATCCATCTGGTCCTGCCTTACTAAGTTTCTCGCTCACATCCTCAGCGGTTATCGGCGGAAACAGTTCACTTATTATCAGCTCAGAGGCTCTATTTTCTGGGATTGGGGGATTGGATGGTCCTGCCCAATTCCATAGATCCTCATAGATCCTCTTCACTTCAATCGCTTCAGGTAGTTGCTTGGCTGGTTCCAGGCATGCACGATCGTTGTTAACAACAACGTCGGCCAACTTCTTAGGGCATTCTTCAAATAACTCCTGGCAATGTGCGTAGGAGTATCTTTTCTTTCGATTTCTATCGAGTTACCTCCTCTACCGTCCATTTTCTTATGTTTGGGGAGTCCGTTCCCCTTCTTTTCTTGTTTCTTATGGCAGGGTGCGCATGCCGTTCGTGGGTGGATAACCATCTCTGAGTCCCGAAGCTCATGGGCTAAACTTCGAATTATATGCTCCTTCGTTTCTTTGACTAGTGTCATTACAATTTGGAATGTGGCACTTTGCCCCATGGAGCTTCGGGAAATTCCTTTCGCAATATAAACATCCCAGCTGGATGCGAGCAGCCGTGTGATGTTGATCAAAGTGCCCGTCCAGGTCTGATAGCGTCATGAAGAAAACGCGAACTTCCCTTTTCTCACAGATCGGACAAGCAACCTTGCCACCCGCCAGCGGAACCATGATTTTCAAATTGAGATCCGAATCATACTGAATTAAATCATTAATCACTGTATATTATTCATTCACTATTTTCAATCGTTAATCAGAGTCTTCATACCCATGAAATAAGTTTATATCCTTTATGTAGAAATTACGGGTATATCTTTTTAAAGAAAAGTCCCTTTTCTTCCGAGATTAACTGTCCACGTGTAGTGCATACTCTTTCGGCGCAGGGTCCAATTCAGTCGCTGTGCTACGGCGGACCGAAATCCCCATCCTGGCCTTCGCTGACGACATGTTTCAAAACATGTACTGAATTAAATTATTAATCACTGTATATGTTTTGAAACATGCAAATACGTACAAGCCAACATCACATTCTTGGCATTGATAACGAGATTCTCGTCTTTTATCGTTACTCGCACACCCAACACATCTTCGTGATCTATTTGTTCCTATAGCTTCATAAAGTGAAGGAAAATGTCTTCCGTTGAGTCTTGATGAGTGATTATTTCCGGATGTAATAGGGCGTTGGGTTGTTTTTTTGTTATTTCATTAAAATTCGATCTATTAATTTCAGTTTAAATTTCTCAGTTGATATTGTTTTGTTGGTTTTCAATTTGTACAAACAATATGAATTCCATAAATACATATCAATATAATGGAAGAAATATTCTTCTGTACCATTTCGTTGCTGTGCGAGGAAAATTACATTGCTGATGACCATGTCGGTCCTGTCTACAGTACCCATCAATTTATTATAGTCGCGTACACAAGATGGTTTCTGTAAAATTCTGACCTTCTCAATATCCTCGGAAGTGGCAGGCCAATTAATCCTCATGGAGTTTGCGATCTTCTTTAATTCTTTCTCTGTATCCTCGCTGATTATACTTGCTGCCGCTGGGTCTATTGATACTTCATTCTTTAGAGCGCTCCTTAATGTACAGAGTTTTAGAATGTGCTCGAACCTCGATAACCCTAAACTTCCATAATTTTTAGGAGCGTAGAAGAATCCGGTGGCCGTAGATGGTACCAAGTGTAAAATCGATTTGATCTCCTGCCTGACCTCGCTGTCCTTAAGTTTCAGGACACCGTCTCCTGGTGGATTTATCAAAAGATGGTAAATGAAGCGAGGGAAAATATATTTTGTTAGTAATTCAATTTTCTGGCATGGTTTTAAGGAGAGCTTGCGGACTCTCCTCACCATGCTCAGAATTTCAGGCACAACTATGCCTCAGTGGACGCCTTTCCAAGGCCCGATTTTTGCGCCCAGATACCTGAATGCTTCTTCTGGGTTAACTTCTGGTATTTTGTTGTCGTGACGTCGACCACGAGAATCCGTTCCTCGTTTTTAACTACGAGGTCCGGCTTGAGCAGATTACCCCCTACTGCCAATGTTGGTTTGACAAATACCTCGTTATTTCTCATTAGCTTGTCGGCGAGGATTGATTTCACCTCATCGTACCTCTCAATCCGTATGCCTTTGGTGTATTGGCTCCGGACTAAGATGTGTCCGAGGGTTTCTGGTTGGGCACGATATCTTCTACAAGCTACGTCTACTTTTTTGTCGGCCCGTGCCAATACAGTCCGCGTCCCAAAGGTGTTTGTCCTAAGTCTTATGGCATCGATGAATCTCGACGGCTTGAGCAGATTATATTCCTCAAGCTACACGTTGCTAGTTTTATTCCTTGATAAGTCATTAACTCTATGGCCCTGACTTCTTAACTCCGACCATTGCTTAACATGTGATAGCTTCAGTCTCTTCCTGGCCTTTTCTATGTCCTCAGAAGTGGCCGGCCAATTCATCCTCAGGGAGTTCGCTATTTTCTTTAATTTCTTATCGCTCTCTTCATTAATCAGACTAGATGTCGCTGGATCGATCGAGTTCCTAAGGTTTATCGCACTTTTTAGGGTACCGAGTTCGATAATGTGTTCGAACCTCGATAAACCTAGTCCCCCATTAGCCTTTGGAGCATAGCATAGAAAAAACCAGTAACTGTCGAAGGCACCAGATATAATGTGGCCTTTATTTCTTGCCTGACTTCGCTGTCCAACAGTTTCATCACACTGTCGCTTGGTGGATTTATCAGGAGATGGTAAATATATCGAGGATATATGTACTTAATTAGTAGTTCAATTTTCTGGAATAGTTTTAGAAAGAGCGTTCTAACTCTTCTGACCACGCTCGGAATTTCTGGCATTATAATGCCACAATGGATACCCTTCCAAGGCCCCATTTTGGCGCCTAAATACCTGAAGGCCTCATTTGGATCAACAGTTGGTATGTTGGTATTTTCGAGCCTTATCCGTGGTTCTTTTACGAACCATGTGTCCTTTTTCACGACCACCTGGAAAGTTTGGCTCTTCTCTCCTGATATGGTCATTCCTAGGCCCTTTAGGTAATCATGGAGCATATCCCTTTGGTGTTGTTCCTCCCTCTCATCTTCACCAAATAGGACAATGTCGTCAACGAAAGCCAGGAATGGTACTTTCTCACATGACTGGCGTTAATGCCACCGGTTTGCACCTCTATTATTTCCAGCAGCGGTTCTAGGCATAGATTGAATAGCAGCGGCGACAGAGGGTTCCCCTTCTTGACACCTCTAAGGATCTTGATCTCGACCCCTATATTATCTTTTGTTTTGATTTTGGTCTTGTCCTCGTTATACATGGCTTCGATTAAATCGATTGTAGGGGTCGGCACCCTTCCTCGCCAGGAAAGGTTTTAATGCCGAATGGGGTATTGTGTCAAACGCTTTGGAGATATCCACAATTGTGAATATCCTCCCGTTATTTCTCTTACTGTGGCTTAAGGCAGCATTGAATAGGTCTATGCTAATTTTATATCCATTCTCTGATGTAAAACCTTTCTGCCTTAAGTTCAGCACAATACCCCTACTTATCCTTCCGTTGACTACGGAAGAGAAAATTCGGCTGAGAATGGGATCTGAAATTTTAGGTTGCAATTCTCGACCTGGCTGCTTGGTTTATTTGGTCTTGGTGTTACTTTAGTCCTATTTTCCTTCCATACGGTCGGAAAATAGGAACTATAGCATAGAATGTTGAATATTTTTACCAATATTGCGGGCAGGCTAGACATCATTAAATGTTCTTTTTTGAAATCCATCTGGTCCTGCCTTACTAAGTTTCTCGCTCACATCCTCAGCGGTTATCGGCGGAAACAGTTCACTTATTATCAGCTCAGAGGCTCTATTTTCTGGGATTGGGGGATTGGATGGTCCTGCCCAATTCCATAGATCCTCATAGATCCTCTTCACTTCAATCGCTTCAGGTAGTTGCTTGGCTGGTTCCAGGCATGCACGATCGTTGTTAACAACAACGTCGGCCAACTTCTTAGGGCATTCTTCAAATAACTCCTGGCAATGTGCGTAGGAGTATCTTTTCTTTCGATTTCTATCGAGTTACCTCCTCTACCGTCCATTTTCTTATGTTTGGGGAGTCCGTTCCCCTTCTTTTCTTGTTTCTTATGGCAGGGTGCGCATGCCGTTCGTGGGTGGATAACCATCTCTGAGTCCCGAAGCTCATGGGCTAAACTTCGAATTATATGCTCCTTCGTTTCTTTGACTAGTGTCATTACAATTTGGAATGTGGCACTTTGCCCCATGGAGCTTCGGGAAATTCCTTTCGCAATATAAACATCCCAGCTGGATGCGAGCAGCCGTGTGATGTTGATCAAAGTGCCCGTCCAGGTCTGATAGCGTCATGAAGAAAACGCGAACTTCCCTTTTCTCACAGATCGGACAAGCAACCTTGCCACCCGCCAGCGGAACCATGATTTTCAAATTGAGATCCGAATCATACTGAATTAAATCATTAATCACTGTATATTATTCATTCACTATTTTCAATCGTTAATCAGAGTCTTCATACCCATGAAATAAGTTTATATCCTTTATGTAGAAATTACGGGTATATCTTTTTAAAGAAAAGTCCCTTTTCTTCCGAGATTAACTGTCCACGTGTAGTGCATACTCTTTCGGCGCAGGGTCCAATTCAGTCGCTGTGCTACGGCGGACCGAAATCCCCATCCTGGCCTTCGCTGACGACATGTTTCAAAACATATACTGAATTAAATTATTAATCACTGTATATGTTTTGAAACATGCAAATACGTACAAGCCAACATCACATTCTTGGCATTGATAACGAGATTCTCGTCTTTTATCGTTTCTCGCACACCCAACACATCTTCGTGATCTATTTGTTCCTATAGCTTCATAAAGTGAAGGAAAATGTCTTCCGTTGAGTCTTGATGAGTGATTATTTCCGGATGTAATAGGGCGTTGGGTTGTTTTTTTGTTATTTCATTAAAATTCGATCTATTAATTTCAGTTTAAATTTCTCAGTTGATATTGTTTTGTTGGTTTTCAATTTGTACAAACAATATGAATTCCATAAATACATATCAATATAATGGAAGAAATATTCTTCTGTACCATTTCGTTGCTGTGCGAGGAAAATTACATTGCTGATGACCATGTCGGTCCTGTCTACAGTACCCATCAATTTATTATAGTCGCGTACACAAGATGGTTTCTGTAAAATTCTGACCTTCTCAATATCCTCGGAAGTGGCAGGCCAATTAATCCTCATGGAGTTTGCGATCTTCTTTAATTCTTTCTCTGTATCCTCGCTGATTATACTTGCTGCCGCTGGGTCTATTGATACTTCATTCTTTAGAGCGCTCCTTAGGGTACAGAGTTTTAGAATGTGCTCGAACCTCGATAACCCTAAACTTCCATAATTTTTAGGAGCGTAGAAGAATCCGGTGGCCGTAGATGGTACCAAGTGTAAAATCGATTTGATCTCCTGCCTGACCTCGCTGTCCTTAAGTTTCAGGACACCGTCTCCTGGTGGATTTATCAAAAGATGGTAAATGAAGCGAGGGAAAATATATTTTGTTAGTAATTCAATTTTCTGGCATGGTTTCAAGGAGAGCTTGCGGACTCTCCTCACCATGCTCAGAATTTCAGGCACAACTATGCCTCAGTGGACGCCTTTCCAAGGCCCGATTTTTACGCCCAGATACCTGAATGCTTCTTCTGGGTTAACTTCTGGTATTTTGTTGTCGTGACGTCGACCACGAGAATCCGTTCCTCGTTTTTAACTACGAGGTCCGGCTTGAGCAGATTACCCCCTACTGCCAATGTAGGTTTGACAAATACCTCGTTATTTCTCATTAGCTTGTCGGCGAGGATTGATTTCACCTCATCGTACCTCTCAATCCGTATGCCTTTGGTGTATTGGTTCCGGACTAAGATGTGTCCGAGGGTTTCTGGTTGGGCACGATATCTTCTACAAGCTACGTCTACTTTTTTGTCGGCCCGTGCCAATACAGTCCGCGTCCCAAAGGTGTTTGTCCTAAGTCTTATGGCATCGATGAATCTCGACGGCTTGAGCAGATTATATTCCTCAAGCTACACGTTGCTAGTTTTATTCCTTGATAAGTCATTAACTCTATGGCCCTGACTTCTTAACTCCGACCATTGCTTAACATGTGATAGCTTCAGTCTCTTCCTGGCCTTTTCTATGTCCTCAGAAGTGGCCGGCCAATTCATCCTCAGGGAGTTCGCTATTTTCTTTAATTTCTTATCGCTCTCTTCATTAATCAGACTAGATGTCGCTGGATCGATCGAGTTCCTAAGGTTTATCGCACTTTTTAGGGTACCGAGTTCGATAATGTGTTCGAACCTCGATAAACCTAGTCCCCCATTAGCCTTTGGAGCATAGCATAGAAAAAACCAGTAACTGTCGAAGGCACCAGATATAATGTGGCCTTTATTTCTTGCCTGACTTCGCTGTCCAACAGTTTCATCACACTGTCGCTTGGTGGATTTATCAGGAGATGGTAAATATATCGAGGATATATGTACTTAATTAGTAGTTCAATTTTCTGGAATAGTTTTAGAAAGAGCGTTCTAACTCTTCTGACCACGCTCGGAATTTCTGGCATTATAATGCCACAATGGATACCCTTCCAAGGCCCCATTTTGGCGCCTAAATACCTGAAGGCCTCATTTGGATCAACAGTTGGTATGTTGGTATTTTCGAGCCTTATCCGTGGTTCTTTTACGAACCATGTGTCCTTTTTCACGACCACCTGGAAAGTTTGGCTCTTCTCTCCTGATATGGTCATTCCTAGGCCCTTTAGGTAATCATGGAGCATATCCCTTTGGTGTTGTTCCTCCCTCTCATCTTCACCAAATAGGACAATGTCGTCAACGAAAGCCAGGAATGGTACTTTCTCACATGACTGGCGTTAATGCCACCGGTTTGCACCTCTATTATTTCCAGCAGCGGTTCTAGGCATAGATTGAATAGCAGCGGCGACAGAGGGTTCCCCTGCTTGACACCTCTAAGGATCTTGATCTCGACCCCTATATTATCTTTTGTTTTGATTTTGGTCTTGTCCTCGTTATACATGGCTTCGATTAAATCGATTGTAGGGGTCGGCACCCTTCCTCGCCAGGAAAGGTTTTAATGCCGAATGGGGTATTGTGTCAAACGCTTTGGAGATATCCACAATTGTGAATATCCTCCCGTTATTTCTCTTACTGTGGCTTAAGGCAGCATTGAATAGGTCTATGCTAATTTTATATCCATTCTCTGATGTAAAACCTTTCTGCCTTAAGTTCAGCACAATACCCCTACTTATCCTTCCGTTGACTACGGAAGAGAAAATTCGGCTGAGAATGGGATCTGAAATTTTAGGTTGCAATTCTCGACCTGGCTGCTTGGTTTATTTGGTCTTGGTGTTACTTTAGTCCTATTTTCCTTCCATACGGTCGGAAAATAGGAACTATAGCATAGAATGTTGAATATTTTTACCAATATTGCGGGCAGGCTAGACATCATTAAATGTTCTTTTTTGAAATCCATCTGGTCCTGCCTTACTAAGTTTCTCGCTCACATCCTCAGCGGTTATCGGCGGAAACAGTTCACTTATTATCAGCTCAGAGGCTCTATTTTCTGGGATTGGGGGATTGGATGGTCCTGCCCAATTCCATAGATCCTCATAGAGCCTCTTCACTTCAATCGCTTCAGGTAGTTGCTTGGCTGTTTCCAGGCATGCACGATCGTTGTTAACAACAACGTCGGCCAACTTCTTAGGGCATTCTTGAAATAACTCCTGGCAATGTGCGTAGGAGTATCTTTTCTTTCGATTTCTATCGAGTTACCTCATCTACCGTCCATTTTCTTATGTTTGGGGAGTCCGTTCCCCTTCTTTTCTTGTTTCTTATGGCAGGGTGCGCATGCCGTTCGTGGGTGGATAACCATCTCTGAGTCCCGAAGCTCATGGGCTAAACTTCGAATTATATGCTCCTTCGTTTCTTTGACTAGTGTCATTACAATTTGGAATGTGGCACTTTGCCCCATGGAGCTTCGGGAAATTCCTTTCGCAATATAAACATCCCAGCTGGATGCGAGCAGCCGTGTGATGTTGATCAAAGTGCCCGTCCAGGTCTGATAGCGTCATGAAGAAAACGCGAACTTCCCTTTTCTCACAGATCGGACAAGCAACCTTGCCACCCGCCAGCGGAACCATGATTTTCAAATTGAGATCCGAATCATACTGAATTAAATCATTAATCACTGTATATTATTCATTCACTATTTTCAATCGTTAATCAGAGTCTTCATACCCATGAAATAAGTTTATATCCTTTATGTAGAAATTACGGGTATATCTTTTTAAAGAAAAGTCCCTTTTCTTCCGAGATTAACTGTCCACGTGTAGTGCATACTCTTTCGGCGCAGGGTCCAATTCAGTCGCTGTGCTACGGCGGACCGAAATCCCCATCCTGGCCTTCGCTGACGACATGTTTCAAAACATATACTGAATTAAATTATTAATCACTGTATATGTTTTGAAACATGCAAATACGTACAAGCCAACATCACATTCTTGGCATTGATAACGAGATTCTCGTCTTTTATCGTTTCTCGCACACCCAACACATCTTCGTGATCTATTTGTTCCTATAGCTTCATAAAGTGAAGGAAAATGTCTTCCGTTGAGTCTTGATGAGTGATTATTTCCGGATGTAATAGGGCGTTGGGTTGTTTTTTTGTTATTTCATTAAAATTCGATCTATTAATTTCAGTTTAAATTTCTCAGTTGATATTGTTTTGTTGGTTTTCAATTTGTACAAACAATATGAATTCCATAAATACATATCAATATAATGGAAGAAATATTCTTCTGTACCATTTCGTTGCTGTGCGAGGAAAATTACATTGCTGATGACCATGTCGGTCCTGTCTACAGTACCCATCAATTTATTATAGTCGCGTACACAAGATGGTTTCTGTAAAATTCTGACCTTCTCAATATCCTCGGAAGTGGCAGGCCAATTAATCCTCATGGAGTTTGCGATCTTCTTTAATTCTTTCTCTGTATCCTCGCTGATTATACTTGCTGCCGCTGGGTCTATTGATACTTCATTCTTTAGAGCGCTCCTTAGGGTACAGAGTTTTAGAATGTGCTCGAACCTCGATAACCCTAAACTTCCACAATTTTTAGGAGCGTAGAAGAATCCGGTGGCCGTAGATGGTACCAAGTGTAAAATCGATTTGATCTCCTGCCTGACCTCGCTGTCCTTAAGTTTCAGGACACCGTCTCCTGGTGGATTTATCAAAAGATGGTAAATGAAGCGAGGGAAAATATATTTTGTTAGTAATTCAATTTTCTGGCATGGTTTTAAGGAGAGCTTGCGGACTCTCCTCACCATGCTCAGAATTTCAGGCACAACTATGCCTCAGTGGACGCCTTTCCAAGGCCCGATTTTTGCGCCCAGATACCTGAATGCTTCTTCTGGGTTAACTTCTGGTATTTTGTTGTCGTGACGTCGACCACGAGAATCCGTTCCTCGTTTTTAACTACGAGGTCCGGCTTGAGCAGATTACCCCCTACTGCCAATGTTGGTTTGACAAATACCTCGTTATTTCTCATTAGCTTGTCGGCGAGGATTGATTTCACCTCATCGTACCTCTCAATCCTTATGCCTTTGGTGTATTGGCTCCGGACTAAGATGTGTCCGAGGGTTTCTGGTTGGGCACGATATCTTCTACAAGCTACGTCTACTTTTTTGTCGGCCCGTGCCAATACAGTCCGCGTCCCAAAGGTGTTTGTCCTAAGTCTTATGGCATCGATGAATCTCGACGGCTTGAGCAGATTATATTCCTCAAGCTACACGTTGCTAGTTTTATTCCTTGATAAGTCATTAACTCTATGGCCCTGACTTCTTAACTCCGACCATTGCTGAACATGTGATAGCTTCAGTCTCTTCCTGGCCTTTTCTATGTCCTCAGAAGTGGCCGGCCAATTCATCCTCAGGGAGTTCGCTATTTTCTTTAATTTCTTATCGCTCTCTTCATTAATCAGACTAGATGTCGCTGGATCGATCGAGTTCCTAAGGTTTATCGCACTTTTTAGGGTACCGAGTTCGATAATGTGTTCGAACCTCGATAAACCTAGTCCCCCATTAGCCTTTGGAGCATAGCATAGAAAAAACCAGTAACTGTCGAAGGCACCAGATATAATGTGGCCTTTATTTCTTGCCTGACTTCGCTGTCCAACAGTTTCATCACACTGTCGCTTGGTGGATTTATCAGGAGATGGTAAATATATCGAGGATATATGTACTTAATTAGTAGTTCAATTTTCTGGAATAGTTTTAGAAAGAGCGTTCTAACTCTTCTGACCACGCTCGGAATTTCTGGCATTATAATGCCACAATGGATACCCTTCCAAGGCCCCATTTTGGCGCCTAAATACCTGAAGGCCTCATTTGGATCAACAGTTGGTATGTTGGTATTATCGAGCCTTATCCGTGGTTCTTTTACGAACCATGTGTCCTTTTTCACGACCACCTGGAAAGTTTGGCTCTTCTCTCCTGATATGGCCATTCCTAGGCCCTTTAGGTAATCATGGATCATATCCCTTTGGTGTTGTTCCTCCCTCTCATCTTCACCAAATAGGACAATGTCGTCAACGAAAGCCAGGAATGGTACTTTCTCACATGACTGGCGTTAATGCCACCGGTTTGCACCTCTATTATTTCCAGCAGCGGTTCTAGGCATAGATTGAATAGCAGCGGCGACAGAGGGTTCCCCTGCTTGACACCTCTAAGGATCTTGATCTCGACCCCTATATTATCTTTTGTTTTGATTTTGGTCTTGTCCTCGTTATACATGGCTTCGATTAAATCGATTGTAGGGGTCGGCACACCCTTCCTCGCCAGGAAAGGTTTTAATGCCGAATGGGGTATTGTGTCAAACGCTTTGGAGATATCCACAATTGTGAATATCCTCCCGTTATTTCTCTTACTGTGGCTTAAGGCAGCATTGAATAGGTCTATGCTAATTTTATATCCATTCTCTGATGTAAAACCTTTCTGCCTTAAGTTCAGCACAATACCCCTTCTTATCCTTCCGTTGACTACGGAAGAGAAAATTCGGCTGAGAATGGGATCTGAAATTTTAGGTTGCAATTCTCGACCTGGCTGCTTGGTTTATTTGGTCTTGGTGTTACTTTAGTCCTATTTTCCTTCCATACGGTCGGAAAATAGGAACTATAGCATAGAATGTTGAATATTTTTACCAATATTGCGGGCAGGCTAGACATCATTAAATGTTCTTTTTTGAAATCCATCTGGTCCTGCCTTACTAAGTTTCTCGCTCACATCCTCAGCGGTTATCGGCGGAAACAGTTCACTTATTATCAGCTCAGAGGCTCTATTTTCTGGGATTGGGGGATTGGATGGTCCTGCCCAATTCCATAGATCCTCATAGAGCCTCTTCACTTCAATCGCTTCAGGTAGTTGCTTGGCTGTTTCCAGGCATGCACGATCGTTGTTAACAACAACGTCGGCCAACTTCTTAGGGCATTCTTCAAATAACTCCTGGCAATGTGCGTAGGAGTATCTTTTCTTTCGATTTCTATCGAGTTACCTCATCTACCGTCCATTTTCTTATGTTTGGGGAGTCCGTTCCCCTTCTTTTCTTGTTTCTTATGGCAGGGTGCGCATGCCGTTCGTGGGTGGATAACCATCTCTGAGTCCCGAAGCTCATGGGCTAAACTTCGAATTATATGCTCCTTCGTTTCTTTGACTAGTGTCATTACAATTTGGAATGTGGCACTTTGCCCCATGGAGCTTCGGGAAATTCCTTTCGCAATATAAACATCCCAGCTGGATGCGAGCAGCCGTGTGATGTTGATCAAAGTGCCCGTCCAGGTCTGATAGCGTCATGAAGAAAACGCGAACTTCCCTTTTCTCACAGATCGGACAAGCAACCTTGCCACCCGCCAGCGGAACCATGATTTTCAAATTGAGATCCGAATCATACTGAATTAAATCATTAATCACTGTATATTATTCATTCACTATTTTCAATCGTTAATCAGAGTCTTCATACCCATGAAATAAGTTTATATCCTTTATGTAGAAATTACGGGTATATCTTTTTAAAGAAAAGTCCCTTTTCTTCCGAGATTAACTGTCCACGTGTAGTGCATACTCTTTCGGCGCAGGGTCCAATTCAGTCGCTGTGCTACGGCGGACCGAAATCCCCATCCTGGCCTTCGCTGACGACATGTTTCAAAACATGTACTGAATTAAATTATTAATCACTGTATATGTTTTGAAACATGCAAATACGTACAAGCCAACATCACATTCTTGGCATTGATAACGAGATTCTCGTCTTTTATCGTTTCTCGCACACCCAACACATCTTCGTGATCTATTTGTTCCTATAGCTTCATAAAGTGAAGGAAAATGTCTTCCGTTGAGTCTTGATGAGTGATTATTTCCGGATGTAATAGGGCGTTGGGTTGTTTTTTTGTTATTTCATTAAAATTCGATCTATTAATTTCAGTTTAAATTTCTCAGTTGATATTGTTTTGTTGGTTTTCAATTTGTACAAACAATATGAATTCCATAAATACATATCAATATAATGGAAGAAATATTCTTCTGTACCATTTCGTTGCTGTGCGAGGAAAATTACATTGCTGATGACCATGTCGGTCCTGTCTACAGTACCCATCAATTTATTATAGTCGCGTACACAAGATGGTTTCTGTAAAATTTTTTGTGCACTGTAGTGTTTTGATATATCCACAAATTCTTCTTTATGTATTTTTGTAATTTTTCATTTCTGGTAATCCTTCTCTCCTCTCTTTTAAAGTGCCACACGCATTTGTAAAATTTGTATGTCATATACCAAATAATGCGGGGCTTGCGTACCAATTATAGACGTAAAGGGTGTGGCCTTTACCTAAATATGATTCTAGGAGGAACATTACAATACTTCCTGATTTAGCACAGTCCTTATGTTCGGATCCTGTAGTAGTACCAACGTCCGTATAAATAAGAAAGTCTTGAATGTAACCCGTCTTGCAGTCACAAAGAACAAGCGATTTTATCGCGTCACATCGTACATGCCGGATAGATAGTCCGTTAGGTGCAAAAGGGTTACTGTAATCTATTAGCAAAGCTGACCCAAAGTTTCGTTTGTACATTTTTTGTACATAACTTGTAAACTAACAATCGCCAGTTATATGTATAGGAAAAAATTGTCCACATATCATCCAAATCGTAGAGAAATTAGCTTTCAGACAAGTTGCCCAAAACCACTAGTGTCGTTACACTTCTATATCGATACAAGCAACAAATATTTGACAAATGCCATCTCTTTCTCGAAGATCCATCGCACTGCATATAAGCAGGTGTAAGTGTTCTTAGTAGCATATAAAAATGCATTATAGTTGCAATCGTAAATTATTTATCGTGGTTTATACATGTTCGCGGTTTTATTGAAATATTAATCCTGAAGAGGAAAATAGATGGTGCCTACTCTACTTTGAATTCATTTAAATAAATTATATAAGTAATGATTTGGATCAGATAAATCTCCATCAAAGTTGATCGACGTTTAGTCGTACTTTGGCTCTATGATTCTTCGCTAATTCTAACATCAACAGGTCAACTGAGAGTTCATGGCACTCTCACCGCGTCTTACAGATTATATAAAATTATGTAAAATATTTGTATTGCTCTGTAAAATAGCTCGTGCGACACAGTCCCATGCAATGCCTCGGACATTTCCGTTTGAAACACCTAAGCTGGACCATCTGGCTCGTTGTAACGTTAAACCAAATCGGACAGGCATAAGTCGGGATAGGATTATTTCCAGCAATTTGTGCAACAGAAGACTACACTTTACACAGAGATGCTTTGAGAAGTACGAACCATTATTTACTATAAAAGTCTTTTCTGATTTATTGTATATTTGCGTTTTAATGTGCTGTGTAATCTGTAATTTGCAATACAAATATATACTGAGATATTTGACCATTTTCTTATGCGGAGCGGATAGGGGCTATTGCCGGTGATAAGAAATCAGCGAGAGTCACATCACGGTTGAAATTAAAATGTCTAGATATGCACACACCGAAAGGTATAGACTCGCACTTGCTAGTATTTATACGGAACTTTCAGTTACCACAGTAAACCATAATTCGACCGAAAACATTCTGTAGCTTGGAATTAATTTTTGACGTATACATTGCCGCCGCGTAAATCAGCTGGTCAATGGCAAATACTAACGCGCATAGGTTAAGGTTGCTATTCAGATGGAAGAGACTCAAAACATGACTAAAATACAAATTAAATAGGGTGGAGGTGTTGAACGTTGCAGCCCGCCATCCACCCCGAAGACGACATTACAGCTTGCGCCACCCAATGAAACACCTTCCGGAGATTATGGACCAAATCACCTGAACTAGATGTTTAAGGAAACCGTATCGTATCAGCTTGTACACCAAAACGCTCGATTGAAACATGTCAAAAGTCCTTTCGAGGTCTAGGAGGAGAGTTTTCCTACCAGCAGACGTTTGACACAAATTTCATCGGTGCGTGGACCTTACTGTGTTTGACCCGAAAGCCAAATTGCTGGCCGGGAAGAATGGAAGCCTCTTTACAATGAAACTGTATGAATCTCTGTGCCATACTCTCAAAGACCTTTCTAATGGATACTCTGCAAACAGCAAACTCATTGATCTGTACCGGGCTCGATTTGGTTTGCTCTTAGCATTTCCTGGCAAGAAAACCACTTTCCGTATCTTCCATATCTTAAGAAAATACGCAGGTTCAAGAGATCATTGAAGATCAAGGTGAAAAGGAATGTGTATCTTTGCGTGAGCTATATTCGTATTGCGTTGAAGATATCGAAGTCAGATAACCTTTTCCCATTCAGAAACATATATTGAATCGTTAATAAATCTACCCATGTGAAATAATTCCCTGTGACATCGGAGCCGGAGCGGTTACTAGCCCTGTTTCCTCGGGTGAAGGTACAGACCTTATTCCAGCGGCCCCGACTCAACGAAGGTCTGACTTTTCAAGGTTATGAAATTTGGGAATCTGAGAAATCATCACACACATTTCGGCGCACACATTCAAAATTTGTACCCAGTGGTCTTGCGGGATTCATGAAGCATACCGCGCGATAGAAAGAAAATCGGACAAAGAATGCTTCGCTGCATACAAATAACAAGTGCTATTGTAACGAGTGATAAAAGTTTAACAAGTTTGAAATAATGAAATAGCACGCGAGCACAATGGAAATTAAAGACCTGTATAGAGAACAGTTTATAATGTGAAAGGAAGTCACGGCGCACAATTGTGAATA
This sequence comes from Bombus hypnorum, assembly GCA_911387925.2. Taxonomy (NCBI): domain Eukaryota; kingdom Metazoa; phylum Arthropoda; class Insecta; order Hymenoptera; family Apidae; genus Bombus; species Bombus hypnorum. Next base: position 1,378,510 of record CAJVQY020000002.1, read on the forward strand.
ACAGAAGCACGAGTTGCGTACACGTTTATTCTTGGCGTCTCATCGCGTTACTATTAAGTATGGGAAGCCAGCGGTAGCGGAGACGTCATGATCTCAACTCGTTTGTCGCTTTGGTACCAGTAACGATGCCTCTTCTGCCCTGTCGCACTAAGCCAGGAGGATGTTCAACTGTGGAAGACGGTGAGAATCGTCTGAAGAAAATTTGAGGACAAAGATCGCGAGGTTAGCCCTGTTGCCTAGCACTCGTTTAACTTGCGGAAACATGCTTTTGGAATCTTTAATTCTTTGGATCCAGAGAACTCGTGTATCTATCAGGGGCCTTCCTGATACGCCATTTTATGGCTCTGTAGCACTTACGTGTTCGATGGAATGGAGTAACATAGTGTGCCGAAGCGCATCTTCAGCCGATTTAAGATGCGAGAGATTGTGTGTTTGTCATGTAACAAACCTCAGAAGCGGGAATAAAGATATCTCTCAACGCAATTGAAATCCCATGTGAGAGCTGGAATGGAGGCTTCTAGGGCTGAAAGAATATTATTATTTATGGTCTGGAGGACGTTCTCTACTTCGCGACTGTTGTCTCAGTGTTCTTATCCTCGTGGGCAGAGGTATCAAATTCTGACAGCTCGGTACAGAAAAATATCCAGCTTTTTCGAAAGTACCAAATCCAAGAACGACTACGCCTTAACAAATCAAATGCCATCAAAATCAGTGTCACTGAACTGGAGGATCAGATCCACCTGTTACTCGTTAAATCAGTGTCACAGGTCCTCGTATCTGTTATTATTTAACGTGCTGCACCAGGGAACGTGTCTCGCGTTATAACCACCACCGGGCATAAAAAAATCGTATCGCGCAGAGAGAGTTTTTCGAAAAGCGCGTTTCATTCTTCGGCAAAGACGTTATGACAAGACACAAGCTTAGGCGCCTGCAACGAAAATAGAAAATATGAAAAGCAGCGTAGTTTGCTAGGTTTATCGTGACAACTGAAAGATTCATTTTTCCCTTGTCTGTACGTGTTTAGTGATTATCGCGTCAAAGTTAAATGTCATGCTAATCGAAATGAATTAAATGATAAAGCCGTTCCGCTCCCGAACTTCGAGTTCATGTGGTCACACCCTTTAGAAACGAGGACCATTGAACAAGACCTTATGCCTCTCCGTGAGCTTCGTCTTTGCCAGCAGGACCACTTCAAACGAGAGAGCTTGCAGGGGCTGCAGCAGTAGTAACCTACGATTATTAGAAACAGGCGGATCGGTAATGAATTTCGCAATTTCGAAGTTTCTTCGACGTCCAAAGTTACTTGTGGTAAATCTGTCAGAGTTTATCCCTGCCATCTTAGCGATAATACGTTCACCTCCGTCAAATGAATATGGAACAATTCCTTGAAGAGGTCTATGCTGTCCATCAGGTTCACGATGTTGTCTCTACAGAGACAAGGGATTACTTTGATCAGGAGTATTGTTCTTAAAGTGGTGAAAATGTGTGAAGCTCTTTGGCGGGCTTACGAAGTTGTTGAAGGACTTTATTTTACTCTTCTTCCGCTTCTCTGCCATTTCAGCACGCTTCTTGATTTCTAAATGAATCGAGTATCTTCTGTATCGGGCCTGACTTCCTGTTCTTCGTTTGCTGGCTCACAACTGTATATCTGTTTATCGGGCATGAGTTCGGAGCGTGATCGCCCAACACACTTCGCACACCGTATTCTATTCTTTTATTGTTGCAATTCACTGCAACGTAATCGATTCTTCGAGTTCTTGCATTGTAGTCTGTAGGATTTCCTGTATATATCTCATGTCACTATCTTGCCGAGCATATAGTGCCTCTGGAACAGACTCATTATCACACTTCCAAGTGATAGTTTCATGATAAACGTGACGAGTTTTTTATTGTTTTGTTAAAAATGGTTAGTTTTGAATCTGTTCGCTTTAACAACTTTGACCTAAATCATGTTAGAACTAGTTCTTCGAAGACGTTTTGCGGGAAGTGGTCCTCACACATACTTTTTACAATCCCATTTATATGGTTCTCCTGTTACGACCGTTCGCGGAGAGACGCGGTCGCTAGGAATACGCGTCAGCGAGAGGCGTAAATTCTCGCTACGATTCAGTTAATCGACGCCGCGAAGTAGTCGCTCCCCTGTTTCGTTTAGGACAACAGAGGTGGTTGATTGAATATACACTGATGTACTAAGTTATAAAGCACTATTTATTCCACCAACTTTATGCAGGTGATAGTCACGCTGTTGCGTGTGTATAAGATATGTAAGTGACTGATCTTCGGGTGTAAACCCGGTCGAAGGATGTTGACTATATGAACGATGGCAAATCAGTCCAGTTCGGTGACGATGTCGTAGCGGACGAGAATGTAGTATGCCGACTGACTTGCGTGGATCCTTGATGTAGACTCCAATTGCTTGACGTGTAGAGTTGACTTGAGAAGAGTACCAAGACGAGACTGAGACGAGACTCAGACCAGACTAATAAACGACTGAGGTACAGCGACGATGTTGTGCCGTAGGAAAGCTAGCGATGACTGACTCGCGTACAAGACCATCGGATTTGGCGACGGTTTCGCCTCAGAGGGTGAGGGAAGTAGGCTTCGTTGTTAATTGGTTAAACGAAGGTTGATGGCCTAGGAAGGGTCTTAGCTGCCCTCGATAGAAAGTGGCTATTAAAAGGAAGTTGCATCGAAAGTTAGAAAAACTAACTTTCCCGGGTCGAGCCGTAGTAGACAATAATCGTAAAAAAGGTAATTTAAAAAAGGCTATTTGTTGGGTCTGAAGGACCTTCGCTTGCAAATTACTGGGATTTATGATGGGCCCTTATGCTTAATGGGGGTCCGCCGTAAGGATGAATCGACATCTGGCGTCCGTCTGGCCCGCGGTGTATGACCTGGTCTAGGTAGAGGGTCGCGCGGCGTAACACCTGTGGTATGAATGTAAAGAACTGCACTCTTTCAGTTTTCAACGTGTTGCACGTGCTTTTGAATGAATTAATGGGCCTACGCTCCCATTATTCCTCTTATTCGTCGGTATAGCAACGGCGGGATCTGCAACTTTATCTCCCTTGCTTGGTGTCTGGGGAACTTAAATGTATTATTTTTCCCCGAATCCGAAATCTGTTTGATAATTTAAAATCTTGAGAGACTGATATATGGGCTAGAATTGAGCAATAAAAGTAAGTTTGAAATACAGTTATTGTCAGAAGTTGAGAAACATTGTGATCGCTTGCAGATTACTGTGTACTTTTTATTTTCTGAGATACATTGGACGAAATTAAAAATAGTGTAAGAAGATAACAGTGTATATATGAGATCGCAATCATATACGTTTTCTTCGGTTAGACTCGTGTAAGATTAATACTGAATCGGGAAATTTTGCGACAAAAGTTAAAAAACATGTATTGTTCGCATCATATAATTACTTTTAACGAAAAGTTTCAACAAAAAATAATCTAATAAAGTTTGGATAACTCTTATATCCCTTGGATTCGTGCACGCAACGCAGTCGATATTTCACACCACACTTTGTAATTTTTTGCGTTAAGATTGAATTCCCAATTGACATCTAACGTTAATCACAGAAGTGTACGATTGAGTTTAATTACTTATAGATCACTTAATTAATATTTACAGTATTGCAGTATTAAATCTTCCCGTGAAACAAGAAACTATATTTCATGTCGTGTAATTGTTTTTTTAAATTATCTGCTTCGTTGGAGCAAATTCGCGTGAGAATGGGATCACGGGTACCTGTATTATTTAAATTATCCAACACATTATACAACGTTTCAAAGAAGGTAGCAGTGTGTTGAAGCATAGTTGTCCGTATGCATCCTGTCAATGAAGCGGTAAAGTAATATGACCATCTCTTACTAAGGACATCGAGAGCAAGTTTACATTTCATTTTATCGAAAGAATCTGACCGTATTTATTTTTTTCTAGATTCTACAGTCGGACTAAATCGGACCAAGAAACTAAGGATTCATTAGTTGGAAAATAATTTTTAAATAAATTATTCGGAATACTCTTGAATAGATGTAAAAAATAGAGAAGAAAATAAACAAAATTAGATAAGAATAATTTAGCTATCTTTTCGAATTTTAAGATATGCGTTTTACGAATATCATGATTATAATTATATCAATCATAGACTTACTTATAATGCCTATCGTTGCATTGTGGCTGATACTTCAGTTCATAAGTCATTAGCTCAGTCTTTTTTCTTAATTCCTTAAAAAATTGTGCGACTATTAATACATATCTATAATATATGTGTCGGAGATGAAAGGACATCGGAGACTTCCCTTTGGAACTTCGGGAAAATCCCTTAATACCGTAATCTAGATTTTATCATAGGCGTAATTCAACAACTGTCGTCATTCGATCCGATTGTATTTATTCGAGATTTGTGATAATAAGTTTGAGCTCGAGGCGACAACCAGTCGCCGAACGTAGCCGCGGTCACAGGATGAACGCTTCGTCTAACAAAGGTACGGAGTAATTCTATAGCTCTCCTTAAAAGATATATTCGTAGCGGCACGCGACAGTAAACATTCCAACAGTTTCTGTCCCATGGCTCGCCACACGCAGATTCTATTCTTCGGGTATTATGGAGCAATAACCATAAGGAATATAATATAAAGATAGGAATATAAGAAATAGGAATATAATATAAGCTTGTCGGGTTTACATTAGAATTAGAGTTAGAGGCGTGAAACGAATCTTCGTTTGGATTACACGTGTCGATATGCAGTAGAGAAGACAATGACTAGTGCAAGTACGATTATCATAGAACTGGACAAGTAACCGCGGTAATTAGTTACTCGAGAAACTAATGACAATGATCCTAGGTTCCATAACGAATCCGCGGTCGACGGGATGATAGATTAACGTGCTAGAAAATTCTAAGTCGGACTCTTTGTTAAAACGTGAAACATCCACCGAGCGTACAGACTCTAAGTAACTCGTTAATACGACCTCACGAGAGAATCACTCTCCGTCGCGATGATGCTGCAGAGGAAAGCTATAATGGGGTGTGTCCAAGGACACGAGATCATCGGATTCGTCGAGGAAAGCCTTCGTTCAGAAAGTAAGGGAAATTGGCGTTGCTGCTAATTGATCAATCTCCATATCGGCGGTTAGAAAAAGATGCTAGCCACCCTCGGAGGAAAGTTGCTATTGGGAGACGCCGTTCGTTGAAAAATAGGTCTCTCCTATCTTCCCGTAGCTGGGACAAAGACTGTTTGATTGAAGGACTTTAGTCAACTAAATCCTAAGATTTATAACGGGCCCTCAGGCTAGCTGAACATGTACTGCGGAGACGCATCGACATCTGGCAATCATCTTACTCGAAGAATAGGGTCTGCGTGTGGCGAGCTACGGGACAGAGACCGTTGGAATGTTTACTGTCGAGTGTTACAACTATTTCCTTTTTAAAGAGAGATATAGAATTACTCCATACCTTTGTTAGACAAAGCGTTCATCCCGTGACCGCGGCTACGTTCGGCGACTGACTGTCGCCTCGAGCCCAAGCTCACTATCACAAATCTCGAACAATTAGAAATCGGATTGAATAACTACAATTGTTTAATTACAGCTATAGTAGACTCTAGATTACAATGTTGCGGGATTATTCAAAATTCCATATATATATATATATATGTCGGAGATGAAAGAACACCGGAACCTTTGGAATTTTGAATATATATATATATATACAGGGTGGTTGGTAACTGGTGGTACAAGCGGAAAGGGGGTGATTCTACGCGAAAAAAGAAGTCGAAAATATAGAATAGCAGCTTTTTTTAAACTTTTTTTAATTTTTCCATTGAGACAACGATCTACAGTGAGATCTGTTATATCGAGACGTGATAAGATGCACGCGTACCGAGCGAAAATTCAATGTCGATTTTCTCGAAAACAAACGAAAAACGAAAAACTTTTATTGTATATTTTCCACTTCTTTTTTCGCGTAGAATCACCCCCTTTCCGCTTGTACCACCAGTTACCAACCACCCTGTATATATATGTCGGAGATGAAAGGAAAACCGGAGCCCTCCCTTTGCAATTTTGGGAAAAGTCCTCTAATGCTTTAGTTTAGATTTTATCATAGCTGTAATTAAGCAACTGTAGTCATTCGATGTGATTGTAATTGTTCGAGATTTGTAATAGCGAAATTGGGTTCGAGGTGACAACTGGTCGCCGAACGTAGCCCCGGTCACGGGATAAACGTTTTGCCTGACCTTTGCCTTTTGTTCTCCCTAGAAATGTGGTTGTGGCGGCATACGGCCTCAAGAACGGGCCTGGCCACATTTTTTTTTATTATGTTTATTGAAATTACAATCAATTCTCGCGTTGAGAATTTTCAGTAATTTTTCTGGCGTGGCGCAGTAACATGGCAAATTATATATAATAAGTTATTACTTGTTATAGATTAGTATAATTGTAAGTAGGTATAGTAAGTGATTAGATAATACTTAATTTAAGTAGTTAATTAAATCTAGCGTTTAGGTCTAGCGGGTAGTGTCTCTTCAGCCTGCGGATCTGGTCCGTCGTATCAAGCAGTCCAGTGATTAGGGGGTTTCGGTGTTTGTTGACTCTTTTGCTATATCTGTCGCTATATTTTGCTATTTCCTCTTTGACTGTGGGTATCTTGAGGTCGCGATGAATTGTTTCGTTGGTTACATACCATGGAGCATCAACTAAGGATCTCAGCGTCTTCGATTGGAAGCGTTGAAGTATTTCGATGTTGGAGTTACTTGCTGTTCCCCATAGTTGAATTCCGTAGGTCCAGACAGGTTTTATTACGGTCTTGTAGAGGGTAATTTTATTCTGTAGGCTTAGTTTGGAGCGTCGGCCCATCAGCCAATAGAATATTTTCAGTTTGTCCTTTAGTTGCTTCGTGGGCCTGGCCACATGGAATTGTACTTTGGAGGTGCCGATATAATGGGACACACATTGTATTAACAATCAAACTCCAGACAGAAACTGCCTAGCAATGGTGTTTGGGACTTTTTCGATGCTTCCAACGAGTATACATCAAACTTTTGGCAAAAACTGCCAACTGTAAAGAGTTATCCCGTTGGCCGTGGATTGGTTTGAACCCAAGAACATTGTTAATAGCGTTCATTAACTCATTATTCGTTAAACTCATTATTCGTAAAACATATTATTCGTTAATCTTATTATTCGTTTAACTTATTATTCGTTAAACTTATCATTCGTTAAACTTATTATTTGTTAATCTTATTATTCGTTAAACTCAATATTAATTATACTTTGCAAAGTCTTGTGTATACGCGTAAACATAATCTCTGTTTTGTAAACCGATGGCTAATTCAAATGAAGGATCGTTACGCGCCCTAAATTCTAATGTTAACCCGACATATATATATATATATGTAATGTTGTAATATTTTTGGAAATCAGACGATCGATTTGTGAAAACTCAAGAATCGATTGTCGAAGTCTTCTCTTTCTCCTTCTGGCTCTTAACTTGCTTTTTTCTTTGTTCAATCTTCGCTTCTCCAAGTCCTGTTTTATTTTCTTTTATTTTCCAAATCCCCGTCCTCCTCTATTCATATCGTTCAACCGACTCCCAGTAAACACAGGGAAGGTCAAACCGTCGGTTGGTGTTCAAAGTTCTATAGAATTTACATATATATAATGTTTATTGCCTAAGAAAAATATGAATTTCATATGTGTATTTGTACTAAACAATGAATTTCTGTTTGATAGTGGTTTTAGCAAAAGTACTTTTACGCAACGATACGACGTAGCCATACCATATTTTGTGTTGGGTTTACATTGTTAACATTACAGTTTGTAATTTAATTTAAGCTGCTCAAAAGCGATACTTTTATACGATATTGTCTTTTCTCTTTTTTCCTATCCTGAAAACTTAATCGCAAAACAGGACAGATCGGTAGCTTACTTTTAGTTCCTGTGGGGTTGCGGGAACGGCGGACGTAGCAGGGCGGGGGAAGAGAGCGTACCACGAAATGATTTTTGCGCGTACAGGTACCGCCTATAGACCCGAAGCGTAGCCAATTACTCAGCAATACTAATTCGTCGTCGTTACTATATAAGCGATCGCCGTAGAGCGATAACGTTCATTCGTCATTCGTATCCGGGACGCAGTAGAGTGCGCGATGTACAAGAATTTACTGAAAGTTTTAATTTTTCGATCTAGAAAATTAACTTATTAAGTTTCTATAAAAAGAGATTGATTTAACGTGGATAGATATTTTATACATAACCGTTTATAAAATGAAAAGATATTCGTACGCGTATTAGCTTTGTATAAATGATTGTAACCCAAAAATTTGTTCAATAATAGATAGGGTAATGCAGTAACCGGACAGGAAGTAATTCTAGATACAAGGGTAAGTCATGAATACAAATATATTTAATCTTCTTATTTTACGTCGCTTTTTATTTTTATTACATTTTTGGTTTCTATATACATAACATGTAGAAAACCTGTAGAAATCTTGTCGTATTGAACTACATAACTTTTGTATTTTCTCCGGTAACAATTTTGTCCTAATGTCCATAACTATATTCCAAGCTATGGAAAATAAGCGATCGCTAGTTGTTTGCGCTAGTTGTTCGATTTTTGTCAAGCCGACTGCAGGTTAGACTGCTCGCTCATGCTAATACAGTGCCAAACAGGAATATTGGCACAGCCCGGATCTTCGTACAAAATTTTATGTAAATCTGTAAAGGAAGTAATTCTCTGTTTAATCTTTTTGTAAAATATAGCTGTCAACTCTAAAATTAAAGTATACCGTGAATCATGAAGTTTAAAAATGGTTATAATAAAGAAAAACATAAAATACACATAACGCTCCTGTACAATGAGTTTTGAAAAACATTGATCGATGAACCGTTGATCTCATAAAGTGGAAAATCATTCAGCAGAGTTTTTCTGTAACAATCTTTTTCTTTTAATTTTCGTCTCGTTCACCATTATCACAATTAGATAAATTTTGTTCATTAGATAAATATTCGAATTCACTAGCAGGAAAAAGGCCATTTCCTGAAAATACACGTATTTTCATCTTTTTTGCTTAATGTTTCGGCTAAGCGTCGTACAATTATTTTTTACATAACAAACGCTAATGCTTAGACTTGTCACGACTCTGAAATGATTCTCATTGTTTGTGCTTATGCTCGGAATAATTGTGCTTAGTAATTTCGTGGTCAATACCATAATCTATTACACATGTAATTAATTAAAAATTTTAACAATAAATTATTTTTCGAACTACGTAAGTCCTTTTCAGAGAAAGTAGGATTTACACTAATTGGCTATTGACATACGTAATAGAAATAAATAAAATTTATTACTAAATAAATAACATACAATTATCGGGCGATATCTTCTTCCCACGTTCTAATTATATTTTCAATTATTTTGATTTTTCTAAGTGCGCTCTCACGTATTCTTTTACATGCAATCCTTCCTTTATTCCAATTTCTGTTAATATTAGTTGATTTTCGAAGCTTTTATTTCATTCATTTTATTAGCTATCATTTTGTACCAAATTCAAGAATTTTCGTTGCCAGAAATTTAAGGTAAATGCATTTTATGATATTCAAGGAAACTTATTCTTGAATAAAACAAAACTTTGTAATTTCTGTACTATGGTGCTATAGTAAGTCCGTTATATTATTATCATTATTATTATTAACAAATTCCAATTATTCGTTATCTATCCTAGTCATTATTTACTGTTACGATCCGATCTTGATCTTCGGTATTCGTAACCGTTACTTAATATTCTCGATTTCGGGTCCTAGCTTCCTTAAATTGACGCTTGAATCAAAACGGTAGTTGCCGCCTTTAGAAATAGTCATTAAACTATTTCAATTAGTTCGACTCACGTTCGTTATTTTCGAAACAAGGCGAACGACTGAATGGAATAGATTCAAAACTTGTCGCACCTTCCTAAAGCGCAACACTATTTTGAATTTTCAAACTGTCATATTCTTGATATCCTAATTCGTTAATATGACCGTAGGAGTAGCGTTAACTAGCGTATTAATGCGATTGGTAAATAAACTCCACGTTTCAGCTTAGCTGCTATGGGCAGGAAAGTACTAGCGCGAGAAGGATTAAAGTTTTCTAGGAATAAATAAATAATTTCAATGTCTCGTAACTGGTAATTTATTCGATTTTATTTAGTTATATATTTATTATCAAAATTCTGGTCTTAACTCTCTATGTAGTTTATAAAACGGGGATAATTATCGTTATCGTAAACTATTGGCAATGCAGCCCTAGATCGCGTTCGGGTATAGGTGAGTTCGATGGATAAAACTAATTTCTGTTTGTTCTGTGGTTCCCTAATTTTAAGGTATTCCTAATTTTTTCCAATTTTTTCTTCTTCTCTTCTAATTTCGGGAAACGTTTAGTCAACGATTCCTTCTTGCTTTTGGCATTTCTTTTATATGTATTGTCGATCGCACTTCAGAAATATTTTTGTAGAGAATGTATGATCGTGAAATGTATTAGACGAGATTGCTCGTTATTGAAACTGTCGAATATATTTAAAATAATTCAATAAATATGTATGCGAACCATAATCGCTAAGACGCCCGTACAGTGTATAAGATCGTTAATAAATATTCGATAGATAACTGGTTGATAACTCTAGATAATTAAATTCTTTTCGGTTGCGTCCGTTTATTTATACTGGTCGGGGGAGAACCGGAAAATTCGAATTCTTCTACGTTTGACGGTTGTATGTAGCAGCGATATTGTTTTGTCCGGAGTTTGTTTATCATTACATTTCGTACATCGTAACGGTGATAATACTCCGAGGAAAAACAACAACATGTGTCACCCTCGATTCGAATCGTTCTGTAACTCATGTGACGCAACAGATATATTTTCTTTATTTATTTATTTAATTTGTACCTTAGAATATGTCCATTCGGTAAATCTTTCTAACTTCATTGTTAATTAACATGGTACATGCAGTACTTAAGCCATGTATTTAAGTTTCTAAGTCTTCATTTTGCCTTTTACTTTTATTTACAATATTTTATGAGTAAACAATTAGAAATATTTTTTGCATCTCACAGGACGATTTTAAACGCGACTCTCTGTATAAATCATTCTGTATGGTTATGTAATTATTTCATTCGAACGGGTTGCAATTAATCGTAAATGATTCTCATATGTAAAAACACCATCACTGAAACAACAGATTACGTATAGGAGTTGTGTTGTTTTTACAAGAGATATCCTACCTTTTTCCATTGGTCGTTTGCATTTCCCATTCTTTTTTTTTTTAATACACTTTTCTTGGTTATGTTATAAACTGGCATTACAATTGATACAGAACATACTTAATATTTATATAAGTTTTACAAGTTTATATTCTATAAATTATGCGTGTCGCGCAAAGCATATGGAAAGTCGCTGTAATTAATTATGGAAATTATAGAAGAAAATCTAAAGTTATAGAAGGAATCCTATTACATTTTTTATTAATTACTGTTGAGGTATTTTGAAAGCAAACTAATAGAGTACAAATCTACCCAAAATTTCATTCTTTTACTTCTCACTAAATTTTGCAAGTAAGTGTCTCTTCAAGGAAAAATTTTTAAATAATAATGAAATTGACAGAATTTTGCTATTACAGTAAACAATTAATTACACTGTCGTAGAAGTTACAAAATTTATTAGTAGAAATGGAAAGACAGCAACGTAATTGCTTAGAAGTGCTACAAATTATAAAACAAGAAAGAGCAGACAACAGTCTCATTGGCAAAGAGGATTCTAATATAGTAGGTCTTGCGATAAACCGTACAATGTATTTTGCAGCGATATAAGCATTTGCAACATGCAACGCTACAACCTTAGATATCATTCACATCTCAACGTAAAGAAAAACGTATAGAGTTCATAAAGATACTTGTATAGTATACAATGTAGGAAACATTAAAGAAGTGCAATCCGTTTAGTTGAACGGAATTGTAGAATATTCAGGAAGTTCCCAGCCAACAATGTATTATCTACTATATTGTAATTTATCGGATATCGACATATATTGGAGATATCTATAACAAATCTAAAGATATAGATATTGGTCATCATATCGTCGAAAACTCTATGCAGATTGGACAATGACACAGCAACGTTTTGAACTTGTGATATATATTTATGTGATGGGGAATTTGAATAATTTGGCAGACTCGTAAATAATTATTAGTAAAAAATGAAAGAAAAAAGTTTGCGGTTTGAAGTTTGACACAGTAACAGGAAAAAGATGAACAACGTGATTCGTTTAAAACGTGCAAAATTATATACAGATACATATATAAAAAGAAGAAAACTATAACGATTCCAATCTTTCGTTTGTGCACTCAAATCACGTGATCGCGTGAATAGCACACAGTTTTGTAACAACTTCACTCAAGGAAATGGACCCAATTATTTTTGTCAGATATGCGATGCAGCACATCAATATTCTAATCACGAAGACGAGATCTTCCTTATTTCACAAACGATTACATTTGTATACTACGAATGTAGAATCATGCTATATCTGTAAGGAAACTACATTCAGAATTATAACTTGTTTCTCTTAATACAAGGATTGTGCAATGTAATATAGCAACAATAATATAAAATAATATCAAATTTCAATTTGGATAAACGAACAAATGAAACATTTGCTTATGTAATACAAACAAAACTATACGCGGTGAGATCGCAATCGATGGAAAAGGCTGTAAGATGCAAAAACTTCTTGAAGAGAATTAATGAACACCTCAAAAATATTTGAAAATTGAAAATCTTATGAACAACCTACTTTTCGATAAATATGCGGCATTTACTACGGACGTATTTGCATTTTCTCCAGTTGCTAAACAGGAGCACGAAGTTTCACTGTTTTGACTGCAGGCAACGCACTCCGTTATTTCCTCTTTTATGTCGTTGCAGTCATCCTTGTACGAGTTAAAATACCCCTCGTACCATTGAAAACTGGCTATAGTCACGGTGTAAGTGACAATACAATTAATACAATGTATCAGTGCAATATGGACACACAAAAAATTACTGCAACAGAATCCCGGCGTGTGTCAAATGCGCAGAGAAGCATCTAACTGTCCATACATAAGAAGAATAAATGAAGTAAAATGCTACAACTGGAATGGAAACCACCCAGCTAGCTACAAATGCTGTGTAGTCAAAAAACAACTGCAACGTAAACTGTTTCCGCCGCTTCGAAGCAGGACACACAATAACTTTCACGCGCAACAGGATAGCACAGAAACTGAGACAACACCAAATCTACAGCACGTAACGAGCAATAACCACAGTAACACCAACACCGTTGGTAGCCGAAGCTACGCGCCAGTAGTCAACCAATCGCCACCCTTAGACAACCAAAATCAGAACAATAACAGCAAAGACAGTAATATTCAATGCAATACTAAGAATCCAATACTTCCCTAAACTATGGAAACTGGCACAGATCATAATGTTACCTAAACCAGGCAAAGACTCACACCAAACTACATCTTACAGACCAATATCACTACTTCCTGTGTTTTCCAATATACTACAGAAAATAGTATACGACCGCATAAAACCAATGATAGAGGAGGAAAAATTAATACCAGATCACCAATTTGGATTCAGAAACAAACACTCCCCTATAGAGCAAATGCACAGGCTCATTAACCTAATAATACTAGCATTAGAAAACGAACAATACTGTACACCCCTCTTTATGAACATAGATAAAGCATTTGACAAAATAAACCACGAAAGCCTACTGCAAACAATCAGGAAATAATTCCCGGAACAAATATACCAATTAATAATATCTTATAATAACATATAAACAAAATAGAGACAGTACAAGCTAAAATTCTTATAACATTAGTAAACGCCCCATGGTACGTTGGAAACGGGGACATAGGGAAGGACCTGGGAATACCAACGGTCAAAGAGGAAATTAGCAGATACGCAGGGAAATACAAAGAAAGAATAGGAACGCATCCAAACCGGCTAGCTGCGTAAACGATCAACACCTCAAACATGGATAGAAGTGTGAAAAGGAAACACCCAGCAGACCTCACAAAGGACACAAACTAACAAACACGAAGATGGTATCCCGCTGGTGGTAGCCACCCACATGATAATCAAACAGCTAAAAAATTCTACCTAATGTCCAAACCGGACAAATTGCGAATGTAAAGATTTAAATAAAAAAAAAGACAATTTCCGCTATCGCTCTTGCAGTATATTGTAGTATATTTGAGCATATTGTATTATATTTTGATGCATAATAGCTCTTCGATTGCTTGTTTCTTCCATTAATACAAGAGAATAGACTGAAAATGCTTACTGTGATCTCAACTTAAGAAAAGGGACACTTCTTTTGATGTATATGCGAAACGGGAACATGTATCAACCTGGATGATGACCTTCATTATTAGATTGAAGTTTAGATTTAAAAATTTGTATTTCAAAATGTGGTATGAAGAGGATAAAACAAAGTGCAAATTTCAGAAGAACATGTTAATTTTATCAGCGAATAGAATTGTTAGTAATACAGAAAATTAGATTTATTTTTACTGAAATTACTGAAATTGATATTAATATCAGTGAAATTATTATTTTTCTAACAATATTCAAGCCTCGGACTTTTTTTTCATGTGGAGATCCTCATGGACACTGTCGGGATAATGTCGGACTTACCGACTAAAACGCCACGATAGTGTCACACGCTCAAGAAGACCGCCGCTTAGAAACCACAGTATAAAAACCCTCCAAAATAAGCGCTCGAATCAGTCTGTTAAAATGTTTTGACGCTGTCTCTTGTAATACTTTGAATCATTCTATAACACTTTGAACCGTTACTCTATTGGATCTGCATAATAAACTCTATTATCATATATAAAGGTCAATTTCTTCACCTTGGCCTACTTGACGCCTAATAGAGGTGTACTGGGACCTCTTTCGAAATTCTAGCCTAGAAATGCTCTGCATAATCATCGAATCTGAGTATTGGATACAGGAAATATCCGGGTAAATTTAGTCAAAAATGTTTTCGCAGAAGGAAGTCAATTTCAAACAGTAAGTTAACTTGAGAGAATTAAATTATAATGTTCTGGCAGAATAACATAAATTTGCATAAAAATAATACAAAAATGAGTACGTCGAAACATTTTACAAAGAAAACAAAGCATGAAGTGTTATAAAATGTGAATGAAAAGTGAAGTGAAGTGAGTTTATTCGTTTTACAACATATCTTATATAACATGCTCTATCAGTTTGTTACCTCAAATTTGCCTTTTATTTAAATTTTCTTACATAATTTTCATAATATATTCATGAAATAATGTTGAATATATAATACAATTCTATAGACCTACTACGAGAAACAGATCTTAAAAACAGCAACACCAGTAAAGAAGAAGCGTTCTTCAAGCTTAAATCCAAATATGATACAGTGCTGAAAAACTGGGATTAATATATCATAACAAGCAAAATGTATCTTCATAATCTATGTACTACTAGCGATTTTCCACATGTTCAACGAGATATGCAGTACAGAGGACGTATAAATTTCTTTCTTTATTTTTGTTGAGTCACAAATCAGAGTATTGAGTATGTTATTTTCCTGCGGATTGTAAAATCATAAATTGTAAAAGTGTCGCAGCTCATTTTATTATCGTAACATCTGTTCAAAGTTTGTCAATGTATATTGCGACCTGGAGATTACGGTAGTGAATATGCAACAATCGAATGCCCCAGCGAGAAGGGCTCGGTCATTATATTTATTCTCATCGTGAGTTCGATAACAAAATATCGGGTTTAACAGTCGTATACAGAGCTCGATCATTCTGGATTATAGCCTCTACGTCTACGATTCCTTCTTGCTTTTGGCATTTCATCGACATTGCAATAACAGTTTTGACAAATGATACGGTCGAAGATATTTTAACAAGCGGGTTGAAGTAATTGGTAACAGTAAGTAAGTAATTATCCATACACCTCCGGGTGATAGGCTTCTTTTTTCGTGGAGAAATCCTCATGGACACCCGCCAAGGCGGGTAGTGTCGGACTTCTACCGACTAAAACTCCACGGTGGCCTCCTGACGTGTTGGGGTGCCCCGAGTTCCCTTTCGGATTTCATCGGCCGGCAGCCCCGTCTGATCCTTAAGGACACTTCATGTTTATTAGTAACTCACCAGAGGGATCACTCCTCTGGTGTCACTCCTCATTATAGCCTCCATCGATCTTCTGCGGGGTCTTCTCTCGGTTCTTGCTACCCTCGAGGGGTGGCCAGATCTTACTCTATCCCTCTCCGCCCGCTTCTTTGCCAGCATTACCTGCTCGCAAAAGTCGCGAACGGCAACACACTCATAGCCACCCTCGATGACAGCCTCCACAAGCCTATCTGGGGATAGTTCACTTCCGATCTCCACTTGCAGAGCCCACCTCGGCAGTTCCCACGCCAGGCAGGTCGACAGCGTGTGCTGCGCCGTGTCCTCCTCCGTCCCACAGTGATGACATACGGACGTGCTCTCTTTCCCAATCCTCTTCAGGAATTCCCCGAATACCCCGTGTCCGGTAAGCAGTTGGGTCATCCTGAAGGTCAGTGAAGCTCCTTTCTTACATCTCCACCTCTCCCAGTTAGGGAGCACGGCCAGACCGCCCGGTGTGGTCTCTCCCGGATTTCCTGCTGTAGCCATGCATGCCACTGTCTCCATATCCTAGCCTGGACTTCTTCCAAGTCCAAGTGCTGGGAAGCCTCCTCGGGTCCGTGCAGGAGACTCCTCTTCCATTCTTCCTCTCCTTGAGCGCAAGGGCTTGCAACTCAAAGAGGGGGGGATGCAGCGAGGACGGTGGCTGAAGCATAGGACACCGTCCTGTGGGGCCCACTAGACCACCCACGACTGTAAGATATTTTCTGTAAAATATCTTGTGTTCTTCTATGTAAGATATTTTATGCTGAAATGCTCGGCGTACTTCTTTCGAGTAATTTCGGATTCTCCTGGTTAAGCAAAATTTTCTCGAGATACTGAAATTCTTTCATGAATATTTTCATATGTGCGTTGCAGCAATATATCAAATAATTGTTTCCGCGCCATCGGTTTAATTCCCGATGGGCCCGCAGTCGTGTGTTACAACTATTTCCTTTTTAAGGAGAGCTATAAAATTACTCCATGCCTTTGTTAGACAAAGCGTTCATCCCCTGACCGCGACTACGTTGGGCGACAAACTGTCGCCTCGAGCCAAAGCTCACCGTCACTAATCTCGAACAATTACAATCGGATTGAATAACTACAATTGTTTAATTACAGCTATAGTAGACTCTAGATTACAATGTTGCGGGACTATCCAAAATTCCAAAGGATCCGGTGTCCTTTCATCTCTGACACGGCCATCCTGACTATCACGCGTCCTCGTGTGCAACCAGCTGACTTAATCTACCGCTCGGTGCTTCCACCACGCAGGCATCGACACGACGCTCGTCCTCGGAACGATGTTTTCCTTCTCGCAGCAACGGGCAATGAGGCGCGATGTGTTCCTTCTTATGGCATTTAAAGCACGATGCTTTTGGCGATGTGGCCGGTCGGCTTTCCTCTGGGCGTCGGGAGTACTTCCTCGGTTCCAACTTCGTCCTCTTGCGGCTTCAGATATTGTATGTCCGTAAGTACCGCAGTGGCGGCACTTGTTCCGGGGGGCAGGTGACCTGCTTCGTTTATTTCCGGAGCCCGATGACGGCCTCCATGACGGAGACGTCCGCCTCTCCTCGTAGAGGAAAGGCTTCATTTCTCTTTGGAATTGTTTCACCGACTTGATATCACTCGTGAGAGCTAATCGTTTGAAGCGCCGATCGCGCGAGCCCATTAGATAGAGGACGGTGGCGGTGACTACTTTCTCCATTGTTGAATTTCGCCACATCGAAAACAGGAGGGAAACAAGACGATTTCCATACGCCCCTGATGTTTCGTTCTCCCGCTGTAGCTCCTTGGATACCTTTATTAGCGACGAGACTGCTGTTTCTTGGCCACCGAAGCGCGCGATGAATTGCTCCTTAAAGGCCGGCCAGGTGACCCCTTCGTCGTCCATTATTTGCGTAAGCCAATGACGCAAGAAAACATATGGCGATGATTCTATATTCTTGAAAACGAATATTTTTCTTTCGCCATGACGCGTAGCCGGATGCGGCCTGACCTTCCCCATGTGTTCTTTAAGCCGGTTCGCAAACTCCGTGTTGGCTCGCTGTCCGGATACGCCGAAAAATTCCGCCGGCAATCGTATGTCGGTGCCGTAGATCATTTCGGCAGCCGTTGCGTTTAAGTCCTCCTTTATCGCGGTTCGGATGCCTAACAATACAATAGGTAAGATTTCAACCCAGTTGCTCGTGCCGTGGCATTTTATCGCCGCTTTTAATTGTCTGTGCAGCCGCTCTACCATTCCATTAGCGGCGGGATGTTAAGCGGTCGTGCGTAAGTGTTTGGCGCCGAGCAACTGGTACAACTCTTCGAACAACCGCGATTCAAGTTGGCGTCCTCGGTCGGTCGTGATTCTGACAGGAACTCCAAAACGTGCTATCCAAGTATTAAGGAGGGCCGACGCAACGGTTGCCGCTTCCATGTCAACGATGGGAATAGCTTCGGGACAACGCGTGAAACGATCGATACACGTTAGACAATATCGATACCCTTGTGAATATGGCATGACGATAATGTCTAAGTGTATATGCTCGAACCGGCCCGCTACAGTTTTAAAAGTTCCGACTTTCGAGGATACGTGCCTGGTGACTTTGCAACGTTAACACGGGATACACTGTCGCGTCCAATTTCGGCAATCTTTGTTGATGGACGGCCAGACGAAACGTGTTGTCACCAGTTTCTGCGTAGCACGTATTCCGGGATGGGAAAGACCATGCAACGACTGAAATACAGCGCGACGCAACGGTTCCGGTACATATGGTCGCGGGGTTTCGAACGAAAGATCGCCAAATATTCCGACATCCTGATGGGGAAATCGTATTTGTTTAATTTAAACGCGCTAGAGCCTGACCTGATAAGTTGCTTTAGCTCTGCGTCATCCGCTTGCGCTGCTACTAACGTTTGATGATCGACCGATTTTCCGATCGCTTCTATTCGTGATAGGGTATCGGCTACGGTGTTATCCATACCCTTAATATGTCGGATGTCAGTCGTGAATTGTCCCACAAAGTCGAGTTGACGGAATTGTCTTGGCGAGCACTTGTCCGGATTTTGCTCAAACGCGTAAATTAGGGGCTTATGATCCGTGTAGATCACGAAATCTCTCCCTTCGATGGCGTGTCTAAACTGCTTTACCGCCTTGTACATCGCGAGTAACTCTTGGTCATACGCGCTGTACTTTCATTGCGCGAGGGATAAGGATTTGGTCATAAAACCCAAAGGTTGCCATCTATCATTGACGCGTTATTGAAGTACCGCACCTATCGCATAATCGGAAGCATCGACCGCGAGGCTAACGGGCGCGTCAGGAATCGGATGCGCTAACATTGTCGCGTTAGCTAAGGCGCGCTTCGACTCGCGGAAGCTCTTTTCGGTTTCTTCGGACCACTCAACGGTCGCGTTGCTCTTCAGAGTGCCTTTTAACAAATCGTTGAGTGGTTGCAAAATTTTCGCGGCCCCCGGTATGAAACGTCGATGAAAGATAGTCATACCGAGGTATCTTCGCAGTTCTTTAATAGTTGAAGGTCGCGGTACTTTCGTTATCGCTTCAACGCGTTCAGGCATAGGTTTTATGCCCTCCGCGGTAACGGTATAGCCGAGGAATTGAATTTCGCGCACGCCGAATTTGCATTTCGCGAGATTTAAAAGGACCCCGTATTCGTCGAGGCGTTTGAATAAAATCCGCAAGTGCTCGCGGTGTTGTTCCTCGGTGCCGGACGCGATTAGGAAATCATCGATATACGCGTAGAAGAAATCGAGACCTCTCGTGATTTCGTCCACGAATCTTTGACAGGATTGGGCGGCATTTCGCAGCCCAAACATCATGTTAGTCGCATCGAAAAGACCGAAAGGTGTCGTAATCGCAGTATTTTCTACGTCCTCCGGCGCGATCGGAATTTGATGGTAAGCGCGAACGAGATCGATTTTGGAAAAGATACGCTTGCCATTCAGATTCTGCGCGAAGTCTCCGATGTGCGGCGGTGTGTACCTATCCGGTATAGTGCGAGCGTTCAATGCCCGGTAGTCGCCGCACGGTCGTATTCCTCCGTCCTGCTTGGGTACGATGTGCAAGGGTGATGCCCACGGACTTCGCGATGGACGCATCACGCCTTGATCTATCATAATTTCGAATTCCGCCTTGGCCTGCTTGAGTCGGTCGGGGGCTAGGCGGCGTGGTTTGGCGTAGACGGGGGTTCCGGGTGTCGTGCAGATGTGGTGCTGCACTCCATGCTTCACTGCGGTTCGCCGGAAGACGGGTGGTCGAGTAAGCTCCGGGAATTCGGCCAACAATCCATGATACCGAGATTTCTCATCGATGGTCCTGATGGATCCTTGCTCGGTCTCAGCTACGAATCCCGTCGTGGATAGCTGCGTTGTCTTGTCCAGGAGCCGCTTGTTCCTCGGGTCGACGAGTAAGCCATAGTGGCTCAAGAAATCGACGCCGATGATGGGCGTTTTCACGTCGGCAATTATAAAACGCCACATAAAGTCGTGACGTAAGTTCAGCTCGAGGGACAGAGTAATAGTCCCATACGTCGCGATACGAGTTCCGTTCGCCGCGAATAGTTCGTACGCGCTCTTACTCGCGTGACCTCGCACCATACTCCGCGGATAAACGCACGCGTCTGCACCAGTGTCGATTAGAAAAGCAACATTCGTTCGCTGGTCCCGAATGTAAATGCGGCGGGTCACCAAGCCGTCGTCGTTCGGCGCGTTTACGGACGGCTGGACTCGTTTCCCATGCTTCCACCGACACGGAGATCTACATTTTCGCGCCCGCTCGCGATACAGGTCGTGGTAATAACACAGACCGTTCCGGGAATTCGAACGGCGATGACGTCTCCTGGGAGAACGCGAACGCGAGCGCGCGTGTCGGCGGGCACTGATGCTCAGCGCGTTGATCCTCGCATGCAGTTGTCGCTTTTCCACGCGCATTTCCTTCATAAACTGTGGTGCAGCATCATCAATTGCTTCGCTTTTCTCTGCCGCTGCAACCGTTGACGCCCCTTGATCACTTCTGGTACATGCTTCCTCTACTCGGTCCGCGGCCTGGATTATTCTGTCCGGCTTCGTGTCGTCAATGACCGCCAAAACTCGCCGAATACGGTCCGGAACACGGTTTTTCCAAAGGTTCAAAATGAACTGATCCGACGCCAAGGGACCGGCCAGTTTCCTCAGGTCGTGGTAAAATTGTGACGGCTTACGATCCCCCATCACCTCCTTCTCGACTAGCCGTTTGACCTTCTCGCTGTCGGATTTGGCTAAACTTCGAATCAGTTCTTCCTTCAACCGGTCATACTGACAGCCGACCGCGGAATCCAAACCCACATCCTCCAGTCGCTCCAGGTATTCTGATTCAAGGTTCCCGAGCAGGATGAGCGCTTTGTCGTTATTGCTCTCGATTCCCGCTGCTCTGAGTTGTCTTTCCAATAAGGAGAACCAGAATGTTATCTTCTGCGGCTTCATCGGAGGCACGCGGATATTTTGCGGGGCTATTAATGTAGCGTTAGTCTTTGACGTATTTATCACGTCGGTGTCACCAATGTAGAGGAATGGTCTCCAATTGATTCGTGCTTAAATATGAATAGTCACTTTATTGTGTGAAATCACAATACACAAGTCACAGTACACAATATATCGGTAATAAATACGCGGGATGTTCTGAGAATTTTTATAGATACTCTAGTGCATGCGATGGCTATGATTGCGATCGATGGACTCTCTCGCTCGTCACTAAGTTTGCTTATTTATACTGAAAGGGGGACAGTCGGCAAATTCGAACTCGACTGCGTTTGACCGTTGAAAGTAGCGGCAGCATTGTTTTGCTCGGAGTTCATTACTCCTTACAATACCTATGACCTAACGGTCATGATACTCCGAAACAAAACAACAACAGGATTTGAATTGACCTGCTCGCGTGCCGCTACACGTGGTAACGATTTCGCATCGACAACATCTGTGCGGATCCCACTTCTGATGTCGAATCACGATCCGAGTCCGGGCCCGAGTCGCTATCACGGTGGGGGCTTGGGATTTATGAAGTTCTGTACATTCGTTTGAGATTTCCCTCTACTAAGTTCTTTCATTAAATGTAACAAATCTACCATTTTGAAATTTTGTTTATTGATCCGTCTGTTGTAATATTCCTTAGATTTTATTTTCGATTTTATCAGTGAGGTGGTAGGACGTGTAGGGCGCCAAGGAAATACTCCGCGAATTGATTTAACGATGAGTTTATTAATTATACGAGGAAGACTTGACAGTGTTACCAGCACGCGTTACCTGGGACGTACTGATATTGTTTTTCGCATACTCACCGTTTACTCGACTTCACTGATCAGTTGCATCTCTCTGCCTCTCTCTAGCCTTCTCGTTTCTATTCATATAGGATGCCGAGGTGCCCGAAACAGAAAGTTTTCTTCTGGGGTAGAGAATCAGTTTTCTTTATCGAAAGCACTTGCGCTTTATTGTAAGTCACAGGGTCTATTCTTTGACGACGTCCTGGCCTCGGACGTCGCATTTCACAGGCTAGCACATGCGCTTGAACCCTGGAACTTTCTTTATGGCCATGAGCCGCTACAGTAGGAATTTCAAGGGAGCACTTGGTCAATAGATCCTGTATGGTCAGGACATATTTGTTTCCTTTTTGTGTTCTCGATAATGTAACCTAGACATCCAGTGATAATTTTCTTCCCCTTGTCATCTTTCAATATCCCCACTACGCACGTGTTCGTAGCCGTCTGCTATTTTGGTTATATACGCCTTCTTCCGATTATTTGACGGAAGAACCAAAGGGATATCGATGGGCCATTAGGCCTATTGAAGTTTCCCGACAATTTCGGCCTGTCGGCACCTACGCTTTATCGCGACACTGTATGTGTTTCGTCGGTCTTTCGTAAACAGTGTTCCGGCGATGCTATAATATGCACCAAAGAAACCGTTGGAGAGAGAATTGTTCTTTGCGCTACAGATCTTTGAAAAAGCGTACACGCTCGAAAGATAAACGAAGGTAATCTCATACATTTTTATTATAAATTAAAAATTTCTCGTCTCGTAACTTGACAGATTGATCGTGGGAAAATTAACGGATCGACTCAAAATGTGTGTTACTTATCACTGAGTCTCGATATTCTACGACAATTAATGTATGAACGTAACATTTAAACATAATAACGATTTCGTCAAATTCCATCGGCATCAGTTCTACCCCATCAACACCTTTGATAGCCGAAGTTATGCACAAGTATCTAACTAAATACCACCCTTAAACAACTAAAAAACAAAACAACAACAATAACGACGCTGCAGAAATCAAGGAACTGCTCAAGCAATCTATCAAAAACACTGAAATGTCAACAAAAATAAGTGAGCAAAATGCAGTACTCAGACAACAAACACAACAAATTACAGTCATGCTACAACTACTTACAAACACGTTAAGTAAAAAATAGAAATGGACACGCCGAAAATAGCAACTAAGTACTCCAATGGTCTACAACAACGGGCCCTCGAAATGAAATTCATTTCTGCATGACAATAATATTGAGATATTACTTAATTGCCGCTTTCAACTGTCGATGTAGGCGCTTTACCATCCCGTTGGACGCTGGATGATAGGCCGTCGTGCGTAAATGTTTGATACCGAGAACCGGCATAGTTTCTCGAACAATTGAGAGTAAAATTTTAAACATCATATTTTTTATATGACTGTAATATAATAATCTCCTAAAATGTAAACGTTTTTATTAATAATAGTTCATAAACTGAGCTATACGTTTAGTTTACATTTCTAAATTTGTATTTTCCATTTTATCATCACTATTTTCTTCAATATTTAAAGTTATATAATGTACAAATTGCACCAATTCTTTTTAACCGATTAAATTATAAATTGAAGTTCCACAGAGCTTTAGAAACATTAACTTGATAATCTTTTATAATGGCTTGTAGACTTATATTATAAATAATAATAATGTAAACTATATACATATTAATTCATAACAACAATAAAATTTTAAATTTTACATATTAAAGAAATTGCTATTTTTCCAAAAGTTTACTTTTAGGAATATCAGCACAATTAAGAAACATTATTATAATATGATCTACAAAAACACATGCTTTGATGTGATAACGAATAATAAAATTGACAAAATGATTTTAATATGGAATTTAGTCAGTTTTATTAATAATAAATAAAACTCTCTACAAAAAATTCATTAAACATTATATTTATACAACGTTATTACCGACTTTAAAATATATTATATAATTTCTAGTAATCAAATTGTAAATATAGTAAACAAATAATTGTGTTAAGTTATTGTAAAGATCCATAATCTATATAATGTGACATAATACGTACATATACATACGATAAGTGTAACATTAATCACATGTATATACAACAATACAACGTTGTTATTACTTATTTAGTTATTACTTATTGTTATCATATTAGTAAAATTTACAATATCGAGTTTTTCAATCAGGTTTTTTCAAATAGTAGTTTCATAAGGTTTTGTGTGCAATAGAATCACACAGTTTTCATAATTGTCAAACACGCCTGCTTCGAGCATAAGTAGAGTTTGCTTAGAATAACGTCGTTTGTGTACCTCACAACCCTACTAAGACTATAAGTTGATTTTGCGAGAAATGTTTTTATAGATGGTACACCATTGTACAAATATCTCAATACCTGATCGTTATTTTTACAACCGCGGACGCGAACAGAAAATTATTTTGCGTGAAAATACAATTATAGAAATTGATAATTGTTCGACTAATCAAATTACACCGGATGCGATTTCAATTATACAGAAAAAACGCAATGATTCAAATTGAACTAAAAAGTCGTTATGTATTTAGAGGACTTGTGTGTAGAGGATGGTTGATCGTGAGATTTATTAGACAGGATTGCTCGTTGTTGAAATCTTCAAGTATATTTTAAAATGATTAAATAAATAATTACAGATAATGTTCGCAAAGGCGCTCGTACTAACGGATTCGCTAAAATAATGTATAATCGCTTGCTGATAACTTGTTGGTAACAGATCGATAACTGAACTCTTTACGACTGCATCCGTTTAAACTGGTATAGTATAAACTGGTCGGGGGAGAGTCGGAAAATTCAAATTCGTCTTTGTTCGACGGTTGCACGTAACAGCGACATTGTTTTGCCCGGAGTTTATTTATTAATATATTATGTATGTCCTAACGATGTTGATACTCCGAGGCAAAAAACAACAACATAATTTGAATTGTCCTCTAGCTCATGTACCGCTACATGTACTTTCAAGGAGCAAAACTGGCACAGTTCCGCTTGTGACGCGAAACGGAGATTATCGTTTCCCTTCCTTTAACGCATTTTGCCATTAAAAGACGCTAATTTCTGTGGCTTGTTTTATCTCTTTTATAAAAGTTGATATTTACAATTTTATAGTTTTTATGCAAGCGTAAAAGGTAAGTAAACATTAATAAATATTATAATAATATAATATAGTACTATATAATAATATTAATAAATGCTTCGCTATTTACTTGTTTTATTTCCATTAAAGTATATTGTATTTTTCATTAGAGTACTTTCATTTTTATTTGGTGCAATAATAAACATATACGTTAATATTCATTGACATTAGTGTATATGTAAGTTTCACTGTAAATTTAATAAAATTGATAAGAACGGAATTGTTAAAAGTGTATATATTTGTAATTAAACTAGATTCTATTCTCAACGTTACTTCATTATTTTATTATTGAGTAATATCGTAAAATAGCTTGAACTAGAGGTCGGTTGAAATAGAAAAAAACCGTGTACATCGGTTTTCTGTGTTTTGTTTACGTTTAAGAGCGCCTATATGACTAAAGTCGCCTAGTGTTACGCCGCGCGACCCTCTACCTGGACCAGGTCATACGCGGCGGGCCAGACGGACGCCAGATGTCCACTCATCCTTACGGCGGACCCTCATTAAGCTTAAGGGCCCATCATAAATCCCAGAAGTTGCAATCTAAGGTCCTTCCTAAAGCACTTTATAACGCCTATTGTTTACTACGGCTTGACAAGGGAAAGTTAGTTTTTCCCACTTGCGATGCTCCTACTAACAACCTTCTATCGAAGGCATTTAAGGCCTTCCTAATACAACCAGCAACAATGCATATTACCCTCACTCTCCTGCCCCAGCTTTCCTCCGACATAGCATCGTCGCTGTGCCTCACTCTTCCTACTACATCAAGCGGGTCAGGACATTCACTCTTCCTAAGACAGCACGCGGGTCAGGACGTCTACTGCTCCTACGACTTCAGGAGAGTCAACTCTACATATTTTACAAGTCAAGTAACTCACTCTCTCTCCAGTTCAGACATCAGAGCAAGACAGTCTACCTCCAGGATCCACGCAAGTCAGTCAGTCAACAAGGCGAATATAGTCAGGTCATATTCATCCGTATTGTATATTCATCTTGTATCACATCAAGTTGTTTGGATTGGATAAATATACGCAACCTGTTAACCGCAGCGTTGTCCACTATTTAACTACCCTTATTATCCCAAAAGAAATAAGGGATCGCACGATTCGTGGCGTCGATCAGTCAATCGTAACGGGAATTTACGCCTCCCGTTGACGCGCTTCTTCGAGATCGCGTCTCCCCGCGAACGTACGAAAATACACCTAGTAACAGTGATGCGAGAAAAACAATAGACAACGTTAGAGCCGAAGGACGGTTTCGTGTTTCCAAGGGGGATGACCGAGAGGTCAGAATATGCGAGTCGAAAAGTGAGTGTGTTGCGAGAGTCAGAGTTGATCGAGACGTCGAAAAGTAGAGTTGAATTGAGCGAGTAGTAGAGTTGTTAGAGTTGAGAGAATTGAGCGAGTTGTAGAGTTGTTAGAGTTGAGAGAATTGAGCGAGTTGTAGAGTTGTTAGAGTTGAGAGAATTGAGAGAGAGTGTGTTAGATTCTTTGTGACGAGAATTATCAAATAACTGTAAAGTTATTTGATATAGATACGAGTATAGCCTTTAGTTTCTGTTAAACAAACATCGTTCTCTGTCTAATTTACATCTGTATATTTAATTTACTATTAATAAATTGTAAGTAATCGGGAAAAATTTATATTTTTTTAATTTCCGATATTACAATTGTTTCATATAAATATTTTTTTTTTAATAAATTACATATGCTTCTAAGTTAATAGAAGTAAACACAATGTGTTGTATTAATTGTTACATATGTCATCATTTTAACCATAGCATTAAATTATGGTACGTATTATTAAAAAGTATAGTTTAATGTATATATTAAATACTTATAAAGAATTTATTTGTAGATTTTAAATATGGATACTAGACCAGAGAATGAGATTAAAGTAAAGGTTAAAAAATTTACTAACGACCAGGTTTATGATACTGCGGATTATTTACATCACTTACCACTATCATCCTCTGGTCCTTCAACTTCAAAGACGTCGAAAGTCTTGAAGAAAAAAGTTTATCACCGTATGGAGACTACCCCAGAAAGTGATATTATCAATATTGATAATACAGAATCAGATTCTACTGCAAAAACAACAGTTGGTCGAGCAAAAGGAAAGGCTCCAAGGAAAGTTCCAATTAATATTAAAACGCGGCTGCAAATGTCTCTTATTGCAAAGTTTCGAACATTAACTCTTCGCAATGCCAGTAATAGAAATATTTATATCATATTATGATGAAATGTAATACTTTTAATCCTACCTATTGTGTATATAAATTCTATTATAACGTTGTTAAATATATTCGAAATTTTTGGAGGAATCGTAGAAGTCGATCTAAAGAAAAGAAAAGTGCTAGAAGTAGTTCAGATGAAAAAAACACACAAGGCCCTACAAAACATAGTAAAACAGAAAAGAATGTTTTAAGCGAAACAATTTCAAGGAGGATCGCGGGGACTTCACAGATGCATACACCCGATCATCATTCTATAAGAGAAGATGCGATTCAGACAGGAAGGATTGAACCATTAAAGTCTTCAACGACAACAGGAAATGGTTAATATAAAGATAACTTTTTCATATTTTTTCACTTTTTAACATTATTGATGATACAGTAATTGCACCAACAGGAAGTGATATAGAAGAACGTTCAATGTACGAGGATGCATGTGAGAAATTTACTCCTCTTATGAATTCCACGATGGTCACGTATAACACGTATAAATCGAATATACTGTTCGATCCATATGACAAGGTGCCTGTAACGAGAAGAA
This sequence comes from Bombus hypnorum, assembly GCA_911387925.2. NCBI lineage: Eukaryota > Metazoa > Arthropoda > Insecta > Hymenoptera > Apidae > Bombus > Bombus hypnorum. Next base: position 1,406,969 of record CAJVQY020000002.1, read on the forward strand.
TTCAGGCATTTGAACAGGCAAGCGTAGACATTCCAAAACCTGCTGTTGATAACGAAACACGAGAAGGAAACACTAGGGCTGCTGTACAAAATGCAAAGATTGCAGAGGGAGCGATTGCTCAGAAATTAGCACGAAAGTCGGTTGAAAGAGCCAAAAAAATTTTATTAGCAAAAGAGAATAAGGATGCCGATGAAACAAGAAAACAAGAAAAGCAACAGCGTTTACAAGGTCAAAAAGAAGCGGAGCGAAGATTAGCTAAACAAAGACGTCGAAAACAGACAGCTGAAAGACGAAAAAAATACCGAATTAAGAGCTGAACGACAAGCTGCTGCTGAAGTAATGAAAACTAAGCATCAGACGATTACATTACAGGTAACATTACAAACAATATCAAAGTATTTTTCTGTTATAGAAGCACAAGCCATTATTCGTTCAATATCTTAGACAAAATATGGCTCCAAACAGCTTGGTCGAACTACTTACATTTTGGATAGTGAATCTGACGACGATGAATCAGATGATGAATCGAGGCCAAAGCATACAATTCCACATTGGCCACAATGTAAGTATTGTTTTACTTAATGAGTTAATAAACCTTATAACGCATAGAGTACTCGAATTTTTATCAATTTTAGCGCACATACGTGAAAATCAACTCGCAATGCAACGATATATACCGGAGGAAGCAGTCCACAAATTCTTTGATAGCACAAAGTGCACACCAGATCTAACTTAAAATGTAAAATAAATAGCAGTAGATTAGAACGCACGTCCAGTGCAATTTAATATTAATAAATAATTGTTTTGGTACGACTTTTTAATGAGAAGTAAATTTTATTAGATTCGACTTATTATCACCATCGTGTAAGAATTTGCAAGATACGCGTGATATAATTCGCACGATTAAATAGCACTTTTGCATTTCGTCTCTTCGTGGCACAAGAAGGGTCTGGTAAATGGGTAGACCGTGGACGTTCAATCTTGTAAGAGAACAAACGGCGGCACCGTATCGTCGAGCATTTTTCTCTCGGTCAACAGCCATCCATTTTATATTTAGAACGTCCGGTTGCGACGTTAAATTTTCGTTACACCACCGGTTGTTTCTTCTGAAATTCACGTGACGTAAGTGCATTACACTCTCGCACCCGCCAGCCATTCCTGCCACCACTTCGCGCGCGTTAACTCGATAATATTTCGTCTCTACTATCTTGTCGCCGTCGCTGCTTGACACATCTCGCTTGCTGGACGACTGATCGATGAAAATTAAAACGGGACGCAGATTTACCGTTTCGTTATTTTTGTGTCAGGCATCTTTTTTCCGTTTCGGCGAATTATTTTCATTTCTAACTTTCCTAGTCTTATTCTTACGTCGATTCTTATATTTTAAGATCTAGTGTTGTACGTACGCTAGGGAACGCTTTTATTTATTGATTCAACGAAGAATATCGTTGTAGGTGTTATACATGCGAGTAAAAGTAACGAAGTACGAGTAGTTTTACTGTAACGTTATTACATACTTCCTGATAATTTCTCGTTATTTATACCATGAGAAAGTATCAACGAGGAACTCTTATCTCGAACGTGGATCTATTTGTCGATAATGCTTGCGTGTAATACTCGAGTGTCGTTCATACAGCGTAAATATACGTGCAGATACGTAAACCTTCTATGATTTTTGCATCAAAGGCAGAAATGCTTTAATACTCGCAAGTGAAATATAATTCTACGAAAGAAAATGGAGAAAAAGAGTTTCCTTGGCAATATATTCTTCCTTTTTCATTACAAGTTTCCACTTTGTTGTACTCCTGTTACATTATAATCCTGTTAGATTTACGCGCGCAAAATTTCACTTTGTTGCACTATATCGCATCATCGCCATCTGCCTAACACCTGTGAGAAACGCGGTTTACTTTGTCTCAAAGCGAGCAAACGTATAATTTCACAAATAGGATTTTCACCAACAGCTAGAAGGGCATATACGATGTAAAGGAAGCTGTAAGGGCGTCCTAGGTCTTACGGTGGTTGTCACGATGCCGGAAGTGGCGCCGAGCAGACACGTCAAGGGGGAATCAAAATCGCTATTGGGAAAACCATCACGAACTTTTGTCCCTCGCGCCATCAAAATTATATCTTCTTAGATATTTTTCGCGTTTCCGAGGTCATCACCACTCTCCTTATCTTTGCTTTACGACGTATAGTATCTCGATGTTACGGTAGTCAGAAATTTGTATTAATCTGGAGAACCTTGAAAAAGCACGCAGATCTGCTACAATAGTCAGATAGAGAGTATCGGCAGAGATCTGTCCCTTTATCGTGAAACTCTCTCGGACAACTTAGATGCTACGAGATATCGGTTCTCGCAGCCAACCATTCCGTAATAAACGTAGATCATCCAAGGAATTTCTCAATTGTCATCCGTTAATTTCGCGCAACTTTTGCTTTATTTTAGCTACGTGGGAACCTATTAGTGCGCCAATGTTAACCCTTCTCCTCTGTGCTAAATATCGTTCACGCGTAGAATCAAAGTTGCATAAAACCGCGTACAATTGCATCAGGGAATTTCTAATAATTTTCTCGTCTCGCAGAACGAAAACAGGCTCACGAATGATCCCTCTGTCCTGGCTATCGAATGTACCGCAAGCACGTGGTTTCAAGTCTCTGTTCTCGAGAAAATGCGAAACAATTTATGGTCGACGGTCGAGTCGAAAAGATCAGAAAGATAAATCATCATAGTTCGAACAGGGAAAGGAAAAAATATACAGACAGAAATTACTTCAAAATGTATATCAGATGATAAATGTGATTTACTTTACAAAAAATATGAAAATATTGTTGAAGTAGTTAATAATAATAAATCATATAGCGAAACACAAAGCTTAAATCAAGATCTTAAGTCCATAGAAGAAAAAAAAATCAAACTCAACATGATGCAGAAAATATAGTAGAAAGCTCCTAAGAAACATCAGAATTATTAAAAAGAAAAAAGTACTGAAAAATAATGTTTTACTAAAATTAATAAAGTGGAGGATATTTCTCCTTCGATGAAATGCTATGATGCTACAGTTGAGGATGAGGAAGTAGATAAAATTGTTTCAAATCATTGTGATAACGACAATATCGAAGTTCCCAAAAATAAGGTTAAGGAATTTGAAGAAACCAATGAAATCAGTATCAATGAACCAAAGATTTCAACTCCTATTATCGAAAATAATTCATGTGATAATGAAAAGGATAGTGTATCTGAAGTGCAAAAAGTAAATGATGGATCAGTGTTTAAATCCTTGCTTGAGTTATCTTCGCCTAAAAGTAATATCAAACGTCAGACAAAATTTAAAAACCTACTCAGTATAAGGACGTGCAGCTCATATGTTCGAGTCAGTAACAAAACAAGCGAGAATGGAAGCTGAAAACTATGTAATAAATTTAGATGAAGAATATTGAGGTTATTCGATGTGTAAACAGAGAAAACACGTGTATAAATTGTACGGCAGAAAATATATTTAAATAGAAGTGTAATTATAAGTAAGAATACAATTTGAGCTGGTCCAGATCCGCACGCTAGCTGTGTTACGCAATAACGGAAAACCTCGAAGCCAATGTCGCCTGTATACTGTTTATGGTCTAACTTCGTCGCAGTATTTTGTCTACAGTGGCTTCAGTGCTTAAGAAAACTAAAAAGACCAGATGTAGAGTTTTCTTAGAAGTGGTAACCACTTCAACAAAGAACATACAGTTAAAAGAGTAAAATCCAAAGATACGGATAATGATATATTGCTTGAAAAAAAAAGAACTATGTTGAAAGAAGTTGATAAAATAACAGCAGCAGACAAGAGAAAATACGCCAAATTTCTGAAGAAGAATCGATGCTCAAGAACTCGAAATTTCTCGAGTGGATATGCTAAACAACAAATTTAACGAACAGTTGAAAGGACGTGGAGCAGCAATAGAAGACTTAAATAAATTGTTAGAGCATCAATCAGAAATTCATAAAGTTACCTTAAATGAAGCAAGTTTGAAAATTTCTGATTCTGAGAGCGTACTACGGTGTATCGAGAGCCATATAACAAGCTGCATTGTTAAGAGTATTATTCTCTTCACTTTTTGTTATTGGCCTTTCGCCCTGTTAGTTTCAGATTGGGAGAGTGAGTCCATACCAATCATAAGGGTTAATAGCATGGAATAAGTTGGAATAGGAGGAATTTACTAAGCGAAAGTTCTCGACAAAATGGCTGTTTGTCAAGTTTTATTCTCGAGACACCATGTTGCTGTACGGGTCGATATGTCTCCAGGCGCGATGCTCGAGTTCCATTCGCAACCTCGAGTAGAGGTCGCCACATTACGGACCACTTGTTTGTTGACAGAAATAGAGGCTGCTCTATGTAAGTTCCGTTGTTGTGCTGTTACTTTGGAGATGTTCTTTGGGGATTTCCGAAATTTTCTCGCGGTTCAAATCTATTTTAGATAATGCCTTATAGTGGCAGCTATCTACTTGCCAAGTTGTGTTTCAGGAAAAAATCTGGAAGCACGGGTAATTACTTTGAACTCTGAGTCAGTTGGCCTTATATAGTCGCCTGCCCGAAAGTTCCATTATGATATTTCATTTATAAGGAGGGCAAGCGCTGTTATCTCTTAAATATTTGGTTGATGTGAAACATTGTCAAGGAACAAAACATAGTTTAATAATGGATATACAGATTTAGCTTCCTATTGGCTATACATGACGGTAGGATATGTTTGAAAATCTTGAATGCAACAAGAGATGCTCTGTTCTTACCGCCGAGTTACTGAACTCGACTAAGGCATCGTCGCCCTATTATTTAGTGAAGTGAGAGGAGCCGGTTCACTGTTGAGCTATGTTGCTGCGGTATAAACGTGAAGATTTCCCCTATAAGTTTAGAGTTTGAGCTTCGTATTGTAGTATTTAGCTGTTTCTCCATGGACAGTGTTAGGGTTGTGGTTCACATTTAGCCATCATATATATCGCGACGAAATAAGGGAATACAGAGGATAGGACAATTATCTAGTTTATTATTCGATGGAATTTGGCTGGAAGTAATTTTCGAGTCACTTGTTTCACGAACGAATCGTATTTATTTGTTTCGCTCTTCGTTAATATTCCAAATTCTCTTTTGTCATCGCCTTTTTAACACTAACAATTAGCGTTGAGAGCAATCTTGATGTGAACAGGATGATCGAAATTTTTACACGACACGCAACAAGGTTGATTTGTGTTATCCTCGCTTTCTTCGGCACAGGAATCTGGATCAATACGTTCATTTGGATCATAATTTATCGTTGAATTTAACGCTGCGGTAGTCTGCTGCAGTTAGAAGCCACATGGCCTAAACGTTGGCAAGTCTTACATTGCATTTCGTTTGTCAAATCTAATTGCTGGTGAAAGGTTAGAGGCAAAATACTGAAAATCAGCCGAAGATCAGAAATTGAAGAAAATTTCAGGCTGGCTTTTGACACTAATCTCATCAGGCCCGGTCACATAACTGGTTTTAAAAGTTGAGAAATTAATTAATTGGAGAATATAAGAATTCACATAAAGCTAGATGAACAAAAAAAATAACGATAAATGTACAATTTTAAATTAGATCTTTAAACCAGTCATTTGGCAAGCCCTGTAAGGTTAGTGTTTATTAATTAGTTTAGTAGTCGTTGCGCGACATTTTGAATATTCATTCGTATAATAATTAGCAAAATAACTTTCCTTCGTAGATTCCTCAGCCATAATTTATTTTCATTATTTACATCCTTCAGTATACATTTCTTAATTCTCCTTATTCAAGATATTTCTAAGAATAAAAATCATTTGATTGGTCAAAATTTCAGATACCATGTCGTGATAATAAAAATGTTATAGAGAAAGTATCAATGGATTTCAAATTTTCAACCGTGAGAAAATTATTCTCTTACCACATTTTTCGCTTAGAAATAAATAACTTTTCTCTTTTATTATTTTTATAATAGTATTAAAAGCGAATACGCACTTAAAAAGCGCTTAACCCTTCATCTGCATACTGGGTCATTGCGGGCCGGTAATTTTAAGTAATTTTTCATTTTCTCCATGCTGTTGTTTCAATCTTGCTTTGTTTAACGAAATTAAGATTATAAAGTAAGGTAACTAAGGTAATAAGTTAGGTAAATGTGTCTGTGATGTTGCCAGTAGGGCTACGAATTATTGTACGATGTTTGTAAATATCGGTGTAGAGAAAGATTCCTGCTGCGTAATTTGAAAGGAAGTGCTTGGTAGAAGATGAATGTTTTTGTCGATGTATACATTTCTTTGTGTAGTAATGTGTAATCGTTAACTATGTAGCTGCTTGTGCGACCGGCTCATGTGCCCCCTTCCCTCGCCACTTTGGTAGTTGCTATGCGAAACTAAGGTACAAAGAGTCATTTAGTCGTCTCATTTCGTACCGATAACGTGGATCGCGTTGCGTCAGGTTTGTAACGTATTATAACCTATTGGTGGCGTGGGTTCTTTATTACTTTCTTTAGTATATTTTTTGCATTATTCATTACTATATCTTTAACTTTGTAACTTATATTTTTTTTGATAAAGGTGACGCGCAAGTAAACTCAAGTACTTCAAAGCAAGATTTCGCATGCGTTTCTGTAGTATTATTTAAGTATATTTAGTTGTGAACTTTCGAATTCTTGCAAATATTTTTCACTATTTATAACACGCGACTATAGTGTATTAGTGGAGTGTATATCTCATATTCTAGTAACGAACATTCATAGCAAATGCTCGCATTGCATTCACGGTATTCGTAAACATTTGTTCGACATCGAGAAATATCTTATAATTTTAAATTAATATTTATCATACGTAAAAGAAAAGTAGCAGTATTTTCTAAATAAACGTTCGATAGAAAAAAGAAGAAAAACATCGAAACAATATTTCGCTTCTTTTGTACTCCTCATCCCACCCCTCCCCACCCATAAACAAATCTATTTTTAGGGAATATTTGCGACCGCGTGCAATGCGGTTTGTAAAGTCAGTGTTTGCTCCGCAAAGGTATTTTTCAATATTTTCAAATCACGGTAGTTTTGATTAAATCCAATTAAATAATTACACGCGAAAGTAATAACATTTTATCAAACAATTTTGTACGCGACGTTAGAGCTCTTGTTCGCCGGTTATAATTTTAGCGATCGCGGTAATGTGGTCTTATTTTATATTCTTTTGAACATTCTTTTTCGGTACTAGAGTCAGTGCATCAAGAGGACAAAGCCTATGCAGGAGCTCAAGAATGTAAGTAGTTTTACATATTGTATTTCCATTAGTCCTATTTATTGTATTTTGTTTGAAATATTGTTAATTATGCAATAAAAATGATTGATAATTTAGAAAGCTGTAAATGTCTTTTTAATTGAAATAAAGTCTTAAAATCTTAACATTAAAGTTGTTGGGTAGATGATACATTTACACTGTACATGTGAATGTGTGTGTAAGCGATAGAGGGCGTCCAGGTATTAGTTGAGACAAAAGACTGTTGCCAGACGTTAGAAGCTTCGAGAAGAGTCAGTTGACAAAAAGCATGCGTGTAAGAAGGTTATCGAGGTCCTCCGAGTAACTTATACTAACATATATGTATAGCTGTTGTGTGTGAAATAAAGTAAACTATTTGTATTACCGAATCCTCTCTTTATCTTTGCAAAAGTACAATAAAACTGTCTGATACGTATCAAAAATCAGTGAATGTTTTATTCTCAAACTTTTATATTAGAGTTTCAATTTATATACTTATTAGAGTTTAGTCTTTATTATTGTTAAATTTCCATGCTTATTATTGTGTATTATCGATATTACTGATATTATCTGTTTCGTTATAGACATATCACAGCTTGAACTTCTTTGTCTTCTTTGGGAATGCTCCAACGGTGGCTCAAAAGCCAAGAATGTAAGTAACTTTACATATCTTACTTGAATTGTCTGTATTCTGTATATTTTGCTTTGAATACTATTGATTAAGAAATACAATTTGATTGAAAATTTCATAGGTTAGGGTTTTCTGAGTGGAAAAATGGCGGCATGCAGAGAGAACTTGTTTATGTTGCTCCGTACTTTGTAGACTAAATTATAGCGAAAATAAGGAAAGATGAAAAAAAGTGGACCGGAGTGCAAAGTGCGCAAGAAAATTACCGAGAGAAGGACTGGATGGGACAGGAAAGCAAGAAAAAAAAAATTCAGCCTTGTCGACGAAGCAGTAAGGAAGACAGGTTAGGACGCTCGCCGGCAACGTCGCACTTAGACCGGGGGGGGGGCGGGTTAGACTGGGAGCAGCTATGCTACAGATGCGGAGGCATCAGACATCAGGACAAGAGCTGCCCTGCTTCCGTGCCCAGGTGGTCGCTCTGTGAGTCGCTTGGTGTGCCCACCACCCACAGAATGGGAGGGGCGGCATGCGTTCCGCCAAGAACTAAAGAGACGAGCCAGATTCGGGAGCCTGCTACGGACAGAAGGTAGGGTGATAGCGCGAGAGATCTACGACAAGAAGAGGAAGGGATGACGAGTGTGGTAGATAGCCCGGGGAGGGGATGGATATGGACTTGGTAAAGTAGATAGACCAACTTGGGGCGATCGTATGCTAGCTCTACCGTATACTAGACACCTCTAACTAGGTCGAAGGCCTGGACGGCTTAGTCGCTATAACGTGGACGTCAGCACCGGGCACACCCGCCACAGGGATCCTGCTCTAGCAGGGCAAGGGGTATGCCGTGATCGAGTTGACTGGGATGGTGGTAGTGGGCGTATATGTCTCCCCGAACAGTGGCCTGGTCGCGTTTGAAGAACTGACGGCAGATATGGGTTGCCGCCCCTTGCCTGATACGGGCTACACGCAGTCTGGGCCTGAGGGTATCCCCAGCCAAGTGGGAGGCCATATGGTTCTATAGCTACCGACGTAGGGGGACTCCTCCGCCCGGCCTGTGTTTGAACATAAGCGGAGAGGAGGTTGAGGTAGGACCTCAGATGAAATGCTTGGACCTCAACATCGATAGAGATTGGACGTTCGGCCGCACTTTAATCTCCTGGTTCCCAAAATGACGACAGCCAACGCTCTATGTGGCCTGCCGCCAAATATCGGTGGGGCAGAAGTCGGAGTGCCCCGACTGTATGTGAGAGTCGTCCATTCACGGACCTTGTACGGGGCCCTGGTACAGAGGATTGTCCTGGGCAGAGGATCTGATGACAAGTTGACACAGTCTACTTTTGCTAAGGAGGCTTCATAGGACGACCGCCATCAGGATCGCAAGCGGATGCTGGACGATGTCATATGCGTCGACGACTATCCTGGCGGCGTCTCTTCCATTCGAGCTCCAGGCCGTGGCGCCCCGACGAGTGTACGAAGACCAGAGGAGCCGAAGCTCAGGCGGGGACTCTCCTAAAATTTTCTGGTTCCCGGGCATTCCAGCTGAGCGTGGGGCGGTCCACTGTCGAGTTTTAATCGGTGAAGTCCGACACTACCCCGCCGCTTCCAAGCTGGGGGGTTTCCATGAGGATTTCTCTACGTATAAAATAAGGTTAGGGTTTTCTAGGATTATTCTTCTATTAAAATAAAAAAAGTCTAATTACCAGATTATAAAACAAATGACTAATATATTTAAAAATCATTAGATTCTTGATTTCTGGATTTTAAACTTTTTTATTAGAGTTTCAGTTTTTACCTTCATGGATGTTTATTAGAATTTCAATCTTTATTATTACTAAAGTTACTAATGTAATTGTTGAAGTGGTCACCACTTATAAGAAAACTCTACATCTGGTCTTTTAGTTTTCTCAAGCACTGAAGCCATCGGCAGCGCGTAGACAAAAGACTGCGACGATGTCAGGCCATAAACAGTAGACAGGCGACGTTGGCTTCGGGGTTTGTTCAGTTATTGGGTAACACAGCTAGCGTGCGGATCTGGACCAGCTCAAAATTGTATTCATATTTATTTATACACTTCTAGTTAAATATATTCCCTGCCTTACAATTTATCCACGTGTTCTCTCTGTTCACACATTGAATAACCTCAACAGGTTATGGGCCCAGGCTGTAAATTGTAAGGTAGCAAAGTGAAGTGAATAAATTGCTAAAGTGTTGTGCTTAATAACGTAAAGGACAGTGCTAAAATGGAATCAGCAAGTGCGAAGATCGAGATGTTACGTGGCGAAGAAAATTGGCTCCAGTGGCGTTTTGTTATGCGTACACTTTTGGAGGAAGATGACGACCTGATCGACGTGTGTGAAGGGAATCTGTGTCATCCAGGTAATAGCGCGGAGAAAGAAATCGCTCGTAAAAGATTTTTGAAGGCAGATCGGTTAGCGAGAAAATTAATCGTGATCTCAGTGGGAAAGAAACCGTTGGATCTTCTTTTATGTTGCACAACAGCACAGGAAATGTGGAAAAAGTTGAATACAGTATATGACATGAAGTCGGATGAGAATTTAAATATGGTCCAGAAGCAGTTCTTCGATTTCAAATGGGAAGAATCTGAAAATGTCGCCGACAATCTATCAAAGTTGGAACTGATAGCGGCGAAAATGAAAACCCTTGGAAGTGAAATTGGCGAGAAAATGCTGATAACACGCATTTTATCGGTGTTACCAAAGAAATTTGATCATTTTCACAGTGCGTGGGATTCCGTGGAAGAAGGAAAGAAGACCTTAGACAGGCTTAGTACCAGGCTGATGACGGAAGAAACCAGATGGAAGAAAGACGACCAGGAAACATCGGTGGCACTGGTAACAAAAAGTAATAATTATAAAAGGGAACAGCAGAAGCAGTCAAGTAAACGCGAATGCGAGAAACAAGGACCAAGCTGCTTTAATTGTGGAAAGGTTGGCCATCTAAAGAAGGATTGCTTTAGATGCTTTATATGCAAAAGGAAAGGCCACACCAGCAAAAATTGTTTTAAAAATAATAAAAGAAGCAACAGTGGAGACAACGAGGAACCTAGAAGTCAAAATCGAATTGGTCTATTAGGAAGTACCTCAGCGATACAAGCGGCAAACCCTGATGTTTGGATAATCGACTCAGGAGCTACAGATCACATGACAGGACGACGGGAATGGTTCAGCGTCTTCGAAGAATTCAATAACACGGTGAAGATAGAGATCGGCGATGGTACATTCATGGATGCGTGCGGCAAAGGAAAAATTGAAATAGAGACTTTTGTGGACGGCAAATGGGTAGCATGTACAATGAATGATGTTCTGTATGTGTCAGGTATGAAAAGAAATCTATTTTCCATTAGATCAGTTGCAAGAAGGGGCATAGATTTCTGTGTTTTAAAGGGAGGGACAAATTGTATATTTTTACAAAATCAGAAAATAATAGCAAGAGGTTCTGTTATCGGGAATTTATACAAAGTAGATATGCGAGTTAACATACCGTCAGTTTGTAATTTTAGCAATAGAGCCGAAGCCATGAACACAGCAGTACATGTCATAAATAAGACGGGTCCGACAAGACAAGACAAGACAAGAGAACACCGTATGAACTGTGGTACGGGAAATCGCCAGATGTAGAAAAGTTTAGAGTTTTCGGTACTGAGTACTTTGCACACATACCTGCGGAGAAGAGAACGAAACTTGACAAAAAGGCGAACAAAGGATATTTGGTAGGCTATCTAGATGACGGACGAGGGTATCGAGTGTACGTGCCGACAGTAAGAAACGTTATATTAAGCCGTGACGTAATATTTAAGCCCGAACTAGAAAATAGAAAATTCGTTAATTTAAGTTTACCGAAAATTGTCGAGCGCGAAGATGTGAGTGCGCAGAGCGATAGAGTATGTTCGTATGAAAGTGCAGAGAGTGAGCATGAAAAACAACCTCATGGAACTAGCGACAATGTGAGACAATTGAGAGATAGAGATAAGATCAAACGAACCGATTTTTATGGTAGTCCAGTAACGTACGTAGCGGAAAAATTACCGGTGGATTTTAACGAAGCGATGAGTTCCGAAAAGAAAGAGTTAATTGTAGACAATACTAGAGCCGTGAAATTAATTAAGAATGCAAAATCCCATCAAAGAAGTAAGCATATTGACGTAAGATATCATTTCTTGCGAGATTTATACAATAGAGGCGAAATTGATGTAACGTATGTAACAACTGAAGAGCAACTGGCAGATATATGTACAAAGGCGTTGCCAAAACCGCGATTTGAATATTCAAGAAAAAGGGTAGGTTGGAAAAGTAAAAGGGATATTAAGAGGTAATTGTTTGTAGACATGTAGAGTTTTTAGGGAGGGTGTCGAAGTGGTTATCACTTCTAAAAAAAAAAAAAAAAAAGAAGAAAAAAGAAAGAAAAACTCTACATGATCTGTTTAGTCTTCTCGTTTTTTGTAATAAATTAATTTGAATGGAAAAGAGAAAGGCGGCTAGCAAATATATTTGTGAAGGCATTGACAATTTAATTTTCAGATATGTACGACAAGAGTTAGAAAAATAGTAAGAGATAATTTGTAAATTTGAGAAATGTGTAGGGATGTAGAGTTTTAGGGAGGGTGTTGAAGTGGTCACCACTTATAAGAAAACTCTACATCTGGTCTTTTAGTTTTCTCAAGCACTGAAGCCATCGACAGCGCGTAGACAAAAGACTGCGACGAGGTCAGGCCATAAACAGTAGACAGGCGACGTTGGCTTCGGGGTTTGTTCAGTTATTGGGTAACACAGCTTGCGTGCGGATCTGGACCAGCTCAAAATTGTATTCATATTTATTTATACACTTCTAGTTAAATATATTCCCTGCCTTACAATTTATCCACGTGTTCTCTCTGTTCACACATTGAATAACCTCAACAGTAATAAATTTCCATTTTTCATTTCCAACTTTCCAAATAATCAACGATCAATTTATTCTATTTTGTTTTGTAACAGATTTTTCACAACCTCCATTTCCACCATTGGATTTTCGACAGTTCCTGCCTGATGATAGTCTTTGAAATGATATTTGCTGAGATAGCGCAGTATCGATGGGAACGTTTTCCGTTTCTCCTATTTCTCCCCTTCCGTTGCATTATGTAGAATTTTTTGCGAGCATAGTGACCGCGGGTATTTTTTGTACCCGTGAGTAATAACATTTTTTTTCATGTCTTTATTTATTAGTTCAGGATAGGTCTTCTTGCACATCGCGATTATAATCATTAATTTTTTAATAATTAGTTTAAACATATAAATTTGAGAATATATTCGTGGTATTGACAAATA